>OX104123.1:58324947-59699697 GCA_944474755.1 Limnoperna fortunei
CACAAATAAACGACCAAATAAAAAAACAACAAAAATTTTAATTAGCTCCTGTGTGCACGGAATGAACCAAATCATGAACATGACAGTTCGCATTAAGACTCGTTAAATTGCACGTGTTTTATATGATTTGCATAATAATTGACAAACCATATTATATAATTAATGCACGTGAACGAGAGGTTTAATGGAGCACTGTAGAATATTGAACGAGGTGAATATTGATCTAACAAACAGGAACTCGTTTACTATACATTAAAAAAATTTGAAATCAATAATTTTAATATAACAAACAAAATCCAAAAGTATTTGGTAATTTAACAGTTATTTCTAATAAACATGATATAGTCTAGTGACAGACAGTAACTAAAATCATCGAAGTTGATGTTTAATTGCGATGAATATTTTGTATTCCAAATATAATATTTTAGCGGCTTACCACAAGTCGAGAAATTCACTGTTTTTACCACTCAATAAATGACAGGTCGGAAACGTTTTGTTAAATGGAACATGTGGTTTTATTTAATTAGAACTATAAATCCTCTTGTTTTGAAAATCGTGTAACTGAACTGGGCATGAATTACAAGTAAGTCAATTGCATTGATGTGGAATGTCCAGCGAACATAATTCCAGTGAATTCAAGTAAAAATGGGATGGATAAATGCTTTTTAATGTTGTTTGTCGACACTTTCAGCAATTTTTCAGCTAAATAGTGGCGTCCAGTTTTTATTGTTTTGGGTTGGGGGGGGGGGGGTGGAAGCCGGACTACCAGGAGAAAACCCCCGACCTTCAGTGAGAAATTCATATCGGGTTACACGGATGCCCATGGAAGATGCTCAATAGCTTCCCTTTCGATACCATCAAGTACAATTGCAGCTCGGTGAGGTCTTGCGTTGTCATCCATAAAGATGGGTCTGTTACCAAGTGCATGATTGTCAAAATGTGGCACAATAATAGCGTTAATGACGTCATTTCGATATTTCTGCCCTATCATTTTCCCAACAACCACATACAGATTCAGTTTACAGTCGTATGAAAAGACTTCCCACACTGTAACACCACCACCGCCAAACGCTGTTGTGCCTAGGATGTTGTACTGGTTGTAAGCAGTGCCTCGTTGTCTCCAAACGCGCATGCGCACATCAATATGACGAAGAAGGAATCTGCTTTCGTCGGTCCAGTGTACTCGTCGCCAGCTTCGAATATTCCAATGGCGGTGATATCGTGCCAACTCTAAACGTGCTTGGCGATGTCTCTGTGTCAACGGTGGACGTTTCAATGGACGACGAGCTCTCAACCTTGCATTGTTTAGGCGCCTGTTAACTATTCGAAACGGCGACTCTTGTTGCAATATTCCAATCGTCACGAAGATATCTTGCAGTGGCAAACGGTTGGCGTTTGGCTACACTAACGAGTGCTCTATACTCCCTTTCAGATCTTTTTGGTGGTCGACTGACCTAGGACGTTCCTGGATAGTTCCATCATCTCGATGACGTTTCAGTAGCCGGGATACAATACTAAAGTGAATGTCAAAGTGTTGTGCTATCTGACGCAAGCTCTGTCCACTATTACGCATTCCAACGATCTGCCAGTTCTCACCTTCACTTAATTTTCGTCTAGGCATTGTAAAAATGTAAAGATGAGTCGAAAAGGACCAGGAGATGAACACGTAATCGTTAAGGAAAACAAGGCTTTTAGGCGTGCTCTACCGTATCACAAACTGGTTTTGATATTTGAAGATTTACCTGCATGCTGGATGAGGAGTTAATTAAAGTTACTTTCCCGTGCTCGAATGATGGCTTTAGTACATAAATAACACAAAGTTAATATTTATTCAGATTTTTGAAATTATAAAAAAATTGTAGGTGTTGCTTAACTTATGGCGAGGTGTATATATTCTAACTCCCTATCCTTGTTGAGACTTTTACATGTGGCTAATTTTTTTTAACTGTCACCATACCTGTTGGGTGTTCTGCGTACTTCACGGACATACTTTTTCCATTGTCCGAAATACTCAGATATCAGAAAAAATTTAGAAAATAACATTAAAAATAGTTATGAAAATGATATAAATAAATATATAAATATAATGTCTTCTTGGAGTCATTTGCAGTTTGTTGTTCCATTTATTAAAAAAGTCTTTAATACTGAGGAAAGTGGACTAGAAGATTGCATGATTCTACTATATGATTTGTTATTTTTTGTTTATGTATGCCTTCAACCCCTCACGGGGTATAACTGTGCTTAAATAAATAAATTTATTCTTCAACAAATGAAATGTCTTAAACGATCATATTTTTGCTAAATACGATTTTTTTTCGGACTGCAGCTAGTCGAATTCTTATGTTTTACTTTGATGCCCCGAAGAGACAGAAGCTAAAGCCGTTTTACATACAAATTGCATTCGGAGGGTTATCTTGCATTTTTGTCGAGGTAATTAATAAAAATCAATAAAAGATTTCTAAGTTTAAAATTGGAAGTATCTCTCGACACTTAGTTAATATAAACTTTATTCACAATCATGCTTAGCAAACTGGAAGTATGTAATTTAAAAAATGCATTCCGCTAAAAACTGGTATTCCGGGCTGTTTCGTTACACTATCCGGAATACCAGTTTTTACCGAATGCGTCTTTTAAATTACACTCCTCGTTGTTAGACCAATATTTTCCATCATTTGTATCAGTTTTGTGTTCATCATGTTATTCCTGGAATTATTTTGGATTGTTTGTGATATGTTTTCATTAAAGTGCAGTTTAGTAGTTATTTTTAGAAATTACGGTCGCCTCTGATGGTTCTGTATTGTGGACGTGTTTGTATTGCTGCTGTACCTTTCTGCATGCACGTGTTGTAAGTTTATACAATAAATAGAGAGCGTTTTGATATCTCTATTCGGTTGAATAGATAGCGTTTTGATCTCTTTAGTCGGTTAAATAGAGAGCGTTTTGATCTCTTTAGTCTGTTAAATAGAGAGCGTTTTGATCTCTTTAGTCGGTTAAATAGCGAGCGTTTTGATCTCTTAAGTCGGTTAAATAGAGAGCGTTTTGATCTCTCTAGTCGGTTAAATAGAGAGCGTTTTGATCTCTCTAGTTGGTTAAATAGAGAGCGTTTGGATATCTTTAGTGGGTTAAATAGAGAGCGTTTTGATCTCTCTAGTCGGTTAAAAAGAGAGCGTTTTGATCTCTTTGGTCGGTTAAATAGAGAGCGTTTTGATCGCTCTAGTCGGTTTAATAGAGAGCGTTTTGATCTCTCTAGTCGGTTAAATAGAGAGCCTTTTGATCTCTCTAGTCGGTTAAATAGAGAGCATTTGGATCTCTGTAGTCGGTTAAATAGAGAGCGTTTTGATCTCTCTAGTCGGTTAAATAGAGAGCGTTTTGATCTCTCTAGTCGGTTAAATAGAGAGCGTGTGAATCTCTTTAGTCGGTTAAATAGAGAGCGTTTTGATCTCTCTAGTCGGTTAAGTAGAGAGCGTTTGGATCTCTTTAGTCTTTTAAATAGAGAGCGTTTGGATCTCTTTAGTCAGTTAAATAGAGAGCGTTTGGATCTCTTTAGTCGGTTAAATAGATAGCGTTTTGATCTCTCTAGTCGGTTAAATAGAGGGCGTTTGGATCTCTCTAGTCGGTTAAATAGAGAGCGTTTGGATCTCTCTAGTCGGTTAAATAGAGAGCGTTTGGATCTCTTAAGTCGGTTAAATAGAGAGCGTTTGGATCTCTTTAGTCGGTTAAATAGAGAGCGTTTGGATCTCATTAGTCGGTTTAATAGAGAGCGTTTTGATCTCTCTAGTCGGTTAAGTAGAGAGCGTTTGGATCTCTTTAGTCTTTTAAGTAGAGAGCGTTTGGATCTCTTTAGTCGGTTAAATAGAGAGCGTTTGGATCTCTCTAGTCGGTTAAATAGAGAGCGTTTGGATCTCTTTAGTCGGTTAAATAGAGAGCGTTTGGATCTCGCTAGTCGGTTAAATAGAGAGCGTTTGAATCTCTTTAGTCGGTTAAATAGAGAACGTTTGAATCTCTTTAGTCGGTTAAATAGAGAGCGTTAGGATCTCTTTAGTCGGTTAAATAAAGAGCGTTTGGATCTCTTTAGTCGGTTAAATAGAGAGCGTATGGATCTCTTTAGTCGGTTAAATAGAGAGCGTTTGAATCTCTTTAGTCGGTTAAATAGAGAGCGTTTGGATCTCTTTAGTCGGTTAAATAGAGAGCGTTTTGATCTCTTTAGTCGGTTAAATAGAGAGCGTTTGGATCTCTTTAGTCGGTTAAATAGAGAGCGTTTTGATCTCTTTAGTCGGTTAAATAGAGAGCGTTTGGATCTCTTTAGTCGGTTAAATAGAGAGCGTTCGGATTTCTTTAGTCGGTTAAATAGAGAGCGTTTGAATCTCTTTAGTCGGTTAAATAGAGAGCGTTTAGATCTCTCTAGTTGGTTAAACAGATAGCGTTTTTGATCTCTCTTTTCGGTTAAATAGAGAGCGTTGTGATCTCTCTAGTCGGTTAAATAGAGAGCGTTTGGATCTCTTTAGTCGGTTAAATAGAGAGCGTTTTGATCTCTCTAGTCGCTTAAGTAGAGAGCGTTTGGATCTCTTTAGTCTTTTAAATAGAGAGCGTTTGGATCTCTTTAGTCGGTTAAATAGAGAGCGTTTGGATCTCTCTAGTCGTTTAAATAGAGAGCGTTTTGATCTCTTTAGTCGGTTAAGTAGAGAGCGTTTGGATCTCTTTATTCGGTTAAATAGAGAGTGTTTGGATCTCTTTAGTCGGTTAAATAGAGAGCGTTTGGATCTCTCTAGTCGGTTAAATAGAGAGCGTTTGGATCTCTTTAGTCGGTTAAATAGAGAGCGTTTGGATCTCTTTAGTCGGTTAAATAGAGAGCGTTTGGATCTCTCTAGTCGGTTAAATAGAGAGCGTTTGAATCTGTTTAGTCGGTTAAATAGAGAGCGTTTGGATCTCTTTAGCCGGTTAAATAGAGAGCGTTTGGATCTCTCTAGTCGGTTAAATAGAGAGCGTTTGGATCTCTTTAGTCGGTTAAATAGAGAGCGTTTGGATCTTTAGTCGGTTAAGTAGAGAGCGTTTGGATCTCTCTAGTCGGTTAAATAGAGAGCGTTTGGATCTCTCTAGTCGGTTAAATAGAGGGCGTTGGAATCTCTTTAGTCGGTTAAATAGAGAGCGTTTGGATCTCTTTAGTCGGTTAAATAGAGAGCGTTTTGATCTCTTTAGTCGGTTCAACTAGCAAATTCTAATTTTTGATGCAATTCGTTCATATCAGTGGTTAAACCACTCGTGTTTTGCCTTATACAGTTATGTAACAGCAAAATAAGTCCGGTAGTAAAATTAGTCCCCCTAACTTTTGTTACTAGTAAAATAAGTCTATATTACTCAATTTCCTAGTTAGATAGGTCCTCGGACTTTTTTTCCTAGGTAGAAGAGTCATACCTTAGTAAAATAAGTCCTATACTTTTTTCCTGGGAAAATCGGTTACCTGACTTGTTAATTTACTGATTTATTGATTTTGGTTTCTTAACATAAAATAACTTTAATTGACGATATTTTTAAATTTGGCTATTGGTATTAAATGTGATATAAATAAAAAACATTCTTCATAAAATTATTATAATTTTGCAGTATGTGAAGTAAATTTAATATATTTAACAGAAGTGTGTTTTCTTGTAATTATCATTTGAAAATATGAGATAAATTTAACTTATAGCAGAAAATATGACTGACTGCATAAAATTGCATGGTTTCTTCTTACTGGTAACCATTACTAGAGATAGGTTTGTCATTTTCTAAGAATGGGCCTATCAAATCAATTCCTATTTTAATAATAATAGTGTAAAAAAAGACCTGTAGTAAAATATGTCCCCAGGACTATTTTTAATGTTCAAATATGTCTAGGATTTAACAGTAAAATGATTCCGGTTGTAAATTAAGTCCCCCGGACTATTTGTAATGTTCAAATATTTCTAGGCTTTAACAGTAAAATTAGTCCGGTTGTAAATTAAGTCCCCCGGACTATTTTTACTAGTAAAATATTTTCATTTCACAGATTCTATAAGTTAAATAGATCAACGACAAATTTTGATAATCTCCTTTTATTACATCAATTTATATATTACTGTGAAGGGATAAAAAGTGTTCATCAAGAAAAAATCATGTTTGTGAATTGATATTTTGCAATGTTACTTAAATAAGTGAGAAGTGTTTACAGTGAATAGAATTCGGTTTATAAGAAAATTTAGGTCTGTTAATTGATGTTTACAGTGAACAGAAATAATTTTATAAGATAATTGATAAATTTTTATATATGCAGTTTATTATTTCTAGTATTTACAGTACCAGACTATTATTCCTAAATAGTAAAAATAGTTTGCATTATGAGTATTTTCTAGGAAAATTGATGCCAGGACTAGATTTACCAGGAAAATTGATACCAGGACTAGATTTCCTAGGAAAATTGGTCTCTGGACTAGATTTACTAGACATGGACTCTTATAACAAGAAAAATAAGGAACCAGGTATATATTTTCCTAGGAATATTGGTCTGCCCGGACTAATTTATCGTTTACAGTTACACTAGTAAGAACCATGATCAACCAGCGGGTTAATTACAGGTATATAAAACAACCTGGTGATAGATAAGACACGTTAATTACAGGTGAGCGATAAGTATGTACTTTTATTAAATAATTGACAATACATTATTTTAGTCACTTGTTTATTCTCATTTTATCGCCATTTTATTGTCAATCAAGAAATACTGTGTTAAACCACCAAACCGAGGAAGTTAGTGACGCAGAATAATCTGAATTCCCCAAATAAATGTGGTATTTTCTACTTAAACATGTTCTGATTCGGATATGATACACGCTATAACATTCCGAATCATCCGGGTAAGTTTTCTACCAAAATATAAAAGTTAACATACCGGACAGCAGAACAGCATTATTTTTAAGGAAATACTTCCATTTGAACCCCCCCCCCCCCCTAAAAATGCATTAGTTCAAACGTAAAAAAATAATTTGGCACTGGGTGGCAGCCACTGGTAAACCCCACAGTGGACACAGTCATGCATTGCCAATTGGGCAAGTGCGAGCCGTGTGAACTACATGTATCTTGTGACAGTCTAATGCATTACGTATTTTTTATTGGGGGTTCAATTGGAGTTCTTACCATTTTAAAATACAATAACACTTTTATTGTATAGGAGAACCTTAATTCTTGTTACCAACAACAGGGCCACCTTTTTAATATTACACGCGGCGCAATATTGCAATATAAATGGTCAGTGAGTCGTCGTAACAAAAAAAACCCCCCAACATACCCGGATGTTGCTAACCGTTAGTTTCACCTATTACGTAAGATGCGTTCAAAGTTTAGAAGGCGAATAGGTTAGTTTTGCATACAGAAAAGTAATTCTTGGGAAAAAGGGGGGGGGGGTGAAATCCAAATATAGTCCATTTATAATAGAAAATTAAACAACAGATATGCAATTATATTTACTGAACTGAATTTAAATGGTCAGATACCTTTATATTAAAACCAAAATTTATAAACATCGGAAGGCGGCCGGACCCGAGACAATTTTAAACAATCTGTACATAGATTTAACACTGTTTGTATCTTTTGCGGGCAAAAATGACTTAACTCAGAGTTATATAAAAAAATATAGTGGAGTTAAAAAACAATTCTTTAACATCATACAATTTTATACATTCGGTCGGGAAATGTATAACTACTGAGGCTTGACCGCATGTGATGTTGCCTTTTAATATAATTAAAAAAAATGTTATTATACCAAACTGTTATTTTTAAAAACGGTTTATTCTTCTCTGCATCTATTTTTATTTTTTTATTTTCTTTAAAAAAGATGCCTAACACTAGAGTGTGTTTACGTTAACAGCGTATTACTTTGATGGCGGCTAAGGACCAATAAAATTAAACGGTTACTTAATGAAATAAATTAACACACAATATCCCTGTTCTCTCATTAAGATAAAGGAAATACCATGTCCAGACGTTTTCTGCCATTACCTTATGAAGAACATTTATTATAAAATAACTTATATTGTATTTTAAATAATGCAATCAATATATACGTCAATATCGATAATCTATCTGTCTCTGATATAGGGTCGGTGGCCTTTAATCATAATATGTATATTGTGAACAAAAACACAAAATTATTTTACCTGATACAAATGTCCCCGACGCTAATTTCTTTAACAGTTCTCTAACTTTTTTGTAAAATAAATGACAAAAACTTCATATTAAAATTTTTGACTTGTATTTCCCATCTATTATCTTTGACAGGTGACATTGTTCAGGTAAATCGATAGAAAAATTTACAGTTGTTCATTCGTTTTGTTGTAAATAACAGGAGATTGGAAATGTATTCACTTTTACAAATTTGTTTTGTGGCCATTTGGATACAGCAGACGTTTCAACATGGGTACCTAGCTGACCCCCCGCAGAGATCTTCGATTTGGCGGGAAAATCCCAGTGCTCCTGTGAACTACAATGATAATCAGCTGTTTTGTGGCGGACGTGAGGTAGGATTTAAATTTTTACAACCGGTGTGTCTGCTACTGCGAGATCTATCATATATTTTGCTTCATATATATGTTGAGGGACGGTCCATTTAACTTGAAAAGAGGGGGGCTTGGTTTTTTGTTTTGGTCAGAAAATATTTATTTTTTGAAGGCGTCGCGACAGAATATTGTTTTTCATTATTGGCATTATTTTATATAGCAGAAATCCTTCTTCAGAATATTTTTTTTCTTACCCTCTGCTTCCAAAATATTTTTTTCATCAAAAATCATTTTCAAAATATTTTTTTAGGAAAAAACCAAGACCCACCTGCAAGTTAAATGGTCGGTCCCTTATATATCTGCAATTTAACTTTCTGTCGAAGGATGGGGTTTGCTTACTTATTCCAAAATAGGTCGAAGGTTTGGGGTTTCCAACAGACCTCAAGCTCCAATAAAAGCTAGACGTTATGATACAGCCAAAAAATTGCTGAAGTGGCGTTGACTCTATTCAAACAAACTAAAGCACATATCATACACATAAACTTTATTAATAAATAACGCTGAACGTTTCGGTTTTCAGCTGAATCTGTTTAACTGCTTACCTCTTTGCTCTGAATTTTATTCACTTGTAATAAAATTTAAATATTCTTCTGGTTTCAGTAGAAAGATTACAAATTTAAATTGATACCTAAAATAAAACAACCTAAAATAAACTATTTATAAATAGAGGCGATAAAATCAAGCAGATTTTTTTTAAAGAATATATTTCTTTTAAAAAATCAAAAGAAATTATAAATCATTAGATGAATTTGTCAAATAAAATTGAAAATAAAAAATTTTAATTGCACATTTCTTTAACAGTTAATGATTACTTTGTCAAATGAAAATTGAAAATAAAAAATTTAAATTGCACATTTCTTTAACAGTTATCATCTCCTATAAGACGTTCATATTGTGCTCTTGTAAATTAATTATTCAAAATTCGTCGCGTAAAAAATCCGACTAAACTCGGCGATCGCGCAGCTCTCATGGTGCCACCAAAGTTGCAAACTAGTAATTTACAGACCGCTTGGTTCTGGCTTACCGGTCGATATCCATACGTCTTTTTCGCTCTTCATTCCTATTGATTTATCTCAATATTATCTTATTTTTTTATATCTGACATTTATTGTTATTCTTCAAAACGATTATTATTTTATTTCTCGTTTTTCATTCTTTTCAAACAAAATTTCTCGAATGTACAAAGTGTCAAACATTTTAAAAATTGGACAAAACACTCGAGCGAGCGAGACGGCCAATAAATTAGGTAAGTCGACCGACTACAATAAAAAACTATCTAAGACGTCTGAATTAGAGCATATAGCAACTTTTGTATTACTTTAAATTTAAAAATTAGGAAACACTGTTCAAGAGCCGCATCAAAGAAAACAAACGATAATTGAGATGAAACAGTTAAGTAAAATAAATGTTTAACGAGGCTTGTATCGTTATATTTGTTTTATTGTTATAAATGAACATTAAAAGAGAAATTTGTCACTAGATTTTAAACATTTACGTTACATTAAACTGAGAGACTAACCATTTTTGCATCGACAGTTAGGATTTCTTTTGGGGAAAAAAAATTTTCTGTAAGAATTATGAACCATAATTTTTTTAAATTGAAAAAAAAGAGTTTAAAGGGAAACATGGCATATTGATATAATCCCCCGAGAAATTGTAGGGCATTTGCTAAAAATATCTAAATATTAGATGGTTTAAAATTTTTCAACTTATATTTGACTTCGATATTATTTCAACATTAAACCGCCAGCCGGCTGCAAAATACATCGGACTTCCTGATGGCACCAACATATAGCCTACGTTTGTGCAAAGACTTGACCTTCGTTATGGAGTCAATATCAACTAGTTCGAGGGCCTCTGTGGCCGATTTGTTAGGGTAGTTCGTGTACTTTGGATCAGGTGGTCTGTCAAAACTGAGGCTGCATGTTAGTCTTACTGTGGGCAGGTTGACTCCAATCTTAATTGACAATGATTACAAGTTTTCAAACCGAAGGTCGCGGGGTTTGTTTCCTCCCCCAGTAAAAACTGGACACCATGATATCATAGCAGTAAAATAAAAACAATCAACTAGTTGTAGCCAAACTTCTTACTATATACATTGTTCATCTTCTTTATTAATGGCAGTGGTTACACACAGACCTTCCCAATGCCTAGTTGTAACCTATTAATGACAGTGGTTACACACAGACCTTCCAAATGTCTAGTTATAACCTATTAATGACAGTGGTTACACACAGACCTTCCCAATGTCTAGTTATAACCTATTAATGGCAGTGGTTACACATAGACCTTCCCAATGTCTAGTTATAACCTATTAATGGCAGTGGTTACACATAGACCTTCCCAATGTCTAGTTATAACCTATTAATGGCAGTGGTTACACACAGACCTTCCCAATGTCTAGTTGTAACCTATTAATGGCAGTGGTTACACATAGACCTTCCCAATGCCTAGTTGTAACCTATTAATGGCAGTGGTTACACACAGACCTTCCCAATGTCTAGTTGTAACCTATTAATGGCAGTGGTTACACATAGACCTTCCCAATGCCTAGTTGTAACCTATTAATGGCAGTGGTTACACACAGACCTTCCCAATGTCTAGTTGTAACCTATTAATGGCAGTGGTTACACATAGACCTTCCCAATGTCTAGTTATAACCTATTAATGACAGTGGTTACACACAGACCTTCCCAATGTCTAGTTGTAACCTATTAATGGCAGTGGTTACACATAGACCTTCCCAATGTCTAGTTATAACCTATTAATGACAGTGGTTACACACAGACCTTCCCAATGTCTAGTTGTAACCTATTAATGGCAGTGGTTACACACAGACCTTCCCAATGCCTAGTTGTAACCTATTAATGGCAGTGGTTACACATAGACCTTCCCAATGTCTAGTTGTAACCTACTAATGGCAGTGGTTACACATAGACCTTCCCAATGCCTAGTTGTAACCTATTAATAGCAGTGGTTACACACAGACCTTCCCAATGTCTAGTTGTAAACTATTAATGGCAGTGGTTACACATAGACCTTCCCAATGTCTAGTTGTAACCTACTAATGGCAGTGGTTACACATAGACCTTCCCAATGTCTAGTTGTAACCTACTAATGGCAGTGGTTACACACAGACCTTCCCAATGTCTAGTTATAACCTATTAATGGCAGTGGTTACACACAGACCTTCCCAATGCCTAGTTGTAACCTATTAATGGCAGTGGTTACACATAGACCTTCCCAATGTCTAGTTGTAACCTATTAACAGCAGTGGTTACACACAGACCTTCCCAATGTCTAGTTGTAACCTATTAATAGCAGTGGTTACACACAGACCTTCCCAATGCCTAGTTGTAACCTATTAATGGCAGTGGTTACACACAGACCTTCCCAATGTCTAGTTGTAACCTATTAATGGCAGTGGTTACACATAGACTTCCCAATGTCTAGTTGTAACCTATTAATGGCAGTGGTTACACATAGACTTCCCAATGTCTAGTTGTAACCTATTAATGGCAGTGTTTACACATAGACCTTCCCAATGTCTAGTTGTAACCTATTAATGGCAGTGGTTACACATAGACCTTCCCAATGTCTAGTTGTAACCTATTAATGGCAGTGGTTACACATAGACCTTCCCAATGTCTAGTTGTAACCTATTAATGGCAGTGGTTACACAGAGACCTTCCCAATGCCTAGTTGTAACCTACTAATGGCAGTGGTTACACACAGACCTTCCCAATGCCTAGTTGTAACCTATTAATGGCAGTGGTTACACATAGACCTTCCCAATGCCTAGTTGTAACCTATTAATGGCAGTGGTTACACATAGACCTTCCCAATGCCTAGTTGTAACCTACTAATGGCAGTGGTTACACACAGACCTTCCCAATGTCTAGTTATAACCTATTAATGGCAGTGGTTACACATAGACCTTCCCAATGTCTAGTTGTAACCTATTAATGGCAGTGGTTACACAGAGACCTTCCCAATGCCTAGTTGTAACCTACTAATGGCAGTGGTTACACACAGACCTTCCCAATGCCTAGTTGTAACCTATTAATGGCAGTGGTTACACATAGACCTTCCCAATGCCTAGTTGTAACCTATTAATGGCAGTGGTTACACATAGACCTTCCCAATGCCTAGTTGTAACCTATTAATGGCAGTGGTTACACATAGACCTTCCCAATGTCTAGTTGTAACCTATTAATGGCAGTGGTTACACACAGACCTTCCCAATGCCTAGTTGTAACCTACTAATGGCAGTGGTTACACACAGACCTTCCCAATGTCTTGTTATAACCTATTAATGGCAGTGGTTACACGTAGACCTTCCCAATGTCTAGTTGTAACCTATTAATGGCAGTGGTTACACATAGACCTTCCCAATGTCTAGTTGTAACCTATTAATGGCAGTGGTTACACATAGACCTTCCCAATGTCTAGTTGTAACCTACTAATGGCAGTGGTTACACACAGACCTTCCCAATGCCTAGTTGTAACCTATTAATGGCAGTGGTTACACACAGACCTTCCCAATGTCTAGTTGTAACCTATTAATGGCAGTGGTTACACATAGACCTTCCCAATGTTTAGTTGTAACCTACTAATGGCAGTGGTTACACACAGACCTTCCCAATGTCTAGTTATAACCTATTAATGGCAGTGGTTACACACAGACCTTCCCAATGTCTAGTTGTAACCTATTAATGGCAGTGTTTACACATAGACCTTCCCAATGTCTAGTTGTAACCTATTAATGGCAGTGGTTACACATAGACCTTCCCAATGTCTAGTTGTAACCTATTAATGGCAGTGGTTACACATAGACCTTCCCAATGTCTAGTTGTAACCTACTAATGGCAGTGGTTACACACAGACCTTTCCAATGTCTAGTTATAACCTATTAATGGCAGTGGTTACACACAGACCTTCCCAATGTCTAGTTGTAACCTACTAATGGCAGTGGTTACACACAGACCTTCCCAATGTCTAGTTGTAACCTATTAATGGCAGTGGTTACACACAGACCTTCCCAATGTCTAGTTATAACCTATTAATGGCAGTGGTTACACACAGACCTTCCCAATGTCTACTTGTAACCTATTAATGGCAGTGGTTACACATAGACCTTCCCAATGTCTAGTTGTAACCTACTAATGGCAGTGGTTACACACAGACCTTCCCAATGCCTAGTTGTAACCTATTAATGGCAGTGGTTACACACAGACCTTCCCAATGTCTAGTTGTAACCTACTAATGGCAGTGGTTACACACAGACCTTCCCAATGCCTAGTTGTAACCTATTAATGGCAGTGGTTACACACAGACCTTCCCAATGTCTAGTTGTAAACTATTAATGGCAGTGGTTACACATAGACCTTCCCAATGTCTAGTTGTAACCTACTAATGGCAGTGGTTACACACAGACCTTCCCAATGTCTAGTTATAACCTATTAATGGCAGTGGTTACACACAGACCTTCCCAATGTCTAGTTGTAACCTATTAATGGCAGTGTTTACACACAGACCTTCCCAATGTCTAGTTGTAACCTATTAATGGCAGTGGTTACACATAGACCTTCCCAATGTCTAGTTGTAACCTATTAATGGCAGTGGTTACACATAGACCTTCCCAATGTCTAGTTGTAACCTATTAATGGCAGTGGTTACACATAGACCTTCCCAATGTCTAGTTGTAACCTACTAATGGCAGTGGTTACACACAGACCTTCCCAATGTCTAGTTGTAACCTACTAATGGCAGTGGTTACACACAGACCTTCCCAATGCCTAGTTGTAACCTATTAATGGCAGTGGTTACACACAGACCTTCCCAATGTCTAGTTATAACCTATTAATGGCAGTGGTTACACACAGACCTTCCCAATGCCTAGTTGTAACCTATTAATGGCAGTGGTTACACATAGACCTTCCCAATGTCTAGTTGTAACCTATTAATGGCAGTGGTTACACATAGACCTTCCCAATGTCTAGTTGTAACCTATTAATGGCAGTGGTTACACACAGACCTTCCCAATGTCTAGTTGTAACCTATTAATGGCAGTGGTTACACACAGACCTTCCCAATGTCTAGTTGTAACCTATTAATGGCAGTGGTTACACACAGACTTCCCAATGCCTAGTTATAACCTATTAATGGCAGTGGTTACACATAGACCTTCCCAATGTCTAGTTGTAACCTACTAATAGCAGTGGTTACACACAGACCTTCCCAATGTCTAGTTGTAACCTATTAATGGCAGTGGTTACACACAGACCTTCCCAATGTCTAGTTGTAACCTATTAATGGCAGTGGTTACACACAGACCTTCCCAATGTCTAGTTGTAACCTATTAATGGCAGTGGTTACACACAGACCTTCCCAATGTCTAGTTATAACCTATTAATGGCAGTGGTTACACACAGACCTTCCCAATGTCTACTTGTAACCTATTAATGGCAGTGGTTACACACAGACCTTCCCAATGCCTAGTTGTAACCTATTAATGGCAGTGGTTACACACAGACCTTCCCAATGTCTAGTTGTAACCTATTAATGGCAGTGGTTACACACAGACCTTCCCAATGCCTAGTTGTAACCTATTAATGGCAGTGGTTACACACAGACCTTCCCAATGCATAGTTGTAACCTATTAATGGCAGTGGTTACACACAGACCTTCCCAATGTCTAGTTGTAACCTATTAATGGCAGTGGTTACACACAGACCTTCCCAATGCCTAGTTGTAACCTATTAATGGCAGTGGTTACACACAGACCTTCCCAATGCCTAGTTGTAACCTATTAATGGCAGTGGTTACACACAGACCTTCCCAATGTCTAGTTGTAACCTATTAATGGCAGTGGTTACACACAGACCTTCCCAATGTCTAGTTATAACCTATTAATGGCAGTGGTTACACACAGACCTTCCCAATGCCTAGTTATAACCTACTAATGGCAGTGGTTACACACAGACCTTCCCAATGTCTAGTTATAACCTACTAATGGCAGTGGTTACACACAGACCTTCCCAATGTCTAGTTGTAACCTATTAATGGCAGTGGTTACACATAGACCTTCCCAATGCCTAGTTATAACCTACTAATGGCAGTGGTTACACACAGACCTTCCCAATGTCTAGTTGTAACCTATTAATGGCAGTGGTTACACATAGACCTTCCCAATGCCTAGTTATAACCTATTAATGGCAGTGGTTACACACAGACCTTCCCAATGTCTAGTTGTAACCTATTAATGGCAGTGGTTACACACAGACCTTCCCAATGCCTAGTTATAACCTACTAATGGCAGTGGTTACACACAGACCTTCCCAATGTCTAGTTGTAACCTCGTGTTTTTGTAATCAATAGATGATTGATGGTCATGACTTAGCAAATTATTTTGGGGCTAAAATTTAAAATCCTCAAATTTTGATACAATAAATTTAGGAAGACATTTTGACTTTTTGTAATGCACATTTTCATTTTAGTATTCAAATAAAAAATAAGAAAATAGTCACGGAGGTGATTTAAGGGTGGTTCATATTTTTTACATTAGCATAACATTTTACAAAATTACTAATTACTCATTTATCTAATGATCACAAACGCCTATAATATATATCTTCATGTAATCTGACATCATAAAACATGAATATAGCATTTTGGTAACGTTATTTCTTTTTTACAACCCGGATCATTGTGTACATAGTCGTGATGGTATTAAGATATATCGTGGGATGGTCTTAGAACGTCTTAGTCCATATTTAAATGCAGAACATAAATTGGACGCAGAATTGTTCTGCATGTATGTTACAAACATTTTGTTATAAAAAAAATTCCATGCAAAATTGTCTTTTCAAGTTCAGATTGGCTTAATTAAATGAGCACGATTTTTAGCATTTAAAAAAAACAATTGTCGTCTTTTTTATTTCAATCGAGAATGTTTCGATCGGAGCAATGTGTAACTAAAAAACAATTGCCGTTTTTTATTTCAATCGAGACTGTTCGATCGGAGCATATGTGTAACTCTTTGTATGTTCAAATTGCATATAGTGGTCATGCGCTTTTCAACTTTTTTCCCTTTTACCCCCCAAAGTCCCCAAAAGTGTCCTATGCGAAGCTAGATACTGTGGTGGGGAGCTAGTTTGAATTACCGATTTCTACATTTTATCTGAAAATTTAAAGCAAACCTATAAGCTCTGACTGTGACTTGTTGGTTTTAAGTTTAGTGAATAAAAGAAATAGGTACTAATAATGACACAACATGTAATGTTTTGTCATATTAAATCATTAGTGTCAAATAAAACTTATTTTCAAGGAGTTAAGTTAAATAAATTATTGGCAATAAAAAATATTTGTTTACTGCATCTAATTAAAATCGGTAAATACAAGAACCTTTTATTTTCGTTTTCTATTTTGCAAACTGAGCTACCCAGTCATAATGACAACATAACCGAACGAGATAGAACGAGATAGTATCAGTATAAACACAGTCATAATGACAACATAACCGAACGAGATAGAACGAGATAGTATCAGTATAAACACAGTCATAATGACAACATAACCGAACGAGATAGTATCAGTATAAACACAGTGATAATGACAACATAACCGAACGATAGTATCAGTATAAACACGGTCATATTGACAACATAACCGAACGAGATAGTATCAGTATAAACACAGTCATAATGACAACATAACCGAACGAGATAGTATCAGTATAAACACAGTCATAATGACAACATAACCGAACGATAGTATCAGTATAAACACGGTCATATTGACAACATAACCGAACGAGATAGTATCAGTATAAACACAGTCATAATGACAACATAACCGAACGAGATAGTATCAGTATAAACACAGTCATAATGACAACATAACCGAACGAGATAGTATCAGTATAAACACAGTCATAATGACAACATAACCGAACGAGATAGTATCAGTATAAACACAGTCATAATGACAACATAACCGAACGATAGTATCAGTATAAACACGGTCATATTGACAACATAGCCGAACGAGATAGTATCAGTATAAACACAGTCATAATGACAACATAACCGAACGATAGTATCAGTATAAACACGGTCATAATGACAACATAACCGAACGAGATAGTATCAGTATAAACACAGTCATAATGACAACATAACCGAACGAGATAGTATCAGTATAAACACAGTCATAATGACAACATAACCGAACGATAGTATCAGTATAAACACGGTCATATTGACAACATAACCGAACGAGATAGTATCAGTATAAACACAGTCATAATGACAACATAACCGAACGAGATAGTATCAGTATAAACACAGTCATAATGACAACATAACCGAACGATAGTATCAGTATAAACACGGTCATATTGACAACATAACCGAACGAGATAGTATCAGTATAAACACAGTCATAATGACAACATAACCGAACGAGATAGTATCAGTATAAACACAGTCATAATGACAACATAACCGAACGATAGTATCAGTATAAACACAGTCATAATGACAACATAACCGAACGAGTTAGTATCAGTATAAACACAGTCATAATGACAACATAACCGAACGATAGTATCAGTATAAACACGGTCATAATGACAACATAACCGAACGATAGTATCAGTATAAACACAGTCATAATGACAACATAACCGAACGATAGTATCAGTATAAACACAGTCATAATGACAACATAACCGAACGAGTTAGTATCAGTATAAACACAGTCATAATGACAACATAACCGAACGATAGTATCAGTATAAACACAGTCATAATGACAACATAACCGAACGATAGTATCAGTATAAACACAGTCATAATGACAACATAACCGAACGAGTTAGTATCAGTATAAACACAGTCATAATGACAACATAACCGAACGATAGTATCAGTATAAACACGGTCATATTGACAACATAGCCGAACGAGATAGTATCAGTATAAACACAGTCATAATGACAACATAACCGAACGAGTTAGTATCAGTATAAAAATAGTCTAACATTATTATTAACTTCCGTAAATAGAACACCACGAATACATATTATTACATGAATAAAACTATACATTGCGTAAGCTTTTTGCAGTTCAACTTTGTAGTTTACATTGATTTTTTACTCAACTTGATCTACTGACATTCTTCATGTAAATTCTGTCCCTGCATACTTGAAATATTTTCTCCTGAACAAAAATATAAAAACTAATGACGAAACACATTATTTTATAATTAAGAATGTTTCAAAATGTGATTTTCTGTTTCCAGCAATAGGATTGTATAAAGCATAGTTATCACGGCCAATCATGCTAGTATTACGTTTTCATCAACAGGGCGTTTTAAAAATGTCTAGTATCGTTGCAGGGTAAGAATATTTCGACTGATAAAATACATGTAACGGTAGAGCGTGAAATAACATCATGTCACTTCCGGGGATCGAACCCAGGATCTCAGTATTGCCAGCCAGCCCTCTAACTAAGTGAGCTAAAGAAGTACTCCGTTAGCTCAGTCGATTTTGACTGGCTATATACCTACTACCTGCTATAACGCAGATAGGCTTCCTGTTACATACACCGGAGTAAAAGTTGTTTGTACAACCCAGTGTGATCATGTGTGGTATTAAACTGATCCTTTTATACCTACACAGAGTATTATTATAGCGTTTCCACATACGGTCCTTGCGTCATAAAAATATTCTGACCTCACAATTTATTTATTCTGAATTTCATCCAATCGAAACTTTTGATTTCCCACATTGTCATGGTTATTGGATCGAAGAATGATGTTGGGTCTAATATGTATCACCTTCATAATCCCTTTATCATTCACTTTCAGCTAAGACCTATAACTTAATATGGGACTTCACATATATACCCAATTTTATTGCTTAATATTTCCATTTACAAAAAATATATTGTCGTTTAATGTATATACAAATATCCGTGTATTTGTTTGGTTGCGTTGTTTCCTATTACCCTCTTCAAATTTCTTGGTCAGTTTTGTTGGAGTTCATGGTGGTTGATCAGTTGCTATCTTGTACTGCTTGTCATATTGGTTTGTTTGTGCTTTCGATTGGTAAATCATTCACTGACCTTCCAGTGGTTCCCTCTATTAGATTGGTTAATCATACACTGACTTTCCAGTGGTTCCCTCTATTAGATTGGTTAATCATACACTGAACTACCAATCATTTTCTAGTTTTTTTTCTTTCATCAAGCACGATATATTTAATGACTTTTATTCTAGACCCCAATTTTTAAATGAGATGTATCAAAACTGTTCCTTCTTTGTCTCATATTAAAAAAGTCTATTTTGATTCTTGGGACTGCTTTACAGTCCGGTATTTCGATTATATGACTGGGTTAAAGTCCGAGTTGCTTATTATATTTGTGTGTTATTTGTTTATATTAATTGTTGTATGTATATTTGTATCTGTGTTTATATTTTTCATTCAACCAATATTCTTATGGATAATATGTCCTATGACAAAAACACAGACACAATTATCCGTCTAAAATATGTATTCAATAATTCCCTTAGTGACCTAGAATGTGCTAGGTTCACATGTGTTTGAAAAATTGCAGAATTGCCAGTGAACGATGAGGTTCACTTCTTTTTAAAACGTGATCACAACAAACCGTTTCGATCTAACGTCTTATATGACTTCAATATATCTAATGTTAATCCATATCTCGATTCGCTTAAAACAATTTAAAACCCGGAAAATTTTCGACAAATTCAGACTCTTGGCTCTTTTATTAAACAGTCTCTGGAACTGAGGACAGGGGTCTCGTAGACTTGTATATTTTGTCGATTTTTCTGATTGCAATTTAGTTGTTTGTTACTTCTGTTTAATGTCACTGATCAATGTAGTATTGATTAATATGACAAGAAAGAAACATATATTTATATTAAACAACATTAAGAAAAACTAACATAGATACTACACGTTGTGCGTTAAGCAAAAATACAATCAATCTTTTTTCATTCAATGCATCTTCTTTTAAATCACGCTGCTTTGAGAATACTGTGAGTGTAACCTCAGTGCTCGCCCTGTGGTGCACGCTGCTTTGACAATACTGTGAGTGTAACTACAGTGCTCGCCCTGTGGTGCACGCTGCTTTGACAATACTGTGAGTGTAACTACAGTGCTCGCCCTGTGGTGCACGCTGCTTTGACAATACTGTGAGTGTAACCATAGTGCTCGCCCTATGGTGCACGCTGCTTTGACAATACTGTGAGTGTAACCACAGTGCTCGCCCTATGGTGCACGCTGCTTTGACAATACTGTGAGTGTAACCATAGTGCTCGCCTTGTGGTGCACGCTGCTTTGACAATACTGTGAGTGTAACCATAGTGCTCGCCCTATGGTGCACGCTGCTTTGACAATACTGTGAGTGTAACCACAGTGCTCGCCCTATGGTGCACGCTGCTTTGACAATACTGTGAGTGTAACTACAGTGCTCGCCCTATGGTGCACGCTGCTTTGACAATACTGTGAGTGTAACTACAGTGCTCGCCCTATGGTGCACGCTGCTTTGACAATACTGTGAGTGTAACCACAGTGCTCGCCCTATGGTGCACGCTGCTTTGACAATACTGTGAGTGTAACTACAGTGCTCGCCCTATGGTGCACGCTGCTTTGACAATACTGTGAGTGTAACCACAGTGCTCGCCCTGTGGTGCACGCTGCTTTGACAATACTGTGAGTGTAACCTCAGTGCTCGCCCTATGGTGCACGCTGCTTTGACAATACTGTGAGTGTAACCACAGTGCTCGCCCTGTGGTGCACGCTGCTTTGACAATACTGTGAGTGTAACCTCAGTGCTCGCCCTGTTGTGCACGCTGCTTTGACAATACTGTGAGTGTAACCACAGTGCTCGCCCTGTGGTGCACGCTGCTTTGACAATACTGTGAGTGTAACCTCAGTGCTCGCCCTGTGGTGCACGCTGCTTTGACAATACTGTGAGTGTAACCACAGTGCTCGCCTTGTGGTGCACGCTGCTTTGACAATACTGTGAGTGTAACCTCAGTGCTCGCCCTGTGGTGCACGCTGCTTTGACAATACTGTGAGTGTAACTACAGTGCTCGCCTTGTGGTGCACGCTGCTTTGACAATACTGTGAGTGTAACCACAGTGCTCGCCCTGTGGTGCACGCTGCTTTGACAATACTGTGAGTGTAACCACAGTGCTCGCCTTGTGGTGCACGCTGCTTTGACAATACTGTGAGTGTAACCTCAGTGCTCGCCCTATGGTGCACGCTGCTTTGACAATACTGTGAGTGTAACCACAGTGCTCGCCCTGTGGTGCACGCTGCTTTGACAATACTGTGAGTGTAACCACAGTGCTCGCCTTGTGGTGCACGCTGCTTTGACAATACTGTGAGTGTAACCACAGTGCTCGCCTTGTGGTGCACGCTGCTTTGACAATACTGTGAGTGTAACTACAGTGCTCGCCCTGTGGTGCACGCTGCTTTGACAATACTGTGAGTGTAACCACAGTGCTCGCCTTGTGGTGCACGCTGCTTTGACAATACTGTGAGTGTAACCTCAGTGCTCGCCCTGTGGTGCACGCTGCTTTGACAATACTGTGAGTGTAACCACAGTGCTCGCCCTATGGTGCACGCTGCTTTGACAATACTGTGAGTGTAACTACAGTGCTCGCCCTGTGGTGCACGCTGCTTTGACAATACTGTGAGTGTAACCACAGTGCTCGCCTTGTGGTGCACGCTGCTTTGACAATACTGTGAGTGTAACCATAGTGCTCGCCTTGTGGTGCACGCTGCTTTGACAATACTGTGAGTGTAACCACAGTGCTCGCCTTGTGGTGCACGCTGCTTTGACAATACTGTGAGTGTAACTACAGTGCTCGCCCTGTTGTGCACGCTGCTTTGACAATACTGTGAGTGTAACCACAGTGCTCGCCCTGTGGTGCACGCTGCTTTGACAATACTGTGAGTGTAACCACAGTGCTCGCCTTGTGGTGCACGCTGCTTTGACAATACTGTGAGTGTAACCATAGTGCTCGCCCTATGGTGCACGCTGCTTTGACAATACTGTGAGTGTAACCTCAGTGCTCGCCCTATGGTGCACGCTGCTTTGACAATACTGTGAGTGTAACCATAGTGCTCGCCCTATGGTGCACGCTGCTTTGACAATACTGTGAGTGTAACCACAGTGCTCGCCCTATGGTGCACGCTGCTTTGACAATACTGTGAGTGTAACCATAGTGCTCGCCCTGTGGTGCACGCTGCTTTGACAATACTGTGAGTGTAACCATAGTGCTCGCCCTATGGTGCACGCTGCTTTGACAATACTGTGAGTGTAACCTCAGTGCTCGCCCTATGGTGCACGCTGCTTTGACAATACTGTGAGTGTAACCATAGTGCTCGCCCTATGGTGCACGCTGCTTTGACAATACTGTGAGTGTAACCACAGTGCTCGCCCTATGGTGCACGCTGCTTTGACAATACTGTGAGTGTAACCTCAGTGCTCGCCCTGTGGTGCACGCTGCTTTGACAATACTGTGAGTGTAACCACAGTGCTCGCCCTATGGTGCACGCTGCTTTGACAATACTGTGAGTGTAACCACAGTGCTCGCCCTATAGTGCACGCTGCTTTGACAATACTGTGAGTGTAACTACAGTGCTCGCCCTATGGTGCACGCTGCTTTGACAATACTGTGAGTGTAACCTCAGTGCTCGCCCTATGGTGCACGCTGCTTTGACAATACTGTGAGTGTAACCACAGTGCTCGCCCTATGGTGCACGCTGCTTTGACAATACTGTGAGTGTAACCATAGTGCTCGCCCTATGGTGCACGCTGCTTTGACAATACTGTGAGTGTAACCACAGTGCTCGCCTTGTGGTGCACGCTGCTTTGACAATACTGTGAGTGTAACCTCAGTGCTCGCCCTGTGGTGCACGCTGCTTTGACAATACTGTGAGTGTAACCACAGTGCTCGCCCTGTTGTGCACGCTGCTTTGACAATACTGTGAGTGTAACCACAGTGCTCGCCCTATGGTGCACGCTGCTTTGACAATACTGTGAGTGTAACCATAGTGCTCGCCCTATGGTGCACGCTGCTTTGACAATACTGTGAGTGTAACCATAGTGCTCGCCCTATGGTGCACGCTGCTTTGACAATACTGTGAGTGTAACCACAGTGCTCGCCCTGTTGTGCACGCTGCTTTGACAATACTGTGAGTGTAACTACAGTGCTCGCCCTGTGGTGCACGCTGCTTTGACAATACTGTGAGTGTAACTACAGTGCTCGCCCTGTGGTGCACGCTGCTTTGACAATACTGTGAGTGTAACCACAGTGCTCGCCCTATGGTGCACGCTGCTTTGACAATACTGTGAGTGTAACCATAGTGCTCGCCCTATGGTGCACGCTGCTTTGACAATACTGTGAGTGTAACCATAGTGCTCGCCCTATGGTGCACGCTGCTTTGACAATACTGTGAGTGTAACCTCAGTGCTCGCCCTGTGGTGCACGCTGCTTTGACAATACTGTGAGTGTAACTACAGTGCTCGCCCTGTGGTGCACGCTGCTTTGACAATACTGTGAGTGTAACCACAGTGCTCGCCCTATGGTGCACGCTGCTTTGACAATACTGTGAGTGTAACCACAGTGCTCGCCTTGTGGTGCACGCTGCTTTGACAATACTGTGAGTGTAACCTCAGTGCTCGCCCTGTGGTGCACGCTGCTTTGACAATACTGTGAGTGTAACTACAGTGCTCGCCTTGTGGTGCACGCTGCTTTGACAATACTGTGAGTGTAACCACAGTGCTCGCCCTATGGTGCACGCTGCTTTGACAATACTGTGAGTGTAACCTCAGTGCTCGCCCTGTGGTGCACGCTGCTTTGACAATACTGTGAGTGTAACCACAGTGCTCGCCTTGTGGTGCACGCTGCTTTGACAATACTGTGAGTGTAACCTCAGTGCTCGCCTTGTGGTGCACGCTGCTTTGACAATACTGTGAGTGTAACTACAGTGCTCGCCCTATGGTGCACGCTGCTTTGACAATACTGTGAGTGTAACCTCAGTGCTCGCCCTGTGGTGCACGCTGCTTTGACAATACTGTGAGTGTAACTACAGTGCTCGCCCTGTGGTGCACGCTGCTTTGACAATACTGTGAGTGTAACTACAGTGCTCGCCTTGTGGTGCACGCTGCTTTGACAATACTGTGAGTGTAACCATAGTGCTCGCCCTATGGTGCACGCTGCTTTGACAATACTGTGAGTGTAACCACAGTGCTCGCCCTGTGGTGCACGCTGCTTTGACAATACTGTGAGTGTAACCACAGTGCTCGCCCTGTGGTGCACGCTGCTTTGACAATACTGTGAGTGTAACCACAGTGCTCGCCTTGTGGTGCACGCTGCTTTGACAATACTGTGAGTGTAACCACAGTGCTCGCCTTGTGGTGCACGCTGCTTTGACAATACTGTGAGTGTAACTACAGTGCTCGCCCTATGGTGCACGCTGCTTTGACAATACTGTGAGTGTAACCATAGTGCTCGCCTTGTGGTGCACGCTGCTTTGACAATACTGTGAGTGTAACTACAGTGCTCGCCCTATGGTGCACGCTGCTTTGACAATACTGTGAGTGTAACCTCAGTGCTCGCCCTGTGGTGCACGCTGCTTTGACAATACTGTGAGTGTAACCACAGTGCTCGCCTTGTGGTGCACGCTGCTTTGACAATACTGTGAGTGTAACCACAGTGCTCGCCCTATGGTGCACGCTGCTTTGACAATACTGTGAGTGTAACCACAGTGCTCGCCTTGTGGTGCACGCTGCTTTGACAATACTGTGAGTGTAACCATAGTGCTCGCCCTATGGTGCACGCTGCTTTGACAATACTGTGAGTGTAACTACAGTGCTCGCCTTGTGGTGCACGCTGCTTTGACAATACTGTGAGTGTAACCACAGTGCTCGCCTTGTGGTGCACGCTGCTTTGACAATACTGTGAGTGTAACCACAGTGCTCGCCTTGTGGTGCACGCTGCTTTGACAATACTGTGAGTGTAACTACAGTGCTCGCCCTATGGTGCACGCTGCTTTGACAATACTGTGAGTGTAACTACAGTGCTCGCCCTATGGTGCACGCTGCTTTGACAATACTGTGAGTGTAACTACAGTGCTCGCCCTGTGGTGCACGCTGCTTTGACAATACTGTGAGTGTAACCACAGTGCTCGCCCTGTGGTGCACGCTGCTTTGACAATACTGTGAGTGTAACCTCAGTGCTCGCCCTGTGGTGCACGCTGCTTTGACAATACTGTGAGTGTAACTACAGTGCTCGCCCTGTGGTGCACGCTGCTTTGACAATACTGTGAGTGTAACCTCAGTGCTCGCCTTGTGGTGCACGCTGCTTTGACAATACTGTGAGTGTAACCACAGTGCTCGCCCTGTGGTGCACGCTGCTTTGACAATACTGTGAGTGTAACCTCAGTGCTCGCCTTGTGGTGCACGCTGCTTTGACAATACTGTGAGTGTAACCACAGTGCTCGCCCTATGGTGCACGCTGCTTTGACAATACTGTGAGTGTAACTACAGTGCTCGCCCTGTGGTGCACGCTGCTTTGACAATACTGTGAGTGTAACCTCAGTGCTCGCCCTATGGTGCACGCTGCTTTGACAATACTGTGAGTGTAACTACAGTGCTCGCCTTGTGGTGCACGCTGCTTTGACAATACTGTGAGTGTAACCACAGTGCTCGCCCTATGGTGCACGCTGCTTTGACAATACTGTGAGTGTAACCTCAGTGCTCGCCCTATGGTGCACGCTGCTTTGACAATACTGTGAGTGTAACCTCAGTGCTCGCCCTGTTGTGCACGCTGCTTTGACAATACTGTGAGTGTAACTACAGTGCTCGCCTTGTGGTGCACGCTGCTTTGACAATACTGTGAGTGTAACTACAGTGCTCGCCTTGTGGTGCACGCTGCTTTGACAATACTGTGAGTGTAACCACAGTGCTCGCCCTGTTGTGCACGCTGCTTTGACAATACTGTGAGTGTAACCATAGTGCTCGCCCTATGGTGCACGCTGCTTTGACAATACTGTGAGTGTAACTACAGTGCTCGCCTTGTGGTGCACGCTGCTTTGACAATACTGTGAGTGTAACCATAGTGCTCGCCCTATGGTGCACGCTGCTTTGACAATACTGTGAGTGTAACTACAGTGCTCGCCCTGTGGTGCACGCTGCTTTGACAATACTGTGAGTGTAACCTCAGTGCTCGCCCTGTGGTGCACGCTGCTTTGACAATACTGTGAGTGTAACCACAGTGCTCGCCTTGTGGTGCAAGCTGCTTTGACAATACTGTGAGTGTAACCTCAGTGCTCGCCCTGTGGTGCACGCTGCTTTGACAATACTGTGAGTGTAACCATAGTGCTCGCCCTATGGTGCACGCTGCTTTGACAATACTGTGAGTGTAACTACAGTGCTCGCCTTGTGGTGCACGCTGCTTTGACAATACTGTGAGTGTAACCATAGTGCTCGCCCTATGGTGCACGCTGCTTTGACAATACTGTGAGTGTAACTACAGTGCTCGCCCTGTGGTGCACGCTGCTTTGACAATACTGTGAGTGTAACCTCAGTGCTCGCCCTGTGGTGCACGCTGCTTTGACAATACTGTGAGTGTAACCACAGTGCTCGCCCTATGGTGCACGCTGCTTTGACAATACTGTGAGTGTAACCTCAGTGCTCGCCCTATGGTGGATAGGGATGCCCTTTTGTTTGAGGATTGCCAGGTCATATTACAAAAAGTCTAATCGCGGACTATCGTTAATAAAGCGTTTGGAGATTGCCACGCTCCTTACATGATAATGATCTCTTTGGTAGACTTCGATAGGAGTAGGCTCGTTGTATCCACAACAAAAAGCTAAAATTTCCACCGTTGCCTATAACCAAAAATGGGGCCTCGGTAGCCGAGTTCGTTTACTTTTGATAACGTCTTTCGACACTGAGGCTGTGGGTTCGAGTCCCATTCTAAGCATGGTGTACTCAACTCCAATCTTAATTGACTATGATTATCAGTTTCCCTTCTAAAGGTCGGGAGCTTTCTCCGGATTTCTTCCCCCCCACCTCAATAAAAAACGCATGATAAAGCAAACCAAAATGCTGAAAGTGACCTTAAACTTCAAACAAACAAACAAATAGTATACCCACCAATGGCGTCTTAATGTTTATGTCCTTTAAGCCATCGTTCCTGAATTTATTGTTTGTTAACTTGCTCTCGTCCTGTAAAAAACTAAATACTGCTCGCTGGATGTAAATCAAAATGTGATTCAATCAATCAAAATCACGCTGTGTCCTTGTTACACTGAATATATAATTAATGTGCACTTGATGCAAATAGATCATATTACATAAACTAATTAGTTGTACGCCTAATCGATCAATTACACAATATCATTAATATCTAATTACAATAATTTATGCCGTATAAACACCACGCAAAAATACATTCAACATGACTGGTTGGGGGAATCAGTTATTATGACACAGAATCAGCGTCGACACGAGCTATTACGTATATTCATGATTATTTCTCTATTTAAGGATTAACTACAAAAAATATTTTCTCCATCGAGGGATAACAAAATTTCCGTTTTGCACATTGTATAATCCGCGTAGCGGATTATATTAAATGTGCACAACGAAATTTTGTTATCCCTCGATGGAGAAAATATTTTTTGTAGTTAATACTTATAAATAAATTCAAACAATAGAATAAACTCGAGAATTTTATTTTTGTAACTGGACATTTTTGAAAAAAGAGATCAACACAAAAACTGTTAGTTTCCCGTGGAGTAATATATGACGTCAAATGGCGCGTGTCTCCATGACGATCAAATTTGTTTTCCATCCTCTGATAGAAAATATTTTCCAGCCAATCAAAAGTCAGTATTCTCGCAAAATTTATTTATATATATGTAATTTCATTTCCACTTTGTGTAATACTGAATCAATATTAAAAATTTGACGTTACGGGTTGTGTCATGTCTGGTCAAGTATATGATTTAGATTGGGAGCTTGGGGGGCATGTTGTGCATAGAAAAGAGCGAAACCTTTATAAAACTTTCGATATATACTTGAAACGGCATGACACGCACCCTTTGACGTCATATATTACTCCGCGGAAAACTTAGTTTCTAGTGTTGATCAATTTTTCAAAATTTTCCAATTACTCAAATGAAATTGTTGAGTTTATTCTAATGTTTGAATTTATGGATAAGTATTAACTACAAAAAATATTTTCTCCATCGCGGGGTAACAAAATTTCCGTTGTGCACATTTGATATAATTCTTATCTGACATTCGTTTACGTTTAAAGTCATTTTTGATTGGTCAAAAGGCCATAAACCAGTACTTCCCAGATCCGTTCATACTTTCATGAACGACTTTTGGGGAACTACTTTTTTTTTTTGCTAAAAGTAAACAAATATGGCTGCCATGTGTCGTTTATGCTTCAGACAATAAATTAAGCCATTACACTCGAAATTTGGCGATTCAAATATCTTGAGCGATGTATTGCTTAAACGGAAAGCTATTTAATTGAACCAGCTGCAATCATTTGTTTTATAGACAAATACATACAAGAAAATATTTTAACAGTTCACTTCGTTTTGGATTCATTGTACACATTGCTGAATGACGGAAATAGCCGAATTCGAATGTGGACGAAATGCGAGTGTGAAGGCACATATAAACGATACTTTGAAATTGCGTTTCTTGTAATTTCAATTATGAATCATTTCAAATACACACAATAGCCGTAACGGTAAAATTACCTTTTTTCGCGGTCACAACAAATCAACGAAATAGCAAGATGCACGAATTTGTCACCAACTCCATGTCTCTGCACATCTCTAGCAATTTTCACTGATAAATCCATTGAACAAACGACAACTATTGTTTTTCCTCTTCGTATTTAAGAAAGAACGTCTAGCTAGGTTCCGTTCCGTTTGAACATATATGACGTCACAAATGACGTTAATATAAACCGGGTACAATGACGAACATTAGTATACGGAATATTGTTTTTAGTTGAGTCTTCTTTTGTTTTTATTAATAATCTTCTCGGCAAATCGTAAATTGTATCTGTTGTCAATGCCAGTTATTCACTTCAAACCGACCACGTCTTCGTCTTCAGTTCGTTGTATATATTCCTACGCGTCACACACTTATAATAAATTTTATTTTGGGACAAGAATGTTAAATATATAAAAACAATTTTGGAAGAATTATAAGGATTAAACGCTTATTTTCAGTAATTCATCGATGTATGAACGAGGTCGACTCACTCACAAACTTATCATAAACGGCCTTCGGCCGTTTATTTGTTTGTGAGTGAGTCGACCTCGTTCATACATCGATGAATTACTGAAAAGAAGCGTTTAATCCTATAATAATCCGCGTATATACAATGTATAAACATTAAATTTTGTTATGTATTGGCGGAGAAAATATTTTTTGTAGTTAAATGTTAATCCTTAAATGTTAAAATGTATAGGTTATTTAATTAATTATTATACGCAACATAATGAATAATTACAAATACAAGATAATGTATGCACGCAAAGTTTTTAATACACAATAATAGTAATTTTTCATATTATAGGAGGATATTTTTTCTGGCTTTAAACTTAGAGAGAAAAGTCAGTGCATAGCCTGGTATTTTCCACAGTTTCTTAGCATCATGCACATTTCCTATTAACTATGGTACGATACAGGTTTATTAAGGATTGTTTTCAATTTTTGGTTAGATTATTGGATATTTAAACGACTTTGGGTCGATTTACGCTGAATAAACCGCGTTTATGTTGCAGCGTAAATCAATCCAAAGTCGTTTATATCCAATAATCTAACCAACAATTGAAAACAAACCTTATATTTTAAATTCTATAGTAAAAATGAAGTAACGAGAACAAGATTTTACAAGTAATCAAATAATATTTGCAATTCACAATTTTAGTGTCGTCACTTTTGTTTGCGGAAGAATTCATGTATAGTCAACGTCATCAATACATCTTATTATGACGTCACAATCAGTCACGTGATGAAAAACCAAGTTAGGTTATACGAAATAACCAACTTTGCTCATATATAGAGTATTTAAACGAAACTAGATATCAGTGAGATGGTACCCATCTGTGTGGGCCCCGCCGACCTTGAGGTCAAGGTCAAAGGTCATCAACCATGGTATGCGACACATTGCCTTGATATTAGCTACCCACATTCCAAATATCAAAAGCCTACCTCAAAAGATAAAAAAATTACAGCCCGGACATGAATTTGTCATACAGAAAGCAATAATGTGACCTTAAGGTCAAAGTTCAAGGTCAAAGGTTATCAACCACGGAATGCGACACATCGCTTTGATATTATCTACCCACATTCCAAATATCAAAAGCCTACCTCAAAAGAAACAAAGTTACAGCCCGAACACGATTAGTTCGGGCGGACGGACGGACGGACTGACGCACGGACGGACGGACGGACAGACTGATCACTATAGGGCGTCCGCCACAAAGTGGCGGGGCCCTAATTCAAATATTTGTATATAAAAGCATTACTGACTTTCTTGACGTACAAACACGTACCTAGGAACATCAAAAAATTGAACAATTATGTTTGAAGCAACATATCTTAGATGACGTCAGGAAGTTGACATTTCCTCAGGTAATAAATAAAATATTTACGTCTTCACAGAAATATTTCTGTATATTTGAAATCAATTAACAAACATGACACAATATTGGTTTATTAATATACAACAAATATTACGAATTTTTCTTCGTTACCGCACAATAGATAAATGATGTATTGACAGTTACAACGTAATCTAAAAATAGTTAATGACACGACGAGAAACATACAAAATAGTGTACATATATGTTTATCTTGGTATATAACACGTCAATCTGATTGGCTAAATTTAAAAAGTGCTCTCTTATTACGTTAATAATAATTGATTAATTGGGGGAGTGTTTTACTTCGAACACAGACAAATTAATGCCCTTGGTCGGACGGTCAATAATAAATGCACCAGTCTGGTATTATTAGCATTAGCAGATCAATTAGAGTTATCTCCCGACAAAATATAACGCACCGACGAACAAACACTCACAGACACACAATATAATACTAATTCACAAATGATACAAAATTCCCCAAGTAAATGATTTAACAATGAAATGAATGACGACATGGCAGATATTTTAATATTTAAGGATACACATACTCATAAATGAAGAAAGAACGGACACAACAACAACAATAACAACAAATAATGATGCAAAAACCAAATATATAATTTAACAAATAAAGAACTTTGATGGTAAAGAAAACCGGTCGTGTCATGTAAATAAATACACGTGCAAATCAGGGCAATAACACATGGACAATAACAAGTTAATATAATTTATATTGCATCCTTGTATATGCCTTACACTACTAAAGCAGACGAGGATATTTCTGTTAAGCATTATTGACCTAATACGGAACTTTACCTGGTCAACAATGCAATGTATAACTAATGTTAAAACTGAAAACACACATATCTGAAAATGTTTAAAAACATGTCTTCATGCTAACATTTGCCAGTTGGGGGTGGGTGGGGATGGGATTGAATAATGAATACATACATAACGTCTCTGGTTATTCAACAGTTGTTTAAGCAATATTGTTTATCCCTCGCTAGCTATAGTTGATGGTACCACGCTGTTAAATGCTGGCGAGGTGATAGTGACAATATCCCATTTTTATCTATTTGACAGTGTCTTGTATATCTTTCACCAGGACGGTTCACTGTGAGTTCGTTATAGTGATGGTTTCTGCGTTCCTCTTGACCGAAATAATTTACTTACTTAAGCATTATCTTGACTTCGTTTAATAACGTCTTAAAATGCTATGTATCATTTCAGAATTTGCGTCTGCATCAAGGTAAATGTGGAGCATGTGGCGACCCCTATCAAGGTCCACATGAGAACGAGGCAGGTGGAAAATATGCCAAAGGAATCATTGTGAGGTCATTTCCAGCAAATCAACGAACACTTCCGGTCAAAGTAGTTCTAACAGCCTATCATAAGGGTTATTATGAATTTAAAATTTGTCCACATAACAACATTCATGTTCCCGTTTCACAACGATGTCTTGATAAATATCCACTGACGATTGTAGAAGGCAGCAAAGAACATCGTACCCGATACTATCCGAAAGGAAATGGCACCCATCACCTGACACTTATGCTACCACGTGGTATTCGATGCTCCCAGTGTGTTTTGCAGTGGCGCTATAGAACAGGTATACTAATCAGCAGCAAAGAAGTGATCTAATAATTTTTATATGCTAAAATCATAGCTAAATCTCCAAAATACAATTTATCAAAAACATAACCGCCATGTTAAAACTCTTGCTGAGAATTATTTGACTGCGTGACTCGATAATTTACTATTTGATTAAAAAAGATTTTAGAAAATTCTTCGTTATGTAAAATTTAGGGCAGCAGTTTTCACAAAGTAATTTATAGTTATTACTAATAAGATTTTTAGGACTTCGAGCTTGTCCACGTTCATATCCAAACATTTTTTTACCAGAGTCGAAATAACGAATAAAGCCTCAGTTTGCTCTTCTCATTCTAAATGTCAAGTTACTATGTAACTATTTATAATCACACTTGGTTTCATGGTTCACGCAAAGTACTTAAATTGATGTAATAAACACCAAAGACGCTTAATAAAAAAATGTATTGAAACACAGAAAGAGTTGTCAAAAAAGGTAATGATTTTAGTCATGTTAAAATTCTTGTTTTAGAAGATGATATGCCCATTCAAAACTACCCATGTGACCATAATTAAGACAAAACCTCTATATTTAGACCGTTCCGAGACAGACCTCTTTGCAAAACCTTTTTATAAGCTGAAGCCGTATTGAGAAAGGTTTCCGGCTAGATATCTGTGTACACATCATAGTGTTACATGTAGGGTTTGGGGTTTGGCGTGTGGGGTGGACTTCAATGACCGTATTTTCTGAGTAGTTTCAAATGTATCAAACACAGGCTGTTCTCCATCTCATATTGCCAATACTACAAGTCACAAACCCTTGCACTCATTTTCTTGATTGTATTTTTTAATTATTATATTTTGTACCTTTGTATTACGAAAATTTAATAGAAAAAACATTTCCACGAAAACTCGTCCATATTTCATACAAGCCTCCATTATTTATATCTCGCAAATTGTAAGTCAGCCATTTTGTTTCTAAAGGGACCTTTGTGTTGTTTACAAAGGTTCGTATGCTGTCGTAACGTTAAATTGAATTCGGCCTCAACTTCATTGACATTGCCCAAACAATTTCGAACAGACTTCAAACTTACACTTCCGTTCTATTACTACAGAAAATCGCACTATAAAAATGAAAAAAACCGCCAAATTTAAAAACGCGGATTAACTGTGGAAAATAATTGTTGAATTCAATATTTGGATAAGGATAATAATCTCTACCAAGCTAGGTAAGCAGTTTTCATTTCTCACGCAGAAAACATCAATTCAGACATGGTTACTTACAGTATAGGTCGGCCATCTCATCTTGTACTATGGCTTCCCAACCAAAAATTGGATGCCATTAAATATCTGTAAAATTGCTGAATGTGACGTAAAACACCATTCATAAAAACAAAAAAGTTTCGCGTGTTTTTACTTAAGGTTTTATTGTTTGTATACTGTTCTGACTGGAGTAATTTCTTTCCTTTTTTTATAATTTACTCACTTTGACACATATGATATTTACTCACTCTGACACATATGATATTTGCTCACTGTGACACATATGGTATTTACTCACTCTGACACATATGATATTTGCTCACTCTGACACAAATGATATTTACTCACTGTGACACATATGATATTTACTCACTCTGACACATATGATATTTGCTCACTGTGACACATATGGTATTTACTCACTCTGACACATATGATATTTGCTCACTCTGACACAAATGATATTTATCCTAAATAAACACTTTAAAACTACAGAGTAGTCCGGTATAATCGCGCACCTAAGAAATGTTTGTAAATTTTTTTAGTTTCAGAAAAAATATTTAATCATGAAAATTGAATGTTTTTATCTTTGAATATATTATTTTTAAAACATACAACCCAATTCGTTAAAATTCGTCTGAAAAGTATTTAATTTTGTCATTTTGTTCAGCATGACCTGGTTTTAGGTAAACAATGGAATATCCGGTGATATCGCGCAGGTGCATAAAAAATCAATACAGGATTGAATTCAGAAAAGATTTTTATCTGTAACAATTCTAAAGTGAAACATTGATGAAACAGTTAAATTTTTACAATATAAGAAATAAAACAATCATTGATTTACTGAAGATTGTTTGAAGTTTTAAAGGTCGTGTGTTTCAGCTTAGCGTTTTTTATGATATTTAAGAATGTACGAATGTTTATAAAATTACGCTGCAGAATAAAACGTCCGAAAATGTAATATTAAGACAACAATTTGTCTATGGAAGGGTAAATTAAATATATATATTTAAAAATATTGAAATTGGAAGATGCGTAACATGCGTGGAATCACCGGACGCACGATAACCGGTTCCTCGACTGTACATTTTTCAGATACGTCAATATTATAAATAAAACCATGCCTTTTCAGGAAACAGTTGGGGAGTGGACAGAGATACAAACATGGGATGCATTGGTTGTGGCGATCAAGAGGAATTTTGGAATTGTGCTGATATTCGGATCGGTGGTAGTGTAAAACACAAAGAACATTGGGAAGAAAATAGCGAAGATTCCGGATATGATAGTGACGTTTCAGTAAAAGATGCTGGAATTAAAATTCTCAATCATTTCTTTTCACCATTCTTAACGACAAATCCAGCTATTGCACAAAAAGACAGAGTAATACACGAACCAGATCATAGAGATCTCTTTAATATGGGTGTTACATGGCAAAATCTTTTCATGGCGTCCGCATCTCCTTACATCGATGCGTCAGGAAAAACTAAAAACAAACATATTTTAAATTCAGAACTGTCAGCTGTTGATAGCAATAAAAACCCAAGCAATAGGCTTCAGGGTAGTATGTCACCTTTTCTGCAAGATTCAAAGACCACTGCTCCAAATGGAATATTTGGACACACAGACCAACAAGAAAGTAATAGACCAACAGACCCAACAATAACAAACATAGTTCCTGAACAATCTCCATGGCTATCGCTCATTGGAGGAAATCAAGGAAGCGTTCGAACATCGTTGTTTCCAGAAGATTGGACCTTTTTAAACATGTTTGATAAATAAATACCTACATTCACATAGACGTATAACAACAGTTATTTTGGCCTTTAGTACGAATATTGCAATGTGACAGACGTCATCAATTCATGTGGTGAAACAAACTAAAATCTTACCAATTGTATATTTATAGCTTACACATGGGCATAGAAAAAAACTGCGGTAATCGTATTATATTAACTTAAAACTCAATCTCTACCAACTCATTCATTCCGCCATACTATCAGTGTGTCATTATGTGATTGATTTGACATTAGAATATTCCGCCATACTGTCAATGTGATGTCATTGTTGCTTTGACATTAGAATATTCCGCCATACTGTCAGTGTGACGTCATGCACTGTGTTACTGTTTTGACATTAGAATATTCCACCATGCTGTCAGTGTGACGTCATTGTGTTATTGTTTTGACATTTAAATATTCGCAATACTGTCAGTGTGACGTCATTCTGTTATTGTTTTGACATTAGAATATTCCGCCATACTGGCAGTGTGACGTCATGCACTGTGTTATTGTTTTGACATTATAATATTTCGTCATACTGTCAGTGTGAAGTCATTTTCTTATTGTTTTGACATTAAAATATTCCGCATATACTGTCAGTGTGACGTCAGTGTGTTTTTTGTTTAAATTAGAATATTCCATTCAGTGTAACAATATAATGTTTTTGTTACAATGTCTATAAATTAAAAATTTGTTCTAACTGTTTAGATCAATATTATTTTTGTTTTTTTTATTCATGCACTTCTTTTCCGTAATTTTCACATGGTTGTTATCAGACAGCATATGTTTTAAAAACTTTATGGATGAATTGTAGACCTCCGACTCCGTATGGAGAATATGCCTTTTGTATAAACTAATAAAATAAAATAATGATTTAGGAAAAAACTGTACAATGTAACATATGTATCAATATACTACTGCCTTCGTCAAATCCACCAATTTTTTATCTGATCCAGTTGAAATAGAAAAAGATGTTAAACAAGGTGACAACTTAAGTTCACTCCTTTTTAACATTTATATAAATGACATTCCTGATTCATTTGATCAAGAATGCAAACCAGTTACTATTAAAAATATGTCACTAAATTGTCTAATGTTTGCTGATGACATATTATTTACTTTCTCAAACTCCGAAAGGTCTTCAAAGATCAAGAAATGAACTAAATATTCCCTAAATTGGCAACTTACAATAAACATTTAAAAAATATCAAAATCATGATTTTTCAACAAAAACATAATTGACAAGAAGAATGATTTTTTTCCTTAAAGGAGAAAAAATAGAAAAAGAATTACAATACAAATATTAAGGAAATATAATTGAATCGCGGGTAAATGTCCTCACATTTAAAACTTATCAATGTTTAAATATCTTAATCCACTATCAAATGTTCCCTTGAATGTATACAAAAGCTCTTGATTCTTTAGTTTTAAACATATAACTCTGAAATTTGGTACATGGACTTTTATGCAAAAAATCATTAAATCAGAAACAAAGAGAACCAACATTTAGATATAATATCATTGACTGATACTAATTTTCTTGAGAAAACAAACGTAAAATTCTGTAAATTCGTTTTGGGTCTTAGTAAACAGTCTGTAAATATAGCAGCTAGAGCCGAATTAGCTCAATATCCACTTGATACACATACCAACACACAGCTATCAAATATCTAGTAAGACTTCTAAGTCATACTAGCAATACTTTACTAGAGGATGCATTCATTTTATCTAAAGATCTTTATGAACATGGAACATATTCATGGTATTCATATTTATATGAAACATGTGAAATGAAATAGACATAAAACAGTTAAAAAACATTATAACTACATAAAAGATATTTCCAAACTTAATAATTTTAAACATAATTAAAACACAAATATGACAATACTTTTTTCAATAAATTAAAGACCTGAACAGAAAACAGTAAAATTAACATTAAATATAAAACATTAAAACTAAATATGAAATAAAAAATGATATAAAAAATATAACTTTGAAAATAGGAAAAGTATCTGTAAAATGTGAATAAGCGACCACATTTTAGAAATTAAGAGAGGAAGGTTAAAAAAATAAAAGAGAAAACAGAATCTGTCAACACTGTAATTTAAAGTAATTAGAAGATGAAAAACACTTTTTATTTCGATGTACAATGTACAATTCCATAAGAGAAGAATTTAAGTAACAAAATATTAATACTTTTAAAATAGAAAATGAATCGAACGAAAATAATAAACTTCTTGAAATATTGTCTCGATTGGATCATTTGCAATACGTTGCTCCATTGATTAAAAAGTCACTTATACCAAGAAAAATGGCAACTTCTATTGGATGATTCACCACTGACAGTAATTTGGATGTTATTATTATATTCTTTGTATAAAGTACATGCTGTCTATATGTTTTGTGACCTATTGTGTTTATATTTGTTTGTAAGCTTTTAACCCTTTGGGGTATAAATTAGCATTTAATAAACTGGTCTCCATTTTGAACTACTTTCAGTCATTTCAATGAATCTGTTACGTCAAAAGTTGGTTTGTGACGTTTCAGTTCATTCATTTAATTGGATAGTCATTGACCGATAGCTCATTGTTACTGATGACGTCAGATTGTAACAAATACGTTGTCGGAGAAGGAATTTTTTTGGCAGTGTAAGCGAATTGAAGTTACAATCATCTATCCGATTTTTATTTCTGCTTCGATAAAGATCTGTATAGTTAAATAATTAAAGGATAGTCTATTTCCTCGCACTAAAATTATGTCGCCGTGTAAACAGGCTAACAGTATCACATTTGGACCATTTTTTGGTCCATAACCGACTTTAGAAACATCTGTCATCAATTAGTCAAGTGTTTTTTCACTGTTACATTTCTTCACAAATATAGGAACGACGTTTTATTTATTATTTTTAGTAATAGGTTGTTAGCCAAGTGTTATTTTAAAATTTGTTTGATATTGAAAACTTTAGCCCTTATTTCAAAACTAAAATTGAAGTTTTGTTATTGTGTTAGCGGTAGCCGGGACACTACTGTGAACTAAACTAAATATAATATGTACAGGAAAAGAGCTGCTTATTCCATCTATAATTTGTGGCGAGCTATGATAAAAGGTCACCCTGCTAGAGATATTTAATTGTTGCTGATTACTTGTCATAACATTTTTGACGGAGTGTTTTTTAGCATTTTGTAAAAAAAAAATTAAGCCTATTAAGTTCATTCACGTTTACTGTTTCGTTTTCAACATTTTAAGTAAAAAGCCAGACATTTTACAGTAGGTTGATTGGATGTTTGCTACACGTCCAGTGAGCAGTATATTCAGGACAAGCTAACAAACAATAAATCAACGGAAAAAGGGGCGAGGAACAGGGAACACAATTTTGACTGCCACTGGAAACATATGGAGTTTTGGGTAGGGTCGGATAATTTAGCCTTTTGTAGCGGCTACAATGAGCCTACTCTTTTTCGAAATCTACAAAAGGGATCTTTATCGTGCAAGGAGCGTGGCACTCTCCAAAACACAACCCACTACGGTCCGCGTCCAGGCTTTCAGAATTATGACCCAATAAGAACGGGTCTCCCCTATCCGCCACCAGGGGACGCGCTGGGCTGTTCGTGCGTTTTGTTTTGTAGTATGGGGTCCTTGAGGTCCATAATTGCTCAATTAATTACTACCAATCCAGTGTAACACCACATTTTACATATTCCACCGATAACTTTACTTCCATAACAATCTTATTTGATTCCTTATGATTTGTTGGGACAATGAGAAACAAATAATAAACATATTATCAATCTACGGTTCATTGACGAAAAAAGGAACTAAATTTAATAATTTTCTTACACATTTAAATACGTTTAGCTATATAGAATAAGTATACACATTCCAATGACAATGAGTAATACGACGGTTGTCTTATTAGACCAGGCACTGCTTGCTCGTCTGGAACACCTGACTGCACCTACGGCTTTTTATTGGGTTAGGGTTACTAACTTACTGTTTTTTGAGTTTTTGATTTTTGTTTTGCTATCTTTTTATTCACATAATTATGTACAATTTCCATAATAATATAATTAGTCTCACTTATTATGAAGAAATGTTTAAAACTATTTTCATTCCCTTTTAAACATTTGCTGACGGTTGGGTATTTTTGTTGCCGGCAACGTCGGTTCCTCCCCAAAATAAAAAAATCCCCCATCTGAAATTGCAAAAAAGACATTAAATTCTATTCTAACAAACATGCAAAACATTACAATTTAGCATTATGGACTCCAGCATAATATTGTTTCCATTATATTTATCAATGATTTCTAATTATTATATAGAAACCCATAACAAAATGACTGAAAATCCGTTCACATTCAAAACCGATATGGCAATTCTTTTACAACGAGGAATAAGTCTTATTGGAAAATTAGGACAATTAAAATCGGAAACAGCTAATTCTTAAATATTATAACTTATTTATTATAAAAATAAATTTAACTACAACAAAACAGTAACAAAATTGACGCAGAGCATTAATGAACAATAACATAATTGCAATACTGGGCTCGACCTAAGTCACCCTGCGAACCGATTTATTTTTAGAAACGGAGTTATCTCCCCAAACACTGTTTACCCTTGTTTTCAATTAAACTCATAAACCGTAACCGATATCAAAATTCTAAGGTGTGGAAATTGTCACCTGACTCCTGACAATGATTAATCACGCAAAAAAGTTTTTGTCGAAAACGCCAAAGTTGTTTGATTTACACAAAACTTTGTTTCCAAGTACGTATGAGGGTCCTTATTACATATCCGGGATCAAAATTGTTTGTGGTCCACAATTTTCAAAATGGCCGCCATTGAAATTTTGTTTTCAATATAACTCAAAAACCATAAAAAATTGAAGCAGACAATATAAGGGAAAAATGTTCGTCACATCGAAATGTACACAAAATTTTCAGGTATTAAAGCGTAAAACTTGTGGTTTTTTAGTTATTGCCCTTGATTCGTATTTTGAAAATGGTTTTTTGGTTTATAACTTTTTAAACGTTACAGATGATGAATGAAACATGGTTTATTTGAACGAGAATCAAAATGCCTACCATTTGATCCCAAGAAGTACATGATTCGGTTGAGTGGTTTCAAAATGGCGGCAAAAAACATATCGTAAACTGCGTTATTTGTCAATAACTTTTAAACCGTTACAGATTATATAGTAACCATATAAGTTTTTTGTGACCGATATGTCAAGCCCTTTGATTGAAGACCAAAGTCGAATGGTTATGGGCAGCCATTTTCAAAATGGCCAACACCGTAAACAGTTTTTATAAAATAACACTTTAACCGTACACAATTGAAGCGGACAATACATGGGAAACTGAATCGGGATCACTAACTGAATTCAAATATCATATTGTATGACCGGAAGTGAAATTTTGTCCATAGCAACGGATTAAAAGTCCTTAGCAATTATACATTATCCGACTTGGAACCACTTGCTTTGTGCACCAAAACCATAGCAACTGACCGTAAAGTCATTGGCAACCATATACCTAGACATAACACTAACAAATTGTAGGGAAAGACCTCACATTTGTTCTCTGAACAAATGCGTTTTAATTGTTTTTATTATTCTTTTAGCTGTGAACGGAACCAATTGTGCCACTGTATATCTTGGTACCTCAGAGTTATAACCGATATGTTAGTCGGGACATATTGGAGCCGTATTTAACATCTAATGTTACCGATGCCGAGACTTGCTGGTGCGGCACACATTCTAGTTATAACAAGAAAGATGGAGTCCAGTACCCGGAGTACCCGAAGAAAACCCCGGCCTTCGTTAGGAAAACTAACAATACCTGTCAATTAAGATTGGAGTCGTGTGCTCCGTGCCCGCAGTGAGACAGTGAGACAAAAAAGGAAAGGGATACAAACAACTAGTCGATAATTTAACAGAGGGTGGCAAAGAGCTGTAGATGAGTTTCATCCGTGGGGTTTCAACATTTTAGTCGATAGGTCGCCATTGTTTGAAGAATTGTTTTGCTATAATATAGTACCTGGTAAGCAGCAGAATAAATGATAAAGATAATGAATTTTTAGACCAATTTACAAAAAGAAGCTGAACTGTTGATTCTTTTTTTTCACTTATTGTCACAATCATGGCCAATCTAGTTTGAAGTTTTCTCGAGCATGTAGAATTGCATAAACAAGGTTCTCACTAAACACTGACATCTAACTTAAAGATGTAAAATTTACTATTAAAATGCAAGACAATATTTGTGTGTTTGTATTTACAGAGTTATGACTGATTATCATATTACATGTATCTAGTATATTTATTTTATATACCAGTATATGAAAGACTAGTCTTTATTTTCAGATGCTTAACAGTCTATGGACAAGAATTACATATAAATGAGGCAGCAGCCTGCAAAGCGTGGTCAAAACACATATATTGATTGAACTACTCCCACTTTAAAACTGTGTTTCCAAAAACTTCCATAAAAAAGAGGTCTGGCAAAAGATACGCAAAGAAATGAATCAATCATAATTATTTTCAAGTTCTCAGTGTCAGCAGAAATGAACAAATTTGCCAAAACATTAAGGGACACCATAGACTACGACAGAAACAGTGGCCAGCAAGAAAAGGGGGGAATGTGCATATTTTCATGAATCGGAGGTGTTAACCTAATGTTAATCCTCTGTTCACATTGTGTTCATTTTCAAATGAAAGCAGTGTTAAAGATGGATATGCCACTTACCCCCGCGATGCCTCGCCAGATCAGAAAAGAAAATATAAACAAACAAATCTAATGCCCCTTCCCTTTTTATGAACATAGAAACATATCTGAATACTTCCTTTGTGCAGCAAGAATTAGATTTTTTTTTAAACTATTGGCCAATAAAACAAAACTTCTACAAATGATGAAATCTTAAAAAGTTTGAGCACCATTAAGCCAGTCCAAACAGACTTGTTAAATAATATAAAAGAACAACACAATGCCAGAATGAAGAACGAAAAACAAGAAGACCAACTTGTTGATGGTTTCTGTGTGATTTTAATTTTTCAGGTTCATTGGTATGTTGGTTAATATTGACGCATTACAGATCAATATTAATTGTCCTGGTAATCCAATATATTTTGTAGTTTCAACAAATAATTGTTTTTTTCTGAATTTTTCTTCAAAGCGATTTAGGATAATGAGTTGAAATTTAGTTTGCAGGTTTACATTGACTGTTAGAGTCCAATCACATTAGAAAATAATGAAACATGAGACAACAATCAAGCAAATAGTAATTTAAAAATCTGCAACAGGGACTAACTATCAATTCGTGCTGTTTTGCAAATGGTCTAAGATAAAACATATATTGTGCATACTGTGAGTAATTTAACACCAGATTCAGGGCTGGCCATCAATGACTTCTTCCTTGACAAAAAACAAAAAAATAGAAATAAGACACTGACAAACAGAAACATTGACAAAATCGTATGCATATAAAACAACAACAAAATGCTATATCATTTGGTATCTTTATTCATAATTTTTATTACTATAAAATGCTTTAATCATCAATTATCACTTATTCTTATAATGCAAGTTTGTTTACAATAGCACTTCGCTTTTCCTCTGCTGTGTCAAAATATTTATACATCTCTAAAAAGCTGTTAATTTCTTCTCCGCAGTCAGCTCCTTTATTTACTCTCTCATGTCATCATTTTGCAGGCAGTATGCATAACTGGTGTAACACACAACAGCTCACAGAAGCCTCCACAACCTTTTCAATCTCTACTATAGTAATAAATTTGATACGGAATCTGCCTTGAAGGGCTCAAAATGAATGCCCAATCCCTATCATAGTGCTGCTTTAAAAGTTGTCATTTGCCAGATATTTAAGACATAAGCAGAATCTACAAGAAGATGTATATTACATGGAATATCTCGTCTTTGTTTTCAATGAATTGGGGAATTTTTTAACATACGAGAATCGTGAACCGAGCCCGAGCATCAAGAGAAACGTCAATAAATTGCATGTTATTATCATAAATTCCTTGTAAAATTATGGAATGCAATGACTTACGATTAATGAAGTTCTCATGGAACTCGAGGTACATATATCGGAATAATTGTCCCATCAGGTATGACTTGTACACTAGGTAGTCCTTTTTCTGTCTTTGAATTTCTGAACAATTTTAGGTACCTGGTAAAAACTTGATGAAAATACGTTTTTGTAATGGATCTCGATTCCCTTGTTATGACTCTAAATTCCTCTACCAGTGTATAGAATGTGGTTGGATGTAAACATAATTTAACCTCTTTATTGCCGTCTTTGCTCTATGTTAAAACAACACCATCAACATAATTGATTACACGTGGAATACAAGATCTGTTCTTCAAATTTCGAATGGATGCCACTGTTGTGTCAAAAATCCCTATTATCTTCATTCATAAGGTCAAACAGTGGAATAGAAACAACCTTTGACGCCATTTTAAAATCGTAAACTGTGCATTATTTTGAACACATCAAACCGAGACTAGATTGAAATTCTTAACTACGAACTAGTTTGGAACCAAAATCGAAAACGAAACCTTGTTTAGATGTAACAAATACACCAATATTATCAATTGTATCATGACAGATTATTATCTATTTTGAAATTCTGAAGACCTTTAAATTAATGTCCATAACATCATTTTTTTTCTTTATCATTTTCTAGTAATTTTTTGAAAATATCGCTTACTGCATGGCGATCAGTCATTATGTTTGTAAACAAGTTAAGATGTTTTGCCCCACTTATTTTTCTTTTAATTGTCCCTCTGATATAGATTCAACTTGTTGCGATTAAGACTACTTTGTGGCTTCAAAATAGCTAACAGCATTAATCTGAAGATGTGTGATTCTAAAGCGATTTTAGAGGCTAGACATTTTGGGGGACCCCATCAATTTCAAGATTCCAGATGCAATAAATTATCAAGAACGGATAGAACTACTGTCTCTATTGAAACACTACTCATTATGTCCATGTAAACCTGTTCAATTTCAATTGTACATACTACCTTCGAACATCTCCACCTTCTGAAGTGTAATTCACAATATATTTTGCAAACTGTCAGAATTTGGTGTTTTTTTTATTTTGGATATTGTTTCGTTTCCTAATCCTCCTGATCACGCTTACCTTTATATTAACCTTTCGCTTTTTGCAACCTTGCTATACTGGAAATTTGGTTCACCAAGTTTCAAGTTATGAATTTTACTCTCAGTTTTTTTATTTAATCCGTTTGATGAACAATGTCGTCTGCTAAATGTTGTGTTTTCGATGACAGATAATTGCATCAGAAACTGGTTGTTTTGTAATACCGTAACTTTTGATGGATAACATTTATTACAGGCAAATGTCATTACCATTTGGAGTTTTTTGATTGAGTTGAGCGGTTGTACACCATTTCATTAACGCAATACTCTGCATGGGTTCAGCAAAGTTTAATAATTGAGAGAGCGATGCAGGTAGGAAGTGGCCTTGTTTGTTAATCGAATTGGGTGGTCTGTGGAATAAATCGTTTTTGAAAACAGTTGTATTGTTATTCCATATTTGGTATAATATATGGCATGGCAGGGATCCTTGTACACATTTTAACAAGATAATGTTTGCTCCACATTTTTTATGCAGCCTTGCTTAAAATTTCCTTTACCAGTTTTTTTTCTCACGCATATCAAATAGAAACGTTTGTGGGCAATGTATTCGAGGCTTTTTTCGTCTAGACGACCATCTCGCACAGCGATTTTCTTTTTCGTGGCAAGATTTTTTTTTATCCAGTGTTATTTCAAAAATCTATTCCCCAGATTTTGTAAGTAATCTTAACTAGAAACTCTACCTTGGAATTGAATTCAGGCTTTCTTGCAAGGACGGAACAAGCGGATTATTTCACTTCTCTTTCCTATATTTGGGGACCTTCCCTGGCAAAATGGTGCTGGTTTGAAATGTTCTATGTAGCCTGCTTTAAAAAATCCGTTCCCCGGGTTCTGATATCTCAAGCAAAAACTTTTTAAGGGAATAGACCCACTTTTTTCGTCAGGATGGCCCTAGCGAACCAAAAATATATATTTTTTTCGAGTTGTTAAACAATAATTTTCTCGCCTTCTACCGCCATTATTTATTGTATGGAGGTTATTGTTCTTTGAATTCTTAACCTCTTCATCCAGAAAAAGAAAAACGTTCGGCTGATCCGGAAACAATATTGGCAGTAAGTTTAGAGACTTATAAAAATGTCTCAATAGTGTCACAAAAGTCCAGGCTGTCTTTTGATGAACATTAAACTCGTAAAAACATGATCTGAATTTGGTTTCATTTAAATATTTTTATTAATTCTAGACAGATAAAATAGGAATATTGAAATATAATTTACAAAAATTAAATAGTGTATATAAATAAATGGGTTAATTTCTTGTGTTTTTTTATAATTAAGACAGTATAGACACAAAGTATAATCAAATTATTTATCTGTCTTTTAAATTCCATACTCACTACTAATCAATACATCAAGCTATTTATAAATGGCAATGAGAACTGCTGCCAAATTTAACTACAAAAAGTATAAGTGAAAGATTGATTGATTGATTAATGGTGTTTAACGCCCGAGGTAAGTGAAAGATAAACTTTCGCTATTCTAAAGCTATGTGTTTTATTGAAAATTTTGATTTTGACAGAGTGTACGAGGTGTTTACATTAAACTCATGCTTGGTCATTTACATCGTTACTCCGCCATTTGGGATTACAACAGTTTGAGGTTAATTTAAAAATATGTCACGGAGATTTTTTTAAAGAAACATCTATCCCTGCGTTTAATCTTGACTTTTCTGTCTTTAAAGTAAAGTTTTTTTAGTAACCATTTTTTTAGTAATCATGTAACCATAGGCTCGTCGTGTGATACGGTTTGATCATGTAACCATAGGATCGTCGTGTGATGCGCTTTGATCATGTAACCATAGGATCGTCGTGTGATACGCTTTGATCATGTAACCATAGGCTCGTCGTGTGATACGCTTTGATCATGTAACCATAGGATCGTCGTGTGATACGCTTTGATCATGTAACCATAGGATCGCCGTGTGATACGCTTTGATCATGTAACCATAGGATCGTCGTGTGATACGCTTTGATCATGTAACCATAGGCTCGTCGTGTGATACGGTTTGATCATGTAACCATAGGCTCGTCGTGTGATACGCTTTGATCATGTAACCATAGGATCGTCGTGTGATACGCTTTGATCATGTAACCATAGGATCGTCGTGTGATACGCTTTGATCATGTAACCATAGGATCGTCGTGTGATACGCTTTGATCATGTAACCATAGGATCGTCGTGTGATACGCTTTGATCATTTCAAATGAGGAGGATTTTGTCCAGTTCTTTAAAAAAATGAACTTAGGTGATACTGACAACAATGACTTCCATAATCACATTATATCAACACTCAACAACAAACTTAAAGTATTAGAATCTAATAAAGAAGAGCACATACTCAATAATGATATAACAGCTGAAGAAATTAAAACAGCAGTTAAAACATTAAAACATGGTAAATCTGCTGGAACTGATCTTATCGGTAACGAAATGATCAAGCCTAATATCCAAATACTAATGGACCCCTTATGTAAACTATTTAATAACATATTTCAATCAGGCAATTTCCCCCAAATTTGGAATGAAAGCCATATATCCTTAATTTACAAAAATGGTAATAAACTTGATCCTTCTAACTATAGAGGAATATCAATTACCTCCAATTTAGGCAAATTATTCAACAAAATTATTCATAACAGATTACTACAATTTTTAGATATTAACAAAATAATAAGTGAAAACCAAATCGGATTTAAGTCAAAGGCAAGAACTGCTGACCACATTTTCTCACTTAAATCCATCATAGATCATCACAAATCTAAGAAAAAGAAAGTATATGCAGCCTTCATAGATCTAAAAAAGGCCTTTGATACAGTTTGGAGAGAAGGCCTCTTTTATATCTTACTAAAGCATAAAATTCCATACAAAATCTTTTATATTATATATTCTATGTATCAAAACACTACATGCAGACTTAAATTTTCAAATGGAGTAAGCGAAAAGTTTACCTCTAATTGTGGAGTAAAACAAGGGGATGTCCTGAGTCCTACTTTGTTTAACCTATTTATAAATGGCCTTACTGATGAACTTAAGAATAGCTCAACAAACCCAATTATATTAGGAAGTTTAAATATATCATCACTTATGTATGCAGATGATATCATCTTGCTATCAGAATCACAGGAAGGTCTACAAAAAGCACTGGATACTTTAAACAACTTCTGTGTATCCTGGAAACTTAGTGTAAATAAACAGAAATCAAAAATATTGATCTTTAATTCTAATGGAAAGTCACACATTAACCAATTTAAGATAGATAATGAGATTATAGAAACAGTTAAATCATACTGTTATCTAGGAGTGGTTTTTAACTACACTGGTAACTTTAATCTAGCTAAAACTCAATTAATGGAAAAGGGGAGAAAAGCTTGGTTTAAGATAAAGAAATCAATAACTTTAGATAATCCATGCATACTGTTGGAAAAACTTTTTGATACCCTGATTGAACCTATCATACTATATGGTAGTGAGGTATGGGGAACTGCCAATAGTTACAAAGATTCAGAACCATATGAATACTTACATTTAAAATTTACTAAAGAAATTTTAGGGGTTAACTACAAAACAACAAATATTGCCTGCCTAGCAGAAGCAAATAGAACACATTTATTTATTAAAATTCAGAGGAAAATGCTGAGTTTCCTAAACCATATAATAAACTCTCCAAACTCCTTAGTGAACTCCATTTTTAATAATGTCAAAGACACGAGTATATGGATGTCCAACATTAAAAATTTATTAAATAAATTAGGATTTAACCATTTAAACCTCAATATAAATAATATTGATCTATACTTAAACAGGATTGAACAAAGAATGAATGATCAATATAAACAAAATATGAACAGCTCTATAGAAGCTAGTAGCAAACTTTCTTTCTTTCACAAAATTTTTATACCAACTAAACGCCCTACTTATTTAGACCTCTGTAAAACTAAGAATGAAAGATCTATCCTTTGTAAATTACGTTTAAGCTCACACAACTTGGCTATAGAAAGAGGTAGATATAATAATACTGAAAAAAGTGAACGCATCTGTCTCTCTTGTGATAATAAAAACATTGAGGACGAGTTCCATTTTCTATCAACTTGTCCTCATTACAACAATCCAAGAAATAACCTTATTGAAAAACTTAAAAATCTACTAGGACATCCGTTTCCTCATACTCTAACAATGAAAGAAATTAAATTTCTTCTAAATAACAATTCCTACCCAATTATCAAAACTTTTATGAAATTTATACAAGAATGCTGGCAGATGAGAAAACACAATTAAAAGTATAATAAATAAATTAGCACCGCTGTCACACCATGTTAATATTGCTATGTTTGTAATTACAAACTGTTATTGACATTTTTGCTTATTCTTTGTGCCATAACCATTTAATGTAAATGTGTTTATGCAAATAAATATTGTCTATTGTCTATTGTCTATTGTAACCATAGGCTCGTCGTGTGATACGGTTTGATCATGTAACCATAGGATCGTCGTGTGATACGCTTTGATCATGTAACCATAGGCTCGTCGTGTGATACGGTTTGATCATGTTACCATAGGATCGTCGTGTGATACGCTTTGATCTTGTTACCATAGACTCGTCGTGTGATGCGCTTTGATCATGTAACCATAGGATCATCGTGTGATGCGCTTTGATCATGTAACCATAGGATCGTCGTGTGATACGCTTTGATCATGTAACCATAGGCTCGTCGTGTGATACGCTTTGATCATGTAACCATAGGATCGTCGTGTGATACGCTTTGATCATGTAACCATAGGATCGCCGTGTGATACGCTTTGATCATGTAACCATAGGATCGTCGTGTGATACGCTTTGATCATGTAACCATAGGCTCGTCGTGTGATACGGTTTGATCATGTAACCATAGGCTCGTCGTGTGATACGCTTTGATCATGTAACCATAGGATCGTCGTGTGATACGCTTTGATCATGTAACCATAGGATCGTCGTGTGATACGCTTTGATCATGTAACCATAGGATCGTCGTGTGATACGCTTTGATCATGTAACCATAGGATCGTCGTGTGATACGCTTTGATCATGTAACCATAGGCTCGTCGTGTGATACGGTTTGATCATGTAACCATAGGATCGTCGTGTGATACGCTTTGATCATGTAACCATAGGCTCGTCGTGTGATACGGTTTGATCATGTTACCATAGGATCGTCGTGTGATACGCTTTGATCTTGTTACCATAGACTCGTCGTGTGATGCGCTTTGATCATGTAACCATAGGATCGTCGTGTGATACGCTTTGATCATATAACCATAGGCTCGTCGTGTGATGCGCTTTGATCATGTAACCATAGGATCGTCGTGTGATACGCTTTGATCATGTAACCATAGGATCGTCGTGTGATGCGCTTTGATCATGTAACCATAGGATCGTCGTGTGATACGCTTTGATCATGTAACCATAGGCTCGTCGTGTGATATGCTTTGATCACGTAACCATAGGCTCGTCGTGTGATACGCTTTGATCACGTAACCATAGGCTCGGTCGTGTGATATGCTTTGATCACGTAACCATAGACTCGTCATGTGATACGCTTTGATCATGTAACCATAGGCTTGTGTGATACGCTTTGATCATGTAACCATAGGCTCGTCGTGTGATGCGCTTTGATCATGTAACCATAGACTCGTCGTGTGATGCGATTTGAACATGTAACCATAGACTCGTCATGTGATACGGTTTGATCATGTAACCATAGGCTCGTCGTGTGATATGCTTTGATCATGTAACCATAGACTCGTCATGTGATGCGCTTTGATCATGTAACCATAGGCTCGTAGTGTGATATGCTTTGATCATGTAACCATAGGCTTGTCGTGTGATACGCTTTGATCATGTTACCATAAGATCGTCGTGTGATACGCTTTGATCGTGTAACCATAGACTCGTCGTGTGATGCGCTTTGATCATGTAACCATAGACTCGTCATGTGATATGCTTTGATCACGTAACCATAGGCTCGTCGTGTGATACGCTTTGATCATGTAACCATAGACTCGTCATGTGATATGCTTTGATCATGTAACCATAGACTCGTCATGTGATGCGCTTTGATCATGTAACCATCAGGGCTCGCGTTGGAGGGCGACTCGGGCGAAGAAGTCGCCTTATCGTGGTCCCACTTCGCCGTCGATCATCTTCAAAAGTGAAGTGAAGTCGCCCTTTCATTTTGTAGAATCGCCTAATGTCGCCTTTTAAATTTTATTCCCATTTTAGTAAGAAATCTTCATATTTTTGATACCGCGTCATGTTTATTATGTTTACGCGCCAAAGTTGAACTGGTACCCTTTTAACTTTTATTTGGTATATAAAGCGTAGGTTTACAATATAACCGAAAACCAGTTCAGAGCACAAGAATTTTTGAAAATTTCCGGAGCGGATATGAATTTGGTGCCGGAGATTGCAAATATACTACGCTGATAGTGGTGAAATGAGTTTTGCAATGATAGACACGTAGTAAAAATAGTATTTTGGCAGTTACTTAAAACAAATTTAAGTTAAATATGTTTAAATACTTTTTAATAGTTAATTTTACAATTTTAAATAATATATTATGTGTCACAATGATGTAATTTTCTTCTTCTAGTTCTAATAGTACTTCATTATAAATCAATCAAATTGTGTATCAATGACAAAGAAACATTCATGTTAATGAACAGTTTTGTGACAGTTGATCCTATTTTAATTGTTATGTTTAATACATGTATTTTGGAAAATGTGTGAAATAAGTATACTGAATAGTTAATCCAATCTTTGATACTTTATCCTCAATAAATTAAACTGCTAAAAAACATAATAAAAATGCAATTGCCAACACTAATTAATAAAAAGACTAAGTAAACAGGACGCTTTCGCAACATATACTGCAACTTCTCCCTGTTTTCCACCCACTTCTCCCTGTTCTATCCTCACTTCTCCCTGTCAGCCACCCAAAAGAGAAGTGACTTCTCCCTATAATTTTGACCCAGCGTGAGCCCTGAACCATAGACTCGTCGTGTGATACGGTTTGATCATGTAACCATAGGCTCGTCGTGTGATACGCTTTGATCATGTAACCACAGGCTTGTCGTGTGATACGCTTTGATCATGTAACCATAGGCTCGTCGTGTGATACGCTTTGATCATGTAACCATAGACTCGTCATGTGATGTAGCAGGCTTGGTCAAGTGTTCAACTACAGGTTTAGGTTTAGTTTTATTCTGAAGAAACCGTAAGAACTGAAGATACAAAAATACAACATTTATAAGACAAAGTACAATATCATAAACATTGATAAAGACGAATACAAATAATACACAAATAGGTGATTCGTTCGTTGTATGTGTTTACACATTTGTTATAAATTCTAAACATTATTTGTTATGTTTGTTTGTTTTAGTATATTAGTATTACTGTAAGTGTCGTTACGTTTTGCTAACATATACTTATTATTTTCAACTGTTCACAATCAACCATTTAACAATTAAACACTTAATCGTTGAACACCTTCTTGTACATGTAATCAGACAAAATACAGTCTACTACCTTGAAATTGTCAAATGTTAACTATGCATACCAAATATCATTCAATTTAACATTTTTATTATACTTAATCTTAACACAGTTAATGTAGCTCTTAAATACATCATTTAGTTTTCTATAATTTTTGTAAGATATTTGCTAATATAATTTTATGCGTAAGGAAAGATAACTCAATTACAATACTAAACTACAACATGTGGATAAAGGGAGATAATCAAAATTTACTCGAAAGGCGTGGACAGTCTTTACAAACTATCAAAATCAAAATTAACCAATTGAAAATCAATATAAACATTCTACATACTAGTATATTTCAACAATCATGTATCTTTTATACATTTATATGACAATAAAAGTGTGAAATAATTGTTCAAAGTATGTAAATCCGATGTCGGTTGTCGACACTCTTTGGCACAAAGGTTGCGCATGTTTTGACAAAAATAGAGTAATAAAGCGTTGTAACCAAGTTCATCAAATAGTGAAAGCATTGTGTGAATGATTAATTACCTTATTCTCCTGACCAAGTTGCTAAAATAAGCGTTAATCGTTTGTTCACGTTTTTCATTTTTGCTTCTAAGGGAATTGTACAAAAAAGGGAAGTGAAACGTTTCAAAGTTTGTCAGGTTATGGAAACACACAAAAAAATATATTGCACATACAAAACATGGCCATTTACACTCCCAACAAAATCACAATGATTTTACAGAATAATATGGTGTAGATTCTTTAACACAATGATCCAAAAATAATACTTAACTGTAATATACATTAATAAGCATCAAAAATATGATTGTCACAATATCAAAGCACAAAAGGTACAAAATCATTGTTCTAGCAAAAGAACTAACTTGTGTACACTGCGTTCTAACACGACAGTTTTAGAAGAAAGGTCTCTTCTGCTCATCAAAATCTTGACTCGTCTAACAAGTCCATCATCATCTGTTTGAACTTCCACGACCTTTGCGACTGGCCATTCATTACGTGGGAGATCTACATCTTTAACAAGTACAATGTCGTTTAAACGAATATTTCGTCTAGGTTGGTGCCACTTTTGTCGCAACGAAATTTGAGCAACGTACTCTCTTTTCCATTTCGACCAGAATTGTTCCAGAATGTACTGAACTCTTCTCCAACGTTTACGGAGAAACAGATCCTCCTTGACGAACTCTCCTGGAGGTGGATAAGGTATTTCGGACTTTGGTGTAAGTACATGATTAGGAGTAAGTGGTTCAAGATCATTTGATTCACTTACTGTAAGTGGCCTTGAATTAACTAACGACATCACTTCATAGAAAATTGTTCGTAACGATGAATCATCAAGTCTTCCAGGACACAACAATAGAACGGAGTTCAAGATATTACGGACAGTCCTTATTTGTCTTTCCCAAACTCCTCCGGTATGACTAGAATAAGGAGCATTCAATACAAAGTCACACTGGTTCTTCGCAAGATATTTAGTGACTAAATGCCTCTCTCGTTCAAATTCGTTTTTGGCTCCTAAAAAGTTTGATCCCTGATCACATCGTATTTGCCTTACTGCTCCTCGAATGGCTATAAAACAACGTAGTCCATTTATAAAGGCATCAGTAGTCATGTCATCGATCATCTCAATATGTATAGCTCTGGTGCACATGCAAGTAAATAACAGTCCATATCGTTTAACTTCCTTTCGACCATTCTTTACAATGAATGGTCCAAAACAGTCCATTCCACAATATGTGAAGGGTGGAGACGGTTCCAATCTTTCAGCTGGCAGGTCCGCCATTCTTTGGATTTCTGTTGGGCGTCTTAAGCGTCTGCAGATAACACATTGACGTATGAATTTAGCTACAACCTTACTACCACCAACTATCCAATATCCATGAGATCGGAGTGAGTTTAAAGTCATTCCTCTGCCTTGATGCTTTGTGTGTTCATGAACAAAGGTAAGTATTAGCTTGGTAATATGACTATCACTTGGTAAAATTATTGGATGTCTACGAGTTGATGACAGGTTTGCCTTCCTCAATCGACCACCAACGCATAATAATCCATCATTGAGAACTGGATAAAGTGGATATAATCGGTTTGTTTTGGGTAAGTTTGATGCTTTCAAGCGAGCAATTTCTTCGGAAAATGCTTCACGTTGCACAAGTTTCAAAACAGTAATTTCTGCATTTCTCCTATCCTCTACAGACGGACTATTTGAAAGTACCTTTCCTTTGTTAATCAACTGCTTAATTCTAGCAATAACAGAAACAAGCGTAGACCATTTTGAGAATCTGTCTAATCTTTTGAGAAAACTACATGAAGTTGTCCTTGTACAAAGACTTACTTCCGGGTCTCCAAACTGTAACTTTGAATCAAACCCTGGCGACTCAACAACATTTTGCCATAAAAAAGACGGTCCTGTAAGCCAAGTTGTTCTGGTAATATCCAAGGCGGTTAGTCCTCTGGAAGCATAGTCTGCTGGATTGTTCTCTGTGCTGACGTAACACCACTGGTTAGGATCTGTGTCATTTCTTATTATCTGAACTCGGTTTGCCACAAATGTGTGAAAACGACGAGCTTCGTTATTAATATATCCTAGAACCACTTTAGAGTCTGTCCAAAAATATTCTTTGTCAATTACAAGGTTGAGTTCTTCCTTTAGGAATAGACTCATTTTTACAGACAAAACTGCCGCTGTAAGTTCAAGTCTGGGAATCGTTACTACATTATGTGGAGCAACTCTTGCTTTCGCAATAAGTAGTGTGCAGTGTATCTTGTTTTCACCTTTGATTCTTAAGTATGTGCATTGTCCATAGCCTGAATTACTAGCATCAGAAAAATGATGTAGTTCTGTGTGAATTGGATTTCCAACGCTTTCTGGTATAATGCATCTATCTATTTCTATATATTTCAAGTTATCAACATCATCAATCCAATTTTGCCAATCACAACTTAAAGAATCGGGTAGTGGATCATCCCAGTCAATTCCATGTCTACACATTTCTTGTAGGATACGTTTTCCTTTTAGAGTAAAGGGAGATAGAAACCCTAGTGGGTCAAATATGGACGCTATTATTGATAAAATATTTCTTCGTGTTGGTTTTGAATTCTTAATTTTAGTTTCAAAGCAAAATACATCTTTCGGTACATTCCAATGTACTCCAAGAGCACGCTCGACTGATATTGTTTCTAAAGCCATACTCAAATTGTTCATGCCAACTCCACGTTCGGTAAGTGGTACGGAGTCAATAACATTCGCATTGTTTGAAACAAATTTGTGTAATCGAATGCCGCCATTGGCACAAATGGTTTGAGCATCTCCAACCAACTTTATTGCTTCAGTTTCACATTGTACACTAGCGAGTCCGTCATCAACATAAAAGTCATGTTGTACAAAGTGAGATGCTTCAGGATATTCATCTTCATATAGTTTCGCTAAGTATTTCAGTGCAAAATTGGCACAACCGGGAGAAGATGCTGCTCCAAACAGATGTTTGCACATTCTGTATTCAACTGGTTCTTTACTTAAATCTCCGTTCTCCCACCATAAGAAGCGTAAGTAATCACGGTCCTGTTCTGAAACATAAAACTGATGGAACATCTTTTCTATGTCGCACATGATAGCTATAGGGTATCTGCGGAATCTACAAAGCACGCCAGTAAGACCATTTGTGAGATCTGGGCCAGTTAAGAGATTATCGTTTAGAGATGAATTTCCATACCTTGCAGAACAATCAAAGACCACACGGAGTTTGTCTTGTTTCTTCGGATGATATACCCCATGATGTGGGATATACCATGGTCTTACTTGATTAGAATCTACTTCTACTCGTTCTGCATCACCACGTTTGATTATTTCGCTCATAAAGTCTTTGTAATGATCTCCATACTGTGGATTGCTCATGATCTTGCGTTTCAAATGATTGAGTCTGAGCAATGCCTGGGATTTATTGTTTACTAGACTTGGTCGTTCCTTAAATGGTAATGGCATTTCAAAATGTTTGTTGGATCGTTGAGTTATGTTTTCTTCCATTATACTTATAAATGCTAAATCGTCCTGAGACACTTTCTTGGATTTAGTTGAATTGTCATTAAAGTCTTTCTCAAAAATGTTGATCAACTCTCTTGGTGTGCAAACTGGAAGTTCTTTCACAACAGTACGATGAACCATTCCTTTTACTGAATAATCATCATGAGCTTCCTTCGCATAGCCAACAATGCTCCATCCAAGCAATGTTTGTACAGCATAGGGTTCAGTATCGCCTCCCATTAGTATCCTTCTTGGAGCTAGTGCTAACGGACAATTATATCCGATCAAAAGACCAACCTCACATGACTGTAAGGGAGGTAATTCAGTTTCTATTTCTTGTAGATGCTGCCAATCTTTAACGGTCTCTTTAACCGGTATGTGTGAACGTTCCGCCGGTATAAATTGTCTTGTATATGCAGTATTAATTGTGACAGAATCAGATTTGGAAGATTGGAAGCATCTTACTTTCAAATCGTTTATCCTTGAACTATCAATTGTTGTGTTTTGTGACGTCATAGTTGATAAACTAAGTTTGACAGGTTTCATGTCGACACCTAACGCTGAGGCTGTTTGATTGAGAATAAAGGTTGTATCACTTTGTGTATCTAATAATGCGTAAGTCAGTATTTCCTTTGCTGGATCATCTTTGTGAGAAACCCACACTGGAACAATCATTGATGTTCCTTGAACTTTATCTTGGTTTACACGAAATGAGCTAACCTTTACATCCGCTGAACTTTCACGTCTGACAGGATTTTGTTCTTCATGTAAACACGTTGGGTGTTGTTTTTTGCAGGTTCCACATGTGTGTTTTCGCTTGCAGTCCTTGTTTAGGTGACCAGATCGCAAACATCCATAACAAAGGTTATTTTCTCGAATAAAGTCTCGTTTCCTTTGGATTGTTAGATCAAGAAATCATGTACATTTGACAATATAATGTCCTTCATGTTTACAAAATACACATTTAATTGTTTTGTTTTCAATATTGTGAGTTGTATTGAAGCTGCTGTTTTTGACATTATTGTTGTCAGAAACTGTTGTTAATGTTCGCACTTTGCTGGGGACAGGTTTTTCTTTGTGAACCATAAGCTCTTTGTCATGTATTGCATATAGAGATGAAACAGGATTGCATGCAATTTTCGCTTCCTTAACTACAAACTCTACAAACTTGGAGAATACTGGATACTCAAATGTTGTTTCAAGAGCATTGTTGACTATTCGATTCCAGCGAACAGTAGCCCAGTCTGGAAGTTTACCTAACAGTTTTTGATTTTCAACACAGTCATTCAACACACTTAGACTTGGAACGAAATTCATAGCATCATTGCAACCTTGTAGAAAATCTGCGAAGTTTCTGAGACCTTGAGGGTCCTTTGCACCAATCTTTGGCCATTTATCAAGTCTTTCCCTGAAAGCTCTTTGCATTATGAAAGGATGGCCATAACGATCATCAAGAACCTTTCTTGCATTTTCATAGGCTGATAAACTATTACTATAGAAAAATCCTTCTAAGGCTTTCTGTGCCTCACCTCCAAGGTAACGTTTTAAGTAGAAGATCTTCTCGGAAGACGGTATTCCTTTGCGATCTATCAGCATTTCAAATGACATTTTCCATTCTAAATACTTAATTGGATCACCTGTGAATATACTAGGTTCTGGTACAGGTAAACGGTTTAAATGGAGAGTTTCAGCAAATGCCTTTGCAAGAGAGTCAGTTTCTGTATCTTGGTAGTTAACAGTAGGTCGACCTTTTGGAATAGCACTGTAGTTACACTCTGTTGTGCGTGGAGATTTATCATTTTTGAGCATTGTAGTTATTTTGTTCTCAAGTCCTTTTGGCAATGTCAAGTGATCATTTTTGTCAGTTTCAACATTGGCATTTTCAAAGCAATCATCAGCTTTCTTATAAACATCCAAACGAGCTTTAGCCACTTCAACTTGCTTTCTGACTTCTAGCTCTTCAAGTTCTCTTTGGTGAGCTTCTAATTCCATTTTCTGTTTCATTTCTATCTCTATAATTTTTCCTTTTGTTCTTGCTGTTTCCTCAAAAGTTTTAATTCAGCTTCACGAGCAGCCAGCTCGGCCGACGCATCAATCACTTTATCTGAGATTTTTGATCTTGTAGAATTGAAAGATCTCTCTGATGTTGAATTACTAACAGAACTGAAGAGGGATGATGCATATTCTTGTGTCTTGATTTCTCGTAATAATTTGGCATCAGCCATGGGGTCAAATGTATCTATGCCACTTAAACGTTCATTGACTATCTTCATCATGTCAGCATTTATTGCAACAAGTGCATCAATTTTACGCAAAATCTCTGGTTTAATTACCCCCGCTTGACGTAGGGTTTCAAACTGTCTGATAACAGATGTTTCTGTAAACTTAATTGTATCCGCCATTTCAGCTAAGTCAGTTTCACAGCACTCTTCTTTGAGTGCTTTGCGCATGTCCCTGATTTTTGCCTTCCAATTGTCATATGCACTATTTAACTTCCTTTCTCGTTTATTAGTTTCATCCTCTTTATACGCAACCATCCTTTCAGTCAAATTTACCTTCCTGCCAGATTTAGTTGTTTCTATAATAGGTGGCCCTTTCATCTTCGCTTTACCATTTTTCTCTTGTGTGTTTAACTCCTCTTGTTGTTCATGTTGTTGCTGATCTGTTTCATGAGGCTCCTCAGAATCCATTACTGAAGATAAGTTCTTACTGTAGCAGGCTTGGTCAAGTGTTCAACTACAGGTTTAGGTTTAGTTTTATTCTGAAGAAACCGTAAGAACTGAAGATACAAAAATACAACATTTATAAGACAAAGTACAATATCATAAACATTGATAAAGACGAATACAAATAATACACAAATAGGTGATTCGTTCGTTGTATGTGTTTACACATTTGTTATAAATTCTAAACATTATTTGTTATGTTTGTTTGTTTTAGTATATTAGTATTACTGTAAGTGTCGTTACGTTTTGCTAACATATACTTATTATTTTCAACTGTTCACAATCAACCATTTAACAATTAAACACTTAATCGTTGAACACCTTCTTGTACATGTAATCAGACAAAATACAGTCTACTACCTTGAAATTGTCAAATGTTAACTATGCATACCAAATATCATTCAATTTAACATTTTTATTATACTTAATCTTAACACAGTTAATGTAGCTCTTAAATACATCATTTAGTTTTCTATAATTTTTGTAAGATATTTGCTAATATAATTTTATGCGTAAGGAAAGATAACTCAATTACAATACTAAACTACAACATGTGGATAAAGGGAGATAATCAAAATTTACTCGAAAGGCGTGGACAGTCTTTACAAACTATCAAAATCAAAATTAACCAATTGAAAATCAATATAAACATTCTACATACTATAGTAAACTTTACCGTGTCCATCCGATGGGTTTTTGCTTGACAAAATGGAAAACTGCTACCGCGTTTGGTCGAGTTTATGTTCCTTTTGTAGATCTCATATTACACTTTTTGAAAGAAACAATTATTTTCCACAGTTAATCGGCCTTTTGAAATGCGGCCGTTTTTTCATTTTGACAGATCGATTTTCCATACTAAATTTTGACCTCGTTTTGAACGGATGTGTACGTTAGGAAAATTCCATTGTTGTCTATTCGAAATCCTTCGGGTAATGTCGTCTGCAGTTAAGGCGGGAAAAGTCTCGCGGTTTGTCCGAATACCATTGAACGTCACGAAAACAGACGAACGTTTGTAAACAACATTAGACCCCTTTACAAACAAAAATGGCTGACTTCCTATGGAAATTCGATTTATCAAAATGAAAATTCAGCCGCATTTCAAAACGCCGATTAACCCTGGAAAATAATTGTTGATTTCAAAAAGTGTAATATGAGATCTACAAAAGGAACATAAACTCGACCAAACGCGGTAGCAGTTTTCCATTTTGTCCGGCAAAAAACCGTCGGATGGACACGGTAATATTTAGTATAGTATATTTCAACAATCATGTATCTTTTATACATTTATATGACAATAAAAGTGTGAAATAATTGTTCAAAGTATGTAAATCCGATGTCGGTTGTCGACACTCTTTGGCACAAAGGTTGCGCATGTTTTGACAAAAATAGAGTAATAAAGCGTTGTAACCAAGTTCATCAAATAGTGGAAGCATTGTGTGAATGATTAATTACCTTATTCTCCTGACCAAGTTGCTAAAATAAGCGTTAATCGTTTGTTCACGTTTTTCATTTTTGCTTCTAAGGGAATTGTACAAAAAAGGGAAGTGAAACGTTTCAAAGTTTGTCAGGTTATGGAAACACACAAAAAAATATATTGCACATACAAAACATGGCCATTTACATGTGATACGGTTTGATCATGTAACCATAGGCTCGTCATGTGATATGCTTTGATCATGTAACCATAGACTCGTCATGTGATATGCTTTGATCATGTAACCATAGGCTCGTCGTGTGATATGCTTTGATCATGTAACCATAGACTCGTCATGTGATATGCTTTGATCATGTAACCATAGACTCGTCGTGTGATACGCTTTGATCATGTAACCATAGACTCGTCATGTGATATGCTTTGATCATGTAACCATAGGCTCGTCGTGTGATACGGTTTGATCATGTTACCATAGGATCGTCGTGTGATACGCTTTGATCTTGTAACCACAGACTCGTCGTGTGATGCGCTTTGATCATGTAACCATAGGATCGTCGTGTGATACGCTTTGATCATGTAACCATAGGCTCGTCGTGTGATGCGCTTTGATCATGTAACCATAGGATCGTCGTGTGATACGCTTTGATCATGTAACCATAGGCTCGTCGTGTGATATGCTTTGATCACGTAACCATAGGCTCGTCGGGTGATACGCTTTGATCATGTAACCATAGGCTCGGTCGTGTGATATGCTTTGATCACGTAACCATAGACTCGTCATGTGATACGCTTTGATCATGTAACCACAGGCTTGTCGTGTGATACGCTTTGATCATGTAACCATAGGCTCGTCGTGTGATACGCTTTGATCATGTAACCATAGACTCGTCATGTGATATGCTTTGATCATGTAACCATAGGCTTGTCTTGTGATACGCTTTGATCATGTAACCATAGGCTTTTAGTTTGATATGCTTTGATCATGTAACCATAGGCTTGTCGTGTAATACGCTTTGATCATGTTACCATAAGATCGCCGTGTGATACGCTTTGATCATGTAACCATAGGCTCGTCGTGTGATACGCTTTGATCATGTAACCATATGCTTGTAGTGTGATACGCTTTGATCATGTAACCATAGGCTCGTCGTGTGATACGCTTTGATCATGTAACCATAGGCTCGTCGTGTGATACGCTTTGATCATGTAACCATATGCTTGTCGTGTGATAAGCTTTGATCATGTAACCATATGCTTGTAGTGTGATACGCTTTGATCATGTAACCATAGGCTCGTCGTGTGATACGCTTTGATCATGTAACCATATGCTTGTAGTGTGATACGCTTTGATCATGTAACCATAGGCTTGTCGTGTGATAAGCTTTGATCATGTAACCATATGCTTGTAGTGTGATACGCTTTGATCATGTAACCATAGGCTTGTCGTGTGATACGCTTTGATCATGTAACCATATGCTTGTAGTGTGATACGCTTTGATCATGTAACCATAGACTCGTCGTGTGATACGCTTTGATCATGTAACCATAGGCTCGTCGTGTGATACGCTTTGATCATGTAACCATAGGCTCGTCGTGTGATACGCTTTGATCATGTAACCATATGCTTGTAGTGTGATACGCTTTGATCATGTAACCATAGGCTTGTCGTGTGATACGCTTTGATCATGTAACCATAGGCTCGTCGTGTGATACGCTTTGATCATGTAACCATAGACTCGTCGTGTGATACGCTTTGATCATGTAACCATAGGGTACTCGTGTGATAGGCTCTGTGCAGGTATATAAGAGAATTTTCATTGCTATAGCATCCCGTCACTCATTTTTTAAACACCATTAAAGGGAACGAAATTGCGTTTTAAAGGAATTTTCTTTTATCCAAAGAAAAAGAATAAAAAGACATCAAGTTATAAATGTAATTGTTATTTGAATAGACAAACGAATAAATAAAAATTCAGCAAGATGAAAGTGTATTGTCTACAATTTAAAATACTAGTATCCTTTTTCTCATGAAGTAACGTCATAACATTGGAACCCCAAGCCATGATGAAAAATTCGAGTTTTAATATCACTTTAATTTGTGCATTCGTTGGCTTATTAAAGATAGCATGACATATTCTAATATGACGTCCGGCTTTAGCTATGTAAACAAAGCCGTGTCAAAATACCAATAAATTTAGCTCGCACAAACGTAAACCGAGTGTTTTGTGTAAATGTAAAATGTAAAATGTAAAAAATTAGGTATGACCATGTTCTAAATCGCATAAAGCTCGCTGGCAATAATCTATTTCTTTTTATGTTTCGGAAGATTTAGAAATATCCTAGCCCCGTTTAATTGTGATCATGTTATGAAAATCATAGTGATCCTCTCATAACTATTAATGTGTAAACATTAATAACATACTTACGTATACTAATTATCGCATCAGACTAATAACAGCTTCTTAAAGTATAAACTATAAATTACGGTTATTGTTATCTACCTTTAAAGGAGACATCGGTGACCGTGTGGTTATGGTAGCTCGTCTACTGTTGATCACGTGATCTGTCAATACTGAGGTTGCGGGTAATATTCTCACTGCGGACAGGGTGTACTCGACTCCAATCTTAATGGACAAGGATTGCCAGTTTTCCTACCGAGGTAAGGGGTTCTCTACATGGTACTCCGGCTTCCCCTCAACAAAACTAGACGCCATGATATAGCTGAGAAATTGCTGAAATTGGCGTTAAACATCATTCAAACAAAACAAAATCAACCTTTAAAACTTATTGTTTTTATTAAATAACATTTCATACAGAACGCAACAATTATTTGATGTTAACATATAGACTAACAGGTCATCACTTATATATACCTTATGGAGATATAACTTTTTAAATCAAACATTTTATCACTGTGTTAAATAGCGTAGATATTAAGGAAAATAACACATTAATTTAAGGTTGAAATATTATGATGTAGAGTTGCTCTTAGTTGATTGTTTTCATTTCAGATAAGCCAAATATCATGGAAACAATTTTCTGTTATCGACAAATATAAATTATATATCGTTAGTAAGTTACTAAAAACCTTCATTCAAACGTTCATTGTATTCGCTACAATCAAAAGGTGTACATATACCTCTATAGAAACCATTCAAGTACCTGTTTACGTCTTTTATCTATATGACGGTGTAACACTATTCATTTAAGCATGATGTCAAACATTGTTAATTTCCGGATAAAAATGTTCATAATTTTGTACAAAGTTATCTGTTATTTATTGCAATCTTCAACTTATACTCTGGAAATCTATTAAAGAAAAGGACTATTGCGAGCGGACTCTTTGCGAATTAGAACATCGTCAGACCTTATATTTATCAATATTTTATACGGAGCGAAGGCAAGGTATAAAATGAAAGAAAATTTGAGGTCTAATTCGCATAGAGCCCAGTAGGAACAATCTTTTTTTCGATTCTTATATATCTAACAAATGTTTTAAAATTTCGAAGCGGCTATAAGAGGACTAATAAGTTATCTCCAAAAACAGTATGTTAAAACAAAAAATATTGACATAAACATATATTTATTGAATATACGTACCTTTTAAGCAAAAACATATTGAGAAATCTTAAAGAAATTGCATTGTTCCAGTTTGAATTTTTCAGTTTATGAGGTCGGAATTCTAATTGTGACGTCATAGCTGGCTCTATGCTTATTAGAGCCCTAATATGTTCTCAAAGCGTATGAAGGACGTCATATTAGAATTGTTATTTTGTTTTACTTTTCTTATTTTCTTATATTATTATTATTTGTCTTGGGTGAACAAACATGTTATAATCTATTAAATAGTATGTTTATATAAACAATTTAATAATTTACATAAATAAGATGAATTCCAATTTACAGTTGTATCATGCTTGACTATATCATACAAAGGAACCGGGATAGGGTAGGACTTATACACATGTAACATGAAAAGTATATGGTTCATAATAATCAAGAGTTGCAGAAAAATTGCACCAAATATATTTCCACAGAATAATAAAAGTAAAAAGATTTCTCCTAAAGTCAGACGAACATGTATTGTTCTCTAAAGTTATCGTTAATCAAATTAACTTGATAAAAAGTTAATACACTAGAAATAAAACTAATAAAGTCACATAAATTGTACACGATGTTGTTACTATTTTCTGTTTGTTGAGCGGTATCGATTTCATTGCTATTTTCAACTAGCAAATTTACTGCACTTGTAAATATGTACGAAACGGTGGAATTAAGAACATCGTGTGTCCATGCTGACGTGTTGAAAATCATGTTATGTGTCTTAATATCAGGCTTTGGATCCGTGCGGTTCAACGGACAAAAGTCAACGAATCTTTCAGAAGAATTTGCTGACAATGTTGCAAAATTTTTTTCTGATTGATAGACAGTGAATATAGGCTGCAGCACATTTACTGATGTCGCCGGACTTTTTGTAGTGGTTGTACTATTTCCTGACTTGAATTGTATTCGAGTTCCGTCGTTGCGATTCAACCGACAAAAGTCAATGAATCTTTCAGAAGAACTTGCTGACAATGTTGCCATGTTTTTTTCTGATTGATAGACAGTGAATATAGGTTGCACATTTACTGATGTCACCGGACTTTGTGTAGTGGTTGTACTATTTCCTGACTTGAATTGTATTCGAGTTTCGTTGTTGCGATTCAACCGACAAAAGTCAATGAATCTTTCAGAAGAATTTGCTGACAATGTTGCCATTTTTTTTTCTGATTGATAGACAGTGAATATAGGTTGCACATTTACTGATGACATCGGACTTTGTTTAATGGTTGTACAATTTCCTGACTTGAATTGTATTCGAGTTCCGTTGTTAGAATCATAATTAAAAAGAAAGATCAAGTTACCAGTTTGTTCTGTAGACCACAAACCTGTTGAGTTGTCATCGACTACTATACACGGAAACTGATCGGATCTGAGTACTTGGTCTGTAAGAAGGTTACAGTGCACAAATGGAAAAATAATCAAATAAATCTCGTTTTGTCTTAATCGAGCAGTGTTACTTTTTCAGAAATTGATTTCCTGCAATAACAGTCCACTTTAAAAAATATCAACAAAAACATAGAAATCACATTTGTGTTGTTTTTTTATCTTAATGCATATTCCATTATTAAACGAATTTGATACATTTTGAACATATTAAAACGTAAATTATTTTACCTATTGAGGTCGGCAATTGTCGATTGTTTCATTATTTTTCTACTGATGGTTTATTTAAAATTATTGATGGTAGTTATTATTGATCAAATTTACAGATTTGTTCGATAAGTTGAAGATAATTTATACCACTAGATGAGTGACAAGTGTGTAGGGTTAAAATCATTTGTATTTATAGCGCAAAAGGGATTACTCAACCGGATACTACAAAGAAATTACAGAAGTTACATAACATCAAAGAAAATGGAACACTACATAAAGGGACATTACCAAGATAATTCACAAGTTAGCTAAAATTACAGATTGTTTTGAAAACAACAATTTGTAATCTACGGTTTTTTGGTCAAAATAAGGTTTTAATCATTTTCATTTTTAATTTTATATACAAATAATGTCAGTAATAAGAGGGTTATTAGTTTAAATTCAGAGTACATGTTTAGCGCTTGGATGTTATAATTCTCTTTTTATTATTTGCTGCGTCTAATGTAATAATCAATCATCAATAATTGTCGAGTATTCCATGTTTGACAGTTTAAATATTAGTACTATTTGAATTATTTTGAGAGAAATGGCATTGATATTATTACATTATTTGTACTTAACATGTTGAGCTGTAATACGTTAATGATCCATACCTGAATTATAGCACGAAATTAAACTCATTGAAAGAAATGCGGCCGTGACTGTAATCAGTAGAGCTGTCATATATCTCCCGAAGTACATTATTGCTAGACCACTGCACACATTTTTCATTACATATTTCTTCAAACTCACAAAATTTGGAAATGCTACAAAACAATAAAAAACATATTCAATCAATCGAACACAGGACAGAAAAGAAAATTTGTAGATATGTTAAGAAGTAGGTATATTTAGTCTCATTACTTTTAAACATTAAAATTAAACATCTCATTACAATTCAATGATATGTGAAAGTTAATATCGTACCATAAAACACTTAAAAAAGATTGCTACAGTTGATCATTATTTGTTAAATATAGTTTAATTTTAGGAAACCACTAAATTATTAAAATATATAATTTCAATAAGATAACTGATTCATTGTCAATAGGATAGACAATTAATAAAACAATATGGGAAAAAGACAAATATGAGTTATCTATTAAAAGATTAACTACCTTTACACACAGCACACAGAGAATCGTCAGCAGAAGGTAGATCGCTCTCAATGTCTTCCAGCACTGAACTTTGTGTTTGGTTCTCATATGTGTAATCCAAAATTTCTTGAATTTTTTTCATTTCTGTCGTTTCATCGAGTAAATATGGCTGGCTGGCAATACGTACGACTAAACAACGAGTGTATTCCAATGCATTATCAATAAATGAACCAAGAGTTTTGACTACTTCTAAAGCTCTACCCTTTTCCTTGTGGTAAGCAACGTCGTATGTTTTTAACAATTGGTCTTTGTTTGTGTCAATAGCATGAATTCGCTGTCTGCAAGTATCTTCTAACGTAAGCTTGAATTTTATTTGTCGCTGACTTAGCAGCTCAATTTTATTCTGCAATTCTGAGTGGATCTTGGTAAAGCTGGATATTTTGTTATTTAAACTATACAGTAAATTCTGAAAGGTTGCCTTTCTCTTTACGATAGCTTCACCGATCTCTATTACTTTATGCACTTTAGGATGTCGATGATATTTCACTACACAGACAGAGCATATCGCCTTTCTACATTGGTCTGCTTCACAAAAGAATAGTTTTGGGGACAAATGATGTCCTGGTTCAGGACAGTATTGCTCAGAAGGTTGAATAGGACCTTGGGCAGATTGGTTCATCGTCTTTATTCTTATCCTAAAATAAATAAATAAATAAATATTGTCTTTTCACGCTGTAATACTATCGTTCTTAATTCGCCTTGTATATTTCTAAGGATCCTCCTCATCTACTTGATGCATAGATTTAACGTTTTTCCAGTATAAACATTTAATTAACAATTAGATTAAAAGGGACAGATATGTACAGGAAAAGTACAAATCAATTCAAATATGGTAGATCCTAACCGAGTTAAAAAATGTAGCCATTATAGAACTTGGTGATTTTTAAGTTATACATGTCGCATTGATTATGAAATACAGATTTTTGTTATTAAAGCTATTCTCGCGTATGAAATGCTAAGAAAACTGGAATATAAAACCAGAAACATTTAACTACAATGAACACTAACACAACATACCTTAGTATACCGCAGTGGGCGTAATATGCACATTAAGCAAGATAAATAATCGAATACATGTATTATCACAACGATAAAACGAGTTAGATAGAACGATTAACGTGAATTTCTTTGTATTTTTATTATACTATTGATTATTTCGTTCTTCAATTGTATGGAACAAAAATGACAAATCAAAAGAAAGTGTAATATAGAGTTGCGTTTACAGTATATGCAGTTAAACATGTCTACTGTTTAATGTAAATAACACATATTAATGTATAGATAAATGCATTGAAATGTATAAAAGATACTTATACTATATAAACCTTAATTATTAATCAGGCTTATATGCTGCAAGTACAATAACCAGAGTAATTATTTAACTAGGAAGCAATATATTTAAACCTTAACGAATGAATGAAGAAATGAGTAAATAAAAATAAATAAGTAATACTAATAATAATAAATAAGAAATAACAATAATGAATGAATAAATAAATAAATAATTAAATAAATAATAAATAGATAAAACAAAAATGCTACATTTATATGCAAAATCAATTGCTACGACGCAGCATTTGTTTATAGTCAACGTCTGTTAGGCGATGTCTAATTAAAATTAGTTCTTAAATATTATAAAAGGTATATGAAATATATGATCGAACACCTAAGAAACATAACACAAAACGGCTAATAAAACAGTCCTAATAACCTTTTATTGAGGTAGCAGCAATACCCCGCGAAACCCTCTACATTCGTAAACAAATGGTAATCCTTGCCATTTACATTTTCAGACGAGAAAATCCTGCCTGCAGGTAGGTTCGAAACCGCAATCAACGGTGTCAACAGGCACGCGATCAAACACAGATGTTTAACAGCCTGCATAACGGCCACCTAAGACCATGGATTGTTGAAAAATCCCAATGTTGTAATTCTAATTCATATTTTTTGAACCAAAAATGTTATAAGAATTTGTTTAGTTATCGATAAAAATAATAACCAAAACATATTTATGAGTTCAAAATCAAAGTTATTTTGTTCGTCGGTCAGTTTCAATGAATATTGTTATTTATGATCAGAACTAGTTTGAATGTCAGAAAAATACATACGTGCATGATACATAAGATTGCATCCATTTTCATCATATCAAAATGTTTAAAAAAAGCATTAGATACGATATAAGAATAAAAATGTCAACATTCTGGATATAGGGATACTTATTCTGAAGTATGAACACACTTAATATTGAGGCATCTTAATAGACAGAAATGTATGCCAGCGAAGTTCAATAATTATCCAACAATATAAGGACGAAAATGGCCTGTTGCGATAAATATAATTCAAAAGTGGACTTACAAGGCAAGTTAATCTTAACGACACTTCAAGTGCAATGCTTTCGTCTTTCAATACACTAAAACAGTTGATAGCAGCGCAAGAAATGCATACCATGTAAACGCACCTAATCTCTCTCACACGTTCGATTTAGGATTTGTTCAACAAATTCTTCACATTGATATATCAATGAAAGCACGAAGTGTGACAATGATGCATTAATGGTCTTGTAAAAAGACACGTGATTTCTGTCTAATAAACTTCAATTATCGTGAATTGTTTTTCCCACTTAGTTTGTATTATGTTTAGCAAACAGATTTACGATGAAAAGTTTGATTAATTAAATAACTAACTCCAAAATAATACGGAAAACGTTTATGATTTTACATATATAATTTCTTTCTTGTTTTATAGTCTGGTAGAAGGACTATTTTATTCAAATTTAGAAAGAAAAATATAAATAATTTTTGTTATAAATAATACTATGGTTATAACATATTCAGGTTAACCTATTTGTTAACTACGTTCTGTAACCCAACAATTCATTAAATTTTTTTGTTAACAGAGCTGTTTGACCTTTTGTTCACTGAACTGCTAGTATACCTATTCTTTGTAGAATGTTCAGAGAATTGTTTTTCTTACTTACTACATTTTTCCCAAAATTGTTCTGCGTATTTTTTATTTCCAAATATACCCAGAATAATTAATGTGTGTTTTCTCGTATGTAGTACACTTGTCACACATCATAACTTTAGTTGTGTATAATTACACATAAGAAGAAACTATGTCGGAAATTCTCTAATGTGTACAAGTAAATAATATACAATTAATGACTTTTATTTCGGTGGCTATCAGGAATTATCAGCCAGAAAAAATGCAATATTCACCTGTCCGCTAGGTGAGGTGAATATACATTTATGAGGGCAAATAAATCCTGATAGTGACTGTATATGAAGTCAGTAATGATTTTATTAGTTGAATAAAATCACTACTTCATTCATTCATCAGCAAAACAGGATGCTTACTTTTGTAATTGTTGTAATACTAGTTACCCATAATATTTTCTCTTAATACTGGCGTTTGATATTGATTTGCTGATAATCTTGAAATTCCAGTTTCACCACATTTCAAATATCGAAAAGAGAATAAAAAGTCAATTATTTTATTCTTACAGTTTTAAACAGTATATTTTATAATTACAGATGATTCAATGACCCCTAAACTTGAAATTAAAGTTATATTGGAACAGTAATGAAAAACAAGCTAAAACAGGAAAAAGACAGGTCAATATTGGATTCCGCTGCCTAGTAGTTAAGCGGAATCCATTATTAACCTACATTTGACCAATTTGAGCCTGTTTTGTGTAATTTTAGTGCTGTTTCGATTTATCGTGACCTAAATGTTTTTAGACCAATCATAAAAAGGCAAAATTTTATTAATAAGAGGGTCTGATGTGTTTTGATAAAGTCTGAAATTATCAAAGTATGATTGGAAGTGAATTATTTTATGTTTTGGGGAAAAAGATAAAATTGTATCCTAATTTTTTCTAGCATTTACTTACCAAATTATTTCTTCTCTTTTTTAACTTTTGAAATTGTTGAAAGTCACAAATATTTCATATACAAGAACTTTCAGAACTTGTTTCTATTATAATCAAGTAATGTCAGTTCAACTCAATGATATATTTGTGTAGAGTTCATCCTTCTTTGTCCTGTTAAAAAAAGATAAAATTTTATTTAATCATAAGTTGTGCAGGAAAACCTTAGAAATTTCTTTATTTCATATTGTGTTCATTTAAATAAAAACTATTTTCTTACTTGTTCATTCATAAAAAGAATTTTTTTTCCTTTTCAAGTCCTAAAACAGAAAAGATAAAAAATTTCTTGCAGAAAAGAAAAAATGTTTTCTTTCAAAAAAGATAAAAATTTTTCTTTCAGTGAAGAAACATTTTTTTCTTTCAGAAAAGAAATTTTTTTTTCTTTTGGTAAAGAAATTTTTTTTTCTTTGGGAAAAGAAAAAAAATTTTCTTTCAGAAAAGATAAAAAATTTTCTATTCGAAACACTTTATCCATAATTATAAAAAATTATAGATTTTCATCCCCACCAACCCAATTTGCATACCTGCTCTTTCTAACATTAAATATCTTGCAAGTAAATTCAGAAACAAAAGCTGTCATGTCCAATTTCAGTTATATGATATTCTGTTTTTAGGTGTCATCAAATTGGATATTAAAAAGAAACACCACAGTGGGTCAAGTGTTTTCAGAATGCCACAATCCTTGCACGATAACGACTAAATTTTCCGCCCCTACCCAATTATTGATACTTTTCCAGTGGCAGTAAAAATTTAGTTTGTTCCCCATGTCCCATCCCACCAACTAAAAACTCAAACTTTGTGGATGACCAGCTAACGTACATTTCTGTAATACATGTAGTACAAATCAAACTTTGTAGAAGACCATCTATGGCACATTTCTACAATATTTTAAATCAATCTGTGAAGCAGTTTTTGAGAATATTTTTGAAATTCAGCCAATCAGAACACAATAGTGGCCCTGAAAGCCATGTTGAATTTGCAATTGGCTCGAAAAACTTGAAATAATACCTATCCAACCATGATTTCTTCTTTATTTGGCTTCAATGTGTGAAAGTTTCCGAGAAGAAGTTATTTGCATGTTTTTCCCATAGGATTCTATGTTAAATTAAGTTTTGCGATGGTGGCCATCATCAATGAGACTTGTAGGATTTTTTAAGGCCATTCCTGGGCTCATCGCTTTTGAAAATGGGGAGTCTCACAAAAATTAATGACTCCCAAACATTGCAGAGAATTCCAGCTAATTATTTGTATCCAACTGTTTTCATTAATGTCCGACCCATTCAATGTCTTTTTATAAAAAGGTACATTATGACTTACAAGTATGTTTTATGCCATGCTATTTAGTAGTAGTTGAGGTTTGTAGTTTTATGGAGGATGATTGAACTGCAATCATTATTTGAAGCATGCTGATGATTGCCCATAAAAGAAAGACATGTGTCCGAGCTGGCTAATCCTGGAACTGAATGTCAAAAATGCAGATGTTGACATTGATATTTACTTCCAATCAACTCATTACCCTCTCCCCACCGCTTTCCCCACTGCACCCCAGATGATCTTGCATTTTAGATCGGCACAAAAACTCAAACATTGAAGAGGACCATCTAAGGTAAATTTCTGCAATATTTCAAATCAATTTGCCAAGTAACTTACTAGTATGAGAAGAAGATTTTTGAAATTCAGCCAATCAGAATGCATTCATGGCCCTAGAAGCCATGTTTAATATTTAATCAGTATCAAAAAATCTTGAACTTTGTTAAGAACCATCCAATAAACATTCCTGCCAAGTTTTGTTCCAAGTGGTTTGACCAAGTGGTTTTGGAGAAGATTTAAATGTGAAAAGTTGATGGCTGACGACGACGGATGTTAAGTGGTGGGCAAATGGGACTAGCTGCCACTGACCCTATGGGTCAGGTGAGATGAAAATGTTTGTAATTTCTTTATGACATTTTACTTAGTGATTATCCCCTAAAGTGTGAGTAAATGTAAAAGGCATGATAATAAATCATAAGCTAAATAAAAATTTTGTACTGTGATAATTCATCTAAACATAAAAGGGTTTTTAATCAAAAGAATTGTCACTGGACAAGAAAGAACTATCGATATAAATTACATTGAAAAGTAATACTAACAAGTGCTGATTGTGTTGGGATGACAACACAGAATGTCTCCGAAACGAACACCTATCGCCACTTTATTCTTGAGCATGTTGAAAACCCCTCCAAATACACATGACGTTGATAAAATTTCTTTGCAGTCAGACCAAGTTAATGTTTGGGGGAGGAGGGAGGAGTGTGGTGAAATGGCTGCCATTACAAAATGGTGTCGTTCGTCCAATTTATTTTTTGGCACAAATGCTCAGGTTAGTCAACTGTATCAGCATATTAATTTTCATTGAAATTGCTACGGCCATTCCCGAGATCTGAGAACTGTACTTTTTTCTTCAGCGATGGCCACTTTGGAAAATTCCAAAGATGGATTGCAAAACTTCAGGTCACCCTTAACGAACCTGTTCCCAAAGTTTCATATTGATTGAACATTGCATATCAAAGAAAATGTGCGGAAAAGAAAAGAAAAGAAAAAGAAGAATAATAATAAGATACTGGACAAAAACAATATGTCACCCAAAACCAAAACTTCCTTTGGGAGACCAAACATTATTTTTATTGTCATATAACCACATGTTTGTGACAAAAATAAATACAAAAAGTTTGTGAGATTGTAAAAATGTTAGGTGTACCTGAATGTTATTGGTTTTTTTAATATTGTTGAACGCCACTTTCAGCAATTTTTCAGCTACATGTATATCATGGCATCCAGTTTTTACTGGGGGCGGAAGCCGGAGTACCGAAATGTTAGTAAGCCTTTTAAGGACAGGATAATTGTCTGCCAAGAAAGATGCCTCATTTGGAGACACCCGTATGGTTCAGTTGGCGAAAGGTAATGGAAAAAAGTGTTAAAAACATTACTTCAACTGATTTTAATGTTGGAAATGACAAAAAAAGTTAGTAGAAGGACTTTAGAGGATTTTGCAAAAAATAATATATTTATCGCTGCATAGTTTGGAATTGTTTGTTTGTTTAAATGATGATTAACACCATTTTCAGCAATCTTCCAGCTATTTCATGGTGTCCAGTTTTTATTGGGGGAGAAATCCGGAGTACCCGGAGAGAACCACAGACCTTAGGTAGGAAAACTGGCAATCCTTGTCAATTACGATTGCAGTGGAGTACACCCTGCCCGCGTTGAGACTCGAACCCACAACCTTAGTGTTTACAAACCATGTGATCAATAGTAGACGAACTACCTTAACCACTTGGCCACTGGATAGTTTGGAAATTAATAGTGGTAAAGGAGGTAAACATGAAAAATCTTCTCATGTGGTGCCTACAAATAAGGAGATTTACTTTGGATCTGAATGTGTCCATGGGACACAGATTCCCCGTTAAATGTAGTCATAACAGGAAGTAGTTGTCCGACAGGTTTGAAAGTCACTAAAGTAAACAACTTGTGATACTGAACCACCCTGCCATATTTAAAATTGTTCTCATGTACGATTTCTGAGAAAAGCTTTACTGAAATTCATACGGACGGACAGACAGACATGAGTAAAAATTTATGCCCCCCACTCCCAACATCTTGTCGTAGGGGCATACAAAAACAAAATTTATCTAAGATTTACTTGCTAAGTGTACCGAAGAGAGTGTATGTTTGCAGAATACATGCCAACTTTCAGTAATGTGGGTTGCATAACCCGGTATGGTTCCGACACTCTGCAAAATTGACTGTGCATTGTAATCAGCTATTCAATGCAATTTTTAGCATATGGCATGTTTCTCAGTTTAATAGCCAGCACAGCCGTGAGCGGTGAGCTCTACGGCAATTATGTGTCACATAATCAAAATCAAATAACGTGACCGAAATCTGCTCAATGCTGATATTGATTTTTTTGTCCAGAAGTTGATATGTCAAAAGCCTGTGTTAAAGTGAATGAAGAAGAGTACTAAAATTAATTTTAAAGGTAGACTTCAACATGTTCAAAATAAATTTGACATCAGTAAAAAAATATATGTTCAATTTAAAAATAACAACAAAAGTTTCATCCATTTATAATTTTTTGCAATCTTTAAACTGATACTTAATAACACTGACAATCACTATTACAATGAAAAATGTCATGTGACCACTGGAATTTAGAAGAACTGTAAGGGTTGTGGTAAGTAACATCAATTAGGAAATGCATATTTTATATAAAAAAGTCCTATAACAATGAAAATAATATTGGGTTAACAAAAATGTACTTGCAAGCTGTTTCCGTTCTCGATTTATTTTTAAAAAGTAGTACGGTACAACCCCCCCCCCCCAAGAAAATACTATGAATGTTACGTGAGGATTTTGCAAACATTGTAATGCAGGGCGATGTTTTTACTGTAGAAATGTGTACAAAATAATTTGTCGAACGTGTTTATCATAATTTAAGAAAATTTGTCATTATTTACATTAATTTCTTCCTGCTTATTTAACTACAATTTTGGTAACATTATGAATTTATTTAATTTTATAAAAGAGTGACTTACAGATAAACATCTATGTGCCTAAAGCTTGCGAAAAACTAAATTTTACCACTTTATCTGCTTCAATAATTATCGCACAAGCGCCTGTCTACCCTACACCCGGACCCAGGCAAAAAAATGAAAAAGAATTACTAGCTGCACATTCATAGCTCTTTGGGTCCGAAATTACTATCATACATATAGTGAAAGTAGTTTGATGCTTTAAATTTTATTTTTTTAAGTCCTTAGCTGTTTAAGGTCTGCTAAGATGACTTTTCTCAACTAATTGTGGAAAATAATTGTTGAATTCAATTTGCAACATTTTTTATCTACAAAGGAGCGTAAGCTGGACCATACGCGGTATTTAGTTATTGATGGAGGATATTTTCTTTCCTCCGTATTTTCATTTTTGATGTTATGCAAAAAACGTGCAACGATAGTTGACGTGAATGATTTTTGGTCTGCTTTTGACAGGCGATACTTGATATGAACGGATATTTGCTGCCATGACTTGTGAACGTCTGCTGGTGTAAATACGTCTGCTGATCCTGGTTCATAAAAACAAGCCCAATCTTATTGATTCAGGTAAGTGTTGTTTTCTTACTTTATGATTGCACAATTTGAACAGGTTTCTGAATTTAACAGACATGCGACGTTGTTCAGCCTCTGCTGCAGGCAGAAGAATTTTCTGCCGCTCTCGCTTCTTGTATTTGCATAATGGGAAAATAATGCTTTGCACGTCTCTATCCTGATCTTACCACTAAACTGAATTTAAACAGCCAAAATAAAAAGTGAAAATCTACTTAAAATGTAATCTTTCACCTGCTCCCCTTTCTGTTATTGGTGGCTGCATTAGCGACCAATAACAAACGGGTTAGCGAGTGTAAGATTTAATTTTAATTATATATTGAAAAAAGTAGTTCCTGCTATTTAGCTTTAGCAAATATCATGCAGACAACCAATATTTTTTTACCTTAAGCTCCCATCCATGTTTACAAAAGTAAAGAGGCTAGTAATACTGAACTGTACCTTGATAATTTCACACATTATTTTGTTCTAATTGTATTTTAATATAATTCTACTTATGGATTACATTGCATTGTTGATTAATGTGTATTTATCCAATAAACCGATTGATTGATAATTAAAATGAAAAATTGTGTTCTTTTAAGAAATAGCTCTTGTTCAGCTTGTACATTTTATCAATAATGTTATTGTTAAATCTTAACTGTATATTTTTCAGAAGCAAGACACAGAACTATAAATCCTGGAATTATAGTCACTTGCTTGCAGAACCTACACATATATAAAGTTGGGAATACAAAATACAAATACTGAAACTGATTGTTGGACTGGACAATTGGCCATAGCTTGACGGCAGCAACATAGATGAGACAAATAAACAGTGTGTCAAATTGGCCCTTTTAAGGGCCACCAAGATATTCAAAAAGAATCTAAATTGTGTGATGCACATTTTTTAAACAAAATTATTATGAAGCAGAATTTTTTAACAACTGCATAAAATTGCTATCAAATTAAACAATACCATTCTAAAATTTTTCCAAAATGTCTAAAAAATACACTACACAACTGTAATCGAGGCAACTGAATAAGTGAGCACTGAAAGACAAAAATCCCTGAAATAAATTAGAAGCCAGTGACAAAGCTTATTTTGAAGCTTCTATTATTATTAAGGCAAATGTCCTATAGTCATCAGTCTGTCTGTTCGTCTGTCTGAAACTAATCGTGTCCGAGCTATAATTTTTTTATCTTTTGAAATTTGGTATGTGGGTACACGTAGATAATAGCAAGGTGATGTGTCGCATACCATGGTTGATAACCTTTCACCTTGACCTCAAGGTCAGCTGGACCCACAGAGACCAGGGCTCACCACACTGGGCGAAGTGGGCGACAAAGTCACCATAAGGCGCCTCAAAAGTCAAAGTCGCCCTGTCATTTCCCTCAAGTAACCCGATGGTTCACATAAGATACTTGTAAATCTGGACCAAATACTTCACCCAGACTACAATTTATCACTTAATGTGTAATTCCAATAAAAACAGCAAACAATATGCGTATTTAACATATTTTCAAAAGCTTTACTTCTTTCAAATGTATTACGCGCCATTTGTTTATTTACTGGATGTGACTAATTACCGGATGTAAACAACGAAGAAAAGTAATGTACAATGGCCCATAATGAAAAATCATATTTTTTTTTTATAAACAAACACTTTTAATTAGTTTCAAACTTCAGTTCTTTCAAAGAGCATTGTACTTTAACAATTTTCTTTGATACGTATATGAGCTCCACTTGAAAGAATAAAGATGTATAGTAATTATTGACATCTTTATAAGTTCTATAGATGGGTGTCCCATGAAGCAATTTGGATCAGCACAACTTAGTCCAAGTGGAAGTGTGCTGATATGAAGAGAAGAATTATTTCTGGGTTTAATGAAATGTTATTCTATCTATCTTCTTTGGAAATTTGATAAGATAAACATGGCATGTTCATAACAAACTGTTAGGAATATTATGATACAAGAACTCATAAATGAAGTTTGTCTACACATACTAGTATAATACAAATATTTTTGTTGATCTATTTTTATTTGTGAATACCTTATACTACAAGTACTGAAGTAGATAGAAAAATAGTCCCTATATCATGTGTTTTTTTATTGATTAATGATAAGGGTTATGTGCTATTTCAGGGGTTGAAAATTCCTAAAGCTTTAAAAACTGAAACCTAGGGCTTGCTGATTTTCTATAAAAAAGGTCCGCCGGCTGAAACTTTCTTTAAAAAATAAAATGATGTTTATTTTTAATGTTTCTTAAAGTGTATACGGTCAAAATTGTCCTATAAATACTCATAAATCTATTTTAAGATCCTAAAACAAATAACAATTCAAGTTTGATTCCTTTCTTTGTACAAAATATTTCCCAATTAATTGTGGTTACAAATTCGAGAAATGTCGTTGTAAAACTTTAACTTTAGGGTTAAGAAAACGGAAAAAAGGAAAGCGGATGACGAGCCAGAAGCATCGACAGTCCAAACGGGGTCAAATAATGAAAGTAATCACCCAAAAAATCAATTCTTCGAATCGCGTGATATTCAGTCGCCATATTTATTATACGTATAGTAAGACCTCACTGTATCGATCTATTTATTAATCCACCTATTTTCGTCTTGAAACCATAAACAACATATATAAACAAACTTATCTCTATTTCCTTCTTTGTTATATCAAATGAAATTACTAGTCTCTATCTCTCCAATTCTGATTGTTATCATATTTTATCATGTTTTTAAAATTCTATTTTTTTCGGCCATGTTAAAATAAAGTAGATCGATACAACGGGTTCCTATACACATATTATACATATACTATGGCATAAAGAAAAAAGTGCTATAACTTTGTCATACATTATAATATTTTTGCATAAAACTTTTTTCATAGCCTTGCTATTAGGATAAACATAGAGCATTAACTTTCATGCGTTTTTTTGGACATTTTCTTTTTGTTTTCGGTTATTCCTCTTTTCGGGTGTTTTCGGTTATTTGAAAAATATGAAAGATACAAACGGAAAAGGACGTTCTTACCATCATGGATGGACACGTTTCCCTGGGTTCGATGAAAATGCCCAAGAAATATAAGGTGCCCTTACTAGAGGGACACAAAATTAAGGAATTTATCCCCTTCAGTTGCACGAGAAATATGCTTGCTGAACTTTCTGCAAAACAATAATATGGTACACTTTATTTTAAACAAACATGACAAAGCCTCTTTCAAATCATCGCTCCGATAATTTCTAGGGCTTGGTTAATTAATGTTGGGGCTTAGCGTTCCAAAGTTTAAAAAGCGCAGCGCTTAGGCTTGCCCTAAAAATTTTTCAACCCCTGTATTTGATATTGCATACCATGAATAATAATGAAAAAGAAAGGAAAAAAACTGAATCTTAGTTAGGGACTCCAACGTCATGACGTTTCTTACTGGAAACGGGAATTTCAGTGGTAGACAATGCACATTTATCTTGCTGTATTTGATTTATTTCTATGTGTATTCAAATAAAAATTACATTGATGAATTGTGAAGACTTTATTTTCTTTGTTATAAATGCGTTCTGACTGAGATTTCAAAATTTGCTTTCTCACAAACCGCTTGGCAGATTTGTGATATTGTATGGTCCTCTACTAGTACCAATTTTAAGTTTTTTGTTTTGATCCAAAATACAAGATTGCTGCCACCATGGAACATCACTTAACATACTAACCTATGAAAAAAATAAAAACTTCTCAAAATCTCCTACTGCTGATTGTAAATTCAACATGGCAACATTCATAGAAACAGCATCTTCACATAAAATCCTAAGCGTTTAATATCAAAATTTGCAAGAAGAGTCTTGTCTTTAAAAGTTTTTTGTAAGTCAGGTGAGCGATACAGGCTTTTAAGAGCCTCTAGTTTCATCGCCTTTCACCAACCGAACCATTAGGGTGTCTCCATGATGAGACATCTTTCTTGGAAGACAATTTTTTTTAGCTTTTACTAAAGTATCCTGTCCTTAAAAGTCTTGCTAACATTACAGTTGACTAACCGGAGCATTTGTGCCCAAAAAAATTGGACGCGAACGACATCATTTTGTAATGGCAGCCATTCTCCCACACTCCTCCCGCAAACATTAACTTGGTCTGACTGCAAAGAAATTTTAAGAACATCGTGTGTATTTGGAGGGGTTTTCAACATGCTCAAGAATATAGTGGCGATATGTGTTCGTTTCGGAGACATTCTGTGTTGTCATCCCAACACAATCAACACTAGTTAGTATTATTTTGCAATGTAATTTATATTGATACTTCTTTCTTGTCCAGTGACAATTCTTTTGATTTAAATCTTTTTATGTTTAGATGAATTATCACAGTAAAATTTTTTTATTTAGCTTATGATTTATTATGCCTTTCACATTTACTCGCAATTTAGGGGATAATCACTGAGTAAAATGATCTTTTAGACATAACAAACATTTTCATCTCATCTGACCCATAGGGGAGCTATTACCATCTTCCCATCACTTGGCATCCGTCGTCGTCAGCCATAAACTTTTTACATTTAAATCTTCTTCTCCAAAACCACTTGGTCATTTGGAATAAAACTTGGCAGGAATGTTTATTGTGTGGTTCTTAACAAAGTTCAAGATTTCTTGATACCGATTAAATATTAAACATGGCTTCTAGGTCCATTATTGCATTCTGATTGGCTGAATTAAAAAAAATCTTCTGCTCATAAGTTACTTGGCAAATTGATTTAAAATATTGCAGAAATTTACCTTAGATGGTCCTCTATGCCGATCTAAAATACATCATCTGGGGTGCAGTGGGGAAATGGGGGGGGGGTAATGAGTTGTTTGTAGGTAAATATCAATGTCAACATCTGCAATTTTAACATTCAGTTCCAGGATTAGGAACAAGTTAACAAACAATAAATCAATGGAAAACTGGGTCGGATGGGACACAGGGAACAAAATTTTAACTGGCACTGGAAAAGTACGGAGCAATGGCATAAAACATTCTTGTAAGCCATATTGTACCTTTTTATAAAAAGACATTGAACTGGCCGGATATTAAAGAAAACAGTTGGATACAAAGAATTACCTGGAATTCTCTGCAATGTTTGGCATTCATGAAATTTTTTTGGGACTCCCCATTTTCAAAAACGATGAGCCCAGGAATGGCCTTAAAAAATCCTAAAAGTATCATTGAAGATGGCCACCATCACAAAACTTAATTTAAGATAGGACCCTATGGGAAAAACATGCAAATAACTTCTTCTTGGAAACTGTTCCACACAATGAAGCCAAATTATGAAGAAACGATGGTTGGATAGGTATGAACCATTATGATAGGTATTATTTCAAGTTTTTCGAGCAAGACAATTGCAAATTCAACATGGCTTTCAGGGCCACTATTGTGTTCTTATCGCTGAATTTCAAAATTATTCTCATAAACTGCTTCACAGATTGATTTAAAATATTGTAGAAATGTGCCATAGATGGTCCTTTACAAAGTCTGATTTGTAATATTACAAAAATGCATGTTAGTTGGTCATGGACAAAGTTTGAGTTTTTAGTGGGTGGGAGGAAAATTTTGTCTTTATCGTGCAAGGATCATGGCACTCTGAAAACATTTGACCCACTGTGGCGTTTCTTTTTAATATCCAATTTGATGAAACCAAAACAGAATATACTGAAATTGGACATAACAGCTTTTGTTTCAGAATTTACTTGCAAGATATTTAATGTTAGAAAGGGCAGGTGTACAAATTGGGTTGGTGGGGATGAAAATCTATAATTTTATATTATTATGAATGTTATTTTATATAATTATGAAGGTGTTTCGATAGAAAATTTTTTAACTTTTCTGAAAGAAAAAATTTTTTCTTTTCCAAAAGAAATTTTTTTTTCTTTTCCAAAAGAAAAAGAATTTTCTTTACCAAAAGAAACAATTTCTGAAAGAAAAAATTTTTTTCTTTACTGAAATAATTTTTTTAAATCTTTTTTGCAAGAAAATTTATTATCTTTTTGTTTGAGGACTTGAAACGAAATTTTTTTTTCTTTTTATAAATGAACAAGTAATAAAATATTTTTTTATGAAAATAAACACAATATGAAATAAAGGAATTTGGTTTTCCTGCACAACTTATGATTAAATAAAATTTTATCTTTTCTTAACAGGACAAAGAATGATGAACTCTACACAAATATATCATTGCGTTGAACAGACATTACTTGATTATAATAGAAACAAGTTCTGAAAGTTCTTGTATATGAAATATTTGTGACTTTCAACAATTTCAAAAGTTAAAAAAGAGAAGAAATAATTAGGTAAGTAAATGCTGGAAATTTTTTTATCTTTTTCGGATAAAATTTTATCTTTTTCCCCAGAACATATAATAATTCACTTCCAATCATACTTTGATAATTTCAGACTTTATCAAAACACATCAGACCCTCTTTAATGTAATAAAAATATTGTTATTGATTTGTTAAAAATTGCAACTAATGCCTTTCTTGACTACGGACATTAAAAAAAATGTGTTATCGTCTGTATTCTAGCTTTATTCTAGCGTCACTTTATAATTTTGGTTAATAAGTCTATGATTGAAGAGATTCATATGAAAAAAGGGTTCGGTGTGTCGACACAAAATTTAGAATGCGCAAAACAACAATAACAAGAAAAAGACTAAAAACACAAATGCATTTTCCTCAAAAGCGTTAAATCTTAATAAGAAAACATTAATACAAAAAATACACCTTTCACTCAGGGGAATAAACTACGAAAATAGTTTGCCATCGGTAAAATTTCTTCACAAAGAGCAATAAAAACAACGGACCATCATAAATATCCAGCAATAATACAAAGTAGCGATGGCAGAAGTGTAATTATTTATAAATTATTAAATGATATTCAAGATAAACGACATAACTCAAATACTGTGTTTACACTGCTCGACCCACAGGTGGCGAATAAGGGTGCCCTCTCGTTGGGGATTGTCAGGTCATAGTGCGCAAATCCTGATCACGAACCGTCGTTATTAAAACCAGATGATATAATAAAAATCCAAATCAAATGGCAACAATTATACACAAAGCCTGTAACCCGTTCTATCATTGGTAGAGTGATGTTTCTGAAATACCGAATTTAAAACATAAGTAAATTGAGGAAAAAAATTCGACTTAAACATATTCGTTTCATCTTGCAATTAAAACATAAAGTAATAGGACTCATCAGCGGTACATGTTTGTTACATAAATATATCATTTTACAAAAGTACTAAAAGGTACTTAGAAACACGAGATTTAATCTAGCAAATAATAATAAATTAATAATTGCAATCTCCCATTCCTATACCTTACTACGCAAAAATTCGTACAAATGGCGTTGCTTACTATGATCAGCAATTCAGTGTAAAATCTATTCACCATCGAATTTCGACGGACGTTAATTTTGAATGTAAACAGCATTAACAAAACCGGAAAATGATTGTGTTTGACCTAACTGTTGTTATTTCTTTAGTGTTGTGGGAACTCTGAAACGTTACAAAAATCTACTTAATTCTTCTAAATATATTCCATAATAATTGACTTCTCAAATCTTAATGACTAAGATTGAAAAAAGCGCAAAATGGGCTGAAACTATTGTCAATTCCAACGAAACAATCAAACAATATGGGAACACTGATTAATGTATAAATGTATATTTGGTATACAATCCTTAAAAGTACGCTGTTCGTTTTTAAAGATACAATCCACATCATTATAACAATATTCTAAAAAAGACATTACATAAATTCATAACATAACAAGAGATATTTCTTGACATAGTGATGATGTTATCTACTGTTTGAAATTTGGTTTTATTCTATTGCACCACTAAAATTCATTGACGAGTGGGATAAGAATTAAATGTTATAAAAATAGCAGGGTTATAAAATTTACGTTTGGTATAACGAACGTGTGACTACTGGGCTGCTAAAAACCTCAGTAAAAATTAGAGCACACGCAGTCATCAATCCAGCGGTTCAAATAAAATGCCATCACCGATAGCAAAGTTATAAAACTAACAAACCTAAATATAGTTAAAATCTAAATTATAAAGATGTTGTAGAGCTTTTATTTAAAAAATTCCCCCCAAAATTTATACCAAAACCGGATAAGGCCATCTACACCTTGAGAATAGAACAAAACCTTAGAATTTAAATTATTTTCGAAGTTTAATGGCAGTAAATTTAGTCAATGAAATGATCGGTGGATTTGCAAGTACAGTCATTATTTGATTACCATATTTAAAAAAATCAATTAGTGTAATCCTAACTGAATGAGAATACTGACCAATATAATACGGCAAATATACATAACTGTTTATGAAAGTTTCTTCGTGTCATATATAATACACGTTTTGGTTGTTCGTGTAGTTTAAGCAAAAATAAAGCCTAATATGAATACCATGCAAAATGTCATTAAATACATTAAACACATACCTACCTAAATGTTCCTCAGCTGAAGTATCGTGCATGTTGATAAGTAACCTATTTATTGTATATTATTGACGACTAAAGGCTCCCACGAGCCTGTAATCGCTCCCATGGAACACAGACTACAGAGTAATATAATAATTTTGGACTAGCAACGATTTGCAGGCCTTGCTTTGCTGATCAAATGTGCAATTTACAGTTTTAATCTAGTTCTTAAGGTATTTAAGAGCTACATGTCAAAAACTACAAATTTCAACTAAACTATTTACTAAAGGGCAATAACTTCTATAAGGAGTCATCTGATAATTTCATACCAATAAAGTGTATTAAAATAATTTTTACAACCTGTATTGTTGATCATTTTTGCATTTTACAGTTTCACACAAGCTGTTATAGGTTGTAGGTTACATTACACAAATGGAAAATTATTTCAGTGACAATTACAGACCAATAAAGTGAATTGTAGGACTTGAATTGTTGATCATTTTTGCAATTTACAGTTTCTTTCTGCCTATTATGTTATGGCTTTAAGTTTAGGACAAAAAGGAAAATGTCATTAAGAAATTGTCATTCAAGGGCAATAACTCTTATAAGGAATCATCCGACAATTTCAGACCCATTTAGTGAATTGTGGGGCTTGTTTTGCTGATCATTTTTGCAATTTACAGTTTCAATTTAGCTGTTAAAGTTTTTAGGTTACAGGACAAAAATAATAAAAAATCATTAAAAATCGTCATCAAAGGACAATAACTGCTATTTCAGACCAATGAAAGGAATTGTAAGACTTGTATTGCTGATCATTTTTGCCATATACAATTTTACTCTAGCTTTTATAGTTTTTCAGTTACAGAACAAAAAAAGAAAATCTCATAAAAATTGTTATTAAGGGCGAACACTCATATAAGTAGTAATTTAACAATTTTAGACTAATACAGTGAGATGATCATTTTTACAGTGTCACTCTAGCTCTTATAGTTTTCAGGTTATATTGTATATACTGAAAATTTTGTCAAAAATTGTCATTGAAGTGCAGTTACAGGAAGCGATAATAGTAGTTTAAGAGGAGAAGTTTTTGACAAAGTATGCGACTGAAGTCGGAAGACAGACGACGGACGCCAAGTGATGGCAAAAGCTCACATGGACCTTCGATCCAGCTGAGAAAATAAAATGTTGCGTACAAAAATGATGTATATAATAATTTCTGGTGTATTTAGGTTACAATTCTATTCATTTCTTTCGTACATTTTACACAACCAAGAACTCTACAAAAAGGTACCTGTTGCACTTCACTAAATTTTCAGTATAATGTCTTGTGTTTACGTAATTATAGCAATTATCAAGAAGAAATTTTCGAACTGCTCTCAAATCACCTACTGTGAACGGCTTTGCCAATAATACGTCTACTGCAAAGTTATGTAGTTTTGTCTGTTCTGACTCATGCTTTATTGAATACCACTCGATTTTTTTCTTAAAACAATTTTTTATCTTAGTGATTTTATTAGAAAATATAACACAGCTCTTCGTTTACTTGCATGGTTTACAGAGCTGTTTGTCTGTGTAACTTCATAAATAAATAAACTCACTTTTTGTAAAACTACATCAAACTTCATACATACTGCAGACTTAAACAACTATAGACGTTGTGTTCGTTCCATAGTTTAAAGCAATACCTGAGAGTATATTCATGGTTTCGAAATCAAAATATATGGACCAAATACTACAATCATTCTTCACTGGTTGGCGCTGAAAATATCAACTTTGAGCTTTTTTGTTTGTTTGAATTTTGTTTGTCGTAACTTTCAGCAATTGTTCAGTTACATCATGACATCAAGTTTTTATTGCGTAGAAACCAAGCGTACCCAGCGAAAAGACTCGACTTAGGTGGGGAAACTGGCAATCCTTGGCAAATGATTTTAGAAAAAAAAGCAAGTCATGTTTAAAACAAAACAAAAGTTAAACACATGTCAACGCCTTTTGAGCATATCTCATTGTGATTTACAATGACAACAATTATTTTATTACTTGTGGTACTTGATAATTTGTACAGTTGTTTTTGTATGACATGGATTGTTTGTTGGTTTATGACGAATATTTAACAAATTTTTGCTCGCTGATTTTGCTCATTTCTGTCGTATTGATCATCTCTTGTAACAACAAGTGAAGTCAAAGTTTTACTAACAAAATTCAGCAATTTATATGATATCAAAAGATATTTAGAAATATAAAACTAAGGCCAACTGTTTTGTTAACAAATATTTCCTTTCATTTTTGTTATGTTATATGAAAAATGTGGCAATAGTCTTCAAATAAAATCTTTTGAAAGATTGTGTATATTAAAGTCTATTACTTTTGGTCTGTCTTCTGTCATGTAATGTAGATGTTTAATTATGTGAGGCTATTTAGTGTTGTAGATAGCAATGTAAAACCACAAGGTCGAGCTGACTTAGAAGAAATCGTTTTGTGACTTATTGATAATATACTATCGCTTCCATTTGTGTATTTGACAAAAGAAATACGTCCCGTGGCTAGTTTTAATATAACACCTTTGATGACAAGTTCCAATTTGTGCAATCACTTATCAAATTATTCTTTTTTTTTTAAAAACAAAAAAACCTCCTATTAATGTGCAATTTTGGACATCTGTTTGAAGGGGCCTCGGTGGCCGAGTGGTCAAGGTAGTTCGTCTACTATTGATCACGTGGTCTGTCAACATTGAGATTGCGGGTTCGATTCTCACTGCGGGCAGGGTGTACTCGACTCCAATCTTAATTGACAAGGATTGCCAGTTTTCCTACCGCAGGTCGGGGGTTCTCTCCGGGTACTCCGGCTTCCTCCCCCAATAAAAACTGGACGCCATGAAATAGCTGAAAAATTGCTGAAAGTGGCGTTAAAACACCATTCAAACATAAAAACATCTGTTTGAAATTAAATATTTTCTGAACTAAAATTGAAATATGTATATTATTAATTAAGTAACAATATTTTAGTATAAGACATTATTAATTAGTGTTTTAAAAAGTCGGGTTGGTTTGTAAATTGTTGATTTCAATGTCACTAATTTCGTTTTTGTGAAGTTATTATCAATACCAATAATGTATTCGATTTATTCTGGTTTATTTCAATACATCATAAGACTACACATATTACGAATAAACAATACGTTAATACATTTTTCCTACTGGTCATACTTGTTTATCAAACATTCTTCCTTCCTAAATATATATATAACTCGTTAAGGGTATTTCATTATTATCTGAGCAAACAACAATGCATAACATCCAGTTTATCAATAACCAAAGAAAGATACTTCAAGTTTAAGCAGTAACTTGTCGTGAAAGTTTCTAAACAGTGTTAATATAAGTGGGGTCACACCATACAGACATTCTTTGCCTATTTGTAATTAGGTTTTAAATCAGATTTCTCTATTAAAGATATCAGTGAATCCAGAATCATTTGTATCTGATGTTATCGAATTCTAAAATGTATTAAAAGTACATGTAAGTCAATTTGAGGAGTATATGATTCAAACGTTTCTCGAAAAGAAACTTTACGATTAAAGACTTTTGAAAATTAAGGAAACCATATCAATATTGATAACAATAAACAATACTACAATGATTTAATTATGCTTCATGATTCTCATAAAAACTCAAAATAATACAACACACAAATTACAGGCAACAAACAAAAAACAAAATTTAAAAACAAATAAGAAATGACAAAACAACACCAGTACAAAATGTTCACACAAGGCATAATTATTTCCAGCATAAACATCAACAATCCATAGAATGTTAAACGACCGTTTAATACTGATGATATGAATAACGCAAACCAGTATAGTGGCTTCAAGAATAATATAGCTATGTCTAATACAAATAACAAAAACGTGTATACATAATTTCTGTCTTCGTTACTCGATGAAATTTTCATGTATGTAATTGTGACATCTACAACAGAGTTCGAAATCATTTCGTGCCCTGTAATGTACAGTGTGTGATCATTTGTTGTCAACTGACCAAAATCGATAACACTTTCAAAAGAATTTATCGAAAGTGTTACAGAAAAATTATCTGATTGATATACAGTAAAAACAGGATGCAAATTTACTAATGGCAATAGATCGTGTGCAATTGTTGTACCATTTCTTGATTTAAAGGATACGTGCGTTTTATTTTTGAAATCATAAAGAACAATTATATATTTTCCTCTAAAAATATTTTGAATGGGGTCGAGAAATAAATTAGTATTAGATATTTGTTGGCGATTTGTCTTCATACAGACGCCGTATTTGTTTGTGCAAGGGTAAGCCTTTAAAGTCCACAGTGTGTGCATATGTTCATACGTATAATTAAAACTAGTGTTGTTTGCTATTAGGTCAACATAAAAAAACGTTTGATTTGAGTCAACACAATCGAAATCATTTTTGCTTAGGGTAACATCAAACTTAATTTTGAAAGACCTTTTGAAACTTCTGGATCTGTTAAAAGCAGTTATACCGTCGTATCTAACTACTTTCATCTGTGAACCGCACAATCGTTCTGCAGACCATAGACCTGTGGAACTCTCATCACCTACCATGCAACGAAACTGATCTGATCTTGCAAATTTAAGTTCTTGATCTATAAGAAACAGCAATGTTGTATTGATAGAAAATACAGCATTATCATCTAAAAAATTACAATAAATGCCCAAGTAATAAACAATTAAAAATGTCAATTTAATCTAAGTTTAAGGATTGAACATCGACAGCCATATGTTATAAGTTTTTTTCCAACAAACAATATTTCTAAATATAATATGAAGCAATAACAAATTGTAAAACCAGTAAAAACTCATGTTCTACACTTCTAAGAACAATACAACATACTTTGTTTGCTAAGAATATTTATATGGCACAGAATTGCAAATTAGAAAGTACCTTTCTGTAGTACATCTTGGGTTGAAATATTTTCCATTTACAATTCTTTTAAATTTGTAAACATTTTTTCATTTTCATGACAAAACATTCTTCGCATGAAACACTTTGGAATACGTACCTGAAATATTGTATGAGAACAAAATAAACGCAACAAATAAAGATCCGACTGCAATACGAAAGGCTGTGGAGTATCTTCTCAAGAACGTCGTTTGAATCTCTGTAAATAATGACTTAAATAATCAGGTGCATCTTTACAATTACAAGACTATTTGCCTATTTACATTGGCTTTATACCGTAAATACAAAAAAGAAGGATACAAAAAAGCAAAAGCGAACATAAAATTCATTTAAATATCATTTAATAATATCTATTATATTGCATGTTACCTGAACCATTACTTGTCTGAGAATTATTTCTTCGTAGAGTACTTTGTCCTGAAAATAAATAAATTATGCATTGAGAGCTCACTTGGCAATCTATCTTACACATCGACAGCCCTTGCAAAAGAGAATACATGTATTCTTGAAAACAATTCGGTTTGGTATTCTTTAGTCTCTGTATCAGAGTAAAAGTTTGTGATCTATCCTTACAATCGTAGCTCTAGACAACTATTTAACAGCAAATAAAACACGAATCGAAACATATAGTTCCGCTATTACAGGAGCGGCGTTAATGAAATGTTAATACTGAAAAAAATACTTAGGCCTATTTAGGTTCAAAAACATTACAGTTAGAATATCCTTTTACGAGCGTCATGACAATTCAAAGACTGGTGAATGTTTTAAGAATTTTGAAGTTTTAAAAGAGAATTCTTAAAAAAAGGTAAAAACTAAATACCTAACACTAAGAAAACTGGCTAAAAAAGATATCCCACATATTTCTAATAATCACTGAACCACAATCACCCTGTCTCGAATTAAAAAATCTAGAAAACTATCTGCAATCATTTTTTTCACACCAGACAGAATTTGTGTAAAAAAATGGTATCTATAGCTACAAAAGTCAGTATACTCACTGCAAGCTATGGCATACTTAATCAATTAAAATTCGTAGACAATGTATGCAAGAAAAGCTGGAATATTGTTGCACATGTGAGGTAGTTTACTAATTTAAAAATTAAAATCGTATCGTTTGTCCCAAAGTCTTGTGCTGAGGTGAACTCGTATCCGAGGTGTAAGATTACAAAAGATATAGATGAAGCTATTTCTGGGGTTTCTTTCCAGTTTTAAAAAATATATTGATGGGGGCTACGCAACAAATTGAAGGTTTTTAATTGAAAGGATATCATTGGTATATCTATTCGGGAAATTAAAGGGCTTTTTTTCTGTTATTGACTTGTTTTAAATAAGACGTTGCAGAAATTCAGCTTTATGAGCAAAACAGGAACAAATAGGCAAGAATTTGGGTACAGTTTAAACCCATCTGAATTCTGATCAGCTGCTGAAAAACACATTAGAGCATGATATGCCTGTTTGTTCTTTAGATGAAAAATACGTATTGCTTTGACACAAAACTACATGTGTGTAGGCATCTGTGGAAGCAATTGGTTTATGTATGATTTTATTAAGACGAGATTCTATTTTACTGTGAGACAATGTTTCACCGAGAGTTAAAAAAATCAAAGGTTCCAATAATTCCAGTTTTAGATATCGAACTAAATATTAAGTTGTCCAAAAGTTTTATAAAAATCTTGCGAATCAACATTTAATTCGTATTACTTCGCGAATAAACAGTTTTATAATAAGTGTGTTGTCAATCTGTGACTGAAAATAATATCTTAGTAAACTGTATTGTAAATGTAATTTTAGGTAAAGTAGCGTCTTAATACATACAATAATATACCATTTATTGTTAGCATATTTTGTCAAATATTATTAAACAGTATGTTTTCATTTATTATTTCAATTAGGCGACTAATTGTGTTGCAAATATGAATAAGCATAAGAATTTTGGAAATAAAGACTCAGTAAAATAAATAACTGGAAGACTTTACCTTCGATGTAGCTTGATGTTATGTCCGCCGTTATTGCATCAATAAATGTCATTAATTCCCTCCTTGTGTTATCTTTTTGAAGACTTCCCAAACCTCTGGTTCCTAAATTATGCCTTTTGTTGCAAAATGGACATATTATTCCACCATAAACTATCATGGTGTTCAGACAACGGCTGCAGACAGTATGATTACACCAGAGCATTAATGGAATGTGCGTCTGTTCATTGTATATTTCCGTACAAATTGCACACTCTAAAAAGTGTTCTTTTAGCTTTGCGATCACATATGCCATGATTCCTAAACACTAAGGAAGATATATAGATGTATATTGTTAAAAATAAACGGACACAATAAATGCACAAATAAATAATAATTTATGAATATATTAATAATACAAAATACATAAATAAAACGTTATATACTCCTCAAGATGAAAACTAATTTAATATACGGTATCACATTTATTAACTTTGACCTATGTACACCAAGACGATTAGAATGATTATTTCTGACAAATCTTTTCTCTGTATCGGTTTTTTTAATAATATTAGTCTTTCAGTTTGTTCATCAACTGTAAGGAACAAAACATATGCTGCTTGTTCTAATCGTACACAAGGACGAAGCAAAAAAAAAGGTAAATTTGGAAATTTGACCTGCAGTAAAAATTGTCAAAGTAAATTTTTGAAATAATAACGCCAATTGTAATTTTCATGATGCCCTGATCTTATTAGCTAGTTTGTTTGATGGTGTTTAAAGCCACTTTCGGCAATTTTTCAGCTATATCATGGCGTCCAGTTTTTATTGGGGGAGGAAGCCGGAGTACCCGGAGAAAACCCCCGACCTGGGGTAGGAAAACTGGCAATCCTGTCAATTTAGATTGGAGTCGAGTACACCCTGCCTGCAGTGAGAATCGAACCCGCAATCTCAGTGTTGACAGACCACGTGATCAATAGTAGACGAAATACCTTGACCACTCGGACACCGAGGCCCCCAGATCTTATTAGGGGTTGAAGACGCAGGAATAGGAATAAAAAGACGCATTTCGGTAGACATTACTTGCCCGAAATTAGGATAAATTTTGCTACCTCAGTGTTGACTGGGACGTGAAATTTAAAATGAACTAGGAATAAAAAAAAACTTTCAAATGCAATTAAGGAAGACAATTATCCTCAATTGATTGACGTTTTACTGTTTATATTAAATACTTATCTAACGTTTATCTCTTGATTTCTTTCTTTTTACTGAATAACGGGACGGCACTAAGCCGGTCAGTCATATGGTATGAGTTTAAAAACGTTTCATGATTTGCTGTGGAGGTTGGATTAATTTACTGCTGTTAAATTATTATAATAATAATAACTAATAATTAGAGTTGTACCGGTGTTATTACTAAAGCATAACATAGTCGATATTTTGAGATTAATGCGGTATTTTGCAATGCAATTTTAGTTAATTACTTAATACCAAACTTTAAGTTTACACACATATTTCAAATTTGTCGACACTACACACATCTGGCACACAATTTTCTATTCATCTGTAATACTAATTAAAGTTTAATTGATTTTCTAAAATGCAAAAACTAGGTTGTAGGGTTAGATACTACGTACCATTATGCAGTTTTTTTTTTCTCTATTTCACAATGAAATAACCCTGTTCTACAGTACATGCCTCACTGAATTAATAATTTCCTATATGACAGCTTGAATACCTGTTTGTTACCTACACCATGGAATGAATGCTTTTTATGCAACAAACACTTGATTATTTACGGCCCGAATATTTGGGGCATGCACCAAAAAAGTCTCTTGTATTTCCTAGTGACTGGTACACAAAACAATCCGGTACACTTTTTTGTTAAATAATATTTTTCCAGTGCTTCAGATATCAAATATTGAAATATTACTAGAGTGACCGTTAGCGATATAATGTCCTCAAAAATAGCAAGGTTATTCAACTTCTTTTTGCAGTAATTATAAATTACAAATATCTCATTGGAATATCATCAAGAAGCAGCAAATACAAATGTCATAAAACTTAGCTTACCTTAATATACTTTAGTGGATTTATTTGAAGCTTTATGAATGATAATCAACCAGTATAATTATTGATTATTGAATTATATCAAGTAGACACAATTGTTCCATTTAAAAAATGTTAATTGAACCTTTAAATACACAAACTTTATAAATCAAAACTTAAAATTGATCATATTGCAAGCGTTGATAAAACGGATTCTGCGTCATTTGTATATAATATATGCATTTATTATACCATTTTTATAATAAAATAAAAACATGCGTTTAAAAGAATTGTTAATGCAATGTCTCGTTCTAAATGAATAAATAAACATATTTAAAGAAAAAAATCTTTATATTATATAATTAAGCACATTTCTTTAAAGCAGGACATATCTGTGAACCGAGTCCTGTAAACATTAAAAAAACTTCCATTTAAGGCACATCAGTAACGAAGAGGTAAATGTTTTTTTCGTAATCCATTATTGATTCTCTTTTTTTATTCCCGCGACTCGTGATTTCGGCCTGTTTTATTTTTTGCGACATGTTACATGTATATTTTTTGTCATATATTAAGCCAAGCCGACTCCCCAATCAGTAACAGATTTATTTCGCATTTAGAAAAGAACGTGGCCTCTTTTTGACATCATTATAAGTTACTTAAATGTATGCCTGCGTGTTTTTATTTAGTCTACAACATTTTAAATACAATTATAAAACTTTTGTGTATAACAATTGTTGAACTGTTAAACAATCATTGTCAATCAAAACGCATTGTTTACTAAAATTTGTTTTAAGAAGTATACATACAATTACGCTGGATTGTTCCATTTGTTTCATGGCGTCCATTTTTTATTGGGGTGGGGTGGGAGAAAGCCGGCGTACAGGTAAAAAACCGACAGTCTTTTGTCAATTAAAGTGGAGTCGGGGGCACCCTATCTGCAGTCGTTCGAAAATCCGCAACCTTTTGACAGGCATGTGACAACTAGTAGATGACTAACCAATCAGCCACCTAGGCCCCAATAACGCCGGGGAGAATTGTCTGCGAATACTGACGTTAAGCGTAAAAATGTGTTACAGATAGACACGTGTTTCAGTACGAAATAGTAATTTTTTTAACAAAATGTCATAAATTTTTTAGATCTTAACATTGTCATTAAAGTGTCATATCGATGAAACAGAACAATTTCAAAACTATTCAATTTAAACAATAAATTATTGTATTGATTGATTGTTTGCTTTTCTATATCATGGCGTCCAGTTTTTATTTAAGGAGGAAGCCGGAGTACACGGATAAAACCCCCGTCCTCCAGTAGGAAAACTGGCTCCCTTTCAATTAAGTCGAGTGCACCCTGCCTGCAGTGAGATTCGAACCCGCAACCTCAGTGTTGACAGACCACGTGATCAATGGTTGATGAACTAACATCACCACTCGGCTCCTTCAATCAATTAGAGAAAGATGGACAAAAGGGCAACTTTGAATTCCACTTGAAAAATATGGGGTATGGGTTGGGGAGTAAGATTTACTTTTTTTTTCGAGCAAGGAGCTTGACACTCTCTAAACATGTCACTATAGTTCCCGGCAATTTTAATATGACCTGAACCACCCACCGCACCCTCCCCAAACAAAAAAAGGGAGAACATCCCATGTCCGCCGACTGAGGACGCGCTGGGCAGCTCTGTTAAACCTATCAACTAATTTCAAGTACTTCCTAATTGAAAGGAACCATTTATACTTATATATCATTAACTGTGGAATGACTTTAACAGACATCGTAAAATAAACAAATTGCGACGGCTAAAATGCGAAAGCAGAATTGATTTTCGTACTACGCTTACATGTTCGCATTTGTAACTCATAAGCTTCGATAGACAAACGCGGTTAGTAGTTTAATCTTTATTTGAGATTTCATTCTGTGTAAATTCATGTGACAAAATGAGATAGTGAATAAAATATATAAATAGATGTTTTCGATTTTGTCGTAAATCTTATTCAGTATAATACACCGGAATAGTTTATTCTTTATTTGTTTGTTTGTTTGTTTGAATGGTGTTTTAACGCCACTTTCAACAAATTTTTCAGCTATAACATGGCGTCCAGTTTTTATTGGGGGAGGAAGCCGGAGTACCCGGAGAAAACCCCCGACCTGCGGTAGGAAAACTGTCAATTAAGATTGGAGACGAGTACACCCTGCCTGCAGTGAGAATCGAACCCGCAATCTCAGTGTTGACAGACCACGTGATCAATAGTAGACGAACTACCTTGACCACTCGGCCACCGAGGCCCCTTATTCTTTATTTGAGATTTAATTCTCTGTAAATTCATGTGACACAATGAGATATATAGTGAATAAAACATATAAATAGATGTTTTCGCTTTTGTCATGAATTTTATTCAGTATTATACAGCAGAATTCTTAGGAACTGTGGCACATAAGTTTATTCTTTATTTAATTCTGTGTAAATTCATTTGACACTATGGGGTAGTTAATAAAATATATAAATAGATGTTTTCGCTTTTGTCGTAAATCTTATTCAGTATTATACAGCGGAATTCTTAGGAACTGTGGCACATAAGTTTATTCTTTATTTAATTCTGTGTAAATTCATTTGACACTATGAGGTAGTTAATAAAATATATAAATAGATGTTTTCGCCTTTGTCGTAAATCTTATTCAGTATTATACACCGGAATTCATAGGACTGTGGCAAAGAAAAAAAACTGATCAAACCGCGACAAATGATATTTTTAAGCGTTTACAATAAAAAAACCTCGACCTCGGAGGTTAAGGTAGCAGTAACCTATTATTGATCACCAAGTTGTCTGTTCGATCCTTACAGCGAGATGGTGTGCTAGACACATTCCTATAAATTTGCAAAGAGCACCAGTTTTCCTGTCGAAGGTTTGCTGTTTCGTTGGGAACTCCAGCTCTTCCCAATAAACACTCGACGTCATATTATATAAACTAATATAATTTTTGAAAAATAGTGTTAAACAAACTTCAAACATCCATATAATGCTAACGCGAAAAGGCGAAGTGAAAAAATGTTACGATTTCGCCTTCACGTTTTTCCATTTATCATTTATAACTTTAGACTGGACGTTTTCCGCTTTCAAAATACGGACGTGCGCCATGGCTTGCGAGATGCTTTTTTAAAGTCATTGTGTGTGTGCGTTTTTAAATTTACTTTGTTTAAATTATTTTGTTAATAAAATTACACTATGTAATGTTTATATTTCGTCACAGATGCATTAGTAATAGATTGGGGGAATTTCCATTTTTTTTATTTAATAACTTTAGACCAGTTTTAGCCTTATTATTAGATAAAACGATCCATCAATGAGGACATAACAGTTGACATTTTTATAATTCTAATATTTGTGAGTGAAACGAATTTTCACATTTCGAAATATTAATTTTACTAAACGGAAGTTGAATGGATTGGAGCGATCAGTCCAAATCAATCCGTCAGATCAGTCAAATCGTTCCAAATCCGTCAATTGACGGATGGACGGATTGGGAACGATCTGACGGATTGGGAACGATTTGACTGATCTGACTGATTGATAACTGATTGGTGACGGATTTTGGAACGCTGACGGATCGCTGACGGATTGATAAAAGTGTTGCGTCTTCAATCTCAAGTACTGAATACCAAACTTTAAGTTTAAACACATATTTCGAATTTGTCGACACTACACACATCTGGCACACAATTTTCTATTCATCTGTAATACTAATTAAAGTTATATTGATTTTCTAAAATGCAAGTACTAGGTTGTAGGGTTAGATACTACGTACCATTATGCAGTTTTTTGTGTGGATATTTCTTAATTTTTTTTCTCTATTTCACAATGAAATAACCCTGTTCTACAGTACATGCCTCACTGAATTAATAATTTCCTATATGACAGCTTGAATACCTGTTTGTTACCTACACCATGGAATGAATGCTTTTTATGCAACAAACACTTGATTATTTACGGCCCGAATATTTGGGGCATGCACAAGTCTCTTGTATTTCCTAGTGACTGGTACACAAAACAATCTGGTACACTTTTTTGTTAAATAATATTTTTCCAGTGCTTCAGATATCAAATATTGAAATATTACTAGATTGACCGTTAGCGATATAATGTCCTCAAAAATACCAAGGTTATACAACTTCTTTTTGCAGTAATTATAAATTACAAATATCTCATTGGAATATCATCAAGAAGCAGCAAATACAAATGTCATAAAACTTGGCTTACCTTAATATACTATAGTGGATGTTATTTGAAGCTTTATGAATGATAATCAGCCAATATAATTATTGATTATTGAATAATATCTAGTATACACACTTGTTCCATTTCAAAAATGTTAATTGAACCTTTAAATACACAAACTTTATAAATCAAAACTTAAAATTGATCATATTGCAAGCGTTAAATGAGGTTATTGTTTTATGTTCGAGTCAGTAGTTACTATTCAGTATAAAAAGAAAAACAAAAAACAACCTCGAGTATATATACCTTGTTACATAAATATATAGTATATTTGTCCAACAATAATTATAGGTTTACTTGTTTTAGTGTTTATTGTCTTTCGAAAAAAAACCAATATGAAATAGTTTTTAGAACAGAATAAACGAATAATTCTTAAAACCCGCAAATATATATATCTTCTAGAAGTTTGGTGGTTAAAGGTGTTTTGATAGTTGATTTTTTTGTCAGTGAGCTTGGTGCATTGGTAGATAAACAAACCAAACATTCTTTTATATTGATTTAAATAATTTCACAAGGTCAGATTTTTCCCACGTTTTTATCAATTTTTTTGCACCATACTTACTTGGTTGAACATATTGTACTTTATCTATAAGAAATAAACGTAATGTGTTTACGATAACTAATGGAATAACTAATAATTAATAACAATTACGTTTGAAATATGAGAACGGATATTTTCCTTCTAGTGGGATCTGGAAAGATGGAGGATTTTCAAATTTCTACTTATCTTTTTGACATATTGACGGTGCGTCAGTCATTATGAATAATATGTTACTAGAATAACCATATGACAAAGGCATATATACATTATTTTAGAGTTTATGGCATTATATAGTGAAATAAATCATGTACTATAACCAGAAAGAATAGCAAAGAAAGCCACTGAACAACTGATAGCCCTAAAGTATTGCCTGTCTCTAATTAGACAGCCGTCGAGTTACTAATTGTCATGTCTAGGAAAAGTCAAAACCAGGAAAATGAAACATACCTATGATTTAGCAAAACGTCGAATCTTATTGAAGATATTGATATCCCACAACGATCAATTAAGTCACGGTGACAGCCATAGAACGTCTGAAGGGATAACATCACCTCTTGTACAACGGACCCTTGTATTTTATTAGTCAACATTAGTGGACTAGAAAATCAAAAAAACGATCGCAAAATCTAGAATTACATGTCAAGTATACAGTGAAATGTACACACCACACGTTGGAGCTGCTGGAATGTTGCTATCGATGAACGGAAGTTGTTAATTTGATATGTGAAGTCTAAATAGTAGTTTTCCCCGAGTCTTTTTTCTGAAGTAATTCTAAGTATGAAGGCGGCTATATATATGGTGTTGTCGTTATTTTCAAGCTCTCTTAGGCCGATATATTGCAAATAGTCACCAAAGTAGCATTATTTAGGAAGAAAACATCATCAATATATCGAAAAATGTTAAATTAAATGTCTTGTCCAGTGTACTTTCTTTATTCTACCGAGCATGCGTACTAGCAACTCTACCTAATAATGATCTCCATATTAATGTTATCTAAGTTACCTTTTTATAATAGTGTAATGTATCACATCTAAAACGGAGACTATTGTCTGTAATTCGCGCGCTAGCAGTAGGTCTGAACAACCTGAAAACATGGAAAACACAAACACAATTGAAACTAGGTTATATAACACGTAAATTACCCAAAAATACCAAGAAAATACTAAGAGCCTCTTAAATTAAAACAAGTTAATTTCCATTTGAAATGTGATTAACATCTCTTGTGATTTAAAACAAAAGCAGTTAATTCTGTAGCTAAGCATAATGAATTTCCTTTTTAGAAGCAGTTTTTTAAAGTTGTACCACGTAATTACCTAAATATAGATCTTCATCTGGCATTGCTTTGTACTGTAAGAATGTGATTCTTTGTCTAATCTTTAGCGTTTTGTTGTTGTATGTTTATTTGCATTTTATTATGGGTGTTCGTTACAGTTATGGGTAATATTATTCGGAAACATACACACATCCCAAAGGATGGATTCTCTTTCATTAGAAATTGCTGTGACCATGACATCTGTTTGAAATAGCAAATGACTCATTAGATCAAGCCTAAAGTACAGTGTTCTCTTTGATGAGACCTTACTATAACCATCTTTCTACAACGTTGACACTAAGATGTTTGTAAACTACATGCAAAAAGTGGAAAGGAAAACTTGTTGACATGGTGTTCAACGCCACTTCCAGCAATAGTTAAGTTATATCATTGCATCCAGTTTTAATTAGAGAGGAAGCACCAGTCCCCTGAGAAAAGCCCGACTTTTGATAGGAAAACTGACAATCCCTCTCAACTTTGATTGGTGTCGAGTACACCCTGCCTACAGTGAGACTCAAATCCTCAACATCAGTGTTGACAGACCACACGATCAATAGTAGATGATTAACTAACGTAACTACTTGGCAACCAAGACCATGAGGTTTGCATCAACTATTAACACAATAACAGTGATCAAGGATTAGAGAAGATTTTAAGGTATTAATCTTTGCTATTTGACAAATATTAATAAAGGTTAATCGTGGCAACCTGCTCACATCTCAGATACTAACGTTTATAAAAGCAATCTGGTTAAGACGTTGAAAGATAACATCTTATAGAGTTGCTTTTCATCTATAACATTAAGTAAATACAAAGGCATTTATCTTTACTTTTTAGGACTTAGATTTAATCTAAAGTTTATAAACTGTTTTTTTTCAATATTCTTAGACAAAAATATCTATCAAATTTTATGTAATGTTTGTCGTGAGCTTGTGATGTTTTTTTATCATCTTGAATGTTTTAATTGTGAATGTCATAAACCACTATATTAATAAGTAAATAGGACATAAATATAGTCATTTAGATCGATAAATTTATGTTTACACAGTTTGTTCCCACAATCAAATACACCTGATAATGAAACAATCTAGCATCTATCAAAATGGTCTGTCTCAAATAGTATATAAACAGATGTGTTCTTGCCGACTGTAATTTGTGTTGTGGCCATTGTCTCATACAGACAAAAGGAATGATTGATAAGTGAGTAATACTTCGTATTGGTATTCCAACTTATTAATAAGGTTAATACTAATACCCAGCGACACATATACATTATGTAGTAGTAATTTCTTCATAAGTTATAGATTTTATATAAAAGATACCAATACTAGTACTTGAGTTAGCCACTAATCACCGTGACTTTTTTTGTTTTTTTGAAAGGAGAGAGATGATAGTATTTCAGTACAAAGAGTTGTGTTATTTTATTAAAAAGTATATTACCACAAGTGACGTGGTAAGAATAAAGTGGTCTGTCATTTTAGTTTTTTGAGTGTTGTTCCATCTGCCATATCAGTTACTCTCAGTAACCAGTTGCAGAAGAGGTGGAATTTGTTCTTTAAATCTATTTTTGTGAAGATATCCTGCTAAAACAGACATTATAGTATAGCGTAATACCATTTTTAACCACAGAATGTCTTTTTTTGTTAATTTGTTGTCAAAATATATTATTTAAACTTAAAAATAACAATTATACCACAGGGAGAAACGTTTGACATATATTGATGCATATGCACCATAAAGGAGATACATTTTTTTTAAATGTTTGTCGATTCATTTGGCCGATATAAACATACTGACATTCACGTGACAGACTTCAAATAAATCAGATGTTGCTAAGAGGCTACAGGTGAAACCAGTGTTCTGTGATTTGCAATAGTTCAGATTGTTAACAAAGCAGGACAAATTGGAAATGATGGAACTAAACTGATTGATTGGTAACAATTAAGTTATAAATTATTGAGAAATCACTGACAGCCGACTTGTCACTGAAACAAAAAAAACCCCATTAGTTTTTAATTCAGAAGTCAGCTATTAAAACAAAAAAAAACACTGTGGGATAGAATGCCACCGTTTTTGCAAGATTAAAAGGTCAGAAATCAGCTAGCAATAGCTCCAAATATAATACAATCCATTACAAAAATATAAAAATGTACAAAACCAACAATATTAATCATTGCATCGAAACAATTGTTAATACGAGGAAACCAGAGAAGCATTCTACCACCATATTTTCCAGAAAATTCTAAAAGTCATTTTACGCATGATTTGCAGGGGCCTCGGTGGCCGAGTGGTCAAGGTAGTTCGTCTACTATTGATCACGTGGTCTGTCAACCCTGAGATTGCGGGTTCGATTCTCACTGCAGGCAGGGTGTACTCGACTTCAATCTTAATTGACAAGGATTGCCAGTTTTCCTACCGCAGGTCGGGGGTTTTCTCCGGGTACTCCGGCTCCCTCCCTCAATAAAAACTGGACGCCATGATATAGCTGAAAAATTGCTGAAAGTGGCGTTAAACACCATCAAACAAACAAACAAACAAACATGATTTGCAAATAGATAACTATATTAAGCTCCTTTCCATTTTCTACTAACTAATATCTTCAATTTGTTTTGAAATGAAAATACCCCGCAATACTGTCAGTTAGACGATATTTTTTGTTTGTTACAATCGATATGAAATTAAAAAATGGCCTTGTACGTTAATTCTTTTAATCAACTGGTCACAGATGTAAACGTGGTTAAGATATACGGATTGGATCTAAGATTCCTTTACAAAATACGTGAAACCCCATAGGACAATTGTGTTTATCCTCCAATTCCTTATTGTAATGTATCATACCAATAATATGGCAAAGCCTAATTGATAATTTTACAGGAAGAAATTTAAATAAAACTGCTAATAAGTAATGTGATGAAGAGTTTTGAAGTTAGACATATATATAACAATTATTCTCAGTCCGTAGACAACAAAGAAAGTACACAACCAAAAATGAAAAAAACGGTAATGAAAGGGGTGTCCAGGAAGGACAAATATTTTTTTGTTTCTCATTATTGGTCCAATATTTCTTCTCTGCTAAAAATTGAACTATTAGTGTTTCAGTCAAATACAATAACTTGCAATGACTTTCAAATTTTGTGCCGTAATTATTGATAGACTTGTCGCTACTTAAGGAGTACATTAAGTGTTTCATTAGAATTTTGATAACCAACCAAAACACATATTTAATGTTGTATATTTTTGTGATGTAGGTAAGAAGACAGATGGTTCTGTAATACATTGTAGTTCTATAACTAACAATGGCATAAGATATTTCATCATCTGAATAATTTTGACTATTACAAGAGTCAAAAGGTCAAAAGGACACTATAAAATATACGGTTTGAGATAAACATGCACACCACAAAACAAAAAACAAACCAAAACATAAAATCCGAAAGTGTGCAACCCGAACCCAATACAAACCATGTGTGTACCAATGTATTCTTGATGACGACCTAGTACCTTAGTCCAATATAATTGAATTATTTCTTGTCATGTCTACCGGGAGGTCTAATCCAGAGGTTTTATTGGGATTTTTACGTGGAGTTGACAGTTAGAAAGTTGAAGTAGGGTATGATCATGCACACGCCGCTAGCCTGTTACAAAACGCACCCTACATACATGGCAAATGAACATCTAAGATATCTAAGAGATCTAACACAATGGAAGTGTTTATAAAAATATTTATTGAAATTTTATAACTAATGTAAAAGTAGATAATAAGAATGAGTACTTCGTATATGCGGACTAACCATGAAGAACCGGATCGGCCGGATTTAGTATTAATATTGATTCCAGCCTATATAACTTCAGTAAACAACATCAATTTACCCTTAATATTAAAGCACTTCTAAAACCTGCCTGAAAAGGAAAGTGTCATTTAGGATACACCATCATTGCAATGCATAACAATAATACGTGATTAATAATATTTATATAAGAGTTAGAAACATTAATACACACAAATCAATTTTATAGCAAATACATGTATCACCATTTTTGTGGTTGTTAGGTCTGGAGTTTGCCGGTTTCTAAGACAGTACAGATTCACTCAAGTCGGGCTTTGATCTAGACCTTTTTTGCTAAATTGACTACAAGCAAGTCGACGTCAAGCGAGATGACATCAGCTTCACAAGTGTAAACCTTTACGTACATTTATAGTAATGTTTCATCAGCCCAGTGTATCGTGGTTTTTGTAAAACTCATCTTTTATGATAAATGCCAAATACACTTGATGTTGACCACTAATCTATTCGAAGAGGGATCATGGCCCCTAGATTGATGTCATCGCACTAGAAGTATTATTATTTCCTTTGAAATGCGATCAAACAACTTTTTTGATCTATATGCAGTGACCATAAGGTATTTCTAGATGCTGCTATAAGTATGAGTGTTTATTTAGATGCATGCACTGATTAATTGTCCGGAGCAATTGAGTACACATACGTTTTCAAGGAGTTACCGTCATATACAAATAAATACAACATTCTTTAATGTTCCTCAGTGGATGCATTGTTCATATTGTTAACGAAACTTATGTTCGTGTGATCAAAAATTGAAGTTAAATAAATAGCGATAAGATAATTTGTCTTTAATTTCATATTTGACGTTTTGCGACTGGTTTAGTCATTATCGATTAGATTTATCGACACAACAAACAAATTTTCGGTCTTATTACAAGGCGGAAATAAACATCGTTTGCAGTCATTACACAAAAGACGATTTGGGTATTCCTGTTCATGTAATATAAATTGAAAGCTTACCTAAAATATGTTTCAAAAAACTGTTAGCCCAAAATCGTGACTTGAAGCAAATAAAGATATTTATGATAATGTATGACATATTTTTACTACTATTCATTTTAGTGTGTTAACGTCGACAATTTTTTTATTGAAGGTAAACTTATCAAGTTCATTTGGTTTATTTAAACCTTAAATATGTATTCTTTATGTGTTTTAAACAAAAGTCATGGTCACAACTTTTTGGAGTTAAGAAAATCGCGATTTTTAAATAAATATGCATAAATTTGCTTACATTTTGATGTGAAGATAATTGTCTTCCTTTGTTCGCCATGTGACGGTTTTTTTACGTGTGTACGGATAATTGACATTGAACGGTCAGCTCGTCAAAGCTGTTTACGTCACCAATAACGGGAAGTACCTCGTACATAAAAGACGCTGGTAACAGCTGTTGAAAATGGAGGTAATGAAGTGGTTTTATATTCTTAATAAATTAAAAATAATTATTACTTCTGGTAAATGGATTACGATTTCAATTGGTTTGGTCACAAATTCATGTAATAAACATGATAAATTGCGTGGAAAAAATGAGAATTGCAGTTATTTATAAACGAGACTATTAAAACAATTACACAGTCTCTTTTAAATTCCTTTTTGTCATACATAATTTACATAAACATAATGGGTGTAAATACTATTATGGCAGATCCACCGCCAATTAAAACACCTAGCACTAAAATATACGAAAATTTATAAATTGATGCTATCAATATATTTATTTATATTATAAAGTATTAAATATATAAATTTATATATTTAACATATGTGGGGCGAGTCTATATTGAGTGGGCGAATCGTTATTCAATGTGTTGCGACTCGTTATTTATATGGGGCGACTTGTGATGGGGCGACTCGAGAGTGGGGCGAGTCGTTACGATACCCTTTAACTGCCGGTATTTTAGCTGAAACACCTGTTTATTATTATTAGGGAATAATTTTTTAGAGAAATAAATGCAAGATATTTGAACAGTATAATTCGTTTACACCGCTGAATGAAAAGAAATCGCCGGAATTCGAGTATTTGCCCATATATACAGATTGGTAAGCATTCACGTCTTTATAAATTAATAAATACGGACTGGAGGGAGTTGTCATCCTCCCGAATTCCCTGTCATAATGTGTCATTTTCCCGAATTCCCGAGAAATTCACATTGTTAATAAAAACTTGTCAAGCTGTTGTTAATATTGAAAAGTATATCAACCTGAAGTGCTTTATACTTATTTACATAATTTTCACACTATTTTATCATTAACAACGAACAAAAAGTTCTGATTTGTAATTGGGTAAGATAAAATGACACTTAGGCCATACTATAAAAATATATGTTTGATTTTACCCTACTAGTGAGCTGGGAACATGAGTAGGTAGGTAGTAATAAAATTTTATTTTGTGCTCAAGTAAGGTTTGACATTTATTAAACAATAAAAATTTATATTCCTAATTTCCGGCGAAAAATGTGCTCTTTCCGTGATCTCGCTTACGTTTAATCCAGCTTAATTAATTTCATAAACAGAACAACTAAAGTAAGCCTCTTTATTCGATTTTTTATAGAGTCGAATTAATTCTATGAAGGATTTATTTGTTTATTTATTCTGTTCAATTCTCGGAGAATGTTCTGTCCGCCACATAAAACACTTCAAATTGCAACTATTTAGTAATTTGATTACTTTAAATAGGGTTTTTAATTCCAGTTCGACATTTTCGGCTTGTTATTTTAGTACACGGGTTTACAAAAAAATCGATATATTTTACCCGACGATTGATTTTAAAAACTTGCACCCATTTGTATGTGAATGAATTACAGTCATTTCGTACCATAACCAAATCGTACAATTGCCATTTCGTACCCAAAATTACCATATCGTACCATCGAAATGCCATATCGTACCATAACTTATTGCCATTTCGTACCATATGTAAATTTATTCGTACCATGCGTCAAATTGAAATACTTTAACATGTGTTTAATGTATAAAACTTAATGAATACGTTTTACAACTACACTGAGTAAAAATTCGTTTAACATCTTTAAATTAATCTAAATAAGATATATGCTATATTATTAATTAAAAAGGTTATTTGTGTATAATATTATTTTTTTTACATGTTCGTTTAAAGTAACCATTATAACAAATTTTAAGCATTCTGAAAAGAAATTAAATAATTGTTGTGTAAACAAAAATGGCTTTATTATTCATTAATCAGATATGAATGGAATAATGACTTTTACTGTTTTCTTTAGAAGCCATCCTTTTACTCACCATCTGCTTATGGCTGTGAAACATGGAGTTACCATAAAGGTGGCGATATTGAAAAGGTCCATCTAGATTTTTTAAAAAGGACCCTTAAAGTTAGAAGTTCGACATCAAATTATATGGTGTACTTAGAATTAGGAAGAGTTCCACTTTATGAACCAAGCTACAATTTGTATGTAATGGAATCATTCGAGTGTGTTTTTAACGAACAATACACCTAATTAACCAATAAAATTGGTAGAAAAAACTGTTCACAAATAATTAAATGCTTTCTTCATCCAATGAGAAATGATTAAAAAAAATCAATAATTAAAAGATATAGCTAAGCTTATTGACCTCTTTAAAAAAATGCCACCCATAGCTCAAGTTAAGTGCCTGAACTGCAAGAAGATTGTACGTAGACAACAGGAAGCGTTGCAATGTCATAGTTGTGACAATTGGCAGCATCGCCAATACAAGTGTGTCAATAACAATTTTTATTTGAATTAAAAATATATTTATCAAAAAAAGAAAATGTAACAAATGTGTAACGTTTCTTTACCTTAGGTTACCTTAGGTGGTTTACCACCGCAGGTTCAGGAACCTCTGTAGTGGCCTCATCTTCATAGGTTGATATACTATCGGTGCTACTTCCTGGTAGAAAGGTGTTATAGTCTGCAGTGTAGTCATAAATCATTGGGTGTTCGCTCCAAAACTTATCTAGTCGTCTCTTGAATGCATCAGTGTTCTTAGCTGTTACTACTGAGCAAGGTAAGCTGTTCCAAACATGAATTATACGGTTGGTGAAGTAATTCTTACGAATGTCGAGTCTGCATCTGTTCTTTTGTAGTTTTAGGTGATGGCCCCTTAATGCGTTATCATTGATGGTGAACATACCAGTTGTTGTGCGATTGTCATACACGTTGTTCAGGATCTTATAGGCTTCTATCATATCGCCTCGTAAACGTCGAAATTTAAGAGTTGGTAGTTTGATGATTTTCAGCCTTTCTTCGTAGGATAGGTCTCTCAGTTTTGGTAGCATTTTAGTGGCTCTTCTTTGTACATTTTCGATAATGTCTATGTCTTTCTTCTTATAGGGGCTCCATACACTGCTTGTGTATTCAAGGTGCGGTCTAACTATGGCTTTGAAGAGTAGTCTAAAGCTTCTATAATCGAGGTATTGGAATGAACGCCTGATTAATCCCATCATCTGATTGGTTTACTAACTTGGTTTTGTATATGTACGTCAAATTTCAAATTGGAGTCAATTGTCACCCCTACATCTTTTTCACTTGTTACTGTTTCTAATGTTACTTGGCCGCCGTCATAAGTTGGCATGGTGTATGGTTCTCTATCTCTGGACTTCTTTCTTGTATATATGTGTAATACCTTGTATTTGTCTGGGTGGAACTTTAACAACCAATGCTTACTCCATTCAAACAACTTGTTGATATCCTCCTGGACCACTGACTGATCATTTACACTGGTGATACATCTATATAACTTTGTATCATCTGCAAACATGAAAACATCCGAGTTCACACATTCTGGTAGATCGTTTATAAAAACTACAAAAAGGATAGGCCCAAGTACTGATCCCTGTGGAATGCCACTTATAACATTATGCCATCTAGAATATGTCCCGTTGACTTGCACTCTCTGTTTCCGGTCGGATAGAAAGTTCTTTACCCAGGTGCATGTCTGTGGACTGATACCATAATGCTCCAGTTTGTGGATCAAACGTATGTGTGGAACCTTATCGAAAGCCTTCATGAAGTCTGTGTAAATACTATCTATTTCACCACCTTGATCTAATATACTAGTCCAATGGTCCATGACTCTAAGTAACTGAAGATTAGTTGATCGACCTCCAATAAACCCGAATTGTCTGTCACTAAATAAAGTTGTTGTTGTTCATGTGATCCACTATTCGTTTACGTATTAATTTCTCCATGACTTTACAGATGATACTAGTCAAGCTGACAGGTCTGTAGTTCGAAGCTAGCTTCTTGTCTTCTTTCTTGAAAAGTGCTGTTATCTGGCCTATTCTCCATTCCTTGGGCACCCCCCCCAGATTTAAATGAGCTGTTAAAGATATAACACAATGGGATGTCAATAATATCTGCTAATTTAGATAATACCACTGGATGGACTTGGTCTGGACCTGGAGATTTGGATGTGTCGAGATCTTTTAGTAGTTTGTTTACTTCTTTTTTTGTAAATTCTTCATCACTTGAGCACTGATCAAGATCAATATGATTTAGTTTTTTGAAGTCTATGTTATCTTCGCTGGTAAATACACTAGTGAAGAATCTTGCCAGTGTCTCCGCTTTATCATCATCGCTACTAGCAATAAATGTAGTACCATCTCTTTCTTCATGTAGTTCAGAAATCCCACTTCGTGTTTTTCTCTTTGAGTTTATGTAGGACCAAAAGTTCTTACAGTTTGTTTTGGCTGATTCTGCAATCTCTTTTTCATGATTCTTTCTTTCTTTGGTAACAGCTGCTTTTGCCTTGTTCATTGGTTCTTTTGGCAATCCAGTTTTTGTTTTCCCAAAAGCCTAGAACAAGTATACATGTAGCCTACACGTATAGGACAGCCAAAAAATTTTGGTGAACTTTGATGTACCGTACATTGGTTCTATTATAGTTTTCACTTTTAATTACCAATTTGGTCAAAAGAGCAATACTGTGCTAAAATTGCATAAAGGTTTTCACTAATTTACATTTCCCCATATGGTACGAAGTTATCATATTACTCTGCCCCATATGGTACGAAATTGTCATACACTTCCCCCCATATGGTACGAAATGGCTATGGTACGTAATGGTTATGGTACGAAATGGTTTTAATTAAGGTGCGATTTGGTTATGGTACGAAATGACTGGTTAACATGTGAATAAGCTCGAATAAAATATAGCAATGAAACAATTGCTGTCTCTAGTTTCTAGGGGGAGGTCTGGTTATATAGGCATACGAACCTCGGGGAAAAAAACCTTTTTTACAGTCCATCAGAAAGAAATGTTTAAACATATAGCCATGGGATGTGAACCTCACTTTATTGGAAATTAAAATTCTTTCCCGATTAGTACGATTGATTAAGTACCTCAGAGATCCTGTCCCCTACTTCAGTAAAATGCAATAAGTTTGAAAGGGACGGTATTTTGACCTGTATGTGCAAACTTTAAAATGGTGTTTGTTTAAATGGTGTTTAAAGCTACTTTCAGGTATATCATGGCGTCTAGTTTTTATTTGGGGAGGAAGCCAGAGTACTAAGAGAATTCATCGACCCGCGGTAGAAAAGCTGGCAATCCGAGTCATTTAAATTGGAGTCGCGTGCAACCTGCCTGCAGTGCAAATCGAGCCCCCAATCTCAGTGTTGACGAACCACGTAATCAATAGTAGCCAAACTACCTTAACCACGCGGCCCCAGTGTACACAATATTTTTTTTTCTTTTTATATGCACATTATTTTTCGGAAAACACATTCTTTTTTTATAGACTATATTTCTATGTCCTGAATATAGCTGAACGATAAGCAAACAACACTCTGTTGCCATAACGTGTCAACACAGAAAACCCTTTGTGCTTGTAAAAGTTAAGGTAAAAAACTAACATGTACAAAAACATCATCCCAAGTTCGCTTCATGTTGATGGGAAGGGGGAGACGATTCGTTTTATATACCGATCAATTTTGTATAACCATTCTGTGCAATTTTGATGGACCTTACATTGTATTTTATTTCCACAAATAGAACCAATTCTATTATAATAGATGTATGAATTCAATAAATGTCTATTTTTTTACCATTAAGAGATCTGGACTGAACACTTTAGGAGGAGTTGATCACTTAAAATAGTACTAAACCAGAACCCGAAGTCAAAATCTATGTTTTCTATCGAAAACCCCAAATATCATTTCAATCAAAACGTTAACTGGTGCTAAGATTCATCATTCAGTGTAAATAGTTGTGGATAAGAGATGGTACCCTCAAGAGTAACTGACAGATACCCACACATATCTAATGGCATTATGGATTGTCAGTTTTCATACCTTAGGTGTTGGAGTTTTCACCAGTTGCCTTTACACAATAAAAAACGCCAGAGTACATAAATAGGTGAAAAATTAATGAAAGGCACTATACAATTTAAAGTCTCTGAAATATATGTTTAATGGAATGTGTGCATATTAACAATACAGAAATGTTAAGTCTGTCATAATTAATAAACATTATCATTTGCTCTCTAAAACAACAAGGAATAAAGTAAATTTAATAAACATCACTTGTGTACAAGATAAATGCTTGTTTCAACACAAAAAGATTGTCCTACCTTTGACAGATAATGGAAATGAAATAGACCAAAGTCACAAAAAATAATTTTCAGTCATTCAGTATTTAACACTTTTTCTCTCAGGAATTCCCAAGACATCACTTAGGAGACACATACAGCAGTCATCTCCAGAGGAACAAATAATTGATTCACTCGATGTTGATGCCACCAAAAACTCTGTAATAGTTGCACCCAATGCTGCAGTAATCAGAAAAATCACGAATCATCTTCCATCCAGAAACTCCAATAATGTATATCTGCAATCATGTTAAAAACAGTTTTTTAATTATAATTTATACTACAATCACGTTTTTTTTGAATGACCTTTAATTTCTCTTGGACTGTGATACAAAACGTTTTATTTTTATTTTGCAATAATGTTTACATATTTATATTACACTACATGACTGATTTAAATGCATCATGCGTTATTTTAATAAATACAAATTTACATGCTTTAGTAGTCCACAATTTTAAATGGCAAATTGATTTTAGTTCATGAAATTTACTGTAAGTTCAGATGACTAAGTGGTTATTGTGTCAAGTAATACTATTGATCACGTACCTGTCAGGACTGAGGTTACTGATGCTAGCCTTACTGCAGACTTGGTGTACTTCGACCCAATTTTTAAACATTGACAAGGAGCTTCACTTTTCTCCTCAATATTTCAGACAAATAGGACATTAAATGATTAAATGATACCCCACCATGTTGCATTTTTTAAATATATTAATGAATTCATTTTTCTGAATTACAAATCAGTCTATAGAAACAGATGAGCATGATAACAGTCAGTCTATCTCAGAAGACAAGTTTTACCTTTACCTTTAACTTATAATTTTACAACTCAAAAATTACAAATGAGGATTGTGCTGAGAATCAAACTTGACAGCAATACAAAGTTTGAACAAAATCTCTCCACATGTTTTTGAGTAATGAACTGGAAGCCACCGAGGCACAGAGAGACGGACGGACACGCACATCCCTATTGAGTGTATAACATAATACCTCGTCACTTTGAGTGCTGTGTTATAAAAAAATAAATGAAACTTATATCTATAAAAATAAAAAATTCCCCAAACTTTCAAGAAAATTTGTGAAAATGTCTAAAACTAAACATTCCCCGTTTTCGAGAACAAACTCTCATTACCCTTGTTGAAAATTCTGAAATTTACTAAAAATTACTAGTATACAAACCCAGAGGCTAACGTAATTAACAATTGTGTGCAATTTGAAGCAATGCGTTCTCAAGATATAGTTTTTTAAATGGTGTTTAACGCCACTTTCAGCAATTTTCCCGCTATTTCATGACGTCCAGTTTTTATTGGGGGAGGAAGCTGGAGTACCTGGAGTAAACCCGGACATTCGGTGGGAAACTAAATTAAGATTGTAAGTCGAGCGCACCATGCAAGCATTGACAAGATGACATATGGATGGACAGACATGTATTTGTTATACATCTGTAATAAATGGGCATATAAAAATGAACAGTATTTATTGAGTTTCCAGGTCCCAATCTGCTAGAAAAGCACATTTTATTTTCAGGTTTAAGAAAGGCTACCCCATTTTCCTAAAATACTGTTTATACCTGCTCATAGTGTTTCATTAATTCAATAATAAATTTTGTCTATATTTAATTCATTGCTTAAGTAATGTATGTATGTATTTTATACAAATAACTTTCCTTTGAAAATTTAAAAACCTGACACCGAAGCATAAATAAGTTTAATAAAAATAGCAAAGAAAACCGACCGAACAACAAGAGCAAAAAGTCAAGGGACAGTTACAAATCCGGATATAGACAACGAACGCAACACAAAAACCAAAAACACAAAAAACAGAAAGAGAGCATTGGGTGCACTCAGGTGCTCCGGACGAGTAAGCAGTGCCTGCCTCTAATTAGACACCCGTCGAGTTACTCATTGTCATTTAATCCTTCCATTTATTTTTCATTTGCTTTACTTGATCAATACGAATCGAGGTCTAAGAATAAATTGTTGCAACCATACAGGAATTGTTTAATAGTACTCAGTTCTGGTTCACATTATGTCATGACTGCCATTTTTGTAAAATGCTCTCACATGCCAAATTTTTTAAACCAGACATCAGGTAGAAATGCTTTTTCTTTAGAGTCTCAATTATGTTTAGAAAAATAACTGTGTTGACTCATTGATAAACAATATAAATTATTGACCCCTACACCAAATAAATAAAATAACGCAAAGAGACAAAGCAAAAACAAAAAAGGTAACACAAATTTTGATGAGATCAGGCTTCAGTTTCAATAACATGGTGAATGGTTTGTTGAATGTTTTGCACACATATATATATATATTAAATTTATATCAAACATAGTGCGAACGGCCTATTTAAAAATATTTATAAAAATAAAGAAAACAGTTGTTAAATTATATAACGGAAAGAGAGCGAACGAACCCAGGCGAACAGGTACTATTGTGAACGACCCGGATCCCCTACCCCTCCCCCCCACGAACCACTTCACCGAAAAAAACTGTTTCATTCAGTCATTCAGACCCTAGCTACGACACTGGATATAAACAATGAAATTACTCTGCATTTTTGATTTATCAACTAAAAACACTCAGATTGTAAACAAAAAGTAATAACCAGGTGGGTCTGGTTCTTAGACAATTGCCGTGGCTGTGGATTACCACTAACTACTTTCTTTGTGGATATTTAAAGACAGTTGGCAGCTGTGCATTAATAGGGAAAATTAAATAATTATGTTAAATGTACATAATAACGTCAGAAATGACAAGAATGTACAGATTTTCCTCCATCATTTTCAAAGAAGGTGTGTCATCAATATGGCACGAAATTGCGTAATCAGCAAATGGAACTCAAATCTGATTGGTTCACACATGATATGGAAACTACCGACAATTTGTAAACAACAAGTTTCCCCCGCTATTGTTTGAAGACAAAACATGGCGAAATTGACAATGGGAACTCTCCGTTGGGGTCAGAAAAATATGATTTATTTAGAAATGAACATAACATTTACTAAAAGAAAGATTGGATTAGCTTGTAAATTCAGTTTTACACTTTTTGGTAACAAAATATAAAGCCACGAATACAATAACAGGCAAAATATATGCATTTTCCCGGAGGGATCGACGCCGACTTTGACTATAGTAGATTCAGCACATTCATTACGAATCTTGTATTTATTTATGACGTCGTTATTTCAGATTGCAGAAAAATTCTCATGACATCCTTTAGAATAGACAAACTACATATTAAATCACGTAAAATGATAAAAACTATTACCAAGGCAGTAAAATAACTACACAGTAATATAAGGACAGTAATGATTGGGAACGTAGATTTGGACACTATTAGTGAATAAAGGTAATAACAAAATACTGACCACCGAGGGGACTGACAAAATTTATATGAAAAATGGGTTTCCGTGATACACAGCTAATCTATACAGCACTTCAAGTCAATAATTTGTCTTGCCATGTGTGTAAGCAGTTGCTAGCTCCTGATCTATCTAACTCTTTTGATGCAGTTCATGAGATATGCTCTTCTCGTTTTCTAGTTTGATCAGGGACTTCAGAACACCTAACTGATATTAGAATTTACACCACGTCTTTCTACTCATGATGCTGTTTTATCAGCATGTAATATCTAATTATCAACCACAATTATCGACCAATTAACTAGTTCAGCTAGTTTTCCCACCGAAGGTCGGGGGTTTCCTCCCCCAATAAAAGCTGGATATAGCTGACAAATTGCTCAAAGTGGCGTTAAACACCATTTAAACAAACATTAAATCTCAGGAAGCACCAAACCGACTAAATGATATATAGTGAATAACCTTAAATGTATAACTTCTACTTATTTTTCTAGCTGGTAAAAAAAATTATCGGATTTAAAGTGAGAAAGAACAAATAAAATTGACCTTTAGAATGAAATTAGTTTGGTTTGAATGTTGCTTAGCGCTGCGTTCAGCAAATTGTCAGCTATTTTGTATTGGAGGAGAATGACGGAGTATCCGGAGGAAACACTCTGCCTTGGAAGGAAAACTGGCAATCCTTGTCAATTAAAAATCGAGTCGAGCGTATCCGTTCCACAGTGAGTCTCGAAACCGCAAACTCAGTGTTGACAGATCACATGATCTTTGAAAAATTATCTTATCCACCCAGCCACCGAGGCCCCCTTTAGAATGAAATACTTTGGTAATCACATATTTTGTTAAACCAGTATTGATTTTACTTCGGACTGAAATGCAACAGTTCATATGATTCATTTCGTTTAGAGAGTTGTTGATCTATGTATTTGCTTTGTTCACTGAGCATTAAGTCTACGTTTTAATCTTGTTAAATTTAAAATGCCCATTCTTCAGAGAAGTGTTTCTCTGTAAATTTTTCCTTTCACAAATTATCTATGCGCTAATTATTTTATTTTGGATGTTTACACCTGTACACAAGATAGAAATACCTAAGTTCGAAACAATATTGAAAATAATAGATCACACCTTTCACAGACTTCTTATCATTATTCTGTCGAAATCAATAATAATTTAATCAGGTATTAGCTAGTCAAATCGGTTTTCTTTGCGAAAATGCTGCAAAAACTGAGTGCTAATCTAGAAGCGGTAATCTAATGTTTTTAAATGATTTGAACAAACATGTGGTAACAGACAAATATAGAAATGTTAAGGATGGTCAAACAATAACTCTTTTATTGAATAGATTTAGTTTTCTAAAGTCTTATATTTAACACAAGGTATTTCTGAAGTCTTTGGTAGAAGGTTGATTTATATTCAACGCCACTTTCAATAATTCTCAAACAAAACTACCATTGCTGTTGTTCATTGTGAGAACTTCTTAACCTTACCTTACTTGTCAGTTAAAGTTGCAGTCATGCACAACTTTCCAGGGGCCTCGGTGGCCGAGTGGTCTAGGTTGTTCGTCTACTATTGATCACGTGGTCTGTCAACACTGAGACTGCGGGTTCGATTCTCACTGCAGGCAGGGTGTGCTCCACTCCAATCTTAATTGACAAGGATTGCCAGTTTTCCTACCGCAGGTCGGGGTTTTTCTCCGGATACTCCGGCTTCCTCCCCCAATAAAAACTGGACGCCATAATATAGCTGAAAAATTGCTAAAAGTGGCGTTAAACACCATCAAACAAACAAACAAACAAACAACTTTCCAGCAGAGCGATCTAAAACACATCTCTACTACTTGATAGTCTATGTTTAAAGACCCTGTGGAATAAAGATAACCGTTTAATAAGGCACTGCTTACTCGTCCGGAAACCTGAGTGTCCCATTTGTGGATTTGTTATGTTTCGTCTTGGTGTCTTTGTCTAAATCTTGTTGATCGTTCGATTCTTTTACACTTTACCTTGTAGTGATAGGTCAAAGGATTCAATATTATAAAGTTCACTACCATCATAAAAACACGTCAAATACTTTTTCCAAAACAGTGTTTTCCAAGTGTTCCTTTGTTAAACCGATATACATGTACTATTTTAGTGGTTATATTTGCTAACAGAGAAACATGCATAAACGCTTGCTTTGTTCATTCAATTGGAGACTACTTTATTTGCTTTATATATAGATCTTACGTCTAAAATTGACTATAGATTGAAGATGGAAGATTTGTGTTTCGTTAAAATGATCTACAAAAAATATTTTGGTAGACTAATTCCCATGGTTTGTGCAACTGAATCTTCAGTTTGACTTAAATGCTAAATCTTAATAACTTTAAGTTTGTAGGCAAAACAAAAGTTAGTGCACATAGCCAGGTAATGATAATGAATTGTTTTCAATTCGGTTTAATTCCTTCCAACAGATTTGGATAACATGTTTAAGGAGAAATTTCTGGATCTGTTAATCTGGATAGTCATTTTAGTGGTATGGAGTTGATAACACAATAAATTGGACGACGTAGCCATAAAAGCCACGCAGCTGGAATGGTCACAAAGAGACATATATAATCAGTTGTTGATATTTTACTTGTCAATAGTCAATTAAAATATCAATAATCAATTAAAATATCACAAGATACACGATAAAATCAATGCATAAAAATTATAGAACAAGAGACAATATTGGTGCATGCACCAAATATTCGGGCCGTAAATAATTAAGTGTTTGCTGCAACAAAAGCATTCCTTCCATGTTGTAGGTAACAAAAAGGTATATGACAAACTGTCATATCAGATTTATTAATTCAATGAGGCATGAAATGTAGAACAAGGTTATTTCATTGTGAAATAGAAAAAAAAGCAAGAAACATCCACACAAAAAACTGCATAATGCTACCTGGTTCCCTACACCAAAGTACTTGCATTTTAGAAAATCAACATAAACTTTAACAAGTATTACAGATGAGTAGATGAGTAGATGAGTAGAAAATTATATATTGTGACAGATGAGTGTAGTTTTCGACAAAGTTGAAATTAGTGTTTAAAAGTTTGGTATAAAGTAGTTTGTGTAATGACTGAGAACCATTAATAAATGAAAACCATAAATAACAAAAAAAAAATTATTTCACTTGAAACAAAAACAAAAAAAAGTTTTAGAGCTTTCACATACTTTGGGATTTTTACAACATTCACATTAAACATAAATTATATACTGATAGCAGAAAAATAATACTGATTTTTATGTTTGCTTGAATTGATGTGCAGTTACAGAAATAGTGAAAAATAAATATATGTTTGTTTTCATGCAATAATGGTGATATTGAGGATAAGTTCCGTTTTTTTCACAATTTGTCCTCATTATACAAATCACTGAAATAACCTGATTAAAAACTTTAAAATGTAAGTTAAACATTCGTCTTTTCATCTAAATTTTTCAGTGGAAGAAACTTCTTATAAAATTCATGAAAGAACGTTGGCAACTAAGAATTTCTTAATACATAAATATATTTGTATCACTGTCACATCAGGTACATGGTACAGACCATTTGTCTCTAATTAACATACATTGGTAACATGTAGCTCATTATCAATGTAATGGTATTTCTTATAATTAAATAATTATAATGTTGACATCTTCTTCCTTTTATATAATAACTTTGTTCTATAGCTATTTGTCTAATTGTCTATGTCTGTTTGCGTGTTTTTATAACAATATGCATCCTTGAAAATAAGTATGGTGGAAAATGGATTTCTCTCAATATTTTCAATTAATTTAACATTGATACAGTAATTTTATAATCTACACACTTTAAACAATATTGAATCATATTAAAAGTGTCCAGTGACTAAATTAATCTCCCGATTAATCTACATAAGCTATTAATGAAATACAAAGTGTGTGTTAGTGTGCCACGTGCAGTGTGTAATATAAAATCACATGGTAACCGTTCAAAGGCTTGAAGCAACAATATTTAAATAGACTCTCTCTGATTTTATTGAGATTATATTTTGATACTTCATTAGAAATAGAATATGCTATTTTGGAATAAATGTAAAATTTCATGTAAACCGTATTGTTCCCGGTCTAATCTAAAAATAGCATTGCAAAGTGACCGATTTTCACGTCTTTTATTAAACCTATAACTAACTTAACGTTGTATTTCGGTTATTTTAGTAAAATACATTATAACTTAGATCTAAATGTTTTGTCAAGTATGATAATATATCAACAAACGTACGTAGACGTGATCTAGACAACATGTTCTAAAAATAACATCGTAAACAAAATGTGACCGACTTTTGCTGACTCATAATTAACTAAAAATTGAATTGCAAACTATCACATTAATCTCAAAATATATACTATATATTATGCTTTAGTAATAAAACCGGTAGAAATCTAATAATTTTTTTTTAATTATAATTTTAAAGCAGTAAATTAATCCAACCTCCGCAGCAAATCATGAAACGTTTTTAACTCATATCATATGAAGGACCGGCTTAGTGCCGGCCCGTAATAATAAATGCCCTTTTTAAAAAAAAAATTCCATAACAATCAATTTAAGAAAACCGTTATCAGAAGTTGCATTTTTTAACGACCGACTGACTCGGACATGAAAGTGACGTATGTTACATTGTGGCACGGAACGCACATTAACATGTTATCAAGTCATGCTACACGTTTTATTCTGTTAACGCATATGATAATGTAAAAATAAAGATGTAATAAACCGTCTTAAGTGATCGTCTAGAATGCATAAATCTTTGTCACAAGGACATCTTTTGACATACATTTTTAAATTATTTAAAGTACACTTTTATAAATACTTAATAGTAAAATTACAACAATTAGCTTACGTCATAACGGTGACAGTTAAATCAAAAGGAAATGTGAAATGTAACAAAAGTAAGTAGAGAGAATATAATTTAGAAAACATGAGTAAATAAAAAAAAAATAAATAAACATAATGAGGTAAGTTTATTGTAACCGTTATTGTTGTTGTGTTTAACGTAAGATCAACACACTTGTTCGTAGTTTGCGAATATGCCTTGAATAATGATGACAGTCTAGCCAAACCGTTGTCAAAATATAGATGACTAATTACATAATATCGTTATATTAAACTATATAAATTCAAAGCTGGACAAAATAACAAAACTAGTTTGCGATTAGTAAAGTTTTTAAAAAATAGAGCAGGGCATTTTTATATGTATTAAAATCAAATATAACAAAAACCTTATAAAAAGTAACATAGATGTAATCATTTCCATATTAGTAAATATAAACAAGATAAATGTCATACACCAAAGTAAATGATACAAATAACATGAACAATAATGACTTAAAAAACTAACTCTAATAGGAGCTTAACATATAACGATCAAGTCTATAAAGTATTAACAACCATAATAATTCCAAATATTCCAAAATAGTATAAAAATTGTTGCAGTAAACAGATGCAGTGCGTACTTTGTTCCAAACTTTTTATCTACAAAATAACAAAACAAATAAAATAAAATAAAATAATTGATACAAAACGAATTTTCTCCTTCTTTTAGCAAAAACAAAGACCAACAAATATTTTTTTTATGTTCGACAAGAGTGGTTGTCAACTTTCATATATATTGGGTACGGCGTAATTAAGGGCATTTTGCTGGCGTAGTAGACATACTTTTGTGTTCGGTAAGGTACAGTTTTGAAACAGATTGATACACCTGACAAAAGTCAATGAATATTGCAGAAGTATTAACTGACATTGTTAAAGAAATATCATTTGATTGATTCACACGAACACAGTATGCAAGTTGACTAATGACGCTGTATCTTGTAAGATGGTTCTACCGTTTCCTGGCTTGATTAATGTGTGCGTTCCATTGTAGGCATCGGAACTGAGGAGAATGATAGATTTGCCAGTCAAAATATTTTGACTGGAATCATGATCTAAATGTGTGTTTAATAAGTGGTTGTGTTTTGTATGTATATCGTAAGCTAATATTGCAGGATCAAATAAGCTTGATTTAGTTCACCTCCATGGAAACCTTTTCTGCGATTTCTAGTCTGATAGACGTTGTGAAATTTATAAGTCATAACAAGAAATACCATCGTATTTTACTAACTTCATCTAAGTACCGCAAAATTGTTTCTGCAGGCCATAGACCTGTCGAGTTGTCATTGACTACCAAATACGGAAACTGATTAGATCTTGACATTTTACATTCTTGGTCTGTAAAAAAATTGTGTATATTGAAATAACCCAATAGATCTGTTTTGTCTCCAAAAGAAACAAAATTACATGAGGAAACTTGTTTTCTGTGTATCTAAAAAAATCAATAAATTTATTTAAATCATGTTGTCAAATAAAATTTGGAAAAATGGGACATCTTCAGTCATAGGCAATAATGTCTTATTAACTAATACATACATGTGTAATTACATCTTTTAAGGTGCGGTGTATATTCTTTGAAAGTTTTTAACCACTCAATGGATTCATTTAATCATTATTGATGATAAGAAACCAGACAAAATCAACTTCGTTTCGGAGACATAATTAGAAAATACCTTTAAGTTAATGTAAATTAATTGTAATTATCAGAGTTTTTGCATTAAAATTAAAAAATAAGCTTTCGTTGCAATTTTTTACGATAATTTTAGAAAAAACTATGCAACACACATGATTGAAACATTTAAGGATACATACCTGATATTTTGAATTAAAATAAACTCATAGCATCAACTATAGCAGGGACTACAACAGTAAAAGCTGTTATATATTTCCCACAAGACATCCTTTTTTCCTGCATGGATAGAATACGGAAATTCCGACAAATGAGTCATCAAGTAGCATTTTAATGCATACAAATGTTTCATTATAAAGAATAGCTCTAACTCAATCGCTGTAAAATGTCTGTTAATTTAGACGCGTAACTTATGAATAATGGTCCTGTTATTTCTTGTAGATAAATATGCAATATCTGTCTCAAAAGATATAGGTTTTTCGTATACTATTTGTAGTATCTTACATTACCGGACTGGAAACCAAGCGATACGACGAGTGTATTGCAACTTGCAAGAACTGCTAACATATGAGTTGTAAACTCACTTTCGAGAGTTCGTGTCAGTGGCTTTTTGTGTATTGTTTTGTTCTGTGTTTGTTGTTGTGTTTCTCATTGCGTGTATTAATAGCTTTGGACTTTGATGTCGAATTGATCACTAATAACTAAATATATCTAATAACAAGTATCCGGGAATAAAATAATATAGTAAATGTAACAATTTCGAAAACAAACAAAAATCATACAGGTACACTGTAACACTTTTATGTGAAAAAAATCAAACGATAAGTTCAGAACTGTTCTTCAGTAATTCAAGAAACACGTAAGCCTAATATCAGCAACGGAAACTAGTATATGCAATTTATTTATTTGATACAATGATTGAAACGTTCATTTCTCATTGCGACCTGTTAAACTATAAGTTTTGGAAAACCTTATTTTCTGTTAAAAATATTTTTTTATTTTTTTTAACAACAAAATAAATTCCATTATTAAGTATATAGCCCGTAACAATCATACCTTATTGCCCAAGCTTCAATAAGATATCCCTGTGAAACCTTTCCGACTATCCAGGGTATAATCGTAATATAAAAAATATATTATTTTACATAGAGATATTATGTTATCAAACATTATCCTGTATATAATTCAAAAATAAACTGTTTTCAGACAATTTGATTTCGTATAACGATCTTCTTCAAGAATATAATAAAAACATCTACTTGTTTTTGTTCAGCTACATAATAAGACTTATACATACTGAAGCTTAGTATCGTAAAAAATAATTTAAATCTTGACAACTATCATCTGAAATTTTATATCCAAATACTAATTGTTTTAATGTAATGTTTAAGTGATATTTTACCCCTTTAGGAATTTCATAGATCTTTTCCCAAAATGTTTTCAACAAATTACATGTATCGTAATCCTCTTTTATATTACATAAATTACATCTGTCATTGTGACTGATTTTCCATTTATATAACAATGCTTTAGTTGAAATGATATAATTATTCAGTTTCCATCTAAACACTTTTAATTTATTTTCTTTCATTGTTTCAAAAATGAATAAAAAAAAACGTTTCTCATATTAGGAGATTTAATAAAACCAAGTACCCTTATCCATGTATTGATACCATTAGGTTTATCACATTTCTCAGCAATTGAGACATTATAAAATACTTACTGATTCTTACTTTTTTTTATTTGAACACATCAATGTGTTAATTAATTGGCTTCATCACATAATTGAAATTCGTATGAAATTAATTTCCAATGAGTACATACCAAAGAGCAAGAGTACACTAAATAGAATTTTCGGTTCCGTTCAAATAGAAAAGTTTGATTTGATTTAGGGTACATGTTTTAGAGATACAAGCATCTACCTGTTTTTTGTTTGGGAATTTCGTATTATTGCGTGATCATAAACCATAATTTTTTCTTTATAACGTACAGTCAAACTTTTTTTAGATCGAACTCCGATTTCTCGAACCCGTTACAGAACATAACATTCCCCCTATATAATCAATGCTAAAATGCTTCCATTTCACAAACATCGATTTCTCGAAAACTCGGACTAAGTTAAAAGTCCAAATTGTGAAAATCTTGTAACTTTGAAACTTTTATTTGAACACTCAGACACATTAGCAAGAGATCACATATCAACATGCATATACACCACACATAAAAGTATGAACAAATTGACAAAGATGTATAGATATGCAAATTTACAATATTAAGTTAACTTTCTTTAAAAAATACGTGATATTTGTAAATACCACGAATAACTCGAACTAATTGGTAATAAAAGGTGTGTAACAAGCCGATGTTGAACTTTGATTATATAAGCTCTAATATTATGTCTCAACGACCTAACTGTCATCAATTTGTATTTATTTAAGCCTTTGTCGGTAAATTTGTTGAAATTCCTTTTTAATAATTACAATATACGCAAATTTCCATAAAATGTATTGAATATCAAAGTCATTGACACACTTACGTAATGCAATAATAGCTATTTACACATCTTATCAATACGCTTGCACAAAATGTAAACTAAAAAAATACTAGAAGACATGTTTATTTTAACAAAAACATAAATACATACGTAACAACAATGTTTAGATATCCAATAAAATAAATAGATTTTTATTTATCCAATGTGAGGGGAAAATAGTTTAAAAATATAAACTAAAATCTATTCTGGTCCGCTCAAAAACTACCGAAAATCACAAGACACGGTTTCTCGAACTCCTGATTTTTCGAACACTTTTCATCCTCCCCAACGAGTTCGAGTCATCGAAGTTCGACTTCATTTGAATGAAAGCCATCCTAGAGTTAGTACTTGAAACTTCTCATGGAAATGAGACAAAACAGAAAAAGGGTAATAAATGCATCAAATCTAATCCAATCTATTATTATTATGCTTACTGGAGTAACATTTATGTTACCGAAGAAGGCCCAGAACTCCTTCCGTATAACATAATCACCATGAATATTAACACATAAAACAATACATAAATAAATAAAATAAACAGAACAATGTAAATAGTTAAGGATCATTGTAACACTTTCTATTATTAACAACAGAACCCTTTAAAAAATGAAAATGAACGTTGGTACGTAAACAAAGAACCATAAACAATAAGTATATGAACGCTTAATATTGTCTGTTAGAACCTAGTAAAATAAAACTCCGTACAATAAGTACATAAAAGCTTTAATATTTTCTATTATAAACAACATAATCCTTTGCAGTAAGTTCCCGAACTGGGCAACACACAATTTGCTATAAAGTAATTAATGTTTTTGTTGAAAGATGTAACGGTAACAGTTACAACAGACACTTGTTCAACTACAACATATGGAACATCACGTGTTCTATAAAACATTTCAAATTTGAACGCATACACTTTCTTTGATTCCATCACTTAAATGTAATTCGCCTGACATGAAATTAAAGTACAATTTCACATGAGTCCCGTATATAGTTCGAGTATAACTTTAATTTGAGGGGTCGTTCAAACAGAAATATGAAGGCGTGATGACTGATTGCAAAACATCATTTTTACAGACAGAAGCCTCTAGCTTTACTATTGGAAAAAGAGTATTATTTATAAATTGACGAAAACCAATTTCAAAAAGTTTGCTTTAAGGACTTGATTGGTGAGGAAATGAGAACAATATATCAAAAGCTGTATAATTTCATTTGCAATTTTATCTCTAACCGTTCTTGTAAACTTGCAAATATATATGGCACTGTATAACTCAGTGTTTTATGTGTCCAGGCTGGCGTAGTTGAAATCATTTATAGCCCTGTAATGTATCGTTCTTGTAGTGTATCAATGAAAACTTTTCACGGCAAGTACGGGCTCACCGGATACGTTAAACCGTGATAGTCTGTATCATAAACAAAATGTCATATATTCCTTTTATCGGTAATTTCAAAAAGAGCATTAAGGAACTACTTTTTTTGTCGAAGTGATCTGTGAAAAACGGTGTTCTACGGTATTTAGCGTCAACGTCATTCTACCAGAATGTGGAGTAATAAATGGACCTTTTTTGATTGATTCTCTGTAATTTAAGTAATTTTAAACGTTTATGTAATAGTGAATGAAAATTTATTTTACACTTAATTATAATAGGGGGTGTCAAATTTTGTGTTTTTTAATATTTTGCTCTTTGACGAACCGTATTATTTCAAATTTATGTTGCCAACGTTTCCTACCGATTTTCCAAATGAATTGCGTCATAAATGAGTGTCAGTTTCAAATATTGTTTTCTATTTTTTGAATTTTATGTCGTTATCATTTCTGGTAACTGTTTGGTGCTGTTATTTTTAATTTTCAGTACTTTGCAGTGGCCAAGGGAGATACCATTTACACATCATTGATTTATTTAGACATTCCAATTTTAATTATGGTCAATGCATTGATATACAGTATGTGATGAGTTTGTGGTAGGTTCCTGTGTAGGTCGAAGTTTACTGCCTTAATAATCCTATTACAGTTTTGTGAGTTGTCGGATAAACGCTCAAAAATGGCGAGGTTATTCGCAAGTTCTTGTGGCTGATGAACAGGAATTCGGGATTTGTCACTTTTTGGTGATGTTTGAAGAGTTTTGTTCAAATTATCTAAACTGTATTATTGTGAACGGAAGGTAGCTGCGAAAACGTAGCTCTAATGGTCGCGAACGGACGGCAGAGAATATTGCATGTCATTTTTGAACCGTTAAAACAACAAAAGTCGCTGTAGTGGGTCCATAATACAAGCAGACGTATTTAAATGTATGTGTTATGAGGGCGAGAATGCTATATTTCTAAGAAAATTGTATTATTTAATGTTGTGCTCGTTTTCTTTTTTTAGGGGGCGGGGGTTTAAATAGTGTTTTATTTTATCTTGTTTTTTTAACATTGGGTTAGTTATTGTGACGTACTGACGTAATCATTGTTAGATTCCTCCGCATACTACAGACTCAATTAATTTGGTATTAAATGCCAGTACGTTGGTACTGACTTTATCACCTGTACATCAAAAGGAAAATGTACAAATTACCGATAAACCGTAAAAACAGGATGCAAATATAATGCTGACACCGTTTCGTGTGCAATGGTTGTACCATTTCTATAACTGACTTCATAAAAAGAATAATATATTTGCCTCTCAACATGTTTTGACTGGAGTCAAGACATAAATAAGTATTTGATAATATTTTGAATTTTGTCTTATATTTCTTTGTGTATTGGTAAGCCTTTTACGTCCATACTGTGTGCATATGTTCATATGTATAATTAAGACTGGAAGTGTTAGATATTAAGTCAACATGAAAAAACGTTTGATTTGTGTCAACACAATAGAAACGTTTCTTGCTTAGTGTTACATGTACTTCCATTTCTAGTCGGAGATATCTTGAAAAATTGTTGGGACTGTTATAACGAGGAATTCCGTCGTGTCTAACGGATTTCATCTGTGAACCACAAAATCGCTTTGAAGACCATATACCTATTGCGTTGTCAACTCTTGAAAATATAAAATCTTGGTCTGTAAAAAATTTGTATCCTTTGGAAAGACAAATAGCCAAGTATGCGTCTTTGTGCTATTAATGACGCATAATTACTTTCAAGAAATAATTTCTTGCAACAATTTTCCACTTTGAAATAAAAATAAAAAATGGAATCTAATTTCAGCTTTATTTAATCTTTGATAATGAAACATCTACAGTCTTGTTTTTTCACCGAATTTCATAAATTTCGTTTTGATTGGATGACGCAGCAAGCACAGATGTGCTCGCGTGAGCTCATCTGTACTGGGTCATCTGTACCAGAAAACGGCCATATACGGAAGAATCCACAACTCGACCCATCTTGTTGTTTTGAGTTAGATGGGACCTCAAAAATCAAAATTGTGTTGTAATAATGAGAATTTTCAGGATACTTGATCATCAGCTGTCCCATACATGTCCTAAATAATTGAAATAACAATACAGGAAACCAACACATTAAATATTTAAACCTTATCATTTGAATGGACTTACATTGATTTCTAAACTCTTCTTCTGAAAGGGATTCTGCAATACTCTATTAAAGTAGAATTGTATGTAAAGTGAATAATTAAATAGTAATGCGAAAATAAAAACAGAGTGTAGAAGACTAGCAGAGTTTGTACCTGACACCATTCCACAAAACTAAAAGGAAACACTTTATCTTACCAGTAATAGCTCATATACTTTGAATATCTTCTTAATTTAAAGATTTATAACATGAACAAATAAGCATTCTGTGAGTATTTCAAACAATACATAGTCCCATACCAGCCGCATATTTCAGTTTTGAAATGGTAATACATTTTTTAATTCTGGTAAAAATTAGTGAACCAAAACCAAATTTAACTTGATCTGTTCATTATCTACAAGCGTAAAGAAAAAAGTGGAAATCAGAAACACCCCTGTTTTTTAAAGTTTAAATGACCATAACTCCCATAAAGATTTGCGGACTGAAGCAAACGTGATCTTGATCTGTAACTCATCATGGTAGACTCGCATAGCAAAGATCAGTTCATCATCTACCAGCGTTTACAAAAAAGTGTGGAAAACTGAATCGTGACTGACAGACGGACAAAGCGTGAACCTAAAGTCCCTTAGGCTTTCGCCAGTAGGGGACTAATAAAAATTGATATCTTCTGGCCATGTGCATGAACTGTAAAATAAAATGTAGCTTAAATTGTTCCTGGATCAAGCATCATTCACTAATTCACTGTTAATTGTTTTTACAATTTGTTTGTAATACATGTGTATGCCATAATATAACCTATCCTTTCATAAATATTCATTTTACTGATTGAAATAAGACATCAAAGTTCAATTAGTAAGCATCAAGTATATACTTCATCATAAACTTACATTGAAAAGGAAAGAATTTCATCCTGATATTGTGTCACACCATTTTTATTTGCAGAGGTCCATCTTCTCCAAGCCTGATTTCTGTGAATGTCACATATTAACACAGAATTTTCTACAAAACCCCAACCTTTTCAATTCATATTTATTAACGTTGCAATTTTTTTCATAAAATAAACTAAACAACACTGCATTGAATATAGATTAGGTAATTAATATATAATTATTTAGTTTAAATACATACATGTAAAACATTGGTCAAAGTTAAAATTGGCCGGATTTCATTAAACAGGAAGTAGGTGAGAGCCAGACCTGAAATCTATTCTGACATTATGTGCCCCCAACCTGATCTTGTATACCAAATTTCAAGTGGCCGTGATAAGTACATGAAGTTGGTAAGACAACGGTTATTTACCCTGAATTGTCTGTTCATGGCTCATATTTGTAATACTAAAAAATATCATTTTGAAAATGGCACTAAAAAATGGTCAAAAAATGAACTCTAGGTCCTACTGGTAAAATTACCCTAGAACTAAAATACAATCAGTCCACTTCTACAATTAAAGATTTGAAGATTTAAATAGTCTGAAGTATTAACATCAGACTTAACTTGCTGTAAAGGTATAATTTTAGTTTTAACGAAAAAAAAAAACTACCACAATTTCAAGATGTGCTCCATTCTGAATTTTGGAACCTTCATGTTCTGGGACATATTTTTCCTTTTTTTGATTTTTACCTGGAAAAACTTTGTTGATGGACATCATCTCTACCTCTGATGCATCAATCATGAAGCTATTTGGTTGCAAGTTGGATTAAACCTTTTAATTATGTCCAGAGCTTCTGAAATAGACTCACTATCTTCACTCTGCGTTACAAATGCTCCTACAACATAATAACCACTGTTAGCAGGTACACAGAGAAATAACAATGGGAGTGCGTATTTGCTGGTCCTATAAGTTGCATCTAAGAAAACCATTTCTCCACCATAACTTTGCAACATAAATTTCTGCCGTAAATAAACAGAAACGGTTGATCTTCTGTTTTTACTTGAGCTTCTTCTTCCTCATCTTCTAGGGTTGGTCTTCTTATTGTTCCCGGCATTCTTAAATAAATAAAGTTATTTGGATGATGTTCATTCCAAGCCTTCACCTTTTCGCCTAGCTGTTACTGGTCAAGTAGGCCCTGCACTATCTTCCTTTTTCTCCGGTCTATCATAGCTCGTAGATCTTTCCTGTTCGAGTAAAACCTTCTATTAAATGAAGATGGAAGGCTGTTCCTACCGAACAATGTTTTTACGTTTCAGAAACATTTGTCTCTTCATTTCTCCAATATTATAGACTCGTTCATGAACTAAAGAATAGATGTGATCAACCACTCTCTGGTCGATAGGAGCTTTCAAATCAGCAGCCTACAAAATATAGCACGAAACCATTTAAATCAAGAAGCCTGCAGAAATTAGCAAACACCTTAGCTAAAAATACCATACTTTTGTGAAATAAAATTACCACAAAGTTCCAAACAATAATTTTAGCTACGCCTGACACGCGTTTTGTCTATTCAAGACTCATCAGAGGTGCACTAAACCAAGATTGAAATGCCAAACACTATATGAAAACTATAAGCCAAATTGCAACCTTGACCAATTTCTTTCATTTCACCAATAGGAAATCCTAAATACATATTTAGAATAAAACAGTGCTCAAAAGTATATTAATTCATTAAAACAAACTTTAACTTTATGTTATATTAAAGAACTATATGATACTGTTCAGTGGTATTTGCCCAAAAATACTGCTTGAGAGGCAATTATCCTTTCTATCAAATTAAAAAAATAAATAATAAACCGGCCTTTACATTACACTAGCCAACTAACTTTATTTGTGTACAATTACCCTTAAGAAGAAACTGCAAAGAAAAATCTAATGTATACAAGTTAATAAAAAACATTACTTATTTTTTTAAATTGCAGCTAATGGCCTTCTAGACTACAGACATTAAAAACATTTTTTTCATAGACTGTTAGGTTTTATTCTTGCGTCACTTAATGATTTTGATCAATAAGTTCTATGACTGAAGAGACAAATACTCGAAAACACGTATCTAATTGTAATGACAACAATGTTGTGGCTCCATCAATACATAAACGTATCAATTGAAAGAGCTTAGATCAAATACCGGTAATTTATATGGAAATCCCACTAACTAGATTCTCGCTTAGTATAAGTACAAGGAATGGAGACACCAATCTCTTTTCATTCTATTCAATTCTAAAATTGCACATTGTCGACGTCATTACCATAGAAGATTGATTGTGTTTCTTTCATATGTCCTACTAGGCCTTTTTAAAGACCCCTTTTGTAAAATGTAAAGTAATCTTCATGTTTCCGCTACAAAAAGCTAATTTTTTTGGCCTTACCTATACTCGTCCAGTGGTGTTCTAAATTTCATGAACTTTTTGCTATCATTCTTAAATTGATTTATTGTTTCCTAACTTGACCTCGTCCTGAATATTGCAGAAATACTGCTCGCTGAACAAAAACAATATATTAACTAATTTAAATGTTTCTTTGTCAACTAAATATACATCGATATTATTTATGTGCATTTGATGCCAATAAATCATATAAAATAAACTAATTGTGACTACTCGACAAATTACACATCATTAATATTGTTATGCCGTATAAACAGCACGCAAAAATAGATTCAACATGACTGGTTAGGTGATAATCTTCTATGCCTCAGAATCAGCGTCAAAACTACTTGTTAACTATAGAATTCGATGTCCGTTCTTTTTAATGCTAAATCAGTTTTTCGCGTCTTCGTATAGTCATATCTTGTGCAACAACACTTATCTGCGTGGGTTTGAGAGAAGGCAGTTAAGGCTTCAAATGGTGCATCGAAAAGGTCGACAAATTTCAATCTGCTATTTTTAAACCAGTGTATCTAAATGAATACGAATGAATACATAATGTTCAAATTTATATTTTGTGTTTAACTAAAAATACAACGATAATATATGCAAGAAATAAGATTTTTTTCCTCTGTTTTAAATTAAGCAAAAATTCAGCGTTAAACAACATACAAATTTCCGCGATACTGTTTTACAATACATTTTTTGTATATAAATGCATTACTGACTTAATTTTTGATCAACCCATAACGATGTACGAGAAAAACAAGAATTACGTATAAACGCAATTACTTCCGTTGGAAAATAACTTATCTTAGATGACGTCGTACATACAGAATTATTCAGGAATTCATCATATTATTCACGCAATTGTCTCAAGTAATAAATAAAATCAAAAATGACAAAATATTAGTTATTAATGTACAATAAAATATATAAATTTTTACTTACCGCTTCATAGATCAATGAATTAGATATGTGTACAAAATAATCTTAAAAGTTCTAAATGAGATCACGAGAAAGATAGTGTACATAAAATATGTACTATTTTGGTGAAGAGGAATGTTCTGCTTAGCTAATTATAATTGTGAACTATTATTACGTCAATATTGAATGCGACAGTCTGGTATTTATAGTATTGTCATGTCGGAAGAGGTATCTCCTGACAGTAACTTCATCTCATCTTTATTATTAGGTCTAATATGAATGTAAAAATATCACACATGGACACACACACACCCAAATACATACACAAATGCACACTTTATAAAGAAAACCTCCAACAAGACAGACATTGGTACTAAGAAGCATTTGCAAGGCCCAAGGGAATATAACGATGACGTATTTTGTTGCGCTGAAATACAGCAAAATAAAACTTTAGTAAAGTTTTGTTTTTATTTGACAGCAATAACAAGTGTAAGAAGTGTCTCTCTTTTAATGACAATACTTTGATGAGTTAAATCTTGTAAATTGCATGAGCTTTTAGACTACAATATGTTAAGAATATGAATTATAGTAAATATACATTTTACTAGCTCCTACTTCTGCAGTAAATCAGTGTGTAAAGAAGATAAATTTTTATTGCCCAAATTTAAAAGCTTTCATTTAGAAAACAGAGGCAATAACAAATAGCAAATATGAGTTATGTTTAGCATGCAATGCAAAAAATGGAGTAATTTAGGTATATTTTTAATCTGTTAAAATCTTGTTTAAATTTTCCGGAACAGGCTGACCCATGCGTAATATTAAATACTTGTATGCAAACAACAAACAGGAGACAAATCTATTTATGGTATTGTATTAGCCACGAAGAAAGGCGAATGAATACAGATGGATATATTTTGCATTTCATACGTTCTTTGTCCCACATCTGTCATTACGAAATGTCCAATGTGCAAGATTTTATGTTCAATACTTACAAATACATTCACTTGTCTACTATTGTAATACCAGCTGAGTAACTTAGACTGTATTTAATCCCCAAATATGTGATATCTACTAACCTTGAATAATTGTTATGTTTATTTAACATTATTTATTCACTTATCAAGCCCAAGTATTTTTGTTGACCTATTTGGAGATGAGAAGCACAAGACTATAAGTTCTTATAAATAACAAACAATTGGTCAAGAACAAAAAAATCTAGTTTCTTAACAAATGGAACCTTACATCATAGGTGCACAGTGATGTTTTTACTTCCTGGAAATTAATCTCAATATGTCTCATAAAAAATTGTTTTTGGGAAATTTTTAATTAAATGTAATTTGGAAATTAATCAAATATATTTTTTAAATTATCAATTAGAAATTGATATTTTTCATTTTCCATATATTTCTATGTTTATTAACCTTGTTTTATTAACAAAGGACACCAAAGGATGTGGAATCAAAATTGAGACATTTGTTTTAATAAAAAACAAATTTTGCAAAAATTCAACCAAACATCATAATTACAAGAATAAATAAAATTTGCACAGTGATGTTTTTACTTCATGGAAATTAATCTCGATTTGTTTCATAAATAAGAATTTTCAAAAATTCTAATTTATTGTAACTTGGATATTAATAGAATATATGTTTTAAATTTATCACCTAGGAATGGATATTTTCCATTTATTTCTTTTTATACTTACCCTGTTTATTAACAAAAGGCACCAAAGTGAAAGAAGAAAAGATGTTGAAACTAAAAAAAGGAGACATTTTAGCAAATCTTTGCATTCATTTATTGTTTTGTATATTGTACCAGCCTTTTATATTTTAGGATTTCCAAGTAAATATTAAATTATATTCCAATACTGAATTTATCTTTCATGCATGAAATATGAGTTGTTAAATTAATAAATTTTTTATAACGTTCATATACTTTTTAAGAATCAGTGCACATTTTATGTTTTTTTGTACCTTGTCGGGAATATATTTACAAAAATCAAAATTTGAATTCTAACGGTTTATTTAAAAAAACTGTTGGAAGAAAATAAGCAGCACGTGTTACACAAAAAAAACTCATTTCATCTACATTAAGGATAAGACGCAACTCCTGGAAATCCAACATTATTTATATAAAATTTGTATATGTAAGAAAATCTAAATTAATTGAACGTTTTATGAGGAAAATATTGCAAAAGCTATAATTTTTTATACTTTGTGACAAGAGTTATTTGCTTTTTATGAAAACCACTTGAAGAAAAATGAAAAGTCTTATATGCGGGACAGAATAACTAATAATCTACTAAGTCAAATACATTATTCAAAATTGATTGAACCTAAATATTTTAGGAGTAAACTTTAAGGAAACAATCCATATTTTTAGAAACATAGTTTTGTTAATTTAGCATATAATGTTTAAGGTAATAGCCTATGTCTCATTTACAATGTTAAATCTTATGGGTATGCTGTTGATAACTTACTAGAAGGCAAACGATATTTTATGAATTCTTGTTTCTTGTATTTTATTTATAAAAACTCATTTTCTTTTGTTATCTAGATGTAATGTTTTCTATCATGAAAAAAACGTTTTACGAGAATTACGTTGCACATAATAGGTGCAGGTCTCATACGTACAGAATTTCACACCATAGAATTGGGTAAACAAAATTGTTTGTTAGACAAAGCGTTTTTTTCTGTTTAAATCCTATAAATATGTTTATAAGTTCTTAAATTAATACACGAAAATGGCCACCATAGTTAGAGCTTTAGCATGCGCATGTCTATAAACAAAATAAACAAACAAATACCTGGCATTGAATATATATTACAATATGACAAACAATTTCTTACTGCTACACAAATGTAACTAAAACATGGAGACAATTCTGATCCCTTTCTTCTTTACCATGATGGTTGCTTCTACTTGCAAAGCTACACATAATGTAAATACATAAACATTGTAGCATTAGGGGTGATAAATCTCATCTTGTTTACACATATTGATTATTTGGCTGTAAAATTGGTAGACAATTATATTGAATGCGTTGAATGCTTCGGTGTATTGATTAATATGGCTTGACTGTCTTTTTTTTAAGAGAACAATAGATGTTATGTCTCTCAAAAAATTTTGTTGTGTTCATATGTTTAAAACTTTAGAAATACACATTAACCGTTCTTGCTTTAACTATTGACAATATGCCGTTGTCAATGTAATGTCATTTTCCAAATACAAATTATTGTTTACAATCTGAGATTAAAAGATCACCATTAAGCGTAGGATCATATGACTAAAGAACAAGGTTTGACATATATCACAATGAAATTAAACTAAATACTGTATATTTTGTTTGTAATTATATTTCAACTAATCTTCGTACAATAAAATGAAATAAGAATATAAATAAACTATAATAATAGTCATAAATGAAATATTGTTATTTGATAAAGTAACAAACCTGCAATATAACTAAATAAAAATTGTAAAGTGTAATGTATTTATTTGACGAAAAGCAAGTAAGTTATGCTGTGCCGCAGTTGGTCCAAGAGGAATGTTTGGAACTGTTTTGTTTTTGCTATAAGATATAAAATTAAAAAAAAACAAAACAAGTAAATGACCAAAACTGCTAAAACAAACTATTTGGAATGCGATATTTATAAAGTGGATAAATAAAAATAAATCTGTATATACCAAATGTACAAATTGTCAATAAGACAGTATCTTTTAGGTATCGAGTCAGTTCGCCTCGAATTTCGTTCGCACCTGAGTCATTTCGCCCCGGTACTTGTTCGCACTGGGTCGATTCGCCCCGATTTCTATTCGTACTGGGTCGATTCGCCCCGTTAAATATATGTTATATAATAATACATGTTTTATTGATTTGTTGTATTTAATTATCCAGTTAATGTAATTATTTTGTTTGTTTATGGTGCAGGTGTTTGATGTGTGGTTATCTGATTGACAGGTGAGCATAATCAGCTGTAATTAATTACACTACAAACACCAAAACCTTAATTTCCTAGCCAAAACCTTAATTTCGCAGTCAAAACCTTAATTTTTTAAGAGTTGACTGTAAAATTAAGTGTTCTTTTCTTAAATTAAGGGTGTGACGGGGAAATTAAGGTTTTGACGCGGAGATTAAGGTTTTTACTCGGAGATTAAGGTTTTTTGTGGATTGGACCCCTGGGTCGATTTCAATGACCTCAGGCAATGTTGTTGATAACAATCATGTACTATACTTTAGATCACTATCAACTTTAACTTTATCAATGCATACAATTATTTTTTGTCCAAATAAATACAGATCATGTGCAAAAATAAAAAATATTACAATGCACGAACGTGAATGCATTTCCTGTCAACTTTTCATAACGAAAGGTATTATTAATTGCAAAATTGTTTAATAAAAGTGATGTATTTCGTAAGGTACTGTGATTGTTTTATAAATATTGCAATATAACATTTACATTTGAAGATCAGAAGGTAATTTAATTTACAAGAAACTTCGCAGATCAGAGATTCAATACACATCGGCTATATTGTTTACCTGTAACGAATTATGAAAGAATAAAGGACGGATGTTACTAAAGTTTTTGTTTTGAACGTTTTTAATTACTTTTTTTTTTGGTTTCCCCAACAGGTTTCATGGTAAGTTTGTGTTATTTAAATTTAAATTTTGTTACCTGTTTCATGTTTTGTTCGTTTAACTGTGTTCTTTTTAAATCTGTTTCTGTTTAAAATTGTTTAATTTGTTTTTGCCTTATTATTACGTTGGTGCTTAATGTCGTTTTATTTTTTACCATTTTATTTGCGTAACTGTTCTACTGTCAGCGGTGGCTTTAAAATGAAAATTTGTTTATTAATGATTACTTAAATATTAAATAATTAAATAAAATAATTTCTTTGTTGTTCCTCAATACGCAATAAGTTCAATGCTACGTCAAGGTACTGTAAAAAGTTTAATTCTATTATATATATAATTTGGTTTCTGGAATTTTGTAATCATTATTTTACAGGTTTAAATATTTTTTGTTACCAACTTAATGTTGGTGTATTGTAAAAGCGATGTGTGGTAAAGGGGCACGTGCACGGACGTAAAGCAGAAAATGTAAAATGCATTTTATTGCGAACTAAATTGCACGTAAGAAAATTTTAAAAAATCTTTTTTTTTGTGACTTGTTCTTTCTTATTACCTTTAGAAGCTCCGAATTTAATTTGAACTGGAAACAACATCAAAATGTAATTTTGCATTTTTGGTAGTTCTGGTCGGAAAAAATGCACGCAAATTAAGCAATAAAGATTACGAGAGCCAAAGTTGTGCACACCGGCTGAAAAAAAAACGATTACCTTGCACGAAAAAACCCAAATATCACCAATAGACAGTATCTATGAAATTTTATCAAGTACACTTAACGTTTGGTCATTTTATTATTTTTTAAAACCGTAAAATCATTTGCAATGAATATACTGCTTGGCTATTGCTTCGTCATCAATCTGTTGGATATAGTTACGTTATAATATCGGCAGGTGTCCATCTAATCAGACAATTATAACTATAATTATTTATAGGAGTTATTTTTCATTTTCTGAAGAAGGTAGAAAGTATCAATGATGTTGTGAAGGTAAACATAGGTAAATTATCAGTTGAACCCTAATTGAGCTTATATAAATGATATTTCTTTTTTTATGAAAAAGTAAACATATTTTCCTCTTGTACCCAGTGTGAGATAATGTATTCGTAGTTGCGAGAATTCCAAACTGTTTTAAAAATGTTAAGCATCTTCTTACTTGAAGCATATAATTAATACTTTAAAATCCGAAATGGCTATAGTATTGACTAAATCGTATGAGCGAAACAAAGACTGACTTTTTAATGAATGCGAGATTTTGCTTTGAAATACTACAAGCGTGTTTTACATCGCGCGCGCATCTAGAACAGAAGTGTTTATACTTTATTCAGAACGGGTAATAAAATCACTTTAACATTGACATTTGAGTCGCGTCATTTTTCAAACTGGACAAGGTTAAAGACTCTTTTAGCTTTGATGTCTATAATTTAACGCATTTGTAACGAACGGATTTTCTTTCCGCGCTACGACTAAACTGTGCTAAAAAATATTGAACATCCAACAAGGATTCAACATCAGAGGATTTCGAAAGGCTGGAAGTTATCTATTTTATTTACTGATTTTACAATTTATAGATCAACATAGACAAACACGCGACGTATGTACTTACAGATGGCCTCGGGGTAAAAATGACAGTGTGGTGAAACATGTACAATAAGTACATACATTGTAAATATACAATATTCGTACACTTGTCTTGGGGGAGTTTTAAACGTCCTGCACCGACAACCGTATGCCCCTGGTCGGACGAAATATTCTTACAATGTCAAAAAATATATTCAATTTGTTTGCAGCAGCCTTTGAAACGGGTTGAAATGCGAGGCTCTGTCCATAGGAGTAACCATTGCTGGATACCAACAGTCTGCCACCTCTCTTGCTACCAGTCTCCAAAACTTTATAAGTTATTGGTTGGTCTTGTATGATGTCTTCTGGCAAGTCTGGATGGAAGTTAATGGAAACTTCCAACGGCTCTGGATTGTTGTCGACATTTCGGTTTGAAAGTACCATCTAAGTCATCGTATTCGGCTGGTACATCTTCTCTGACGAAAGGTCCAAAGAGATCATCATCCATTGGTTCTGGTTGGTCAGGCATGGCTGCATGTGGTTCGGGAATTTCTGAACACCCTTGGCAGACAAAACTGAGTACAGTTCTGTCTTTTAGGGCATTCCTGTACTGTTCAATCGTGATCCCCGTGTTACATAAACGGTGCTGCCAACGATCACAGATATCGCATGACACAGCATCCTGTCGAGGTCTAACTTGCAGATTACAAGAAACACACAAGTCGGACATTTTTTTAATGATTCACATTTGATTGCATCTCCTTTTTATAAGCAAGATATAAAGACAACACAAGCTAACATAATAAGTCGTAAACTGTACTCATAGCAAGCCAAGAAGCCATTTAATTGCTGCAATTACCACCTAATGGTATATTATAAACAATCTATTAGCTTTCTTAATTGAAGCCATTTAATTGCATTTCTATTAACAAGCGGTGAATGAAACAATTTTGTTGACATTAATTAATTAACTGCAGAAGTGTGTTCATATAAACTTTTTTAATTGAAGCCATTTAATTGCAATTGCAAGTTAATTAATCATTTAAAATAATTTGTAAAAACTTCTTCTATGTCAGAGCGAAACGACTCATTTTGCGGGGCGAAAAGACCCGGCGCGAAACGACCCAGTGCGAATATGTAATCGGGGCGAATCGACCCGGAACCATCTTGTAAGGAGTATACGAGTCTGACTTAAGGCAGGGCGTGCTTAAATCTAACTCAATTGATAAGGAATGCCAAAGCTGGGGTTTTTACGGATACTCCGATTTCCTCATCTAATAAAACAGGTACCCCTTGAAGTAGCACAAACTAAAATAGGCATGAAAGTTAATTAAAACAAAGAAATAATAATAATAATAATTATTATCAGTATAACAATATAAGGGTAAAATTAAAGCATTATAAAATTCTACTTACACTCCAATAACTCTGTCTAAATATTGTTTAAATAATCACAGACAAATCCTGTTTTCAATGATAATAAGAAAACATAAAGGATATCATTGAAGTATAAAGTATAACAATAAAACAAAAAAAATAATGTAAATACATGTAGTATAAACAAGAGAACATCGAACAATAAGTGGACGAACGTTGTAATAACTGAAGCCGTACAATAAAAAGATGAATGTTTTAATCTTTTCTATTAAACCAGAGAACATCATTTACCATTTTTATTATTAATAACGGTACATCGTACAAACATTAGTCGAACGCTATACACGTTTCCATTATAAATAATGACACGCTGTACACTAAATAAAAAATAAAAAAACCCATGCAGCAAACCCATACACGCCGTAATCTGTTTTAATTATATACCAGAGAATATCATACAATCAGTTGACGAAGGCTATACACTTTCCCATTATAAATAACGGTACATCGTATAATAACAAGATGAACGCTTTTATCTTTTCTATTATCATCAACGAGAGCCCACTAAGCACACTAATGAACGCTGTAATCTTTTCTATTGTAACCCATAGTACATCGTACAATAATTAGACGAAAGCTATTCACTGTTTCATTATAAATAACGACACGTTGTACACTAAAAGATAAACGCTTTTATCTTTTCTATATCATTAGGAGCCTTTGCAGAACACCAATGAACGCTGTAATCGTTTCTTTTTTAAACCAGGGTACATCGTAGACTGACTAGTCGAACGCTATACACGTTTCAATTAAAAATAACGACACGTTGTACACTAAAAAGATAAACGCTTTAATCTTTTCCAATATCATTAACGAAAGCCCATGCAGCAAAGCCATGAACGATGTAATCTTTTCTATTATAAACCAGAGTATATCGTACAAAAAGGAGACGAACGCGAACGATTTTTCCATAATAAATAACGGTACATAGTACAATAACAAGATGAAGGCTTTAGTCTTTTCTATTATCATTAACGAAAGCCCATTCAGCATACCAATTAACACTGTAGTTTTTTCAATAATAAACAAGAGTACATCATACAATAAGTAGACGAAAGCTATACACTTTTCCATAATAAGTAACGGTACATCGTACAATGACAAGATGAACGCTTTAATCTTTTCTAATATCATTAACGAAAGCCCATGCAGCAAATCCTTGAACTCTGTTAGCTTTTCTATTATAAACCAGAGTACATCGTATAATAAGTAGACGAAAGCTATACACTTTTCGGCTATAGCTAACAGTACATCGTACAATGACAAGATGAACGCTTTAATCATTTCGATTGTCATCAACGAAAGCCCATGCAACTAACCCATGAACCTTATAATCTTTTCTATTATAAGCCAGAGTACATCGTATAATATGTAGACGAAAGTTATACACTTTTCCGCTATAAATAACGGTACATCGTACAATGACAAGATGAACGCTTTAATCTTTTCTATTGTCATCAACGAAATCCCATGCAGCAAACCCATGAACGCTGTAATTTTTTCTATAATAAACAAAAGTACATCGTACAATAAGTAGACGAAGGCTATACACTTTTCAGCTAAAGATAACAGTACATCGTACAATGACACGATGAACGCTTTTATCATTTCGATTGTCATCAACGAAAGCCCATGCAACAAACCCATGAACCTTGTAATCTTTTCTATTATAAACCAGAGTTCATCGTACAATAAGTAGACGAACACTATAGATTTTTCCATAATAAATAACGGTAGATCGTACAATGACAAAATGAATGCTTTAATCATTTCTATTGTCATCAACGAAAGCCCATGCAGCAAACCCATGAACGCTGTAATCTTTTCTATTATAAACCAGGGTACATCGTACAAAAAGTAGGTGAACGCTGTAACCTTTCCTATTATAAATAACGAAACAATGAGTAACAATGTGACAGAAACGCTGTAACAGATGAAATAAGCGTGGACACAAACTTTTCAAACAGCCTTACACAGTTTTTCAGCAACAATTCAACAATGTCCGATAAGTGCACCGCAATTCTGTATAAATAATTTCTGTTTTTGTTCATAGATGTCACTGTCATGTTCACAACAGAGACATGTTCAACTACAACATATGGAACACAATGGGTTCTGGTATAAAAATCATATTTGAACACATAAATTTCTTTTTCTTGGATGTCATCACTTAAATGAAATTCACCTGACATAAAGTTAAAGTAAAAGTTCAGGTTTATCCTACCCTCGTTTAACATGCGAGAGTAAGCAGAATTTCCGATTTCGTTCAAACAGAAAAGTGAAGGCGCAGTGATTGTATGCGAAACGTTTTGTTGACAGATAGAAGCCTCTAAATATACTACTGGAAACATAGTATCATTAATAACTTGGCCAAAACTTACTTTAAACAGTTTGTTTTGCTGCCCCGTTTGGTTAAAGATTGAAAACATAATATCAATAGCGGCATAAATTTCTGTTTGTTGTTCAATCAGCGTGTCTTGTAAACTTGCAAATATATACGGTACTGTATAATTAAGTGTTTTCTGTGTCCAGTCTGGTGTGTTAGAAATAGTTTTGTGTCCGTTACTGCTCTGTTCTTGATTAATATATTCAAAAGAATTTATTGATAGTGTTACGGAAATTGTATTTGATTGACTTGTAGAGAAGACAGGGTGCAAATTTCCTGACGAAACCGTTTCGTCTGCAATGGTTGTTCCATTTCCTGATTTGACTCGTATTTGTGTTTTATTGTTGAAACTGTAATCAAGAAAAATGACAAATTTGCCGGTCAAAATATTTTGACTTGAATTAAGATATAAATAGGTATTTAATATCTCTGTGCTTTTTGTCTTCATACAGACGCTATTTTGGTTTGTGCAGGTATAAGTCTTTAATGTCCACATTGTGTTAGCTTGATCACATGTATAATTAAGGTTAATGTTGTTGGATACCAGGTCAACCTCTAATAATGTTTGATTTGTTTGTACACAATCAAAACCTTTTCTGCTTAGCGTCACGTCCATCTCAAGTCTTGTAGACCTTGTGAAAATGCTGGATCGGTTATCACCAGAAATACCGTAGTATCTTATTAACTTCTTATGTGAACCGCAAAACCATTCTGAAGACCACACACCTGTTGAGTTGTTATTTCCTACCAAACACAAAAACTGATCGGATCTTGAAAATTTAAATTCTGGGTCTGTAAAAAAAGCTGTTTTTCAAATATTCAGATAACACAATGGATCTGTTTGTGTTTCAAACAAAGTATAATTAATCTTAAGAAATAGCTTACTTGAAATTACTATGTGACATATGATAGAAAAAATTAAAAAACCGAGTGATTAGGGAAATTAGTCTACGACTGATCACATGGCTTGTCAAAACTGATATTGCGGGTTGAGTCTCACTGGGCACGGTACACTCGACTCCAATGTTGAAAGGTTTGTCAGTTTGTTTATCGAAGTTTCGGTGTTTTTTCGGGTACTCAGGCTTCCTGTCCAATAAAAACCTTGGCGCCACGATAAAGCTGAAAAATTGCTGAAATTAGTGTTAACACAATTTAAACATACAAAACTCAATATCATGTTAACTTACGGAATATCCATTTGTACAGTTGAAATTATGAATGTTCAAAATTTAGTCATGATTCTTAAGTGTTATACAGGCCAACCTGTAGTTACAAGTTCTAAATTGTCTCTGTCGTATTTCATCCAACTTTTAAATTTTAGCTATAAACGCCACAGAACTGTATTCATCATATAAAGCGAATATAATAATATCTTAATTTACATCATATAAATTTATATTTTTGCATAAAAACCTCAACATTTAATAATTTTTTAATTTTATAAGCGTATCTTCGGAATAAATATGAAAAACACTTTTATTCATTATAGCATGTGGAGAAAACATATGTATTTAGAAGCACTTTGGGATACATACCTGAACTATAGAATGAAAGCAAACTCACCACGAGAACTATAAACATGATTGCATAAACAATAGCCCTCATATAGCTAACTTGGTACATCATGTTGAAACCACTGCGCACGCTTTCTGCTGTATTTCTTTTGAAGTCCTCAAAAGTTTTAATTTCTACAAAATAAACTCTTCACACTAAAACTAGCGGTCAAGATAGATCAAGGCAATATGGAAATAGCGTAAAACAATATATATGATTGTTAAGTATTTTTTATTAAAATATATACGCAGCTTTAACAGCTATCGATTTCGGTAAGCAACTCAAAAATAAATAATTCCTACAATGCACTAGGTACTGGGCAATCATATTGGGTTGAAGAACAATTATAAACGAAAATTAGACTATCGACTATCCTATCAAAAATCTGGAGTAAAGACGGTTCTGCGCGAAAGTATATAATGTAACTCTAACATTTTTGCGTTATTGATAATGTAGCCGTTTATGATATACAATTAAACAGACCAGCAATTAATGTATTCTATTTAAAAATTCAATTACATATCGTTTTTTTGTAAATAGGAAGAATTATTAACGAAGAATTATAAAAGAATACTTCCGTTAAAATATTTACTTTTAAATACATCGAATGTGTGCAGAAAATTCTGTACAGAAGAAAGATCGTTCTCCAGGTCTTCTAACACTCTATTTTGTGTTTTGCTCTCAAATTTTAATTCCAAAATCGCTTGGATCTTTTTCATTTCTTTCGTTTCATCAAATAAATACGGCTGGCTATCAATGCATACTTGTAAGTAACGAGTGTAATCCATTGCATTATCAATAAATGAACATAACTTTTCGGCTTCTTTAAAAATTCTACTTTTCTCTATTTTGCAAGCATCATCGTACTTTTGTAATAATTGGTTTTTTCTTTTGTCCCTTTCTGAAAATATCTTTTAATGCAACATTAAACTTTGTCTGTCGCTGAGTGAGCACCTCTATGTTATTCTTCAATTCTTTTTGGATGATGGTAATGCTGGAAATTTTTTTATTGAACTTTAAGATCAACTCATTAAAAGATTCTTTTCGTTTCATGAATCCATAATCAATGTTTACTACTTTATGTGTTTTGCGATCTCGATGATCATTAGATACACATTTAGAGCAAACCGCTTTTCTGCACTGATTTGCTTCACAAAAAATTCTAATGGTGCCAAATCGTGTCCCGGTAAGGCACATAACTGTATTGAAGGTGGTGTGGTAACTTGAACTGACTGACCGTTTTCTCTAGTTTTCTCAAGTAATGACGACAGTTCCCTTCTAATATTATCCTTATGAAGACTTTCTACGTCTTTATTGTCTAAGTTATGTATATTGTTACATAATGGACATTTTATTCCTCTTCCAGAATCCAGTTTCATCAGGCAGACACTGCAGAACGTATGATTACATCCGAGTATCCGTGGAACGTTAGCTGTCTCATTATACTTTTCTGTACAAATCACACGATGTAAATATTGTTCTTCCAGCAAAGCTATCAATTTGTCAGCCATGATTCTGAAACACGAAGGCAAACAAGCAGAATCAAAAAAACAAACAGCCACATTTTTCATTTAACATTTATATCATGGCGTGTATATTAGATTAGACAAGAACATTTACAACCTAGGACCAATGGGAGAACTTTGAAACCTCATTAATGAAAATAAACAATAGTAACAAACTTTCAGTGCACCTATAATACAAATGTTGGATAAAATTATCCTTGTAAATAGCACATTTTTAAAATTTACTAAGCTCAACGTGGATTTTTTCTAAAAAGGACTAATCAGTGGCGCTAATGTAAAACTTCTACCTGTAAAAATAACATTTACATTAAGAAGAGTTTTTCCATTTACATATTCAATTTTTTTTGCTGTTGTGAAACGATTCGTCGTTGTGTTTCCTTTTTTCAAATCATTCTTTTCACATGTATGTTGAAATAACTCTTGCTTGTAGAACAACGATAACACACTGGTTCTTATCTGTATTTTTATTGTATGACCAACGGATCAATACCAAATTTAGGTTCCACATTCGAACTTCATGACTTCCTACAGACAAAAGAAATATGAGTATAATTATGACAAGTTCCTGGTACTAAGTTTCTGGGATATACACAAATATAATATGGTTCAAAGCGAAATTATTTAGCAGCGATCAACAACACTCAAGAATGCTTTAGAGAAGGAGTATCTTATCTACAATGTTCTTAAAATAAAAAATACTTTCAGGTATAATAATTTTACCTACCGTTATCATGCGGTAACGAAATTTGCATCAGATATGTGGTTTCGTTGAATATATTCTTCGCTTACTTTTTAATGCATGTGGTGATGCCATAATATGTTACAACATTAATATTTACATCATCCACCCCTAAAAGTGAGACAAAATATCTCATAATTTATACATTTATGTTTTATGGAAAAGAATTTTACAAAACATGTCAATGTCAAAGGTAGCAAGAAATGGCAACAGCAACTAGATATATAGTGTTTTGCAATTCTTAATCATACATATCGAATCACTAGTGATACCAAACCTAGAAACATTCAATTATAATTTTTATAATTATGAGGAGGATTCAATATACAATTATCTATTAAGTAATTAAAAACTGTTTTGCTTTACTTTAGTTTTTTTATTTTATCATCATAGGATGTAGAACATTAGGATCTTTCTCCAAAATTAGCAATTCTAGGTACATTTCCAGATTCATGTACATTTCCTGAACTTGTCCTAATTTTGTTCCTTTTCGCAAGACATTGTATTAATTATTATAAATAGACTAAAACCAAACATGTCATGAGTTTTTTTTAATAAAGAGTTTGAAAAAGAACAAAATGGAAAACAATGAATGAATTGGTTGAAAATACAATCTTTCAGAAGGACTATTGTAGGTATTATTTAATGTTTTTAAACTGCAAAATTTGAATGCATTGGATATTTATTATCATTTTGTAGTATGTTCATCTATGTCTATGGATACTATATATAAGTGTTTATAAGAAGTTACATCATGTATACATGACTCTGAAAAACGTATTCAAACTTATAATTAGTCTTTACAATGTATATTCACATAATTGCAAGATTTTTAATGACTTGTTCCAATTAATAAACAAGATGCAATTCGAATCATATAGGAAAGTGACTACAAAAACATTGTCCACACTGTGGGTTTATTTACAACATAATACCTACAAAAATAAATAGTGGTTGCAATGTATTCAAATTAGTTAAAGAAGAATTAAAAGATAGCTGAAAAGAATCTTTGAATCACTTCAAGTCATGTTCACTTGCCTTTATCCTGAAAATAATTGCTCATTCTGAGTTTAAAATTATCACACTAACTTTCTCTTTAACGGTTTGTGAATACTGCTGTTTCGTGGTGTAAATAATTATGAACTTTAGTTCTCGATACACTTTACGAATGATAAGCAATATTTTTCTTTTTACCTTTGATGAAATTTTATTCTAAAATAATATATCTTTGCCATTTTCAAATGGTCATTATAGCAATATTATACTTTATTTCAATATGACTGAAGCACTGTCAATATATCAAAAATATAGTAGAAAAGTTGATAATACTCCATCTTTCCACGCCCCTCTTGATAGAAAATATTTGATCTCCCTTATTGCCACTGTAATTCTGATTTCCATACATTGTACTGCCCTATTATAAAAAGATTACTGAAATAAAAATCAAAAGAGATCTTTCTCTAAGGTTGGAGTAAATGATGCATTTCACCATATAGGGGCTTAAATTATTGTGTACTACGTCATCACATTAAACATCTTATTTTTTGTACACTATTTCACTTTGTTCAATCAATTGTATACGACGCAATAAAAAATTTAACTATCGGAACACTTTAAACCTCCATACTTCTAGAAGCCATATTGCCGATTTAAAGAATTATTCCTCAAATAAATTTGTTATTGTTTCCCGCAGTAGACAATAAGAAACTAAAATAAACAAAATAGAAATATAAATAAGTCAAAACTTAAAATTGATCATAATGAAGGTGTTGAATAAGGTGGTTTGTTTTGTGTACCAGTCACTAGTCAATATTCAATAAAAGGATAGATAAAACGATAAACGAACGTTGAATTTTAATAAACACGTGTATTTACCTTGTGTATATACTAAGTAGCAAAACTAAATTTGTACCACATGTATATACCTTGTAACAAAACTAAATTATACTTTGTTCAACAGTTATTGAATGGCTTTAAATCCTTGACAAGTGTAGAACATAACATTAGTCAAAGCATGTATATAAGTTTTTTATTTATTTTAACAGAATTAAAGAATATCTTTTTTAAACCTGCAAATATGGCTTCTAGAAGTATGGTGGTCTAAGATGTTTTAAAACTTAAATTTTTGTCAGTTAGCTTGGTGCATTGGGATATAAAAACAAAATAGTCCTGTTTATCTTAATGTATACTAATAACTGCTGAATGGATTTATATGAATACAAGTTTGTCTGAATTGTAAATGTATTGAGACAATTTTGATTCCTCATTTCCTCTGTTTAGATGGTATTTAGGATGTTTCATGTCATATTTACTACATGACCTAACACCAAGGTTTTCAGAAAAGAAAGTGCTATTGTTAGAGTAGGGTTTACCCCGGAAGCTGGTGTTCTCTTGGAAGGTTTTAAAGTGATGATGAGATTTTGCGATAACGTGGACCTGTCATGTACGATTCTGGATATATATGGTATCGGTCAAATTAAACATAAGTTAAAAAGAGCTCTGATTATTAGCTAATAACAAATTTAGTATAAAATCTGAACGAACCGAATTACTACTGTCACACCTTATGTGATAACGTATTACACAAGAATTTTAAGTGTTTTATAGGGAAATTATCATTTATTAGCAAACATAATGATTTCAGTTGAATTTTATTAAAGTAACCTTTTAATAATTGGGTAGTACAATGTACAAAAATCAGAATTAAATTGGAAATAATAGAACGAATATTTCCTATCAAGTTGGATGTAGAAAGATAGAATTTCAACTTAATTATATGACATTTTGCAAGTGTTTCAGCTATTACGAACTTAAATAGCACATAATGACCATTTGACAATGAAAGAAATATATAATTGTAGAATAATATGTCATCAAGATACCATGTTTATAAAAATAGAAAATATATAAACATTTGGAATCTGACAAATACATACGTCATAAAACGCGGCTTGCCTTAATATACATTATTGGACGTAATTTGCATCTTTCTGAAAGATATCAGCACATTATTTATCGATTTTTTAATTTTACTTAGCAGACACCATTGTTCCATTTCTAAAATGTTAGCGGTTCTTTAAATACAAAAACTGTACAAATCAAAACATAAAATTGATCTAAACGAAGGTGTTGAATAACTTGCTTTGTTTTGTGTTCGAATTCAGTACAAAAGAACCTAAAAGATAAGCGCTCAATAAGTATTTAAATAAACGCGTATATATATACATTGTTACAAAAAAATATATATATTATGTATGTCCAACAATAATTATATGTTTACTATCATAGATTTGAATCGCAACAATTATCAAACCGTTTTTAATCCTTGTTAGATTTGGAACATACATTTCTTCAATTTTTTTTACTGTCTTCTGAGGAAACATTACAATAGTTTTCTGGTACATAATTAAAGAATAAGTCTTAAAACCGGCAGATATGGTTTCTAGAAATTTAGGGGTTTAAAGTGTTTTTGTTAATTAATTTTTTTGTCAGTGAGCTTCGTGCATTAGAATAAACAAAACAGTTATTATATAGATAGAGATGAAATATCGAATTTTCCGAGTGACAGAAATCACGGTAAATCACATGTGAAAATTATCGTTTATTTTCACTCTCGAGTTTTTTCCCGCCAAAACGTCACAATGGTTTTGTACTATACAGATATTCACCCGCCGTTCATAAAATTTAGGATTTGGCATTAAAATTTTACGAAATCAATTTTGATCTATTTAATAAATAGGATAATCAATTGGGCATCGTGAATATCCAAAATATGATCACTCGTGCCGCATAAAGCATCAGATTAAACTCGTGCGCGGAACAAGTTCCGCGCATTCGTTTAATCAGATGCGTTATGCGGCACTCGTGATCATATTTTGGATATTCACTCCGCCCAATTAATTATCCTATAATTCTTTTATACTGCTTATTCATTAAAATGTCATGTTTTCCCCACATTTTTATCAATTTCTATACATTTTTTTACCATACATACTTGATTGAACATAGTGTTGTTATTGAAATAAGCGTAAGTGGTTTACGATAACTAATGTGATGACATAGTACACAAGAACGTAAGGCGGCGTTTTATGGCGAAATACATCATGTATTCGAACATGGAAGAATAGCATGGAAACCTACCGAACAACAAAAGCTAAGTGGTAAAGGAGCAGTTACAAGTCAAGTTAAACATTAACAAGGTAAAACAAAATCCAAAACAAAAACAGAAGTGAGGAACCCGAAATAAATAAAAAACTATGGGTGCAATCTTGTGCTCTGGAGGAGTCGAGTTACTCATTGTCATGTATAGGCAAAAGTGAAATCCATTAGAACACAAGTCTACCTGTGATTTAGCACAATCATATTTGAGAGACTGATTTCATATCGATCAATTACGTTCCCAGTGACAACCATGGAACTTCTGAAGAGATAACATCACCCTTTGTTCAACAAACCCTTGTTTAAGTATTTTAGTAGTCAACAGTAGTGAGCGGTCTAGAAAATAGGAATACCAAGCAAAATATATAATAACTTATACAGTGTACAATGAAATGTACACACCATACGTTGGAGCTGCTGGAATGTTGCTATCGATGAACGGGAAATTGACCATTGGACAGTAGAGGTCATTACTTTTGTCGTTGAGTATAGTTTGTAGTTTTTCTGAGTCTATTTCAAGAAGTAGGGCTTTGTAATAGGCCGATCATAGTGTACTGGTGGTGTCGTTAATTGGAAACTAGCTTAGGTAGATTTAATGCACATAATCATAAAATGTAGCATTGTTAAGGGAGAAAACATCATCAATATAGATGAATGTGAAATAAAGGGTCTTTTCTATTGCCTTTTCTTTTTTCTTCAGCAGTCGTACTATGAACTCTACCTGACAATGATCTCAATTTTAATTTTATTTAAGTAACCTTTTTATGATAGTGTAGTGTATTATTTCTGAGAAGGAGACTATTGTCTGTATTTTGCATGCTAGCATTAAGTCTGTAAAACCTAACAAATTAAACCAGGTTTTTTTTCTGTGATATGCAGTTAAACATGTAAATTACACAAAAATTAAAAGCCTCTCAAAAGAAAACGTCGAAAATAACTTAATTAGATCCTCAACTGTTACATGTACGCTTCTAGAGATGATAAAAGGTAGTAAAATTGTGTATATGGGAGCGCCATATTGACATTATTTTCCACTAGATTGCAGGTTGTGACGTAAGATCCTGCTTAATAATTCAGTTTAAAAATGTTTTTCTGCCTTTTCTCTTTGAATAATATAAAAACTGACTAATGATCAGTTGACAACATAATATAACCAAATACACTGTAATGTTGTAATGATCTTTGTATTAATAATAGTACTTTTAGACATAATTTTAAAACCTGTCTTTATTTATTAACTTATATCAAATATAATTTACCTAAAACATAATTGTAAATTGTAACAGATATATCTATATAATTTTTTTTTAAAATAAAATTAAAAAAAGTTGTTTGTTTGTTTGTTTGATGATGTTTTAACGCCACTTTCAGCTATTTTTCAGCTATATCATGGCGTCCAGTTTTTATTGGGTGAGGAAGCCAGAGTACCTGGAAAAAAACCCCGACATGCAGTAGGAAAACTGGCAATCCTTGTCAATTAAGATTGGAGTTTAGTACACCCTGCCTGCAGTGAGAATCGAACCCGCAATCTCAGTGTTGACAGACCACGTGATCAATAGTAGAAGAACTACCTTGACCACTCGGCCACCGAGGCCCCATAAAAAACGTAGATATTTTGCACGACTTGAAACGACAGTTGTACCTGGAGGTGAACGTTTTGCAGTTAAATCATTTCTCGTTCATTAATGGTAATTAACAGGTTAAGCAAGTAAACAAACGGGATATGTAATGTAATTACGAGATAATTTAATGCCGACTTTGAAGCATGAATATTCGGACATTTTCAAAAGCTAACCAGATTAAAGGCTAATCATGTATTTTGAAATTAGAACGGTACGCCCCTCCCCTGCTAAGGACAGGAATGATTTGAATACACCGAAGTGTTAGAACACAGGATGTATAAGATTTCGAATACCTTTAGATGCCAGGTCACAGAAAACGTAAAACTGATTCTGTGACATAAATATACACACGTTGAATTTTGAAAACTGTGTTACGCACACGCACAATACATTTTGCCAGTAATAAATAATAATAATAATAAATGTACTAAACATAAAGTGAAATTTTGATGCGCGAAAACGGAGTATTTGAAAATGTTGCATGTAATGACGTTATTTCTGAGGCTGCAATAGTCAACTTTGCAAATATTTTGTATAAAAAGTTTCGTTCTATGACACCAGCTTTACCTCGTGGATACGTGCCGAGGTTATTTCCCCGGATTTGCTGGGTGCTATATGACTGCCTTCTGGACCTTAACAAATGGTAGCGTAAAACCTAAATTTCGACCTTAACCTTATCAGCGTTTCCAATGTGATTGTACCACCTATTAGAACTCTATGATTGCTAGTAATTGCCTAATAGTAATGGTTTTCCCTATCTGGCGTCTAGGGTACGACCCCCTGCACGTTACATAATTTTTGGTGGCAGCGGTGGGATTTGCGTGTGCTAAGAGTTAATAGAGATGGAGACTGCTAGAGATTTACAAGACATGATTGCCCAAATCGAGAGAGAGCTAAAGGAAAGCCAGTACAATCCACTCTACCCCTATGCCCCAATTTTCGAGCCAAAGTGATTCGGGTATTATTACGACATTACAAACCGACAATAGTAAAAGTAAGGAAACCACACGGTTCTTGCACACACCTAAAAGTTATTGGTTTAATTCGGTAGCGGGGCTAAGCCAAAGGTTTTTAAGTCCAGCGGGACTCAGGGTAAAATTGCAACTCCGATAATTCAAGAAAATCCCGAAGTCTTAGTTAATGAAACACCTTACAGACGGTTAAAGTTAAACCACAGTTACGCGTAAGGAGAAATAAAGGTCGCCACCTATGATGGGACCAAAGACTGGAATGACTACTTGTCACATTTTGAAGCATGTGCATCCATTAACGGGTGGGATGATCGTGATAAAGGGTTGTAACTCGCTGCAGCGTTGAGGGGACAGGCCCAGAGTGTGTTGGTACGAGAAACTTTAGCCAGGGAACATTTTATTGATAGTTTGGTGAACAGTAAAATACGCATTAAAGTGAAACAGTCTCGCCCCTGCAATCTTAACACTGCCATATGTCTGGCAGTTGAACTAGAAACCTTTTATAAGGCGGAGTACCCTAATGCACGCTTAAGAACATTAGACACGTTGGACAATTCGGCAAGAGGTCGAATTGAAAAAAAGAATGAAAGTTCTGACAAGATAGAGAGAATGTTGGAGGCTATGAATGAGCAACTGGCAAGTATGAGAAATGAGTTGTGAAATAATACCAGGCAAAAGCAAGGGAACACGAGACCCTTTGCCTGTTACAATTGTGGGAAGCCTGGTCATATGGCAAGAAACTGTCCCTTGACCACAAGGTCGTCCAGGGGTCCAATAAGTACCTAAGACCCAAATGTTAAAATAATGTATTCGAAGCGGAGAAGTCATCGTAGACGATCACCTTATCTTAGCACCAATACAGTCAAAGTGCGAACCAGGTCTCTACGTAGAGGTAAATGGTACTTAGCCAGATTTTTGGTCGACACGGGGGCCACTATTAGTTTGGTGTCAAATTCATTGTTTGAAAAGTTCAGATGGCGTGATCAGCCAAAGATATCCCAATTACTCAAGACATCATAGTAGCCAACGGTACTTCACCTCAGGTTAAGGGTAAGGCTCTCTTTCCCATATAGCTGGGAAATTTTTATACATTTGTAGAAGCTGTTATAGCAGAGTTATCTGTAGAAGGTGTATTGGGCCTTGATTTTCTGAAAGGTAATAACTGTAAAGTTGACCTTGACAAGGTGGGTCTTATCCAAGGTCATCAAGAGGTACCAACGTCATGGAGGGACGGTTAGGTGTCTTCCGAATTGCTGTTAAAAACTCTGTCAGCATTGCTCCGAGATCAGAAATAATAATTCCCGGAACGGTTATAGACCATGTTCCCCGCAGTATGGGAGTGAGCAAAGTAGAGCCTCATGACGAATTTTTAAGTAAAGATGGGGCTTTTGTGTTCAAAACTCTGGTTTATGACGATGAAGTTGTACCAGTGAGATTAATGAATATAAGTGACAACGTGCAAATTTTAAGGGCTGGCACGGTGATTGGCAATCTTAGTAAGGCAGAAGTAATAGAATGCGATGGTAAACAGGAAGATAATTGTGCAAAGTTTAATTCTGAGCTTGACAGTTTTTTGACTAGAGCAATTAAGGGTCTGAACTCACAACAGAAAGGTGAAGTCAGCAAATTGTTAAGAGAATTTAAGGGTCTATTCGCCGCCTCTGATTCAGATCTTGGTCACACTGATATTGTCCGCCATAAAATAAATACAGGAGCTGCGAAGCCCATTAAACAGCCCACTCGGCGCACACCTGTGGCCATGAGAGAAGAGATTAATAAGCAGATGATAGTATGTTAGCACAGAAGGTTATAGAACCTTATGGAGGGACGGTTGGGTGTTGTCCATTTTATCAAACACTTTCGACACTTTCTTTATGGAAGACAATTCTTGATAACAACTGACCACAGTTCCCTTCAGTGGTTACTCAGGTTTAAGAACCCAGAAGGTCAGTTGGCGCGCTAGTTGGAGGTCATAAGTTCATACGAAATGACCATTAAACACCGGCCCGGTTCCCAACATCGCAATGCTGATGCCGTTAGTAGGATCCCTTGTAAACAATGTGGGTTTAGGTCCGATTGAGACAGAAATTTTAATTCAATTAACGTAGATGTTTCAAAGGATGACTATAGTGGGAGCGAAGACAACTGCAAGAAGCATATAAAGATCTGCAAACAGTCAAAGAGTGGGTAGACTGGCTCAAAACCGTCCTATCGCAGTATCGGGAAATTCAGTTATGTTTTCAAGCCCTTGTGGGCCCAATGTGATTCACTGAAGGTAGTGAACTGTATTTTGTAGAGGGTACAATTCGATTCGGGGGAAAGGCAGGCACTAGTACCCCTGAATGAAAGGCGAAGAATTCTGCTTTATGCACACGATATCGAAACAGCTTCCCCTTTGGTTATCAAGAAAACATTGGGGCGGATAAGGGAAAAATACTACTGGCCTGGCGTAAGAGGTGACACTTGGAGCTATATTTCTGATTGTTGTGTGTGTAATAATATGAAATAGCCTTTTCCCAGGCGTAAGCCCCCAGTGCAGGTTCAAGAATCTGGCTATCCAATGGAGAGAATAGCCATTGATATTTTGGGAGAGCTTCCAGAAAGTGATAGGGGAAACAAATATATTTTGGTCATTAGTGACTATTACACAAAGTGGCCAGTGAGCCATGCCATGCCTAACATGGAAGCCAGCACTGTTGCTAATATCATGGTCAATGAAGTCGTGACCAGGTTTGGTGTACCATCATCAATCATACATAGTGACCAAGAAAGTCAGTTTGAGAGCCAGTTATTTAGTGAGATGTGCAAACTTCTACGAATTCAAAAGACACGCACAATGCCATATCGCCCGAAGTCTGACGGTATGGTAGAGCGCTTTAACAAAACGTTAGCCACTATGCTAACCAGTTATATAAATGATAACCATTCCAACTGGGATACTTTGCTCCCCTTTGTTATGATGGCGTATAGATCAGCAGAACACGAGACTACCGGTTACACACCAAATCGACTCGTGCTTGATCGAGATTTCGCTACACCTTTAGACCTAATATACATGTATAAGCTTCTTCCCCAAGCAAAGACTATTCCGCAAAATCAGTGAACTACAAGATCGAATGGAAGAAGCCCATCAGTTGGTACAAAAGTATGCCTCTGGGAAAATAATAAGACAAAAGAGAAACCACGATAAAAATGCCAAGTGGTGTAAGTTTGAGAAAGGAGAAAAAGTATACGTTCACTTTCCTGTTCGTGCCCCAGGCCATTCCCCAAAATTAACAAATCAGTAGCGGGGTCCTTACGAAGTGTTGAAACGAAATTCAGATGTAGCATATTAAGTTAATTGTGGTTGAAACAGAAGAGAACAAATGATCCATGTGGACAGGATGCGCCCCTGTCCTGATCAGATTCTAAGGGGGAAGACGTTCTTTGTACGGAAGAATTTAGTTCGGAGAAAATAGTTGAATCTGGGAAGCAGCGAGATTGCCCAGATGGCGAGATCCTGGGTGGTGTTTCCCCATTAATCGATGTTGGTGTCGATTCAAAAGCCAGAGAAAGGAGGCTTAGAAGAACTACGGTGTTGTTTAAAGATTATCAGTAATAGTTAACTTTCCATATCTCTGTTATGTAAATATGTACTGTTTCTTTCATTTTTTTAGAAATGGTGAACACGAAGACCACACCAGAAAAGTCTCCATTGGAGGGTTACAGTTGTCCCGTTTGCGGAGAAAAGTTTGTCACTTCCGAAGAGTGGGGAAGACCTATAGTTTCTTGCTGTCAGGAGAAACAGACGTCGACGGCGTTTGTGTGTAGTGAGCCCGCCTGTACGTACGCCGCTACCCAAGCAATGGATTTGAAAGGACATCAGAAAAGGAAACATAAAGACTGTAATATGTCTCCAGACAGCGGTTCTGACTTAGAAGAAATCCCGTTAAGCCAGGCACGGTCCATTATTTATGCCCCAGTCACTTGTTCAGAAACTTCGTGTAGTCCTGATGTTTCTCTGATAAGGAAGCCGACTGCGCCCACCCTTAACAGTGTATGGTTCATTTAAGAAAAGACATTTAATGGAACAACTAACTGAAAGTATTAGGGAGCCTGTGAAGTTTCCCAGAACCACGGCAACTCTGGGTAGATGTGATTTGACTGTGGATACATCTCCTATTCTATCGCCGGTGCTATTCGCAAGCCCGGTTGCACAGACCCAAGTGACGCCAGCCTACAACAGGACTTCACGTTACGTCCAAGAGATCAATAAGAACGCAGACTCCTTGGGTCATGGAAGTCTCTGCAAACATGTTTGTTAATCATCATATGAGACGAACAGTCAGAGTGCGCTACGAAGAAGGCGTTAACATTGAGGAGACCACAGAGGAAACGTGGGACGATTGAACTAGTGTTTTTTTTTTATAAACAATAAACGTTGGTAAAGATACTGTGGAAAATATATCCTTCCTTGCGAATAAAGGAATGCAATTGTGTATAATTGTTTAACTGCTATTTGTATTCTAGTCCTTTGGATGAGACGGTAAACCGAGGCCTTTTGTTCAGGAACGGTCACGTTAAAGATCCTTCCTGCATAGTTCGTTAAGAGTAGACCTCTTGGGGCCGCTGCAGAGACAAAACTTGTTAGGGAACCCAAAATTGTTGTCTTTAGGCCGTGACATTCTAAATTGTAGCCGTAAGTAGGTATTTTTAGATTAGTGTTTATTAGGTACATGTATTTTAAGATAGGTGATTCATAATATTTCTCGCAATTTAGAAGTTATTTAGAAAAATAGTAGGTTTAAGTAGAACGAGATACCACATACCACGTATAGTTTCGATTTTGCTGTTATTGTTGACAATGCTGATAGGATCTGGACATGTGGATAGACTATGTGTCTACGTGTTGTATAAATATATGTCACCAGCGTTGGAGTCTTGTTGGACATTGAGATTTTAACCTGATGTGTGGTTCGGGGTTAATTTGGAGCCGTTGCTGTTCGGTTTCGTTAGTGACGAGGCATGTGTGCCTTGCTTTAGAGTACATGTCCAGTGTGTAACGCTGCTTTGCAGGTTGACAGAGTTTGTGTCTGAAATAGGAAAATAGGCTAGGGATGTTCTTCAGCTTATCATTGAGGTAAATGCGAGGACGCAATTCTTTGAGGCGTGGGTAATGTGACGAAATGTATTAAGTTTACCTTTAAAAGTGGTTTAGGGAAAGTCTATTTCAAAGTGTCAGTGTAAATTCGTAAATCTACTTTCGTTTTCTGATTGTTTTGATAGTATAGTAATTAGGAAACTGTTTGGACTATTGTCCGGGAAATAATTAGTACGTTGTCTGAGTTGATTGATTGAAAGCCGTCGGTTTATACTTTGTTGTTATTGAATCATCTAAGTAAATTAAAATGCATAAGTGATACGGAATTGTTTTATTTTGGTTTAAAGATTATTTGGTTAGAGGCTACTAAAAATTGGTATATAAGGTAAAGTGTCTCAGTTCTCAGGGTAGTTCTGCATAAGGACACCACGTAGATAGTCTACAATAAGGGGCTCCTACATTAATATTTATTAAAAAAGGTATTTATTATAAGGTTTACAGCGCAATTGGCTATTTCTGAAAATGGAGTAGACCATTAGTACAGTCTAAATAAGGCAGTGACAAGTTGGCCTGACAAGCGGTCACTTTGTACCAGTGGGCATCTGGTTCTGAATAAGGACCAGTGGTACACTGGTATTATTCCCAATACCTATTTCTGTGAACAGGAGGCATTGTACATCTTGTCCCTGTGGGCTAGCGCCACTCTGACTCTGAATAAGGGACAGGTGGACGTTGTTCCTATATCCAATTAATAGTTCAGTACAGGAGTCAAGGTACTCGAAGTCCATACCATTAGGCAATTACTAGCAATCTAGTTGTAATAGGTCGAACATATTGGAAACGTTGATAAGGTTAAGGTCTAAATCTAGGTTTTACGCTACCATTTGTTAAGGTCCAGAAAGCAGTCATATTGCACCCAGCAAATCCGGGGAAATAACCTCGGCACGTATCCACGAGGTAAAGCTTGTGTTGTGCCGGTTTTTCCTATCTGTTTGAGAGCCCCCGCACGTTACAATTAATGGCAAAAATTCCAACTTATATTCGAGGAAAATGAAAAATGAGGTCACCTAAATGAAAGTCAACTAACCATTAAACTATCCATCAAGCAATATTTTGCAAAATGATCTTCGCATACGAAATTGTTGATCTTGTGGACATTGTCTAAAGTAGAAGTCGGATTTTTTTGCTTATATCAGGAATACGAAATGTATTCTAGTCAAGCTACTTCTTGTATTACAATTTACTGTTGATTGAGCCTTTTGTGTTATTATCATACGAAGAATTTAGGACCTTGGCTGTCAATTGATCTCTAGTATCGGTATATAGTTACGAGATAGTGACAAGATGGCGAACCTCTATAAGTGTTATGCAAGGTAAATTTAATGTAGAAACTTAAACGTTGAAAACATAATAAAACAACAAGAGTTATAAGTGCTTAAACTTGAAGTGTGACATATCAAAGTTTTCCTTTAAATTAAAATAGTTTAATTGCCATTTGAAATGTAATACACATTTCTTGTGATTTGTTTACAAGTACTGCACCAAATACCAATAATAATTCTTAATGTCACTTGGTCGCGCTAAGCAAAACTTGCACATGACTACTGGTAGAGCAGACGAATTTTTGTTTGTTTGAATGATGTTTAACGCAACTTTCAGCAATTTTTCAGCTTTTTCATGGCGTCGGGGTTTTATTGGGGGAGGAAGCCGGAGTACCCGGAGAGAACCCCAGGCCTTCAGTAGGCAATCCTTGTCAATTAAGATTGGAGTTCAGTACACCCTACCCGCAGTGAGACTCAGTAGACGAACTACCTTAACCACTCGGCCTATAGCAGACGACACATTAAGTTAAGTGTAGGGTGGTTAATATTGCTATCTGATTAAATCTGTAGCTAAGCAAAAATGGCACAATAACATGGCTGAAAATGACTTGTTATAAAAGATAGAAAGCAATATTGTTGAAAGTTGTAATAAGTTAAATCGAGTTCTTTATCTTATTGCAACAGAATTCAAACATCCAGCTCCTCTTTTTTTTTATCGTAAGATTGTTAGTCCTAGTCAAATTTATAGCGTTACTTTTTGTGTACGTTTATTAATGTTAGAATTTATACATAAGTATTACAGGTGTACGTTACAGATACGAGTAATATTATTCTGACCTTACACAGACAAATGGATTCTCTAAAGTAAGAAATTATTTTGGCAATACTATATGTTAGAAAGTCGATGAAAAATAGCAAATTACTCATAAGATCATGCTTCAAGTGCAATGTTCTCAGCGACGAGGTCTTTCTCTACACATTTTTCAATACCGTTGACACTATTCTTAAGCTACATGCATTAATTTGAAAGGGATAATTTATTTTTTTGAATGGTGTTAAACGCCACTTTCAGCAATTTTTCCGTGGTATCGTGGCGTCCAGTTTTTTGGGAAGGAAGCCCCAGGACGCGGAGAAAACCCCGACCTTTAGTAAGAAAACTGACAATCCTTGTCAACTTAGATTGTAGTCGAGAACACCTCCCATGCTGTGAGACTGAAACCCGCACCTTGAGTGTTGACAGACCACGTGATCAATAGTAATTGATTAACTACCGTAACCACTTGGCCACTGAGACCCTGGAAATTTAGGTTTGCATCAACTATTAACATCATATCAGAGGAGCCAGTTCTAATTATTAATATTTAAGAACATTAATTATTAATGCATCAAAACCTGGTCACATCTCAGATACTAACGTCTATAAAATTCTGGCTACGAAGTGAAAGATAACATCTCGTATAGTAGCTTATCAGATAAAGCATTAATTAAAGATGAAGGCATTAAACTTTATTTTTTCATATAAACTTTATAAACTAGTTTTCTCAATGTTCTTAGAAAAATAAATAATCAAATTGTATGTAATGTTTGTAGTAAGCTTGCGAAATTTCTTATTAGCCTGAATGTTTTAATTCGTTGGTCAATGTAATGAACCCGAATATTAATAAGTTAATAGGCACTTCGATCGATAAATTGACATATACCCAGATTTTTTCCTACATGTCAGCCAAAGATGAAACACGCCTGATATTGGGAAAATCTAGTATCTATAAAAACGGTCTCTCCTAATAGGTTTATAAACAGATGTAATCTTGGTGTCTGTTGTCATTTGTATTGTGGTCATTGTTTGATACAGACACAATGAATGATTGGTAAGTGATTTGGCTTATCTTCTAATCTTTTTGTGATGATATCCTGCTAGTACAAACAGTATACATGTAGTAAAGTTAAATACAATTTTTAGCCATGTAATACCATTTTTTAATGAAATGGGGTCAAAATAAATTAAATTTTGTCATCAAAATAACTATAATACGTGATATTTAAATAAAGCTGCTAATAAAAAGTGATGAAGATTTTTGAAGTTTAAGCATAAATAATACAATGATTCTTAGTTCGTAGACAACAAAAAAAAGTACAAAGCTAAAAAAAATATCCAGAATGGAACAAGTTTTCCCGGATAGGTAAAAGTTTCCTACACACGATTCCGGTTTTTTATAGTAAAGTACGGCGCAAAGTCGATTTTTGTACATGGAAAGAAAATTAATTCAGATAGAGTATTAATGGCTGATGTATGTATCTATTAGCTCAAAATGTCGACTATAAAACAGTTTACGGCACATATAACATGATTTTGAGCCTTAGTACTTTGCACGGCAATGTCCTTGTAATTATATGAAGTTTTAACGTAGAATCCCTACAATATTAAACCAAAATATCGCTGTGGAAGAAGGTACAGTCCCAATAGTGACGGTTTAGTTTTGTTCACAGCATAAAAATGTTATCCCACGGCTAAATCCGTCCTGGGTAACTTGATTTCAGTTGTCGTAAATGTTTATAAATTTCTTTTAAAGGCAGAAAAGAAAACAAGTTTTTACTGTCGATTATGATATTTGAAATCTTCAAAAAAAGTTAACACAAGTCTACAATAATAAAATGATACATCACATTTATATTACATTATATGTGCTATTGAAAGACTGATATGTCTTGTGTTTTTGTAATTCCCTTTAACTTCGTTCGGTATAAAAAAAAATCTGCGAGGCTGGATGCACAATTTATTGACCATATGTGTAATAATCGGCTATTGAATTTGTTTGTTTGTTTGAATGGTGTTTTAACGCCACTTTCAGCAATTTTTCAGCTATTTCATGGCGTCCAGTTTTTATTGGGGGAGAAAGCCGGAGTACCCGGAGAGAACCCCGACCTGCGGTAGGAAAACTGGCAATCCTTGTCAATTAAGATTGGAGTCGAGTTCACCCTGCCTGCAGTGAGAATCGAACCCGCAATCTCAGTGTTGACAGACCACGTGATCAATAGTAGACGAACTACCTTGACCACTCGGCCACCGAGGCCCCGCTATTGAATATGCACCTGACCAGTAATTGTATGAATGATTCAGACAAATGATAGAACCACGAAAGAACTTTGCTTAAAAACATATCTTTGTTTTTAAAATGAATGTAAAAAACGAAATGTTTTTCAATGTTTTAATTTTCATTAATGGCCTTTAGAAACTGACGACAAAATTATTGTTTAAGCATGAAATATTTGTTTGTTCTCATTATTGGTCCCAATATTTCTTTTCTGCTCAAAATTAAGCTGTTAGTTTTTAGTCGAATACAAGGACTTTCAATGACTTTCAAATTGTGTGCGGTAATTATTAACCCACTTGTCGCTACTGTTTCTTAGGATTTCATAAAGTATTTCATTAGAATTAATTATGTTGATAAACAACCAAATCACATTTAAAGTGTATTTTTGCCGTTTATGTAAAATGACAAACTGGTCTGTAGTAGGTCTATAGCTAACAAGACTGGCTTTTTTGGCATAGCATATTTTTTGTGTGTAAATATCTGAACAATATTGGATAGAATCTTGCATGTTATATCTGTCAATATGGTTGCCACTTATTAGTCAAATGTCTTTTATCTAAAATGAATCAGCAGCACCTATGCTACCAAGTGATTTTTCAAACTGCTTTGTACAGTGAACTTTGTCCCATAAATGTGCATGGCCATCAACAATCAGGTCAATACATGTTATCAATAAACGTTAAACCAAAACACTCAATCGGAAGTGATATGTCACAGGTATCATTCCAAATAAAATGTTCTTAAAGTGAAATCATAGAAAGAAGCTGATAAAAAAATCGCTTTAAAGTGTTAGTCGCCATTGTTTGCAATTTTTGACTTAAGAATAGTTTATATTTTGTTGCGTAGTAAACAGAGAAAGCACCAGACTTCCTGGTTGATTGACAACCGATAGAAATGAAAACGACCAAGTGTTGAAAATCTACAAACTATTACAAATCCAGATTAAAACAAGCAAACACTCACACACGTGAACAAACGGTTAAGTAAAAACAAACAGACACACTAAGCGCCTCCTCCACACAGGTACAGACTACTTTGTGAGAGGAATAACCTATTTGTTTGTGGTTTGTTTTTATATACTGAACTAATTTAATGCAAGCATATTTTTTCTTTAATTTCATAATTAGGAATTAAATGTTCCAGTGCATTCATTTGCTGTCTATCATTTAAACTAACATTAATGTAAATTCAGTAAATCGTAAAGGACTCTATCATGCCTTTTCGTTGCTTAATAACCCCTGTTTTTCCTATAACTGTTAATTGCTGGTTAAGGATCTAAAAAGTCACTGAAATGAAAGCTATATTGATGAACAGTTTCTTTCTTTATATATATATTTATATGGTACATATATAATATATATTTATTTATATAGTAAAGAACTATTAGATGAATAAAAGGCAACCGGCAATGTTTATTTTGTAACTATATTCATTTTTTAAACATTTTTATATACAAAAAATGTCACTGTCTGATTGGTTTCTTACGAGTTTCATTTTTAAGGTTGGTTTGATAAAAAATGTGAGTAAAAAATGTGAGTAAATCGATGTTATAAGAAAACATTCAAAGACACCAACTGATCGGCATGAATCAGAAGTCAAAAAGACAATAGAAAATACGGATTGAGATAAACATGCACAAAGCAAAAAAAAAAAAAACAAAAACAAAACAAAAACAAAAAAAAAACAAAACAACCGAACAAGCAAAAACCGAAAGTTTGTAACCCAAAACCAACACAAACCATGTATGCACCAATGTATTCTTGATGACGAAGTAGTACCTGAATTGAATATATTGGGTGACTCCTTGTCATGTTTACGGGGTGGTCTAAACCAGCGGTTCTGCTTGGAGTTTGCTAACAAAGAACGGGAAGTTGACAGTTAGAAAGTTGAAGTCATTACGTTTGTTGTACAGTCTCTTTTGTTGTTTTCCTGAGTGTGATAAAAAGACAAAAATAGGAGAAATTGGATATGATTACAATCAGCACTCACGCATGGTCCGATAGTCTGTTAAAAAACGCAACCTCTATCAATGGCAAATATATTGTCAATGAAAATGTCAAATAGTTGACTGATTTCATCTTGAACATATTTAGTTAGTTAGTGATTAGGGGTCATTGATGACACAACTTCCAAGACTGGATGTGTCGGTAGGATTTTTATGTGATCTCTTCATGCCTTATTCATTTGTTTACATGATATGTACATGAACAACAACATATTTGTCATGATATCGGTTTTACCAGCATCAGAAATGTTAAATGAAATAAAAGGCTCAACATTAACAAAATCTTGCAATCTACAGAAATGGCAGTGTTCACTAACCCTTTTCATAAAAACTATACGTTTACTGTTCTTGCAGATAGAGCAATAAAGGATATAACCTTTTACACCAAAACTTCGCACCCTCGTACAAACCACTAGCCTTTTGCCGCATCAACGGCAAATGACACAGCCCAAACAGTTTTGAATACACAAAGTCTACTGCACCTAGTTTACAGTCCGTTCTAATTAAGGTCAAAATTAATTATTAATTATGAGTTTTGTCTTCATACAGATTGTACATTTGTTCGTGCAAGTGTAGACCTTTAATGTCCACAGTTTATACACATGTTTATATGTGTAATTAAGACCTATGTTGTCAAAAATTAAGTCAACCTCAAAGACTGTTTTGTTTCTGCACACTCATTTAAGCATTTTCGTCTTAATGTGACTTCCATATCAAGTATAATAAGTCTTGCAAAATTGCTGAATACGTTTGGAACAGACATACCGTCGTATCTAACTAATTTCATCTGTGAACCGCAAAATCGTTCTGCAGACCATACATATGTTGAAAAGTCTATGCCTACCATTCAAGGAATCTAATCGGATATTTTAAATTTTCATTCTTGATCTATAAAAAAGGCAAACGTTTTGTCTCCAAAGAGGCATAAAATACTTTAAGAATTGCTTTTTACAATACAAGTATATGTTTACGTAAAAAACTTAATTAGATAGTACATATATGTTTTAAATTTAAACCTTGACAGTTAAGGGTTGTAAGTCATACCGTAAATCTGTCGCCAACAAAAATTATTTATATAAACCTAAATTATTGTATTGTATTTTGGAGGCATGCCAAATTTCATATTTTTAGTTTCTCACCTTTGTGGTGGTTAATTTAAACTTTATTGATTTTAGTTGAATTATATATTTCACATGAAAATGGCTTAAATATACTTTGATTGATGACAGTTATTTTTGTGTACAGTATGCAAGAGAAATCTTATGTAAGTGAGATTAATAGAACAGCACTGCAGATCAATAATACAAAGAGAAATAGTATAATATTTTGTGGTATACTAATATAAATATTTTTATAAGCTTTGAATATCCTTTTTAAACAAACATTTTATGAAATAATTGAAAAAAAAATTCTATAAAAACATACTTACTTGGAAAAAACTAATCGAAAGAAAAGTTGTTATGACTGCAATCAAACAAAGTTCCCGTTAAAGTCTTTCAGTTCTCCATTAGTTTTAAGAGTGCGAGACAGAACTGTTCTGGCAATTATTGGTTTGCCTAAGCTTATTTTGCTCAATAAATGATTCTCAGGGTTTTATGCTTATGGAGAAAAAATTCTTCTGCACTGGTCATTATTCTGAAGCGTACAAGAAGGCAAGAAGTCATAAGCAAAAAGTAAATAATACAAATAAACAAGATGTATCTTAAGTTTATTGGTCCATGTCGTAAATATTAGTTAACCACGGGCAGATCAAATCTTAATTACAATTACCCCTGTGATGACAAAGTTTTGCACAAAACCTTATAAATATTAAACATAACATTTTACCAGTGACAAAGGCGGAGTCTCGTAGCTAGACTTGAAGTAGTTAATACTGAAGGATATATTAAAAAGTAAGTAGAACAATTTTTGACCTAGACCATAATTTGAACCTTTTCACTGTTATCAATTTCAATAGAATACAAATGAGAGCTACTTCTCTGTTATATTGAAAAGGTTACGTCCATAGCTATTATATTTGTAAGATTCATAATTATACGTCAATTCTTTTCACAATTACCAAATATGGACAAAACATGTAATTACAAATATTACAGATAGATTTCGTCAAACAGTTAATGAGGTGTCAAGATGAAAGGAACATTTATTCTGACAATCAACAGAAATCGTACTTACATGAACAAAAAGAATAATAATTTCCAATCAAGTGGGATTTGAAACAATTAGAGAATTTTCAACTTTTCTACTTAAATATTTGACATTGTCCCAGTGCTTCAAACATTATTAATTGAAATATTACTAAAGGCATAATAGTAGTTAATGTGTACTAGTAACAAGTTACCAGATTTTGTACCCTACATTAAGTACAGTACTGAATAATTCGTTGTGTTCTGATTTGGTAAATAGTGGTTAGATGTGTACAATTTTTTAGCTGTAAGCTCCTGCATCAATTAAGTTTTAAAAAATGGTAAAATTTTTCTTAGATCTTGCAAGATAAAGTTTTGGTACGTTTTTAAATAATGTAGTATTTTTAAATTCACTGCATTAGAAATTGCATGTAAAAGTGGGAGCGTATCAAAATGTTCTAACTAGCGAAAAAAGGAATTGGTCACGGATATATATGGCATATATTTTTTAAATGGTAAATGAAATTTTATTAATTTCCTAGTCCAGGTAAATGCTGATCAATGTTAGAAAGGTATGCAAATCACAGAAATGTTAGTGTTTTCGACTATAGCCAAAGCATTTACTACTGTGCTACCTAAAGTGACCATTATGCAATAGATATATTAGAATCAAATGTCATCAAAGACACCAAGGTTTTAGAAAGCTTATTTTGGCAGTCATTATTTGACTATTATCAAGAAGCAGTCAAATACAAATGACATAAAATTCAGCTTACCATACTTTATTTCAGCCGATGTAATGTGCAGTTTTATAAATAATAATCAGCCCAATAATTATTGATTTTTTATTTTATCTACCAGACATGATTATTTAAAATGTCTGAAATGTTACTTATATATACCTTTAAATACACAATACTCTACACGTTGTTGTATGGGAGTGTTTGTTTAGTGTATTAGTCACTGGTCAATATTTAGTAAAAAAGGAATACAAAGATTAGTATGTGATAAGTATTTAAATATACCCTTGAATATACCGTGTAACAAAGAAAAATAATTTCACTCGCTCAACACTAATAACAGGTTTACTATCATCTATAATAATTATCAAACCGTTTTAAATCCTTGTCGAATTATGCATACTATTAGTCAAAGAATTTTAAACAATTGTTTGTTTAATTTTTTATTGTTTTCTGATGAAAATTACAAAGTATCAGAAAAATTCTTAAAACCAAAACATATGGCTTCAAGAAGTATGGCGGTCTAAGGTGCCATGGTAGTTAAATTTTTGACAGTAATCTATGAATTATTAGATAAACAACCAAATTAATTCTATACTGATTTCAATAATTAGCCAAGGTAATCTTTTCACCAAGTTTTTATCCCTCTACAACACATTGTACCATACATACTTGATAGAACATAATAATTAGTGTATAAAAGTAATGTGTTTTCGAAAACGTTGTAGACAAGAATTTGAGATGACAAATTTAAGTAAAGCTTAGTGGTTAATAATGAAAACTGATGAAATCTGTAGCTGAGCGTGAATGGGCGTAAGAAAAATGCCTAATTATGACCAGGAATAAAAACAGTGTACTTACTTTTTTTAATAGGCATTCTTATTTAATGTTTTACTACAGACATGTTTGGGTTAATGGTTCTATATATACCCACGGAAATAGTAATGAACATGGCAAGAGGAACAAAAAATAATCCAGTTGTCGAAAAAACCTTACGAGACCCTACGTTATATTAGGTACGCAAGACGAGGTTTGGATAAGATGTGGATCCTAAAAAATATAAAGATTAATTAAAATTCATTAAATCCAGTTTTAATCCTATGCAACATTATTAAAACATCTGACGTTGCTATTTGTATTGTATAATTTTGATTCCTTGCTTACTAGCGTTAACTTGTTATATGTTTAGTAATGTTAAAATTTATACACGTTGTAATTGGAATTTTTATGGTTGCACGTTACATATATGGGTATTATTGTTTGGAAACATACACACTCAATGGATAACTCTAAAATTATTGCGGCTAATGTTAATTAGAAAGTAGAGGAAAAATAGGAAAAAGACCTTTAATCTACACATCCTCAGTGGCTTTATCTCTTAGATTTTCTTAAACTAGATATATTCGCTTGAACGGAACAAATTGGAGTTTGCTTGGTTGTTTGTTTGTTTGAATGTTGTTAACGCCACTTTCAGCAATTGTTCAGCTATATTATGACTTCCGGTTTTTATTGGGGGAGGAAGCCGGAGTACTCTGAGAGAACCCACAACCTTCGGTTGGAAAACTGGCAACTAAGATTGGAGCCAAGTACACCCTGCCCGCATTGAGACTCGGATCCGCGATCTCAGTGTTGACAGACAACGTGATCAATAGTAGATGAAATACCTTAACCACTCGGCCACCGAGGCCCCAATTTGAATTTGCATCAACACCATTTCAGTAAAAATAGTTTTAAATATTTTCCGGTACTAATTATTACTATTTAATCAATCAAGATCAAGGCTAATCATGACGATTATAGAATGCAAAAAACCTGGTCGCATGACAGATACTAACTTACATAAAAACCTATCTGGGAACGAAGTTGAAAGACAACAAGTCGGTTTTTCAGCTAATACATTAAAGATGGATAAATTGAACTTTAGTTAAAACAGGCTACGATTTATCTTTTTTAATATTTAAATTTCGGCCAAACACCGCATTGCTGAGCAAAGTTGTCCATTTCTTATAACCTATCTTGGTATTTTAGCCACCCCTCCCGTTATTTGATTACATGTCAAAAAATGTTCTTTTTATAATATTTTAAACACCAATTCGCCATTAGGATCAAAGGATTTCCATATAGGGTGAGACATGACATGTCTCCGATTTTGCTGATTTTCATTTCATAAGTTGAAATTGACCATTGGATCACAAAATATTGATTGTTTGTTATGATTTGACTTCTGTTGGCATTGTAACCGTGGCGGCCATTTTGGGCCGATTAAAATACAGTGAAAAGGGCAATATTCAAATCCCAATTTTTCAGAGGAAAATCAATTCATATTCAATAGAATTTTTTTATTTGCTTAATTCAATATCTCATTGACAATATTCAAAACAGTTGCAACACTTTAAATATATGTGTGATCAGACTGACTATTGAACATGTCAAGAAATAGTGCATTATTCTCTATAATTTTTGGTAAAAAATATTACCATTTTTGCCACTTTTCTGACTCCATTTTCAGAAAATGCACCAATCACAAAATCAAAATCAAAATCACAAAAACTTTAAAATAGTCGCTGGACCGTGAAATTCAGGTCAAGGTCAGGTGACACCTGCCAGACAGGTACTCTTCATCAGCAACCTGTATACCAAGTATTGTAACCCTACCATGCATAGTTACATTGATTGGATGTTTGCTTTACGTACTGCGAGCAGTATTTCAGCTATATTCAGGACGTGAACATGTTAAACAATACATCAATTGAAAAAGGAGTGGGATGGGACACAGGGAACACAATTTTGACTGCCACTGGAAAAGTACGGAGTATTGAGTAGGGTCGGAGAATATAGCCTTTTGTAGCAGCTACAATGATCCTACTCTTTTTCAAAATCTACAAAAAGGTCTTTAACGTGCAAGGAGCGTGGCACTCTTCAAACACGTTACCCACTATGGTCCGCGGCCAGGCATTCCGTATTATGACCTGACAACCCCCAACGAGAGGGTCTCCCCTATCTTCCACCCGGGGACGTGCTGGGCTGCTCTATGGGTTGCATAGTTACAGAGGAACTGCCCTAATACAAAAACTTTAACATAGTCACTGGACCGTGAAATTGAGGTCAAGGTCAGGTGGCACCTACCAGATAGTCATGTACTATTCATCAGCAACCTATATACCATTCATTGTCATCCTATCATGCGTGGTTAAGGGAACTGCCGTAACCCAAAATCTAACGTATTCGCTGGACCATGAAATTGAGGTCAAGGTCAGGTGACTGACTGACTTGCAAGTGCTCATCATAAGCCACCACTAGACCAAATTTGATGGACCTAGGCTTGGGCCTACAAAGATGTGAAGCAAGATGTCCAAGTGTTTACGCAGCCGCCGCCGCCGGATTCCCATACATATGTCTCGCCTCTAGCGACTATCGTCGCAGGCAAGACAAAAACTAATTGTATTGTAAGTCTGGTAAGAAACGTTTTAACCACCTCATGTTAATGCACCAAATATTAGCAATGAGATGGTTTCCATCTCTGCGGGCCCTGCTGACCTTTGGGTAGTGTTCAAGTTCAAATACACACATCTCCTTCTACCCACATGCCAAAAATCAAAAACCTACATCTAAAAAGAAAAAAAAATCCGGACACGATTAGTTTCGGACGGCAGCACAAACTGACTGAATATAACAGCTCGTTCTAAAAGCCTTCTACAGAGTGTACATGCACTACTGAACCTGGAAGTTGGTTCCAGTGAATACAAGTATCAACGAAAAATGAGTGTCTATATTTTGATGTTCTGCTGATTTGTATACTAGTCCTCTTGAATTATAATATATGTGTTTTTCCACTATGTTGATCGTAACGTGCTCCATGACAGTTTTTGGACTTATTTGACGTTTTGGTTGTGCGAATTGTATGTATGAGTCTGGGGGCACGGCCGGCACCAGCCACTCAACCACTTTGTACATCAGGCGGAAGCTCGTTCGTCGTTCTTCCAGTGTCTAGTTCTAGTTCCTTCCGCATAGCTGTAATAAATCCTGTGTCTCTGCTTTGATAAATCTTATTGCTCTGTTTTGTATCTTTTCAAGTTTGTCTATGTCTCCCCTTGGGTAGGGGTTCTAACTATGGATTATGGATCGACCAAGTGCAATGTAGGCGGTTTTCCTGCAGTTTTCTGGTACATTCCGTAGGTTTCTTATCAGGAACCCAAGGGTGGCATTTGCTTTCTTACAGACACTATTTATGTGTAGGCTCCATTTGAGGTCGTGTGATATTTCTAGTCCCAAGTATGGATTGCTCTGTACTGTCTGTAGTGTATGTTTTTTTATTTTTCTTGTTGTTAAGACGTTCGTGAGGCAGATATGAAGAGATCCCTGTATGCCATATTGGTGGAGTTTACCATGAGGATCAATGTCAAAGGCTTTCGAAAAATCGTTGTTTGTTATGCTCTTTGAGAAAGTCGTTCAGTGTTGTCATTAGAGTAGCCAGATATAAAGCCATGATTCAGGTAAGTTAGTATGTTGTTTTTTTCCATGTGTTTCATCATATGTCTGCAGATTATGTGTTCTAAGATTTTACATGCGACTGATGTGAGGGAGACTGGTCGGAAATTTTCGGCTTAGTGTTTGTCACCTTTTTTGTAGATGCTTGTGAAATTTGCATTCCTCCAGTCTTTCGATAATTTGTCAGTGTCATGTGATTTTTGCATGAGGATTGGCAGGATAGGTGCCTTTCTTTGCTGTCATGTATTAAAGTTGTACCTTTTTTACTTGCGCAATTCCAGTGGAGTCCTGTCTTTTTAACTTAACGTATTTCCAAAAGGGTTTCGTGTTGTTGTTATTCGGCAGTCCACCTATGATTTGTTCCCACTTTGCTCTCATTAGGGATCGTTTGCATTCTTTTGAGAAGGATCTGTAGTTTGTCAATTTTCTGGTTTTCTTTGCATGCCTATAAAGTCTTTGTTTCCTATTTAATATCTTTTTCTGTTTCTTTTTTAACCATGGGATGTTGTTTCGGGATATTATCTCTTTGTTTGGAATGTTGGCTTTCATTGTCCTAAATAAATTTGTCTTGAAGGTGTTCCATATTTCTTGACCCGATTCGTTTAGCTTATTTTTAATTATAGTGTTTAGTTCCTGCAAGTCTTTATTTACGATGTCCCAGTTTGCCTTTTTATAAACGTAGCATTTTCTAGTTGGTGTGCTATTGTATAGCACTTTTGTGTCTATATCTGTAATGAGATCTCATAGTCCAATATTCCAGGTACGTTTACTGACCAGTGTGGGGTTGGAAACAAAAACCAAATGTAACAGGTTATTTTCTCTGGTTGGTTGTTCATGGACTAGTGTAAGGTTGTTTAAACTCTTGATATCTGCGAGTTCTGTCTAGCACATTGGCTGTATAAAGGTTCCAGCCTCATTCTATATTTGGACAATTAAAATCTTCTGTGATTATTTTGTTTGTTATATTGTTTAGGTCTATTATTTCTAGTGAGTTTCTTAAAATTCACGTTGTGCTCCAAAGTGCCTATAAAAACAAAATGAGTTTTTATGGCATGGACTTAAATGAGCAAGTACTGTATATTGCTTTATATCATCTCAAGTTATTTATATTCAATGAAATAATAAATGAGCCTATCGCGAGTTTATTATTTGGTTGAAATTAAACAAGAAAACGTTTGATGCAAAGCATCAGTTCGCCGCCGATTTATTCTGAATTCTGCACGCGTTTGTCAGAATGATTTGATAATAATTTTAAGGGACGCATTTTGAAGAATGTTTATATCTATGTTTCAGAGGTTATTATTTATGTTCTTTGCAATTATAATATATGATGTTGTAATGCGGCAAAGCTTTAAGTCAATATTTTGTTTAAGTTATACATGAACAGCGTGTACTTTGGACCCAATAGCGTCATTTGCTGTACCTTTTATTTCGTGACTTAGAAGCTGTATTATAATCAAACGTTTCGAACCTTTAAATATTTGTTTTACTGTTTGCATTTGATTCAATGCAAAATACAGATCATCTTGACAATATGGCAACTAAAAGAGAGGATAATCTCAATATTAGATTGAATTAAAAAAATGTACGTGTAGAGGACCAGATTTAAGCATAAATAATCACAATTTGTTTTTCTAAGGACTGTCTAATGAATATTCGCTTAGAAAGCATTGAAATAAAAAAAAGAAGGCATTTGAACTTTTTCCCCATAATATTCTATTTAAAGCTAAGTCCTTAGGTTGAGGCTAGTTTGAATTGGCGATTTCTAAATTTGCGCACATGTAATCTTTTCTCATATATTGAATCATAAATATACTTGAATTAAAACTAATATCAAAGTGGTACAATTAAATTATTGACATAACATTTATTTATTGAATGTAACTAATGTCGACATACTCCGGAATTGTATACACAAAATAGCTTTTTATTCTGGTTTCCGATTTTTCAAAGCTACGCTAGTCGATAGAGATATGACCGAAAGACATAGTACCAGGATAAAAATGGTCTCCCTGCATTATTAACTTCCGGAAATAGAATACCAAAAAAATTTATCATTACATGAAATTTTGATATCACCCAAGCATTTTTGCAGTCGAGCATCATATATTATCTTAATTTTTTACTCACATTACATGATTGACATTCTTGAAGCAAAATTCTGCTCATTTATGGTAACTAAGGATACTTCGAAATATTTTCTCCTTTATCCATCGTTAGCAACGAAAGTGAATACAAATATATCGCAGCCCTCCTGTGCGGCGATAATAACAAGAGATGACATCAAGCAATATAATTCACACAATTGTTTAAACCTATTTCTCTTATGATGAAAAGTGTAATTTGCGTGGCTAATTTTGTAGAATTGTTGAATTTTCACATGTCATATGCAGATATTCTCCATGAAAGTGACATTACAATGTATTTTCATATCGCATCATTGCCCATTTTATACAACTTTTTCAAAATCGTGCGAGAAAATGATCAATAAGGACATTCATAAGAGAGTAATTTGTTGTCAGAAATAAACACAATACATACACTTTTTCATATGTAAGGGACTGTAACAAGCACCACTGGTTGTAATTGTCCAATATAGTACACACCAGACATTAGGGCCTAGTATGCACTTATTGACTGGATAATAGCAAGTTTGTTGTAACTTAGCTACCATTACAAGAGGTGAATCTGAGGGTAATATTAGATATTCAGGAGTTTTACAGCAATATAATGTCTGCCATCCTTTGATAGAAAAATATTTTCTAGCTAAATTAAAAGTCATAATCCTTATACATTTCTTTGTTAAACTGAACAATCATATTATTTACAAACAAAAAAGTCAAAAAATTTAAATTAAATATTTTCAACCAAAAAATAACCAGAAAAAACCTTCTTGCAATATCAATAACTGTTTGTATTTGTAAACCTCTGTTTTTCTTTAAATAAGTAACAGTTATTTAATCTAATCTGTGAAGTCATCAGCTTTATTGATTGTTGACAGTGACTGTACATAGAAATTAAGTTTCGGATAGAAAGCCTTACAAGTGTCGTCCAAAATCTTCATTAAATCATTTCTCCGATGTTATTCAATAAATATTGTATATCACCTAATAAATTTGCGGCTTGTACTTTTTCATGTTTTTAGGCTAGCAAACAAGTCAATGCCTAAAATGTCACTGCTAGTTTGGTTAGCTGATCAGAAACCTCTGTACTGGTATGTACATAAACTTGCAAATAATTGATAAAGATATACAATGAATACTCCCTAAATAAAGTTATGACATTGCTCTGTATGTTGTACCTCGTATATATATAGACAAACACTGAGATTGCGGGTTCGATTCTCACTGCAGGCAGGGTGTACTCGACTCCAATCTTAATTGACAAGGATTGCCAGTTTTCCTACCGCAGGTCGGGGGTTCTCTCCGGGTACTCCGGCTTCCTCCCCCAATAAAAACTGGACGCCATGAAATAGCTGAAAAATTGCTGAAAGTGGCGTTAAAACACCATTCAAACAAACAAACAAACAATATATAGACAAGTCTAGAAGATTATGCAACGATACAAATGACGGTTTTTCTTGTTGTGCTGTTACTTGGCTTTGTTCAAATATTCCAACAAGATGTAATTACATCTTGTTGGAATATTTGAGCAAAGCCAAGTAACAGCACGGCACGTCCGGGGCTGGCGGACTTGGGAAGCAACTATTTTGGGTTAAGTTGGAAATGAGAAAATTTAATATCAATATGTTATGACTTGTTTACGTCATTTATTTATATTGACATTCAATGACTAAGGCCATTCGTTGGTCAGTCTTTGTTTAAATTTTTGACAAGAAACACTGTCATTTGTTTATGCTGTATCGTCATGTTTGTCAATCCGATACATAATAAGCTTGCTGGTTGGTAGACTCTTTAGACTTGTATATATATATATATATATCATGAATATTTACAAGTGGAACTGATGATCACAAAACCCATGAATTTCAAATTTATTAAAAAATAGACTCTCAATTCTCAAAACTGGTACCCAGAAAGTTCAGTATTTCATGTCACAGTAAAACAGTAATTGATCAACAAAAGTACTGAACATAGTATAACATGGTAGTAGCACTTGACTGGTTCCCTGTGAAGGTAAGTTCTGGGTAACTTTTCATCCCTTCTTGTCAACTTCTCAAAAATCTGTTAAAAAAGGGCATACAATTAATTTTAACAAAATATAAAAGAAACTAATAGATTCTGAAAAGACTTAAACAATGGCTAATTTTTATACATGTAAAATATCAAATAGAGAGTTCATTTTACAGACAAAACACATTTAGCACAGATATAATTTCTTATAATTAGATAATAAATTGGCAAAACTATTTTGGGAATCTGTATCTGTTTGCAATTAAAAAGTTAAATGACAAGAATTGATAATTTTCATGCAGAGCTGCAGCTTCCTAATAACAGCTTGATGCCATACAATAGATGGAAAACTACTGAAATTAGCATTAAACAACATAAAACAATCAATGTACCTTGGTAAAGGAAGAAACATTGTACAGGTAATACCTCTTGCCTAATCCCATACCTATCATTTTAATTAAATAGGTTTACATTCGGAATAATTCAAGCTTGTTGAAGTAAATTTACTTGAATGACACTCACATTTAAATAAATTACTTGAAGTTATTCCTCTTCTTATCTCCCTCAATGGAATCTGTAACAGAAGTCAATTACACAGCTAATTAAACAAGTAAACAGATAACAACACATTCAAATTATACATCTGTCTGGATTTCTGTATCAAGTATAACATGCAGGCAATGGGGTAAATGACAGATTTTTCCATGAACTTGAAATAGCAACTTACCTGTATATCCTTAAAGAAAAAGAAAATGTTTCTTCGTGACACTGATGTCGCACTTGGCACATATTTGTAAACACTACCCTTTTTCTAAGTTCACTCAAATATTTAGAACATCCCTAGATTTTTGCCTGTGAAAAGACCTAATCATGGTGTAACTGCAAGTTTCATAAAGTGACACCATCATCATTAAAAAAGGCTTCAATGCAAAGGTAAACCTAAGGTGAACCTGACAGACAAACAAAATTTAAGACAAACAAACAAACAAACCAAAAAGCTTTATCTCCCCCAACTTTTCGGGTATGTGGTAAAAAACATCACATGTACCTTAAAGTCTAGAGAATACAATTATTAAAACAAAACATCTAAATATTAAAAACTAAACTGTATGCTTACCAACAGACACATTATCATAGTCGTGTCCGGTGGCCGACTTCTCTGGACTGAGATTGTTGAGTTTAACATTCAGGTTGCCCTTATACAAATCTTTTTTACTTGAAACAAATTCCTCATACCCTGTATCTTCTGTATCTACAATGTAAAATCTGCATGCTGTAATGCTCCTTAGAATAATTATTTTAATTTAATTTGCTTAGAAAACTGAAATTCTATTAGCCAACTAAAATGATTTTGTTTGCTTGAATGTTGTTTAATGCCACTTTCAGGAATTTTGCAGCTATATCATGGCGTCCAGTTTTTATTGGGGGAGAAAGCCGGAGTACCCAGAGAGAACCCCGACCTTCGGTAGGACAGACCACATGATCAATAGTAGACGAACTACCAAACCATTCAGCCACCGAGGCCCAAATTAAAATGAAGCCACACAGGTTATACGTAATAGCTTGCATTGGTCAATCACCATTTAGAAATAGTTCTATGATGTTATTGCTGCTTTTATAGCTCACCTGAAAGGGTCAGGTGACCTATTGTTATCACTTTGCCTCCTTTGGTGGCGTCATCGTCGTCGGCGTTTGTAAACTTTTTACATTTTAATCTTCTTCTCAGAAACCACTTGGCCAATTGAAACCAAACATGGCCATTATGTTCATTGAATGGACCTTTACAAAGTTTGTGTTTTTTATTTGGATTTGAAAACTAATATGGCTGCCACTGCAAGACTTAGTATAACATAGGACGATATGGGAAAAAAGTTTAAAAGGGCTTCTTCTCTGAAACCGGTTAACCAATCGAAACAAAACTTGAAATATTGTTTGGGTGGTCCTTTATTAAGTTGATGTTTTCTATGCCAATTGGAAATTCAAAATGGCCACCACCACAGGACTTAGTTTAACATAGGGCCATATGGGAAAAGGCTTCTTCTCTGAAACTGGTTAACCAACGAAAACAAAACTTACTGGCGATATTGTTTGGATGGTCCTCTATAAAGTTTGTGTTTTTTATGACAATTGGAAATTAAAAATGGCCGCCAAACACAGGACTTAGTTTAACATAGGACAATATGGGAAAAAGTTTAAAAGGCTTCTTCTCTGAAACCGGTTAACCAATCGAAACAAAACTTACTAGCAATATTGTTTGGATGTTTTTTATTGCCAATTGGAAATTCAAAATGGCTACCACCGCAGGACTTACTTTAACATAGGACTAAGGGCAAATTAAAAAAAAAATCTTCTTCTCTAAAACTGGTTAACTAATGGAAATACAATTTTATAGCAATATTGTTTGGATGGTCCTCTTTAAAGTTTATTGAAAATAAAGGACTTCAGTGAAATGATGCCATCTTCATTGCCCATAAAATCAGGTGAGCGATACAGGCTATTAGGAGCCTCTGGTTTACTATTATATTATGTTGTTAAAGTAAAATTTCAAATATTCCTTAATATACAATAAGGAGATAATCCAACCACAAATAAATTGATAAAAATAGCTAGGATTATTGTGATAAAATATTAGACTATTTAGAAAGTAATGTGCATACCTAGTGACAATGTAGGGTTGGTAGCATCAGCATTGATGTTCTTTATGGTAGTGTAACGATCATCGACGCCCTCGGCACAGGAAGTTCTACATGATGGGCTCCGCTCCGTGCACTGGTTCTGAAAGCTGTCTGCACAAGGTGTGGTAAAGTTTGGGTTATTGATTCCAGAAATTTCTGTAAAGGAAATCATCCTATATGTTATATGTAATGATTCTCTCTTCAATCTGGAGTTGCAAAAGATTGATTTAAAGGTAATCAAAACAACTGACTTATCCTCTAGTTTGGCCTAGATATTGTTAAAGCAAGTTTTGTTAATTAGTTTGAGGTTTGTTTGCCGATTTATGCATTTTTTCTTCAATAAAATATTATTTTAATCTTTTTATTTGGAAGGAGGTGGGGAGGGAACCCCAACATTCAACAGGAAAACATGTATATTAGGGGAATTGAACGAGTTTAAACAATGATATATCTGATAAAAATATTGTTACATTTTCAAAATTCTATACACACAGATATTTTTTAAAATTTTTGACAAAAACTGTGAACAAAGGAGACAATACAGTAGTCACATGGTATGAACATGGTGTGAATTACTGAATTATCTTTATGAAAACTTGTAATAAAATTATCCAATTATAATTCTTTTCATGCTGTAATTTATTTAAATTAAAGGCATTGTTTTGATAAAAACACTTAAATCGCATCTTCTCAGATAATTTATATATCGATATTTAATCTGAGCGGACTATTTTCAGTATCCAATGTAAACCAGATGGCGTCCTTCTAGTGTATTGTCAGGGAGAGGGGGCAATGTTTGCTCTGCCCCAATGATTTCCAATTAAATCGATTGAGATTTCAAAATAAATATAATATAAGTACAATTTAGTGTTTCATTTTGTTTTTTTCCTATCAATATCTACAGAACTGCGATTCCGTTGGTACTATGTTTTGCATATCCCTATGCTTTCCGGCTTAGGTACGTTTTGAGGTCTAGATGGGTTTCTGTAACTGTTTTTTGCTGTTTTAAAAATTGCAACGATTATTTCACAGAATTATAAGGATTAAACACTGTTTTAGGAAATTATCAATGTGTTAACTCCGGCGACTCCTTCACAAACTTGACATAAAGTCCTTCTGACTTTATTTAGTTTGTCAGTGAGTTGCCAGAGTTTACACATTGATAATTGACTAAAACCCAGTGTTTAATCCTATAATAATGCACCAACCAATTTAACTTTAAAAATCATTTGTCATTTATACTACAAAGTTTACAATAATTTTTTTCTCTAGTCTTGGCTGGACTTATCTGACTTATCTACACAACAGACCTATTCATTATATATGTTCTATGAATTATTGAAAACCTTACTATACTTTCCTTTACTTAATCAATGAAACAAGATTTGGGTAAAAATTCCACAAAGAGATTTACCACAAATTGAAATTTTCTAGCTATCTGATAGGCCAATACAATATTTGAGTGAGGTTGTATATGAGATGTTTTATGAAGCTGGGTTCTAGTTGGTGATTTCAAAATGATTTAACAAATTTTTATTCTGAACCTCACTCAATGTCTTACTACTGCTCCCTCTTTTATGATGTTTTGTTTCAGGGGAGACAATAAACTCACCTGGCTGAGAGTTGGTGAAATGTATGGACATGATCTCATTTTCTTTCTTCAGTCTGCTCATTCTTCTGTACACAATAATCCCCACAATAGCTATTATTAAAAGCAGTACAATGACTAAGACTGTTACTATAGCAACGGCTGGATTGGATTCATTAGGGGCCTTCTCAGGATGAGAAACAATGTGTCCTACAGTATCTCTGCCTGAAAAACAAACACACAGTTTTTTTAAATAGCAACAAACTTTAAGCTCCCATTGAATTCATCTACTTAAATAGAACATTTATGTAAAACTTCATCAGAATCTGTTCAGTGGTCAAGCTTGGATTTATTGAAAAATCACAGACAAACTGTTCAAGTTTTCCATAATACAAACTTGTTTGAGTTAAATATCAGGACAAAATCATCAGGAAAGAAAATTTTATAATAAATACTTGCCTATACAACTAGGATAGCAAGACATAAATCAACAAGGGAAAAAGATGTTTCCCTTCAAGACTATACGAAAAATTAAAAAAACCCTACAAGAAATATAGGATCTAACTCCGGTGGGAGGGCAAGACGGGAAAATCTCAGACACCGAAGTGAAAAGATTTCTGGTCTCCAACAAGGCTCTCCCGAGTTGGAGACCAAAAGAAATCTTTCACATGGTGGCCGAGATTTTCCCATCTTGCCCTCCCACCGGTGTTTGATTCTATTTCTCACTAATTCGTTAAAAAAATCAGGTGCTGTTATGTTTGAAGCTGTCAACACATAGAGTTATCTACCCTGAACATAATCTCCAGTGTAACTTGTTGCATCAACGTGTTTGTGTTGATGTGTACTGCTATCAGATTGCGGCATAAATTGGTTCATGGAAGCTCAGATATGTTGTTTTCATGTTAATATATAAGATGCCTAGTACACCAACACAACTAAAGCATATATTTTATAATTTTTCTCACTGAACCAACAGTTTGACATCACAATACATTTTTACGGGAAAAGGAGCTTGAAATTCTTATCTTGCCCATGGGTTGAGATAAGCATATCTCAACCGGCTAAAATAGGTACCATGCTGTCTCATTATTGCGAAAGTATAGAGTAAACTATACATCAACAGATTAAAAAAACATAAATATGGTTTACTAAAAATGATGTCTCCCTGTGAGATATTATACAGTAATCAATACATCAAAACATATAAAAAACATACAAAAATGTAATGGTGATTAAGGAAGAATGATGTCTCCCTATGAGGGGAGATAAAATAAAGTGTTACCTATACATCCAAAGATGGGGTTACACTGCTCTTCTGTCTTACACTGACATTGATTCAAGCAGTTTTCTCCATAATATCCTGATGTACAAGCTGGAAATAACATGGTAAAAACTTATTTAGTTTTGAGGTTTTTTTTATAATCTAAGTTTGATTTTATTGGAATTACTTACAAAATTACTTCCTGCAGATGTAAACATGATTTAATGATAAAGGAATGATTTCAATACGTAAACAACCTACTCATATCTGTAAAATCTTGTTCTCATCCTGAATATAGCTGAAATATTGCTCGCTGGATGCAAAGCAAACATCCAATCAATCAATCAACTGTAAAAACAAGTTGTGAATACTGACAACAAAGCTTCAGTTCGCAGTGATACAAAATGTGCTGTTATCTGTAGAAATAATGATGCCTCCCACTTGTTGTGCTCTTTGCAGATTTAGTTGGTTAGTGGTTGTTTTAAAATTCTAAATAACATATTGCAAAAACTATATAGCCTCTTTAATATAGTATAAAATATGTTTTTTTTTTTACAAACACAGGCTTTCAAGCTACTTTTTGCAAAAAATAAGGGCTTTTTTTAGGGCTAAATTCTCAAAAAATAAGGGCTAATTTTAGGAATTTTTCGGGGTTTTTAAACAAAAAAAAAAAGGGATAAAATGTGCTATTTTCTAATGATTTAAGACTGAAAAATTAGATTTACTCAACAGTACAAAAGTTAAATACCAATTACCAATTCAGAAGACCATTTGAATGATTACCAACATTGTGGCAATGTATATTTCTGGAAGTATACTAAAGCTAGCTTCATTTAACTTTAATCTATTTTATGTTTATTTATTTTTTTTTATTTGTGAAATTTTGAAAATTTAAAAAATAAGGATTAACCGGGATTTTACAGCATTAATTAGGAATTTTAGGGCTGTTTGTAAAAAATAAGGAAAATTAGGAAAATAAGGGCTGCTTCAAAGCCTGAAAAGATTATTCATTTTGATACTTATCATCTATAAAATGTAACTGTTAGCACCAAAGCAGCAAGAAAAACAAGGGTAAAACAGTATACCCCTCTTCTTGGAAGCAGGGGTATAAAAACCCTGCTAGATTCAAGCCCAGTTTAAACTGTTTTACATTATAATGTTGAGAAAATGTAATATATTACATGTATATTAGCTTAAATAATATTTTATAAATCATAATAAATCATGGGCTGTTTAAGACAAAAATTGTTACAGTGTAGGTTGAATATAATTTATGTTTGCCTTAAGATCAAGTAAAATTGCTTCAGGTATATTTTTCTTAAAATGTTGCAAGAAATGTCAGCACAGTACTAAAGTCATTTAATGCTTAAAACTTACATTGTGAACACATCACTCCCATATAACCAGGCAGACATTTACAGATACTTACTCTGTGAACACATCACTCCCATATAACCAGGCAGACATTTACAGATACTTACTCTGTGAACACGTCACTCCAATATAACCAGGCAGACGTTTACAGATACTTACTCTGTGAACACGTCACTCCCATATAACCAGGCAGACATTTACAGATACTTACTTTGTGAACATGTCAGGCCCATATAACCAGGCAGACGTTTACAGATACTTACTTTGTGAACACATCACTCCAATATAACCAGGCAGACATTTACAGATACTTACTCTGTGAACATGTCACTCCCATATAACCAGGCAGACATTTACAGATACTTACTCTGTGAACATGTCACTCCCATATAACCAGGCAGACGTTTACAGATACTTACTCTGGGAACACGTCACTCCAATATAACCAGGCAGACATTTACAGATACTTACTTTGTGAACACGTCACTCCAATATAACCAGGCAGACATTTACAGATACTTACTCTGAGAACATGTCACTCCCATATAACCAGGCAGACATTTACAGATACTTACTCTGTGAACATGTCACTCCCATATAACCAGGCAGACATTTACAGATACTTACTCTGTGAACACATCACTCCCATATAACCAGGCAGACATTTACAGATACTTACTCTGTGAACACGTCACTCCAATATAACCAGGCAGACATTTACAGATACTTACTCTGTGAACATGTCACTCCCATATAACCAGGCAGACATTTACAGATACTTACTCTGTGAACACGTCACTCCCATATAACCAGGCAGACATTTACAGATACTTACTCTGTGAACACGTCACTCCCATATAACCAGGCAGACATTTACAGATACTTACTCTGTGAACACGTCACTCCCATATAACCAGGCAGACATTTACAGATACTTACTCTGTGAACACGTCACTCCAATATAACCAGGCAGACATTTACAGATACTTACTCTGTGAACACGTCACTCCCATATAACCAGGCAGACATTTACAGATACTTACTCTGTGAACACGTCACTCCCATATAACCAGGCAGACATTTACAGATACTTACTCTGTAAACACATCACTCCCATATAACCAGGCAGACATTTACAGATACTTACTCTGTGAACATGTCACTCCCATATAACCAGGCAGACATTTACAGATACTTACTCTGTAAACACGTCACTCCCATATAACCAGGCAGACATTTACAGATACTTACTCTGTAAACACGTCACTCCCATATAACCAGGCAGACATTTACAGATACTTACTCTGTGAACACGTCACTCCCATATAACCAGGCAGACATTTACAGATACTTACTCTGTAAACACGTCACTCCCATATAACCAGGCAGACATTTACAGATACTTACTCTGTGAACATGTCACTCCAATATAACCAGGCAGACATTTACAGATACTTACTCTGTGAACACATCACTCCAATATAACCAGGCAGACATTTACAGATACTTACTCTGTGAACACGTCACTCCCATATAACCAGGCAGACATTTACAGATACTTACTCTGTGAACACGTCACTCCCATATAACCAGGCAGACATTTACAGATACTTACTCTGTGAACACGTCACTCCCATATAACCAGGCAGACATTTACAGATACTTACTCTGTGAACACGTCACTCCCATATAACCAGGCAGACATTTACAGATACTTACTCTGTGAACACGTCACTCCAATATAACCAGGCAGACATTTACAGATACTTACTCTGTGAACACGTCACTCCCATATAACCAGGCAGACATTTACAGATACTTACTCTGTGAATATGACACTCCCATATAACCAGGCAGACATTTACAGATACTTACTCTGTGAACATGTCACTCCCATATAACCAGGCAGACATTTACAGATACTTACTCTGTGAACATGTCACTCCCATATAACCAGGCAGACATTTACAGATACTTACTCTGTAAACACATCACTCCCATATAACCAGGCAGACATTTACAGATACTTACTCTGTGAATATGACACTCCCATATAACCAGGCAGACATTTACAGATACTTACTCTGTGAACATGTCACTCCCATATAACCAGGCAGACATTTACAGATACTTACTCTGTGAACATGTCACTCCCATATAACCAGGCAGACATTTACAGATACTTACTCTGTGAACACATCACTCCCATATAACCAGGCAGACATTTACAGATACTTACTCTGTGAACACGTCACTCCAATATAACCAGGCAGACATTTACAGATACTTACTCTGTGAACATGTCACTCCCATATAACCAGGCAGACATTTACAGATACTTACTCTGTGAACATGTCACTCCCATATAACCAGGCAGACATTTACAGATACTTACTCTGTGAACACGTCACTCCAATATAACCAGGCAGACATTTACAGATACTTACTCTGTGAACATGTCACTCCCATATAACCAGGCAGACATTTACAGATACTTACTTTGTGAACATGTCAGGCCCATATAACCTGGCACACATTTACAGATACTTACTTTGTGAACACGTCACTCCCATATAACCAGGCAGACATTTACAGATACTTACTTTGTGAACATGTCAGGCCCATATAACCTGGCACACATTTACAGATACTTACTCTGTGAACATGTCACTCCCATATAACCAGGCAGACATTTACAGATACTTACTCTGTGAACATGTCACTCCCATATAACCAGGCAGACATTTACAGATACTTACTCTGTGAACACATCACTCCCATATAACCAGGCAGACATTTACAGATACTTACTCTGTGAACATGTCACTCCAATATAACCAGGCAGACATTTACAGATACTTACTCTGTGAACATGTCACTCCCATATAACCAGGCAGACATTTACAGATACTTACTCTGTGAACATGTCACTCCCATATAACCAGGCAGACATTTACAGATACTTACTCTGTGAACACGTCACTCCAATATAAAAAGGCAGACATTTACAGATACTTACTCTGTGAACATGTCACTCCCATATAACCAGGCAGACATTTACAGATACTTACTCTGTGAACACGTCACTCCAATATAACCAGGCAGACATTTACAGATACTTACTCTGTGAACATGTCACTCCCATATAACCAGGCAGACATTTACAGATACTTACTCTGTGAACATGTCACTCCCATATAACCAGGCAGACATTTACAGATACTTACTTTGTGAACATGTCAGTCCCATATAACCTGGCACACATTTACAGATACTTACTTTGTGAACACGTCACTCCCATATAACCAGGCAGACATTTACAGATACTTACTCTGTGAACATGTCACTCCCATATAACCAGGCAGACATTTACAGATACTTACTCTGTGAACACGTCACTCCCATATAACCAGGCAGACATTTACAGATACTTACTCTGTGAACACATCACTCCCATATAACCTGGCATACATTTACAGATACTTACTCTGTGAACACGTCACTCCAATATAACCAGGCAGACATTTACAGATACTTACTCTGTGAACATGTCACTCCCATATAACCAGGCAGACATTTACAGATACTTACTCTGTAAACACATCACTCCCATATAACCAGGCAGACATTTACAGATACTTACTCTGTGAAGATGTCAGGCCCATATAACCTGGCACACATTTACAGATACTTACTTTGTGAACACGTCACTCCCATATAACCAGGCAGACATTTACAGATACTTACTTTGTGAACATGTCACTCCCATATAACCAGGCAGACATTTACAGATACTTACTCTGTAAACACATCACTCCCATATAACCAGGCAGACATTTACAGATACTTACTTTGTGAACATGTCAGGCCCATATAACCAGGCAGACATTTACAGATACTTACTCTGTGAACATGTCACTCCAATATAACCAGGCAGACATTTACAGATACTTACTCTGTGAACATGTCACTCCCATATAACCAGGCAGACATTTACAGATACTTACTCTGTGAACATGTCACTCCCATATAACCAGGCAGACATTTACAGATACTTACTCTGTGAACACGTCACTCCAATATAACCAGGCAGACATTTACAGATACTTACTCTGTGAACATGTCACTCCCATATAACCAGGCAGACATTTACAGATACTTACTCTGTGAACACGTCACTCCAATATAACCAGGCAGACATTTACAGATACTTACTCTGTGAACATGTCACTCCCATATAACCAGGCAGACATTTACAGATACTTACTCTGTGAACATGTCACTCCCATATAACCAGGCAGACATTTACAGATACTTACTTTGTGAACATGTCAGGCCCATATAACCTGGCACACATTTACAGATACTTACTTTGTGAACACGTCACTCCCATATAACCAGGCAGACATTTACAGATACTTACTCTGTGAACATGTCACTCCCATATAACCAGGCAGACATTTACAGATACTTACTCTGTGAACACGTCACTCCCATATAACCAGGCAGACATTTACAGATACTTACTCTGTGAACACATCACTCCCATATAACCTGGCATACATTTACAGATACTTACTCTGTGAACACGTCACTCCAATATAACCAGGCAGACATTTACAGATACTTACTCTGTGAACATGTCACTCCCATATAACCAGGCAGACATTTACAGATACTTACTCTGTAAACACATCACTCCCATATAACCAGGCAGACATTTACAGATACTTACTCTGTGAACATGTCACTCCCATATAACCAGGCAGACATTTACAGATACTTACTTTGTGAACACATCACTCCCATATAACCAGGCAGACATTTACAGATACTTACTCTGTGAACACGTCACTCCCATATAACCAGGCAGACATTTACAGAAGCCGTCACTAGGTCTACAGTAAGCCTGATTCTCACATTTACATGTTGTGTTACATCCAACACCATACATGTTTGATGGACATTCTGTAATGTATAGAGGAACTATGTGACATTATTTAGAGAATACGAACTTATAGAAACATGTTTGAATAGTATCGCTCTATCGGCTATTTCAATTTTCAGTACAGGGGCAAAAATTCGCTCAATATCTCAATTATGTTTAGAAGTAAAAGTCTGTAAAACTGTTAATTTCAAGAAATTTTATGTACAATGGAATTGGAAATTACGGATTGAATTCAACAGGGGACATTCACCAACTCTAATTGTTCAGACAAAAACAAGAATGTAGGAACAAACAAAAGGAGACTTAGGTAGAGGGAAGCATTGGGAAACTATGCGTAAAGACTGCTGGGATACAGTGGTATATATTCATTTGAAGCAAATATGAAAATTAAAAAGATTACGAGAAGTCATTTATATTCAGCAATAATTTAATTAGATTTGAAAGCTGAAATCAGATTGGCCAATTCAAATGGAGAAACCAATATTATATGAAATAACTTGCGTTCGTTATATGACCTATTCTTATGCCGTTTATATACAAATAGTGCCATGACATCATTGCTTTTACCGTTAAAATTGTCAAGATTTATAGTTAAAATTTGCGGTTTATTAGGCGTAAACAGACCCAAACCATGTTATATCAAATAACCTGTTCAGAAATTTGAAATATTCCTTAAATACAAACCAGCTTGGCAGTAGTCCCCTATAAATCCTGGCAAACAAATACATCTCCCAGTCTTATAGTTACACAGCCCTCCATTGTCACAATCAGGACATTTGTCAAGGCAGTCTATACCAGCTAAACCTTTAGGACAAACTGAAAGTAGAAAGCGAAAGTACAGCATATGAATTATTTTTTTACAATACAGGTCAAATATAAATAAAACACTGGTAGTTTGCTCTTATCTAGATTCAGTCAGCATATTGTTATTTTAATATTATTGTATATCTTGCAAAAAAACAATAACTTCCATGAATATCTAACCACGCTAGCAAACAGCAAACCTATATAAATGACCTTATAATCTGGAAATTTTGATTTTCTAGTCCTGATGTTTTTTCATGGATTACCCCATATAGCCAACGTCAGTTTGCAGAATACAATACACTATTGCATATACATGATGATTACCACGCAGGGGAATAACCAAATCTTTTGAAAAAGTTTTGATAGAAATAAAAATGGAAGCAAATTTATGAAGAAACCAACTTTTTTCTGTTTTACTGTGGGTTTCACTTTCACAATTTGCAACCATATATTAGTCTATATTCATACATATAAAATGACTCGAGTGCAAGGATATAATTTATCAATCAAAGGGAGATAAACCATACCTCACAATAAAATTAATCCTCAATAAAGCAGAACAAAGTCCCGAAATTTGATTGTTTGTTTGTTTGTTTGAATGGTGTTAGAATGCCACTTTCAGCAATATTTCAGCTATATCATGGCGTCCAGTTTTTATTGGGGAGGAAGCCTGAGTACCCGGAGTGAACCCCTGACCTGTGGTCGGACCGAAATTTGAGGAAAATCAAATAACAGAAAGGGGGGATGGGAACAGTCACATAGAACGTTACATGGTAGGGTAGAACCAACAACCTTACACACAACTACACAAGGGTGTAAATATCTTTGAACAGCACACACAAAAACTTATGTGACAAATAGTTATAATTTCATCCTCAACAAGTGAATGTTATTGGCAACAAAAAGGTTTATTCTACACAAGATAAAGTCACATAAAGACCAAGCAAATTGTACAATTTATTGAAAGATAAATTGGAGCAATTTGAGAATTTTTTCAGCTATATCATATAATTCAATATTTATTGGGGAGGAAGCAGGAGTACCTGTAGAAAACCACCGACCTGCGGTAGGAAAACTGACAATCCTATCAATTAAGATTGGAGTCGAGTGCACCCTCCCTGCAGTAAGACTCAAAATTGCGATCTCAGTGTTAACAGACCACGTGATAAAAAGTAGAAAAACTATTCAGTATATTCATACATATAAAATGACTCGAGTGCAAGGATATAATTTATCAATCAAAGGGAGATAAACCATACCTCACAATACAATTAATCCTCAATAAAGCAGAACAGCAATAAAGCAGCACAGAAGCCCAAACACTGAACAAAATTCTTACCTGTTTGACAGGTGTGTCCAGTAAATCCAGGTGGACAAGTAATGGCCAAACATTGACCAGTAACGTGGTCACAGAATTGTCCATTATCACACGAGTTACATCTTTGCTGACATTTATTACCATATGTACCAGCTGGACAAACTGTTAATAAAAGGAAAATAACAGTACAAGGGAGATAATCAAACCATTCAATGTTCTACTCCATTTATTTTAAGAGTTTACAACACATTAACATTTAAATAGAATCTATCAAAACTTATTTAAATGAATGATGCACTACATCATTTTCAAGATATAATCGCTCTCCTTAAAGAAGGTGGAAATAGTAATGCTGATTATGTGAATAAGTGGAAAGCAGCAACATTTGAAACAAAATAGGATGGTTTACGAAAGATGATGCAAAATGAAACCTGTGCCAGGGTGCAAAGCCAACACTAAAAATTAATTTTTTATGGAAGGAGGTAGAGTTTTATATCATTCTATGCCATTCACACACTGTTAATAGTAATAGATTGTGCATTGAGGAACATGCCCTAAAAAAATCATGTAATATCATAAATCATGTATTGAATTGGATACATCTATTAACCTATCTTGGAAATGGCCGTATTGGCACAAATGATGTGGCTAAAAATACCATCTGTATGTACAGATTAATTTTTTAAACAAATTACCTGTAGTACAAGTTGTGCCAGTATATCCTGGGGGACAATTACATGCCCCTGTTGCCGGGTCACATGACCCATCTGTACCACAGTCACAGTATTTCAGGCAGTCTTCCCCCCAGCGACCATTAGGACATTTACTGTCACAATGTACTCCTGCAAGAATAAAGAAAAGATGGATCATATCACATGTTATCCTAAATGTAATCTTCTATTTACTGTATGGGCCATGGTGGCCGAGGGGTTAAGGTAGTTAGTGATCTACTATTGATCACATGACAGTCAAGACTTGAGGATGTAGGCTGCAGTCTCAATTTGGGCAGGGTGTGATCAACTTCAATCCTAATTGACAATGATTGTTAGTTTTTCTGCTGAAAGTCATCAGTTTTCACTGAGCACATCACACTATTTTCCTCCACCTAAAAAAAAACTGGATGCCACAATAGCTAAAAAAAAGTTGAAAGTAGTGTTACACCATGAACAAACACACAAACTCTATTTACTGTAAACCACAAACAAAAATTTGAAACGGCAGAAAACAAAAATAGTGTGTTATGTGTTTGGGTAGTGCCACACACCTTCCATGTTAAAGAGCCCTTCTGTAGATGCCACTTATTGGCCACTAAAAACAGCATGATGATTTGCCCATAACCCACAGTCCATATTTGGTTATTGACTTTCTTAACTACTCCTCATCTTAAATGTAGCTGACATTCTTGTCAAATGGACATTACCCAATCAGATGGAAAGTGTTCAATTATTACACAAATGTATGTTCTGTTGACATAGAACTATTAATTCTCACATTATATTGCAATAAGTGGCATTCTATATATTAAATAAAAGTACAAGTACCATGCCATCCAGATTTACAGACACACTGACCCATACCGGGCTGGCAGCTCACAGAGTTCTGCTTCTCACAGGAACACTGCTGACCACATGCAAATCCAAACATCCAGTCCTGTAACCACACCACATAAATATATAAATTGCACCAAAACCTAATTAGAGCTGTTTCTGAAAATACTGTTCCAAACGCCCCCAAAGGGCACTTTTTATTGTGCATGTAAATAAATGTGTTTAAATAACATTTGTTACATACAAAACATGTGTATTCAAGCCTACTACATCATTATATGGACGGGGGCATATAACATGACTTGCAATAGACGGTATTTTGAGTGTGTCTATAAATCCAGGAAAATAATAGCAGGTGAAAAAATCCTTTAAAAAGCAGTCCACCCACCTCCCAAATATTTTAACCAGAGTAAAGAACAAAAATATATTTTTAGAAATATATTTTACCTGAAAACATTTTTTTTCAAAAATTATATACATATTTACTGAATATATTCTAAACAAAATACATACTGGACATATTTTCTCACAGTTATCACCATAGAAACCAGGTGGGCATGTACAGTGACCAGTTGCTGGGTGACAATATCCACCATTTTCACATTTACATTTGGACTGGCAATCTTTACCATAGAAACCTTTTGGACACTGTGATTCACAAGTCAGACCTGTCCAACCTTAATAAAAATAAATAAGCATAAAACTAACAACACAACCAGTACATTTATAAACTGAGAAAGCTTGACATTTTCCTGGACATGACATAAGTATCTAGTTTTCTGCTCATTACAGGCACTTGAGTGCACCCACCTAGTAACACCCACAGGTTTTATTGTGTTTGGGTTACTCCCTATGGTTTTTGTGATTATATTTTTTGTTTCCTGTAGTGAAAATTTGTCTAAATATGAATTTGTAATCATCTGCTCTCATTATTCTGTCAATTTCCTTGTTGATAATAGGTCTTGTGTTACAGACAATTTACATTTATCAAATTTTTTTCATGAAAAATTATTGAAATCATTTGTATTTGCAATATTAAAACGAAACAAAACATTTTCATGAACGTGATATGCATGCATGAATTATTTCAGAGGTATAAATCACGCATAAATTATCTCTGTAATGTAGGGCAATGGTATTGTTTACTTCATTTGCAACATTGTTTGATAAAAGTTTTTTTGTTATCAAAACTGCATCATAGAAATGACCCTTGAAAATTGTATTCGACTCCCAGCTGCAGAGGGATTTGATTTCAAAAACACTACAAATGTGATATAAAAGTAAACTTTAATTCTTATGAATTATGACTGAGGGGTATTGTTTAGTTTCATCTAGAGATGTATTACTAATTGGTCTTTACAGAACATACCTTCACTACAGATACAGAAACCATTCTCTGGTACACATTCTGCTCCGTTCTGACACAGACATGCCTGTTTACAATCCAAACCAAACATCCCTCGTGGACACTTCGTTCCACAACTGAAGCCAAAAATGACAATGGTATAAAATATAACCATATTGTGGCTGTGTTTACCGGGGAACAATTGATTTATTTTGAATTACTGAATATCATTTATCAACACAAGTGTGAGCCATTAAATAACATATTTTAAAATACTTGGTCAAAAGTTTCTTTGTGTAAATAGATGCACATTTTCAATTATTTCTTAGCTTATGTATTAAACTGGTTATAACATCTGGATATGTAGATATAATAACACAGTACATAAAATGTGAGGCTGTGTATTCATTTAAACAGTGTTAACAGGCACATTATAAACCAGGGATAAATGGGTCCCCCACCGCACAAATTGGGAAATTTGGTATGTAAAAGCAGTGTATTGGGAAAATATCATTTTGCATTATTAAAAGTTCAAACTTGAGGAAAGCATTGTTTTTTTTTTACTTATTTTCTGACACTAATATGTACAACTACTCAGCTGCATTGTAAAGATCATAAGACTGACAGAAGAACAACTCAGCCATAATATGTGAGCGAAGCGAAGCTCATTAATGTACAGAGTCTGCCAAATTACACGAGACTGAAAATATGATCATTGAAAAAAAAAACCTGGGCTACTCGTAATGCATTGGGAATTTAAGAAAATACCTGGTCGCGCGTAGCGAGAGCCTGTATTTTTGCTTTTTTTTTACAAACGGCTATATAAAATTAAAGTGCTTATTTTTGAAATTACAACAAAATGCCAGACAATTTTTTTTCAATCTGAAACACTGTATTTGAAATTGAGTTTTGTGACGTCACCAACACATTATAACGTCACGTCATCAATGGAATGTAGAGGCACTGTTAGGGGGCTCTGAAGTAACGACATGAACAATGTGCGATGCTCGCATTTTAGGCTGCGCCTACATTCATATTATTATATGATATAAAACATACTGGAACAATACGTCAGAAAGGCAGAGGAGTTTTACCATGAAATTTTGAAATTTCCATCGTATCAAACGTAACAAATCCAAACATCAAATTGACAATACATAACATATTAGTTTTATTTCTACATCATTCAATTTTACTCTGAAAACAAACAATATGTAATAGTATTCAAATCACACATCACGGAACTTGACAGCATCAGACTTAAAGAAGACAATTTCTTAGCTTGTTTGACTCAGAGCATCAAGCGATGCGAAACGGAAGTGTAACTTCATTAGAACTTCCGGTAAAAAATTGGAAAAAGCGTTACCGGAAACAGACCAGAAAAAAAAATACGGATTTTTAATTAACGATTTGCACAATTGGGATTTTCAATCCTTGGGGAATAGGACCACCAGAAGGGGAATGAGGCCTCCTGGCGGCCCCAAATACTATAGTAGCATCATCCCTGTAAACAGTAGACCTTAACCTATTAGCCACCTAGGACATTTCATAAAGGTAAATACCAAGAATGTAAATATCTTCTGTATATGCACACTTTCATATGGCCTGTTAATCATCACAACATGGATGAAAGTGAAATTTGGTGAAAATCCGGAAAATTTTGGCCGGGGGTTTCTCCATGCTGGCATGTCGTAATAAGATTGAATTACCTCCCTTTAACAATGTCGTACATTTTTTACAAAGTGAATTTATAACTAGGACCCACAATTGTGATCGTGTCTTTTGAGAAAAAATATTAATTCATGACTTAATCAATCATCAACCCAAAACAAGTGTGGACACAGAAAAACGTCTCGCCTGCATTCCGCATCAGTAACGAAAATAAATTTCGTCATAAGCATTACGTAAATAGCATTAAATATCAGCAGCGGCCTGTATACAAAATATTGTCACCATAACCCTGCATAGTTACAGGGGAACAGCCGTAACCCAAAAACTTTAACGAAGTCGCTGGACCGTGAAATTGAGGTCAAGGTCAGGTGGAACCTACCAGACAGTAATGTATTATTCATCAGCAACCTATATACCAAATATTGTCATCCTACCATGCGTAGTTACAGAGGAACTATCGTAACCCAAAAACTTTAACACAGTGGCTGGACCGTGAAATTGAGGTCAAGGTCAGGTGACACCTACCAGACAGTCATGTACTAGTCATCAGCAACCTATACACCAAATATTGTCATCCTACCATGCGTAGTTACAGAGGAACTGTCGTAACCCCAAAACTTTAATGTAGTCGCTGGACCGTGAAATTGAGGTCAAGGTCAGGTGACACCTACCAGACAGTCATGTACTAGTCATCAGCAACCTATACACCTAATATTGTCATCCTACCATGCATAGTTACAGAGGAACTGTCGTAACCCCAAAACTTTAACGTAGTCGCTGGACCGTGAAATTGAGGTCAAGGTCAGGTGACACCTACCAGACAGTCATGTACTAGTCATCAGCAACCTATACACCAAATATTGTCATCCTACCATGCGTAGTTACAGAGGAACTGTCGTAACCCCAAAACTTTAACGTAGTCGCTGGACCGTGAAATTGAGGTCAAGGTCAGGTGACACCTACCAGACAGTCATGTACTAGTCATCAGCAACCTATACACCAAATATTGTCATCCTAGCATGCGTAGTTACAGAGGAACTGTCGTAACCCCAAAACTTTAACGTAGTCGCTGGACCGTGAAATTGAGGTCAAGGTCAGGTGACAACTACCAGACAGTCATGCACTAGTCATCAGCAACCTATACACCAAATATTGTCATCCTAGCATGCGTAGTTACAGAGGAACTGTCGTAACCCAAAAACTTTAACGTAGTGGCTGGACCATGAAATTGAGGTCAAGGTCAGGTGACACCTACCAGACAGTCATGTACTAGTCATCAGCAACCTATACACCAAATATTGTCATCCTACCATGCATAGTTACAGAGGAACTGTCGTAACCCAAAAACTTTAACGTAGTCGCTGGACCGTGAAATTGAGGTCAAGGTCAGGTGACAGGTGACTGACTGGCAAGTACTCATCATAAGCTACCTCTGGACCAAATTTGATGGACCTAGGGCTTGGGCTTACAAAGATATGAAGCAAGATGTCAAGTGTTTACGCCGCTGCCGCCGCCGCCGCCGGATTCCCATACATATGTCTCGCCTCCAGCGACTTTCGTCGCAGGCGAGACAAAAACCAGAAATCCAGAAAACTTTCACCCATGTCATAATGTCCTGTTTATTATACCTGGTATTGTTCATCATATTTACGGCTAGTTTACTTTACTAATTCAATGGACTTTTCATCATAGAAAGGGCTTGTTTATCATTCTGAGGGCCCATGAATGTTGCTAAGGGGTTGTTTATCATAATAGCAGCATATTTATCACACCAATTACATTTTGATCATATCAGAGGACTGTTTATGATGTCATTGGGCTATTTATCATACTAAAGGCATGTTTACTGGACCTGTTTATCTAACAAAAGTCTTGTTTATAATGTTCATTACTAAGGACTTGTTTATCATATACATTATACATACGTAGGACCGGTATAACCGGCAGGACACTGACATACTCCTGTTTTGTGGTTACACAGTCCACCATTTTGACAATAACAGATCTGTTTACATCCCTCTCCATAGTACGGAGCTGGACATGTCTCGTTACAGGCAGAACCAGTCCAACCAGAGGAGCACTTACATTCTCCAGTTCCTGGATCACATCTGTAAGAAATACAATTAGATACATTGGTTTGTAATTGTTTTTTTTTTATTTTGATGGGTAGTTGTAGATAGTTTGAATTTGCCAAAATGAGATCAAAAATAGGGCATTTAATGGGACATTAAATGATACCCCGCCACAATTCATCAATAGTTAAATATATTTGTATATATAAACTATACTGCATATACAATACATCCACTATATAAAAGTATATAGAGTCAGAAGGCAATGAGTTATCTTTCTTAGACAAGAAAATTTCATTATTGTCAAATTTGAAAATTTTTAAAGTGTATTTTATTGTACTGAACAGCTATGCAAAATATCATTCAAATCCCTTGAGGCGTTTTCAAGTTATCATCTGGAAACCTTCGGTGGACGGACGGACAGACCCCGAACGAAACTGTGGGTATACATGTAACATAATACCTTGCCACTTCGTGTGGCGGGGTATAAAAACATTTAAGAATTTAAAGATAAGCTTAATGATATAAAAATGCCATTTAAAAAAGACAAAAAAGTATATATGCCATTATTATATTAAGGTGCATTCCTAAGCAATCTAACTTACATATTTTGCAACTATAAACAAAGGTTTTATACTAAAGGGATCAATCGATGTGAAAAAGACAAATCAGTCAGACCTAAAATTAAATTAAGTTTGTTTGCCTTTCCTGGACTGACCCAACAAAATTGTCATGTCCCTGAAATTTATATGAACAAATTAAAAACAATATTTGTTATATTTTCTCAGCACCTTCTGAACTCCTGACTTTGTGTCAAACTTTGTTCCATATTTTTATAAAAATCTATCAATGTCTTTACTTGGGGATCTGTGTATTTCTGTCTATTTTCAAAAAATTTTGCTGCTTTCATAATATTAATTAAATATATCTTTGTCAACCAGATCATTTGGGTTATTTCCACCTATGGTCGGAAGTAAGTGTATGGATATGGACCAAAAAATGGTCCAATTGTGACTCGGTTATCCTGTTAACACAGCAACAGATTTTTGGATCAGTATATACCCAATGTTATCGTGTCTGGAGGCGACATTAAAGAAACTTTGTGATGTTTTGCCTACCTACCAAGTAAAAAAATGGTTGGGTTTGAGAAGTACAAACAAACTTATTTTTAAGTTTGACTTACCCTTGTGTGTTGACTTTGTTACATCTACATGTCTTCTTACAATCCTCCCCAAACTGGAAGGCGGGGCATTCTGTAAAATACAACAATGGATTAAAACTTACAATCCTCCCCAAACTGGAAGGCAGGGCATTCTGTAAAATACAACAATGGATTTAAACTTACAATCCTCCCCAAACTGGAAGGCGGGGCATTCTGTAAAATACAACACTGGATTAAAACAAATAGAAAACATAATACATTGCCAATATTTTGCTGTTGTTTCAAATTTATTTACAATGTAACTTTACAATAGATTATCAGAGTCAGACTACCCTAACCATCAATTTTCAAAATTATAATTGATCACACACTTATAGAACAGCAACAACTTATCTCTGTACGCTGGCTACCTCTTTAATTATGTGCCATATCTGTGTACAATATGTGTTTTAACAGAAAAAAAATTCCAGCAATAAGGGGAAATAACTCGTGTGTTACAACAATACTTACTGCTCTCTGTACAATCTGCACCGGTGTAACCTTGGGGACATTCACATTTTCCGGTCACTGGGTCACATGATCCTGTGTTACGACAAGCACACTTCTGTGAACAATATGGTCCGAATGTACCTTCTGGACATTGTATAGTACAACTAAAAAAAGATTTACATACATAAAATATAGATATGTTTCTCCTAGTTCATGCCTTTATGAATGACTAAAAAGAACATAACGACACAATACCGATGACATTGTGGCATTTAATTTTGTTTTACTATGACCTCAAGTACTATGTCATAATGTCATCCATCAGAATGCTATATTCTCCTCCAACTTATCTAAAAATTTGGGAGAGGGTGCATTTTATTAGTTTGCAGTTTTGGACCAGGTTTATAGAAAACAACAGCCGAGGCCATGTTATCTTTTTATTAAAAAAAAAACGATTGAAACAGAAAGTCACCTGAAAATCAAATATAACTGAATAGAAATCGGACATGCCACTGGATATTTCTGGGATTTTTATCAAACTTTTTTTTTAATGTGATTTTAGAAAAAAATGTGATGTACAGGGATGAAAATCTAGGTTTTTTTTTTACTATGGCCTTAACCTTAATAAATCCTGCTGAAGGTGTGAGGTTTTCACAAGTACTCCAGCTTTGTCACCCCCAACCCCCTCCCTACCGCCAAACAAACCAACAAAAAACAATGCCATTATATAGCTAATTGGGGTTAAACCTACCAATAAAAAAGGCAAATAAATTATTTACCTCGTTCCTTTAAACCCAGGGGCACAAGCACACTGTCCTGTAAACTTGTCACAGGTAGCACCATTATAACAAACACACTGGGCCTGGCAGTTCATGCCCCATGTCCCAGCAGGGCATGGCTCTGAACAAATAGATCCCTGAAATGCAACCAATGACACTATTTTTTTTTTTATTCTGAAGAATCTTTTTTATCAGCATGCCCACCACTTTTTTTAGTTGGGGGTTCGTGTACCCTTTGGCCTAACAATTTAGGGGTACAGTGAAAATTTTGGGGGTACAAATTTTTTTATGTGTGTTTTTACATCTCATTAACTTTTCAAAAACTTGTTGGGTCGTTTGTTTTTTCATCAACAGGCTCCGTCGATTCCTTAGCCTCCGACTCCGAATAATTGGTTCCTCGATCATTATTATTTATATCAGCGTCCGGCTCAGTGTTTTTTCTCTAACCCCAAATTGGGTTAAGGTTCGCTGCATATTGATACTCAGCAGTGTGAAGGTCAAACAAAGTTAGTACTTTTTAAAGCGCTTCTGCCGATCGGATTAAATTTTATAAATCGGCCAATCAAAATCGCGGAATCATAGTCAATGACAGTCAATGAGAGGGTAAAAGAAGCATCGCTTTGGTTGGATTAAATTGCTAAAATCAACCAATGATAATCGATTTAACAATTGGACCTTCAATTCAATAAGTAGGACGTTGTACTGTTTACAACTTTAATTTTTCGAACTTATGCGTGCATGCACGTATTGGTCTTGCATATTGTACGTTCAAATTACTTTTTCTACGTGATTCACGTACTGCAGTACGTGAATGGGCATGCTGTTTTATTCCTATTGAAACATTTATAGATATTTAGTTTTTGCTTTGCTTTGATAAACTAGTCAAAAAATATTTTTTAATAAAAAGTAAATACATACATTCATTGCTTGTAGCTCTGGGACTAAAGTATAACTTCTGCAAATTCTAACATTTGCTTAGATCTCCTCTCTAACATAAACAAACGCAGTTTAAAACACATCACTGTAATAACCTTTTTTAAATAGTAAGACAACATAAAGATTGAATCTATAAAAAACCATACATACAGTCCAGCCTCGTGGACACTGACATTTTCCTGTACTATCACACGTAGCACCATTCTGACATCGACAGGTTGTCTGACACTCTGATCCCTGACATTTAACTTCACAACTGAAAATGGCATAATAAAAATTACAATAATGTTCTTCATGGAAATTTGTAGTTAAATTCTATTGTATGTGTTGATTATTGCTAAATAGTTTGTTATCTTAGAGGTAAACTTCATTGAGTCCCTTCTAAAGCAGTATTTCACACAAATATACCATGCAGAACAATCCTGCTACAATTTTATGTGTTGATTATTGCTTCTAAAAAAACTTCACAAAACGCAAAACATGCCAATTTTAGTTTTCAGTTCCCTCATTTGTCCTTATAAGGAAGAAAATATAGTTATCTTATAAGCGAGGCCAAACAACGGGGGTTTTCTTCGGGTACTGATGTTTCCTAAGCCAATAAAAACTGGATGCCATGATAAGGCTAAAAAATTGAAGAATGTGTCCATGGGACACAGATGCCCCCGCTAAATGAAGTCCCATACAGGAAGTAGTTGTCCAACAGGTCTGAGAGTCGCTTAGGACGTACAACTTGTGATACTGAACCACCCTGCCAAATTTCAAATTGTTCTCATGCAAGGTTTCTGAGAAAAGCTTGACGGAAATTTTCATACTCGTGTTAACACATTTTCATATCAGCCCAGTCGCAAACAGGAAGTAGTTGTCCGACAGGTCTGAAAGTAGCTTAGGACGTACAACTTGTGATACTGAACCACCCTGCCAACTTTCAAATTGTTCTCATGTACAGACGGACGTACATGAGTAAAACTTAATGCCCCCCCTGACATGTCGTCGCGGGGGCATAAAAAATTGCTGACCTCATTTAAACACACACAAAATATAAAGTGAAGGACTACTGTCAAGTAAAAACTAAATTATGTGGTTTCAATACATACTGTATAGAGTTCATTACTGGTGAATTGTGTGAACTTACAATGACCCCTGGAACCCAGCAGGACAATAACATGCCCCATTCCCTTTATCACATGTCGCCCCATTCTGGCAGTGACAGATCAGACGACAGTTTGGTCCATATGTTCCTTCACTGCATGGGGTCTGACACTGCTCTCCAGTCCAACCGGCGGCACAAACACAATGTCCTGTCTGTGGGTCACATGACCCATGGCCATTACAGTTACATCGCTGCTGACAGTTACCTCCCCATTCATTGTTGCCACAACCTACAATAACAACATCCAATAAGAACAATTAACCACATGACCTAACTGTTATGGACATAAACATTTGTATGATGAAGTGCCATGATAGATAAAAATGTTATATATGAAATGGTCCTGGGAACAGATAGAGTTTTTCGCTGACAAATTGAGTGGTGAGGTTTAATTATTTCATGCTATGTTGCAAGGTTTAACAAATAAAAGACATTTCTTTTACAATTAAAACATCCCAGTCAAAAATCTGCAACAATATTTTGTTTTTATAACAACAGTGTAGTTTACTTTCATTTGGTTTGACTTTACACATTAAGATTAAATTTATAAAGAGTTATCTCTCTTTGATCTTTTCAAATAATTTCAATTATACATAGCTTTAAGTTCATATAATACATAAGGAAAGAATAGAAAGCTATGTCTACAGGCAGTTATGGATATTTGTAAAAAAAAATCAGGGAAAATAAACACAAAAAAGATTTGGAAATCCCCATTGTGTAGATAACTCCATTTCTTATTTTCTTTGAAAAACACCAAAAATAGTAAAACACCAAAATAAGATGTATGTAACAATACAAGTGGGAGATAACTCCATTACTTACTAGATGAACAAGATTCTCCTCTCCACCCAGGGTGACATTTACATTCATTTGGAGCCACACATTCTCCATGGTCACAGCCACTACTACAAACAGCTGTACAAATAAACATTCAGAAACTTTTAATATATTGAATTTTAAGGAATCTGAACTGCATTTTGTACATAGCTGGATTAAATACATGTACGCTATCAACATATTTACAAGAACTGCTGTGTTGCATTTTTTACCAACCAACAGAAGATGTAAGATGAATGTAAGATCTGTGTAACCAACATTTTTTTTATTTCCATTTCAAAATTGACAAAAAACACACAATCACAAACTGTAATATAAACACAACTGAAGTTCCTGTCTACTAGCATAAGAGGTTTATATGTAAAATTACCTGTATATTTATTTTTTTTTGCAAAGGAAGATGAGGTTGGGCACAAGTTAGAAAGTCACAAAAGCCGTTTCTCTTCAATTTACAACAAGCATTATGACCAGAGGAACACAATTGTTAATGTTGAAAAAAAAATGAAAAAATACACTTTAAAGATAACATCTATGTAACCCTTAAGTTTGTTTAATTGATACCTATCATGATGATTGATAAAATGGTTTTGGTTATCATGAAGTTAAAGTAATGTTGAGCAACAGACACACTGCCCATTCTGTTAAATACTATTTCCTTACCCTGACATTTATCATTCATGACCTGGTACCCTGAGCAATACGCTGACATTTATCATTCACAACCTGGTACCCCAAGAAATACCCTGACATTTATCATTCATGACCTGGTACCCTGAGCAATACCCGGACATTTATCATTCATGATCTGGTACCCCAAGCAATACCCTGACATTTATCATTCATGACCTGGTACCCTGAGCAATACCCGGACATTTATCATTCATGACCTGGTACCCTGAGCAATACCCGGACATTTATCATTCATGATCTGGTACCCCAAGCAATACCCTGACATTTATCATTCATGACCTGGTACCCTGAGCAATACCCTGACATTTATCATTCATGATCTGGTACCCTGAGCAATACCCGGACATTTATCATTCATGACCTGGTACCCTGAGCAATACCCGGACATTTATCATTCATGATCTGGTACCCCAAGCAATACCCTGACATTTATCATTCATGACCTGGTACCCTGAGCAATACCCGGACATTTATCATTCATGATCTGGTACCCCAAGCAATACCCTGACATTTATCATTCATGACCTGGTACCCTGAGCAATACCCTGACATTTATCATTCATGATCTGGTACCCTGAGCAATACCCGGACATTTATCATTCATGACCTGGTACCCTGAGCAATACCCGGACATTTATCATTCATGACCTGGTACCCTGAGCAATACCCGGACATTTATCATTCATGATCTGGTACCCTGAGCAATACCTGGACATTTATCATTCACAACCTGGTACCCCAAGAAATACCCTGACATTTATCATTCATGACCTGGTACCCTGAGCAATACCCTGACATTTATCATTCATGACCTGGTACCCTGAGCAATACCCGGACATTTATCATTCATGATCTGGTACCCTGAGCAATACCTGGACATTTATCATTCATGATCTGGTACCCTGAGCAATACCCTGACATTTATCATTCATGACCTGGTACCCTGAGCAATACCCGGACATTTATCATTCATGACCTGGTACCCTGAGCAATACCCGGACATTTATCATTCATGATCTGGTACCCTGAGCAATACCTGGACATTTATAGTCTCGATCACCCAGACGCATATATAATAGCGTCTGGGATCACCTTGTTGTAATTTCGCTACCAATAGGTGGAGACAAAACAATGATTCTATTTTTAGGGCCCTATTTTTAAACCAGGAAAACCATGCATACTTATAATATGACGTCACATTCAGATTCACTCTTGATTGTGCACAACAATAATATTTGTTTAATTAATTGATAAAGTTATATTTTATAAAAATATTCAAATGTAAACTTTGGCACAATTTTTTATACACTTCTTGATATGAACGGAAGTAATTTTTAAGATAATAAAAATATCATCCAATCAAAAATTACGCCCAGTTTTGGGCGTAATGGTAACGAGTTCAATATAGAAATGAATCCAGACGCACAAATGTAATTAAGCGTCTGGATGATCGAGACTAGGACATTTATCATTCATGACCTGGTACCCTGAGCAAGACATACTCAGTTGCCCACTGCAGTATTTTCTTACCTTGACATTTGTCACTCTTGATCTGGTACCCTGAGCAACAAACATACTCAATAGAGTAAACCTTTGTTTCTTCTGTTTTCTGTGTGGTTTTATATCTCGTACTGTAAGAGATTTTTAAGTACATGCAATAATAATTGTTTTTAGTTGGTTTTTGGTGAAATCTGAAAAAATTGTGTTATTTTATTTAAACAATTAACATAAAAACATAAATACTTACAATGACATAACATTCTGACTTTATTAAGATCATCATTTAGAAAGTTGGCTAATCCTTATAAATGAGAATCACCCAATGAAGGTAATTCCATATTTTGCATAAAAGAAAAGTAGTATGAAAATGGTTGACAGTTTCTTTGCAAGAAAATGTTACACAGTAATATAACTTACCTGCATTTGTTACACCTGAACAAGTCCAATAAACTCAGACACCATGTTCTTAAACAGTTCTCATATGGTGTAGCCAGATATATTACTTCAGACTTTGTTGTTCTGAAAAATAAGTAAAAAATAAAAAGGTCTTAAAAAAAGAAATGTGTCAGACCAGTGAAATCTTGCTTTTGTCAGGTGTTGCATAATTACTAGTACAGGTCGGAGTCTGTCCAGTCTGTTAACATTTTGGGTCAGATTTTGATTGCTTTTTGTCTATATATATAATCTGGAGTGTAACAATATATTTACATCTCCATTGTAAACTCTCATTTACCAATTTACTTTAACAGCACCCATTAAACTTGCAGATCATACCGGTACTCATTTTACATCTGATGAATGGTTTGCATTAAAGAAGAAGAACACTTGTTGCATTTTCTACTTTTTTTTACTTTAATCTTTAGTTACTAGCAGCTTTATCTCTTTAAACAATGTCAAAGAAATATTAATATTATTTAACAACGAAACAGATTGTATCCAGTGAGTTATTTTAGCTATAATTTGATTTTTTGTTCCTGTCCTATCATACAATTTTAATAAGTGTTATAGAATATTTAGCATATTGCATAATTTTTACCTTTGAACTCCTTTGATTGTTTATGATTTTTTAAATTTAACTCAGCTAAATAAGACCTTTGAGTTTTAAAGTTATTCTTTGTTCCATTTTATTTTTTGTTATTTTTTTTTTAAATGAAATAAACTCTGTAAGAAACGTAGAACATAAACAAATTATGCAACTTCATAATTCTTGTTTTTTTTTTTACACATTTTTTATATTTACGTAGTAAAATGTGTTTTTACAGAGACATGTATTGGGTATTGAAAACAATAGCCATATTTAATAATCACTATTTCAATACATATAGCATATACTAGTAATCAAATATAAGTTATTGAAAGAAGACAAAAACAACCCAGAAACCTAAATTTTGCTGGCCCATTCTTATATGGGCGGACCTTAAATTATAGAGACCATTGACCCAAAATGTTAATTTTATGTATCCTGTCGGATACGTAAATTAGGAGGACCTACATGTATAACTATACAACATTTATATAGGGAGGTTTTTATGTTATTTTCGGAATGTTTGCCATACACATTTTTGAATACCGGTATGTGAGAATAAATATTTTGTATTTAAAACTGATTTCGTTAATATGATAACCAGATCGTGGTAGTTTCTCCACAATCACAACACTGTTAGTTGTTACCAATGACAAGACATTCAGTGTTCAGTAAATCCTAACTGGAGATCCTCATCAGTATATCAAATTAAACAGACCCATTGCCTTATAGTTAGCTCATAACAGTGTTACCAAAGATCAATATGCAATATCATTTTTCAACTTGCTGGTCAATATATAGCAAACTTTGACAACTTCAATCGCTAGTTTTACTAATTGAAATGTCATACATGTTCCCAGAGCAGACTAGGTCATCCTCAGGTGGCGTCTAGGGTAGACCATCTCATTGAGGAGTTGTCAGGTTATAATATATAAAGCCTGGTAGTGGGTTACGTGTTTGGAGAGTGCCACTATCCTTGCACGATAGACACCTTTTGTAGATTTCGCAAAAGAGTAGGCTTAATGCCGCCCCTACCCTACTCCATACTTTTCCAGTGGCAGTCAAAATTGTGTTACCCGTGTCCCATCTGTTGTTTTATTGTTTGTTAACTTGTTCACGTCCTGAATATATAGCTGAAATACTGCTTACTGGACGTAAAGCAAACATCAAACCAATCTATAAATCCATGGTAGCGGGTCGTTCCGTCCCCGGTCGATTCGTCCAAAGACGATCCGTTTCCTAGTTGATTCGTAGATAATTATAAGTAGATCTAGGTCTCGTTCAAGAAGAGGCAGAGGTCGAGGTAGAGGTTTCTTCCAAAATTAACCTAATGTTTTTTCTTAAATGTCATACATGCAATCACTGTTCTCAGGTTTATATATAATATCTGACAATTTTTTAAGTTTTCTATATAATATCTGACAATTTTCTAAGTATTTCTATATAATATCTGAAAATTTGTCTCCATTATTTACACATATGTCTATAATATGTACATGTAATAGCTTTATATTATTGTTACACTATACTATTACTTCACTTCAGCCAAAATGTTTTTAAACGAACCTGAATAAGCAAGGGATCTGGGCATAACTGTATTACTTAAACCATAGATCTCTGTAGCGTTTGCCTACAGTAAATAGATAATATTCATTGTTAAACTCATTTAATTTTTCTTATCACTGAAATCATCTTTGAATAAGTCTAATAAATCCAATTAATAGTAAGTTAGCCAGTGATTTGCCTCAGGTCACAGAACTTTATGGGATTGTTAGTATTAATTTGGGAGCATTCGTAATCACATTTATTTAACTAGTTGTTGTACGTAACTTTTTTTCCACTTTTTTCCTCCCTTGTAATAGATTGATAATCTATTTACAAGGTTGTATTGATAATCTATTTACAAGGTTGTCTTTTTTTTTTTTCTTTCTTTTTTATTCTCTGTCTTTTTGTTATGTCCAAATTAAGCCGAACATCTATCAAATTTTGTTTTTGGAATATAGGTGGTTTGTGCACAAGGGGAATGAACAAAGCTGAGGATGCTCAGTTTCTCAAACAAATTGAAAAATATGACTTAGTGCTGTTAGTAGAAACTCATATGGGTTACAATTCAGCAGTGGGTTCAATTGGTAAATTTCATTATCATCCAATTTGTAGAAATATCTCAAGTAACAATAGACATTTTGGGGGTATAGCAATCTTACAAAAGAGCTCTATTAAACCCCATGTTAAAATTCTCTGTAATAATAACCCTGATTACCAATGGTTAAAGCTTGAAAAGACTGTCTTTGGTTTAAAAAAAGATTTGTATATATGTGTAATATATAATCCCCCAGCAGCTTCAAAATATACACGCGAGCTCAAATATGATATAATTGAATGTGTAGAAAAAGATGTCTTACAATTCCAGAAAAATGGTGACATTTTAATCTGCGGCGACTTTAACGCTAGGACTGGCTCCGAAAATGACTTTATACTTAATGACGATACGAAGTTTACTCCTATCTATTGTAATTATCCCATTGATAAAAATATAATGCTACGGCAGAGTAGAGATGAAACAATTGACCAGAGGGGAAAAGATTTATTAGATTTCTGCATAAGTAAACAGTTAAGATTATTAAATGGAAGAGCCCTTGGGGATACTTTTGGAAAGTATACTTGCTATACCCCCAATGGGGCAAGTGTGGTTGACTATGTTGCTGTGTCTGAAAGTATTTTGGAAAATATATTATTTTTTAGAGTATCTGATTTTATTCCCACATTATCTGATTGTCATTGTAAATTAGAATGGGAATTATCTGCTAAGTATTGTGTTTCTGGAGTGAATCTGGACAATGCTCAGACTTATGACACATCCCCTAACTTTATATGGAACGAAAATTCATCAGTTAAATTCCAAGAGGCCCTATCCTCTGATACTATACAGAAACATATTTCTATCTTCAACAATGATAATATACAATTTAATCAAGCTTCAATAGATAATGCATCTTCTGAATTGTCTAATATTATATTGTCAGCAGCTAACTTATCATTAAAACGTAAATGTAACAAACCTACAGCGAAACACAAGAAAAAAAAGTGGTTTGATACAGATCTCCACAAAACAAGGACCAACTTGATAAATTATGGCAAAATTTATTCACAATTTCCATTTGATCCTACTGTTAAAAACCATTTCTACAAGTTACAACGTGAATATACTAAATTGAGAAAATTAAAATATAAACAATACAGACAATCCTTACTAGAACAGCTAAATTCTCTACACGATGAGAATCCAAAGTTATATTGGAATATATTGGATGAGCTACAAGGTAAAAATAATCAACCAAACAATATTAATTTACCATCATCTTGCCTTATTTCACATTTTAAAAATTTATCCCAGCCCAATGTTGAATTTCATGACAGATATCTACAACTTAGTGAAAATCTGAAGAAATTAGAAACTATTAAAAATTTTAATGAATTGGACTCCCCTATTACAGAAAATGAAATTGCAAAAACCATCTCCCATTTAAAAAGTAATAAATCACCTGGATTAGATAACATTAGTAATAGTATGATAAAACATGGTTATACATATTTATTAAAAAGCTTTCATAAAATATTTAATGCCTGTTTATCTTCGGGTATATACCCAACTTCTTGGGCAGAAGGGTTTATTACTCCTATTTATAAGAACGGTGATCCTTATGATCCCAACAATTACAGAGGAATAACTATAACTGGTGCTGTAGGAAAGTTATTTAATAGAATCCTGAGTCTGAGGTTATACCAATTCCTCCAGAAAAACAATATTATTCATGATTCCCAAATTGGTTTTACTAGAAAAGCCAGAACTGTTGATCATATGTTTGTAATTAATTGTCTTATCCACAAATATTGTAACTCAAAGGATGGAAGATTGTATGCTTGCTTTGTTGACTTTCAAAAAGCTTTTGACAGTGTCATACATACTGGCATTATGATCAAATTACTAAATATTGGAGTCGGATGTTATTTTTATAATATTATTAAAAAAATGTATGAAGTCAGCAATTCCTGTGTCAGAATAAAAAATCTAATCAGTGAATTCTTTCCACTAAATATTGGTGTCAAACAAGGGGACAATCTCAGTCCTGACCTATTTAAAATATTCATAAATGATTTTCCAGATTTTTTATCCAGCACTTCTGACCCAGTAAAAATTAATAACACTTATCTTCACTGTTTAATGTATGCTGACGATATTGTTTTGTTATCAACATCCGCAAATGGTTTACAAGAAAAACTTAACACTCTTAACTTATATTGCAATGAGTGGTGTCTCAATGTCAATATTAACAAAACCAAGGTCTTGATATTCAACAAAGCAGGCAGACATATCAAAGAGACATTTATATTTAAGAATACAACTATTGAATGTATCTCAAACTATAAATATTTAGGCTTGTATTTTAGTTCATCCGGATCATTTAGCTATGCTCAAAATGAATTATATAAGAAATCCTTAAAAGCCTTTTTCAAATTACGAAAAGATTTTTTATCATTACATCCATCTATTAAAACTAGTATCCATATTTTTAATCATACAATAACACCTATATTATTATATGGGCGCGAAATATGGGGAACATTTAATCCTCTTTCCTCCAAATGTAAAAAAGAAACCATATCCCTACAAAATTTGTATTCAGGTTTGCCATGTGAAAAGGTACATTTAAAATTCTGCAAATCAATACTTGGAGTGCACAAAAATACAACTAATGTTGCTGTTTTATCAGAACTTGGGCGTTTTCCACTTTACTTTAATGTAGTTAAAAGCATGTTATTATATTGGTACCGCTTAGAAAATTTAGATACTCAATTCCCATTATTACATGAAGCATATATTCAATCAAAAATACTTAAACAGGAAAATAAAAAATCATGGTATGGATCACTAGATGTTGTTTTGAAATTGCTAAGTGCTGAATATACAAATGTATGGACTATAAAATCATGTGGATCTCATGATAAATTTAAAAAGACTATAAACTCTATGCTTCTCTCCTTATTTACTAATGAATGGCAACAACAAATTAATAAATTCTCAGATAGCAAACTTAGAGTCTATAACCTGTATAAAACAAACTTTGGTTTAGAAAATTATTTAATATCCATCAAAAACTTTGAGCAGAGAAGAAGTCTCACAAGGTTACGCATATCCTCACATAGATTACAAATAGAAATGGGAAGATACAATGGTACTCCCAGGCACAGCAGACTATGTACTAAATGCAACCAAAATGCTATTGAAGATGAGCTTCATTTTTTATTTGACTGTCCTAAATATGAGTTTGATAGAAATGTTATGCTATCTAGTATCATAACTATTAATAAACATTTTGATAAATTAAACAATGAAAATAAAATTATTTGGCTATTTAGTGTAGAAAATTCAGAATTACTGCAAGTCATTAGCACTTTTATACTTAAACATCTTCCGTGATCATTGTACATTTATTTATAATTAATATTTTATAAATCTATAATACAAGTATGTCTTCCTTAATTTAATTGTACACGTATTATAAGACTACTTGGTATATCCTAATTTAGGCATCGTCCCCTGGTGGCAACTGCATCAAAGGTACAAATCAACCTACCTTTGGTGCGTTTGACACGGGTAGGATAACCAAGGCTTCACATAATACATTTGTATATGTGTATAAATATATTTATTTATATTTATTTATTGTTTATAATGCCATTTGATTCCCATGGCTTATTGTAGTTTAGCATTTCCAAATTTAGGCAACGTCCTCCGGTGGCAATTGTATCAAAAATACATACAACTTCAATCTACTTTTGTTGCACTTGACACGGAAAGGATAGCTAAACTATGTATTGTTACCATATCAACAAATACTTGTAGTCAACCACACTTGCTATTTATAATTGTTATACTGTATAGTTACAACTTTTACTTTCTTTTGTTGTTAGTGTAGTTTATATACAAATCAATATCTTTCTCTTTTTTTGTAATTGTATTGTTGTTCATGCCCTCCACGGGCCCATAATTGGTTAATAAAGTATCTTATCTTATCTTATCTTATCTATACTAGTAACTATATTAAATTTTATTTTGTTTTTAATTGGAGATTGATAAAGGTTTAATTAAAATTAGTTTAATAATTAAATATACAAAATATTGGTTTTAATTAATTAAATGATGACAACAGTTTTGATCAGTGCACAAAGAGGTAATTACCCTTTGAATATGTTTAAATTGTTTGCTTAACAACTGTAGGCTATGCTTTGTGTGATTTACTCTGCATCTAAGCTGACTTTAACATCAAAGATTACAAAAATACAACAATTTATCGTTCCTGTACATCAAAAGTTTTAAAGAAAACAGTCGGTAAGCTCAAAGAAAATGGAGTATCCATGCCAGTTTTGTTCTAGAGAGGTTACACCTCGACAGCAAGCGCTTGCAGCATAGAACATGCAACACGGGAATTACCCAGTTTGTTTACAGGGTAATCTGCAGAGTAGATTACGACTACACATTCCACTGTTGTGAATGTGCAGAGCCTGTTGACCTTGTATGTTTTTTTTGTTATTTTGATTGTTATCATTATTAAATATAATAAAGTAATAAAATAATTTCAACTGTCTCTACTGTTTTATTACTATTATCTGTTACGGCCACACAGAATTAATTTCTTGTACCTCGGACTTTAACTTTGAAAATAAGGAGCGAGCGAGCGCAATTTTTTTATAATTTTTTTTTTTTGAAATTCTGATTTTGTGGAGCGAATAATTTTTTTTAGGCGAGCAACATGTTTTTAGTTTTTAAAAAAGATTTGTTCCAGGTTTTCATGGTTAAACTGGTGCGAGCGAGCGATTTTTTTTAATTTTGAAGAAAATAGCTGAAATTTAAAAAAAAATGTATTTGATATTAAACAAGTGCTTGTTCTCAGTGTTTTATGACTTAATTAATTGATTAGTAAATTATATAGCAGAAAAGAACTTCTAAAAAGATGCTGCCTTGGCTTTCTATCAATAGGTACAGACTGACCAACAGACAGCCCATACCACTATTCAGTTATGTCTCCAAATCTTTTTGGCAAGACATAATTTCAAGGTTGATTAAAAAGAAATAATAAAAGACTACCTGTCTAACTATTATGCATCATTTTCCCTGCCTAAAAGCTTGGGATTGTCCTTAATTTTGATTCTCATAATGTTGTCACAACTAAGGTTAGAAACATTGGCGTGGGTTGAAGGCTTCCCTTGTATGCATGTAAATAGGTCGATAAAGGTGTCGTCCATTCGACATTCTAATGCTGTATTTGGTAGCAGTACTTTAAACTGGGTAGCAACTGCTGCCACAACCACACTCTTGTTTTCTGTCATTGTTTTCTACATTTTACTTTTGGTTTTGATCTTATAGGGGACAACTGAAACGGTATTTTAACCTTCTAAGTTCTGACTGAATCTCCAGCTATCGAAGCAGTGGGATGAATTCGTAGAGCGCGGAGAAGATTTTTTTTTAAAGACAACTTCCGTTTCTGGACGCGGGCGGGTTTCCGGTTGATGCGGGCGGAAGAAATTTAGTTTTTTTTCTTTCTGAAATAATTTTACGTGCGGGCGGTCTGACGAACAAGCAATAAATTCGGCATGGCCTAAGTGTTGATTACAAATTACAGGTGTCAAAAAGATCAATACTAAATAACAATTACAATTACAAACACACGTACACATTAAACCATATCATAGTTAAAGAAGTAATAAAACGTAAAAATAACGAATTCTTATACATATGAAACCATACCATCGTAGAAGTAACAACATCAAAATAAAGAAAAAAGCCTTTAATTTTCTTCAAAAGGCTTTAAAATAAAGCAACCATTATCTGTTATATTTAAAAATATTCCAAATCATGGTAAATTATGGTCACATATTCGCATGCATACTCTTCAATCAAAATGGTGAATCCCAGTGTGCTACCATACTTAAAAATACGTATTATGAATATATTTTTGTTTATATTTTACCTACCTTTATTTATTTTTTTTTACTGGGACGGATCAAATCCATCCGAGGTCAAAACTATTGAAATGTTTCTGCCCCAGCTTCTTTGTCAGAATATAAAGTTTGTGGGGAAAAATATTAACAAAAAAAAATCTAAAATTATGTTTGTTTGTTTTTGTTTTTGTTTGGCAATACAGTATACAGTCAATTTTGCTTTCAGATTTTGGTTCACTTCGCAACACTCATTTAGCACCTTGAGATTTTCGGAAAATTCCCGCCAAATATTATAAAATCAATTTCGGACAACTGTGAATAGTAATCCGGATCAAAGGCGTATAAATTGTCTTGTTATGTTATACGTTACATATATTGATGAGATTAATATTTTCCCAGATCTATTTAAACAAGGAGAAAATCAGGGACACATCATAATATGTAAATCTCTATATACCATCTTTCTCATTCACAGAAATTTGTTCCCAAGTGACAATTATTCAAGGTCTTCTGAATCATCCGAACTTGTTTTTAAATATGACCCTAAAAGTTAACACAATTTTCAAGACAACATTGTCTTCAAACTAATTATAAATATGGTTTAATCAATCAATAAATCAATCAATCAATCAATCAATATAATGTGATCCTTTGTTAACAAACATTCAATTATAACCTTGATAAACAACAGTACTTACGCTACATTTTTCTCACAAACATTCGGTTCTCCTTTAGACAAACTGTTAACACAATATAATGTACTGCTAAAAACTAAAATTATTGCTAGTGTACGGTGGATCGTCATGGTTACCTGTAAATAAAAAAGGTGGGCTTAAATCAAACGGCCGAAATGTGCTTGAAAACTAGCACACTGATTATGGTTTGAAAAAAATACAAATGTTGGCGCTTTCTGAAATGCGTTTGATTAGTTTATGTCAAGCTGGCTTCTTCATCCTATGATAATGAAGTTGAAATACTATTGAATACATTTGGCTAAAAATACTTCTATTATCGGTAGCATAGCACGTAATTTGGGGGGGGGGGGGTATTTTTGGGAACATATTTTTTAGTCCAGTTAAGTACACTTTAATATGATGACGCTATTTTAGGTATCTCCGTCGTGTTTTGGTCAAAAGGGACATGCATGCACTAATGAACGGTTTTTAGGGAAAGGTTAAGGTGTGGGTGGAGGTTGCGTCAACACGACTAGATGGGTTCAGTAAACAGGAGATCGACACTTATTCAAAATTTTCAGTGAGGAGGAAATGACTCGGATCGAATGTTCCTTACCTCGACAGTGGTTAAACTTGTTACAATCCTATACCACCACAATGCCAGTCTCACGCAGGCTACAGAGTCCAAATGAATGTGTAGAGTGTGTCGTACAGGGGCGTAGCTAGACTAGTTACATGTGGATTCACAAAAAATAAGTAGAGGATCAAGGGGCATGCCCCCAAACATTTTGAAACCAATGGTGTAATTTGGTACATTTTGGAGAGTTCTAAGGTGAATTCAGTACTAAAAATGGACAGTTTATTGATTGCAGGGATAGGCTGCTTTTTTGTCACGTAGATTCAGCCGTGTACTCAGGTATAAGCAGCTACACTCTTGTATATTTTTGAAAGTTTTTACCAATCGCAAACCAATTAAACAGAAACTAATTATACTGTGGAATTTTTATTAAAATAAGTTTTCCCATAAAAATCACACATTATACATGTCAAAACGATATTAACAATAACTTACGGTCTTGGAATGTTAGGTGGTTCCTCAGTGAAATTGGTTACAAATCCACAATAAATCTCATAGAAAATGATGAAGATTTTTACAATTTTCTTTGTATTTCCTGAAAACCTTCTTCGATTTGAAGTAAAAAGTAGATATTATATAAAATGATATTAAAGTAATGATACATACACATGCGCCTGGAGGGTCTATAATTGACATCTTGTAGTTTGATGGATGTACCGTCATACGTCCTGGTTATTACAATCTTATTGCACAATTTGATTTCTTCCTTTTGCGCCCCCTATTCACGAATTATGTCTAATATATGATATTTTGTTATAGAACAGCTTTTGAAGCACTACACCTTGTAAGTCTGCAGTCTTGATTATTTAATTATAATTGGATGTTCGACAGTTTCAATAATCGTATTGTCCCAATTGATTTTTTCCTTTTGCGCCCCTAATTTATTCACAGATTCTGTTCAATAATAGATAGTTTTGTTATATTGCAGCTTTTAAAGTACAAAACATTTTAAGTCTTTACTTAGCCCGCTTATTATCCCACTTCGTACGTACTGGTTATTACAGTCTTATTGCACAATTTTGATTTCTTCCTTTTGCGCCCCCTATTCACGAATTATGTTTAATATTTGATATTTTTGTGAACAGCTTTTTAAGCAATACACCTTGTAATTCTGCAGTCCGTTAATTATTCAATTATAATATTCGTTGGCTATATGACAGTTTTCTACCATATTATTGTCCCATTTGTTTGGTTTTTGTTTTTTCACCCCTTATTTATTCACAGATTATGTTCAATAATAGATAGTACTTTAGTCAGTAGTTAGTCTGTTCTTTATCTCACTATAATTCAGAATAATTTTACAGTTTCTACAACGTGATTCCATTTACCTTTAAAAATGTTAAATTTATTCCCGAATTTAATAACAATGAATTCGTTTTTACAGCTTAAGAATTAAAACGTTAGAATCTGTCTGTTGACAATATAAAAAAGACTCATTATCATTTTTTTAGATTGACTTAATTGGTATCATTTCTTAAATTATCATAATAATACCACACACAGATAGTTTAGTGTTCAGAAACGATAATAATAATAATAATAATAATAATAATAATAATAATAATAATAATAATAATAATAATAATAATAATAATAATAATAATAATAATATAGAGCAATAGTTATTTACATGAAACTTTACAATTTTTCCCTCAATCTGTGAATGAAATAATTAAGACAGTTTGTATAGTTTGCATCTGCAACGGCTAGTTACAAAATATAAAGAAGTAAATAATTTCAAAATTTCACAAATTAAAAATCATTTGTACTTATATTTTTGTACGAATCAACAGATATTATTGTTTTTGTTCTTCTGAGGGCAAGTAGCTCATTAACATAAATAGTATAATTAGGGTTTCGATTAACAAAGGCTAACCTTTAAAATTAAACTTTTTATTTTAATTTTATTATATTTAAATGCGTATTACCGTATTACTGAAATATGTGATCATTTGTGCATGGCAATTTTATAAACGTACATCACGTACATGTAAACTTCCTTTAAACGCAGAAACGTCACTTGTCAATCACTCACCAATCAATAACAAGTTGTCATAAAATAATATTTACCATATTTATCTTACCTTTATCTTGTAAATCTGATGATATCAGCATTCGAATCGCATAAGGTGTTAATACAATCACGTGACCATGCCTAATAGCCATTGCTATCAGAAAGTTTTTAATATTATGTAGTTTTCTTTTTTAGTGATACGCCGCACAAGGTTTTGCATCCAGATGGTCCATTTTTGGTGGTTAATTTTATCAAGTAGATTGCTTCTAACATTGTGTTGTATTTAAAATTTGATTCTATAAATTTGACAAAAAGCCACTAATTCTGCACAAGTAATATTTTAAGAAGTACTTTGAAGAAGTAACGCGATATAAATAACGCAATAATGAGATGAACGGCCACTCATACTCTCCTCCTACCGATAACTCTCCAAAAAATCTAACTAAAAATGTAAAACAATCTCTGTAAATACTGAGGTATTTTGATTGATTGGTTGATTGATTGGATGTCTGCTTTACGTCCAGCGATTTCAGCTATATTGAGGACGAGAATAAGTTAACAAACAACAAATCAAAGGAAAATGGGTGTGGGGTGGGTCACAGGGAATACAATTTTGACTGCCAGTGGAAAAGTATGGAGTTTTGGGTAGGGTCGGAAAATTTAGCCTTTTGTCGCGGCTACCATGAGCCTACTCTTTTTCGAAATCTACAAAAGGGGTCTTTATCGTGCAAGGAGCGTGGCACACTCCAAACACGTTACCCACTATGGTCCGCAGTCAAGCTTTCCGTATCATGACCTGACAACCCCCCCCCCCCCCCCAACGAGAGGGTCTCCCCTATCCGCCTACCGCGGACACGCTGTACTGCTCTGTGGGTCGAGCAGTTGGAACTCTCCCAGTATGGTCCCAGAGAGGTATTTTGAAGAAAGTTTGGTATACAAGTGGTCACTAGTTGGTAAATGCCTTGCAACTGTGAACCCAGTAATAGACATTACTAATAACAGTGTCCAGGTGAGGGATCACATATTACTTGTACATGTATATACTGTCGTCAAGGGCCCGTAAACTAACGGTGATATTTGCATTAAGAAAATAATTAAAATTATAAGTTTAACAAAGTATTTTATTTGTCGTTGAAATGATGACAACATGCAGTAACATCAATTCTTTATAAGCTTTAAGAAAACACGTTGTAAATTTAAGCAACAAATGCGGCATTTAAGTTTCGTTCGACCATCAGGTTACTTATTATAAATATATCTAGCAAAACCAAACACGGAAAAAAGATATGGTACCTTAATAACAGTTGAAAGACTAATTACTTCACGAGTTTAGACGATATCGGTGTAAGACACGGACCGTTTATAGATTTGCACAATTGATGCAATTAAGTAAGTACTTTGCCATGTTTAAAAAAAAATGTTTCCTGTTTTTCTTAGAAAACAGTAGCATTTTCAGTCCCTTTAAATCATTTTAAAGATGCTTGGGCTAAGAGGGTTTCTTAAAGGTAAACCTGTTCCTACAAAACTGTTAAAACTTTACTGGTGGTTGAAAAAATTATCTGTTAATTTTATTATATAATTTATATCAATTTCGTTTCATAGACAGACATTAAGCCAGTCGAGCAGACCTTCATACCGCTAATCGGGGTATATGAACTTGTTTCGGCGGTAAAAATTTTATCAAATCCCACTGCTTTAAAAAACACGAGTCTCTATTCAATTCCAACTGAGAATATCATGACACCACTTCCTGTAGCAGCGACTGACTAAACCTCTGCAGCAACATGACATCCCGTGGACTAAATTTCTACCTTTAATAATAATTTCTCATGTAGCAGGAAAGAGGAACAAATCGTCTAAGTGTTTGTATTTATTTATTTTTTTTTGACTTCATTGTATCCAATAATGTTAATGATGTTTTTATAGACTCTTTTATTTTTGGAAATGATCATCTTACTTTTCAGTTCAACAGATGTGAAAGATTTCAAGAGATTATGTTGTTTCACGTTCACGTTAATTGTTCAAATAAACATGCCTGTTTCTATAGTTTTTGGCCGAGTGGTTAAGGCAGTTACTCATCTTCTATTGATCACAGGCCTGTTTATACTGAGTTGGCTAAGGATGTAATTAACTCTAACCTTAATTGACAAATATTGCTAGTTTTCCAGCTGAAGGGTGGTTGGGTACTCCTTCTTTCTTACCCCACTTCCAAACGTACGAGATTATATTGCTTAAACATTGCAGAAAAACATCATTCAAACAATCACCTCTGCCACACATTGGTAGACGCCATGAGCGACATCTCTCATGGCGGATATGCTTCGCGTACAAACACGGTAATTTTAATGTATCAAAAGTGTATAAATAGACTATATAAAAATAAATAAAATCTTGTGCATTATTTCACAAACATCATTCTTGGAATACAAACGTCACAGGCAGAGGTAAAATAGAGTCCCGCAGTAAATGGGTGGTGACATGTGACAGAGATTACATCTGGATACCAGTAATGTTCTCTGTACCAGAGCGTGAATACATATAAGAATATTATTATTAAATAATTTTATTGAATAAACAAAAGGATTGGATAACAGGCAAAGCCTATAAGGATCCTCTCCTATAAACTGATTGAGATAACAAGGCATGCAAAATAACATACATACACTTATAATTAATAATGAAAAGCACTATAATATAAACACTAGAAGAATAAATTGTATGGCTGATTCTGGTTACAATGTGTAAAAATTTTGCTGATCAATACAATTATAGATATTGAATAATAGTAGTGTTTTTTATTAAACACTATAAGTACTTAAATAGCTTGTTATTTGATTAATGAAATAATTAAAAAATAAGAGTGGGAAAAGTATTGGTATAGTAATGGAAAAAAATGAAAGAAAAGAAAAAAAACAGTACAAATATGGACAATGGTTATAAACAAGGAATGGAGCTTTAGAACCTGGAAATTTTAAAATTTGAAAACTAGTGGAATCTTTTTGTATCTTTGATAAATTCAAGCACTGCTTGTGCAATTTCTATGTTGTCATCTGGAGAGAGATTGGAATTGTTTCCAAGAAGGGTATCAACATCTAGATGAGGGTTAAATTTTGAAAGTTTATCTAGTAAATAAGTTCGTTGACGCTTATATAATGGACATCGAAGAAAGAAGTGTGCGTTATCTTCGATGTTACAGCCACAGTCACATTCAGAACTTTCAGATAAGTGAGACTGATATAAGTGATGGTTTAAGTTACTAACTTCATTACGAAGACAACAGTATATTATATTGAAATGTCTTGGACCAATCAAGTAATGCGCAGGGGGACTCACCAGATCAGAACATAACTTTTTCATGAACATAGAGATAGATGGCAAGTTTTGAACGTCAGGATCCAATTTGTTCCAAGCATCTAGTGCAGATGGAAAAAAACTAGTTTTATAGGTCTGAGTACGAGCCCTGGGAACATTAAAAAATCTGGGGTTTCTCAGAGGATATTGTTCATCTAAGTTAATATTGGAGATAATATATTCAGAGATATAACCAGGGAGGTATCCATGCAAAGTCTTATATATATAAACTAATTTTTGATTTTTTCTTCTATTTTGCAGTGAATTCCAACCAAGTTCTTTGTAAAGTTTCAATCGGGAAGTACCCCTGCGCATACCAGTAATGATCCTTGCTGCTTCATATTGAACAGACTCTAGCATTTCTGACTCTTGCTTAGTGCAGTTATCCCAAACAATGCTACCATATTCAAGGATTGGTCTAATAAACACTATATATAACTTTTCTAGAGACTTACGGTCAATATCATATTTGAGAAGTCTCAAAATATTTAATCTAGCACAAGCTTTAGAGTAGATTTCGTTAATGTGATCTCTCCATAGGCCCTGATAGTGCAGATTCAAACCCAGGTGCTTATGGTTATAAGTATTTTCTAGTTCAATATCATTCATAAATAATGAGGCAACATTTTCATGATTTTTTCTTGTAAAGAGCATAGATTTAGTCTTGGTAGCATTAAAGGACACACCCCACTCATTGGCCCAGATAGAAAGTTCTTCTAGGTCGTTATTTAATGATTCTGTGGCTATATCAAGATCATCAACTACACAGTAGAGACAAGTATCATCTGCAAAAAGTTTTATCTTGTTAGATACAACTCCTACAATATCATTTACATATAGTAAGAATAAATAGGGCCCTAAGATAGAACCTTGGGGTACACCGGCATGTATAGCTTTCCATGTTGAGTGGTAGCCATCCATGCATACTCGTTGTTGGCGATCATGCAGATAATTTTCAAACCACTTAAGTAGGTTGCCTTTGACTCCATATTTTTGTAATTTGTATAAGAGTCCTTTGTGCCATACCCTATCAAAAGCCTTGGAGACATCACAGAATACAAATCGAACGTCTTTGCCTATGTCTAAATTTTTCATAATAACATCATAAATAATCAATAGTTGGTTAACAGTGGAGTCCTTGTGACGGAAACCTGATTGGTCATCAGTAATAATACTATTTTGGATCAGGTAGTTGTGAAGATGCTTGAAAATAATCCTTTCTAATATCTTGCCAAAGCAGGCAGTGACAGATATTGGTCTGTAATTAGAAACATCCTCACAACCACCTTTTCCTTTATATATAGCAGAAACATTAGCCATCTTCCAACTGTTAGGAACTACCCCATAACATAAACTTTTATTAAAGAGAATAGTAATAGGTTTGACTAAAGACTGAAAGATGGATTTGATAAATTTAGGTGATAAGTTGTCTGGTCCACCAGGCTTATTAGTATTTAATATCTCAAAATGGTCAATGACCTCCTTTTCAGTGATAACAAAATCTGTAAGAACAAATGGTGACAGTGGTGGTATTTCAGGCAGGTTGGGTTCTCTCTCCAGTGATGAGACAGATGCAAAATAGTTGTTAATTGCAGAGGCTTTTTCAACTGGGTGGAAAAAAATGTCACCCTGCACTTTTATGGGACTTTTAACTGTAGTCTTATTTTTAAATTTAGTAACATTTTTAGCAATTCTCCACCATTTACCAGGTGGTATATTTTTATCTACAAGAGAGTTGTGAAGGTCAACCATATACTTTTTTTTAGCTTTACGTACCATATCAATAACTTCATTACGTAATTTTCTAAATTTCTCCCAGTCAGATGCAAGGTTTCTAGATTTTGCTTTTTTATGAAGACGATCCCTTTTTCGCATTTTGCATTTTATTTCATTTTTTATCCATGGCTTGTCTTTTGGCCTTACTAGAATCGTTTTTTGGGGGATAAATCTATCCATGACTAAAGATATTTCACTATAAATATTATCAGAAATCAAATTAACATCAGAAGAATTTTCAAATCGACTTTCCCAGTCAATACCTTGCAAGTGCTGGTTGATACCTAAATAATTTGCATTATCATAGTCGAAGAGTACCTTTTGGTATGATTTTTCACGTGTAGTAGAAAAATTTACATAAAAATTTACTGGGCAATGATCACTACAGAAATTGGGTAATACATGACAATCTTTTATCATACTACAATTGTTGGTAAGAACGACATCTATCAATGTAGAGGACGTTGGTGTAATTCTAGTTGGTTCAGAAACAACATTCTTTAGACCATATTGTTCACATAAAATATTAAATCTGTGATTTTTACTTATCTTCAACATATCAACATTAATATCACCAAGAAAAATTACATTTTCTGTACCTGTGTCTATACATTTATTGAAAGTAGCGTCAAAATTATCCCACACAGACATTCTAGCGTCAGGAGGTCTATAAAAACAGCATAGAATTAGTGTTTTGTTATTTATTGAAATTTCTGCACATACTGATTCAAGAAGGTGGTCTTCGAGATCAACTCTACGTTTAGCTAGTAAATTGTTTCTAATATATAGAACAATACCACCACCTTTATTACATAGTCTATCTTTTCTGAAGGTAGCAGGACTATGAAAATTATTTATAAAAATATCAGAACTAGATACTGTGTGGTCTAACTTGGACTCAGTAATACAAATAATATCATGATCGCCCAATTCATTATACACTATATCAGTCTTATTACGTATAGAGTTGACATTGAGATTTATAATAGAGATGCTTCTTTGTTCTAGTCGAGACTCAGTAACAGGCCCTGGGTTTTTATGAATATCATTGCCAAGCATAAGTATAAGTATTGAAACATAGAAACAGAAAACTATGTTGTTCAGATTAAAAATATTTGATTTATAAACACATATAAATTCAAGGGTAAATGTATCTGCAATTGACAGCTGGTTAGCCATAGTCAGAAATGTAGAAGAGGACATCTAACACAAGATAATACCCTTGAATGATTTTACACTGATTTTCAATCAAAGTAAAATTTCTTTTATATGCTCCAAATATTGGGCTTACTCTATTCCTTGATTGAGAATATAATATATGGAAGAAAGATGGCGACGGAAATAAGAAGTTCAAAATATAGCCGAAAATAACTCATGCCATAGCACAACTATTGTTGAGAATGATACAATAAAGTTGTTGGGAGCGAAAATGACAACACATGTGAATTTGACGTGTTTTGTTATGTAAATAAGATCCAAATAAATTGTCGCAATACGCAGCCGTTACGATGTGTTATTGTATACTTAAATACGGTTTGTTCCCAATGTGCCCGAAGGACTTCATATTAGCGACAAGATTATTGTTGTTTCTCTCAGTAATACGCTACCAGATAAACAGATAATACAAGACCACACATGACAAGTCATCTTAAATTTTGTGTTTATTTAATCTTTATATAATTAGAAGGTGAACATAAATAGTTTGCAGAATTTTATAAACACCAATGTCCAAACCGGAAGTGGTTTTTTTAAATTTTGTATCAAAGTGTTTTCTTTCTACAGGTGAGACCTAAATATCTTCCATCAATCACAAACATAATGACTTGCATCTTGATCGAAATCTACATGATGCTCCATCGTGCCATCTGAAGATATATTGACTACCAAGAAAGCCCTTGGGCGGTTTCCGTCTACCTTTATTTTGTATTTTCGAGTATCAAGATATATAATTTCTCTGTCCCCGCTTAACAATATTGTATACACTTGTTCGCAACTGCTGAAGTTTGCTCATAGCCTTTTCCGAGAGACGTTCAGTTTCTGCTTCAACAATCATCTGTATCCCTTCGTGGCAAGTTTGTGCTTTGTAAGTAGGCATCCACTGCACCCTTACTGTTTACCACGTGTTCAAGTTTGGCTGAATTGACTGAAATAAAAGAATGGAAACGATATAACATTACGCTACAGATGTTTAATTGAACTGGTAACCTTTGAATCGAGTTAGCATCCATTTTACATGAATGTTATGTATTATGTAGCGGCTAGACCTGATATATACAGATAAAGTAACTGCGCATGGGATGTTGGTATTTAAAAATTAACATTTAAAATCTGTAGTTTTTGGCACAAGACATTAATTTAAATAAATAAATGCAATTTTATTTTCTGGACTGTATTGATGCAACCAGTAGCATCAGTACCAATTGCACTGGAGTCTTGAAAACTTGAAAATGCAAGAAAAATGGTTTTCAGTTGTCTATCAATGTTGGGTCAATTTTTACTGATGTAAATAGTGAATTAAGTGTAAACACGCTACATTCTACAAATGCTCCATTGCAAAGAGAATGCAGCAACTAAATATGTAAATCAGAAATAAAAAAAAGTATTGAACAGCAAACAAAAATAAGCATAATAAAAAATAAAAAAATACAAAAAACTCAATTATGATACTTACCTCACACCGTAACGGTCACAAAAAATGAATATTGATTGATTGATTTATGGTGTTTAACGCCCGAGCAGCAATATTTCAGCTATATTCAGGCGATGAACATGAAATGGATGATAAAATGAACATGAAATGATGATGAATGAAAATGGGATGGGACACAAGGAAAAATAGGGGTAACGGATTTTAGATTGCCACTGACAAATGGGAGGATGGATAGGGTCGGGCAATTTAGCCTCCTGTAGCGGGATCGAAATCCCTACTCATAGCGAATACTACAGCAGCGTTCTTTAACGTGCGAGGAACGTGGCATTTTTCCCAACACGGTGCACTAATATGGTTTGCGGTCAGGTTTTCCGTATTATAGCCTGACAACCCCAGCTTGCCAGGGGTACCCCATTCAACCACCTGGGGCACACATCCCAGTCGGTCTTTAGGCAAACCGACCTGACACGCCGGTCAGGGTACTGGGCGCTATTTAGTCGCCTTTTACGACAAGCTAGCGCGACTGCGGTCTATTCTTTTAGCCACCCGGATCCCGCACGGGGCCAAAAAATGAATATTTTATCGTCATTGGTAAACTGCTGATCGTTATAAGCCTGAATTAAAAATATATTAATGTCTCGATGAGTCTTAGGTAGTGATTCCTATTCCTGGATTTGACTTTTCCCTAGACATTACAATGAGTAACTCGACGGGTGTCTAATTAGAGGCAGACACTGCTTACTCGTCCGGAGCAACTGAGTGCACCCATGGTTTTTATTGGGTTCGGGTTACTCTCTTTCTGTTTTTTTTTTTGTGTTTTTGGTTTTTGTGTTGTGTTTGTCTATATCGGATTTGTAACTGTCCCTTTACTTTTTACTCTTGTTGTTCGGTCGGTTTTCTTTGCTATTTTCCATATTTAATTTTTAAACCGAAAACATTTTTCTTAGTCAATAATTCTGAATATTTGCTCCAATATCACTTTCATTTGCTACTGACGTTGAAAAATCTAGATTCTAATTACACAATGTTCTGAATTGTATCCTTCTCTATTATATCGTAATCAGTTTGTTCACCCTTTTTTTGTTTTGGTTTTTTTTTTATTTATTTTTTTGTGTTTTTTTTTGTAATTGGCTTTATAATTCACGCGGACTTTTGTGTGGAAAAATACAATATATAAGATAACATCTATGTAACCCTTAAGTTCAAGACAAATATTGAATTATATGTAGACAGTTTGATTAGTTGATTAGTTGATACCTATAATGATGATTGATAACATCAACCTAGGTACAACAAACCCTTGCTTCAGTAGTTTAGCAGTCAACAGCAGTGATCGGTCTAGAAAATTGGAATAACGCTCGCAGGATCTAGAATAACGTACAAGTTGTGAAATGTTAGGCGTAAGTATTAGACTCTCCCCCTACCGCGAACTCTCCCTCCACAAAATCTACTAAAAAATGTAAAACAATCCCTTTATTGATCCATTCTCAATTAAGCCTGGATCTCAGTGGTCATTTGTGGGTAAATGCCTAATCAACTGTAAACCCAGTAAAAGACATTACTAATAACAGTGTCCAGGTAAGCGATTACTATATGCACATTCGTAAACTGAGTATGATATTAGCGGGTAGAAACTTTAATTAAAATTAAAGGTTGAAGAAAGCAATTATTTTTCGTTGGCATGCTGTCACATTGGCATAACTCAAAAATGCAGACACATCAATTCCTTATAACCTTTGTGAATTAAATCAACAAATGCGCCATTTGAGTTTCGTCCGACCATCAAGTTGCTTGTTATAAATATTTCCTGCAAAATCTAATAAGGAAACAAGATATGGTACCTAAATGACCAACTTTATAAAGACTACTAATAATTCACGAGTTTCGGGTTAAGATGGGGACTGTTTGTAGATATGTGCATTTGATTTAAGAAAGAGCTTTGCCGTTTCTTCTTAATTTAACTTTTAAATACAATAATGTTTTCCGAGAAAAGCAAGAACAATTTTTCTTCGTAAACAGTGGCATGTTTAGCCTTTTCCCATCACTTGGACGGTTTCCAGGCCGCGACAAAAATGGCTTCTTAATACTGCACGTTAAAGTCCTCTTCTGTAGATGTAGAAAAAGAGTAGGCGCGTTGTAGGTGATAAAAACGGAAAACCTTGTACCTACGGAAGCTTCTTTGGGACCTCCAATTTTTGTTACTTCGTAATCACGAATTTTAATTTGTTATAACACATTTTTGAATCCGTGATCACGAATTTAAAGTCGTTATAACAAATTCCAGAATTAGTGATGACGGATTTAAATTCTTATAACGAATTCATCGATTCTTGATTACTCACTATTTAATTCCAACTATAAAATTCGTGACCACCACTTCTTGTAGCAGCGACTGTCGAAATCGTTGCTGCAACATGCAACACGTGACTTATTTTTTTATTACCTTCATGCAGTGTGAAAGAGGAACAAACCACATACATGAGTTTTTATTTTATTTCGGACATTCTGACTTAACTAATTTTTGATGCATTTTGTTGTTTTATAGACTCTTTAATTCCCTGTTTTTAAACACACTGGGAGAGATTTAAAGGGATTTTGTTGTTTTATGTTCATTCTTCAAATAAAATTTTTCTATAACTGTTTCATATTTTAAAAGACGATTTGTAAATGCAGTTATTCTTATTCTGATGATCACGGGCATGTCAATATTGAGATTGCCGGTTCGAGCCTCCAATTTTAATCGACATGGATTGTGAGTTTCTGCTAATGGTGTTTGAGGAGTACTCTAGCTTTCCCACAAACAGAATGGGGTATATGATATGGGTAAAAAATGATAAATGTGGCGATAAACATCATTTAAATAAAACAGAAGCCGTCATTTGTTATTTTCTAGAGATAAAAATCTATATTATCCATTGTGTGAATTTCTTCATAAATGTCACTGCCCGTCTTCCTAAAATTTCAACAAATTTCTGCAGCAGAAGCTGTTGTACTTAGTTCTCGTAGTCTACAAGTTGCAAATGGATCCTTTTGTTACACTAATTGTTCTATTGGTCTAGTGGAAGTCTGCGATTCATATCTGTTATTTCGATTATAAATTGAAAAAGTAGAAATTTCTAATTCGTGTATATATTTAAACGAAAATCCTCCATTGCTCAAAATGAGTTTTTTTCAAAAATTGTAGGTGCAAAGTTTGGGGATGCAAAAAATAACATTTTTTTTAAATTGTAGATACTGTCTAACATCGACGATGCAGATAGAAGACGGAAGAAAGATGGCAACGGAAGCAAAGTGGAAGTTCAATATGTAGTCGACATCGGTGCACATCATGCAAACCCACAAATATTTGTTCAGAACGAAATTATAATGTTGTTTAGAGCGAAAATGACTTGATTTGTTATGAAAATAAGATCCAAATAAATCGGCGCAATACGCAGGCATAAGCGATACTTTATTGTATACATAAATACGGGTTTGTTTCCATCGCGTCTGAAGGACTTCATATTAAAAATCACATTTATTGTTGCATATCTCAGTAATACGATACCAGTCCAGATAAACAGATGAGAATACAAGAACACACATAACAAGTCATCTTAAATTACTAGTACGTGTCCATTAAATCTTTATTTAAAAGAAAGTTTACATAATGAATTTGAACTATTCTTTAAACAATAATGTTTAAACCTTTAAGAAATACCGGAATTTTTTTTTCAATTTTGTATCAAAAGTGTTTACTTTCGACATATTACACCTAAATATCTTCTCTCAATCACAAACATAATGAAATAAATCACAAACATAATGACGTCAATCACAAACATAATGACTGTGATCTTGCTGGGTATCTACATGATGCTCCATCGTGCCATCTGACGATATATTGATTACCAAGGAAGCCCTTGGGCCGTTTCCTTCTACCTTTATTTTGTATTTTCGAACATGAACATATACGATTATATCAACTCTCTGTCCCCGCTTAACAATGTTATAAATACTTGTTCGCAACTGCTGAAGTTTGCCCATTGCATTTTCCGAGAGAAATTCTGTTTCTTTTTCAACAATCAGTTGTATCCCTTCGTGGCAAGTTTGTGCTTTGTAAGTAGGCATCCACTACACGCTTCCCGCTTACAACGTGTTTAACTTCTGCTGAATTGACTGAAAAAAAGAATGGTTACGATATAACATGACGCTACAGATGCCATGCTTGATTAAACAGGTATTGAATCAAGTTTAGCCATTTACATGAATGTTGTCCTGATACATACAGATATGAAAATAACCCCTAATACAAAACATAAATTTATATAAAAAGTAAATGCAATTTTCATTTTGTGGACTGTATTGACGGAACCGGTAGCATCAATACAAATTGCAATTATGGCGTCTTAAGGAAAAAATGTAAGAAAGATGGTTTTCAGTTGTCTATCAATGTTGGGTCTATTTTTGCTGATGTAACTAAGGAATTAGCAGGTTTAAGCAAGCTACAATCCTACAAATGCTTCATTGCAGGTCAGGCAAAGCAAAGAGAATGCAGTTTATGTTGTCGGTTTTCGATGTTGTGTGATTGGAATAAGCGTAAGCGGAATAACATTGCGCTGTAGGATGTCATCATGGTATCAAATTGTATTCAATTTACCACTTAAGATCTATATCGAATTTCTACCGTTGGTCGTATTGCTACGTTAACAATCGCGTCCAATTTCTGGCTTTGTACGACACGTACTGTCCTGCTTATCGTCGGTACACTCTTAAGACAACAGTCTGTGACGTTCAAAAGCATGTGTAATTCATCATTAAAAGAAAACGCTAGACGACTCACATAACCCGAATGAAAGATGGCTTTGTCCACTAGTCAGTAATAGGTGTATTCAATTATCCTCACGGCACAATTACTATGTACTGAATGTTTAAAATGCAAAGATAGGATCTTACTATACGAGTGGATTAACGGTTACTCCAATCGAATCGATATAGTTAAATTTTGTTACTTTAAGTCCGAGACTTGCACCCCAATTTTATGGTCATGACTTGAATTTGCGGTAAATGAAAGTTGTTTTGCTTATGACGTTATTATTTCAAACCAATCAACAGATGAGAACCACATATTTACTAGTGACAAGAACTATTTGCAAACATTGCGTTTATTCGCAAAGATTGCTTTTAAACGCAATACGTTTTGCGTTTAAAAGCAATATTTTGCCATTTGTTGCAATAACGCTTGCGTTTAAACGCAATAATAACACTTTGTTTTCCAACCAAAGTGGCCCGAAGAAACAACTTGCTAATACATGTAATAAATATAGCCGAAACGGAGCTATCACGGCGCCACCTGTATGCTGACGATGTTCCTAATTGATTTTACGCAACTCTAATTTGGTCTGTGTAAATACGTGTACACAAAACAAATGAGATGTGTCATTAAAAAATTGCCCCATTGTGGTACTGTTCAGCGACTATACAAATGTTTTAATGCAAAAAGGTTTTTTTTTACTGCTAATCATTAGCAATATTTCAAATATGTAAATCAGAATAAAAATAAGTATTGATCAGCAAACAAAAATAAAAAGTAAAAATAAAAATAAAACTCAATTTTGATACTTACCTCACACTGTAAAGGTCACAGAAAATTAATATTTTATCCTCGTTGGTAAACTGCTGATTGTTATAAGCCTGAATAAAAAAATGTATATATGTCTCCAGAGAGTCCTCTTGACCTCTAAAGCCAATTACAAAAATAAAAATAACAGGGTGACCAAATTGATCACGATATAATATAGAAGGATACAATTCAGAACAATATGTAATTAGGTTGGCCAAAGAATCTAGTGTTGTTCAACTTCAGTAGCAAGTGAAAGTGATATCAAAGCAAGTATTCATAATTGTTTACTTAGAAAAATGTTTTCGTTTAAAAATTAAATGTGAATCAAATAAAAAAATTTTCAATATGCTGAAACTCGAAAAATTCCTTTTTGAATTTGATAAATCATGTCGTTCGCTTTTCGGTGGTGTATATGTTCGATTTTATAACACTCGTTTTCTAGTCGGTGTTGATGTCCTTTATTATTTAAGAAATACAAAATTCGATACTGATTTATGTTCAGTTATAAAATATCAATAAAACCGTTGTATGTGAATAAAAAACCAAATACTTGATGAAACACCTGAATAAAGGTGTGTGCGCTGGAGTGTAGAATTGTTTATCTCACATTTGATACGCTTCACAGAAGTTAACGTTTTCAATTCTTTATTTTTATTGATGACGATCAGCAAAAAGTTGGGACCAAATAATTTATAGGATTAGGCAATACGTCGGAATTAGCAGCGTAACTGAACATTATTTCCACGACGTTCTTTATTATGTTAGTTCAAGCCATTCATGATAACCACAATTGCATTTTAACATCCTCTTTGTAGCCTCAGATTTTCAATGTTGTTTACTGGCTTTATCGATTTCCAATGTTTACCGTCTATTAACATTAAGCCGGAATGCAGTTTGTCATTTGTTGAAATGTCTATTTTTGATATATGTAGTTAATATAATTTGATAACACGAAAATTTATATTGATGGCAACTGCACGCATTTATTTATAGCAAATTTACGTTATGTTAGTTCATATTTGAATGCTATACTTTCTAGTTTGGTTAATTATGTTAATAAATCTTGGTTGGTAAAACGACATAAACTATAAAAAAAAAATAAACCAAATTTACCTGTATAATCGATAATTATCTAATTATTTAATTCCAGTCCTTTGACCTCTTTAATAAAAGCAATCCGGGTACTTTTCTCCTCAAGCGTGTCAAAATAAAACAGGTTAAACGAGGACAACTGATACACTAGAAAAATGAATATGTTTATTCTAAACTTGTTATTATAATAAAGACCATTTGATACCTGGCGATTAAAAAAGGAGTTAAACACTGAATATAAACAAGTTTTAAAAACTGAAATTTTACCATAACTGTAGTTAATGTTAAACTGTACATAGGGAAATTTTGTTCACTTGAATTTCACATGAAATTAATGTGAAATTCACGTGAAAAATTTAACGTGAATTTCACGTTAAATGAACAATTTAACGTGAATTTCACGTGAAGTTCACGTGAAAAAAATGTTCTCACCATTTTTAATGTTCTTAAACTTTCATGCAATTCTATTAATATTTAGAAATAAATTCTAATTTTTCAGAATTTTCATGTGAAATTTACGTGAAAAAGTTAACGTGAGTTTCACATGATATTAACGTGAATTTCACGTGAAATTCATGTTAAATATATTTCACGTGAAATTCACGTTAATATGCTCCTTTAACGTGAAAATCCTGTGAACTTTTCACGTGAAATTCACGTTAATCCTGATTTCACGTGAATTTCACGTGAACAATATTTCCCTGTGTAAAGAGAGAGAAAATGTCATATTCAAGGAATTTAGTATTTAAACGCACCGCGTTTTTGTTTTGTTTTCTTTTCGACAGAGATTTTGAACACATCTTCTGGATATAATCTCCAGTTAGAAATCTCATGTTAGTATTGTTGTTATATATTACCATGTATATACTGTTATGTTCTTTTCATTGTTTTACTTTTTGCACTCTCTTTTGTGACTATATACTTCCTATATTAAGTATTGTTGACCTTGTATGTATACACTACTATTTAAAAACATATACAATGATATGTTTTGCATTAATTTTGCATTAATACATGTAGTCCTGTTCTAAAGACGATTCTTCATTGTTCGGATACTAAAGTAATGATTAATAATTAATTACCTACGTTTTGGGAAAAGACCGGGAGATCTTCCACGAGTGATAGAAATTGTATGTCTTTTTGCGAATGAAGGGAAGCGGAACATCTTTATCACTAACAGGAAAAAATGTTAGGTTTACAGTAGAAATAGATGCTTTCGTGTGCTTATTTCCAAAAGCGCATGAAAGTATCTATTTCTTCTTTAAACCTAACTTTCATATCTCGATATCCTATAGACTCTCCATTGTTTTAGATTTTATTTTCTCCGACATCCAATCAGAACTCCTCAATCAAGAAGGTTTTGATTGAAAGACGCAACGAGTACACATGATTGCACTTGAGCTCATCTGTACAAGCGAACGGCCTTTTACGGAGGAAGACTTCCTCTGAGTGTTTTTATTTTATAGAAATTACAATTTGTGTATCGTATAGAATTGATTTGTATAGAAATTGTTGTAATTTGAATTTGTATGTATTATGTTGATTCATCTGTATGGTTATATTGAACTAAAGTCTAGCCCTAAAAATAAAGATAGGACTTATTTATTCAAGAACAATTAGAAAGGTCTTTCCCTGATTCGTGTAAGAAATTAATTTTTCTTCATCTGTTCTTTTGAATTTGACTACATAGGTTGCTGAGCCATTTTTCAGGCGGAATAGACACTTTCTGTGGTCCTGAGTAAAACAATAAATGGTTTTCAAGGACTTTTGTGGCCGTTGCTAGCGACAAAATGCCACTTCCTGTTGTAAAATGACATATTTTAGTACGGTACATCATACTGATTAAAAAAATATATGGTTGCTAAGGACTTTTTGTAATCGTTACCTTGTTGCTATGGTATGAACTTGACCCGTAACCTTTGAAAATCGGCTCAAATTAAAGGCATTGACTTGCTGATCATATTTAACCTATATGTGTACTATATTATCTCTAACCGTTTTCAAGTTGTTTGCAAGCCGAAATGAGTCAAGGGCTCAAACTCGAAAACGTTTCATCGCACAGTTTCGGACCAAATGTATCAAATGAGGGTCTTGATGAGAGGAGTATTTTTCCCATTTATTGTCTTCTATCTTTTATAGTTTTTGAGTTGTAATGATAGCAAGATTAGAGGCCTAAGGTCTAGGTCATTTCAGAACTTTGACTTTGAGATTTTGTAAAGGACATGTCACAGGACAACACATGGTGAAGATCTTTTTTGATTTCGACTTACGGATTGATAGTTTTTGTGATAAGCGTAGTCGTTAAAACATTCAAGGGGTACCGCTCGCCTCCACTAGTCAGAAATGTTTTGACAAATTATGTCATCAAGTTGTCCCAAAAGTTCCTTAACATATGTCACTTTTCAGTTTTCGTGTATCTGTTATAGTTCCAGAGATTACGCAATAACAAGGTTTTCGGTGTTTGGGCAGATAAATCTGCAATGAAAAATATTTCGGTTTCACAGGGTGAATTCCGAACAGACTTTCAATGCCCAAACTTGTCGCGAATGAGCGAAAAGATATGTCGCGTACTCGTTAAACTGTTTGGTTTGAATGTTGGCGGAAAAAATAAAAATAATCAGAGCAAAAACAACAAGGTCTTCCCATAGTTACAATAAATCAAGGCTAAAGTTAAAATTAACTATATGTATACATTTTATTTCCTTTAAATACGTATGACCGTATGACTGAAAAATGTTATCATTTGTGCAAGGCAAGTCTTTAAACATCTCATCACGTAAACTTCTTTTAAATGAAGAAACCTTACAGCAATTGCTATCTGAAGTTTTCTTTTAAATGCAGTGGTTTTTTACTTGTCACACTAAAAAAACAAATAGATGGATTAAATGGTGGATTATAAAATTTATTGGTTTAGTGTTATTATTAAAAACTGGATTTTTAGATTACAATGTTATCCTTTAAATGAATGTATACAACCAACATAATTGTCAAATACTTCTATTGAACGTATTCAAGAAGGCTGAATGATAAGAACATTTATTACTCTCTAGCGCAATATGTCTTTAAATTAAATATTGGTCTTTTTGCATCCGTTAGTTTTTAAACCGTATTTTTGAGAAAGGAAATAAGAGATTCCAATCAAGTTTTGTCAATTGTTTTCATATTATCTCTTGTAAAGTCTATGCTTGATATAAAACAATTTTCTCCATGTATTCGGAAGGCCTACTAGACTCATAAAAATAAACAATTCACACGTGAGAAGATTATGGACTGTTTTAGTTATGACTGATTTCTATAGCAAACGCAGCTTACATTATATTGTAGTCTAATAAGCAGAAATAGTTTAACACGTATTTTAGCTTTTTCTGGTAAAGTAAACATTTGCCTATGCAATGTTGATGAATTTGCAGGTTAGCAGTTTAGATTCCCAAATGACCTCCTCCAGCCCCCCCTCCCCCCAAAAACATTAATTTTCAGCAGTCGTTTTTCTGACTTTTTTTTAAAAGCTGCTTTGATATTACTAGGACATTTTAAATTAAGCTTGGCATGTTTGATACTGGTAACTCCCCTAAAACTATTACCCAGCCCTCCAAAACATACAATCTTAAAATACCAACTAAAAAAATCTGTGTTGTATTAGACCATTACGCTTAGTACGGGTATCTTGACTACGACATTCCAGCAATTCCATTCCTGTATTTATGTTTAACAGTACAGTTGTTTACCTAAATGTAACCAAACCAATGATGTCTGGTAGTCAGATTAAGATCATCATAATGAGAGTTGCTTTGTAATACCGTCCTTAATTTATGATCTTTGAAACTGTTTTTAATATTAGTGTGCAATTACAAGTCAGAAATCTTGTAATTTCTTTGAATTTGTACAGATTGGTGAACATGTTTCTTGTTAAATTTACTCTCTTTATAATCCATGGCTAGATAGCAATATTATTAGCATCTACAATAATCGTAATAACAGAAAGCAAGCACACGCTTTTTGTGAATTATATGAATTTTAATAGCATAATTTCTTTTTTGACTTAAACTTTTTTGTTGCATACTTCATATGATGATTGTTTGTCAATCCGAATTGCACTTCCACAGTACCGGTTATCTAAATAAAATTGGGAGTACCAGGACTCCCCCTCCAAATAGTTTTTTGCGCTTTGTGTCACTCCCTGTTTGTATCTTGTGATGCCTGTCAGTTTGTTTTGTTGTTGTCCCATCTGTTAAACCACGGTTTTGTTTGTCGCTGACTTATTTCTATTTAGTACTCTTCGGAATCTTTTATTCTTTTTATGTGTTATGTTTTTCTTGATATTAATTGGATTAAATTTTATCGGGATTAGAGATTAGGGTCAAGAATTGCATTACGCAACTAAACAATCTTATAGAAATAAAGTAAAGAAACCGACCATTCAATAACAGACAAAAAAAATGTATACTTATTTAGAATTAAAAAAAACACGACAAATACTTCAATGTAACCCGAGCCTCAGGCATTTCCTACAATACAAATGAACATTACAAGTTCCTGTTGGATGAACCAGTGTTAGTGTCATCTTATTTAGATCTTTAAATCCTAAATTTTGAAACACAGTATACAGCGGTAACTGTGCTAAGCAGGTAGATAACGTTTGGGCTGGAAACATGACTATATGTTAATAATATATTCAGCTTAACTAAGACAACTGCTAGAACGCATTTCTTGAAACGCGGATAATGTTGTAAACATATCAACTATCAACTTTAACACTATATAGTACATAAATAAATTACTATCCTGCAATCAGTTCATTTGTGTCCAAAAAAGGTAGCCGAATAAATTTTTGCTTTATTTGGCAGTGCCGAATGAAGTCTTCTAGTACCCTTGTCCTCGCTTCTTACTATATATTAGTACTCTATTCCGGGTTACAAACTGCTGTCCAATACGAGATTTGTTTGTGAAGTCCGGCTATCGCTAGTGTACGCGCCGACAATTGCAAGTAAGAAATCGTCTAGAAGTGTACCTATTCCATATTTTTCTATAGTATAAAATGTAAGTTAGGGTTGCATGATAAACACAATATTCATGCATTGTATGAAAATATAAGAGAACAGAACTTTGTTGCACAACATGCAAAGTAAAAAATCACTTTAAAAGTGAAATGGCGTGACTTCGAAAGATACTAAACACATACTACAAAAGAAATTTAATGATAAACAAAAGGTATATAGCAAACCAATTAGTTCACAATATAATCTTGATAAACAAAAGAGTACAATATCTTCTTAATTAAAAAAACTTTATTTGAAATTATTGGGGAAGAGGACATCATTTATAATAGTATTTTATGACTGGTGCTTACTGATATGATTGCATTTGAATGTTTGTGGTAAACAAAATTGTATACTATATAGATATATTTGCTAACAATATCATTATCACAGACAATATTAACAAAAGATATAATGTACTTAATATATAAATAGCGACATGTATAAATCGAACACACCAATATCAACTATATGCGTTTTAAATTGAAATCTTGCTCAATTTACCTTAATCATAATAAAGCAATAATATCAAAACCAATCGTCGTGTTTCAATGTTAACATACTAATGAAACTTTCCTGTATTTTTAATATAACTCTTTGTATTGTCATTACTTAAATAATCTTTTAAAATTGCACAAAAACAGGGGAGATAATCATAATGAACTTTACATGATCTCCCGAACAAAACTGAATAGATAATATAAAAATATAACAAAATAAAAAACTAAGTGCTTACCACTTGTGGAGTGAGTCCACGAGTAAAATAAAATTGGAACTCTTTAGCACAGGAATGCGTACAAGATCCTGCAAACAAAATGCCCATAATAAATATATGTCATATAGTACAAGTGTGACAATAACTTGTTTACTTGTTCACTCAATTATACAATGTAATGCATACTTAAGTATGGAAAACGTTATTTTCGTAGATTACAAGTTATAATAATCAAGTAACGATCAACATACATATATTATACTATGAAAAATACAATTTACGCAGTATTTCAAAATTACAAACTATCCGCTTTAACATATCAGCTTTCTCTCGATAATTTCATTCACAATGTTATAAATCATATTCATGCAAGAGGATAATAACATTTTGCTTAGAAAAGGAACGTTTTACCAAAATAGTTATTTTACATTAGATATGTTAAAAAAGAAGTAAAACTTACAGAAACTGTCCGTTGTCCAAGTGGAAACAGTCAAAATCATATTCTTTCAAATGTGTCTATTGTATAAATGTATTTCAGCTAAGACATCAAAATTGTTCAGAGCATTATTAACTACGTCTAATCTCGACAATGGCTATTTTCCGTCTACCGTGGTAAGAACAAAGAGATCACAAAAAGAGCGCCAAATAAACCGTGACTAATCAAAATACAATAAAGGGAAATCCTCTGTTCAATTAAAAATAACTCTTCCAATTCAAAAATATAACCGCTTCAAAGTAGTTTTTTGAAAATAATTTTATTGACTCTTAATTTTAGCACATTTTTACATAAATTTCAAACATAATTAAAAAAAATCAAATAACTGTAAAAAATGACTCTGCTACACTTGCATAAAAACAGCATAAGGAAAGTGCATAAAAGCCATACGAGAGAAATAAGAGCAATATATAATAAAGATGTAAACATACCTGGTTATGACATAATTTAGGTTTACAGAACAATACAAGAATTCCTATTTTGTCTTTAATCATATTGTTTCCAGGCATATATAAAGATATGTCATTATTGTTATAAACTATATACAGAGAGACAATGCATTTAAATATTACAATTTATAATTTATCAATGCAAATACTAATAAATATTTTCTATTTTCATGCCACCAACTAGAAGTATCTTAATATATATATATATTTATTTATTAACCAAACTCAATAACAACTATAGGTGACAAAAATATAGTTCGTACAAACACAAAGTAATACAGAATAATAATACGCAGAAGGCATTGTGCAACAAATTATAACATATCGGATTTTAACTTCAAAGCACGAAAAAACAGTCAGTAAAAGGAACGTTGCCTTTGTGTGCAAGCCGCTCAAAACAAAAAGGGTCAACATTTTAAATAACACATTATATACATTAAATGGTGTTCATAAAAAAGATTGTATGCTTTTCTTTTGACAATGAAAATGCACTGTTCAACCTTTAAGAGGGTAAATTTTGAAAATTCAAGTTGTAAACAATGAACAAAATGTCAACGGCTCTGTAAATTAACTTTGACTAAAGGAGAGGAAATTATTTCTTATTTTGATATTTGGCTGTGCCGAAATGTGGCATGGATAGTCGAATTATTATTCAATGGAATTGTGATATTTGAGCTGGATATAAAAATCAGTTTCATATAGAATTTACATATAAATTTATTTATATAATTTGTTAAACGTATTGGCTGTTTTATAGCTGATTGTGCAAAGCCATTTTTGGACCATTTTATTGGTGTTTGTGAGTTTCCTTGAATATCCTTCCGGGTTTCTAAATTTGCCAAAAATGTTAACTGAAATGACATCCCGACAATTTAATGTAACATTGCTGAAATTAATTATTCCGCTCGGTTTTAGGGTTCTCTCATTACTCAACGAAACTTGGTGCCTACGTGAGAGCAAAAATGTTAATAGTTTCTCCTATGCGCAAATAATAAAGAGGCCGTTGTCAAATAGCAAAATGCTTTTGACAGTATATTTATATACCAGTTAAAGAAAAGAAAAATACATAACAAGAATTTGCCTTTATTGTTTGAGTAGGTATAAAATCTATTCATGATCTTGATTGCAGAAAGTTTCAATATCACAATTTAAAAAAAGATGAAAATATATGCAATTTAAATATAAAGGTATCGGCATATCATAGACAATCTACTATCAGAAAATCAAGTAAAATTTTGTTCAACTATCAGAAAATCTAGGAAAAATGTTTACTACCAGAGAATCAAGTGGGAAAGTTCTACTATCAGAAAGTCCACCAGGAAAATTTCATAACTATCCCTACTTTCCGGCATTTTACTTTTATTTTTAACAGTTTACTGTTAACATTCGAGAATTCTCGAGACTGAAGAAATTCAAAGCATTATTAAAGCTGATTTATTCAAAGGAACGTAAGATTATTTCATCTATGTTTTCCCATTCGTCCACATCATTTTAATAGATCATTGCATAAATTTGCTACCATGCTACTATTCGTTGCTGCAAATGGAAAAATCACGTATTCACTTTTTTAAATTGAAAGTGAAATGTATGAAAGTTGGGTTGTGATGAAAAGAGCACAGACGCGTATTAAAATTAGCTTGATTGAAGATAAGATTTTTCATCTAGAAAAATATTAAGAGAAGCGATTAATAATATATATTTGAATCACAAGAACATTTTATAGCATACAGAGATTGTGAAATATACCGACTTAGACTCGTGTGTTTTGTCTATGGAGAGCTCTCTGACGTCCCACACTCCCTTTAAAAAGCGTTTGGCAGTAGAAGATTCACGGACTAATTGGTAACGTGACCTGATCTGTTCTCATGAATAAAGTAATTTAACAAATCCCTGCTAGTTATATAGTTACTTGATATTTTGGAACATTTTTGTCAATTGTTTCCATTTTGGTTACAGATCTCTAAAATACTAAACATTTTATTTTGAGAATGGAAAACAACTGTAATGACGAGAAATGTGAAATAATTTACATTTTATACATACATTGTCTATATTGCAAAACTCATTAACGTATTTGACATATAATATAATAAAGATGAATAAGTTTTCAATTTTCAATTGAAATTCAGCGATTTACTTATATATTGAGACAATATATTTTGACTTCAACTTTTATGTTCAAGGACTGCCAGATTTCCCGTTAAAATTCCCACTAGGTATAATACGCGTCCTCAAACAAACAAAACTAAACGCGTAAAACACCGTATTTTATTGCGGAAAATTGCGTAAAGACTCTCAACAACAAAACAAAAGAAATAAAAACTTCAAATAAAAGAAAGAAGAAAATGACGAACACAGAAAAAGTATTTTAGAGGTAGTTCTTTCCCCAACTATCACAAAAACCGGAAAAAACGATAACAACATTACCCCCCCCCCCAAAAAAAAATCTAATGAATAAATAAAAAATAAAAAATAAAGGAAAAAAATTGTGTTCTTTGTTCAACTCATCAAAACTTAAGATAGCTAGTATCAACTGTTGAATATACATGGGCAATTGATGCAAAATTCGCATTGATACTAACACTGATAACAAGATTTAAGTGTGGAAGTTTTCGAAATGCAAATACATTATAAGGAACACTACGGCAGCAAACTTACCTATACGCATAGCATGAAATATTTTTATAATATTAGCCATTAATGTACTCGGTCTTCCTTTTTAGGTATTTTAAGGGTTTGATTTCGAGTTTTGCTTTGTTGTCTTGTGATGTTAATGCGCACAAGGTCGAAAATCGAAAATTTGAAAATAAAAAAAAAGTCGAAAATGCAAAAACTCGAAGATTGAAAGACCTGAAAATTCATTGAAGTCTCTACAGGGATCGACATTATGTTTTTTGAACATCTCATGTCGCAATTAGTCATCCTTATATATGTAATCTAAGATACCAACATTTTGAGAATTGCTTTTTCGTCTTGCGTTTTTAATGAGCGAAAAAGAGAAAAACCAAAAATCGAAATTTTAAAAACACAAAACCGAAAAAAGTATTACTCGTAGATATAAAGGTCCTGAAATTTTGAAAACGATAAAATTGGAAATATTAAGCGGTATTCTGAATAAAGTTGATATTACAGCTGGTAGTTGTGACTTTTACACCGAACATAGTATGAAATTATTGGGAGATTCCACACCTACATTATATTTGAATTCGGTTGTATAAAAATCACATTTAAATTTACCTGGATTTTTGAGCTAAGCCAGAATTCTTTTCTAAACGTACAACACAAGCTTAAATATGTCTGATTCTTTTTATTTACTTTCGCAATTGGAAAATATGACTTTTATATTCAACAGCGTTGGATTTATTCTTTAATTTAAATTTATACGATTACTATACCCTTCCCTGAAGATGACTGCCAAATCCAGATTAAGCGGTAGCTAATATTAATATTCGTCATATTAAATTTAGAGTGACGCGACTTTTAAGTCTTTTCTCTGCAACTGAAAAGTCATTTTAATGGGGTATTTTTGTTTTAAACATGTTAGTTAAGTCAGATAAACAAAAGCGTGTAGCGTGATTTATCTCTGACGAAATGTATGTTATCAGATACACAGCACATCTGGTTTATAAATTTATAAATACTTTTATTTCATCTTTACCGGCTACTTGTCTATCTAATTCATCTTTGTCATTTTCACAATACATTATATTAGAATGTTAGAGGACTTTTTTATCGAATTTTAAGACTCCAGGACATTGAGTTTGCTTTATTTTGCTTTTTTACTGGATGTATTATTTTTTAAATGCAGTAACTTGACAGCAAAACCATTTTGTAATTTTGTATACGTTTTCTATAAATGATATATGTTGTTTATATGTTCTTTATTATGCAAAAAAGAAAATGACCAATTTTTTTTAATATTCATTACTTAACGATAAAATGTTAAAGAAACTAAAACAATATTTGGCAGGAGTTTACGCAGTTAAATGTATGATGCAAGAACAGTAATTATGTTAAATGACTTGGTGACAACTCAAACACCAACAAACATTGGTAGTTGTACAGAGAAAAAGTATCAAACATCTATAGAGTTCTATTTGTATCTGTATATAACTAAAAAGAAAACCATAATTATAGAATTTTTGTTTGAGAAAACTGAAGGTTCGCAAAGGTATTATATATATATATATATATATATATATATATATATATACGTCTACAAATTAAGCCCAACACTGTTAGAATTAGATTTTTAACACTTAAAATTTTGGTAACAGACTCAGCGGGATTCTAACTCACACCGTTGTGATACTGTGGTACCAATTCGCCTGCACTATGTCCAGCGATCTAGACCCCTCGGCCAAATCCGCTATATAAAAAATATAGCTTCATTAACCGGGGTGGATCGTAGACATAGACATAGTACATGTGTACAAGCGTATGACGATGGAAACTTATTAATCTGACAGTAATCTAATAAGTATTTATATAGGATGACAAAGTTACTTGTCACACAGTCACAGTAAGTAAATTATATACAAACGACTAAGTATTTTGACAACCATATAATATATCTATCCAGCGCATTTCTGAAACATCAGAAATACAGGGTTAGTATCAAAAATTATATATACGTCTACAAATTAGGCCCAACACTGTTAGAATTAGATTTTTAACACTGTCAACTATTAACATATGTAACAATAATAACACTGATGTTTCAGAAATCCGCTGGATAGATATATTATATGGTTGTCACAATGCTTAGGCGTTTGTATATAATTTACTTACTGTGACTGTATGACAAGTAGCTGTGTCATCCTATATAATATATGCAAAAATACTGAACTAGATTACTGTCAGATTAATACGTATTGGTTACGAAAATTCCATCGTCACACGCTATGTACTATGTCTATGTCTATGTTTCACCCGGTTAATGAAGCTATATGTTTTATATAGCGGATTTGGCAGAGGGGTCTAGATCGCTGGACATAGCGCAGGCGAATTGGTACCACAGTGTCACAACGGTGTGAGTTCGAAACACGCTGAGGGTAAGCAAAAATTTGACAGTGTTAAAAATCTAATTCTATCAGTGTTGGGGTTAATTTGTAGACGTATATATAAATATTTGATATACGAATCATAAGCTTTTTTTTATTCACGAGAATACTTTAGTGTTATTTTCTAAAATTGAACCATTGTTTGCTTACGAAATGTACTAAGTTGAATATCATAGCATATAAGAGATAACTGTATTGTATTTGAAGATTTGCCGGTATCAGTTGATGATTTGATAGTTTTCAAATTAAGTTTACTGGCGACGTGTAAGCGGGGCCAATAAACTGATCGTTCCGACCATCAAGTTGATGCCGGCAAATTGTCAAATACATTACTGTTATATCCATTCTAATGCCACGCAATAAAAAAATGTTTAACTGATTAAAGTAGGAATGTTTTATTCACGTCTGCGCTTGCGTTTACCTTTGACGGCATCAATCGTGGAATTGATGCCATAAAATTATTAACGTTGTCCAATCAGAATTGACGTTACAGCAAGAATTGCATTAAAATACTGATTTACTATGTTAGTATGTTCATATTTGTTATGAGAGCATCTATGGTATACATCTCCCTTACCCCAATCGAACAAGCAACAGCTATATTCAGAAACGTAATCATGTGAGGCAGGTGTAGGTGGTCAATATATATACTTGTTGCACGGGCTTTTTTCAATGTTGATTTGACTGGTTGATTAGACAGGACAGTTTATTTGCCATTAAAGAAGGTTATAAGAGAATACCGAACACCGACGAATCTGGCAAAAACACAATACAGAATTCAAATTTCGAGAACCGGCAAACTTCAGAATCATGAGACAAGAAAAGTTACTACTGCAATGATCCTGACAAACATTTTAAAAGACATGGTGGGTTAAACATGGTTTTATGGCATGCCAAATTTCCCGCTTTCATTACTGCAGTAAGTGAGTTGGCTTAAATTGATGGGTATCATATACCACTAGCCATAATAGATGTATCTAATAGTCAATGAACGCATGTTATCTGGTAAATGAAGAATTGAGTTGTTCAAACGTATACTTATGGATTTTAAACATTTAATGTTTATGATATTTGTTCCTTAAACATGTGGGTTGTATTTTGTTTTCGTTGGAATAATTTACATTGTCGTGTTTTAATTATTCTACGGATATGAAGTACTGAATTGAGATGTTTCTTGGTGATACTCAAGCATATTATATCATTTCACATTGATAGCTGCGTATTATTTATCAGGTCGGAGTATATGATGATTCTAGAAATACATCATAGGGGGTTTCCGAAACTACAGAATAGAGTTAATATAACGAGGGAAACAGGAGATCGCTGAGTCGGCGGAGAGAAGGAACGTAGAATAGAACGTCGATGGAATTAGTTCATGGAATTTCAGAAGTGCAAGTTCAGAGGGAACTTATCATCGGATAGCCAATATAAAGACATAAATATTGTTTTCTTATATTGGTTATTTACCATTACATACGATTATTTTCTTGGTTATCTGTGTGCTTAAGGATAACCTACCAAAAACGTCAAAATTTTCAAATGGCACTTCTAATGTCCTGAAAGTCTATCCCTTTTACCCGGAATGATTAATTGTTCTTATTAACTTGTTCTTGTACTGAACAAAAATGTAGTATTCTTAAGCAAGACGCTTTACAGCTATTAATTGATTTAATTGACTATCAGAATGTATACTACAGCGTTCTGCCAAGACAACAAGGCACTTGGAATAAGGTAGCAATAGTTACAATACATAATCCAACCCTTTTCACACTCTAAAATGTATAATACACACCGGAAATCATTGTCATTATTACCTATAATAAACCCCTGATATGTTATTGCTAGTAAACGCAATGTTCATTAACATTATCATTATCAGACCACATGACAAATGGGTAAAACCTCTATTCCAGTAACTACGTGTTAATGATGCCTTGGACAAAAAAAGAGCGAAAACACATTTCAGTAAACTCCATAAACTGTTACCGATGATATAGAAAATAAGCAGGACAGTGGATAAATCGTACTCCAGATCTTTCGAGTTAATGATGTACTGACATCAGGCCGGTTTAATCAAAAAGCAATTTTTTTCTAAAGTTTTAATTTAAACCCAAAATACGAAATGATGGATTGTGTAACCCTGCTTTTTATGATGTTTCACTTCAATATTTAAACTGCGAATTATACGCAATAAAAAAGAATTTTCTGTTATTACCAATTGAAAGTTACAGGGAGATCTTGTACATGCTTGTACTAGTACATTTGCATTAAAATGTAATTAATTAATATCTGCTTCTAGAATGTATTTCACTACATTGAACACATCTCAAGTTATCCTCAATAAAATTTTCAGTAATCACAATATTGACATTCTTACTATTTATTAGGCTTATAAATGTATGGTAGATCAATGTTGATATTATTTAAAATACAATATAAATAATCATTTAACAATGCCTTTGTATTACATAAGTTATTTTAGAAAAGGAAGAACAACATGTAATATAGGGAAATTGGAGAGTTCAACTTTTGAACTTATCTAAATTGGTTTTGTAAACAATATCAAAGCTGCATGAAATGCTCATAACTGGATATTTTAATTTTATGGTAGAAGGAATTTGTACTTGTATTTTCTGATAGTAGATATTCCTGCCATGATTAATATTTCTTGATGATATAAAATAAATTACTTTCTTTATGCAGCAGTAATGGTATTAAATTCTGGTTTGGGATAGTTGAAATGTTTCCGTTTCCTGATGGTAAGAAATTCGCTTTCATTATTGATAGTGGAAATATGTTCTATATATGTATATAGTCATCTATTTCTTCTTCATTTTCCTGATGCCAGTTTTCCCTTGATTCTTTGAGAAAGTTTGATTCTTTTTTTAAAAAGTAGAAATTTCGCCAAAGATTCTATATAGGTAGAGTCGTCTCCCTACTTAATAAGTGAAAAACAACCGATAGATGAATTTCTCCCATTTATTTCTTTTGCGATTCTTTAAGTACCTATTACCTAATTGACGACAGAAGCATACGCCTTGTTTTTTTACATGGCAAAGAGAAAGCATATTCAACTGTTTTTAAAGAATGACCGTTTTCATTGGAAACAAGGAAATCTTCGAATTTGTAATGTTTAAGGTATATGATTTTATACATATGCTACATGTTATTTATTTGTATGCCAATATTAGGCTAGCATAATCTACTTATGACTTTTCCTACCATAAGTTGTTTTTTCTTGTTCAGAAATGCACGGAGTCGTCTACCATAAATAACTTTTGAACAAGCCCCAGCTAGATGCAATAATTCTTATTGACTTTAGCGCAAAGTTTGTAATTTCTTTCAGCACACCAGTAATTTCGTTTCTGTATCCCCAAAGGAATTGGATAAGTGTAGATAATTCAGTCCTTAGTGTTGATGGATATTCTAACATGTATTCGAACCATCCTGAAGTTCTGAAATTAAACCGCGATATCTAAGAAAAAGTTCTTATTAATTCATCATAAGCAAACACGAATTGGGTTGTTACTTGTACTATGAAAAAAAGATCGTGGTAAGGTCTCTCAGAAATCTAACAATATTACACTTAATGATAAATTAAAAACAGCGTTAGATGTTTATGCTATCTGAAGTAATAGTCAGTTAAATTTACTTTAGACAGATATAACATTATAATTTATAATAAAAAGACAATTTTTAATAAAGAACGGTGTTGATTTGAACATATATCAGTAACATGTTGATCGTAAAATTAAAAAGCTGCTTCTTCCGTAAATTCAAATTCATATTCTTTTAAGTACGTACTTTTCTTGAACCACCATCCTATAAGACTTGTTATTCTCCAATAAATGCTTAGACATCGTGCCATCCAACTTTATCATGATCACCAATAGAGCTTCTTCCCCTACTCCTTTTATTTTTATTTCGTGCACTCGGATATCTACATATATATTTATGAGACATTTCTTTCCACTGGGAATTATTTTATAGATTTCTGTCGTCAAATCTTTCAATTTTTCCAAAGACTGTTCAGACGCAATACTTTTTTCTTCTAAAACAATTGAATGTACCCATTTATGACAGTCATTTGCTGTAATCTCTTGAATCGTTTGCATGTTTCACTATGTATGTATTTATTTTACCTAAAATAGATGAATAGATGCGAAAAGCGTTATTTGAAATTAAATCAGCAAAACATGAAAATAAATATTGAATCCAATTTAGTTATTCATACAAATATTTAATAAATTGTCCACTTATATGTATCTATCTGCCTGTCTGCCTACTTGATTACCGACCGACCAACCTATCACCCTACTTAGTTACCGGCCTGCTTGCCTGCTTACCATTTTAATTGTCTTCTTACCCTTTTACTTGCCTGCCTGCTTGCTGCCGACCGCCTGAACAACCTACCTATATGAAATATTTGATACATATTAGCAGTCAACATGAATTTTTTTTTAATGTAGAACACCCGATTGGGGGATGCACAATTGTTACACTTCAAACAATCGATATCTTATAGAGTATTGATTTAACATTTTGGATATTTACCAGTTTTCTTCTTTTATAAGTAAATGAGATTGATATTTAATATCTTCATTTCTTGTGTTGTCCTACGATCACCCGCCAAAGTATTTTTACGGCCTAGATGAATTTCTGTAATTGATTCTCTGCTTTAATATAGTTTTCCAAAAAAATTGTCATTCTGACTTCACTTAGTTTGCAAGCGAGTTGGGAGTAGGCTTAATAGAACCAGACACAGATGTCAACATAGTACATAAAGCGCTCGTTCTTACTTTCATTTAGTGTGATAGCTTTTATATTGAAGTCTTAATTATTAGTAGACCCGTAAAAGTAAGAAACTGTCCAAAAAAGAAAAGACAATTCGTGTTTATATGTTGATGTCTTACAATCATAATCTTTCAATGACGACTTAATGCCTAAATGGCCGTGTAAATTTTTGAATTAGCCAAGTAGATTTTAAAGTATTCAAACAATTAAAGCAGAATAGTTGGAATCTATTTAATCGGTTTTACACCTAATCTTTTATATATGACTGTCAATACTTTATACGTTGATAAATTATTGTTTCTGAGTTGTGTTAAACTTATCTTCTTACATCTTGCAATAAGTAAGTAGGTTGATAATATCAGAGGGGAAATGCAGAAAAAGTTTTATAATTCAATTTGATAGGACGGCTTATTTTGAAATCGCGGATTTTTTCGCAGAGTTCATCTTGTATCTGTCATACGTAGTTAGATAGTCACTGAGTGCGGAAGGCAGAAAAAACCGTAAGGGGTCAGGAATGGTTAACATATTCCTATACTTAATTTAACAGTTAATTATATGATATATTATTTAATTTTATTCAAAATAGAAAGTTGTAAAATGTTAACCGGAAGGGGACTTTATTAGAATATGACATACAAAGGAGTTTCAATTTCGGACATTCATAACTCCTTTCTGGCAAAGTGGTTAATATATTCGTTTCTTACATCGTATAGCAAATCCTTCCTATATAATATAACTTTATTCAAAACTGAAAAGGAACCTTGATGGCCGAGTGCTTAAGGTAGTTCGCCTACTAAATATCACGTGGTCTGTAAACACTAAGATTGCGGGTTCGAGAGTCTCATTGCGTGAAGGCTGTACTCGACTACACTCTTGATTGACGAAGATTGTCAGTTTTCCCACCGAAGATCGGTGATTTCTCCGGGTACTCCGGCTTTCTCCCTCAATAAAAACTGGACGCCATGATATAGCTGAAAAATTGTTTAACACAACGTTAAACATCATGAAAAAAGATATCAACATTTTTACCAGAAGTGTGGTTCCTAAGAATATGATATCCAGTATAGTCAACTCTAAAATATATGGTGAAAACTTCCAAAAACTTCCGTCAAAGTGGTTAATATATTTCTCTTGTACGTTTTATAGCAAATACATTTATATCTAACTAAATTTAATTTGAAAAGGAGAAAGTTGTCAAAAGTTTACCGGAAAGCTGGTTCGTATGAATACGGCATACAGTGAGATTTCAACTTCGTAAGATGAGAAACTAGTGTCAATAGAAGTTAATATATTTCTGTGAATCAGTTCATAGCAAAAAATCTATGTTTAAGAAAAATGAGCAAGGAACCCGTCCAAAAAAACAGAAGCTTACCCAAAGAACAATTACGAATCCGGATATGGACAAGCAAACAACACGAAATAAACCAAAAACACAAAACAGAAGGACGATTAAAAATCCGAATGGAAAGAAACATATACAACACGAAACAAAATAAAAAAACACAAAAGAAGAAAATGAGCTCACAGAACCTTAAAAAAACAATGGGTGATCTCAGGTGTTAAAGCCTGTCGTTAATAAACCAACCGTCGGGCTTAGCAAAAATTTCGATAGAATTTGAGAGATGTATTTCATAGGATCACGGTTCGTTTGGGCATTAGAACTTATGAAACATCAACGTATTTAAAGAAACCCTTGTGTGAGTAGCTTAGTAATCAACAAAAATTATAGGTGCAGAAAATCGCAAAACCGACCGACGGATCTAGCATAAGTTGTGAAGTATACACACCATGCGCATGTGCTGCTAGAACATTGCTATCGATGAACGGGACGATGATAATTGGAAATTTGAAGACATCAAGTTTGTCGTAGAGTCTTGTTTGTACTTTTCTCGAGTCTATTTCTAGAAGTTAGTCTAAGTAAGAGGCCGACTTTAATGTATTAATGATGTCTTCACTTTCAATCTAAAGTAGATTAAACAAGATGAAACGGTATATGACGAGACTGATCAACACCCAATCATCATATAAGTCAATTTCTTGCCTTTAATATTAGTTCTAACTATTCTTATTCTAATTTGCATCTTACATTGGATTATATCTCATAAAATGGCTGTGCGTTGGAATATATTATTGATAAAAACATAGATTGCAATCAAACTAGTAAACTTAAACTCTATTTACATTTATATTTGTAATGCCATAAACAAAATCATGTTAAATATACCATTAAAACATCAGTTTAAAATATGCCATGGCTGGTCATGACATAACTTGATGTATAACGTTAAATATATGTTATCAAATTCAATTTTAATTAGAATTAGTTATCAAAATCCCGGAAACAATCACTAAAAGGGTTTTGCCATATTATAAACATAATATACGCGTACATGTATAGCACATAAACTAAAAAGTTAAGTAAAAAATACTTGTTCTATACCTTTGAAAATGTATGCTAAAATTACTAATTGCCCTGTCCGAATAAAGCCGAAAGATTTGCATACATAAATACTTACATACGTCAAGGAAACTGGTATAGAGAATCGTACTTTAGATAAACACGTGAACGAAACTGAAAAATGACACTCAATATATGTGCATTTACAAAACAGGAAGCGAATCAAAACACATCAGGTATACACAATCAGGTTTAAACCATTGAATACAAGGAAATATAAAGAACAAAGAGAAAAATAACTTCCTTTGAGTTCTCTTTATAACGACAGAAACGTGACCAAATCTCAGTTGTCGACACAGACAGATAGAAAACGGCCTACACGCGAAATATGTTACTCTTTATCTTTTATGTAAAAATCCCACCCAGAGACACACACTCACACCCTCACCCACCCTCACACACACACACACCCACCCTCCCTCACACCCACACACACACACACACCCTCACACACACACACACACCCTCCCTCACACACACACACATCAAATTTGTTGTATATCTTTCGAAATAAAATTGTCATAAAGTAGGACGTTAATCGAGATAACTGACCTTGACTAAAAAGTGTTTGATATTTGCATATTTAATGCTTTAAAAACAAATCATTTATTATTATTTACCATTTTTTATACACGAAAAAGCTGTATTTCCAAAAAATAGGATTTTGACCTTGATTTTTACAATGTGACCTTGACCGTGGTAAGGTAAAAAAAGGACCAACTGTGAAGATCCTATGTCAATATATCTTATAGCTATGAAGATATGATAATTTATCATAAATACCAACATTTATAAGATGACCCTGATCTTTGACCTTGTTTATGTTTTCAAGGTCAAAGGCAATAATGGTCTTTGGTGAAGACCCCATGCCTCTACTATCAATGGTTAATAAGTTATCAATGAAAAACTAAATATCAATGGTTGTAATGGGAGATAACCCCTATAACATGAAGTCAAATACTTTCCTCCAAATAGGAAAAAGTTATGAGGCCAACATTGTATCCGTTATAAGTTATAGCCTATCTTACCGTTTCAAAGAAATAGCGACGAAAAGAAAATGTCAAAATTTAGAATGTGACCTTGACCTTTGTACACCCTGCCTGCAGTGAGAATCGAACCCGCAATCTCAGTGGTGACAGACCACGTGATCAATAGTAGATGAACTACTTTAACCACTCGGCCACCGAGCAAAATATATTAGTCTCTACTTTTTAATGTTAAAAGTAAAAAAAAAAACAGTATTTTTTTAGTTGATCATAATTATAATATAAAACAACAAAACTCATAAATAAAACCAAATAAAAGCAATGTGATAGATAAAGGTAGTCAATATTGATTTTCATCAAACAATATCAGAATAAAGCAACCTGACAACAATGTGATCGAAAAAGGTAGTCAATATTGGTTTTAATCAAACAATATCAGAATATACGGAGGGGCTTTTGGCTGGTCTTAATCAAAACAAATCATTTTAAAAAATTAATTATGTAATTAAGTAAATTATTATAGGGTGAAATGTTGTGTTTATGATGTCTCTTTAACAATTTTACCTATTTGTACATTGTAATTAGTGCTTGATGCATTTGTCTTCGTATTTTTGGTTTGATGTTTGGATTGTTAAACAATACGAGTTTTGTTAAGATTATTCTAATTATTAACAATAAATTCAAACAAAAATATAGGATACAGCGCGGTTTCTAGGAAATTATCAATGAATAATCCCCAGCGACTTGCTTGCAAACGTAATAAATTGCCTTCATGTGTATCATCAACATTGCTTTTTGTCAAGTCATCTGTAGTTAAATATATAAATATGATCCAATCAGTATCAGCCGTGGATGGAAAGTTTTATTTTTTATTCAATGAGATTTTCCGATTCGGTTTCCTCAGTGGGGGTTAATGGTCGAAACTACCAAATCCATGTCGTTTCAAATCTTTGCACACTGCTCTAATAATGGCCTTAGATTTTTTAAAATCTAACGTGTTTCATAATGCCAATATTTAAAATACTTTTGATGTACCGTAACAAACCGTATTTGCAAGTTCTCAGCATAGATTTTTTTGTAAATTTTTCCTTTTCGATTATAAAATTTACGAAGGAGGGTGTCTAAAGTAGTGATAGAAAAAGAATCAATATCTTTAAGTTGTTTTTTTATTTAGTCTCTGAAATATTTTAAAGACTGCTTTGTGCTTCTCTTCTTGGAGTTCAAAATATCTAATTGTCTAAAATCTTTATTAGTTCCTCATAAAAAATTTCAGCAAAGATTTGTCGTCTGCGACGACTTGCTCGTCGGCCATTTTGTTTATTTGATTTCCGAACCAGTTGAAGTCAGCAGTGTTTTAGACATCAAATTGTCTTTGGATATTTTTGATCGATTCTACAACTAAAACCACGTGACAATAACATTTACAGAAAAGGTAGTCAATATTGATTTTAATCAAGTAAAATCAGAATATAAGGTAGGAATGGGCTTGTCTTTCCCAGGAAAGGAATGAATAAATAAATAAATAAATAAATAAATAAATAAATAAATAAATAAATAAATAAATAAATAAATAAATAAATAAATAAATAAATAAATAATCGGGATTTGAAATCACAACGGTTAGAAGTCATTGCACTTGAGTTGAATCTACAGATAGACATAGCACATTTGTGCTAGCTATGACGGTAGCAATTTTTTAACCAATACGTAGTAATGTGACAGTAGTCTAAAAAAGCTACAAGAAAACCAGACACAAACTTTGATTCCTGCATATCGTTAAAAAGAGGCACTGTTATCTTCAATTATCATGTCTGTTTTTACCAAACATGTACTCTTTTACATAAAACAGAGCATGTATAAAGATATTTTTTCCCGAAAACATATCATCGAAAAAGAATTCATCAAACTTCTTTTTTTTGGCGGAAAATGCCTTAGTCTTTACGATATGCTTTTGATTAATATATTCTATATATAAACCTTTAAATATCCGGACAATTACACAAAATATCAATCTATTTGATTTCTGAAGCATTATAAAACAGAGTTAATAACAAATAATTATACACTTCTTAATTAACATCAAACCAGTAAGAATTAAATTTTATACGGTTTGTATTTGCTTACCTTCAGAGGGATTCGATCTCACACCTTTCCGTTGATGCAATGTGCCACCTATTTGCTTGCACTATGTCCAACACATACGTTGTAATCACTTGTCATGTACTTCCTTCTGTAGCAACAAAAGTTAAACTGCGCATAATGTCGATAAAATTAATAATTTAGCCAATACACTATAGTAGTTTACCTTTGTTGGTAAACACCTGAAAATGTATTTATAAATTTGTATCGCGACAAACATATCGATTTCGGGGGACAAAGAGAATAATATGCCAATAAATGACATGTAATGCAGCAAACATAATTGATATTGATAACTATGTAAACACCAGTTCTTTTTATTTTCCACATCTCAATTGTGACAAGAGATATAATTTATCGATTTTGGGAGAGGTCGAATTTACATAAAAATAAAATCAAATTAGGAATTAAATACAATCTCCATTTCAGCTCATAAATGAAGGTAATAACAAAATACCGAACACCGAGGAAAATGTCAAAAAAGACAACCCATAAACCAAAGTCAAATAACCAACTTCCAAAAATATAGTACCTAGTTTTAGGTTTACTGATAATAAAGCTATTTTGTTTTAATATTACATGTAACATAACGCAGCAAACTCAGCTATTTCGTTTGAAACATACGGTAGGTAGCTTCTCACCCATATGGAATAACTTTATTTAAACTCCATTTTTAGTATCCAGCTTGTATCGAGGCGTTCATTTGTTCCTAAGATTACTTATGTTTGTTTGTTTGTTTGTAGTTCTACGCCTCTTTAAAGAATTTTAGCTATATCCTAGCGTCCAGTTTCATTCTTGGATGAAACTAGAGCATCGGAAAATACTCCCACTTAAGGTAGGAAAACTGGCATTCATTGTATTAACACTCGTGTGAGTTGTCTGTAGTTCACGAGTGACCCACTTATTTTTTATGGGATTCAGGTTACTTACTTTCTTTTCTATTTTTCATTTTTTATCTTTTTTTGTTGTAAAGGTTTATCTGTATTTAGTTTGTAATGGTCAATCGTTTCTCGACATTCGACTGTCGATGTTTGATCGGTTTCCTTGCAGGTTTCTAATATCTATCCAAATTGTAAGTCTAATGTAATATGTAATGCTAATTGGTACTACTTGATATTTGGGTCCACTGGAGCTTGATAGATGTGTGAAGTGAAAGACAAAATTAAAATTTGAAGACATAAAAATAAATGAATTTCAGGCGAAAGGTACTTATTCTTGATAACAGTCTTTTTTCTCGATTGACGTCAGTACAATATACATGAAAGCATAGAACAAACATACATAAATATAAATGTCAGACCTAACACTACGGGCTATAACAATGACTGTATATACCAGCTGCAGTCGGTTTCCGTCTGTCACCGAGTGCAAATGACTGTAAAATTGTCTGGAAAGACTGCAAACGTTGTGTCGGACGGTATTTTTACTCTGACAGTGATAGTGATTTTATGTCTGTCACAAAGCAGTCAATATGTATCTGCTGCAACGGCGTTTCCGTTGTATCAGTTAACAAATGCCTGTCTTACGCATCTACTTCGTTGTATCAGAAAACATGCCACTGTCAAAACGCCTGTTACTCATTATTTTTAATTGTTAAATACCGGTTGATTAATATTTTTTATTTGTTTTAAATGTTTGAAATTAAAGATAAAAAATCTCTATTTGAAAATTGTGCACACGAATATTTTACGATTACATATGTTATGTAAATAGTCTCGTCAAAGACATACGCCATGTTTAAAGTTATCTGTTCTAAAACTTAACCCTCTGCATTGAAGACAGTTTCATACAGACCAGCTATACGGACTGTTTGATTTATTTAATTTCAAAAAGTGGCGTCTGTACTGGCCATGTATTGATTCTCGGTCAGTTTAATTAACCCTCGACCTCACGAGTCTCGGGACCTATAAAGCCAACATCGAACCAATACCGGAGGCAATATATATTCAGCCTTATTGCCTTAGCGAATTTTAATGATCTTTCGCTTCCAACAAGGTTTTAGAAATGAAATTTAACATTAAATAAAACTTTCTGAATTTCACAGGGTGAGAATAATAAAGTATAGTGAGAATATATTTAAGAAATAACCCATTAGAGCGTTCTTACCTGTATATTTGATTATTAAATACCGAACCATAAAATAGAAATATAAATGCCTATCACATGTATAAATGAGTCAACAACTATGAGTTTTTTCTCTTGTAATGGGATAGTTTCTGGATTTGCTCGGTCTTGGTACGCTTGTCGTGAATGTTTTTATATGCCCGAAACAGAATAACTCCACTCGTAATTCAGTCTTTAATTGAAATACGTTTAAATATTCGCGAGATGTTTTGGAAAAGCCTTATGTGCAGTGTAATGGTTACCTTTCTACTACAACGTTGTTATTGTTTGCTTAGTTTCAAATTATGTTTAAATTATCACCAGAAAACAACAAAGTTACTGCAGAAATACGGTTTAGGACAAATATTTTAGATTCTAGAGATTTTGATAAAATACGCGTCCGTTAAAAGGAAACTACTGGGACAAATATGTAAGTTGACAATGATATTGCGTCAGAATATAATAAAACACTTCCCATTAAACTGTATCTGTTGTATCTGTTTTTGATGTTATCGGGATAGTAATTAACATTCTTTATTGTCCATGATTAATGTCATGTATTTTAACAATTTGATAATTCAATTTTACAAATACAAATTCGATTTCTGTCAACTTACATATTTTTTCGATATAACAACTGAAATATTTATATGGCCTGTTTTTAGTTTGCAAGTGTTTTGTTCAGGTGTATATCGGTTGAACTTTAATATTGTTTTTTTTTATTATGTATTGAATTTACTATTTATGACTGCATTGATTTATTTAATTTTGGATTGGTGAAAGTAGTTTCTAAAATGTGTATTCATATTGGTTTTATTGTTCATGTTAATGTTAAAGGGATGCTGACACCATCCGCCATTTTTGTGTGAAAATTTCAAAATAGATAGAACATATATGGTAATTTATAAGCTATAAGCCTGAATAAAAAAATATATATATTTATGTCTCTAGAAAGTCCGCGTGACTTCTAAAGCCAATTACAACCCACCCCCCCCCCAAAAAAAAAACAGGGTGACCAAAGTGATCACGATATAATATAGAAGGATACAATTCAGAACATTAGTTTGGCCAAAAATCTAGTTTTCAACTTCAATAGCAAATGAAAGTGACATCAGAGCAAATATTCATAATTAATGACTTAGAAAAATTGTTTTCGGTCCAAAACTTAAATGTGAATCGAATAACAAAAATCTAAATATGTTTAAATATGCTGAATTTCGCAAAATTCTTTTTTCAATTTAAAAAATCCCGCCCTTCGCTTTTCGGTGGTGTGTATGTACAGTTTTCTAATACTCGTTTTCTAGTCGGTGTTGATGTCCTGTATTTTTTAAGAAATAGAAAATTCGATACTGAATGATGTTCAGATATAAAATATTAAATAAACCTTTGTATGTGAATAAAAAAAGTAAATACTTATCGTAAACTTTATCGTTTTCAATTTTATGTTTGTATTGATGACAATCAGCAAAAAGTTGGGACCAAATAATTTATAGGATAAGGCAATTTGTCGGAATTAGCAGCGTAACTGAACATTATTTCCGCGACGCTCTTTTTAATGTTAGTTTCAAGCCAATATTGTTTGAATAGATGTTGTTCATGATAACCACAATTGTATTTTAACATCCTCTTTGTTGCCTCAGCTTTTCAATATTGTTTTCTGACTTTCTCGATTTCCAATGTTTACCGTCTATTAACATTAAGCCGGAATGCAGTTTGTCATTTGTTGTAATGTATATTTTTGATATAGTTAATATAATTTGATAACACGAAAATTAATGTTGATGGCAACTACACGCATTTAAATGTTTTCCTTATTTATAGCAAATTTACGTTATTTTAGTTCTATTTGAATGCTATACTTCTAGTTTGGTTAATTAATTTAATAAATCTTGGTTGGAAAAACGACATAAAACTATAAAAATATGAACAAAATTTACCTGATTAATCGAAAATTATCTAATTATTTAATTCCAGTCTGTTGATTTTAATAAAAGCAATCCGGGTACTTTTCTACTGAAGCGTGTCAAAGTAAAACAGGTTAAACAAAGACAACTGATACACTAGAAAAATGAATGAGTTTATTATAATGATGATTATTTGATACCTGGCGATTAAAAAAGGAATTAAACACTGAATAAAAAAATGGTTTAAGAACTAAAATCTATCAAAGAACTGTCGTCAATTTTAAACTTTAGAGAGTGAAAATGCCATATTAAAGGTATCTAGTATTTAACCGGACCCCATAATCCATGGGAACACAGTCGTGGACCAGGAGGCAAAGAATGTCCTGATGGATAATAGTATAAACTGTGATATTCCTTTTACTGATTTTAAACCAGTAATTTTTTTAATATATTTCCAGTTTGTGGCAGAGTGGTTGGGATCTCCAAGTTCATAATAAACTTCATGAGATCCAGCTACTACTGCACACAAATAATTTTAAAAGTTTTAGAGGTCGCAGAGACCAAGTTGTTTTAACAAGATGTTGTCTTAGTCATACCAGGACGACACATTGTTACATTTTAAACAATGAGTCACGACCCGAATGTGTGTCATGCAACAGTCCATTCACCATTAAGGATATCTTGATGGACTGTGTGGACGTGGCCCACATTCGGGAACGTTTCTTTAGTGTAGATACGTATTTTAATTTATATAAAACTGTCGCAGGCGACACAATTTTAAAGTTTTTAAAAGACATTAATTTATTTAATAAAATTTGATTTCACTACTAAGTGTGATGCTTCATATCTTTATTGTTTTTAGTACCATTGTTATCTGAATTTATTCTCATATTATTGTATGAGATTACGTTTTAGTATAAAGGGAGGCATGACATACTAATATATTCTATAAAAAACTATAATTTTCACGTCCTGAATATAGCTGAAATATTGCTTGCTGGACGTTTAACAATCAATCAATCAATAACCGGCCCCCATCGTTTGTTTTTTTTTCTACATAAAATCTCGGGTCAGAAATCCGTCAGAAATCTCCGTGCTTGTTTTGTTGTATATTCTTCAAAAACTAAAAAACGCATAGCTTCGTTTTTTTTTATAAAAATTAATAATAACCAATTATAATTTAAAATGAAAATTGAAACTTTTAATTGTACATTTAATTGTAAATGGTTTAGCGCCTGTCTTCAGATTCGGCATATTTCCACATTTTGACATGTTTAACGGACTGGGAATGTGAACATGAGTACAATTTCTAGACTATGAGCTCGATTCCAACACACAGGAACGACTATTGCCCGTTCTAGAAGTGGTAGACCACGCAAACAGCAGTATGTCAAGATCGGTACATCCAGATATTCCATCTTCGGAATCGAACAGTCACATCAACAACAACTGCAGTCTGAATACCTGGATTGCGAAGAATCAAATCTCAAAATGTCATAAACCGGCTCCGACAACATGGAGTTAGACCCAGTAGACTGTATTTTAGAGCAGGTTTGACGGCGTTACATCGACGGGAAAAAATGGTGCAACAGTTTGAGGGTCTAGAAATTCCAGAAATGCGCAGAATCTGATCTGCAAACGAGTCGTGGTTTCTGCTAAAGAAGCGTGATGGTAGAACACGTGTTCACCGCTGACTAAATGAACGATTCGCGCAGTCATGTGTCCAAGAAGTGGATAGATTGGACGGAGGTAGCGTCATGATGTAGGCTGGAATCTCAGATGACAGAAAATCAGAGCTTGTGTAAGTACCATACAACTTAACAGCTAGGCGGTACAGTGATGACATCCTTGAACCACATTCTCTTCCAAGTATCGACCACCAGAGGGAGTTTTCCAGCAAGACAATGCAGAACAGAGATAAACTAACGAGTTTCTTGAGCGGAATAACATTAATGTTTTCCCATGGCCTTGAAAATTGCCGGATTTAAATCCCATCGAATATCTATGTGATTTGAACAGGCTATATTTTTGACTTAGTATACAACAAACAATTTAATGGTATATCGTTTGTGTAATTGTAAAATTTTGATTTGAATGTCGCTAACATATGTACAAACCCTGTACACGCTTCCTTTTGAACAGTATACACGTGTATATTACCATGTTTATAATGTTGTTCTTTTTATAGTTTTATTTTTTACACTCTAATTGGGGACCATATTGTTGATCTTTTATGTATAAACTACCATTCAAACACGTACAATTATATGTATTGCAAAAACAGTCCTGTTTTAAAGCCGATTCGTCATTGTTGAGATACTAAAGCAGCGTAATGGGTATCTCAAACTCTGGCTTCAACATTAGACTGGTTTACGCACGAGCATGTAGAATGCAAAAGTGCAAAAGGTTAAACTATAAAAATTTACTGCTAATACATATATATTGTATTATATATCAATACCAATAATGCTTTGATATATTGTATTACAAACGGAATATGGAAATTAAAAACACTGTATTTTCAAGAGTCGCATAGGAGAACCATATGTTAAATGTTCCAAAGTTAATAAAGACAGAAATTTTTTTTCAAAGTCTACAAATCTGTGTTGAAATGTTGCATGTATTACATGTATGTTGATTTATCTATATGGTGATACTGAATTTAATCCTGGCCCATCTTTCGTCCCCTCGAGATCCTTTTTTCAACCATGCTGTTATTGTTACAGTTATTGACGAATTACATAGCTTTATATCTCATTAAGTGTCCTGTATGCATTTAAATCTGCAGAGCCTTGAATTAGATCTGATATTGTTGAAATATGTAATATTGATATACTCTGTTTTGCTGAAACGTGGTTGATCTCAAACATCGAAGAAACTTTGGTTACGATAGAAAATGTTCAACCCCTTAGATGTTAGCCTTCAGAAGACATGGTTGGGGATTCATCGTGCATGTTAAAAACCACATTCATGCCGTCTGAAGACTAGATCTACAGATACCAGGATTATAATGTGTATGGGTTGAAGTTAAAGTAAACAACAGACCCGTTCTTTTTGAACATTTTTCAGGTCAACTGATTCGCCGTCGAATAGTTTTCACTCGATCGAACCCTATCGAGTTGGCTGTAGTTACTGGTATTTTAATTCTTGATCACATCAACGGAGAGCAAAATGAATACAAAAATCTAGTCAAAAGTATCTAATCTTAACTATGATATGATTAAATTTATTAATTTGGGCGAATCATTTCTCTGAAAATTCCTGTTCTCTAATTGATCCCGTCATATCCAACAATGACATTATTAAGCAGCCGATGTAATACCGGTCCATAAACAGACTCCACAAATTTTGTCGTCAAAATAACTGCCCTATCTACATATTGTCTATGGTTTGCAAATCAATTGAAAAAATGTATTTATAAGCATCTTTTTATTTCATACACAACGTCAATACTGAGCATCCATCAGGGTTTATGACAAATGCCTCCACTTGGAACCATCTTTTATATATGCGCTCGTGTTTTCTGGAATTCTTTAGATTACGGAAAAAAGTCCTGATTATCTTCCTTGAAATAAGCAAACACTTTTAACAAGTGTAATGATAAAGAAGCTGGGTGTCATTAGAGAAATGTTAACTAGCCTTAATCTTCTTTTTCGTGAATGTGGGTCTATAAAAAACCATAAACCCTTGCTGGTTCACCAACTGGTAATTATGGATGGCCATGGAAGATGGTCAATAGCTTCCCTTTCGATAACATCACGTACAATTGCAACTCAGTGAGGTCTTGCGTTGTCATCCATAAAGATTTGTCTGTCACCAAGTACATGATTGTCAAAATGTGGCACAATAACAGCATTAATGACGTCATTTCGATATTTCTGCCCTGTCATTGTCCCATCAACCACATACAGAATCAGTTTACAGTCGAATGAAAAGCCTCCCCACACTGTAACACCACCAACTCCAAACGCTGTAGTGCCTAGGATGTTGTTCTGGTTGTTAGCAGTGACTTGCTGTCTCGTTGCGCCCATTAATATGACGAAGAAGGAATCTGCTTTCATCGGCGCAGTGTATTCGTCGCCAGATTTGAATATTCCAATGGCGGTATATCGTGCCCACTCTAAACGTGCTTGGCGATGTCTGTGTCAACAGTGGACGTCAAGGGACGACGAGCTCTAAACCTTGCATTGTTTAGTCGCCTGTTCACTGTTCGAACGGCTACTTTGGTTGCAATATTCTAATCGTCACGAAGATATCTTGCAGTGGCAATCGGTTGGTTTTTGCTACACAAACGAGTGCTCTATCCTCCTTTTCAGATGTTTTTGGTGGTCGACCTGACCTAGGACGTTCCTGGATAGTTCCATGATCTCGATGACGTTTCAGTGGCCGGGATACAATACTTAAGTGAATGTCAAAGTGTTGTGCTATCCGACGCATGCTCTGTCCACTATTATGCATTCCAACGATCTGCCACTTCCCAGCTTCACTTTATTTCTGTCTAGGAATTGTAAAAATGTAAAGATGTAGTCGAAAAAGACCAGGAGATGAACACTAAATCGTTAAGCAAAACAAGGCTTTTAGGCGTGCTCGACTACCGTATTACAAACTGGTTTTGCTATTTAAAGATTTACTTGAGGAGATAATTATAGTAACTTCCCCGTGCTCGAATGATGGCTTTAGAATACAAATAATAAGAAAGTTATTCATTCAGATTTTTGAAATTATAAAAACAAAATTGTAGGTGTTGCTTAACTTATGGCGAGGTGTATAATTTGTAACCTGAAGTTTTTTAATCAGGTGACAATTAAATTAAAAAGGGCAAAAGCAAAAAAACCCCAATAACTTTGCTTTGTAGATTTTATGAGATATTTTTTGAACAGTATAAAAAGGGGCTGTAGCAAACATTACTCAGTTATGAAAACAATGGTAACAGTTACAAAGTTATTTGTAATGTGTTTACTGGTGCAATTTGACAGGCATTTATGCTGAAATATCTGCCCATGCAATTTTGGTATACGACAAATAGAGAAATCTCCGTTTTCATTTTCTTTGAACAAGCTTTACCCATCTTTGCATAACTACAGAATGCACCTGGATGTTGATTATGAAAGCCATTTAATGTTTTTTTTAACTCAGTTTGCTATTATTATTATTATGCATACGACATTTTTGTTTTTGATTGCCTTACTGGTTTACTGTAGCCATACTATTTTTATAAATATGTGCAGATTTTACTTCAAATTTTCTTTTCTGATCTTCGTTTGTTTGTTTAAAAGGTGTTTAACGCTACCTTAATTTTTTTAAGCTATATCGAAGCGTCCAGTATTTAAGTTGGGAGAGGAAGCTGGATTAACTAGAAAAAAAATCCGTAACTTTGGTAGGAAAACTGGCAATCAGTTAAGATTAAGGTAGAGTATACACTATCAGCAGGGAGACTCGAACACACAACTTCAGTGTTAACAGACCACACGATCAATAGGAGATTGCTTCTTAGGAAATAATTGTGAATTTGAACACTACTAATATTTTACCCGATAAAGAAAGATTCAAGTTGTGCCAGCTTAAAACAAACTGGTAATCATATAATACAAATAGAAACTAATACGTGGAATGACACACATGAAATTAACTACCCTGTCGTAATGTCAATGTAAAACAGTCGTGACTTCTTAACTGTGGTTGATAACTGCAAACTAAAAATATTCAGGATAAATATTTGTTATCAAAACAAACCTAGCACAATGGTTTCTCGAATCATCCTTAATTATTTTATTAGTTAATGTTATGATTTATCAGACAGCTATTCTTTTTAGTAATAATTATTTTCATCTTCCTCTAATATGGCCATGCTGTTGATACTTCCTTAGTGCTATATAGACTCTTCTCTGCGCACCATATGCGTTGTACTATAGTGTTTCAAGAAATACAGAGCATGGATCTTTTTACTGTTAAGAAATGAATAGTAAACAATAATTGAATTATGTTTTTGATATGTATTTTATACAGTGGGTAAATCGTTGAGATAATATTGTTTAAACGAGAAGAACCTCTTTCATTTAGCTCAAATTTATTTGTTAGTTTTGTGTTGTTTTTACTTCTTTTCGTCCTTAATAAAGCTAAAATATGGCATTTCGGATATTAAGTAACCAATCAAACAATCCAGTTGCTGAAAAACAGATTTAAAAAATATTTGGTGTATAAAAATCTGGTTATTTTTTGTACAGTTCTGGTGATTTTAATTTGTTTATTATATTACTTAAGTTCTGAAATTTTGATTTCAAAAATTTTTAGAACGTTTCAAAAATCTTGCTTATAAATTTTATAAGGATTTGTTTCGCGAATTAACGAAATGACGTTTTTGGCAAAGAAGTCACCTCTCCACACATTATATCTGCATTTGTGTATCAGACCTTTTACGTCTTTGAGAAACAAATGAAATTTTCGAAAAATTAAAACGCCTAGCATGTTTTAATAACCATAGTATTGATACAGGGAGCGGTTTGTTTTGAGGTACTTGCTTAGTTGACCTTTGATGTGTATTTAATATTTGTTTGGCCTTTTATGTGGTTATATATTATTTTACAACGAAAATTTAAAAAATACATCGTAATCTTTTATGTTAGTTGTTTACTTCAGAAAAAGAATATTCTAGAACTGTAAACCAGCAACTAATCATACACAAGTCTCATAAAAAAATCTGTGACCGTCTGAGATCTGCAACATTCATTTCGGAAATATATTTAAGGATTTAGGTGCAGAGTTTTGAATTAGATCTTGTTTGGGGCTTTCATTCATGTACCTAGATTATTGTAATAGTATATACATTTAGCTGGAATTCATATTGGAAAGTTCATAACTATTGGATTTGATATTGAGTACCTATTAATGATGGTATGTTTAGCAATTCAACATATTTTGGATACAACATGTGGAAGTTCGTTTATTGATTGTAAATTTCACTTTGAAGACCAGTTGGAACCTTGCAAGACAGCTAACTGAACACTTTACCGTATTTTATTTTTATAATTAATTCAGTGTAATTTATTATAATTAATAAATAATTAAATGTAACTTGTATTTGTCTTTTGGTGGCTAATTAAAAGGATATCTATCTGTTACAGTGTCAACAACTCTTAAAATTTCATTCACTCATAGATTATGCTTTGTCTGCAATAAAACAATGTTTACATTATGGACCTCCCGACAAGAAATAGAACACCGTTTAGCGGCTAACATATCTACTGCTTTTGACGTTAACTTATATAATTCACACCGTATTCATACTGAGTTGACATTAAATACGTTTGCATTCACTTTTTTATTGTTAGTATCTTTCCCTTTAAAATAGCTGTAATGTTTTGGCAATTTCGTACACATGTTTTTACTTTCTAGTGGTTTGAAAATATCTCGAAAGTCATAAGCGTATATCTGTTATTACTTTTCTATATAATGCGTCATTGTGCCATCTGAACATATATTTACTATCATAAAATATCCTTCTCCGGATCCATTTACATTTATTTGATAACTGCGAGTTTCGACATACAAAGTGAAGGTAACTTTAAATCCTCTTTGACATATAGTATATATATATGTTCGCAACTCCTGTAGTTTGTTCATTGCTTTTTCAGAAGCAACACCTGTTTCTTGTAGAACAACGAGCTGTATTCCTTCATGACAGTTTGCCGCGTTGAAGGTCTCCATTCTTCTCTTCAGAACTGCAATAAAATTATTGTTTTTAATTTACAGCATATACCTGTTATTCCATATTTATTCGACTTTAGTCTTTGAGTTATTTTTTAATGCTATTATTTTTAATGAAAAGTATGTTTACTCAATTTTTACAAAAATATTTAACTCTAAAGGACGTTTTAAAATTGGAAGCAAAATCCAAATCACATTTGAATAGGATAAGGATTGGCCTAAAATATGGACTAAACGGCTTTGGGCGTTCATCATTAAAAAAACCATATATAGGATTCAGACCTCAGACTTTGGTCAGACAATCAAATGAAAACAAATGCTTTCTTTATTATAGCTCTTTTCTTGAGTTAAAGTAGGGTGGTCGAAGGTTGGCCTCGATAACGTTATTTATATTCTGACAAACGAGAAAATGGTTGTTTTAGCACTTTTTCATTTCAGCAGAATACCAACAAAAAATCGGAGTTTTGTTATAAAAAAATATCTGATGAAAGTAGAGCTTTTAAAAATTCAGAATATGTGATTTTTTTTAATAAATTCATGTTGAAGCATATTTTCCGAACGTCCGAAGTGGAGTCGTTGCCAGAAAATCGGCCGCCATGATGATTTGTATGTCAATGAATGGCCCGTTTTCAAAGTTAAATCCGCTAGCTATTATACGGCCGATTTTGTCCATCGATGGCTAAAATTTGCATTATTTCTTGAATTTATTAATTTTGAATGTGCTGGTTAAAACGAAAATCGAAATCGAAGTGAAAAAATATTAAATTTACAAAACAGTGATCAAAATCGTCATTTTCGCTTTAGCTCAATAGCAGCACAAACGGATATTAATAACTGTAACCTTCAGCTAGAGATATGTCTGCATAGTTTCAATGGATTAACTAAGCTAACTCGCGGAAATCACTGAACGTATGGACCATATTTTCGAAATTGATCGTCTGGTTGTGGCGGGTTGAGTTATCGGACGTTGAACTGTGCTCACCCGGATGCGCAGTTGATACAAGACGCTGAAAAAACGTTTGACTGGCAAAATTTAGTGCTATTGATGTTTTACTGACGAACTAATTGACTAACAACGATGGACCTCGGCCATGGAGGCCAATCAAAAACGGTAAGTAGCAGATTAACCTCTAAAAAGTATCTTAAACAGAATCGTGTTACCGCAGGGTGAAGCTACGTTGACCCCGAAAGTAGAAAATATCTATACAAATAACTGAACGTTGTATACTCAAATAATATATGTATAATTTGCATCCCTTTTAGTAGAGATATGTATGTTCTTACATGATTTATTTATTATTTTGACAAAAGATTAAAAATAACAGTCATGAATATTAAGTAGGTAAATTCTCCCAACAGGACAACAAGTTGAACCAATCAGAAATTTGTATGACACAATTTGATTCATTCGGAATTACTTATGTCCTATCGATTCACCTTACTAGAGTCCTTTCGTCGTTCTCGTGTGTTTTCTTAATTTACATGGTTACATTGCATATTCGATAGAATACAAAGTACTATATTTAGTTTGAAATGAAAATAAATATATCTATGTTTCTTATCTTTTTAAAGATTTATTGGGTGGATGTACAAAAGTAGAATTGCCAAATACTTTAAATTATATTAATATACAATTAGACAGAATTAATACTTTTATTGAATGTAAACAAACAATTCTTTGTAGATGTCCAAAAATATGAATTAAATAATACCAATTATCAATTATGTTTCAACATAATAAATACATTAATAAATATTATTATGTTTAAAATGAAGATTTTAATAGAACTTATAGGAACATACATTTTAAAGGAATAATAACATTTAATCTTTAATTGTATTAGTTTTATGTAACTATTAGTATTCATGTAGTTTTTATTTATTACAATAACTATTGCCATTTTTTCTGTTAATAATTTTAATAATAACTTATTATATTGTTTACTCTTGCTTAAAATAATCTACAGTTAGTAGACTATGGCACTTCAAATTTGCTTGTGTCATATAATAACTGGTACATTCATGTACTTTTTGATAACCTGTTATTAAAAAAAAAACCCAAGTGTATGAAAGCTCCATACTTGCGAAAATTTGATGGCAACGACTTCATTGAAAGCTTGAGGTGTAAGATTGATATAGTTTCAGTAAATATACATATTTCTTGCAACTAACTTCATCTACATTAACTGTTGAAGCCTTTACATGTTCTTCATAGCAGCAATCTGAGCAGAGACTTTTACTACAATTGTCCATTTTTGGTCAGTACGTCATTTTGACGACTAAAGGGAGACAATTAGACTTCTAAAAAAATCGAAATTGCTTGGTAGAGAGTTGATATACTGTAATACTGCTATTTTTATTGTCATAATTACATGAATATTCCACATTTTCTTTATTGGGTACATTTTGGTCTTCAAAATGACACCATATACTTGTACTTTTTATCAGTATATATTACTAAACTTTCTAAATTGATGAATTTTTCATATTTTTTTTGAAAATTTAAAAACTAGGGTCAAAATACATTTTTAAAGGTATTTTAGCAGTTATTTGAAATATTGGGTGTAAAAATTGTGTATGTGATTCAAAATAATGTAATTTTTTTATTTGAACTGATGTGTTTTTCTGCCACAGATTATTCTGAAGGATAAAAGGTCAATAAATGAGTTTTTTTAATACTGTAAATAATTGGTAGAGGGCTGATAACTGGGAGTCCAGTCACTTCCATAATAATGATTAAGAAAGTATTTCATGTATCTTTGATAGTCTAAAGCTCCGTGATAAAAATGATACCATACGCTTGTTCATACCACCTTTAATTATTTGTATACAAGTAAAATAATGGAATTTTCAGGATTTTTCACGAGTTTTGAAAAACTACTGAAAAAAACCCATTTTGCATTAATTTCGTATAAATAATTTGACAGACTGAGAAAAGAAGAGATATTTGTGCATGCACACAATTAATACTTACCAATTAAACAACAGTTTCATAAGCATGATATGAGATATAGCCTTACCTGTCACCTTTTTCCCTATTGGTGCCCCTTTAATTATTAAATATGTATGTATAAATAAATTAAAATATTTCCGTACAAAAATTTTTTATTCACAAAATTTCAAGTAGAATTGTTTAAAAACTAGTTTGTCATTAAAAATCAATCATTAAATTGTAGAATTTTTTGGGTTAATTTTATGATGAAAAATGTGAATTTTTTAAAAAAAATGCCGCTATTAATTTGAAGGATTAAATAATGAAAATTAATATAAAATATTTGATAAAATATTTAATTTAATTTAATTATAAATAATATTTCCTATAAAATGGACTTCTTTCAACAAGTACGCAAATATTCAGTCTTTCTAGTTAAACCCTTACGTAGATTTGTGTACTAGAACATGCTAGTCCAGACATGGGGGTGGCCGACACACAAATAAAAAAGACTAAGTCCAAAGTCATTTTTGGTAGTTTTGGACGGTTCATAATTTTTTCACAAAATAAGCTGCATGCATAAATTATCATTCATGTGAAAGCATAAGTAGAGTACTACATAAAAAATAAAAAAGACAATATTTACTTGGTAAAGCAACAACAAAATTTGACTTCAAATATTGGCAAAATTTTGTACTTAAGGCAAAAATCGGAAAATGGCCATTTTTCAGCCCCTTAAAATGGTCATAACTTTTGCACCGCTCAACCGATTTCCAAAATGTTTTCAGCTAAATTCCTCATTTTTAAGGTCTTTAAAGTATTCAAAACAAGACAAATATTCCATGATGTTCATTTTTTTTTACTGACCTCCCTAGTTAAAGGTATGCTGCTAAAGGTTAAAAGATCAATCTATGACTAACCATCTTACTAAAGGTTAAACGATCAATCTATGACTATTGTTTAGAAAAATAAATTGAAATTTATTATTCATAATAAACTAATATTTTATAGGTTAAAATAATGAATGTATTATTGTTATTTATAAACCAGAATTCAGACGAGTCTACTGACCTATAAAAACTCGAAATTATAGAATGAATGTAATTTACACGTGCCAAATATCTGGCCGAGTAATTAAAAGATCAAATAAGAAACTCTTAGTCATATAACGACATACGTTAAGGTTACATGAATAGCCCTGGTCAACTTACGATTTTATGTGGTATCCTTTATTTTAAGCGCATTCTAATGATACAAACCAGAAGAAAAATCAACAAGCCGAAAGATATAATGTCATCTCAAGATTAAAGAATTAATATATCTTTTTCATTGGACTTTAAAGTAACTAGTTTAGTAGTAATTTGACTAATATCAAAGGGTGGCCGAGTGGTCAAGGTAGTTCGTCTACTATTGATCACGTGGTCTGTCAACACTGAGATTGCGGGTTCGATTCTCACTGCAGGCAGGGTGTACTCGACTCCAATCTTAATTGACAAGGATTACCAGTTTTCCTACCGCAGGTCGGGGGTTTTCTCCGGGTACTCCGGCTTCCTCCCCCAATAAAAACTGGACGCCATGATATAGCTGAAAAATTGCTGAAAGGGGCGTTAAACACCATCAAACAAACAAACAAATATCAAAGATTACGAATACTATAATAATAATTTCGAACATAAATAATAACATACCTGCCATATCGGATGAACTTTGATCAAATTTATAAAATAATCAGTTGTTTAACAAGATGACAGAAGTGTTATCTTTGTTCCGATAGTACATAACACATTTTATATCACATGCTGATCCTCACAGGACAACATGCGAGCAATATTTAAGACAAAAATTACAATAGACGTATGAAACACATCCATCCATCTTTCCACCAGTCGTACGTAATGTCTGTCCCGCCATCCATCATGATGGTTTGTAGTCTTGGTAATTAATGAAAATGGCTGATTAAGCAGGGGCGGTTAGCTTGATGAGATCGTCGCTAAGGAACTTTTATGCCATAACTTTGTCTGTCGTTGTTCCCGGTTGTCTGCATATCATTGCGGAAGGTGTCTAATTGATCTTGGGAAACATGATGTTTGTATGAATTAATTAAGTGGTATTATATTTGTCTATAAAATAATATTTATTTTTGGTGATTACCTTAACGTATGCATCACGTAGTTGACAAGGATGTTCATGTTAGTAATGCAATAGCGTAATAACTCTGTTTCCCATAATAAGTCAAAAGATAACTTTAAAGAATTGCACTTACTATGATGAAAAGAATGGCAAATCATAATGGACAAATCATGTTCCGTAAAGAACCCCTCTGATTTTAACACAAAATTGTCTGTTATGAATTCATCAGAATGCTTGACCTTCTGATTGATAACATATATGTCATGTTTGGTGTGTGTGTTTTTCAACAAACCGTCTGCATTACATATGAGGCAGATTTTATACAACGGAATGTTCAAAACAACATTTAGTGACTATGTTGACCACATCTGTCCCTTGAACATGAAATTAAGGACAATATGGAGACTTCTAAGTCTGCCACATATCTGTGCCCATTGTCCATTTCTACATGTAGAAATTGACAATGAAGACCTGCTGAAACCGAAATTTGACGCAGCGATGATTTTAAGTTTTTTATTGTGATTATCCTTTTGTGTGGCAACATTCCAGGAAGATATGCATACGAAGTATACATCTTTTAACTGATCAGATACTCCAGAGCTTGTATTTCCTATCTAGAGTTCCTTGAAAGAGGAGGTCTAGAGGGTGACAGATTTTTACTTTTATTTCCATAGAAGGGGCCTCAGTGGCCGAGTGGTTAGGTTAGTTCGTCTACTATTGATCACGTGGTCTGTCAACACTGAGATTGCGGGCTCGAGCCTCACTGCGCGCAGGATGCGTTCGACTCCAATCTTAATTGACAACGATAGCCAGTTTTCCTATTTAAGGTCTGGATTTTCTCCGGCTTCCTCTTCCAATAAAAACTCGACGCCATGATATAGCTGGAAAATTGCTGAAAATGCCGTTAAACACCATTCAAACAAACAAACAAACATTTCTACAGAGCCTGGTCTTACTGCCAGTCTTTAGTGGGATTCGTGTTACTAAATTTTTGGTTTTTGTGTTGTGTTGGTTTTCCACTTTTGTTTTAGTTTTATCTGTACTTGACTTCCTTTTTCTGATTATTCATCAGTATATTTGATTCCTTATTTTTCACGAAATAATGAGCAGACTTTGAAACGTATTTCCTCGGCTGATAATTATAGATTATTTACGTTTTGTGAAACGAGACGCGTTTTCTCGTCCATATCTGATGTGATGACGAGAAAATGCATCGAGTTTCATAAAACGTAAATATTCTGTTTATCGCTGTTTTGTAACATTGTGACGTCACAGTGTTTACTTAACGACGTCTTGACAGCGAGCTGAGGATGGGCCTATCTCACGCTAGTAGTGAGATGGAATAATATCGCACACAAAGATCAAACGAAAATACTGCAAAACAGCGATAAGTAAATAATTCTAAAAATTAAATAAAAACGGGGCAAATTCAACGTTTTATTTGGGTCTTTCAAAATGGAGTTTTTTGTTTTATTTGCGGAATACATCCGATAAGTTTGAACCTTTGATATTTTACTTTCTACCTAAATTTATTTTATATTCTACTGTTGGTATAGTATGTATTTCAAATCAGCAGAAGTCTTTGTGTTGTTGTCATATCAGCTTTGATGTTAATCTTTATTTTATCCATTACTGTTAACCGAGTTTGTGTTGTATCTCGTACTTTATAAAAAGAATGTGTTGTAAATGGCACAAACATGATTTTCAAGTCTAAAGTTTTTCTATGTTCAAGGTGTACACTTAGCTGGATTTGGTGTAACGTTTTACTATTTTGGTGATAAAATCTCTGCAATATATTAATAATTTGGATTTTAAATATTGTGTAGGTTTGAGTGCCAATGATGGCGTAGTATATTCTTCTGACAATATTGGTGGCCTCAGTTGCCGAGTAGCTAATCTACTATTGATCACGTGGTCTGTCAACACTGAGGTTGTGGGTTCGCGTCTCACTGAGGGCAGGGTGCACTCGACTCCAATCTTAATTGACAAGGATTGCCTGGTTTCCTACTTAAGGTCGGGTTTTTTCTGGTACCCTGGCTTCATCCCCCAATAAAAACTGGACGCCATTATATAGCTGAAAATTTCTGAACGTCATCTTAATCAACATTTAAACAAACAAAAACCCAAAATTTACAATATTGTCTGCATACCATGCATTGTTACTGAGAAACTAAGATTGACACCTTACTGCCATACGTAGGTACTAGGAAGTAACCTAATCTAATAACAATAATATAGACAGTGACTGTTTTCAAAGTAGTAAGCTTACGTTATAATTGGACCTAAAACTTGTAAACCTATGGCTTAGGATTACCAAGACATAAATGTCACCACGGTTGTCGAAGCAAAAAACCCATATATATGTAAAGTTTACATTCGTCACAGGCAAAACATCCATATATATTGTGCTTAAAGCGTTTAAAGGTTTAGGACTATAAACGTGAACACGTGCCAAAAAATATTCAGTTGGGGAAACAGACAGGTGGTCGTTTTGAGACATAAGTACTTTCCGATTTTATATCAACAAATAATGATGGATTCAACGATATAAAACACCACTTGGATCATATTGAATAACATCGTCAAACCTTTCCTTTAAGAACAAAAGGAAAGGTTAAGAAACTATAGCATGCCATTTTTCACAAACAAAACTTTGTTGGTGTACAATCATTAAAATCATTTGACTGCACTTAATGAAAAAAGAATTAAATAGAATTAAAGAAAATCAAGATCAAAATAAATACAAGGATGCCGATTTGGCAACACTAAAATTACTGTTTCAACGAACCTTAGCCATAACATAACTTTAATTCTTCTTCATCGGTAACTCTAAATCAAATAACAAATACACTGTAAATCAAATATGTCAATTGTTAGATTTTCTGACTAATAACATATTTGTCATGTTTGAATGTTGGTATTACAATGTTGTTCGTCTCCTTGGCGATCTGTCTTTGTACTTTTATGAGGCTGAGTTCCTAGAAGGCCAACAAAAGAAAAAAAAGAAACTGGCCCAGACCTTTAATTTCACATTCCACTATATTGATGATGTCTCGTCTCCGAACAATGTTTAATTTGGTGACTATTTCCATTTAATCTGCCTTAGCGAGCGTGAAATTAAAACACAAGCAATACCAACTAGACCTCCTTTTTAGAACTAAACAAGGGAAAAATACATGCCATATTTAACCTGTCCTATCTTCAGCTTCCCGTTCATCGATAGCAATATTTCCAGCGTATGGTATGTACATTTCACAACGTATATGTTATGTTTTAGCCTGCGATCGTTACGCAGATTTTCTAAACTGTTCACTGATATTGCTCAAGCAAGATTTGTTGTAGCAAGGTTGATGATATTACTTTAAAAGTTTTATGACCATTACCATGATTTCATCGATCGTTAAGTGAAATAAATCTCAAATATTTTAGAGTCATAGGTAGTCTGTCCTATTTATGAATTTGACGTTTTTCTAGACAAGACAATAAGTAACTCGACGGTTGTCAAATTAGAGACAGGCACTGCTTACTCACCCTAAACACCTAAGCGCACCTTTGGTTTAATTGGATTCGAGCTACTCACTTTAAGTTTGTTTGTTTTTGTTTCGTTTTTTATGTCTTTGTATCGTCCATTTACTTTAGGCTTTTGTTGTTCAGTTGGGATCCTTTTGTTTTTTCTATCAACACTAAGTCGTTTGTGTTGAATGTTTTTCTATCGTTTCAATATACCTTTATCTATACATATACCTATTAGATTTAATTTGGTTATTTACGATGAAAATATATATCTTCTGTAGTCGTATGATGTAAAGGAAAACCCCTCTAAACGAACTTAGTTCCGTCATGTTTACGGAAACTGTATTTAACCTGTATTTGTATCGTATTCCTGAACAAACATCGTTTAAAAAGATCTTTTAGTATATTTTACAGCTAGCTATGGACGAATGTACAGTGTCGAAAAATATATTTTTGTGCTGTCACCTTCCTTTATTAGCTTGAGTTTAAATGTATACACTAATTTAATTGATTACTAACTGTTTTATTTCCGGAATGCTTAACATCATATTATCCACATTAAGTTTCAGCTGATGAATAAGTTTTAAACTTAAGCGAATGTATTCGTCAGTATTTTTGGTGTGTCACCCAGGTCTTGAGAAGCGACGTTTAAACTGTGTCCATTTGTTAAAGATGAGCACGTCAGAGGTGATGTTGTTCATATATTTTCTGTATTTAACAATATATTTGCCAGGTTCTAAACAAGTTTGACTTACGCGGATAAAGTAATTGTAATAGTTGTGAGACTGAAAAAGCGCAAACTTAAATTAGTCCCTTGCTTACATATTTTCCGCACATAGCTCATATTTTTCTAAACGTGTTTTACTGTACTTATTCTGTATTGTACTAAAAAAGTTTGAATAAAATCCGACAGTTGTATTTGTCTCGCAAATAAACCTCCTCGAAAACTCGCTGAATTTTAATGTAGTTGACTGTTAGTTTAAGCAAGAATAATAATGCAACAATTGATGTATTTCAAATTTTAAATTTCGTAAGCTGGCTATCAGTACAAATACAAATATAAATATGCAAAAAATTATATGTAATACTTATCTTACAAAAATGTTTTGTTTTTAAATACAAATATTCATTTTCTCTAGAAACATGTCATCTTACCTTGATTATTTAATCTCTAATATAGTGTCCATTCATTTCAGAGGTGTGTTCACTTTATAAGTTGACAAAAATTGTTTTTATAGTCAAGATAATGTTGCCCGTAAGTACACTTTATGATCGATAAGTTCATAACGTTTATCGTACATCGATAGCTAAATACACTAATTGATCTCTTGTCTATTTTTTTAGACCTCACAGCGATTTCGACGCAAGTACAAGTGCACGGAGTTTCGCTCTTGAGCAGAGCAAAAGATATGTCATGGCAGATGGTGTTGCTGTCTTACCAGTAAAAAAGCCTGACCATTTTAATTTATTAAACGGTAACATGCGAATTATTTTTTATTATTACGAAAAAAAATTTTCCTGTACAGTTTTTTGAGCTTTTAAAGAAACATGTTCTATTGCAAATAATTTATGAAAATGAATCAGTTTTTGATTTGAGAGTTCATCAACGTCATCTATATTTATCAGGCGTCAATCTTATTATTCGTTATTTTGATGACATCATTGACAAGCTATCCGCGTTCATAGATTTGAGAAAACACTTAAGATTTTATGACTTAATTTGATCCGAGCCAAAGTTTACATGTTTAATCTTTAGCAAATCATAAGAGTATAATAGGAACATAATACACAGAAATTGAAACTATGAATGTTGAGTAGATTGAGGAATATGTTGATAAAGGGAATTTAGATTTAAGGACCACCGGGGGTTCCTTAAAGCCATAGTCATCTGGGTAAGATTTCTTAAGAATAAAATACTGTTTCTGGAGTACAGTGCTTTCTCACTGCCGGTCATGGAGGTTTAAAAATTGTGGTTTTGCAACGATTACACGTAACTGTTACGGGTTAAAGTAAAATGAATGTTAAAAATTTCCAGCCTGATTAGGTATACGACATAAGCTATGATTTGTAATTACATTTGCAAAACGTTTATTAGATCTGTAGAAGAAGTAAAAGGGCCATACAAATCACAAAAGAATAAAGAAGATGTTCCAAAATTTGGCTATTGCATATTCCCAGTGCATGTGAGAGGTCCTACAGAATACTGGAGTTTGCTTGACGACAATTGGTTTAGAAAATTTTTTCTGAATGAATTAAACAAAGAATTTACAAACAATCACCATATAACACACAAATCATCGGGTGAATCTGTAAATTTGTATCATCTTATTTTTAATTTTTTAAATTGCTAAATATAGCACTTATTATTCAGGATATTTCGGAAGAATTAATAAGTAATTTTGAACTCTGCTCAGTTGACAGTTTAAAATCCTCTTCAGAAACTTCGCTGGCTGGTAGTTCTGCTTTGACGCTAAACTCTGGCAAACAGTTTGCAACTTGCATTGGATCATATCTTATAAAATAGCTGTGAGTTAGAATATATTCCTGATAAAAAAAATAGATTGCAATCAAAATAGTAAACGTAAACTCTATTTACATTTATATTTGTTATGCCATAAACTAAATCTTGTTCAAAGCATCAGTTAAAATAAGTTATGTGTCTGGTCATAACATGACTTTATTTATAACGTTTAATATATGTTGTCAAATTCAACTTTAATTAAAATTAAATATCAAAATCCCGGAAACAGTCACTTAAAGGGTTTGTCATATTGTAAACATTCTTACATGTAGGGCACAGAAACTAAAAAGTTAAGTAAAATATACTTGTTCTATCCCTTTGAAAATGTATGCTAAAATTACAGACTCCCCTCTCCAAATAAAGCCGAACGACGTGCATACACAACATACTTACATACATCAATGACACTGGTATAGCGAGGCGTACTTTAGACAAACACGTAAACGAAACTGAAGAATGACACAAACGAGGAAGCACATCAAAAATACAACAGGTATGCACAATCATGTTTTCTTTACCATTGAATACAAGGAAATATAAAGAACAAAGAGAAAAATAACTTCTTTTGAGTTATCGTTACAACGGCAGAAACAAAATCAAATCTCAGTCATCGGCACAAACAGACAGAAAACGGCCTACACGTTAAATATGTATCAAATCTATCAAATCGTATTAACATGTGCTAATGATGACGTACGGTTTTAAAGCAAACTGTTATGCCTGCTTTTATGTGAAAATTACAAACACACACACACACATACACACACACACATTTGTTGATGTTAGAGTCTTATCTTAAACAGTACTGTTTTCAAATAATTTTCGAAATTGATCATGTTCTTTTTAACTTTCGTGGATGCCTATAATAATAACCAGTAAATCCATGCTTTTTATAACTTTAAGAAGAGTTGACATTTTTTCCTTATCTGCCCATGATTACATATATCCCAAGTTTATGGCTTAGGTGTTTAATTATACATGCAATTATATATTTAGAGCATATGTTAACGAGACATTAAATGTATCTGGTACAAAATTACAAGTATCTCTTATTTTGTTAATAAGAAAAATAGCAGGGAAACCGACCGAACATTAAGAACTGAAGGCCAAGAGACGATAGCAAATCCGTATTTAGAGAAACATTTACAAAAAAGAAACAAAAACCAAAAACATAAAAAACGAAAGATAGCAATCCGAACCCTATAAAACTTATATGCTATGGGCGAGCAAGCAGAGCCTGCCTCTAATTAGACACACGTCTAGCAACTTCTTTTTATATAAAGGAAAAAAAGTCAAGAAGACTACATATGAAATGTCGGATAGTATTTGAAGTATCGATTTCCTGTAGCGAACAATTAAGTCATGATGACGATCATTTAATTTTAACAGTGATAACATCAACCTATTTATAACAAACCCTAGTTTGGGTTGCTTAGTTGTCAACCTCATTGGCCTTTCTGGAAAATCGGAGCACCGATCGCAGGATAACTTACAAGTTACACGCCATACGCATGAGGTGTTCAAATAATGTTGCTATCGCTGAACGGGAATTAGACAAATAAACAATTTACGTTTTGGAAAAATTATTTAAACACAAACGTTTATAATTCTTCAAATTCTTGTAGCACACTTAAAATTGTATTTGCAATATTTCTTATTACGCAAAATAATTTCAGTGGTAGGTTATATTTTGAGTGCATTACGTAAGGAAAAAATGTTGTTGACACATTTATCGATACATTGTAAATCTCTTTAAATACATATTCTAGATATAAAATTTCTGAAGGTACTTACTCTACGGTCTACTTTTGCGAAAACTATTTACACAAAACATGTATGTGTGTTTGTGTAGTTTGTTATACACATGAAAGAGAAATAAATACGTAGTATAAAAGTGTCGATATTAGAGTAAAACAACTTTTTGCTGAATTCCTTTATTGTTGGATGCTACTTTAGTTGAATATAAATACAATTACAGAACTGCTTTTCCACAACTCGGGTTGTTCTGTTAACCAACAGTACCTATCGAAATCAATTTTGTACTTCTTCCGCATTAAGTTTCCGCATTATGTTTCTGTATTTAATATAAGTTCAAGGTCGATATTGTAAACATTTAACAATCATTAATGTTGACTAATAAAATGTATACACTTTTTCATGCCTAAAACAGTAACTTTTCTTATAAATGAATAAGTCAAATTTAAGCACATTACGACTCTATTATTAATGTGGCTTTTTGTCCAGTATTTATTATTATGGTTAAAAAAACAAACCAAAAGGTAAAAGCTACATATATTGTCGGCAGTTAAGATTTGATTAAAACATAAGAGATTAACATTAAATACAATAATTTGTTTTAAGTGTTTTATGAAATTAGGAACGCGATATTTTATACTTAAGTGTATGTAGAAGGATTTTTTCTGCTCAAATGTTATTTTTATATTTAGATCATTATTCACAGCAACTGCCACCCTTTTCCACATTATAAATTTCGGAAATAAATATTAACTTGAATATCCGGCTCACTCCAGATAAAACGTCGTTGTCCCTTTAGGTTTATATTTCACTGATTTCTTATTCTACGTCTGTTTACTTTTATTGATAATCCTGAAAGACAGACTGATAATTCAAAATAAATATGAATATGTATATATTTTGTAAGAGGGGTATGTTTCGATAAAGGTTAAGTTAGATTTTTAAAGTTAATTAATGGCAACTACATGCCTTTTAAAGCTGTTTCTATTGATATCTATATCACGCCATGTTAGTACCTATTTTAGTTCTATATTTGAACATTTTTGTTTTTTAAGCTAATTTAAACAATCTTGGTGGGAAAAACCACCTAAAACTATAAAAAAATATAAACAAAATTTTTCTGTACACATACTATTATTAAATTCTGTAATTCCAGTCTTATGATCTTTTTGATAAAAAAACCATCCGAGTAGTTTTCTCTTCAAGCGTATCGAAGCGCACAAATAATCGACAGAGGATAATTAAGGACATTTAATATACGTATAATAAAGATATGAATGTTTATTATACATGTAAATATAGTAATTACAATAAAGACTATTTAACTATTCACTTAAAGAATTAACGCTAAGCAAGAATACAAACAAATGAACTCCTAGTAACTTTGATTTTACAACAACCGATGAAAACGTTAAAATATGAAGTAATTTTTCTACATTTTGCTGAATTTTGAAACTACTTAAATAGTGATTTTAATGTTAATAATATGCATGAATAATCAGTTTTAATTACTGTTAGTAAAATTCGGCATAGATTATTGTATTTATTTATTGTTCCATAAAACGCGCTTCTGCCATTTTAATTATTTGTATCTTGTATCTGTAATGACAATTTTAGCCACCATCGAATCGGTTTTCTTGCACGTGGACTGATAGTCTCCGAAAATATTATCAGCCCAGTTGTCACACTTTGGTACCAAGAATATTCTTTTCTTGTAGTCCTTGTTATCTTTATTATCCAGAAAATGTTTAAAATTAAACCATGTGGTTTTAATTATCCATAGATCAAGATGACACTTTCCAGTCCAGCTATAACTCACATGATGATATATAGCAATTCATATAGCTAGAAATTAAGAAGAAACCCGCGTATAGTGTGTTACATTATATAACCTAGGTGTGACCTTGATTTGATGTTTGTTTGTTTGAATATTGTTTAACGCCACTTTCAGCAATTTTTCAGCTATATCATGGCGTACAGTTTTTATTGGGGGAGGAAGCCGGAGTACCCGGAGAAAACCCCCGACCTTCGGTAGGAAAACTGGTAATCCTTGTCAATAAAGATTAGAGTCGAACGCACCCTGCCCGCAGTGAGGCTCGAACCCGCAATCTCAGTGTTGACAGACCACGTGATCAATAGCAGACGAACTACCTTAACCACTCGGCCACCGAGGCCCGGCCTTGATTTGAAAACACCGAGTCGATGTCTCTGCTGATAACCTTTTAATCCCTATTGGTATCACCAGCCGAGCAGTATCGCACATCGGTTCTGGCAAGATGTATCTTTCATAGATTGGTTCATTTATATAATCATTGTTTAAATATAGTACCTATAATTATTTTTTACAAATTGTAAGGTTATAACTATACTGGTCGGAAATTTAATTGTATTAAATTCTAATGTGTGTCTTATCCTTAACAGGGCTTTCAAAAGTAGCCGATAGGCGCCGGGATTTCGCCGCCTACTCTCACCAAAAGCGCCGGCTACTTTAATGTCCAGAAAAGTAATAAAAGTTACAAAAATATGTGTCGTTATTCTCCTTATCTTAATGTATCGATGTCTTGTTACAGGTAAATATCATTAGCATTGAGGAAGTAAAACATGATGTTTATTTACGATTAATTTAGATGAGAGATTTACCGGTCGCTGATTGGTCGTCTATAATTAGGGTTGATTACTCGGAAGGTTTCATCAGATATGGACGTTAATAAACCGAAAGTACCTTGAGGTGTTCCTAAAAATTAATAAAACACAAGATGTTTTCTTCATCAACCGATCATGAAACGATCAAATACAACCCTGTTTGGTTTTGGATTTAAGAAAACCCGAAGAGATATTGACACGGGTATGTTTCAAAGCAACAGAAACATTTAAATATGAAGTTTATTTTTATGATGTAATAAATTAAATAGAAGAACAGTTGACACTTGTTACTTGTCTTTTTTATAAAGCCCGGCCCACGTGGCCCAAATAAGCAAGACAGAAAATGTACTACAAAGTAAAAATATGAAACCTCTGTATTGTGTAAAATGTGAGAAAGAGATGTCCATCTGAAGGACTTGTCTTTCATGTCAACTTGGTTGAAAAGGGGGATGCACCACAAAATATATCTATTTGGTACACTGTATCTGCCCAATTTGAAAAAAAAATAAATAAAATAATTTGCATTGCTCTATTGCAAAAACGTGAAAACTGCTGACAGTCAAGACTCGGACAATGAGACAGGTAATTGAGATGTGTGGTGAAACCTTAATATATACAGCATTGTCAAAATTTGAAATCATAATAAATTGAAAATACAAACTAAACTTGGCATCTCATTTGTTGATACGAGACATAAAAGTTTCTAAGACGATAGGCAAAAAGTTAAAAATTGTAAGTAAAAAGGGTCATTTGAATAACTAAAATTTTGTTCCAGGAGACTGCCAGAATGCAGGATTTGCGTTATTTACTCCAGAGCTTCTGGGGGCCTTGAGCGGCCCAGACCCCCGGCCGTAATAGGCGCCGAGCAAGCTCGGGGCAACGGCCGTCTTGTGTGGTTGACTACTTTTTCTTTTGGAGACATCTACTCTAAAATTGGTTGAAAGCCCTGCCTTAAGTGTAGATTTTAGCTCGGTCTTGTTTTTTTACGTATGCCAGTTCTTACATCTGATTTTTTAATGTAAACGAGATGTAATATTTATGATGTTATCAGAAACTAACGATACATATGTATTGTGTTAGTTATGAAAAGTCGATTCTAGATTGCAATAATGAATTTCTGATCCGATTTTTGTTAATTTTGACAATAAAAATATGTTTTAACTCAACAAATCTTATTCAGTCATGCTCTTTACACGTAAAGTACCTATACAACATGCAGCATGTTGTAATTATATCCTCTCTTGCAGCATGTTGTAATAATATCCTTATCAATTCATCCTTATAATATAGAAAAGTGGAACTAGATATGAATTTAAAAGCCATAGATAATAAACAGATAACCTAATTGTTCTTAATGTAACATGGATTATTTAACCGTTTGTTAATTGTCGTGATTGAATTACATGACAATATATATAGCACGTATAGGACAATGCAAATATGTATATTGTTACAATTAATACTGATTACAATCCTTTACGGTATTAATTTTTTAGATGTACTAATTGACGTCAGAAATAGCAAAAAACACCGCAAATATTAATGCTTTTAAAGTTCTAGGTTGATCATTATTCATTAATAATGTACTTCACGTTCACTAAGGGCCATAAGTGTAAGCCTCCTTTTTTGTAATTTGTATATTTTAATATGACTATGGATGTTTTATAGAAGATTGCAGGGTCATTTTACACATTTGCCCTAGTATAAGCCCCGTCTCTCATATCATTACCACATCAGCTTTAGTAGTAATCTATTAATCACATATTTGAATATATGTCTCCATTGCTAATATCGATATTCGCCCATTTGCTTAAAACACACCGATTCCAAACCTTTATTACATGGACAGATTTTCCTATATATACGATAATAACATTAAATCCATAATTATATTAAAATATACGAATGATATATATTTTTTAATAGTTGATAATGAAGTTCAACTTACACAAGCAACTGTTTTCGTGGAGTTAAATTAGGAGGATTTTCACAGATAGTTCCAGGTATCCCAATATGGAAAATGCTAAAATCGTCTCTTAAAGAAATCATAGATCAAGCCTTCGTCATGCCAACAAATATGTATAGGTCACCACAATACGTATTTATCTTTTAAAGACAACAAATGCAAATTAGGAAGAGGTTTATAGTATGCTATATTTTCTGATCGATTACATATTTCCAACCTTTGGAGAATGTGTTTATTTAAATATTAAAACCTTTGACAAAAGCAACAATGTCCAACATTTAAAAATTTCCGGAATTTATTTTACAATTTAAAAGGTTTAGATCTTAAAATGTTGGATTAATCATAATAATGGTACGGGTCTTTCTCGAAATCTACTTGATGCGACATCATGCCATCTGAAGATATATTGACTACCAATAAAGCTCCTGGGCTGCGACCTTCTACATTTATGGTGTAACATCGAGTATCGACGTAAAGGGTAATATTAACTCTCTGTCCACGTTCAACAATATTATATATACTTGTTCGCAACTGCTGGAGTTTGCTCATTGCATTTCCCGAGAGACCACCAGTTTCCTTTTCAACAATCAGCTGTATCCCTTCGTGGCAAGTTTTTGCTGTGTAGGTAGACATCTTCTTTGTGATTTACCTTAACTATGTTTATTACTTCTGCTTTACTGAAATAAAAGAATGAAATCGTGATCTAAATGGTAAACTATAAATCGAGTTATCGAAGTCCTTAAAACAGATGTGAAAAAACTGTGAATGATATGTTGGTAGTGAAGAATTAACATTAAATTTTTTTGAATTGGGGGGGGGGACAAAACATTAAATCTAAAATTAACATAATTTCTTTGACGTAATTCAATTTTGGACTGCATTCCGACATGAAGCACCAAAACAAACTGCACTGGTGTCTTATGAAAGAAAGCAAATTGTTAAAAGATACCTCGGAAATGTTAAACCAATTTTCGCTAATGTAACTAATACATTAGCAAATATTAACACGCTACAATCCTACAAATGCTAAATTGGAGATCAGAAGTAAATGCAAAAATTCAGAAAGTTTCTGTAGTTTTGAATTGTCACTTTGCGTTCAATTTGCTATCTATTACCTGTACCGAATCTCTCTTTTAGGAGTTATGAGGGTTAAAAAGACATAATCAATATATCAATACATGAAATAAAGGACCTGGCTTCTGCTATCATCTTGTCTTTAATAAGAAGTTGAGGAGTTTCATAAGAATACAGGAATACATAGGGAAGGAGTGGGACACACTTTGTTTGCGGGTTTAAAGGACATAATCAATATATCTATACATGAAATAAAGGACCTAGTTTCTGCTATCATTTTGTCTTTAATAAGAAGTTGAGGAGTTTCATAAGAATACAGGAATACATAGGCATGGAGTGGGACACACTTTGTTTGAGGGTTAAAAAGACATAATCAATATATCTATACATGAAATAAAGCACATGGCTTCTGCTATCATCTTGTCTTTAATAAGAAGTTGAGGAGTTTCATAAGAATACAGGAATACATAGGCAAGGAGTGTGACACACTTTGTTTGCGGGTTAAAAGGACATAATCAATATATCTATACATGAAATAAAGGACCTAGTTTCTGCTATCATCTTGTCTTTAATAAGAAGTTGAGGAGTTTCATAAGAATACATGAATATATAGACAAAGAGTAGGACACACTTTGTTCCTATTGGTATTCCGATTACCTGCTAAACATTCTCCAAAAGTTGCAAATATGTTATCGATCAGAAAAGATAGCATACTATAAACCTCTTCTTAATTTGCCATTTTGTTCTTTAATCTATAAATACGTATTGCGGTGACCTATAACTACATATTTGTTGGCATATCCAAGGCTTTATTTATGATTTCTTTAAGACCCAATTTTATCTTGAGGGAAATTGGTATAAATAGTTGTCAAATGAAAGGACTTAGAACATTTTGAATTTTTAATTGTCCAAAAGTTCTTTAGAATTTTTAAGGTTCGACACATAGCGAACATACAGTTTCACAGCATTTTTTCTGTCCTTTGTTCACTGCAGATAATATTTTATTCCAACGGATTATCATTGTATTATATTGTAAACTTTATATATCATTACATATCACCGTGGGAATCTTAATATAAATTTGTTATCTTTTTATTTTTTAATTAAAATTATTAGATCGATCCAATATCTGGTGTCGCATTTAAACTACATACCATAAACAAATTTATTTCTTATATAATTCCATAAATATATACTTCATGTAAATTGCCTTCTTAAAAATATCGATTTACATAATAAAAGTGAATAAATAAAAACCCCCATCCCAAGATACACCCTACCAAACAAATTAATCGTTTTAAGTAGATTTTACAATGATAGTTTAAAGTGATGGACTGCTGAATTTGACAGTACCCTCAACTTGTTGATGTAAGCATATACTGCTTACTAATAGATACATTATTTCACATATGTTCTTTTATAATGTCTGTTTCAAGCCAATATTATTTGGATAGGTTTCGTTAGTTTCTCATGATAACCACAAGTGTATTTTAAAATCCTCTTTGTAGCCTCAATTATTCAATGCTGTTTACTGTCTGTTTCGATTTTCAATGTTTACTGCCTATTAACGTGAGACCAGTTTGGGCCACTTTTTGTCAATTGTTAATTTGTTGTTTTATTTGTGACCATTAATTAATATATTTTATTAACATGAACATTATTTTTAATGACAACTAAACGCTTTTAATGCTGTTTCTATTTGCTATGCTACGCCATGTTAGTTCTATTTTAATGCTATTTTTCTAATTTGTTTAGTTAATTTAGTAAATCTTGGTAGGTAAAACCACCTAAAATTTTATATACTAAATTTAAATATAAAATAAATTTACCTATACACTTGACTATGTTTAGATTTAATAATTCCAGTCCTTTGATCTCTTCGATAAAAGCAATACGTTTTTTCTCTTCAAACGTGTCAAAATGGATCAATATCTAAGCAACAGAGGATAAACAAGGAAAATTAGTAAACTAGAGATGTGAATGTTTATTCTAAACATAGTTATTATAATAAGACTGACTATTCCTTTAAAAAAATCAACGCTCTACAAGAATATAAACAAATGAAGTCTTAAAAACTTACAATAACTGTAGTAAATGTTAAACTTTAGATAAAGTTTTATACATTTAGCTGAAACATCATAAATAGTGATTTTCATGTTAATAATGTGCATGTGTAATCGTGTTTAATAGTGCTTAGTATTCGGCATAGCGTATTAATTAACCGTTCTGTAAAACGCGCTTCTGGCATAGGAAATGTTTATATTGTATCTTTGTTGTATCTATGATGGCAATTTTAGCTCCATCGAGTTAATTGTCTTTCATGTGGACTGAAAGTCTCCGACAATACCAGCAGCTCGTTTGTCACAGTATGCCATGCTTTCTGCGTTAAAGACAACTTTTGTAGATGTAAAAAAATTTAGGCACGTTGTAGGCGCTACAAAAGGAAAACCCTATTCCTACAAAATTCTTAAAACTTGACTATTGGTTGTCAAAATAATCTGTTATTTAAATAAATAACTTAAAACAATCTCTATTCATATTGAGGTACTAGTATACTTGCCGGGTGACCGGAAATTCGTGCAGCTAACGCAGGTATCAATCTTGTACGAGCTGTTAAATGTTAAATGCAGATAAAAGAAGCGTGATACTCGATCCCCTTATACTTATTTACTCTCTTTCTGCCTTTTATAGAAAAGACTAAACGTTCGTAACCACAACTCCTTATAGGAGCGACTGAGCAAACTGTTGCAGTAACAGATTGTGGGTTCGAACCTTTCCAAGGACAGGATGTGATTAACTCTAAGGCCAACCTTAAAATATGTTTGTTTGCCGTTTTCCCAGTGTACCTTTAAAGCTATGAAACAGTAGGTAGAAAAACTATTTTTTATTTTTATATTTTATCAACTTTGATAAAAGTGAAACAAACAAAAAGAAAAATTTTACCTTAATAAAAAACGTTTTTTTTTAATTTTTATTTTATCAACTTTGATAAAAGTTGAACAAGAAAAAAGACAAAGTTTACATTAATAAAGAAAAATTCTAATGCAACAAACATAAATTACTCATTCGCAGCAATAAGGTGTAATTGCCATTAATTTTAAACTAAAAATAAAAGTGTTAAATGATATCCAAAATTGCACTATGAAATCTGTCAGGAACAAACTTTCAGACCATAAAAAATAAATAACACCATTTCAATAGATCAAAAGATACTAATATTTTGAAATACGTGCTGTTTCTTTTAAAAATAAGAGCTTATACTTACTTAACCTTTAATTTAATTGATTTAAATGCAAGAAATATATGCCAACAAACAAAGGTAACATATATACAGAATGAAATGGACTCGTGTTGATTGCCTTATTCTGTCTCTAGGAAAAAAACATGGGGTATATATAGTTTTGCAACAACGATAAAGATACTGTCAAGCGATTGTGTATTTTAAGATACAAAATTCTTATTTTAGAATCCTTTTATGTTATTGTCAATGCAGATGGATTCTTAATATTTGCTGTCATACAGAAAATATAACTATTCTTTTTTAAGGGGTATATAAAATAAACTTAGTGGTGAAAAATATATAATTTTGTCTTTTTAGTTAATAAAAGATTCTAATGTAAGTATTAAACATTTTGTTTTCCACTTTTAAAGGCCAAAAAACTTGATGAAGACTGACTTAATAACCAACTTTAATGCAAATTTAACAAAACTGTAACAATTGCTATTTTTACATTAATTTTGAAAAACATACTATATGGTCAAAATGTAAGCGATAAATTAGTCCTGGTAAAAGTAGTCCGGACGGACCAATATCACTAGCAAAATATATCCGTCATTCCTAATTTTCCTAGTTACAAAAGTCCATATCTAGTAAATCTAGTCCTGGGATCAATTTTCTTAGTAAATCTAGTCCTGTATCACTTTTCCTAGTAAATCTACTCCTGGTATCAATTTTCCAAGTAAATATAGTCCTGGTATCAATTTTCCTAGTAAAATACTCATAATGCAGACTATTTTTACTATTAAGGAATAATTGTGTGGTACTGAAAATACTAGGAATAATAAACTTCATATAGAAGAATTTATCAATTATCTTATAAAATTATTTCTGTTCACTGTAAACACTTCTTATATACTATATATATAGTAAGTAGATGAAAAACATTTAATTAACAGACCTGAATTTTCTTATAAAACGAATTCTATTCACTGTAAACACTTGTCACTTATTTAAGTAACATTGCAAAATATCAATTCCCAAACAAGATATAGCGGAGTACTTCTTTAGCTCACATGGTTAAAGGGCTGGATGGCAATACGGAGATCCCGGGTTCGATGCCCGGTGGTGACAATGTCATTATTTCATGCTCTACCATTACAATATTAAATTTTCTTCACATACCTCAAAATTATCGTCAATTTTATGAAGAATAGTTTTTTTTGTTTATATCACATTTAACACCAAAAACCAAATTTAAAACATAATCAATTAATGTTATTTTATATTAAGAAACCAAAATCAATAAATCAGTAAATTAACAAGTCAAGTAACAGATTTTCCTATGAAAAATATACCGACTTATTTTACTAAGGTAGGACTTTCTCCCTAGGAAAATAAGTGTGAGGACCTATTTTCCTTGGAAATTGAGTAACATGGACTTATTTTACTAGTAACAAAAGTCCGGGGTACTAATTTTACTACCGGACTTATTTTACTAGTAGCAAAAGTCCGGGGGACTAATTTTACTACCGGAATTATTTTACTAGTAACAAAAGTCCGGGGGACTGATTTTACTACCGGACGTATTTTTTACTGTTACAAAAACAGTCATGTTTTAAAAGCGAAAAGTCTTAATTTGTGTACAATACTAGTATTTGAATTGATAAAGAGCATTTACTTAATTTCAACTGAAATTACATAGATTTGACCACAGAATATAAAAAACTGTAAATGTACTTGTGCAATGCAACAGGATGTTTGCCTAGAAACGGTTATGGAAACGTAGATACATAAATCTAGCCGTATTCAATTTGAATACAGAAGGACAGTCGTAACTTAAATTTTTTTTTATCTCGGGTCAGTTATTAATGTAGGATACACGCGTAACGTTTGTATCAAATATTTGGCTTTTGTCTTCTGTGTTTGTAAGATGCACTCACAACATATTAATGAATATTCTCACGATTTTACTGTCCTTAAACTTAAGAAAAATAAAAGTTCGAATATGTTTTTGAAAACGATAAATTTTCATTACATCAAATTCACAGACCTTGATTGATTAATTTAATTGTCCAACATCGACAAAACAAAAATCAATCTTTACCCGAACTTTACGCTAGTATGACGTCAATAGGCTTACCGAAACCATGTTTAACAGCAAAAAATACCCCGTCATTGTATCGGCCTAGTTTCTTCGTAGTTGGTAATTTATGTAGTGGTAACATAGGTAACGTATGTAGTGGTAACGTATTCATGCTTTTATATAATAATTCACAATTATTTTCTTCAGATGTAAAGAAAAGTTATGATGTAGTTTTTTTTTTAAATTACTATGCATGAACTTCTAGTAATAATAACTAAATTCAATATATTTATATGTAATTGTATCATGGATACCGTAAGTACAACCAATGGATTAATGATAAGTATAGATCTTTCGGTCGTAAACAATTAATTGGCCCTGGAAAACCCAATGTTTTACATGATGCTGAGATTATTAGAAAAAGGTTTGTCCATTACAAAGTTCTTTTTCATAACCAACAGAACACAATTAGTTATACAAACAGAAGATGGAAGAAAGATGGAGACGTAAGCAAAGAGGAAGTTCACAATGTAGTCCAACATATTTCAGTGCATCTCAATGTAACGCACTACTATGTTGTTGGGAACGACATAATGATGATTTTGGAGCGAAAGTGACAACACATGCTGTGGCTTTTTACGCAATTTGTTATGAAAATAAAATCCAAATAATTTGGCATAATACCGAGACGGAACGATATTTTATTGAATAATTAAAATACAATTTTGTTTCCAATGCGTCTAAAGGACGTCATACTAGAATCATACATCAACCACAAATGTATTGTTTTATGTCTCGGTAATAAGCTACCAGTCCAGTTGAACAGATGGGAATGCACGTTAAATTTATGACATAATTCATGGCTGCTACAATTTTATAGATTCTTATATATGGGTAGCTATTATATTCATGAATATTTTGCCACGAGCAAATTTTATATTTCGTGTCTACATAGGTAAAGGTATATTTTGGCTGTTCCAATTTCCGTGTTACTAATTTGTTACAAAATAATAATTTTTTCTCGTGTAAAATTTGGTAGAAAAGGAAGAAATATAAATTAAAAAACAAATAAACATATCAATAAACATTAACAATCAGAAGAAAGAACCACAAAATTGATGTTTAGTTAGATCAGACACTGTGTCTGTAACTTTGTGTTGCTGTTATTGCGTGACAAATGAAAACTGCTAACCACATTTGGTCGAGCTTATTGCTCCTGTTATAGATCCAAAATAGTGTAAATTTATTTTTTGTTCGACATTTTATCGGCATTTTGAAATTCGATGTGCATACAGTAAAAAATCGTTTGCGGTGGAGACCGAATAGTCTCGAGGTTTGTCCGATTACCATTGAACGCCACAAAAATAGTTGTAAACAACACAATGTCCCTTGAAAACACAACGAAGTTATCGTGGAAACATTGTTTCTATTGAATTTTTGTAAAACAAGGTACAATATGGAATAATAAAAAAGACAAGCAAAACATTCCATGAGCAGAAATAGGTGTGAGAGTGTGATTTTTGAAGTGGGTGGAACAATAATATTTTACCGAATATTTAAATAGCGGTTCGTTTCCAAGGCGTTTAAAGGACGTCATATTATAATATGTCTTTATTCAATCTTTATTTAATAAGGAAATTTAGATCTTTGCATTATTTCTTTAAATATCCGATTAGAACTAAAGATCCTCCATCACTCACAATAATAATCACTGTCATCTTGTTCGAAATCTACTTGATGCGACATCGTGCCATCTGAAGATATATTGACTACCAAGGAAGCTCCTGGGCCGTTTCCGTCTACGTTTATTGTGTAACATCGAATATCGACGTAAAGGGTAATATGAACTCTCTGTCCTCGTTTAACAATATTATATATACTTGTTCGCAACTGCTGGAGTTTGCTCATTGCTTTTCCAGTGAGACAATCAATTTCTTTTTCAACAATCATCTGTATGCCTTCGTGGCAGGTTTTTGCTTTGTAGGTAGGTATCTTCTCTTCTGTTTTACGCTTACTATGTTTATTACTTTGTTTTGACTGAAATAAAAAAATTAAATCGCGATCAAAATAGTAAATGGTTAATCATGATAATGACTAATAAATGTTATGTAACTGCTACGAACGGATTAGTTGAGCTCAAAACATTTATGTTTGTGATAAATAACAAAAAGGATAAAACATAATTTAACACTTACGTTCGAAGTCTTCTCCAATATATTACAATAAAAGTGTACATTCTTTCTTCATAGAAGTGATAAAAAATATGACAAATTGATATTACAAAACAGTTTAGTGATATTGAGTTGTAGCAATAACGAGCAGATATATCCTACTGTGAAAAAACTGATATGTTGTTATTAAAAAAATTACATTAGCAAAAAATTAGACAAATATTAAATTTAAAAAATGTTAACACAATTTCATTGACATAATTCATCATTGGACTTATTATTCAATGCAAACTGCACTGTCGTTAATTGGAAAAAGCAAACTAATAAAAGATGCAAAATGGTTTCCAGCTGTCTAGCAATGTTAAATTAAGTTTTGTTACTAGCAAGTATTAACAAGATACAATCCAACAAATGTTATATTGGAGATCAAGCAAAACAACGTCAATGCAAAATTCAGAAAGTTTATGTTGTCATTTTGCGATGTTGTGCGTGAATAAAATGAATGGAACAAACAGTTTGCTGTACGATTTCATTATGGTACCAAATTGCATTCCATTTGCCACATATGACTTGTAGCGAATCTATATCGGTTGGCGTATTGCCAAGCTTAAAATTGCGACAAATTGTACTACGCATACCGTCCTGGTGATATCCAAATGCATTTGTAATTCATCAGTAAAACAAAACGCCGTCCGATTCACATAACCTGAATCGCAGATGGCTTTTTTCCACTCTAGTATTGCTGTGTGGTATCTTGCAGAATACTTAGGCATATTGCTGCACTTTTAAATTATGTCATAAGTGTAAATACAAGGCGAAATATTTATAATTTCCGTTTTCAGGTTTTTAAATTATTGATATACTATGTAAGAAAATATGTCTAATGAAAGTAATGACAAAATACCGAAATCCAAGGAAACCCAAAAAGACAATACACAAATCGAAATCCTAGATCAGCCAATTTGTATAACCAACAACCAAAAATGTAGCAACGACAGCAATCGTCCATACTTGGTACAGGCATTTCAAAACAAATGGTGGTTTAAACAGGTTGTATGGCATTCCAAACCTCCCGCTTTCATTACTGTAGTATAGGAGTTGGTGTTTTGGTCAAATAGGAGGATTATCATATATTTCACCACTCATCAGTAATAGGTGTATCCAAAGATCATAGCAGCACAGAACCGATCAAAAATGAAATCCGTCTGCAAGTATTGTTGTAACCTAAAACTACATATTTGAAGGCATATATAGAAACGAAGGCTTTATGTCTGGTTCCTATAAGACATGATTGGAGTTTATCTTGAGGCAAGATAAAGAGTTGAAAAATCAAAGGCTTAATAGACATTTGTTATAAAATTGTCTAAAAGTTCTTTAGTATATTTAAGAGTCTACATATTGTTGATCTTACGTCGCTAAGAATCGGTTTCACAGCATTTTTGCTGTCCTTTTTTCATTGCAGACAATAATTTAGTCAACCGCTTTGACAACTCTTTGATAAATCATGTATGCCGGTTATGTACGTTTTCTTGTGACTTTTGTGTTGGTAATTCCACCCAAGTTATTCTTGATTTCTGGCTCTTTAATTAGACATTTATAGTAATTTGACTTACATGCACACACAATGTTAGAAACCGCAATTTTCAGCAGGGACAACATATTTGTCATAAAGGGAAGTGAGGAATATCATAACATCGTCGTCTTTGAATGTGGATTTAGGTAGATCACTAATGGAAGTATAAGATTCTTAATGCTAAGTACATGTAGTACGAAAGACCTTATTGTTGACCGATGTCGAGTATGCGTTTAGATCTGGGCCTTGTTCCCTTTCTCTTTTAAATCACTCCCTGGCATAGTCTTCGGCTGCATCCATAATTGCTTCGAAATTTATATTCCACTTTACTGGTTGATGTTCTCTGAATTAAGGACCACAACAAATTATGTTTCCGAGGTTCTCGTGGTCAATGATGTTCAGATCACCAGCAATGACATGGCCAGAATATATGACACACAAAGAGAACAAGTTCATTCTTAGATTGATTGAGGTATGCTTCATTGTCTTGGTGCTGCAATTTTTGTAATTGTAGATTTCCGGGCAATGGGGTTGGTATATTTATAAGACACAATTGGAGTAGAATTGATTTTTGAAATATTCAATGATTTGATCTTCCATTTTCTTTCTATGGACGAGATGTTAACTGCACCAATTTATTTATTTTTAAATTGCATGTGAAGGAAATTCTATTCTTATCAAGAAGCTCTGTCCGCACAGGTTCGAAAAGACGGAAAGAAGCTATGTCGCAAATGATGCTAGTCAATCTATATTTTGTTGTAAATCGACCTATTCATTCAACCTCAAGTGCATAAACCCCGAAAAGTTTTAAACTGTTGACAGCGTAGTAACAACAGTGACAAGAATGTAGTATAAATCCAGGGCTTGTTCAAGCTGAGAAAGAGGGTAACTTTTTGTTTTGAAATAGAATTTATTTTAAGAGTAAAACATTAAATTCAAATTTTAAACTGATCGCGATAGTCCCATACCCATTTGGTATAAACTCTAATTTTGTATTAACATCGTACAATTTTGACGATGATTGTGCATTGTTGTTTACCAGTTACCACATTTGTTCGTTTAGATGGCATCAGTATTGTTTGATTTTTTCGTGGCTTTGCGACAGGTAAGGGTTTAAATCTAATGTATTGTAGTGGATTATGGTGGAGTGTCTTCATACATCCTGTAGCATCTACTTTCCGAACCTATACGCGTATGTCCTCATTGAACTGCTCAAATGATTTGTATGGAACTCCAAATCGGATATTGATTTTACACCTTGATATTGTACTGTTATGTTTGTTCCAGTCTTAACTTTTTTGTTGATTCGTGGACCTGGATGATAGGTCTGTCATTTTGGAAATACATTTGCGGTATGCTTCTGATGCTTTTTACACATACCAGTGTTAAAACTTTGGTTTATACCCATGATGAAAAATAACACAATTTCTTGATGATGTTACCTCAAAAGTATTCTCTTTATCTGAATGTTTTCTGTCAGGTATGCCATACTGTAGTATGAACTTGCTAAATGATTCGATGGCTTGCTGGTTGTTTGTTAATATTGCTTTTGCGATCGGATGAAATGATTTGTTTACTTAAATAACATGTGTATCATCGACAAAACACCATTTGTCCTGTGATAAATACGATATATGCACAGGTGTGAGGTCCTCATGGGAACATTTAATTACATAATATAAAACTATTGTAATCTTAATACAGTTTCTGCAAAAGAATCTGCAAAACCTCTTTCAGAACATTATTGACCCAATAATAAAAGAAATAGAGTCAAAGTATTTTCGAAGGTATTACGGTTATTTTTTTATTCTTACAAGATAAGTTGGAAAAAAAGCCGAACGCCTATTTCCATTAACATGTAACGTATTATCACTGTATCATACCGTAAACTTTATATATCCTTGCATGTAACTTAAATACTACGACCGTTTAAAAAGTCGTCTTTCAAAATAAGTTTGTTTCAGTTAAGTTCTCATTTTACCAGGATATAAATTATAAAATCTATCCGATATCTGGTAACTTATGTCTTGTGCCATTAAACATATATTCTGTAAACAAATTTCTTTTAAAATTCAATAAATTTATACTTCATAATACATAATAAATAAAAGTAAATATATAAACCCTACCCCACACACACCTCACCAAAGAGCAACTTGTTGCTGTACGTGTATATTGCTTACTAAAAGATAATTTATTTCCCAGATATTCTTTTATAATGTTTGTTTCAAGCTAATAATATTTAGATAGGTTTTGTTAGTTTGTAATGATAACCACAAATGTATTTTAAAATCCTCCTTGTAGCCTCATTTTTTCAAGGCTGCTTACGGTTTGTCTCGATGTCGAATGTTTACTGCCTATTAACGTGAAACCAGTTTTGGATACAGTTTGTCAATTGTTTAATTGTTGTTTTATTGTCAGCAATAATTAATGTATTTTGAAAACATGATAATTACAATTAATGGAAACTACATGCTTTTTAATTGTTGTTTCTATTTATATCCATATTGCGTCATATTATGTTATTGCCAATTTTTATGCTATGTTTTTAACAATTTTTGTTTGTTAGGTTAATCTTGGTGGATAAAACCACCTAAAACTAAAAAAAAATATATATCAAATTTCTCTGTACACTTACCATTATTAAATTCTATAATTCCAGTCGTCCTTCAATCTCTTTGATAAAACAATTCGAGTACGTTTCTCTTCAAGCGTATCAAAGCACACAAATAACTAGAGGATAATTAAGGACATTTAATATAGATATACTAAAGATATGAATGTTTATTCTAAATAAAGTAACTATAATAAAGACTATTAGACCATGCAATTAAATACTTAACGCTAAACAAGAAAAAACAAAAAACAAATAAACTCAATACATACAACTAAATAGAAACTGTATGCATGGGTATTCGGTTTTAATTAGAACAAATCGTCATAGATAATAGTAATAATTTATCTTTCCATAAAACGCGCTTCTGCCATGGTAAATATTATTATCTTGTATCTGTAATGTCAATTTTAGCCACCTTCGAGTAGATTTTCATTCATGTGGACTGATAGTCCCCGACAATATAAGCAACCCAGTTTCCACACTTTGGTACCAAGAATCTTTTCTTGTAGTCCTTGTTATCTTTAATTTCCAGAAAATGTGAACATTAAACTTATATGAGTTTAATTATCCATAGATAATTAGACGTCTAACTGTATTGGATCTAATTATCCGTCGGTACGTTCCGATCGTCTCATGTGACGTCTGTACGACGATTCGGAATCAATCTTCTGGAGGCAAATGTAACGGTCTTGTTGCTCATTGTCTTCCTAGGCGTAGCCTGTCTTTTACTGAACTCATCTGCTGATTTCGTTGTCGAAGGTGAACAATGCATCCGACGAACGATTTCACGTCGCGACATTCCTCCTTGGATCATGCCCAACACCTCAAGTCGCTTGTTGTCGGAAAGCCTTGACATTATCACATTTGTATAGAGTAAAACTTGAAGACCCAAGATGTGATTTTTGGAGCTTTAAGTACAGGTTTACAAATGGACTTGTTTTGAGTTTTTTCATGCATATCTACATGCCAAAACGAAAATTTCGTCCGTTTGTGCGGGTTATCGTAGGAGAGAAAGTTCCCAGTGGACCATTAATGATTGGCTACTTTGGATTTCAAAACACATCTACCTTTGGCAATTTATTAAACTTTTATACACATAAAAATATTCCAAAAATGAAGTCGTGCGTTTTCATTTGCAGTCAGTATATATATGATTATATCAGTAAATAACAATGTGGTGTGGCTCATTTGTTCTATTATAACAATGTTGTCATATTTTCTGCGGCACAAAAATTTTCTGATCAGCAGTCGATCCTATAAATATACAAGGTGAGATTTGAAATGAATTTAAAAGTCTTAGATAATGAATTCTTAATATAACATGGATTATAAAACCGCCTGTTTATTGTCGTGATTGAATTACATGATAATATCTATCACACGTCTAGGACAATGCAAAATATGTATATTGTTACCATCATACATTGAAGTTGATTTAATACTTATTGCAAACCTTTACGGGTATCAATTTTAAAGATGTACTGATTGACGTAAAAAATATCAAGAACACCGCAAATATTAATATTTTTAAAGTTCTAGGTTGATTAGCATTCATTAATAAGGAACTCCACGTTCACTATTGTCCATAAATGTAAGCCGCGTTTTCTATCATCTGTATATTTCAATACGACTATGAACATTTTTTGTATATATTATTACAAGGTTATTGTCATCTATCTATATTTTTAATTTGTTAATAATGGAATTCAACTTCCACAAGCAACTGGTTTTTTGGGGTTTAATTAACTTTAATTACAAGTAATCTTATATGGAAAATACAAGTTAACGAATTTATATCTGCATAATCGAGTGGATGTGATAGTCTAAACTACTGTCAACATTAAGTTTTATTGTAATCTGATAAATATCTGCATAATCGAGTGGATGTGATAGTGTAAGCTACTGTCAACATTAAGTTTTATTGTGATCTGATAAATATCTGCATAATCGAGTGGATGTGATAGTGTAAACTACTGTCAGCATTAAGTTTTAGACATATGACTACAGCAAACAGTTAATTCCTACATTCTTCAATCTATTATTCATGGGTTTCGTCATACCAAAGTCATCGTTACAACAACACGTATTGGTCGGGATAAACATATCCATATAGGATTACCAATCTGATCCATGTTCATATCTTCAACAAAAGTAATGTGTTTACGTTAATGAGGTTGCAGACACATATATCTCCCTCAAAGTAAGCGGCTTTTAGGTCAGTCGGATCTTTTAAATGTTGTTGAAAAATGATGTTTGAATAATCTCACGGGTGACGTAGTAAGACATTATTAGAGCTCTTTGATTATCGGATAACTCCAATCTCGTAGTTTACGTTTGGAATTTGAAACTCCATAATTCAACAATCCCGTTTAAAGAAATCCAACCAATTTAAGATACTATATATACACGTTCGTCAAGGGCCCGTAAACTGAGCGTGATATTGGCCCTATATATACACGTTCGTCAAGGGCCCGTACACTGAGTTTGATATTGGCCCTATATGTACACGTTCGTCAAGGGCCTGTTAACGAGTGTGATATTAGACCTATATACACGTTCGTCATGGGCCGTCAACTGATTGTGATATTGGCCCTATATTCACACGTTCGTTAAAGGCCCGTTAACTGAGTTTGATATTGGACCTATATATACACGTTCTTCAAGGGCCCGTTAACTGAGTGTGATATTAGACCTATATACACGTTCGTCATCTCCCGCAAAACCTATCACAAAATCTAGATATGGTACCTGGATAACTAAAGTAACAGACTGCTTACTTCTTGAATTTAGACGATATAAGTTTAAGACAAGGACCGCTTATAGATTTGTACATTTGATCCAATTATGTAAGTTACTTTATCGTTTTGTTGTTTTACCTTTAAAATACTATAATTGTTGGCGAGCAAAGCGTGATAATTGTTTTATAGTAAACAGTGGAATTCTCAGCATTTTTCAACCATTCTTTTGATAAGTGGACGTGTTCCTGGCTGCGACAAAAAGGGCTTCCCAATTCAGCCACGGCTACATTATAACGAGTCCTCTCCCCATGGTTTGTTTGCTGCCTGTTGCAGAATATGCCATGCACACTGCATGTTAAAGACCCGTTTTGTAGATGTAGAAAAAAGCAGGTGAGTTGTAGGTGATACATACGGAAAACTATGTTCCTACCAAACGCTTTAAACTTTAATTGTGGTTGTTAAAATACTCTCTTCATTTTGAATATATAGCATGTATAAATTTCTTTTCGTATTTAGATAGTAGTATGTCTCAATCAATCAATCAATCAACCAATCAATCAATCCATTCATCCATCCATCCATTCAGCAAGCAAAATATCGACGGACTAGACGTGCCCCCATAGTGGCAAGTACATGCACCCTTATCTTATTTTTGTTGGCTTCAACATAATTCCCATTTTTCTATTCAACTGTCAGCAGATCAAAAATACGAATTGTACTTTCTATTTAAGAAGACAGAAGAATTCCTGACCTCAACGTCTTGTAGCAGCGACTGCTAAAATTGTTGCATCAACCTGACAACTTGTGGATTTTTGTAATTTTGATAATTCATGCTGTGTGAAATAGTAACAAACCACACACATGAGGTTTTTTTATTTCGGACATGCTCACTTAATTGTTCCTCATGTCAATATTTGATACATTGTTGCTTTGTAGACCCTTTAATTACCAGAAATGGTCACTTACTGGTCAGGTGGGCACACGCGAAAGCTTTCAATGGATTTTGTGGTTTTATGTTCATTGTTAAAAAAAACTAGTCTGTTTCTATTATTGTTTTATATTTTAAAAGACAATTTGTTAATGCATCTTCTGATGATCATCGGCCTGACAATACTGCTCAAGTTGCAGGTTCGAGCTTTACTAGAAGCAGGGTGTGCTGAACTCTAATCTTAATTGAAAAGGATTGCTAGTTTTTTTCTGCAGCAGGTGTGCGTGTGGAAAGGGCGTACTCTAAATGTACGCCATGATATTGCTAAAACATTGATGACTGTGGCGATAAAGCGACACATTAATGTCATTTATATGACTGCCCGTCATCTAGGCATTTTTGTCAATCTCTGCAGCAGACTCTGTTGTACTTTTGTAGTTATTCTCGTAGTCTATTTATTACAAATTGAACATTTTATGACACTAATTGTGCCCATTGATCTAGTGGAAGGCTGATAGACTGATTTGCCATTTCAAGTATAATAAGAAAAAGTTGAAATTTCGAATTCGTGTATACATTTAGAGGCAAATCCTATATTGTTAGAAAATGGGATTTTTTTAAATTGTAGCTACTGTTTAACATTAATGATACTTATATAAGATGGAAGAAATATGGCAACGGAAGTAAACAGGAATTTCCAAAATGTACACGAAAATATTTCAGTGCACCTCATGCAAACACACATCTATGTTGTTTGGAACGACATTATGATGTTGTTTGGAGCGATAATGACAACACATGTTGTGGATTTGACAAGGTTTGTCATGAAAATAAAACCAAAATAAATTAGCATACACAGGCATGACGATATCTAATCGTATACATAAATACAATTTTGTTTCCGAAGCTTCTGAAGGGGTTTGTATTAGAAATTTCAAATTTATTGTATCTTTCAGTCAGGATAAATAGATGAGAATACAAGACCACACATAACAAGTCATGGCAAATGACGTATTCATCTAATATTTTTTCATAAGGAGGTTTAGATAATAAATTTGCACTATTTAAACAACAATGTCCGGACCTTTAAGAATTACTTTCTACAGGTTAGACCTAAATATCTTCTTTCAATCACAAACATAATGACTGGCATCTTGGTCGAAATCTACGTGATGCTCCATCGTGCCATCTGAATATATATTAACTACCAAGGAAGCTCTTGGGCCGTTTCCGTCTACCTTTATTTTGTATTTTCGAGTATCGACATATATAATTATATCAGTTCTCTGTCCCCGCTTTACAATATTGTATACACTTGTTTGCAACTGCTGAAGTTTGCTTATGGCCTTCAGTTTCTTTATGAACAATCAGCTGCATCCTTTCGTAACAAGTTTTTGCATTGTAAGTAGACATCCACTGCCCGCTTCCTGCTTACAAAGTTCTGCTTAATTGACTGAAATAAAAGAATGGACACAATATAACATTACGCTACAGATGGTATGCTTCATTGAACTAGTAACCTTTGAATCGAGTTTGAAGCCATTTATATGAATGTTATATAACGGCTATGACCTGATATATACAGATGTGAAAATAACTGCGCATGGGATGTTGTTATTTACACATTAACATGAAAAATCAGTAGTTTTGGGCACTAGACATTAATTTACACAAAATGTAAATGCAATTTTATTTTGAAGACTGTATTGATGTCACCAGTAGCGTCAATACAAACTTCACTGGTGTTTTAAGGGCGAATACTGTCACAAATGCATCAAAAAATGGTTTCCAGTTGTCTGTCTGTTGGGTCAATTTTTGCTGATGTAACTAGGGAATTAGCAAGCGTAAATAAGCTACAATCCTACAAATGCTCCATTGTAGGTTAGGCACAGCAAAGAGAATGGAGCATTTCAAGTTTATGCTGTCTGTTTGCGATGTTGTGTGTGAATGGAATAACAGGAATAACTTTGCTCTGTAGGACTTCATCAAGGTATAAAACTGTCTTTAATTTACCACATATGATCTGAATCGAAGGTAATACCAAAATACCAAACACCAAGGAAACTGTCAAAAAATACAATCCACAAATAAAAGTGCACAAAACCGCGAAACTCGAGAACCAGCAACCAAAAAACGCAACCTTAGCAATGGGCCTGACATAGGTTTAATGGCACGGAAAACCTTTCTCATCCATTACTGTGAGTTGATGTGTTTCGGAAAGAGGTTAGGTATGGTTATCCACTCGTCAGTAATAATTGTATCCATTGATCATCATGGCACAATCACTATGTACTGAATTTTTAAAATGCAAAGATGGGATCTTACATTGGTACGAGTGGATTAACGGATTTCTACGATTGTCATAGTTACCTTATTCAACTTTAAGTCCGAGCCTTAGACCCCACTTTTATGGTTATGACTTGAATTTACGGTAATTGAAAGTTGTTTTGTTTATGACGTCATTATTTTAAACCAATGAACAGATAAGAATCACATATTCACTAGTGACAAGAACTTTTAGCAATAATCATTCCGTTAAATCGCAGTATTATTGGATTTAATCGCAATATAATTTCGTTTTATCGCAATAATTATTGCGTTTATTTGCAATAAGTATTGCGTTTAAACACAATAACAAGATTGTTTTCCACAAGTGAGAGGCCTCGGTAGGCGAGTGGTTAAGGTAGTTCGTCTACTATTGATCACGTGGTGTGTAATCACTAAGATTGCGGGTTCGAGTCTCACTGCGGGCAGGGTGCACTCGACTCCAATCTCAATTGACAAGGATTTCCACTTTCTCCGGTTTCCTCCCAAATAAAAGCTAGACGCCATGTTATAGCTGAAATATGCTTAAAAGTGGATTCAAACAAACAAACAATTCAACAAGTGACCCGAAGATTCAACTTGCTAATAATAGATACAGCTGAAACAGAGCTATCACGGGGCATCTTTATACAGATGAAAACGTGATGATGTTCCTAATTGATTTTACGCTACTCTTATGTGGTCTTTGTAAATATTTCCACACAGAACAAATCAGATATATTATTAAAAAATTGCCGGATTGTGTTACAAGCTATTCAACGACTATACAACTGTGTTAATGTAAAAATGTGTTTTGCTCCCAATTATTAGCAATATGTCAAAATATGTAAATCGGAATAAAAACATCTATTTATCAGCAAACAAAAGTAAGCAAAATAAATTAACTAACTAACTAAATAAATAAATAAATAAATAAATAAATAAATAAATAAATAAGTAAATAAATAAATAAAACTCAATTATGATACCTACCAGTGTGACGGTTACAGAATATGAATATTTTTATTATCGTTAGTAAACTGCTTATGCAGTTAATAATATAATCTTTATAAACCTGAAAAAAAATATTTATGTCTCCAGAAAGTTCGCGTGACTCCAAACTAAACACTAAAATACATGGTGATCACGATATAATATAGAAGACTAGAATTCAGAGCATTACTTAATCAGTTTGACAAAAGAGTCAACTTCAGCATTGAAAGTCATATCAAAGCAATTAATTGCTTATTAACAAAAATACGCAAAGTTGCGTTTTTGATCTGATAAATCATTTCTTTTGCTTTTTTATATGTTCGATTTTCTAATACTCGTTTTCTAGTCGGTGTTGATGTCCTTTATTATTAAAGAAATAGAAAATTCGATACTTTATGTTCAGTTATAAAATATCAAATGAACTGTTGTACGTGAATAAATAACCAAAAGTCTAATCGTAAACTTAATAAGACCCTGAATAAAAGGTGTTTGTGCTGAGGTGTATCATAGTTTATATCACAATTGGCGATGTTGATACGCTTGAAAGAAGTTATCGTTTGAATTCTTTATTTGTATTGATAACAATCAGCAAAAAGTTGGGACCAAATAGTTCGTTGGATAAGGCAATATGTCGGAATTAGCAGCGTAACTGAAAATTATTTCTGCGACGTTCTTTAGAATGTTCGTTTTAAACCAATATTATTGGTATAGATGTTGTAAGAATTCATAATAACCATAATTGTATTTTCAAATCTTCTTTGTAGCCTTAGCAATTCAATGTTGTTTACCGTCCTTCTCGATTTTCCAATGTTTACTGTCTATCAGCATTAATCCAGTTCGGGATACAGTATGTTTCTTGTTTAAATGTCTATTTTTGATATGTCACCAATAAATTGGATAGGCCTATTTTAAGCTTAAGTACGCTGTGTCATTTCCTATTTTAATGCTATATTTTCTAGTTTGGTTAATTAATTTAATAAATCTCGGCTGGTAAAATGACATAAAACTACATCAAGATATAAACCAAATTTACCTGTATACTCGAAAACTATAATTATTTGATTCCAGTCCTTTGACCTTTTCTTCTCAAGCGTGTCAAAGTAAAACAGGTAAAACGAGGACAACTGATACACTAGAAATATGAATATGTTTATTCTAAACTTATTATAATAAAGACCATTTGCTACCTGGCGATTAAAGAAGAAATTTAACAATGAATATGAAGAAATGTTTTAAAAAATGAAATTTTACAATAATTTTACTTTAATCAATGTTAAACTTTAAGAGAGAGAAAATGTCATATTCAACGAATCTAATAATTAACCGACACAGATTTTGAACTCATCTGCTGGCAGAAATTTCATGTTGTTTTTTGTTGTTTTTTTGTTATATTTTATCATGTATATACTGTTATCCTTCTTTTTATAGTTTTATTTTTTGCATTCATATTGCTAACCATTTACTTGAACTAGTAAGTATTTTTTATCTTATGTATACACTACCATTCAGAAACGTACAGTAAAACATACTGCATTAACAGTCCTGATCTAAAGATAAATCGTCATTGTTGGGCCATATTAAAGAAACGTAATGGGTATCTCAAACGCCGACTTCAACATAATAATAGGACTGATATACTCACGAGCATGTAGAATACAAAAGTGCAAAATGTTAAGCTATGAAAATGTACTGCTAATATATCTCTATTGTATTATAGGTTATAAATCGAAACCAATAATGCTTTGATATCTTTTATTACAAACATAATCTGGAAATTAAGAACACTGTATTTTCAAGAGTCCCAAAAGGAAACCACATGTTAAATGTGCCAAAGTCAATAAAAACAGAAGATTGCCTCTTAGTCTACTATTCTGCATGGGAATATTGTAATACATATTGCATGTATTATGTTGATATATCAGTATGGTGATTTTGAACTAAGACCTGGCCCATCTTCCGTGACCTCGTGATCTTTCTTCAACCATGCCTGTTATTGTTACTATTATTGACGAATTTCATAGTTGTTTATCTCATTTAACGTCCTTTATGCATTTAAATATACAAAGCCGTCCCCCGAAATTAGATTTGATGAATGCTGAAATATGTCATATCGATATACTTTGTTTTACAGAAACGTGGTTGATCTCTAACATCAACTTAAGTTACTCAAGAAAATTCTAAACCACCTTTAAAATATGAACAGATGCGGTGGAGGAGTCATCGTGTATGATAAAAATCACATTCATGCCATGCAAAGACTAGATCGGAAAATACGAGGATTAGAATGTGTATCGGTTGAAGTAAAATTATAAAAAAACAGACCCGTTCTTATTGAAACATTTTATAGGCCAACTGATTCGCCGTGGAGTAGTTTTGACTTGATAGAAAACACTATCGACATGGCTGTAGATACTGATATAAGCACTATTTTAAATCTGGGTCATTTCATTGGTGATAAAATATAACGAATGAATAAAAAAATAAGATCGAAAGTATCTTTTCTTACTATGATATGATTCAATTTATTAATGATGCGACTAATTTATCTGAACATTTTAATTCTTTAAATGATCTTGTCATATTCAACAATCAACTGTCGTTGATCTTGTACTTTGGGGCGAGCCGTTCGTGAACACAAATGCTAGATAACCCTGTTTGACCAGAGGTTTAAACTGTAAATCGAAATTCTCCACGTACGTATTTTAAAAGGAGAAAATGGTTGTATAATCAGGTGGTAAGTTTAAATACCGATTAGAAACCAGGAAGAATGAGGTGGGACTGTTTTTAAAATTCTGATGATAATTAACATACTCAAGAGGAAAAAAATTTGGGGCGAGCCATTCGTGAACACAAATGCTAGATATCTCTGTTCGACCCGAGGTTTAAAGTGAAAATTGAAATTCTCCTCGTACGTGTTTTAAAAGAGAATATGGCTGTATAGTCAGGCGATAAATTTAAATGCCGATTAAAAACCAGGAAGTATGAGTTTGGACGGCGTTTAAAATTCCGATGATAATTAACATACTCAAGTGGAAAAATATTCTACCATTATCTTACAAATAGCGGATGACTCCGTTCCTAACTATTTAATTACTGTACATTGTCGGATGAATAATGCTATCAGATGGGCTGTTAGAAAACGAAATCGGCTAAACAAACGCGCATATAAATCTTCCCTTCCTCATCATTGTAAACATTATAGAAAACCCGAATTACAACGGTAAATATTGCTTGTAAGGATTTTTACAATAAGCTTATCAACATGCTAAAAACAAAGCTTGACCGACATACGGTACTGGGTAAAATAGCTAGGATTACAAGCATAGAACATGGTATTCCAGCTAAACATTTTTCTTAAAATATTGTGTACGGCGACACTGACAAAGGGATGTTGGCAATAAGTCAATACATGATCTACCACCCACCGTTGTTTAAATTACTTTGTCCTTCATAACTATGAAGTTCAAGACGTTTTAAGATTATTAAATATTTACAAAGAATCCAACCCATACGGTATTAGTGCTAGACTACTCCATGCTACTCATGACATTTTAGCAAAATCACTTTGTACTTCAGTCTTTTCAACAAATACCTGCCTTTAGCATTATGATGTAATATCAGTCCATAAAAAGACTCCTAAAATCTTGTCAAAAAATACTGCCCTTTTCAGTATTATCTATTGTCTGCAAATCATTCGAAAAATGTATTTATACGCATCTCTTTATATCATACGCAACGTGACTCCTGAGCATCAATCTAAGTTTATGACAAATGCCTCTAAATGCCTCCTCTAGAAACCTGCGTATATGCTTATATATATAGCTCATGTTTTCGGCAAATCCGTAGATTAGGGAAAGTAGTATTGACTATCTTCCTTGATTTAAGAAAAGCCTTTGACCAAGTGTCAAAATAAAGAAGCTGGGTATCGTTGGAGATATGTTTCTATAGTTAAAGATTATTTATCTAATAGACAGCAACATGTGGTTATAATTGGTAAAAAGTCTACATGGAGTAATATAAACGCACGAGTTCCCCAAGGTTCGATCCTGTGTCCCATTCTCTTTCTTATCATTTTTAATGATTTTGTAAATAAGGTAAATTGTCCCAAGTATATATACAATCATACAAAAAATAAATATATCCATTCAATGAAACCTAAACGTTCAAAAATAATGCATGGCATTACAAATGTGTAGTAAATTTCAACCAACAAAATATAGAAACCATGACCATATCTCGTAAGAGTGAAGCACTGCACCATCCAAGCTTACAAATGAACAATGTGCAAATAAATAATGTTTGTTTATACACATATACATCTCGGTCTGACGTTCACAAGCGACAGAAGTTGGAATTCCCACATAGAGGAAGTCGTATCGAAAGCGAATTCAAGGTAAAATATTATTCAGAAATTCAAATGAAAAGTAGATACGCATTCACTCGAAAAAAATGTATTTCAGTAATAAAATACCTATGCAGACGTTATATGGTATATTTGCCCTGATTATATGAAAGATAAACGAGAAAAGTTAATTGCGAATAGTTACTGGTGGCACTAAGTTAACTAGCACAAATCTTTTTTATGAATGTGGGTGGGAAACCATATAAACAAACCATAAACTCTTGCTGTTTTACAAACTGTTAAATCATGATACTCCAGCTTATCTCTCAACCTTAACGCCACATCATTTTCAAAATGTTCACGAATACCAAACCTGAAATTTTAATCATATTGTACCAGTTCCAACATGAACTGTGTTGTATTATAATAGCTTTCATCCACCCTCCGTTAAAATGTGAAGTAAACTATCCATGAATATTAAAAAAAACAGCACAATAAATTGCTATAATACGTACCTAAAATCAAAATGTGCAATTCACTCAAATTTGTATGTTGGTGTAGAATTGGCCAGATCATAGATGTGATATTTAGTACTAAAGCAGCTCGCTTAAACAACATATTTTTAAAAAGAATTGGATAGTTAGATCCCTTTTAATATAAAAAAATCGTTCTCCGAACATTTCCTACTTACTGGCTCATTATTTGTCCAAACTTTATAAAAACACCAAAAATGTATCCAAGGCAAAATAGTCAGTAATACTATAATTTGTTACTTGAAGTTTGTTTCTTTAGGTGACGATTGCATACACTCTGCAAATAATTCATACCGCAGATGTTTGGAATATCATGTCGTTATTGTAAATTCTACAAATGAATTAGAGGTTATAGACAAAGGAGCGATTGGTTCTTAAGCAACAACTGCTCATTATTTTGCAAGGCCTGAAAAAAAATGAGTACATTACCTGAAAGAAATACAAGGAAATCAATAGTCACTTATATAATATTCTAGTATAGCTCTATGTCCATAACCATGACTTAATTAATTTTTATTGGAAATAAGGCTCTGGCGGTATAAAAATTCTTATCTGTGAATCAGGTATGATATTTTGCATTACCATTCCTCAATCCTAATTTTTTAGTGACCTGACACTTCCCTAATTGGAAGAGGAATCTAAGGGTATCCTTGATTTTATTGGGTTGTGTGAATTGAACTGTTTTTTTTTGTTTTGTGTTGTGTGTATTTGTCCTGATTGTTACTTCACTCGTAAATTTTGCAAGGTTTTCATGTTATTTGTTTAAATTTGTGTTTATGTAACCAACATACACGTAACATTAATAGTATCACACGCTTACTAACATACTGATGTACTGTAAATAAACATCCATATTTACCGAACAAAAATGTTTTCAATAATATTTTTGAAGTATTGCCATAAAAGAACTGCGAATATATGTTTGACTAATTTGTTTCTTCATACTTTCTTCAATATGTTTTAAACATGATCGTGTATCCTAAACGCTGGAATAGTTTATGGGTAAATGATAACATGAATGAATACTGATAAGGGGTCAAAACAAACTGGTTCAGAGTAAACACACAAGTTGCAATACTATTTGTGAACTAACTTGCATTCAAATAAGAATAAGTCGTTTAAAAAGGTCCATGAGTACTAAAGCAACATCAATTTTAAAAAATATTGATGCTGTTAAAACTTTGTCCGACATTTATGACAAATATTTGTTGCGTCAACAGATAAAGCCCCAAACAATATTTTTTATCTGCAAACAACATTATATAGTGTTTAATTAATGACAGGCATGAACAGTTCACTTGGCAATCCTACTTACACATTTACTTCGCTTTCAAAAGAGGCGGTTCTTGAAAATTGCAAATCGGTATTGTCATCCTTTGGTCTCAAAACCAAAGTCAAAGATTGTGATATTCTCTTCTTGTATTGGATAGCAAAACTTCACAAAACAATGCGAATAGCGTTTCCTAGCAGGATCGTCTAAGTGCACCTCCCCAACACTATCCCAAATCCTGACCACTATTTTAACAACAATAAACACCGGACTTCCAAACTACAGTGACACTTTCTATTCCAGATGCGGCATTAATATAATCTGGATATTAAAGCATTCAAAAGACCTGATAGACATCGTGGTGACTATTTGTATTCAATTTAACCTAGAGAGCTTGAAATTAAAGACACCCCAAATACACTAAGGTTAACCTCTTGCTTAAACCTACTTCTAGCAATAGACTCGAGTAAACTACAAACTAAATTTTCCAATTGTAACTTCCCGTGCATCGACAACAACATTTTAGCAGCTACAGCGTATGATCTGTATATTTCATAACTTATTCGTTATTGTGGATCCTGCGATCGGTATTTCGATTTTCTAGATCGCTCATTGCTGTTGACTACTTAAACAAGGGTTTGTTGAGTCATAGGCAGTGTTTCCTATTTCTGGATTTGACTCTGTTACAAAGTCTTCAATTTTTCATAAGAATTCGCTTAAAATGGACTCTTAAACAATGGTAGCACTGAAAACACTAACTCATTTGCTATTGATTTCTAGATTTATTCTAACATTATTTGCAAAAAAAATCTCGACGACTTTCTTCATGCTATACAGTGGCCATTCAACCTGTTTAAAACAATCTTGTAAATGATATGATTCCCAAGGCTAAACCTACAGTGCTTTGCAATGCTTCGTCATTTGGCGGATAAGGAATGCCCTCTTGATAGGCGTTGTTCACTTTAAAATACGGAATGCCTAACTGGGCAACGTGTTTAGAGGGTGGCAGGCCCATGTAGATGTAAACAAAAAGTAGGCGAATTAAAGGTAACTCAAATGACAAACTTTTTTGTCCCTACTTAGCTTGCCATTCCCAAAAAGTGGTATGGTCCAAGTATTTTGCCTATCATTATGCATAGGCGTATTGCTCATCATAAAATATAATAAGGGCTCATATAATTAGAGAACTAAAGAACCTAGTCATGTTTTAATACTGGTGTTAAATAGCTAAATATCATGTTCTATGTGTAAAATTTGACGACATGCATGTATTCTCATTACTAGAAATATTACTGATTATTTTGGATTTGGCGCCACCTTCAGCAATTTTTCGTCATATTTCAAGTCGTCCAGTTTTTATAGGGGACGAACCATGTGAAAACCCCACAACTCACGGGCTAGATTAAATGGCAATCTTGAGTCTTTCCTATTATCGAGGTCTTCTTTAATCTTTGTTGGAAAATTTTTGTAATCGAATTAATTTTTTCAAATATTTCAAGTTTAAAATCTCAAATTTTACCTATGTGGTACTTGAGATTCGCGAGAAGTGTTCGCATGATTTTGCTGCATAATATTATTTTTCATAGCACAGCCGGTTTGTAACACTCCTGTTTTGGTTTTTGTGTTGTGGTTGTCCCCTCTTTTCTTTCATCGTGGTTACTTGTTCCTGACATATTATCTATTGCATTGCTGGACGTTAAACAATCAATCAATCAATCTATATATTGCATAATCGTTGGTATCTTTAATTCTATTTGTGTAAATAATTAATTTTTATTATGATCTTAATCGGATTACACTACATGGTACATCGAAATTAAGAAGTCGGATCTACAATTGCATTTTGGTATTACACAATCTTACAGATAATATAGCAAAGAATCCGACCGACTGATAAGAGCCGAAAGATAAGGGCAAATAATTATCTGGAGTCACACAAACAAGCACAGAAAACACTTAAATGTAACTAGAGTGCTTTCTTCAATACAAATATACATTTCCTGTTTATGGTGATGAATTTTGTAATTTTTTTTTGTGGTAATGTATCATTGTTAGTCCACACTAATTTAGATCTTTACATCACACAGCAATAACTGTGCTTAACAGGAAAAAAGAGATTGAATTTGAAACATTGTCATATATAGTTAATTAAGATAACAGCGAGTAGCATTTCCTGGAAACGGAGGTGTAACAAAAATTTACTTTACAGTGCAAAAAATAACTATTATATTCCACTTTTTGTTCCACAAAAAGGTACATAAAGTTATTTGACACGTTAAATTGCGTGATTGGCACGATTGACAAAGGAAAGAACTCATATACGCAATTAAAATATGTTTTAATCATATAAATGAAGCAATAAAAATATAGCATGTCAATACATTCACTCATATTATTATACAAACAATTTGCCTACACGCGAATCATTTGGTTTTAAAGAATCAAAGATCACGAAACTTATTATTAAAAACGCATTAATACAGAATATGCACTCATACTTGATCGCGTCAATTCTATTCAACATATATTTACAAATTCATTAAATTAACAGTTTTGTTTTTATTTACAAATTACAAAAATAAATAGACAGATGTAGCTGTTAATCAACATAATTAACAGGTAAATACAGTTTGCATAAACAATCAGATTTAATAAATATGATTTCTTTACTAATAAATTAGATTTTTATTCTACTGTACATTTTAAACGGGAGCACTTGTATTTTATATTTTTGTATGCTACAAATTAATTATATATGCATTAATGAAAAATATTGAAACATACATGCATTGCCTGAATTTATGATCAATTAATATGGGTTATCATATGTCTGCACACCAAAAGACAATCTATTCGTAAGTACTCGAAAATCGCGAAATATAAAAATCTATGAGACATATGATCGCGAAATTTTCTCCTCAGCGATAAGTTTCGCAAAGAACATCGCGAAAAAATACCCTTAAAATGTTGTCGTTTACAGTTTTAGATAGATATACGCTTGGTGTTTTTAAAACTACCAAAAGTATGTTTTCAAGCGTACACATCTGATTGTGAATTGAGCGATATCAAACTTCAAAACGGATCTACAAAGCTCAAAAATTAACTTTATTTATAGATGACTATTTTTATTACAGAAATAATGACGAACATTTAAAATCAACAGAAGAACAGAATGGATGTGTAAGTCCCGTGTAAACATAGCAACATCATTTTAAAAAAAATAGAATAAATTTTTTTTAGAAATTAGATGCAACACAAAAACAACCAATTGCATTTAGACGTGGATCTATACTTTATCACTCGAAGGTTTATTCATACCAATATCATCGTTTCACTATACATTGTTTTTTGTTAATGTACACAGATAATAACTATCAGTAAAAATAATCTTAACATTTTAAATACAAGTTTAACGTCTTTCTTAAAGGTCTCAGGCAGTTAAGAAAATATAAGAAAATAATTGAAAACTACATCAAATTTCTGGACAGGTCATACGATATCACATGGTTTATTTCTTATAATTTAATTTTAACTATAATCTTTACAATTTAACGTTAAAAATAGCAATGACGGCATAGAACTATTTGAATTTTAATGGTGTAAGAATAGGGCACGTGACCAAGGAAAGTTATGGGGAATAATATGGGCTTCTACATTTCAATTGGGCAATTAGATTTCAGCTTACAAAGCAAATTAAATTATATAGTAAAAAAAGTAAACATGAATCACAGAGTTCTGGATATCTTTTCAAGTACATGTTTAATATATAAATGTTAATGCATACATAATGATAAGTCAGAGTTACCAACAACAAGGAATTTGTATTTACTAACAATTCTCATTTAATACGCACAAATATCTCACAATAAATAAGAAATAAGGGATTAAACTATCTAGTTAAACAACCATGATTATAATAGAATCATAAACTAACACATACATTTATAGTAATTGGCTTGTTTCTAAATTATACACAAATATAAATGATAAAGCAGAATAGGTAACAACAAGGAATGTGCAGTTTACAGCAATATTGCTAACTTAAATAAAGCAAAAAATTCTGATAATAATATAACAAATAAAATATAACATTATCTAGTCAAACGACTATGGATATCAATGTTTATTTGTTTATCACATACACATAAAACAAAAAACCCACAAATTCGTTTTTTCACCATTTCGACAAAGTTATTTCATTATTTTGCCTAGAAAAACGATGTAAGGAAAGTATAAAAACAAACCTCCATACTACAGAAATAAACATAAAAAATCATTACGTTGTACTGTTACCCTGACAGATCAGTTTAAAGAACGGTTAAACAATTACATAACTCTTAAACCTTTTTCGTCTTTTGTCAGATTGTTTCCGAGTATATAGTAAAAATTGTCATTACTTGTTGTTCTCTATATGAAGAGAGAAAATCATTTAAATAGAAAAATTTACAATTAATCCATGCAAATTCTTTTTTAAAGTTTCACTTTTTATGGAGAGAACTCGTTAGCATAAATAGTGTTTTAAAATCATTGTTAAGGAGCAGTTTAACAGTGTCTCGTTTAGTGGACTATTTGTTACAACGAGCGCATTTTGAATCCATTGTATTTATATTCCCATTACTGTCTTTGTTGTGGGAAAACTGTTTCTTTCATACACAGATTTATCTGACCTTACCAATTATGCTTATTAGTACTGTTATACTTTTTTTACTTACAGATTAAGATAGTTATAGTGAAATATTTCAGTTTGTTTAGAGAAACTACATTTAAGATTACTTAATATGTAAAAACACATTTTTTATGCAACTATATAAAATGGTATAGTTAAGTAAAAGATACATAGTACGATTTAGAATAGCTTGCCTGATTAAAGGGTATTTCAGATGTCATCCGTTTTTTTCTGAAAATCTTATACTATAAAATGACATTTATAGTAAATTAATATACATGTCTCTCATTAGTTACTCTTCATGACGATGGAAATTTTATTTGTTGATAGGTTGGATTGTATACCATGTAAGATATAACTAAATGTGTTCTTTTGTTAATTTCTACAAAATAGAACACTTTTGTCAATGATTTTTTTTACTGCTTAAGTAGGTACGAAATATATACAAGTTCTTGATTTCAGAAATTTTATATTTCGCAATTTCTAGGAATGGAGAAATATCAACCATCAGAATATCAAGGTTACGGAAATCAATTGAAACGTTTCGAGGGGACAATATGTCAGTACAGAATAAGTGGGATATTGCTACTATCAGAAAATAAAATAGAGAAATCAATTGCTGACCGAAACTTTGCTTGCGAACTCGTATTGCAGATACCGTTAACAGATACTTAAAATACGATATTTCGTTTCTATGCTGAATTCTTATTGATGATATTTACACGTTGTTTCCTCCGAAATAATTTAAATGAATTGTTAATTGTTGTTGGTCCGTTTAACAAATTCCTCAGTGGCCTTATTGGCTAAAAGTGAAATATTAATTAAAAATAATGTGTTGGGATGCCAACACAGAAGTCGCCGAAAATCCCCATGGATAGTATTGCGTTCAACTCAGGACATTAAAATGTACCAACACATCAAAGTTCATCAAAATCGGACAACATTTAAAATTTGACTTGTTTCTGGCGGCCATTTTGAAACGCACGCTCGAAAAAAATTTCCAAATGTAGAATTCTACTTGGGACACCCAAAACCTACCTCCTATACAATTTTGTTGCATTCGCAGCACATTTAATTTCATCGGAAAATTATACATGACTTTTGCGGCCATTTTGAAACGCGACGTTGGAAAAAAAATTTAAAGGTAGCGTTTCACTCAAAATACTAAAATCTACCTTCATACCCAAATTTCGCTTAAATCGAACCACGGGAAATTTTTGCCATTTTTGGGTGGGTGTCGTCAAGTGGCGCCCATTTTAAAATGGCAGTCATTATCAAAACTCTGACTATTGACTGCATCACTCAATATGTCGATCTAAGTTTCATGTTATTATATTAAGGCGTGTATGAGAAATGTGTCGGACAAGTTCACGATCTAGAAAAAGTGGAAACCGAAATAATAATTAAAAATAATGTGTTGGGATGCAAACACAGAAGTCGCCCAAAATCCACAGGGATAGTATTGCATTCCACTCAGAACATTAAAATATACCTACACATCAAATTTCATTAAAATCGGACAACGTTTAAAATTTGGCGGCCATTTTGAAACACACGGTTGAAAAAAAAATCTGAATGTGTATTTCCACTAGGGACACTTAAGTCTACCTCCACACCAAATTTTGTTGCAATCGGAGCATGTTAAATTTCATCGAGATCGGATAACGTTGAAAATTATACACGATTTTCGCAACTATTTTGAAACGCGACGTCGGAAAAAAATTTCAGAGGTAGCGTATCACTCGAAATACTAAAATCTACCTCAACGCCAAATTTTGTTGAAATCGGACCACGGGAACATTTTTGCCATTTTTGGGTGGGTGTCGTCAAGTGGCGGCCAAACTTTCGTTTGGAAGCCATAATAATAAGAAACGGTTCAAAAACAATAAGTCGCCGAAACTTCGGTTTGGGCGACTTAATAATAATAATTAGAAGAAGAAGAAACGGTGCAAAAACAATAAATCGCCAACACTTCGTAAATTAATAATACCATATTCATTTAAATGGTTATATTCCTGATGGCACTTAGACATGGTGCTTAAACCAAATTTATCGAAAGTGGAACCTTAATTATAGTTACCTATTTACTATTATCCGGTTTTTGTTGTGGTTAAAAATCGATAAGAGACTAAATATTATTCAATAAATGTCGATCAAGTGATTTACACAACATATGTTTTGAGAATGAAAAATGACATTTATGTATTTTTCGTCTCATTTTTCAATGCTTTAAACATAATGATTGACAAGTAAAAAACAGCATGTGAGTAACGTATATTTTATAATAATATTTTCTGTTTCTCAAACGTTTCTAAAAATTAGTTTTAACGTGTTTGTACAAAAAAGGAAAAAGGCGATTAAAATTAACGGGTTGCATTACGTTTATAGTATTCATTTTTTTTATTTTACATTTGTTACATTTCAATTTGTATATTCATAGATTTTTTTAGACAAGGCGTGTTCGACTCCAACTTAAATTTATAAGGATTGCCAATTTTCCTTCCTAAACCATTTCGTAAACACACAAACAAATGCAAAATGTATAATATAGCAGAAGAGAAATGCTTAATAAATAGTTTTATACAAGTCCAGCACTGATTTCATTATTCTCGACAGAGAAATAACATGTTCAAGCATCTAATATAGCAATTAGTCATTATTTTAAGTGGAATTTAGAAACCGACATTTCAAGTGTTACCTTTTCGTCTTACGATTCTATTGGGCAAAAAACCGAAAATGCAAAACCTCGAAAACTAAGACGTTAGAAGTCAAAAACTTAAAATATTGAAGAATATAAAACAAAACCGAATATTTTAGAAGAGATGTTAAAATTATAATGTCGCCTTTCTTGTAAATGCGAAACCTTTCTTTTATCCAGCATTAAGATTTTCGCAGCTTTGCAATTTTTGCAAATTAAATTTATACTTTAATTGTTTTTTTTTATTTTCTTGTTTTTACAAAATGGGCAATAAAGAAAATAATTTCGTTGTAATTAGTGTTCATATGATATTTGCTCTGAAAAGTCAGGCAATTATTCACACATAATACATTTTGAAAGAATTCGTAGAGATGTACAAAAGTAGGAATAAGTATAAATGTCTTACTTGATATTGTTGGCCTTCGGCATATTTTAATTCGTAACAGCAAAAATATTAATAGATAGAATAAAGTAGAAAAAAGGAAAAGCGAAGCCTTGTTCTTACCCGCGAGATGAAAATGATAAAAACAAAAAGTCTTAAAAAAGACACACAAAACAAATGCAAAAAAAAAAACAAAACTTCAAAGACGAAATATTGATAACACAAAGTGCAATATTGCCGTTGAAAGCTCAATATCAATACACACTTTGTCAAAATAGCTGCATTTGGCTTTCTACCTTCTATGCATTTTCTTCTTAGTACGGCGAAACTAGTGTACGACCTAAATTTCATCCCGACATTTTAACTGGAATGAACCAATGAAAATGAAAAAGGTCTTATAAATAGGAGTACTAACTATAACATAACTCCATTCGACTTGTCTGTTATATACTTCATAATTCTTTTTTTGTTTTAAATTTCTTAAAGGGTTTTTTAAGATCGCAAAACCTACTTCATAACCTAGATCTCGATTGTAGAAATTTTCTATTATTGTTTCTTCGATATGATAGTAAAAGTATCTCCACAGATTATCTGATGGTAGACATTTATTCACAGATTCATTTCTACTATAAACTTTTTTAGATAGTTACCCAAGAAGTGGTTGGAATTTCTTCATTTTTTTTATCTTACTTGTACTGACGTTTTACCTATACACGTGACAAAAATACATTTTATTATTTTGTCATGGTAAAGATAAAGAAAAAGTTTTACCTTTTCATTTGAAAAAGAACAGTTTACAATCACGTCCCTTTTTTATTTTTATACGCTTTTATTTTGCACGGCGTTAACGACAAATTTAAAGTTTAAGATGTAATGTTATATCTATATCTAGCATTTATATAAACATTAGACTACCCGTATTAACTAAATATTTACTTTTTGATTTGCTCTAATTCCTAAATTGAGAACAGAAGAAATAGCAAATATAAATAGTTATCGATCAGCCCAAAAATATTAAACGCTTTTAATACGTGGCCTTATAAATCTGCACACGAAACATGATAAAAGCTATATTACATTATACATTGTATAACTTACAATTAGTTTCCAATGTGTGTAACCTAAGCGAATACTGTCGAAGAAAAGAAATTTACCCTGTTAACCAACGTGGCAAATTCTCTCTATTCTCTGTATACAAATTATTCATTTGTACACATATTTCTCCTAATTGTATAAGCAGACGTATGCAATTTGTTATTGTACTTATTACACTAAAATCCACTGCAACAATTTTCGGTAACCACACTAATAGCAAGGTTATTGTACACCTTACTACTGAAACAATTTTTGATATTATTTGCCACACCACTGATTGTGATGATGTTTCCACCAAGTCGGTAGATCTAAAATTAAACCGTTTTGCGTTAGTAAAAATTCTTAAATCATCAATATTTACTATCGCATCATTTCATAAGTAGCAATTATGTAACTTTATAGACCATTTAACTTTACTTTGACCAAAGACCGATTTCGAAGAAACGAAGTCTTTTATGAATCACAACGGGACTGGGCGCAATAAACATTGTCTGTGCTGAGAATTATTTATTCTCAATTTAATCGAATCAAATCTTTCCTTTTACCTTGTTGTCATGGTAACTGAGAAAATTATCAGCAACACATTTTTACTCAAAGAGGTTTAATGGCGCTGGGGCCAGATTATTCTATATTATGTTCATATAGAAACAAAGCATTGACAACAGCTTTAAATGCTTATGTTCTCTAAAGTTATATGAAGTCACGTCCAATAAACACAGCTTAAAAATCATTATAATAAAATTGGATTAATGGTTAATGGTTACCATGAAATAAAATAGAAAAAAACGTAACAAAGTAAACTGATTTGCATTGGAAGTAAATCCGCTTTTGAAAGACTACAATAAAACGGCTCTTGTGTGAACTTTAGAACACTTATTGTGTAATTAACATACTCATCTATACGATAATTCATCGTGCCATCATCATTTATGTTACTCTTTAATCGGACTTCTTCCCCTTTTCCTTTTATTTTTGCTTCATACGATCTGATATCGACATATATAGCTATGTCAATTTTGTTGTCTCTGGGAAGAAACTCATTTATTTTCAATCTCAAATCTTTTAATGTTTTCATAGCCTCTGGAGATGCAATAGAAATAGACGAATAGACACGGCAAGCGTTATTAGAAATCCAATGCTGATAAATATGTTGCTTCCAGGTGTTAAATATGAAAGTCTAGTTCAGCCTTGTATGAAAACATTTAAATGCTTTTAATAACTTCAATTTGACAAACGTCAATGTTTGGACATTTCAACTGCAACTTTCAAAAGCTTTTGATACTTATACCCTTCTTAAACACTATATATTTCAAATGTGCTATGCTTATGATCCCTAATAAAAAAATCGAGAGTGTGCATTGTTCATTTTTAACAAATTTGTGTATTGACCTGTTTTTTCCCATTATATCTCTGTTCCATCTGTACAAAATATGCATAGTTTTTTTTAAATTCGGTTATTATATTTTTAACATTTGAATTATTTATAAAATTGTACTGGCTTTATGTTTTTTTTTATTTAATATTGATGTCACCCACTCCTCGGGGGTACGCCAATTGCAATCGGTAATACAATATTTTTTACTTTAAAATACTATTACCTTAACCTGATTTAAAAGGACACTTACAACTGACGAAAAACAAATATGTAAATATGGCTATGAAACAAAGCTTTTTTAACTTATCTTGTATTTGTTACGTTTTTAAATCTTGGTTTTACTAAAAATAATTAGTTTGACGCCCACTATTTGTAAGTATTTTAATAAAATAAAAATCAACTGTCCAAATGTACTTTTTTACTGACTAACGTATATCAAATAAATCGGAAAATCGATTTATATGTTATGGATTCAAAATTGCAACATTTATTGTGAGCAACTAAATTTAAATAGGTTGATGTTAATAAGTATACGACAATTATTATAGAACAATGTAACAAGAACAAAAAATATTCAAACGTGATGCCTCGAAAAAAGTCAAACTTTCTGGTAATCTAAATTGATAAAAATGACTACAATCAATAAAAGCGAACTTTAGGAGATAAATATAATACACACAGTTATAGATTCCACATATCGTTACCAATATAGTATTAAATATTTTACAATGTATAAAAATGCACTGTAAATATCATGTTTGAATGATCTTAAACACATAAGTTGAAAAATTCTTTCAATGACATCAATAACAAATGAAACAACCTACACTATGACTGTACATTGTATCACTGCTGCAGGGTTTAGATTTGTGTGCCTTTGTTTGCCAATGCTCTTAAATAGTTTAATGCCTTAAGTATATATCGATCTAAAACTAAATATAGAGATGTTAATCAACATCTATAGAGATGTGCTAAGATTAAACTAAGATCATACTATAAGGGTTCCATGTGCTTGACACAGAAAGCCGCTAATCGCATCCCGGGATGTCAAGTAGGGAGGGTGTGTACTATAGGAGTCTAGTTGTGAATGACAACGAATAACATGTTCGGAGAGTTCCACAGTCTATGCATAATAAAGACCCGTTTTTGTTGGATTTCGCAAAAGTGTAAGCTCAATTCTTCATCCTGCCCATTACTCCATACCTTTCGAGTGGTAGTCAAATAATTGTTTCCTGATGTCCGACCTCGTTTGTCTTTTGATGTCCTGTTTGTTAACTTGTCTCGTCCTGAATAAAGCATCCAGAAGTCTTATCAATATTTAACAAACGATTTGTTTTTAATTGAATAAATGTATAAATTACGACATTATATCTGTGTCGTTTTATTATAAGACTATTTTGTTCGACAAATAAGGTTTTTGAATAGCATGCCAATCAAGTAGGATAAGAAGAATCATTTTAATTAGTTTAATATGAAAAGATTATTTTTTTTATAGACTAGCATGTAATATTTTATCTAAGCATAAGTAATGTTACTGTTCGTTACGTGTATTAAGTCTTTAAAACATAATTCAGATCTTTAATGTTGTTGTATTGCAAACACGTATTTGTATAATTATAGTTATAATAGTTCCTTATTTAATTTATGCATAAATTCATTAAAGCAAGATTCGTTCAACAAGTAACAAAATGAGCTAAAATGTCCTACTATTGTTATTGATATTCTATACTTGCGCTACTAAATGATAAAAATGAAATGTAAGCAAAAAGATTAAATTATCATAATTATTATAATTATGTCAAAGATTTATTCAAATGTGGAACAGCTATTTTGACCATAATTAACACAAGTAAAATAGAATTAAGCATATGAATTTGGAACACCCTAAGTGATCCATTTGCTCAGATCATATTTGTTTGCTGCAAGTTCTGAGCGTTTGTTTCTTGTTGTGCTTATGATTTTTCTGCTGACCATAATTGTTGTGATATCTTACATGGATTGTGCTTTTTTCTTACTAGTCATTTCCTTCTTCCTACCCTTATATAGTTTTTTTTCATTGCGGGAGGTTGCTGGAATACCAGTGCAACCCTCCGACATTCCCCGCTTATCAGACTTGTGGTAGCATTGCTGATAAATTATTAATATAAAGGGCAAGTAAAATCGCGAGTTTACTCTTCCGAACTATTAACTATCTGGCGCAAAATATCCGTGTATAATTCTGATGTTTGACTCAATAAAATATATTGTAATCGTGATATTTGTCACTACGCATTATATTGTTTCGTGGTAGTTGTACTATGCCTTATAAGTGAATGCACTGTAGTTATGTATTTTAAATCAAATTTTATTTGAAAATAAGCAGATTAATTGGATACATTATACATGCTTTCTTATTACTAAGTTTGAAACTTAAAGTCTGATGGTTTTGATAAAGTTTTTATCTATTTCCGCCCTTGTCTAATGTAAATACGTGAATAGAAATCAATAGCGACAATATCTATTTAAATTTGAAAAATCGTGACGACTATGTAGGCTAAACGTTAAATAACCCATATGTGCATACCAAATGTTTTTGAGTTATCGAAATAATACAGCTCTGATCAAGATCACTGATCATTTATAATGTAGTATTATTAAAAAAAACGTATGATATATTTTGAAATCGTTTATACTTGTTCCAAAACTAATGATGTCAATTAAAGTTTGTACTTGTCCGAGGCAGCCAAGAAAAAAATGTACTTTACAGCTCTCTTGGAGGTACGAGTTGGGAGAGAATCGGTCATGTTATTTTCATACTCCTACTCTTTTTTTCTTGGACTTTGCTTATTTACAAATTGTATTTTCTGCAACCCACCAACCATTTTAGAAAAAGGTCTTCACATATATTTCCAGTGGATTTTCAAATTAACAAGTAACAAATGAGCCATAATCCTCGATTATTTCTTTCATGTATTGATGCGTTGGATTTTCTGGAAGATGTTTATGCGCAATATTACTTGAATCTTAGTTGGAATTATTCTTAAGAGTCCCGTGTTTTCATTTTGTAAAAGCTACAAATATTGTTCCCACAGATTTAAATGCTGTCCATTGTACAAATCGACCTTATATTATTCATATTTTAATACCTTTTATACCATGATCTTTTAATTTGATATAATTTGATATAATTTGTCTATCCAACTTCAGAGTAGATTTTTATTCGATTTTTATAATCTATTTTTAATAGTTATTATAAATTTCTTATTCATAAATATATATTGTAAGGACAATAAAGGACGTTTATTAAGCATTAATATAGATTGAAGTATAACAACACTTATTTTTACAAGAAATAAAAGCTATTATTCATTAATATTTTCCGCATAATTTACAACACACTTACGTTCTGCAGAACTACTTCTCCACACTGTTTTTATTTTCGATACTCAACACCACATATCGGCAAATTATCATTACTTCCTTAATGTTTTCTTTACTAAATAAAGATAAAAAAATATTTTTTTAATTTCCTTGATTTTATATATATTTAAAAGGATCGACATTATAAACATTTAAAACAATTCGGCTACATTCAGTACAGAGTGTGCCAAAACAATTTTTAGCCGAAGTAAAGAAATAAAAGCGATATACAGTGTTTGAAAATAAAGACTATTTTCTACGACCATTGAAAAAGATAAAACTGTGAGATTCGATTCTGTTGAGCTCTTCCAGCCTCTTAACGCATCGAGTAAAAAAAACTTCCGGAAGTGACTTTGAACTATGATTAATTGACTGTTATTTGTACAAGCAATGACTGTTTCTTTGCATACAACAAACATTTTAAGTTCATATCTTTCATGCAATTGTAAACTTTTGATTTGCATGTCGTTTATTAAAATATGTACAAAACAGAGTAAAGTTATTATATTATGATCGACTGATAATTTGAAATAAAACAATCATTAATTTTTTCTGTTAACATGATATCTTTTTTAAATTGAGATTTTTAAAAGTTGTATTTTACCACAACAATGGAAAGACCTTATTCTATTTCATCATTATTATTAAGTTTTTTTAACTCTCTGGACGTAAAAAAGCCTTTACGGTATTACTTGTTTATAATTAAGTTCTTTCTTGTCTTCGGAAAGCCCTTACTGTATTTATTCGGTTTATTATTATTAGGGGCTTTCCCGTCTAAGACTGAAAAGCCCTTATTATATTTTGAATATGTGGCTGTTATTAAAACGGTGATGTTTGCCATTAAAAGTGTGTCGCAAATTTTGTCCTAACGGAGTTATCGACCATAACACTGGAAAGTTTTTCTGTGCTTCTTCTCTGACAGAGTAACGATATCGCTTCGAAATATTTTTCAAAGTCTAAAGTCTAGGTTCGTGCAACTTTGTCACATTTCGCGGTTAGAATTTCACGACGTCATATGGGAGTTTTCTCCCCTTATATATTGATTATAAGAGACATGCCGCCAAATCTCATCAACTACATGTAGATTGATTGGATGTTTACGTCCAGCGAGCAGTATTTCAGCTATATTCGGGATGGGAACAAGTTAACAAACAATACATCAATTGAAAAAGGGGTGGGATGGGATGGGACACAGGGAACAACATTTCTACTGCCACTGCAAAAGTACGGAGCATTGGGTAGGGTCGCAGAATTTAGCCTTTTGTAGCGGCTACAATGTGCCTACTCTTTTTCGGAATCTACAAACGGGATCTTTATCGTGCAAGGAGCGTGGCACTCTGCAAACACGTTTCCCACTATGGTCCGCGGCCAGGCTTTCCGTATTATGACCTGACAACCCCCGACGAGAGGATCTCCCCTATTCGCCATCCGGGGACACGCTGGGCTGTGTGGGTCGAGCACTGGGAACCGTCCCTGTATGGTCCCAGAACTACATGAAGAAGAGATACAGACCTGGTGTCTTCACCATAAACCCTTTTAACCTTTAACCTTAAAAATGGTCAGAAAGGCAAAGGTCACATTCTGGATTTTGTCCTCTTCTTGTGTTTACTACTCCACTTATACTGCAAAAGATGCAGGAAAAGCAGAGTACAATGTGGAAAGTTTTAAAAGTTGTAAAAGTTATTTCGCCGGCAATATTATACGAATGCGATAAGGTATAATAATTCGTTAGTTTTAGTAATGTTGCAGTTAAGCATTGTACTTGAATATTTGTGCTAACTCTACTGAGTCACGTAAGCTTTGCAGTCGGGAGTTGTTTTTATTTTACGCTCGCCTTGCTTGTAGCATTTGGCCTAGAAAAACAACAACACAAATTTAGATTAGGATGCCATGTTATAATTGTTCGTAAAATGTTCTTGTTGCTGACATATTAACGGGGATTAAATTAAGAACAAACGTGACTTTCGAGCACTCCGTTGATTATGCAAAAATATTCTCAAGTAATTCATAGAAGCAACGTTTTAAAATTCTAAACTACCTCACACATACTATTAAGAACTTAAGTATATTTAAGTGGTTTTGCTTATGATATTAAAATTCCGGAACACGCATTCACTCTCCATCCAAATAATACAAACACGCCTTGAATTACGCCAGCAGTCATTCTTTCCCCTCACTATACGAGATTGGAACAATCTTCAACTGAGCACTGTTATGAGTCACTCTGTTGAGACATTCAAAACAGCTGTTTCAGCAATCATCTACTAAATCACACATTATCTGTATATAGGTTTATTTTAAAATATTTAAAAAATTATCTATTTTTTTAATTTCTACTTGTGCCTAGCGCGCAGTACCACAAATTGGCGGAATCTTCAATGTGTTGAAGGCGGCCAATCAAGAAACAGAAACAGAAACAGAAACAGACAACCACAGACATTTTTTAACCTGACCATTTTCTTCTTTTCTTGAAAAAAAACTTTTGTATTAACAGTACTTTGCGCTTTATAGCAAAATAAAACACACATTACTTAAACACAAGTTAGCGCAAAATAGCGTCTCTCTACTGTTCAACAGCCGTAAAGCTGGTTAGCTCAATATTTGTAGCAAATATAGTAACATGTATAATCAGTATAATCATTATAATCAGTAAGAATAGGGATTCAATTTTCACCGAAGGTCAAAATTCTTGGGTCAAGGTCATATAAAAGCAACAAGAGGTAACACTTAAAAAAAGGTTATAAAAAGGTTTTAGCAACCATATATTTTCCGAATCTTTGGGACGCACTTTTGTGAACTTTGTCATTTTACAATTGAAAGTGGAATTTTATCCCAAACATCATGCATAAAAGTCCTTAACAACCATAAATTATCTTACTCTGGACCACTTGCTTTATTCAAATTACAAAACTCGTTGACCAAATAAAACTTTGATCCATTGCTTATAAATTTTTTCTGGCGTTGAAAAGCAATCGGCATTTTTTTAAATACTAAAAGTTATATTTTAGTTGATCAATATACCCGCTTATTGTCCCATTTCTTATCAGATGTCTTTTTAATTATTGATTGCATTTCTTATAGTGATTTCTTGAAAGAGTTAATTAGAATGAAATTAGATCGTTGATACCACTTTTATAAAGCTGTTGAACGCGTTGTGAAGTAACACAAATAGTTACAGATACTCTTGGAAATCTTATCGATATCGACTCTCCATTTGTGACGCATTATAAGCTAAATAATGACCATTTGTTTGTTGTATATTTAAAGTGTTTCTTGCATATTGTGAGTTTGTAAAATCAGACCTAGATTTTGTTTCTTTTGAACACATAGACTATCTTCAGTATTATGTTGTAAGTATTTAATTCCAGTTTTTATACGAAACATATTTACCAAAACTTTTAATTTAAGAATGAAGTAAACTTGTTTTAAGTCAGTGGCTAGATACAAATTACATATTTTTATCTACAGTATTCGTAGGAGTAGACAGACAGCGATTCAGTTTGTCGGCAGTCTAAAAAATTCTTCAAAGTCTCCTTTTATATAAAGAACACACGAGAGCTTAACGTGTGTTTCACCATTCACTATAACGAGACAAGTTTCTCACTTAAGAAAGAAATATTAGTACAGTAGACTCCAATTTGAATCAGACTGAATTTTTTGTCATATTGTTGTCAGGGTGGTAGGACGAATTGGGACTCACTCAGTTTCATGTTTATTTGTATAATAAAACTTATGTGTTGACACCCATACGTATTAATCTTCTAGAAATAATTCAAACATTAGTATTTTACTGTTCGATTATGAAATGGAGACACGAAAGTATAATGATTTCACACTTATTTTTCTGATGAAGCTTTAACGTTTCACTCTAGGACGTACTAAGTATTTTTTGTTTGATGCTGAAAGGCCCTAAGAAGAAAAATACTAAGAATTCGCAAATATTGTTTTAAAGGCAGTCGCATCATTTGAATAAAAGATGCATTTAAGCTAAGAAAATTCAACTACAACGAAATGTAAATAAATAATCCAATTGTATTGCATTTACATTCTTAGACTTATGTCATGGCATCACCATTACTGGCTCCAAGGACGGTTTACAACGCATAAAGCTGCAACCTTGTCCACTGGTGGCGCAAAACGACAGCTTGTCTGGTAATCATACTATAAACCTAAGCTTCGACATCAGTTGGTAAAATTAAAAATTATGCCATAATATCTGCATTAAAAGGGCAGAGGAAAGCGCCATGTAGCTGCTACACAAGCAAATCTCTTACGTACCCAACTTGCCAAACGTTTTTATGGCCGTCACAGAGTCATGACAATGGTCTCTATCAATCTGTAATTGTTTTATTTTTGCTTACGATTTCTCGTTCTGAATAATATCCGATTTTCCTTGCTTGCAATAAATACAAAATTACATTTGAAGAAAATGACCCATGTTCCATGTAACAACAAAACATACTAAACATTTTTTAATAGTCGTCACTGTAACCATCCGTCCTAGTGATCTTACGTCAGTTATAGTTTTGGTCCGAGTGTATATCTTATACTATTGGATAAGTTGACTTCAAACTTGGATGTTGGATAGATGAGTAGGGGTGCTAGTTAATCTTTTAGTTACCTCACGTAGTCTAGTTTTCTTTTCTGTAGTTAAAAACTACAAATATTTTAACGACAAGTTAAAAATAAATATAAATGTTGCTTTGTTTCGTATGATTTACTCACACATTATATTGTTAATTAAAAATGGTGTATCCTGACATTTGAAAACCACACTAAAACATCAGAAATATAGGGTTAATATCAAATATGTTTATATACGTCACATTAAGCCCAACACTGTTAGAATTAGATTTTACTAAAATCAAATTGTGTGCTAACCCTCAGTTGGATTCGAACTCACACCGTTGTGACACTGTGGCACCAATTCGCCTGCATTAAGTCCAGCGGTTTAGAATCCTCGGCCAAATCTGCTATATGAAATGATGTTTTAGAAATCCGCTGGATAGATGTATCATATGGTTGTCACAATACTTCGACGTTTGTATATAATTTACTTACTGTGACTATATGACAAGTAACTTTGTCATCCTATATAATATATAAAAAATGTTGAATTAGATTACTGTCAGATTAATACGTATTGGTTACGAAAATTCCATCGTCACAAGCTAGTAAAATGTAATTTTTCTATGTTTACGATTCACCTCTGTATTTTTAATAGCAGATTTTGCCGAGGGGTCTAAACCGAATGCAATATTCGCAATTGAAAAGACCTGACAAATCCGATACAATGATATATTTAAGAAACTAAATTTACTCCAATCGTGTCTATTAATATGCCAACACCACTGCCCGTATTTCAAATACAAACAACCATGCAAGATCTAGACATCGGAGAATACCTACAATCTTTGTAAAACGTCGCATGGAGAATGACAATGCATTAATGATCGAACGAAATCCGTATTCAACAGGAGGATACTATCAGACGCCGCACTTCCATTAATCACACAGCTTCAAACAGCATTGTGTTTTTATCTACGTCGCACTACTATGAATGCCTCAATTACATAGGACAAAGGCATCAAGGATAACTGGTAAATCCACATACAAACGTACCACAGGAATTACTATAAATTCTATGTGGATTCTTAAAAAATGTACAGAATTTTAGAAAATTTTGAAATCGAAATCGATATAAAAAATGTATACCTCCTTGATAAACTAAAATCCCGCCAAAAATGAATCATGCGTAAAGCCTTTGCTTTTATATATAAATATGGAGTTTAGGCTACAACAATACGTAATTTGATACTAAACAATGAAGGGCAAATATTATGCTACAAAGAGAAACTGATTTAAAGTTGGAAATATTGCATTGTAACTGTTGGAGGATGTTGTTTTCAGCAGGTTATATTCATTCTAATGGATACAAACTGACCCACTTTTGGCTAATTTGTTACTGCATTCTTACGAAACTGAATTTCTTCAGCGTCGTATTAAAACATATATATATAAATAAAAGATATATAATGTACTTTAAATTAACAACCACCAATTTGCTGAGTGGCTTCCGTTAATATATCCTTGAAAACTGGAAACTAAAGAAACCACACAAACAGCTTCATTTGAATAATTTTTAGAATTACACCTCGAATATGACTCTAATATTCATCTCACCACAAGACTTCACGACACACGAGACGATTTAAATTTTAAAATTATAAACTTTTCTCACTTGTGCAGCAATATTTCAACTTCTCCTGCATACGGTGACTATATTTCGTAATTCAACAGGCATACAAGAGCTTGCAGTAAGTATATTGATTTTTGCAAAAGTCTTCGGGTAGACTTATAAACCAAGGTTACAAAACAAAACTCATCCGCGCTTTTAATAAGTTTTACTATAGTTACCATTTCCTAGTTATTACATATATATTCGGTTCGTTTTACGATATGATTGCAGAAGTTTTCCTAATTTTTGAATTTAGTTCATAGTGTTTGTGATGTCATAATCATTGGATACACCTAGTATTGACAAGTGGTGCATGATACTCAACTATTTTAGTGACAACAGTAAGGTAAACCGGAAGTTTGGCATGCTATGAAACATGGTTTAACCCACTAGTTGCTTTAGTTTTGGTGTTCGTTTTGTTTCTCGTTTTTGCCGGTTTCTTGGACTTTGATTTGTGGATTGTGTTTTAAGACAGTTTCAGGTATTTTGTTATTACCTTCATTTATAATATTCTATGATTAAGTAACCCAAGCACATTTACACGCATTGCAAAATAAAAACGAACTGAAATAAAAAATAAAATACGGATGTTTAATTTTTTTATTAGTGAACAGTCACCACATTTTAAATAATTTAACATTAGTAACAGCAACTCATTAAGCAGCTGTCTATGCAATACCAATCTCCAGTCGGTCTTATATGCTATAGCATTCATAACAAAGATAACTATGTTCTTGTACAACAATTGTCTTACTTAAACAAATCCTGTGCATATATGAATAAGTAAAGAAAATATATAATTTAATAACTTCAAAATACCATTTTACAAGTGTTATTTTGACTACCATGCTAGACATCATGCCAGTTATGCCTTGTCTTTCTTTAAATAATGTTGAAATAATAATGTTGAAATATATTCAAATTGACGTTTTGAAGGTAGATTGTAAAAAACAAAAACATAATTTTGACAGGTCTGCGCACGCTTCTATTTTCGTTTTTTTCTGTTTTGTCATGTCTTGTACTAACAATGAAGTCGATACGATTGTATTGCTTTGACTGAGTAGTAATGAAAAGTAGAAACCCAAGTTGAAGATTGCCAATTCCATTTTGGTTTTGATAATGGATTTTTTCGTATTCACTCGATATCACATAAGTTATTTAGTTACAAATTTTTTTAGATTAAGTTATATCGACTAAGGTTTGTCAGTTTAACAATTTTTGGGTATGCATATGCTCTTGTCTACCTATACACCACAAAATACAAAACGGTTCTGATCTGATTTTGTCCGTTAGTATATAACTTTTCAAACATGTTTTTGAATGTGGATTTGTAAATGTTCATTTTGATTGAAGCAAAGTTATTGAATTTATGGTTAATTCAGTAGATACAATTTTATTTTTCCTTTCTATCGGTAAAGAAATCATTTTTTATTTTTATTAAAATGCTAATTACATAATCTGGTAAATTTATCACAGTGACTGCATAAAATATTGTCGTTAAAATTTTCAATATCGAAGTGAAATGTTTTCTAAAATTTGCCCAAAAGCCCAATGATTCTACTTCTATTTCACATGAACCGTCTTTATCGTGAATATTGATGATAATGTTATGTTTAGCTTCTTTGACTCGTAAACAGCACACACTTTCCGACTGGCATAATATTTTGATGAGGACGTTCTTTTCTACATATAAACTGCCGGTAGAGGTTACTTCTCAATTTTTGCAAAATCTCAGTTTCTTTTAGATCTAGCATCAACCGTGTCAAAGGTATCAGTATATAACACACGTGATCTGAAAGAAAACCGCAATTATTAAATGTTAAGTGTAAAATCAGTTGAACTGTCTTATAATTCATCATAAACAATTATTGCGGTTAGCCCATTTATCTTAACATTGAAATGTAATGTGGATTCTTCAAGAAACAATTTGCTTGAATTCGCAAGAATGTTTCATTAAAATAGTTAAATTATGAAAAAGTTCTCACTAGTACTTGATATAAGTATAGGTACATTAGGCGTTCCCATTGTTCAACAGACAGAACTGGTGGCGAATAAGTGTTGTAATACTGTTCCGGATGTGTCAGATTATTAGAGTAAAGATTGACAGCATACTATAGTGGGTAACGTTTTTGTACAATACACTCTCCTTTTACAGTAAAGACCCATTTAGTAGAATCCAAAGAGCGCATTTCGCCAAATGTTTCGTTAATACAAAACTCTTCGTACTTTTCCAGTTAGTTTAGATTAACATTTTGAATTGTTTTTACTTTTCGGACTGTTAACAGCGTTAGGTAAGCGATACATACTAGTTAGTAAAAATGTTTAGAAATAAAAAAACAAATTCAGATACCCAGTTGTGATATAAATCTATAGGTTAAGATAATACTGTAGCGTAGGTTTATTAATTTTCAAAAGAAGAGAATCTTTGAACTTATACTATAACTTACTATATACATCCAAATTATACATTTTTGACAATATCTACGTGATCAAGGCGTGTTCGACTTTCTTTCACACAATTACCGTATTTACGGATACAAATTTCTTTCTGCAGCCCCTATACTTGATGTTTATCGTCATTGTTACATTTAATTTGTCTATTGTATATACACACATTAACTCTTGTTTTTAAATTGTCTTTAGGCAAATCAATATACTTGTAATAGTTTACAAACCTTGTTTTATATATAAATATATGTTTTTTGGTTATTGTGAATGAAAAAGTAATAGGGGACTATTATCCCTATGATTATTCCTGGGTCAGAGGGATGTGTAAAACACAGGATCCCTAGTCTGGATATTACTCGGTCCACTAGGGCAAAATGTAACGAGCAATTGTTAAGTAAACTTGTTATTATTTAAAAAAAAGTGTGTGTTTCGTTTGTAGAACTTTATGCCCACGTTCCCGAACAAAAACTTCGAGGACGTAATATACTTTATTCAAAACAACCTTAATATTTTGAATGTTGTGGAGGTGTTGGACCCTAGGACCTAAAAGTAATTTGGAAAATCAATACACGCAAAAGATTATATCAGGACGTGCTTTCAATTTGACGTGTTTTCCATTCGGATTTTAATCGTTTTTACTCACGTTCTGAACACAATGCAGAGTTAATTGCTTGTTTCTGACACTTTAATGTTTTCATGAAAATTACAACTTAGGAAAAATTAGTTTTAACACAAAATATATCATATTGAATTATAATTAATTTTCTCATGAAGTTTACTTTAAACAGATGTTTAACGACTAAATTTTAGCGACAAAAGGAAAACAATGGCCTCGCAGCTGAATGAAATACTGATAGAAACTAATAACGATTACTATTTAGACCTACATTTATATCATCTAGATTAATATGGAATATTTGACACTTTGTTTTTAATACAGATGTGCTATATTCATTTGATAGGTAATTTAAAAAAAAGAGCTACTGACAAATTCTGTGAATGGCGACAGGCCCGATAAATCTACTTTTTCAGCAATGCATATCAATGGGAAAATGTAAAAATTACCGACAAAGAAAGATTGTTCTTAACTTTCTTATATAGATTTGTTTTATTAATTTTATAAATTAAATTGTGAGTTTTGTTTTTAGTTTATTTTAAATAGTGTGTGTTGTGTATTTTGTATAATTATGACAACATCCATATCTCATTAGTTAGAAGCATTTTCCTTTATGTACGTACCTAACTTGATAGGTTTCAGTCTCGTTTTTATAAATGCATGTTTGCAAGTTCCCGTTAATCAATATATTGGCTTGCAAACGAATAGCTTTTCCTGGTCTTTTACGATTATGTTGTAAAATCGTGTATGAACATATAAGTCCAGATCAACATTTTGTCCTTGAGAAATTATATTACAGATAGATGTCCTCAAACTTTGTAATGTAGTCATTGCCTCTGCAGATAGATTACCAGTTTTTTCCTCAATTTCAATAGCTGTCTGTATACCTTCATGACATTCATTTGCATTGATCTTCATTCTATGAATATTTACTCTTACTATGCACACTACTTAATTCTGAAATAACTAAAGAGAAAATATATCAACTATTTTTAACTTCAAATATTGCAGATCTAATGCTAGAATTATGAACACTGTATACAGTAAACTATTAGCAAAATAACGCTAATTATAAATCGACGCTGGTCATACTTATGTCATTGACAAACAATAATTTGGGATATTGATTTTCACCAACGATCAACTTAATTGTGAGAAAGGCAGCAATTTTTTATGGAATGACATCGGGTCAAAATTCGTAATGCTTCATTCATCATTCTTCATCTTTCATTCATATTTTTTCATTCTTAATTCGTCATTTTGTCATGCTTAAATCATTATTCTGCATCCTTCATTGATCATTCTTTTAATTCATCATTTGTCATGCTTAATTTATTATTATTAATTCTATATTTTTAGTTCTAGTTTCCTTTATTCTTTATTGTAAATTCGTTATCCCATATTAAATTCATAATTCTTATTTTAACATTTCTTTCTTCTGTCGTCGATATTTGTATTTCTTAATAAACAACAGTAGTTTATAACAAGCATTTTGAAAGAAATAATATTGAATAAAGCATAAAGAAGTAGAATAAAACATTACGAATATTGAATGAAGGATTAACCACAAAGGACGAACGATGAAGAATTTACTATGAATAATGACCAACTACTACGAATAATGACCAACTACCAACTAAAATGACAACATTTTTCGCGCTGCATCCAAGCGTTTTATTTTTGTTTTCAAAAGGTCATTCGGATTCTCTCTAGCATTTTCATTTTGTTTAAAACATTCAGTACAAGATGCGATAGCACCCAACTTCTGAATAATAAAAATAGACAAAATTATGTATATCTGTTGTATATCATTACTTGCTGATATTGACGAGTGTGTTGATTAAATCGAACTGTATTCGGTTAAAATGGAGCCTACGCTACTTATTATATAAATTTAGCGAATCAAAATTAAGTTTTCGTATTCGTATAATATTGTGAATGTGACTGTGAGGAAAAATGTTAACTGTTTATTGCCAAAGTAAAAACTATTTCTACAGGTAACAGGGTATGCCAGCACATGACGTACAAGCCGAAAATCTGGAATGCCCACTGGTACTTGTCTGAGTCTCAGTAATGTTTGTATCCAGATACGTATATATTGGGAAAACAATTTCAGACAGTGGGAATATCTTCGAGTCATACCCATTTCCACTTAAATATTTCAGAAAAATTAGCTCATATATTGTTTTTGTAGTCTCACGAAGAAGGATGTACAGATAATTTGGGTATTCCTGAAAAATAGATCTTGGATGATTTTTTTTCAAAATCACAGCTGGACTAGTATAACAAGTTGGTTTATAGGTTCCTGATCACATGCACTTGGGGTCAGGATAATTTTCTTTATGGAATAAAACGCCAATAAATGAGTTTACGGTGTGTATTCACTCTTTTGGTAACTAGTTTGAAACGTCTTATTGCGAAATATTGCCTCAGAAAAATAATATTTTTTCTTTATTATACTAATTTCTCTTTATTAAGTTTTAGTATAATCAAGAGAAATTTATATGTTTTAGTTTAGCAGCTGTGTTAAAAGCTGATGGAATTTAATTGCACAAAATATTTACCCACTTTGGTAAAATTTGTTGACAAATGACTGTTCCCAAGTCTGGAAAATAAGGAAAAAAATTTCAAACTATTCCATAATAGCAGGTGCACAACTTCAATGTGCAATCTTGCTGTAAATAATTCAGAAACCTGGGTTGAACACTGTAGGAGGAGCTGATTGTACAAAATAGACACGCTTTTTTGCCCGACTGCTCGATATTAAAATGTTGACCTGAATTTGCAGCAAAGTTGGGTGGCACATACTAGACTGTCATTTATTATTAATCAGTGACCTATTTACCAATTATTATACTGGAATAATTTACAAAATGAGATTATCAAGTTTAGCACAAGTAGGGCATTACTAAGTCAAAATAAAGTTAATGTATGTTTCGTTAGCACTTCACCAGTGCTTGATCTTAAATGGTCATAACATGTTTAGGGTAGGCACAGAAACATGATAGTTGAAGTAATAGAAAACACAAATATATTTATTTTGGCCTTATCAAACAACTTGAATGCAAATTCATATACAACATTTATCGGGGCCTCGGTGGCTTTTGTTAGTTCCCTTTCTAGTGGTCAGATTTATGGCATATCTCACATTTTTCACTACTTTTTTGATACATGTATAAGACTTATGGGGATGCAAGACACCATCTGCTACTTTTTGTGAAAATCTTGAAATATCACCTTTAATGAACAATTTCTTTCATTATTAACTCATAATTTCCATAAAATGATAAACTAAAAATAATAATGAACTACGCATGCCTATACTACTTCATTAATTTATTAATAGTTTAAATACAAAGCTATTGCTTAAAAAAGTTGGTATTAGCAAACATGATGTTAAAGATATTTTGACATCTATCACACCTGTGAGAAACATAGTATTCTCGTGGAAAGTTTTATTATTTCGCTAGAAATGAATAAAAAAAAGCAAAATATAATTTAAGACTTATAAAAGAATTCTTACAAGAAGAGAATACAAAAAGGGTGGTCCTATACGCGATAGTACCTGTTGCTTCCCACAGCAATTTCTCCACGATTTCAAATGGCTGATTTGATTAAATATTAAGATATAGTATAAGTGATCTATAAAATTAAAGTACATACCTTGTAATCAACATGTTTGCCATATCCATCGATATCCGATCGGATTCCTCCATCTGAGTACGAAAATGAGTCTTGGAGATTGGGACAATAAAACATTCAAATGCACGACAATTAAACGCTTGGATGCACTTGGATGTAGTGCGAGAAATGTTGTCATTGTTGTTGGTAGTTGGCCATTATTCGTAGTAGTTGGTCATTTTTCATAGTAAATTCTTCATCGTTCGTCCTATGTGGTTAATCCTTCATTCAATGTTCCAAATGCTTTATTCTTACTTTTTCTGTTCATTCAACGTTCTTTCTTTCAAAATGTTTATTCTAAACTAGTAGTTTTTCATTAAGATATACAAATATCGACGAAAGAAGAAATAAATATTAAAATAAGAATTATGAATTAATAATAAAGGATAACGAATTTACAATAAAAAATAAAGAATTAACAATAAAGAAAATAGAACTCAGAATAAAGAATAAATAATAGTGTTATAAATATCCAACATTATTCATTTCTATTGTATAGACTAAATCTATGTTATTCACGTTTCATTTGACATATATTGTATGAATTTCACTTCTGTTCTTGTGATTTACCCCCTCAATTGTGTTGTTCGTAATAAAAATTTCTTGCTTTAAACTTTCAGATTCGTGTCAATGTATTACACAATTTTTGTTGTGTTTGATTAAACTAGTATTTTGAAATGATTGTTTTAATCAAAAGCTTATAAAAAAGCTGTCCATCATATTGATGTTGATTCTTGAATGGAATATTATGCAATCAATTAAAGCTGCAACAAGTTTACTGCAATCTAACATCTCTTATGATAGATAATAATGAAACTAGATGTATATTACATTAAGAGTGGAATATTTCGAGATATATTAATCCCACCTAGATATACTTCTGGTGCTGAGATGTCATTCATAACTAGAATGTTAATTTATCTTGCGTGTTGTTCTGTTTGAATTTTTAAGTGGTGCGCAACGTCCGTTTCCAATTGGAGGTGAATTTGGAATTTGTAATATCCTTTATTTCACACTCATGAAGATATTTATGATCTAACTAGCAGTAAAAAACATAGTGTCACATATATTTCGAAATAAAAGAATTAAGGTAATGTCTGATCTCTTTCTGTTTTAAGTTTTAACAGATCAGAGATTACAAATCTTGGTTAAATTACTTGATCATTTTCATACTTCTAGAATATAATAATAACAATTTAAGTGTGTATGTTAAAAACATATCTAATCTGCCATGACTGTTGTACATTGTCCCAATTTACAAGATAATCTGATATTTACACAAAATGATGTAAATTGTTATTAATGTTTAACAAGTACATACCACAGTATTATATAATACTTAAAGCCTCATAATCGTTCAGACAAGATTCCAGATTAACATTTAACATTGAAGTATGTCAGAGATGCTGTAAATTGTAGACAGAATTCGTTACTTGTAAGCAAACTATAGTGGTAACCGTGGATGTTTTTTTAACCAAATCTATGTAAAAAAAAACATGCCATAGACACATTATGGTCGTTTTATGTCTGGACTACAAACGTTATTTTAAATAAATGCAAACATTCTTCGAAAATTGAAACAATCGATATACCATAAAGAATAGATTGTTTTTTGTTATTCGCTTTATTTTAAGCATTATCGACTATCTTTTTATTGGATTGTCTGATACCATTTGAACGTGAATACAGGAAGCAGGATATTATAAACTATTGATTGTTTAACTGTTTATTTTATTATCTGGCGCATAATATTTATCAACACTTCCTTGTTTCCAATAGTAATTTTCTTGGATTTTGTCATATTATAATCCTGCCTTCCTGTAAGTAACGCTTGCACAAATAACATATTTATATCCTATTATTAACTTATATCAACCGGAAGTATAACTTTAAATTGTTGTTGGATTCAATAGAGGACTATGCCAGAAAATGGGCAAAGCAAGAGGACCAGGAGGTTGATACCTTGTCAGTGTGGGTAAAGGCCTTGAGTTCATTGATTCAAATAAGAATAAGTCGCTGAAGAAGGTCTATGAGTACTAAAGCATTATCAATCTTCAGAAATCTTGATTCTCTTAAAACTTGGTCTTACATTCATGGAACGACGCTTTAATAAACATCCAACTCAAAATAATCTTGACCAATTCCGAATTTTTCGAGCGAAAGCTCGCAGGGTAACGAACAAAGACGACGCACCTCTTGGCGTAACTTTGTTTCTAAATTAAATAACCATACCCCTATGAATAAAATTTGGAACATGATTCGTAAAATTAAAGGTAAAAACAGTAAAGCAAATGTCCATCATTTGCAACACACTCCTCTGCTGAAAATTATCATCCCAATTTTCAGCGGATGAAAATTCAAAAAGAAAAATCAAAACTTAAATTTCCAGTCAAAAACTTTAGAAGATTATAATAAACCTTTTTCTTTGGAAGAGCTAAAAACTTCATTGAACAAATCTCACGATACAGCATGTGGTCCAGATGACATCCATTATCAACTTCTCAAACATCTGCCACAATCTTCTCTCCAATGCCTTCTGAATCTTCTTAACAACATTTGGGAAACGGGTGACTTACCATCTATTTGGAAAATGGCCACTGTTGTGCCTATTCCAAAACCAGGAAAAGATCACTCAGAAGCGTCAACTATCAGCCTATAGCCCTCACAAGCTGTCTTTGTAAAACCATGGAAAGGATGATAAACGATCGCCTTGTCTGGTTTTTAGAATCCAACAACCTTCTGTCCAATATCTAATGTGGATTTAGACAAGGGCGAAGTACCCTAGATCATCTGGTGCGTTTTGAAACATACATTAGAAACGCATTTGCCAAAAATGAATATGTTGTGTCGATCTTTTTCGATCTAGAAAAAGCTTACGACACAACATGGAAATATGGCATTTTAAAAGATCTTTTTGATATGGGGTTGAATGGTAGACTTCCTACTTTCATTTCTAATTTTTTGTCTGATAGAGAATTTAAAGTTCGTTTAAATTCAACTCTGTCTGACCCGTTTGAACAAGAAATGGGTGTTCCTCAAGGTAGCATCTTTTCTGTTACTTTATTCAGTATTAAAATTAATAGTCTTGCTCAAGTCTTGAAAGATAATATTGATGGTTCTTTGTATGTTGACGATTTTCTCATTTGTTATCGAGGAAAAAACATGAATAATATTGAACGTCAACTACAGTTATGTTTATGTTAGCCTTCCGAACCTCACCTATAGACAGCTTATATGTAGAAGCAGTCGAGCCTTTGTATCAAAGAAGAATAAAGCTCGCTTTGCAATATGCAACCAAATTAAAGGCATACCCTGGCAACCCCGCCCACGACTGTGTTTTCAAACCTCTTTACCAAAACATTTTCGAAAAGCATACAAACAAAATTTAACCTTTTGGCCTTCGAATTAAATCTCATTTAGAAAATTCAGGTATAAATTTAGATGAGATTGCTGCAATCAGGATTCCACAAAATCCCCCTTGGCTAAACCCCAAACCGGTATTTATTTTTGATTTACGAAAAAATAAAAAGTCAGAAACAAATCCGTTAATAATACAACAAGATTTTGCAGAAATTAAATCTTGTTACCCTGACTATAGTACTATTTATACAGACGGGTCAAAAGATGACGATAAAGTTGCTTCAGCCGCTGTCTTCGGAGAGCTGGTTGAGACTCGTCGTCTCCCGTCTGCCTCATCCGTATTTACTGCTGAGGCGCAAGCTATTCTTCTTGCCATGAAAATAGTTGCTTCGCCAGACGAGTGCAAATTTATTATCTGCTCAGATTCCCTCTCGTGTCTACTTGCTATTCAAAATTTCAAAATTAAAAACCATTATATTTTTAAAATTACTGAAATTTACAAATCTCTAACAGCTGTGGGAAAAGAGTTTGTGGATCCAAAGTCACGTGGGAATCCATGGGAACACAGTGGTGGATCAGGAGGCAAAGAATGCACTGAAGAATAATGTAATAAACTGTGATATTCCTTTTACTGATTTTAAACCGTTGATTTTTAAATATATTTCCAGTTTGTGGCAGAGTGGTTGGGATCTCCAAGTTCATAATAAACTTCATGAGATCCAGCCACCACTGCACACAAATAATTTTAAAAGTTTTAGAGGTCGCAGATACCAAGTTGTTTTAACAAGATGCCGTCTTGGGCATACCAGGACTACACATAGTTATATTTTAAATAATGCGCTACGACCCGAATGTGTGCCATGCAACAGTCCATACACCATTAAGAATGTCTTGATGGACTGTGTGGACGTGGCCCACATTCGGGAACGTTTCTATTCTGCAGATACATATTTTAATTTATTTAAAACCGTCGCAGGCGACTCAATTTTAAAATTTTTAAAAGAAATTAATTGATTTAACAAAATTTAATTTCACTATTAATTGTGATGATTAATATCTTTTATTGTTTTAAGTACCATTTTTATCTGTATATATTCTCATATTATTCTATGAGATTACGTTTTATTATAAATGGAGGCATGACGTTCTGGTAATTTAAAAATTTTAATTTCCACGTCCTGAATATAGCTGAAATATTGCTTGCTGGACGTTAAACAACAATCAATCAATCAATCAACCGACATTCATGACATATATGTTGTTGTGCCAGCAGATAAGGCCCCTAACAACATTATTTTTATCTGCAAAAAACAATACATAAAGTGTTTAATTAATGAGTTACGCATGGACAGTTCACTTGGCAATCCTACTTACACATTTACTGTGCTTTCAAAAGATGAGATTATTGAAAATCACAAATCGGTATTGGTATCCTTTGGTCTCAAAATCAAAGTCGAAGATTGTGTGATCTCCCCTTATTATATTGAATACCAAAACTTCACAAAAATCTAGGATCGTCTAAGTGTACTACCAAAACACTATCGCAACTCCTGACCACTATTTTAACAACAGTGAAGACAGCGACACTTTCTACTCCAGGAGTAGAATAAATTAAATGTCGATATTAAAAAATTCAAAAGACCTGATAGACATCTTGAGGTCTGGATCTCTTTCCCATTTTAACAGCATTAAACATTAGATTTTTCGACACTCTATACGGCCATCCCTCATATGCAGCTTAAAACTAGGCTTAAAGACATTATAAAACGCTGCCTTTTCAAGAAAAATGGAAAGAGACGATATAAATACCTAGTAATTAGTCATGACAGAACTTACTTCGTCATCAATGACTCTAAATCTAATACTAAATATACTGTAGATCAAATCTGTCAAATGTTAGATTTTCTGATTGACAACATATTCGTCATGTTTGGAGGACATGTTTTTCAACAGACTTGGTCTGCTCATGAAGAAAGAAAAGACACTGGCAATCTCACTACACTACACACCTTACAAATGTATAACAAAAACAGCAGCAAGCAAATAAAAAAAATCTACATATAACTGAAGTAGTCCGTTACAGTCATTAACTTATCACATATAAGTTTCTACTCCGAATTCAAAAGTCTCTTCAAATATTAACACAACTACATCTTAAAGTTCATGTATATCAACATATGAAGTCACCGTCAAATTATTAATCAAAATACTCAGCAATCTAACAAATATCACAAAATAGTGATTATAAATTGTGCATCTCAAGGTTATAATTCATCCATACAAACTACGGGTACTCCCTGCCTGCTATTAAATACGTGCGGAAAGATACAATGCCAAAAACTATTTATATCATTCCACATCTGATGGCTATAAATCAATCAGTGGTCTCATTAACAAAAATAAAATCCTTGGCATTCAAAAATAAAGTTTTAACAAAACTGATAACAGCTAGCAAAATATCATGTAAAGTAACAAGACGCATATTTTGAGACAAATACATCTCAGTATTTAAACTGGAATTATTAATTCATATAACTCTCAGAACGCACTACATTTGTATTTATACAAGCGAGTTTGCATTCAAACCCTGTCTGAACCTTGATCAAGGATAACAGGGTTTGACTGTGATAGCATGTACAGCTAGAAAACCATTGAAAACCTTTTGGTTTCAAATAACTTTTGGAATTTCATAAATAAATTAAACTCTGATATTAATCAGGTTACATTTCTAAATTTGCACATACCATGTGCTCAGACTCTAGCCTATATTATCAGTTTAATTTTTACGTGTCCACTGTCACACTTGAGATAAGACTGTCTCTTTTTATTTTAATACACAAACTTTAAAACCTGCTACACATGTTTAGGTAGATTAGTACAATAAATAACATACCTGCACTTTAAGAGTACAATCAAAAAAGAGATAACTCTTATTTATCTTTAAAATTAGATGGCTTATAACTGCATGCACAATAGATCAGTTGCAGAAAACAAGGTCATGACCTTACTGATAAGAGCAGTTGGTACAAACATTCCAGCTGCTATACACATATTATATATAGTTTATCAGTGTGCCTTTGTTAATTGTTGTTATTTATTCTATTAAAATCATGATTGTTTTTTAAAATGGTAAACAAAATGATGGCGATGGCGAAGATGTAATTTTGACAGTAGATATAGTATTAAAGATTATAATATATGACAAATGTGTTTTTTATTCCTTTTCCAAAACCTCATATAAACAAGAATAAATGTTTAAACTGGATAAAGAAATGTGGAAAAACAATTAAATATCAACAAGATAGACAAATACAAATATGTTTTTTTCAAAGGTAAGTAAACTTTATTTATATTGAATAAATGATTTTAATAATTAATAATAACATTATTATTATAATATAATGATAATCAAACTGAACAAAAGTGGTCTGGTTTTGTTTTTGTTTTTGGTTTATTATTTATTATGAGCTAAATTACTTCCATTTCATTATTGTTTAAACAGCTTTTCATTAATCTTTCTTATAATAATTACAGTGCTAAATAATTATCTAAATGTAATTATAGATATTATCTTTATATTCAAATAGCATTTTTTTGGTGGGAATGGCACACCCAATAACTGCTGACCCTTATGATTTTCAAAAACCAAGAAAACGACCAAAAGAAAGCTAATGGAAACATTGCCTGTTAAAACAAAAATAAGCAAACTTTTGGCAGCAGAGACACTTGTAAGTCTTCAAGATGATGAGCAGCCTTCACGTTCGACTTCAGATCAAAATGAACCTGTTATGTATATTGCTGAACCTTTACCAGAGCTGAATCCAATACCTCTAGAAGATCCATTTGACTTTGGGAACTATGATTTGTTATGCGAAAATTGTGGCTATAAACTTGAATTTAGATATAAAAAGGAAAAAATAAATTCCAAAGACATAATTTTATTAAAGAAATATTATCAACTGACAAAGTATGTTTCCATTTCACTGGCGTTCCAACTGTAAAAGTTTTAAAAAGTATTTATTCCTGGATTGAACCCGCAGCTAAAGATGTAAAACTATGGAGCAAGGACTACAAAAGGACACCCTTAAGGGAGCAGGGAGAAGACGTACTGTCACGACATTATTTGAAGATTTCATATTAAAATTAGTCAGAATTAAACAGGATTTGAATTGAGCCACCTAGGGTATTTGTTTGGTGTCTCACCGAGTCATGTTAGTAGAATGATCCCATCCTCAAACATGGAATAACCTTCCATTTTCTGATAGTTTCTAAGTTTTTCAGATCAAACTCTTTAAATGTCAAAAGATAATTGTAAAGTCAAAAATTGAAATAGGAGGTAAGATTGATAAATCGGATGACAAGTTTTGCAAAATAGCTGGATTTTTCATTAATTTTCCTTCTGTTTTTTTTAAGTTTATCATTGAGCCAGTCTTTGTTTTGATTTAATCCGCCAGGGTCAATTTCCAAATTAATATCAACAGCTACCTCACATAATTTCAATAGTTCATGTCTTCTACTGTTTGATGCTATTACTCCTCTATCTTTTATAAATTTCTGCAAATCTGATACTTTTAAAATATTAAAATTATAATCCATTTTTCATTACAAGTGTATTATTTTTCCCATGTGGTACAATGTTAATCTGTGTAGCTGATAAGAATGTTTGTACCAACTGCACGTGACTAAACACAGATGTTACTATGGAGATAAGATTTCTGCAAATCCACTATTAAAAAAAAACCACGTTTTTATTAATTTATATCTGTGAGCCTCAATTGAGAAGAAAACCACATAAAAATTCATCACTAAAACCAAAGCAACAAATGAACAAAAATGTATAAACAAATAACGAAAAACAGGAAAAACTAATATGAAGACATTACTGGTGGACAATTACATAAAGCGCATGATATTGCATATTTGTTCAATGAGTTCATACGTTCAAAACTTAAATTGTCTGCCAGTAGAAAAAAAGCAAAGAAAACCGACCGAACAATAAGAGCCAAAAGGCAAGGGACAGTTACAAATCAGGATATAGTCAAACACAACACAAAAACCAAAAACATAAAACACAGAAAGAGAGTAACCCGAACCCAATAAAAACCATGGGTGCACTCAGGTGCTCCGGACGAGTAAGCAGTGCCTACCTCTAATTAGACACCCGTCGAGTTACTCATTGTCTTGTTTAGGGAAAAGTCCAATCCAGGAATTGGAAACACTACCTATGACTCAGCGAAGAGATTAATGTATTATTTTTGCATCAACAATTAAATAAATCAATGTAAGCCATATTTGCAATTGCCTTTCTAGCAAAACGTTCGTCGCGCTCATTTTTGCAAATATTCATTTTCTATATTAATTTATGTTATTTATTGCCATTCGTTCTTACAGCCATCAGCATAATAAAGAAATAGATATTTATGTCTAGATTTTAAAAATAAAATATGGTTAACTAACCTGTATAACAATTAACCATCCTAAAACACATTTATAACAGCTGACGTACTATGTTTCTTATCACAGTACTAAACTTTGCATACTGGGTAATGTCCCTATAAATTTAAAATGAAACTCTCTTTTCTATTGTAATATAATTTATAAGCAAATAACAAATATTGTATCCAAAAATAGTGTGATATTTCTTCTCAATTTATATGTAAAACAATGATTAAAACAAAGTATTATAAATGACAAAAACAATATATTAAAGTATTTGGAATATTGTAAACTATTGATGCTGTTGGCTGTAAGAACGAATGGCAATAAATAACATAACCTTATTTTTAGGTAAAACGAGCCATATTTGAGGGAATAGCAGTTGACATTTTTATACTTTTAATATTTGCGAGTGAAGCGCATTTTCACATTTCGAAATGTTATTTTTACTGACCGAAAGTTGAATGAACGGATTGAGGCGATCAGTCCAAATCAATCCGTCATGTCAGTTAAATCGTTCCAAATCCGTCAATTGACGGATGGACGGATAAGAAACGATCTGACAAATTGGAAACGATTTGATTGATTTGACTGATTGATAACTGATTGATGACGGATTTTGGAACGCTGACGGATCGCTGGCGGACTGCTAAAGGTGATGTGTTTTCAATCTCAAGTACTGTATCTGTTGTGGTGTAGTGTGACACATCATAGTACCTTTCCTTGCTGTTTTTTAAGTTGTGGTGTAGTCTAATTCATCATAAGTAACTTTTCTTGTTGTTTTTATCTGCTGTAGTGTTGTCTCACACATAATAAGTAACTTTCCCTGTTGTTTGTATCTGGTGTGATGTAGTCTGACACATAATCGGTAAATGTCCTTGTTGTTTTTATCTGTTGTGATTTGGTATGTCGCATAATCACTAGCTGTCTATGTTTTTATCTGTTGTAGTTTTACGCATAATAACCAACTTTCCTTGTTGTTTTGATCTGTTGTGTAAGTAACTTTTCATGTTATTTAATAATGTCATATGTTCTGACCATTTCGATTGTTATGTGTAACATTAAATGTTCTATTCCTGCTTTTACAAATATTTTTTTTCAGAAATTTAACATACATTTTTCATAAGATATTTTAATGTTTAATATACATAATGTATATTTAACAAGTGTTTTGTAGCGTGTAGATACATGTACATGTACGAAATTCTTTTCAGATTCAATGTACTTTTATGTCTGTTTGTCTCAAATATTATATTTTTTTTATTTGTTTAATTAAGGATGAGCTAAGAAAAATAGCAAAGGAAACCGACAGAACAACGAGAGCCAAAAGTCAAGGGACAGTGACAGAAAACATGTTTGATTCTTTATTTCTAAGACTCTTTGCATACGTTTTTTTCTTAAAAAAACAAGTTATTGTATTTTCTGAGTAAAAAGAAAAAAATTAATGATTTTGTATGAATTGGTCTACCATGATCTCATACAAAAGAGAAATTTGATATTTTTAGAAAGAGGCAGTAAAAGACGGATTTGTTTTAAATCCTACATCTATCAACCGACCGAATAATTATCTTATTATCTTATACTGTTTTGTGGTGAATAATCATATTACTACCAATGTGTTGTTGCTGTCGTCACCAACTTTAAAATAATAACATCATGCTTATCATCTCTGTACGCTGTACCAAACATTTAACGACGGAAGAGTTTTTCGTAGAAGTTGTACAAGCAAATATGTATTTTTTTATTTCTGATAGACTTTTTGCCAAAGTACAATTTCTCTGGAGTGCACTAGGGCTATCCAATACTTGTAAAATTAATATTCCATTCTTTATTGTTTAAAAAATGTATATGCTATCAGTAATTCTTCTTACCTGCAATCTTAATCTTGGTAGATCTTTTTATCCTGTAATCACTGCATCTGCTGTGCAATAAAGGCATTTGCAAAATCGTAGAATTGCAAAGCGATTTTTTTTAAAAGTATGCCTACCGTTGTTGTCAAGGCTAGGATGCAAATATATATAACAATACTACTTGAAGTTAATTACATGTGCGCATTTAAAAGTATATTATGCTACTAGACTTAAGATTTTGTAATAATTATTTACAATTACACGGCACTTTGAAATGTAGAAATACAGAAATAAATAACCCCACAAAGATAATGTTAAATATTCAATAATTTAATATAGCAACGTGGAATATTTGTAGACAAATGTTGACAAAACTTAATATTACCTATTAGATAACTGTTGTTGGTGTTATCTACGCGCGCTTAGATAATTCAGCGGTCAACACCATAAACACATGGTTTGCAAAAATATGAAAAATAACTAAAAAAAACCCCAAATATTGAAAACTTCTGAATAATGACATACATTATCCATAACATGCGGATTTGATACAACGGCGTATATTTGATGACATAATGATAAGCAAGATAGGGAGTGGGGCAGTATTTTACATCAGTGCAGGTAAAGCTAAAAAGAGTCTGGTTTTATAGCAGATTGACATGACGTTATCCTTTCGATTATAATTATATCATAAAAACAGTAGTATATGGCATTGTCCATAATGCACTCCAACTCATACCTCTGCCTATATTTACTCTTGTGATGTTATTTGGAAGTTATGGGTTTATATGGAGTGTGATATGATAATTGCAATTACGCTGGTATGTTTATGCACTTTCAGGCGATTATTTCAAACGAGTTATTTCCGATTGGGCAAAGTTAATGGCGTCACTTCTATTGCTATATCTAGCTGCTTCTTCGATAACAATTTTGATTAACTACATTTATCTGCGACATTTAATTCACTACTACCCGTATAATATGATGACAAAATGTGTTAGAAAGAGATAGACCGTCTAAAGTAAAAAAATATATTTAGTCTTTATAAGACCACTTTTTGAATATGCCTATGAAGTTTGGGATAATAGGGGGTGGGCTACGGCAATTAACTTTAACAATTACAGCTTGAGTCTGCTGGAATGTTCAAGGGCCTACCAATTTTTATCAATACAATAAATTTATACTGAACTTGGTTGGAAGTCTTTGGATGAAAGCAGAAAAAAGCAGGAATTTACAAATGTTCTATAATATACAGCACTACTCGACAGCAGCATATCCGCCTACAATACGAAGCACGACAGTTTATCTCTTGCGTAATGGTAACAATATTATGACTCCCTTCTGTAGACTGTCCCTTACTGATGAGTGCATCATACCATCAACTAAACGAAAGTTGAACCGTGTAGATCTATCAGTACGTAATGTTAATCTATTTTAAGTTTAAATCTTAATTCAAGAACTTCAACCCGTATAGAAGAGTTCCAAAGCATTCTGAGTATGGTCAGCGAAAACTTAATATTGTCCTAACACAATTGAGATGTTTAGCATCAAAATTGAATTATGACCTATATAGGGTAATTTTATATCTAACCCCTCTTGTCGCTATAGATCGAACCGCGAAGATTCAAATCATTACTACTTGGAATGCTCAAAATATGATAAAACCTTAAATGGCTGACAATCTAATGTCCAATAATCTAGAACTTCTTACATCTGGTAATTCTGAATTGTTTAATGAACAGAATGAATAAGTCTTCAGGAAACATGTATTTAAGTATATCAAATGGTCACAAAGGTCCCCCATCTTTTGAATCATTACTAACATGGATCTGAAATCACACTCATCATCACATTCATCACATCTATCACATCGATCTTTCTATTTAATTTCCTTTTTTCTATATTTCCTTTCATAATTGTCATCAAAATTTTGTTTTGTCTCCAGTAAACATAATATAATTTGTATGTATTACAATGTTAGCTGCCCTATCAATATGTTTTTGTAACATACTGTCTACTGGAGAAGACATCATTAATTTGACAAACTTGTGTCTTATCCTATTTGCATAAAAATATGTTTAAACTAACTAAACGTTTTAGGGAAAATGAAATGTAAAGTCAGACTTAAAATGATGTGAATTTAAGCGTTATGTTTTTTCGGAGTATATAATAAAAGTGTATAGCATTATATTTAACGGATTAAAATCACAATGTTTAGGAATTCAAATGGTCAAATACATATTATTTGCTGACAAATCTTTCCGTCATAGTTCACAATCGTAAGTCACTGTTAAGTTTCATGCTCTATAGCAATATATTCCGGCATGGTATATTCACTTTACTTGCATTTAGTACCAAGTTTATCTGTGGAATACATCGTTGTATGTATGTCTTATAGTCATTATACTTAGAAAGGAGTATTCTAAGGACCAGTTTTTGTATTGGCTTATAATAAATTTTATTGTTGGTCTGTGCGTGTAAATAACTTGCATAATTATATATGTATTTGAAAAGTAGACAAACAAAAGAAAACCAAAGACAAACTTTCCACTTCAATTACATAAGTTAAAATCACCTAATTACTCCTATTTTATTTGAAGACTTAATCAACGGTAAAAATTAAACTTACCGTATGGGAACACAGCTTTAACCAAATGTTTGCAAACCATGAAAAATTAATTGCGAGATAGTATTTAGTTAACAATACTATACAAATCTATCACAAAATAGCATAACAAATTACAGTAACTTCTAAAGTGCATTTAACAAGAAAGCATCTCTTGTTTTGCAAGCTATAAAGTAAACCTAGGGAAGTACACCTTAAGATAGCACAGCTCATTTAATCTGCCTTCTAAATCTTAAGTCAACTTAATGTCATGAGTTTAAAACTTATAGACCTTTCACTCTTTGCAGAAATGAATACTACATGTCATATCAAGATAAATGGTGCTGCGTTGACCAACATGGAATCCCAGCACGTGCTCTCCATTTAATAATAAAGTTCAAAACTAAGGTTGTACAAATAGCATAAACTGAAGGTGATCAGAGACACCACTGCGCTTATAGATAACACAAATGACCGGTTATAAAATTTGATTTTGGAATCAACAGGTACCAATTACAGATACCCCTTTCGCTAAATACTGAAATAAATTTTATACCATAAACAAAACATAATAAAGATCCTTCCTATCCCATTTCTGGCTGAATTTTTCGTATACATTCTGTGATAATATGACGTCACAAACAAATATCATATAGCCAACAAGTCGCGAACCATAAAGAAATAAATAACAATCATATATCCATCAGAATTATTTTATTTTTGACATTATTTAAAAAGTAGATCTGCATAATTGTTCTTCTGTTTGGCACAGACGATCACATATTACAATGCTACTTGACAATTCCATTATCCTTTGATATAAAAGTAAATCATTTTAATTTTTTTAATCAACGTTAATATGTGATTAATATCGGGTTTTTCATTTTGCCAATTAATAAAATCACAATTTATTTGTAATGTAAAAAATTAAATTAAAACACAATAAAAATTTTGTGCTTGTGGTAAGATAATGTTATTACTTCGATTTTATGAGTTTTTGTCAGTGATATTTTTCTTACAAAACATAGAAGGATAGGTACATGCCTACAAAAACCATTTTGTATCTTTTCGATAAGGGAGTTAACCAAACACATAACCTTAATTCGTAAGATGTATGTAACGAAGCTAATTAAGCAATTAAATTCGATTATTAATTAAATATGGTTCAAAGTAAAGAGTTTTCTGTCAATTTTTCGCACGCACTCATATTCACAATATCGAAAACCCAATTTTTCAAAGTGTCGAATACATTCCTTATGACCCAGAATAAATCTCACAAAGACTACATGACTCGTTTAAAATTAAAACTATTCCTTCTTTTACTGTCTGAGCACAATAGTAAATACGCATAATAATAACACACTATTTATATCGAACTTTGAACGGTTTGTTCGTTTGTTTGTTAGCTTTTTAACTGAGTAGTAACGCAAATAGTCGCCTACTGAATGTTTTTCCTAAATTTTGGCATATTTTGCTCCTAAAAATATGCATGTTTTCATGAAGTCTGATGGCTAGAACTTTGATTCTTGTTGCTTTAGTGGAATTTTTTTTTAAATACATACCTTTTTAATATTTTCGAGCCTTTTCCTGCCAGAACACTTAAGAATTTATTGAATCATTATACTTCACAACAAGCTTAATATGTAGACGTCTTCAAAAAGTTATTGCGATATTTCATATTTTTTTATATTGAGCACAGCTCGCAGCGGTGAGCTCCACAGCAATTAGGTGTCCCGTAATCAAAATAATAAATCACATGATCTAAATCGGCCTAATGCATATATTCATTTTAAGTCGGGAAGTTTATACCGTCAAAAAACTGTCACAATGTAAACGCAGACGAGCACTCAAATCAATTTTAATCACAATAATAATGATAATCACAATTAACAGTGGAAAAGGTGCTCTGAAGCGGTAGGCAATGCTGTACCTAAACAGATATATCATGTATCAAGGGATTTTTGCAGAAAAAACAGTCTCGAGAAAAGATTTATCTTGCCATTTACTTAAAATTTTTGTCGTACTAGTATTTTCTGTATGTATCCTTGTTATACATATATTTATATTAAATATCTACATTCCGTGTTATAGTCGTCAGTATAATGAAAGAAAATAATATGTATGTATAAAACTAACCGCTAATTAAACTTTATTTAACAAAACATATACCACTTTCCGATATCTATCTATAAATTTGTTAATTAATTAAGATTGAGATATATTTTACATCACATATATTTCTATTACGTTTCTCTTTAGGCTATGAGCACATTTTAAATATATTAAACTTTATAGCAATAAACCGTCCTAAACATTTATAATGGTTGACGTCGGTTGGTTATTCTAGTGGTAAACTGTTTATGTTATGTATTGCCATCATTAATTAAGTATGAGCCTATCTGTTCTAATTCAAAGGAACCTTTCATTAATAATTTAACTGACTATACTACAATATTAAGATATTTCTTTCCATTGGATATATAACGTTTGAAAAAGTCGTATCACATAGAATCCATAATCACACGCTTGGTGACAAGATACGAAAGCACGTGGTATATTATAAATTGATGTTTTACTGTTTTTCGAATGTTATTACTACACTTATTGTTGTCCATTAATAGTATCATATTTGTGTGAAATTAGACTGGTCTTCTTATTAAATAATACCTTCCTGTTTATAACGCTTGTACGAATAACTTTTATTATTCCGACTATTTACAGGTATTGAAAAAAACCCACATTTCCCTCTTCCTTAAGTGTTATCATAAATTTTTGTATCCATATATGTTCTTATTCCTCTCTGTATTGTTTACTCTGTGTCTAATAATTTATTAATACAATCAATACTATTGAATCTTGAATAAACACCTGAATTAATTATAATGTGGTTTTCTTATACAGGTGTTCAATTGAGGTATTCACATGAAGAACAATTTGTTTTTGGTTTTTCATTAAGTATTCAATACACTGCTGACGTCTGGATGTCGTGGCTTTGATATTCTATTATTGAAGTTAGTTTATACTTTAACATTTGATTTTAACATATTCAGCTTTGAAATTGTCTTGTAGTTGAATCAAACTTATTTATTATATTACTATTTTGGACAAATTTTATGACGTAATACCTAAATTCCGTTAGTTTATTAGCAATTTAAAAAAAATACTTTTACCTATGTTTGAGTATATTAAGTAGAGAAACCACCACATACAATTCAATTAATCACTAAAGCAAAAAACCCTAAATAAAAAATAAAGGAATACATAAATAGCGAAAATCATATATTAGGAAAAAAAACCAAATACAGAAGCATAATATTCTGGTGGGAACAATCACATAAAACATATATAATTGTTAATTATATAGATTGATTACATACGTTGAAACTCTTGTTTGCATTTGTTGCAGTATTTGTGTCGATTTCGGTAATACAAGTTATTTCAATAAAGTATATGATGCTTATAACATTATTTGTAGTAATTTTAAAAATACATGTCGTGTTTATAGTATTGTATTTGCTGGTTTCAGAAACAACTGTTAGTAGTAGTTGAACTATTATTTATGGCGCTTTCAGTAACACATGTGATATTAACTGTATTATGTGTGGTGGTTTCAGTTTTTTCTCTATTTTTGTTGGTTTCTTTAATATGTATGTTGGTTTCAGTAATGCATGTGGTTGCTGGAATATTATACAATTATAGCCTTTAAATTAGGTCGATATGAAAAAATATCGACATGAGAAAATATCGACCGACAACGAAATTGGAGGTCGATATGTTATCTCGTGTCGATATTTTTCATATCGACCGCATTTAAAGGCTACAATTGTTATATTATTAATTGATATTTTTATGCACATCTGTACATACATGTTGTACTAGTATTTTAAAGGAATTTATTTCAATGTTCTTTTGATTAATTTACTGTTTTGATCGGTTTTTGTCGCATGTACGAAAATATCACATTTCATTTCAATATCATCTGTAATTATGAAAACATTCAATTTGAAAGATTTATAAATAAAAAAATACATGCAACATATTGAAACATTTGCAATTTATTACAATGTACATACTGTCCTAACTTTCAAACCGGAAATAGACAGAAGTCAATTCTGATTGGCTGTTTAAAGAGGAATTCCAAACTATTTAAAAATAGCAGTGCAATATCACGTTTACTAAATATAACCGTGCAACATCACTTTCCTATCAGCCGTTTTCAAAGAACCTTACCAAATACAGCATGTCATCTGACAGACTTTACACTAATCAAATTTATCAGAAAAACAACAATTAATAATATTATTATTTGATGCATTATTTATGTATTTCAGTTATAAATGTTGTGGTTACAGTATTATATTTGGTTGAAGTAATTTATATGGTTTCAGTATTATTTGTAGTGTTTGTATTAATCCTATGTGGTTAATGCAGTATTATTATTTCTGGCTTTAACATGTGTGTTGGTTTAGTACAGCGGTATCTTCCGTAATATTTGTGATGGTTTTAGTAATACCTTTGGTGGTTTTATTATTATCAATGGTAGTTTCAGTGATACATTTAATTTCACCATGTTTATCGGTGGTTTAAGAAGAAAATGCTTTCAGTATTATCTGGTGGGCTTAGTAAACCTTGTGGTGATTACACAATTATGTGTGGAATATACGGATAGATGTGGATTATTTTTAGTTATACATGTAGTAATGTTTGTGGTACTCCACACGTTTTACTTTTAAGACGCTTTTACACTTTGAACACCATATGTACTTCATGTACTTCGATGAACAGAATATTTATTGACGATAGAGTAAAAGACAAAAATTAGAATATGAAATTTGTAGTCTTGGTTAGTCATTATGATCTTGTGTTCCTTCTCATTTTCGTTTCTATATTTTTACATCTCTTAGAATAACCCAAAGGAACGTTACCCATTTAGTTGTCTAAATTTCCATAATATATACCTTTAAATCTACGGGTCTATTTTTTACACCCTGCATCACTCTACGTGTTTATAAATAAAATATATTTTTGTCACCTCGCCTAAACACGGCTTCTGCTCAGTTTGATTTTTATATAGTAAAGTAAAAACAAACACAATGTTTGAATTGAAAAATGTCATTTATTATTTAAATGACGGTTACATACATGTTTATACATGTTAACAAAGTTAACATCAAGATCACAAAACACCTCAGAAAACATGCATATAAAACAATCCATAAATATATACATTTGTAAGACAAAAACTGTAACTATTCTAATACTACTATAAGATTCCTATAAAAATCAAAGGTGAGGGATTAAAAATAGCCCTCTAACAACAATATAATAAAAAGATCAATTCCCAATCAAAAGAGGGTTATATACTACATGTTGGCTATTTGAGAAACACTAAGAAATAAAAAGATTTGGGTGGGATGGTGGGTAAATTAAATTCACTTTTTCTTCTAAAAAATTTCAGAAAATAAATATGGCTGCAGCAGCTTGTAATTGATGCCAAATAATGAATATTAATGAGCGTCATTTGACCTGACACCTAGCGGTGTAAACATAATTCAGGGGGATAACTCCACCATTTCATATACTAAAATATTACTCGTGCCAAAAATTCATTTATAAAACAATAAATGTGGTTATATGATTTGTCGTGTTCTGAGTAGTAGGCGTTTGTAATATACATAATAAAAAGTAAGTCATAGCTGGTATATGAAAAAGTCAACGTTACACTTCTTAGGACTGATTGTATCAAAATAACAATCAATGTTGCATCATTTTTCCATTTGATAGATATATTAGAGGCACATGAAAAGTAAACAGGGCAGTGTGTAACATATTGCCACACTAAATATAAGGATTTATCAAGATGGCAGATAAGATGAATATCTTATAAAATTTGCAGTAATATCAATGAATGCAAAAAGGGTGTTTTTTATCTTGTTTCCTTTAAGCCCTTAACATAAGTATGCTATAATGATGTTGTTAGTATTAATGCATATTTATAGCTTCATGTGTGTTTGTCTTTATACCTTTGGCGCTTAACATTTACAAATATATTTTCTTAGTTGTTCTTTGTTGGTAACCATATAGTAAAAGGATCAAAGGACAAAATTGTCCATAACTTTCCAGTGACTTAAAAACGTGCAGTGTCTTGGATATAGTTTTATTTATTTTTTCTTTATTCTCTAAAATTACTAACATTCAATTATTAACTAACAGTCAAACATGACATCTTGGGTTGCAATGCTGAGTAATAAAACATTGGTAGGCATAACGTCTAATATATAGATTTTACATCATAAATTTATGTTTTCGTGAAGGTTGGTCTTTTTCACCTTTGTTTACGCTGAACAAAAAATATTGTCTACAGAAATAAATGTTATCCCGTGTCTTCAAATGGTATTTTTATAGAGTGTCTAACTTCGTTTTAAATATCATTCGCTCTAATGATGCAGTTGTCGGTACTTATTGTTTCCCCTTCCTTACTAGTTTATTTTGCAAAGGAATTTTACCTATTCTTTTCCCGTGTACACCTGCAGTCCATGGGGTCCAATTTAAATCTATTCACACCATTAACAATTTAGATGAATATTAGTTCACCAAGCATTTACTATGATCCTTTACCGTATAAATTATTATTATTTCAGCACGATGTCAATATGACCCTTTATCATTTAGAAGACTATTAGGTCAACAAATATTCGGAATGATCTATTGCCATTAAGATGACTAATATTTCACAAAAAAATCATTATTATCATTTACCTTTCAAATGAATATTAGTTCACAATACATTAATAAATATTAATAGGCTGTTAGTTCACCCAACATTTAGTATGACCATTTGTCAGTAGGATGCATTGCAATGTTAAGACAACTTTAACTTTCCAAATATATTTAATCATTTCTTGAAATTGGCTTATTGATTGTGTGTATGTGTTTAATATGATCCTTGTTCCATCAATACTAGTAGACTTATCACAAATTTCTTGCAATTATGCATTTGTAAGTTTTGCTATAATGCTACAACTCTTGTTACACATTTTTGCCGATAGGCAGATCGTATGTTGATTGCCAAGATTTTCTGTATGAAATATTGTTATTAACTTATGTTTCCTTCAGTTTAAGTTTATAATGTGGTTACTATAAATCACGCGGTCTGCCATTACTGAGGTTGTTTGTGTTATGTGAACATTCACAGAGAATGATGTCAGTTTCATTTGCAATGAAACAATGTAATTTTCAGTTTCTATTCAAAATTTCCTCAAAGTAAGATGCATTTTTCTTATTGTCACTTTCATTTCATCTAATTTATGATATCGTATTGTTGCATCATCTTTAAAAATTAAATAGCTTAAACGCTGGCAGAAACTAAGATTTGATCAATGACAAGTGCTACTGGCTTTCATTTATTTATTTAGGAACTGTTGTTGGTTGTTTTGTTCGTCTGTTTCATCTGTGCGGGTTATGCAAAATAAAATACACATTTTTATAATATATCGTATACATAATGGAGGTTTTATTACTTATTCTTGCTACCAAACAGTGTTACTATCTTATATTTACTTTAGGTAACGTATCGTGTGTACCTCTTGAACATTACTAATCGCTGTTTAAAATATGTTTTAATTTAACTTAATTATATTCACTCCCGGTTAGGACTCTTTTAAATTACTCAGATACTCGCAATTAATAAAAAAAGATCAACTGTGTGGTTGAACATTTGAGTGCCATTCCACATTAATTAAAATTTTTTATTACTTGATGAAAAATAATTTAAACTTATCGCGACAAGTCTAAATTTAATCGTAATTACACTTAAAACATCTTACAAAGAAAAGTCATCTTAATACTTAACAAAGAGTACAAAATTAGGACAAGACATCTTTCTGATCGCGAGGGAATTAAAACATTATAAACATTACCAGTTAACAGCTTATACCTTTGTGATCAATAATTAATTTAATTTTTTTTTTAAGTATTTGCTGAAGATTGTCATTCTAAGAGACATAACTCCTTAAAATGTTGATGCAATTTCTCACGACATGTCTTAATTTACTCTTTATTTTAAATAGGACGTTTTAAAAAGAAAAATCATTTCAATATATATAAAAATATCAAAAATCAAAAAATAGTACGTGACCTGGACCTTTTTCACATTTTCAACGTCTACAGTCATTGGGGTCTTTCTTCAAGACCCCATGGTTCTACTATCAATAGTTTATGAGTTATTTATGTAAAACTAATAATTACTTGACATAATGGGAGATAACTCATATAAACATATATACATTCCCTATCCCTTCCGTTTAAATGTAACAAACTTACTTCTTTACAAGCCCAACATTTACCTTAATATAAGTTTCTATTTATCCCTTAGGGTTTGAAAGAACAATAACAAGCAAATGTCAACATCTATAATGTGACCTTGACCTCTGACCTTGTGTCCATTTTCGAGGGTCATGAGGGTCTATGGTGAAAAACCCATACTTATAATTGATAAGTAAGGTGTGAAAAACTAAAAATGAAATGTCTTAATGGGAGATAATTGCTACAAAATGAAGTCACATTACTACGCACCAAATGTTGTGTCTTGCTAAGGCAAACATTTTTCCCTTAACCGTTTCAAAGCTGTAGCGGCAACAAGCAAATGTCCAAATTTAGAACGTGACCTTGACTTTTGACCTTGTGCCCATTTTCAATATCAAAGTTTACGAGGGTCAGTGGTGAAGCCCATATGCCACTACTATCGAATAGTTAATAAGATATATATGAAAAACCAATAATCAATTGTATTAATGGGAGGTAACTCCTATAAAATAAGGTCATATTATGTCGCTTTAAGTGTGACAAGGTTTCGTCTTAATCAAAGGAACATTTTGCCGTTGGTAAGTGTTTACCTATCTTTTACCGTTTCAAAGGTGTAGCGGTAACAACAAATGTCAAGCCTTTGGCCTTGTGTTCATTTTCAAGGTCAAATGACATGAGGGTCTATCGTGAAGGTCCCATGCCTCTACTATCAATAATTGATAAGTTATGTTTGAAAAACTAATAATCAAATGTCTTCATGGCAGATAACTAGTATAAAAAGAAGTCAAATTACTTAACTCCAAATGTCACAAAAATGCGCTTTACTAAGGCTACCATTTTCACCTTAATTGTTTATCTATCTTTTACCGTTTCAAAGGAGTAGCGGACACAAGCAAATGTCAAAATATAGAACGTTACCTTGACCTTTGACCTTGTGTTCATTTTCAAGGTCAAAGGTCACGAGGGTCTATGGTGAAGACCCAAAGGCCTCTATCTCTTTTGGTTCTTGGGATTTGTTTGAATGGGAGACAAATCGTATAAGATGTCTTCAGATCCCTTCAATCAATTTGACCCAAGGTTGCGCAAGAATATAAAGCACATGTTGGTTAAGGTTTGGTAGCAATTACAATCGTTTTAGTAAAAAGAGAGATAATTCCATAAGGGAAAAGGGTGTTGTCACTCATGGCGAACTTCGAAAGCGCAATTGGTAACCGATATTAGACATACATTGTAAAATATAAAAGCGACATTTCGCGAAGTAAAACAAAAGACACAGAAAAAAGTTGGCGGAAGACAAGAGAAAATAATTAAATAATAACAATAATCAGAACAATAACTATAGGTCTTTCCACGGAAAGGTGGAACGACCTAATGATCGCAACCTATCCAACCCACGCTTTAGCTTTTAGAGTAAAAAAATTACAATTTATGCAATATATTGCAATAAAATCCTTTTATACAGACTGGATGTAAACAAATATAGTTGTCCTAAAATGTGTACATTAATAAGATCCTCATCACACAAATGTATTCGCAAAAAACAAAAATCTTTTTGTATTTGTACTCACAGATGATACTTCATCACGCCACGATTCATTATCATTGTATAATTTTGTGTGCCAGCATATCATAGGGACGGAGAAAACAATGAGAACAAAACGACTTATAAACTCGATCCACGATAACTTATGTTCTACTGAAAAATCTACTTTCATAACAAGTGGAAGTGTATGAGAGGGACTGGAGATGAAAGATAGTGACATAGATGTAATGGGTGTTTTAAGATCAGTTACCTTACGCGAAGACATCGAAAATGTTAAATTTGATCCAGTAAAACTAAACTTGATCATGGAAATGTATGATACCAAACCTGGCTATACTCTTTTAAGAATACATTCAGAATACTTCTCGAGTGATTATTTTCAACAATTCCTTTTACAAAAGACCAAGGTTAGCTGGATAAAAAGATTCACGGACCATGTTTATCAAACGAGAATGAAAGTATAGATATGGCTATTTGTTTCCACTGTGCAAAATGGATAAAACCGGCAGAAAATTGGATGCATAGAGGAATTACATCATGGCCGTGCATTAAAGTAAACTTAGATATAAATGAACATGGTGTTCTTGTAGTTCCCATTGGCTCAAAGGGATCTAAAAATAAACACCTGGAATGGTGAATTTCATTTTCCGTAGCTGAGAAGATGTTGATATACTCATTTTCTCATACCCATTTATTGTGTTGTGCTCCGATGAAGATATTACTCAAAGATGTAATTAACAGTAATAGCAATTGTAAAAATCTACTTTGCTCATATTTTATCAAAACCTATTATATTCTGGGTATCAGAGGAAACTGCAGTGACAGAATGGAAACCACAAAATTTAATACCATGATTCATGAGATGTTTTAGACGGTTGGTGTACTCTGTCGAATACGCAACATGTCCGCATTATTTTATTTCAATAATTAACCTGTTTGAGAATAAAATAGAAGGGCAATCTCAGCAAATATTGTTTCGGCATTTAGAAACATTATTCAGTTTTGAGTGGAACTGTCTGCTTTTTTCGAAACAATTCCAGAATTTTCGCATGCAATCAAATTCACTAACGAGAACATCAGCAAAACAAGAAACTCAATTTAATATGCTATTAACTTCGATCATTATGGTTTATGAACATCGATGTTTAGGAAAATTTCGATGTTATAAAAACTTCATTCGTAAATTGAATGTAACCACGTCTTCCTTTATCAAGCTAATTTATCTCCGCTACCTGTCTGTTATCTGCACAGGTATGTTGCAGTGTACTGCAGCTAGTACTTCACATAACAACAAAAACATATACTATCAATACCGAATATTACAAAGCTACCTTCTTCAGAACATAAACCACGACGCTGTATCTGGATGGTTAAAGTTGGCGGCATTGTTCTATAGCATGAAACTGTACAGTATAGCATTGTTTATAATGAATTATGCGCTGCAAAAATGCACACTAGAGAAAGTATATATTGGAAGGAGTCTATCAGAACTACAAGAACACTTATTATCATATACGACGTTGCAAAGACTTGGAATATTACGCGTATTGAAACACATAGTCATTGACTGTGTATCATTTGTGCCAAGATCTTCACTGATACCAGAAGAATAGACTTTAAATGTGTCACAAAATGAATGCCGAATACCCCCTGTTGTTTTTCATAATTTTCCTTGTTTTCTGTGTTATTATCATGTTATTGACAGACAACAGTGTTTCAAGTATATCAAAGATTTACAGCAGACGATTAATGAAAACAATTTTATCGGGGACAAAGAAAAAGAAATAAGCTTTAGCCTACTTAGAATAGCTCAACAGTTGGTCGGACACAATTTTTAAACTTTACAAGATTTCACAAAAGCCACATAATGCGATATTTTTGTAAAGTGTTACAAAGCTCCTTATGATGATGTAAATTATGTGAAAACAGTCAAGGTTATGTATTATGTTATTTGATTAATTAAGTTTGTGTCCGCTAGTGCAGTATACCTCGATGTGATTTATATAATTATAGTAATTATAGAGGAAAGTATTTTAGTACAATCCAAATTCACTTTATTATTTACACTCTAATGTCGCCCGTATATAGCATAGTACAACTGTTGCTTGGCGACGGGGAAACCGAATAAACACAACTTTGTAAACAGAATTTAAATGTGAACCGTTGGATAAAGGGTATAATTCAATATGACTGGATAATATCCTTTGATAAAAAAATGTGTTGTGCTCTATTTCCTGAAATTATAAATATAGAGAGACATTTTTATCCTAGAACTGTGCCTTCTACTTATGAAGCGCAGCATAACTTTACAAAATAAAATACTCTAGTAAAATTTAGTTTTAACTGTAAAAATAACAGGCTTGTATCAATAGTGGTAAGAAACCAAATGCCACACAAACATATCTTTATGTTGTTGTAAAAACTCTTGAAAATTTAAGTTGAAATGTATGTACAATTTAACAAAAAAAGATTGTTACCTTTATCTAAAATGAGTAAAATGTTTTCAGTTGATACAAGTTTATTAACTGCTCTAGCATATGTGTTCTACATATAACATATATATATATTTTTTTATTTGTACATAATTATGCTCATAAGACCATAAACCAACTTAAGTCCATTCATTATATCTAAGCTGCTCCAAAATTTTCTGTCTGAGCTTTTGTGAAGAAGAAATATTCATCCGAGGATGATTTGAATCACACATTCATTTTTTTTATTTTGACCAAAATACGATTACTTATTGACTAGGTTAATAAGAACTGTTATAAAACTATTGATGTACGAATCCTGTAGATTATATCAAACACCTTCACATTTTGCAATCACATTGCTGAAGTTCTGAGATCAATTTTAGCTAGCAATGTCCATATTGTTCAGATTTATCAAGCCTTAAGCTTAATATTTATCAAATAGTATTGCAAGATACAATAATGCATCCATATATTTTTTCGCCAATTCAAGCCTTAAGCCTTCAGCTTAATATTTATCAAATAGTATTGCAAGATACAATAATGCATTCATATATATTTTCGCCAATTCATGTTATTTAGCACATGCAACATCATTGCAGTTTATGCTTTGTTATTGTCATACATTGTTCATGTTTATAAAATCTTAATATTAGTCTGGTGCATTTTTCCTATTTGGATAAACTTGACAACGGAGAGGCTAAGCTGATATAAGCAACCTGCAAAACGAAAACTCATAAACTCTGTTTGCTTTTACATGAAAGCTAGTGCGTAGTATGACAGCCACGTGCATCTATCATTGCCTTGCATCTCCTTGGCTTGGACTACATCCAAGTTTTTATTTTATTTTTTCTACGTGGAACTTCTTTCCACTTATCTTTTAACGTGTTGGTTAGTTTCACTAGTGTTGGCTGTGGGAGCCTGCGCACACGTTTGTCAAGCCTATCCCATTGATACTACAATGGAATCTAATCAGGCGACAGATTTTGGAATAATAAACGTTGTCTGTGGCGGGGTTTAATGATTAGTTTTCGTAGTAAGCGTTAGTTACAGAACATTCTTGTAATATAAAATATTAAAACGTAGAAAAATAAAACCAGTAATAATCAACAAAAGATAAATCTAGTAACTTTCCAAGTTCCAATAGAATCGAAATAATTCATTTCAGAATAATTACATGTTGGATTGATTTACTTGTAAAGAAATATTTACAACTTGTGTAATAACAATATTCTAAATGAGTGTTATTTCAAATAAATTTGAAAATTACGGACAATACTGAACCTGATGCACAAACGGCATAAAGACCTCACTGAACTAAAAATACATCCAAACAAAACAACAAAAATAAAACACAGAACAATGCTTACCTTATAAATTATACAAGAACATACATCAATATTTATAATAATCTTGTCAAAAATATAGACACAGACTGACCAACGAATGGCCGTGTCATTGAGTGTCAATATAAATAAATAACGTAAACAAGTCATAACATATTGTTCTTAAAATTGTTCACTCCAACTGAACCCAAAACTTTATATAGTTGCTTCCCAGTCCGCCACCCGCTGACGTGCCATTCGTTGGTCAGTCTGTGTCTATATTTTTGACAAGAAACACCATCATTTGTATCAGTGCATAATCGTCTAGACTTGTGTATTATATTTTGTTTATGCTGTATCGTCATGTCATACTTAATAAGTTGGTACTTTCTTTAGAATTTTTATATAGTATTTTGAACTATTGTATTGTGTATTTACACGATCCCAGTGCACTTATATTATTCCATCTCCAAATAAAGAAATACGTTAAGCGATTAGAATTAAACGCCACTGATGAGTCTTAAGTAGACGAAACGCGCGTCTGGCGAAATGAATTTGTCACCTTAGTAATTTTGATTACATCTTGTTGGAATATTTTAGCAAAGCCAAGTAACAGCAAGGCACGTCGCGGTGGCGGATTGGGAAGCAACTATATAAAATTTTTGCGTTCAGTTGGAGTGAGAAAGTTTATATATATATACGTTTACAAATTAAGCCCAACACTGTTTGAATTAGATTTTTAACACCGTCTAATTTTTGCTTACCCTCAGTGGGATTCGAACTCACACCGTTGTGACACTGTGGCACCAATTCGCCTGCACTATGTCCAGCGGTCTAGACCCCTCGGCCGAATCCGCTATATAAAAAATATTGCTTCATTAACCGGGGTGAATCGCAGACATAGACATAGAACATGTGTACTAGCGTGTGACGATGAAATTTTCGTAACCAATACGTATTAATCTGCCAGTAATCTAATTCAGCATTTTTGTATATATTATATAGGATGACCAAGTTAATTGTCATACAGTCACAGTAAGAAAATTATATACAAACGTCTATTGTGACAACCATATAATATATATATATATATATATGTGTGTGTGTGTGTGTGTGAGGGTGTGTGTGTGTGTGTGTGTTGCTTAGCTAAGATATGAGTAAACGTGCGACAGTCCTTCAATCTGACTGATTGGGAATTCTCATTTTAACCGAAATTGTTGTCATATCCTGGTCGAATGGATGCTTGTCATAACAAACGAATTTAATAGTATCTGCCATCGTTTGGAACACGTCATGATTCATAAGATCATAATAATTTTTAATTTAAAGTAACAAATATCCGCAAACAGGATCAGGATCGAGTTAATATTTGATCATTTGAATTGTTCATTATAATGCAGTACAATTTTAATATATCTTGGGAAAAACTTTACTTAAACATTGTTTTTAAATAATTTATAATAAATGATATTGAATACATTGTTTTTCATTCTATATAGAGTTAATACTTCTAAAATACGTGTATCTGTTACTTACAGACCCACATATTATTACTCGTCACAAATAAAGCTGAGATATCTGTAATGGGTCAAACATCAATGAAATTATTGTATCAACGATTGGCTAACTTATTGTCAATCGGTTGTTGATTGTTTAAAACTTTATGCATTTCAAGTTTGATCGAAATCAAAAGGCGCAATATAGCAGCAAGTCTTAAACTTTGAACATTTTTTTGTTTGGAACTTGCAAATTATATATCATCAAGACAATACGACAGTGACAAGTGAAAGATAACTGTCTTTACTTACTATCAGAAAGTAAACTTTTCACATGCAATAAACTTAATTTATTTTACTGGTTCAATGATTTCAGAGAAAATTGGATTTTACAATTCATTTCTATACGTTTCTAAACAGAACTGTTTTTACAGAATATCAAATTAACGTACTATACAATACATATTGCTGAAACGTATGGATTCATCTGGCTCGATTCAAGCCTTTGTATACAATCTGCCCATGTATGTTGATGTTAACTACGTTTAGTATTGAAAGCCACTTTGGATTGAAAATAAAACTGTATTTGAATATTAAGTAGCAATCCATATACATTAAAGTTTTAACCAAGTTTGCAATTACCGAGACGATAGCATCTAAACATTTTTTTCATAGCTTTCTACTTTAAATTGATATTTTGAATTAGCTGTTGGCATGGCAAATATTTTTTAGACGAGAGGTAGTTTAATATTGCTGATACATTGTGTTTCAATTGTTAAGCTAAAGTTCAAATACCATGTGCCTTCAAACTTGGCTAAACTGACCTTAAATGTGTGAAAGTTTTTGGGACACAACAAACAAGGCAAAAGATACAAACATCAAGAGTAACATTCGAATTCAACTTGTAACAATAAAACTATAATCTGCAATAATGCTTATGTTAAAAAATGTAAAAAAAAAATAAATGGACTCAATTAATGCAAAATTGCCTTGTAACAGTAAGGTTAATGTTTCTAAAAATCTGTACATCACACACGGAACATTTTGGGTATTACTACCTCATAATTATTACAGTCGACATGGTAGTATTCGACTATTCATAGTTGCAAATTGTCTTTGTTAGTAAATAAACTTGAGCGCCAAAAATGTTTTGTTGTTAAAAATAATCCAGGCTTTACATATTTTCACATTTTTGCACAATTGTGTTAATTTCTTTGTAACACATTATATTCGGAAAAATTGTCCCCTTCGATCAGAATTAGCAACGACTGCGATAATAATGTGGATCCCTTTACAACGATAGTTTGAGATACTACTGTGGATCAGATAACAAACGAATAATTGGCCATGATACTGCTGATTAATGCCAGTACTTGTAGATTATTTACGTTTTATTAAACAAGATTCATTTTCTCGTCTGTTTCTAATCGAATGGCGACAGCCCTGAGATGAGATGACGTGAAAATGCATCGAGATTTGTAACATTGTCATTTTGCTTATTTTTATAACGACGTCTTGACAGCGAGGTATGATGGGCGCATCTCACGCTATTAGAGTGAGGTGGGATAATACCGCACATAAAGATTAAAGGAAAACAAGTTTATAACTTTAAAAAAGGGATATTCTGTGAACGATACCTACGATGCACAAACAGAAACTAGTGCATGCAGTTTACTTAACATTTAAGTAATTGAACGAAACATTGTACTATAATAACACATACAGGACACACTATTTAACAAAAGTAATTAGTCCCTACTATAACTTCATTATTTTCATAATCTTTAGCCGCTCTGCACCACTACTATTAAGAGTATCACAGTCTGTGGCTGTTTTGAAAGCTTTTGCAGCCAGATCAGTATGTCCAAATATTTGTAGAGCTATTCCAAGTAGGTTGTAGCTTGTACCACTTTCTTCTACATTCGCGATAAAATATTTTTCATTAATCGTCCGTTGTAAATCCTTAATAGTCTTACGGCACTGTTGTCTGTCATTAAGATGATAATGACACAAAAAACAAAGAAAATGAGCAAAGACAGCTGGTGGTACAAAGCGTGGAAACTGTGACAACTCTAAAGGCAATTCTTCTGGTATCAATGGAGAATTTGGCAGAAACAGTACCCTATCCACGACTAAGTGCTTAAATACGCGTAATAGTCCAAATCTTTGCATCGTTGGAGATGTGAATATCGTTTTTAGTACTTCTGGTAGACGTTTACCAAAGCATACTTTCTCCGGGGTGAACTTATAAAGCACATAAGTAAGTATATAAAGTGCTTTACTGTACTGTTTTGTTTTGTAGAACAATACCGCCAACAATAGCCACCCAGATACAGCATCGTGGTTTACATTCTGAAGAATGTAGCTTTGTTTTTTGAGGTATTGATAATATAGATCTTTGTTGGTATATGAAGGACTAGCTGTATTTAACTGCATCACATTTGTGCAGATCACAGATAAGTACCGAGCATAAATTGACTTGATTGAGAAAGACTCGACTTCATTTAATTGCTGGACACATTTTCTATAACTTTGTGGATCTGAAAAGGCATGAAAATGATTTACTGCAGAGAATGAAGATAGAAACATTTGAAATTGTGTTTCTTGTTTTTCTATTGTACTTGGCACTTCATTTGAATTTACTGTAAAATGTTGGAATTGTTCCGACGAAAGCAGACAGTGCCACCCAACGCTTAATAATGTTTTTAAATGTTCTAGTAACATGTGCTGCGATCGCCCTTCTATTTTATTCTCAAACATGTTAATGTTTGGAATAAAATAATGAGGACATATTGCATATTCTACATTGTACACCAACCTTTTAAGACAGCTGATGAAACATGGTATTAAATTTTCTGGTTTCCATTCTGTTACTACTGTTTCCTCTGACACCCAGAATATAATTGTTTTTATAAAATATGAGCAAAGTAGATGTTTTAAATTGCTATTAATGTTGATTAAATCCTTCAGTACTATCTTCATGAGAGCATAACATAGTAATTGTGTATGAGAAAATGAGTATATCAACAATTTCTCAGCTACGGAAAATGAAATACGCCATTCTAGGTCTTCATTATTAGATCCCTTCACACCAACTGGAACTAAAAGAACACCGTGTTCAATTACGTGCGATTTTACTTCACTGCTAGGCCATGACGCATTTCCTCTGTTTATCCAATTTACTGCTGTTTTAATCCACTTTGCATTGTGGAAACAACCTGCTATATCCATGCTTTCATCTTCATTTGACACACATGGTCCGTGAATCTTAGATACTACAAAGTGGCTTTTTCTCAGAAGATTCATTTTAAACATGGCACTTGATATATACTGTGACTTGCTAGGATGCACCCTGCGCAGAAGAGTATAGCCTGGTTTGGTATCATTCATTTCCATTATCACGTTTGTTTTTAAGGGATCAAAGGTATCGTTTTCTGTGTCTTCATGTACTTTTATTTCTCTAAAAACATACATTAAGTCTAAATCGCTACCTTTCATCTGCAATCCTTCTCCCAAACTTCCACTTATTATGACGGTTACTTCTTCAGTAGAAGCTAAATTATCCATGACAGTGCTTGTCAATCGCTTTGTTCTCACCGTTGTTTTATTTCCAACGATATGCTGACACATGAAATTATACAATAATAATGATTCTCGACACAAAGAGGTATCATCTGTGAGGACAAACGAAACAGAGAAATTAACTAAGCAAATGCATTCGTAATATAATTTTATTTTTTTATTTAAAATGATATGAACGCAATGTGTGGTTCGGTATCTTTTGTTTTTTTACTTTTGAAGAGCTTGCTTTATGCACAAATGACAGTGTCAATAATCATTCAGTAGAATTATTAATGTAAGCATTTATTTAAGGTATCAAAATGTAATTTCCAGGGATTTAAAGGGATTATGTGCCTCATACAAATTTCATTCAGTTTTACATAATGTATTTCTTTAAATTTTATTATGTTGTTTATTTTTTAATGTGACGTCATCTTTTAATCCATACAGTTGATGTTGATGTTCATATTTTAAATAACAATCGTAGTACAAATGTTGATTCTCTCTGGTTACGCAATGTAATGAGAAACATAGACGATTAAATTTCTGAGCCTTGAAAAAGATATCCAATCGAGACTATGCCTTGACTGTACTGATATTTGTAAAACCATTTTTATATCCAACATAAATTACTGATGTACAAATCATACTTTTATCAAAATGGATAAATATTGGTAGTGTTTTTCAATAACAGGGATGATAGAAACACTACTACAAAATCAAAAATAAACATGCATTTTGCAAAAATATATATATAGCAAAGGAAACCGACCGATTACAAGAGTCGATTTCCCCTAACGATGAATTAAGTCATGGTGACAACCATAAAACTTCTGGAGAGATAACATCAACCATTTTAATTTTTTTGAGCGTATGCTCAAGTGATTTTACAATTTTAATCCACCAGTATTGCGGTATGCACACATGTGGGATGTTCAAGTTATATTACGGTACCTTATTATAATGTATCCATTGGCCAAACTTAACTTGAAGTGTTTGACAACAGCAAGCCAATTCCATAAGCGAATGAAGCCGGAAAAGAAGTTAATACATAATAACTGACAACTGCGACCTGAAAACCAGGATATTAAACACACTCTACAAAACATTTACGGTATGAGAAAAAAATCAATTACCAGTAGACAATATTTCTTATTCGATGCATACAAGGGTGACGAATCTTCAATATAAAATATCATTTTAAATATAGATTTTCGAAGCATATTCTTACCAATGTTTAATTAATCTACAGATCAGTATGTTATACGAAAGAAAATGTACTGCCTAATTGAATGAGAATATTAAGTGAAGGCAAGGAATTAAATATTCATAATTTTAATTACTATTTAAACCACATTGCCCTTTAAATACTACTACTCAAAACAAATACATCGAGGATGCTGCTCGCTTTAGTCCTTGGAAAACTTTTTGCCAATGTTTTCAGTTGTTTTCTTTAGTGATCCTCCAACAAAAATAAGAACTAAAAGTATAAACAATTTATATAAGAGTAATAGCTTACGAGAAGTATGCTATAGTCTACAGTGTTGTGAGATGAATTAATGCAACACCAGACCTATGTTATATAACAGCGACAGTCATTCCGTTATTCGTTATTTCAATGTCTTTGTAAATTTCATACTTTACCTGTCATTATGCTTAAATCGTTTAAATGAATGACCTTGTGTCCCTGTTTTCTTTGCAATCAAGCCTCATACCTACCAAAGAAATATCTATATAATGGAAAAATATAACCTTGGTAGTAACTTGATAAATACTACAGAAGCATACCAATGTATTTGTGACATACTTGTTCCTAACTCCTTATTCTTCATGAGCCAAGCAAATGCCAACTAGAAGAATGAGAATGAGAATCAGAAGAGATAGAAGATTTTTGTAAAACAGGCGAAGCTTCTGCGAAAATTGAATCAACAAGATATAGTCGGACAAATATAAGGAAAAAACGAAAGACATCATTGTTTGCGTGTTGCATTGTTAGAAAATGCATTTGGTTAATTCTACCCTTCCTTCGTTAAATCTTTGGTACAGCGCACATAGATAATTAGCATGAGGTTATTATTTTAAGTTTGGTGACGACAGCAACAACACATTTATATTAAACATATTTTATTTGCATACTATGAAAGCGAAATGAGGTTGGGCACAAGTTATTACAACAAAAGCCCTTTCTCTACAATTTACAACATGTATAAGATGACGTCAACATAATTGTAAATAGAAACAAAGTGACAAAATGCAAACGAGTTCAATGTAAAATGTTCAGTTAGTTCATATGAAACATTTAGGTTTGTATCATTTCTTATTTTAACAAAATAAAAACAAATTTAGCTTACAACAATAAAAATTAAATAGAAAAAAGAAAAATCATGCAAGGAATAAGAGCGTATTATGGCCCGCTGAAGTTAGTCAAAAAAAGATGGGTACTTTTAATATAGTTGTGAACGGCACTGAAAATATCAACATTTTGATCTACACAAACTATCTTTACTATTTAATATAATATGTATGAAATTTCTCCGTATATTTGAAGTATTATGTATAGATTATGTCTGATTGGATTATAGAATGGACATTCCATTAAAAAATGGTATGCATTCTCGCATGGATAACCGCATAAACAGGTCGCATCGTTTCTTAGGTTAAAACGAAAAAGATCAAAATTTAATCCACTAAACTTGTGTCGCAGTCTTGTTTGAAACCATTTAGGTATATAATATGCATGTGGTGTAAGTGCTCTTTTAAATTGTAAACACGTAGGAATATTTTGTAAATCAATGTTCAGTTTTTTTCCACATTCTAAGTGTCGACGGAAAAAAGAAACACTAGTTTGTGTGAGTCTATATCGTAGAATACTGAAGTTATCATTATTTCTGAGGGAATATTGTGAAATCCCTGAAATTTTCTGTGGCAAGATGCCTGTTAGGTATGCAGGACAAGTTTTATTTACAACATTATACATCAAACAAAGGAATTGTCTATTTCCTGTGTCTATCAACTTCTCCAACCCTGCGTCTAAATATTGTGGTTCGCGACTTTCATAACATACGAGACCGGTTACTAGTCATGCTGCTTCTAACTGGATTTTTTCAAGCGTTTCTGAAAGTTCCTAACCGCTACCATTCAACAACTCACAACTATACTCCATAGTAGGTCTAATGAATGTCAGATATGTCTTGTTGAGAGAATCACGCTTTAATATATATTTTAGTTTTCGAAGCATAGATATCGTGGAAGAATCACTATAGGATTAAACGCTTCTTTTCAGTAATTCATCGATGTATGAACGAGGGCGACTCACTCACAAACAAATAAACGGCCGAAGGCCGTTTATGATAAGTTTGTGAGTGAGTCGACCTCGTTCATACATCGATGAATTACTGAAAATAAGCGTTTAATCCTTATAATTCTTCCAAAATTGTTTTTTATATATTTAACATTTTTGTCCCAAAATAAAATTTATTATAAGTGTGTGACGCGTAGGAATATATACTACGAACTGAAGACGAAGACGTGGTCGGTTTGAAGGGAATAACTGGCATTGACAACAGATACAATTTACGATTTGCCGAGAAGATTATTAATAAAAACAAAAGAAGACTCAACTAAAAACAATATTCCGTATACTAATGTTCGTCATTGTACCCGCGGTTTATATTAACGTCATATGTGACGTCATATATGTTCAAACGGAACGGAACCTAGCTAGACTTTCTTTCTTAAATACGAAGAGGAAAAACAATAGTTGTCGTTTGTTCAATGGATTTATCAGTGTAAATTGCTAGAGATGTGCAGAGACATGGAGTTGGTGACAAATTCGTGCATCTTGCTATTTCGTTGATTTGTTGTGACCGCGAAAAAAGGTAATTTTACCGTTACGGCTATTGTGTGTATTTGAAATGATTCATAATTGAAATTACAAGAAACGCAATTTCAAAGTATCGTTTATATATGCCTTGACACTCGCATTTCGTCCACATTCGAATTCGGCTATTTCCGTCATTCAGCAATGTGTACAATGAATCCAAAACGAAGTGTACTGTTAAAATATTTTCTTGTATGTATTTGTCTATAAAACAAATGATTGCAGCTGGTTCAATTAAATAGCTTTCCGTTTAAGCAATACATCGCTCAAGATATTTGAATCGCCAAATTTCGAGTGTACTGGCTTAATTTATTGTCTGAAGCATAAACGATACATGGCCGCCATATTTGTTTACTTTTAGCAAAAAAAAAGAAGTTCCCCAAAAGTCGTTCATGAAAGCATGAACGGATCTGGGAAGTACTGGTTTATGGTCTTTTGACCAATCAAAAATGACTTTAAACGTAAACGAATGTCAGATAAGAATTATTATTGCATATATTATCGATATGACAAAGCCACTTACTGTCGTCACTAAGGGTAATGCCCAGATATTTGTGCTGGTCACATATACCAAGTTGGTTGTTTTGAAACATTAAACTTATATCTCCTTTATGATCAGCATTTCCGACTAATAAAACATCTGTTTTAGTTGGATTGAACTTTATAAACCATTTTTGACCATATATCAAATCTGTACAGATATCTGTTAACAACACTTTCTAAAGTTTCACTGTACATAAGAGGCGTGTCATCCGCAAAGTCTTTTCATTGACTTAATAGACTTAGCTATATCATTATATATATATATATATATATATATATATATATATATATATATATACGTCTACAAATTAAGCCCAACACTGTTTGAATTAGATTTTTAACACTGTCAAATTTTTGCTTTCCCTCAGCGGGATTCGAAGTCACACCGTTGTGACACTGTGGCACCAATTCGCCTGCACTATGTCCAGCGGTCTAGACCCCTCGGCCAAATCCGCTATATAAAAATATAGCTTCATTAACCGGGGTGAATCTTAGACATAGACATAGTACATGTGTACTAGCGTGTGACGATGGAATTTTCGTAACCAATACGTATTAATCTGACAGTAATCTAATTCAGCATTTTTGTATATATTATATAGGATGACAAAGTTACTTGTCATGCAGTCACAGTAAGTAAATTATATATACAAACGTCTAAGTATTGTGACAACCATATAATATATCTATCCAGCGGATTTCTGAAACATCAGAAATACAGGGTTAATATCAAATATTTATATATACGTCTACAAATTAAGCCCAACACTGTTTGAATTAGATTTTTAACACTGTCAAATTTTTGCTTTCCCTCAGCGGGATGCGAACTCACACCGTTGTGACACTGTGGCACCAATTCGCCTGCACTATGTCCAGCGGTCTAGACCCCTCGGCCAAATCCGCTATATAAAAATATAGCTTCATTAACCGGGGTGAATCTTAGACATAAACATAGTACATGTGCACTAGCGTGTGACGATGGAATTTTCGTAACCAATACGTATTAATCTGACAGTAATCTAATTCAGCATTTTTGTATATATTATATAGGATGACAAAGTTACTTGTCATGCAGTCACAGTAAGTAAATTATATATACAAACGTCAAAGTATTGTGACAACCATATAATATATCTATCCAGCGGATTTCTGAAACATCAGAAATACAGGGTTAATATCAAATATTTATATATACGTCTACAAATTAAGCCCAACACTGTTTGAATTAGATTTTTAACACTGTCAAATTTTTGCTTTCCCTCAGCGGGATTCGAACTCACACCGTTGTGACACTGTGGCACCAATTCGCCTGCACTATGTCCAGCGGTCTAGACCCCTCGGCCAAATCCGCTATATAAAAATATAGCTTCATTAACCGGGGTGAATCTTAGACATAGACATAGTACATGTGTACTAGCGTGTGACGATGGAATTTTCGTAACCAATACGTATTAATCTGACAGTAATCTAATTCAGCATTTTTGTATATATTATATAGGATGACAAAGTTACTTGTCATGCAGTCACAGTAAGTAAATTATATATACAAACGTCTAAGTATTGTGACAACCATATAATATATCTATCCAGCGGATTTCTGAAACATCAGAAATACAGGGTTAATATCAAATATTTATATATACGTCTACAAATTAAGCCCAACACTGTTTGAATTAGATTTTTAACACTGTCAAATTTTTGCTTTCCCTCAGCGGGATTCGAACTCACACCGTTGTGACACTGTGGCACCAATTCGCCTGCACTATGTCAAGCGGTCTAGACCCCTCGGCCAAATCCGCTATATAAAAATATAGCTTCATTAACCGGGGTGAATCTTAGACATAGACATAGTACATGTGTACTAGCGTGTGACGATGGAATTTTCGTAACCAATACGTATTAATCTGACAGTAATCTAATTCAGCATTTTTGTATATATTATATAGGATGACAAAGTTACTTGTCATGCAGTCACAGTAAGTAAATTATATATACAAACGTCTAAGTATTGTGACAACCATATAATATATCTATCCAGCGGATTTCTGAAACATCAGAAATACATGGTTAATATCAAATATTTATATATACGTCTACAAATTAAGCCCAACACTGTTTGAATTAGATTTTTAACACTGTCAAATTTTTGCTTTCCCTCAGCGGGATTCGAACTCACACCGTTGTGACACTGTGGCACCAATTCGCCTGCACTATGTCCAGCGGTCTAGACCCCTCGGCCAAATCCGCTATATAAAAATATAGCTTCATTAACCGGGGTGAATCTTAGACATAGACATAGTACATGTGCACTAGCGTGTGACGATGGAATTTTCGTAACCAATACGTATTAATCTGACAGTAATCTAATTCAGCATTTTTGTATATATTATATAGGATGACAAAGTTACTTGTCATGCAGTCACAGTAAGTAAATTATATATACAAACGTCTAAGTATTGTGACAACCATATAATATATCTATCCAGCGGATTTCTGAAACATCAGAAATACAGGGTTAATATCAAATATTTATATATACGTCTACAAATTAAGCCCAACACTGTTTGAATTAGATTTTTAACACTGTCAAATTTTTGCTTTCCCTCAGCGGGATTCGAACTCACACCATTGTGACACTGTGGCACCAATTCGCCTGCACTATGTCCAGCGGTCTAGACCCCTCGGCCAAATCCGCTATATAAAAATATAGCTTCATTAACCGGGGTGAATCTTAGACATAGACATAGTACATGTGCACTAGCGTGTGACGATGGAATTTTCGTAACCAATACGTATTAATCTGACAGTAATCTAATTCAGCATTTTTGTATATATTATATAGGATGACAAAGTTACTTGTCATGCAGTCACAGTAAGTAAATTATATATACAAACGTCTAAGTATTGTGACAACCATATAATATATCTATCCAGCGGATTTCTGAAACATCAGAAATACAGGGTTAATATCAAATATTTATATATACGTCTACAAATTAAGCCCAACACTGTTTGAATTAGATTTTTAACACTGTCAAATTTTTGCTTTCCCTCAGCGGGATTCGAACTCACACCGTTGTGACACTGTGGCACCAATTCGCCTGCACTATGTCCAGCGGTCTAGACCCCTCGGCCAAATCCGCTATATAAAAATATAGCTTCATTAACCGGGGTGAATCTTAGACATAGACATAGTACATGTGTACTAGCGTGTGACGATGGAATTTTCGTAACCAATACGTATTAATCTGACAGTAATCTAATTCAGCATTTTTGTATATATTATATAGGATGACAAAGTTACTTGTCATGCAGTCACAGTAAGTAAATTATATATACAAACGTCTAAGTATTGTGACAACCATATAATATATCTATCCAGCGGATTTCTGAAACATCAGAAATACAGGGTTAATATCAAATATTTATATATACGTCTACAAATTAAGCCCAACACTGTTTGAATTAGATTTTTAACACTGTCAAATTTTTGCTTTCCCTCAGCGGGATTCGAACTCACACCGTTGTGACACTGTGGCACCAATTCGCCTGCACTATGTCAAGCGGTCTAGACCCCTCGGCCAAATCCGCTATATAAAAATATAGCTTCATTAACCGGGGTGAATCTTAGACATAGACATAGTACATGTGTACTAGCGTGTGACGATGGAATTTTCGTAACCAATACGTATTAATCTGACAGTAATCTAATTCAGCATTTTTGTATATATTATATAGGATGACAAAGTTACTTGTCATGCAGTCACAGTAAGTAAATTATATATACAAACGTCTAAGTATTGTGACAACCATATAATATATCTATCCATCGGATTTCTGAAACATCAGAAATACAGGGTTAATATCAAATATTTATATATACGTCTACAAATTAAGCCCAACACTGTTTGAATTAGATTTTTAACACTGTCAAATTTTTGCTTTCCCTCAGCGGGATTCGAACTCACACCGTTGTGACACTGTGGCACCAATTCGCCTGCACTATGTCCAGCGGTCTAGACCCCTCGGCCAAATCCGCTATATAAAAATATAGCTTCATTAACCGGGGTGAATCTTAGACATAGACATAGTACATGTGTACTAGCGTGTGACGATGGAATTTTCGTAACAAATACGTATTAATCTGACAGTAATCTAATTCAGCATTTTTGTATATATTATATAGGATGACAAAGTTACTTGTCATGCAGTCACAGTAAGTAAATTATATATACAAACGTCTAAGTATTGTGACAACCATATAATATATCTATCCAGCGGATTTCTGAAACATCAGAAATACAGGGTTAATATCAAATACCGGTATTTATATATACGTCTACAAATTAAGCCCAACACTGTTTGAATTAGATTTTTAACACTGTCAAATTTTTGCTTTCCCTCAGCGGGATTCGAACTCACACCGTTGTGACACTGTGGCACCAATTCGCCTGCACTATGTCCAGCGGACTAGACCCCTCGGCCAAATCCGCTATATAAAAATATAGCTTCATTAACCGGGGTGAATCTTAGACATAGACATAGTACATGTGTACTAGCGTGTGACGATGGAATTTTCGTAACCAATACGTATTAATCTGACAGTAATCTAATTCAGCATTTTTGTATATATTATATAGGATGACAAAGTTACTTGTCATGCAGTCACAGTAAGTAAATTATATATACAAACGTCTAAGTATTGTGACAACCATATAATATATCTATCCAGCGGATTTCTGAAACATCAGAAATACAGGGTTAATATATATACACATATATATATACAAACGTCTAAGTATTGTGACAACCATATAATATATCTATCCAGCGGATTTCTGAAACATCAGAAATACAGGGTTAATATCAAATATTTATATATACGTCTACAAATTAAGCCGAACACTGTTTGAATTAGATTTTTAACACTGTCAAATTTTTGCTTTCCCTCAGCGGGATTCGAACTCACACCGTTGTGACACTGTGGCACCAATTCGCCTGCACTATGTCCAGCCGTCTAGACCCCTCGGCCAAATTCGCTATAAAAATATAGCTTCATTAACCGGGGTGAATCTTAGACATAGACATAGTACATGTGTACTAGGGTGTGACGATGGAATTTTCGTAACCAATACGTATTAATCTGACAGTAATCTAATTCAGCATTTTTGTATATATTATATACATGTAGGATGACAAAGTTACTTGTCATGCAGTCACAGTAAGTAAATTATATACAAACGTCTAAGTATTGTGACAACCATATAATATATCTATCCAGCGGATTTCTGAAACATCAGAAATACAGGGTTAATATCAAATATTTATATATACGTCTACAAATTAAGCCCAACACTGTTTGAATAAGATTTTTAACACTGTCAAATTTTTGCTTTCCCTCAGCGGGATTCGAACTCACACCGTTGTGACACTGTGGCACCAATTCGCCTGCACTATGTCCAGCGGTCTAGACCCCTCGGTCAAATCCGCTATAAAAATATAGCTTCATTAACCGGGGTGAATCTTAGACATAGACATAGCGGTGTATATATTATAAACAGGAGAGGCCATAATACAGAACCTTGCAGAACACCTGCCTTAACATTTCTAAGACTTGAGTATTTGTTACTTATTTTGACACATTGTCTCCTCTCAGAAACATAATCTTCAAACCATGCTTGTAATTGACCATCAATTCCATATACTTTAAGTTTGCATATAAGTCCCTTAAGCCATGCTCGACCGAATTCTTTTTTTCTCAAATGTTACGAGAATATTGTGGTAAATTTCGATTAATTGATGAGTTGTTGAATGTCCGGGGTTGAACCCAGACTGGTATTTGTATATCAGATTATTAGACAATACATAATTAACAACATGTTTGAAAACAATTCTTTCAAAAACATACTATTTTCATTGGTACTTGTATGCTAATTTGTTTTAGCCGTTGTTTTACATATAAATTGAGAAGAAATATCACAATATCTTAGCAGAAAATATTCCTTATTTGGCTATAAATTTACATGGGACTTTTCTAGCTGTTATAAGTATTGTTAAATCGTTGATTTTGGAATGCCAAGGATTTTGATTAGACTTGCCACAAGTCCCTTTGAATTTGCTATTAGAGAGATACACCTTCATTATCAACATTTCCTATACTATCAGCTTGTGTACAAAGGGACTTGTAAAGTCTGCATAGTCTGTGACCATATACCAGTCACCTATAAATAGAACACATAAACATCTCAAACCTTCTCAGTGAAAGATAATAAAATTTAATTGGTTCTGACAGCAGAGTTTAAATTAAACATGTTGTTAGAGTGCTGTGTCATATTACAAAAAAACTTAAGATAAACTTTCAATGTTACTGTGGTAAAGTAAAAGTGATCGTAGGTGAATTTTTATTCGGTTGCAAAATGTGCAAGTTATAGTTATAGGGGATCATCAAGTTAGGCTGAAAGGGTCATTGTCGACCTGGGTACTATATCAGTGTACCCAGGGTACTTAAAATTTGAGAAATGGTACCCAGGGTACTGTCGCTTTACATAAACGTACCTGGTGTGGTAAGTATCGCGAGATTACGTTCATTTCCTTACTGTATTTGGTCCACAATTGTAAATAGAAGAATGGCGGTTTGTTACAGTTTACAGTTAAGTTTGTTTGGATTATGTGCATGTTTATGAACACTGTTGAAAAATAATGGATTTGATTCAACAATATTGGTCTGGGTACGTTTATGTTAAGCGACAGTACCCTGGGTACCATTTCTCAAATTTTAAGTACCCTGGATACGCTGATATAGTACCCAGGTCGACAATGACCCCTTCAGCTCAAGTTAGAGTTTCAGCTGAACTTTGATTTCAAGTTCAATTTGGAGTTCGAGTTGAATTCTTGTGACACTTTGAGTTGATAATCTAGTTAGAGTAGGAGTTTGAAGTTAAATTCATATAATTATTTGTATATTTAGAGTCATTATGTTTAACAGACACCGCTTTTAAAAATATTTTTTAACGGGGATTTAAATTAAACTTCTTGACAAACGTAACAAGTGTGGACTGTGAGCATGCTCACAAAGGGGATACCTCCCGATTCGCTTTCAATTCAAATTATCTCCCTTTAATGATATCCGAGGTCAATAAAAATCCTTCATGAACATCATATAATGTACTTCCTTTATGCTAAGTTTCATTAAATTTCATCAAGCGGTTTAGGAGGAGTTGTGCTTACAAGGGATGTGGACAGACAGACAGACAGACAGACAGACAGACAGACAGACAGACAGACAGACAGACAGACAGGGTGATTCCTATACACCTTCAAACAAGTTTGCAGGGGGTATAATTACATCTAAATTTACATGTGTATCATAATATCCGTAGAAGATGAGCAAGGCTTTCTTTTGGGATGTCAAATCAACAAACAAATATGAGACACTCTATTTAATCATCTGTAAACAGGTACGAAACAGCCAAATTTTTAACTCATGTATGTGACTTTATAAGCACTCAATGGAACTGCAAAGATAAGCTCCACATGTGTGCAACATGTAATAGTTGTACTTTGCTATATTGTGAACTGTATCCAGTGAGGGGGTAACTAATTTCTTCTTTAAGTCTAATTATTTTTGGATATTTTTGAATGCACCCCAAAAGTACCTCAGTTGTTTCTATTCCCCCAAAATAATGAACAAGTTAATTTGAAGTTTAACTTGAACTCGAACTCTAAATCGAAGTCATCCTCGAAGTTTAGTTTGGATGGTCAATTCGAAGGGTAACTTGAATTCAAATCCAAACTAGAAATTTAACTCGGTATCCAACTCGAACTTGTAGTTCAACTCAAACTCCGCTACACCCGGTGAGGTATGTGCTGATGGCAGAAAAAATGGTACTTATTTCGTGTGTGATCAACTTCACCTACAGCCTTCAACCCAGATCCCTGAACCTTCACATAAATATAGCACTCATATTGAAGTTGTGTACCCGTATTATGGAATTGTTTGAGGAATTTTCCCCATTTGTCCAGACATTTTTCTGCAAATTGATTGAAGATCGTACCTATTTTGCGTAATCAACTCCTCCTACAGGTTTCAACCCAAATCCCTGTGTGTAATAAACCTGAACTTCACAGAAAGATTGTACACATATTAAAGCTGTGTAACTTTATTATGGGATTGTTTGATGAATTTTTTTCATTTGTTTACAGACGTGGAACTAACTCCTTTGTTTGGCAAATTTTTTTTAGATCAGAGAAGTTTTTGTGTAACCCTCCTACATTTTTGACACATATCCCAAAATTTCTTCAAATAAATTGTAAACAATTCCACATTTATTAAGTTACTTGCTTTGCAACCCAATCATTACAGATTTGTAGACGTTGAAATAGACATTAAAGATACACTTCATTATACATGAATATTGTCAAAGCGTAAATATGTTGATATTAATTCATACCAAAAAACTATTGTGGAAAGCCTATTGACATGTACAGGATGCATTGTTTTGCTCTCATTTGAAATTGCAACATTTGCCAATCTTTTTCAAAACCATGAAAGAATAAAGCCATTGTAATTGGTTATTGTTGTTATCCTATTATCATCACTTATAAAGAGTCAGTTTCTTCATTGTTGTTTAATTCTTTCCACACTTTCTACATAATGTGACTTCCTGAAGCCATAATACACAGAATTAAATGTTTACTAAAATAAATTTATTCAACATCTATAAAGAATGTGAAATTCTATCTGCCTTGTCATCAGGAAGGAACGTACTTAATAGTATGCAGGGGTACCTTTAGTTTGCATGGATGAAATATAACCTTGAGTTGAAAAATTAGAGAAAAATTTATAACAAATATCACTATTTTGTTATATTTGTTAGATTGGTGAGTAATTTGATTATTCAGTAGGAAGTGGCTTAGTATGTGGATTTAAATAAAAATATGACTGACATACATAATTAAATAATTTTTAGACGCAGTTTTTTATCATTTTAAAGAGATTTTCGAAATCGGAATAGAAAACAAAATGTGATAAGTTTACGACTGTAATGGACTACTTTAGTTATTTGTAGATTTGTTTATATGTGTTTACTGTATTTTGTTACATATTTGTAAGGTGTGTAATGTAGTGCGATTGTTGTGTGAAGGGTTTTGATTCTGATCTGTAGATATGTTCTTTTGCTTTGTTCTATAATAAATGTAAATTTGTATTCGGTTTTGATCGACTATAATTGACCGAGCTAGCTTAATAACAGAGAACCCATATGTGAACATTTACAGGTAGCTAATCAGTAAACCTTGTCATTAAAGTTAAAATAGATGAGTTTAATTTAAATGTAGAAACAAAAGCTGAACAAGTAAAAATAAAACTACGTAATAATGGATCAAATATTCCCAAGAGACACATGCGTGCACAGCACAAATACAGATTAATAGTGAATTGAAATTGAAATGATAAAGACTTGAATGTAATATTACATTAAATAATTAAATCAACATAAATGAATACACTTTTCGGAAACTAAGTAAAGTCATCCATGTAAAATTAAGAACGCAGTCAAAGCAGTACATTTAATTTTTAATTGACAAGCAATATAAAATCGTTTGCATGTACATACCTCAATCTAGCACTCGTATACTAAAACACTCTATATAATTCATTCTGTTTGTTTAACATTCAAGAATAAATTCACTTATTATCAGACACATAGTGCAAAAAACCCAATAAATAGCCGCATAATCATATTTGCACACGCGAACAAAATATTAATGAATATACTTAAGAAAGAGGGAAGTATTGGTTTTATTATTAATGTTAGGGAAATAAAAAGGGTGTTTGTACAAGAGTTAATAACATGAAGGCTTGATTATAATATTACAAAGCAAATAGGATATTTTATGGGGAACAAGGAAGTGTGGATATTATGAACAGACAAGACAATAAACAGTTAAACTATTAATAGTTTATAATATCCTGTCTCCTGTATTTAAGTTCAAATGGTATCAGACAATCACATAAAAAGAAAGTCGATAATGATTAATAATAAAAGCGAGCAACAAAAGAAAACCAAACCTTTATGTTACATTGACGACAGTCTACATTTTGGAAGAATTATTGCATTTCGTTAATAAACATTTGTAGTCCAGACATAAAACGCACACAATATGTAAATGGCATGTTTATTGTACATATACTTCAACGGTCGCCACAATAGTTTGCTTACGAGTGATAAATTTGTTCCACAATTTACTGCATCTCTGTCATTCTTCAATGTTAAATGTTGTGTCTCGAATCTTGTCTGTACGATTATGAGGTTTAACGTACTATATACTACTGTGGTATGTACTTGTTATACATTGATAACAATTTACGTCATTTTGTGTAAACATCAGATTATCTGGTAAATTGGGACAAAGTACAACAGTCATGGCAGATTAGGTATGTTTTGAACATGCACACTTAAATGGTTTTTATTACATTCTAGAACTATAAAATGATCAAGTAATTTAACCAAGATTTGTAATATCTGATCTGGTTAATCGTACAACAGAAAATAGATCAGACATTACCTAATTCTTCTATTTCAACTTTCGCAATATATGTGACAATATTTTTTACGGCTAGTTAGATCGTATATATCTGAATGAGCTTGAATTAAAGGATATCACAGATTCCAAATTCACCTCCACCTGGAAATGTACGTTACGCAACAATTAAAAATTCAAACAATATAACAAGATGAATTATCGGTCTAGTTTTGAATGACATCGCAGAAGTACATTTAGATGATATAAATATTCCATGCATGTGTTTTGTTAAGCAGGTTTAATTTGTGTAGAAATAACGAGAACAACTGAAATAGAATTAACAAACTGTTAACATTATTTTCATAACATTTGACGTCCGTGCATATTTCAAGAGCATATTGCATGATTTAAAAGTTGCTGTAAGTTGATCTTTATCACAACTAAGATGATCGTTGTTGAAAATCAATATCCCTAAATGTGATCAGTCATTTTTCGGAGGCGCAAATAGGTTCTTGACTTTTTCACGAGTAACGCAACGTCAGGCACTGCTTATTCCTCTTGAATACTCGAATATATTTTTATTGTTTGTTTGTCAATTACATAAGTATGACAAACGTCGATTTATAATTAGCTTTATTTTGGTAATAGTTGTTTACTTTATACAGTGGTTATAATTTGTCTAGCATAGGATCTGCACAAACTTGAAAATTAAAACAATAATAGTTTGTTTCATTAATTTTTTTCGGATTTAAGTAGTGTACATAGTAAGAGTAAATATTCAGAGAATGCAGATCGATGCAAAAGAATGTCATGAAGGTATACAGAAGCTATTGAAAATGAGGAAAAAACTGGTAATCTATCTGCAGAGGCAATGACTACATTACAAAGTTTGAGGAGATCCATCTGTAATATAATTCCTCAAGGAGAAAACATTGCTCTGCACTTATATGTTCATACAAGATATTACGAAAAAAACGTAGAAAAAGCAGGGAAAGCCATTCGTTTGCAAGTCAATATATTGATGAACGGGAACTTACAAACATACGTTTATACAAAAAGCTATCAGGTTAGTTACGTACATAAACGAAAATGTTGATCTATCTGAAGAGTTTGGTACAAACAAACATTTGACTAAATTCGGTTTTGGATTCTACTAAATGGGTCTTTACTGCTAAAGGAGCGTGGATTTGTAGGAAGATGTTACTTACTGTAGTATGCTGTTAATCTTTCGAATTAGACCACCAGTTCTGTCTGTTGAGCTCTGGGAACACCTACTGTACCTATACTTATATGCAGTACTAGTGAGAACTTTTTCATAATTTTAAATTTTAATGTGAAACATTCTTGCGAATTCAAGAAAATTGTTTCCTTGAAGAATCCACTTTACATTTCAATGTGAAAATATATGGGCTAAGCACAATAATTGCTTCTAGTGATACGATGAATTATAGGACAGTTCATCTGATTTAGACTGAACATTGAATACTTGCGGTTTTGTTTCAGATGACGTGTTTTATATACTGATACCTTTGACACGGTCGATGACGCAATCCAGTATGCCTTGAAGACATGTATGTAATAGGTCTAAAGGAACTGAGATTTTGCAAAAATTGCGAAATGACATCTACGGTAGTTGATATGGAGAAAAGAACGTTCTCATCAAAATATTATGCCAGTCATAAAAAATGTGTGCAGTTTACGAGTGAACTAAGCTACACATAAAATTATCATCAATATTCACGATAAGAACGGTTCATTTGGAATAGAAGTACAATCTCATTGGGCTTTTGGGCAAATTTTAGAAAACGTTTCATTTTAATATTAAAGATTTTAACAGCAATATTTACTGCAGTCATAAATTTACCAGACTATGTAGTTAACCTTTTGATAAAAATAACAAATAATTTGTTTACTAAAGAAAGGAAGGAAGGAAAAATAAAATTGTTTCTTCACCTGTACTACTGAATTAACCGTAAATTCGATACTTTATCTTAAAGTGTTTCGATCAAAATTAAAAAAATTAGCATGTTTAAAAAGATGTATACCCAAGGACAATATCAGAGCAGAACCGTTTTGTATTTAGTGGTGTATAGGTAGACAAGAACAAATGCATGCCCCAAAAATGGTCAAATTGATAAAACTTAGTCGACATAACTTTAAATTTAAAAATGTGTTAGTAAATAACATATGTGATATAGAATGAATACGAAAAAATTCATTATCAGAACCAAAATTATATTCCCAACCTTTGATGGGGTTGCTACTTTTTTTTCAGTGAAAGCATACAAAAGTATCGACTATCGACTTTAAGAACAAGACATGCCAAAACAGAAAAAGAAAATAGAAAATGCCTGTCAAAATTATGATTTGTTTTTATAATCTAACCTTAGAACGTCAATTTGTAAATATTTAAATTTCATTTCAAGAAAGATGAGACATAATTTGCATGATGTCTATCGTGGAAGTCAGCATTAACACTTTTTACCCAGTATATTGAAGTTATAAAATGTAATTTTCTTCGTCTATTAATAACATTTAATTCATATTAGCCTTTTGAATTGTATAGAATGCCGTTTAATGAAATGTGTTGATGGTTTACTAATAAAATAAATCAAACAAATCCTTTTTCCAATTTTTTATTTCAATTTGTTTTTAGTTTTCATTACAGAGTGTGGGTTGGTTAATTAATAATGATATATTATAAATGAAGGTAATAACAAAAGAACTAAACTGTCATAAAACACCTGAGAACAAACAACAAAAAATAAAGCCGACGCAACATTGGTCCTAACTTCCTATAGCGTTCCAAACGAAATGGTGGGTTAAACAATGTTTCATGACATGCCAAACTTCCCGCTTCCATTATTGCATTGTGTAATTTGATGTGTTTATGAAAATGGTTGGGTATCACGAACCACTTGTCTGTCCAAGGTGTATCCAATGGTCATGGCATCACAATCACTATATTCTGCATTCAAAAATTAGGAAAATTATTTGCAATCACATCTTCATACAAAAAAACGAATCTATATCAACAAGGTAATTTTATTAAAGGCGCGGACGAGTCTTATATTTGTGTAACCTTAGTTGATAAGTCTACCCGAAGTCGTTGGCATAAATCAGTATACTCACTGCAAGCTCTGCATACCTTATCGATTACAAAATATAGACAACGTATCCAGGAGAAGCTGAAATATTGCTGAATAATTGATTTTAAAATTGAAATCGTCTTGATCATCAAAAATTCTTGTGCTGAGATGACCATTTGAATCGTATTCAAGGTGTATTTCTAAAAAATATGTAGATAAAACTCTTTCTTAAAATTCAATTATTTCCAGTTCAGAAGGATATATTAATGGAAGCCACTCAGCAAATATTGGTGGTTGTTTATTAAAAGTACATCATCAATATATCTTCTTGTCTTAAATATGACGTTGAAGGAATTCTATTACATAAGAATACAGAAACAAAATGGAAAAAAGTGGAGCAGAGTGTGTACCCTTTAGAATTCAGATAACCTAGTGAAAACGCAAATCCTGCAGACGTTACAAAGATGCTGTTCATCAGTAAATCTATCCAACTTTAAACATGTTCTTCATTGTAGCATACGATTCACCCTTCTGTTCCATAGTATCACATGACGTATTGTTGTAGCCTAAAACTACATATTTATTAGCAAATGTGGAAGGAAAGGCTTTATATATGATGTATTCTAGACGGGATATTTTAGTTTATCAACGAGGAATAAAATGTTGAAAAATAAAGTTCTAAAAGATGAAATTTTATAAATCGTTTTGATTTTTAAATTTTCAAAACATTCTTCACATTTTTTAAGAATTCACTAACGTTCACGGACGAACAGTCTTCAATTTTCCGTCGGATTCATTTACATGTAACTGTATTCTTTATATATCAACATATTCTGTATTTATGACTTTTCAAGTACGAATCGTAGACATTCTAGCTATTCATGCTATCAATACTTTATTGCATGCTTTTGTATAGTCATTTAGGAAAAATCTTTGTTGTTATCATGTCTCCACTTTTGTATTGTTTCTTTCAGCAAGAAGTCTGGAAAAAAAATGCAAACATAACAGAGACCAGATTTTACTCGTAGCGGTAATCGTCGTCACCTTTAATAAAGTGTTCGGAATTAAAAGCTGGAAATTTTTTTCTTGATATTCTGCTAAACAAAAAAAATGTTTTTAAATTATGACCTTTGCCAAAATTAGTCTGAACAGTGAAAAATGTTTACCCTAAGTACACGTTTTATAATATAAAGAGCATAACATGCATGAAACTAGTCCTTAAGGGTGGGAGATATATATTATTCCCGATTTTATATCACAGTATGATTTTTGAAATGTCGGTCGCGATACAGTTTAGCTTCATATGTCAACTGAGACTTATTATTTTAACCACAGTTACAAGTTAAATAAGTCTTTTTGTAATCTGAAGCAGTTGACACAAGAGGTGATGATCAGATACTTAAAAGCTTGTAATTTCCATTCAAATGTCCATGATAGAGTTTGTCTGCTGACAGATAGATACTTTACCAGGGGTTAACGGTTCCAACACAACCATCCTTCAATGAATACATGTGCCAGGCCTTATACAGAATCTTTATATCACTGACTAATGACAAAATAGTATTATTATCTTATCTATTAAAAGAATAATATCCAGGCTATAAAAGCATGGAAAACACAACAATTAGCAAACATTCAAAATATACAAAATTTAAATAGATATCACCATCAGTGTTAGTGATAACTCTCAACGCAGTCAACAGATTTATGATAGTAGTATCAACGATCTTATTTGATTGTCATTAAATCTTGCTTTACCAGTGACTTAACAATAATACTGTGTCAAGGCGATAACTATAAGAATTACAAGCAATAATAAAAGGACATTTGTTCTTTAGAACAAATGCACAGGAAGGTCTTTCCCTCGTTTTCATTTCTATAGGTAAAACTGGCGTCAAACGTCAAACAAGAGGCCCTAGAGGGTAAAAATCTATTATTTTACATCGTAATATACCCGTTATTCCCACAGGGCTACTTTTATATTGTTTCTAGAGCGTTCTAATTATATAATTGAAAAAAAATGTAAACAAATGGGCCCGGGCCCCACCCAGGGCCAACATGTTATATTGTTTTTAACATGCTGGCCTTGGGTGGGGAGCCGGGCTTTTTTGGGGTTCATAGTTTTATATGCAACTATGATTCTATAAAAACCGGGAACCAATTTTTTTTATTTGTTTGTTTGTTTGTTTATCAACTTAAGAAAATTGACTAAAAAAACATTGACATTAATATCAGACCATTCTTCAGACGATGTTATTCGCACTAATTATTATTTGTGGATGGAAAAATTTGAAGTCTACCTAGATAAACATCAAGACCTGATGTTAAAATTATCAGAATCAGATAAAGAAGCATACATTGAAGAATTTGAAGACAGAGACGCCTACCTAAAAAACTTCAAGAAAACGATTGAAAATTACTTCACTTCTAAAAAAAAGACAGAATCGGTCCATTCGCAGAAAAGTAGGAAAAGTGTCCCTTCTCAGACCACAAGAAGTAAGAAAACCCACTCATCTGTTGTTAGTCACATTTCGTCTCAAAAGTTAGCCGAAGAACAGAAAAAAGCTGAGTGAGAGGCCCTAATGAATGCGTTGAAAAAGAAACGAGAAATTGGACTTGCCAAAGTACAGTTACAACTGGAGGAAGAAGAGTTAAAGTTGTCAACAAGTATTGCTGTTGCCGAAGCGAAAACAAAAGTATTAGACAAATATGAACAAATAGAGTACGAAAAATCAGACTCAAGTACATTTACAACTGCAAACACAACAGCAAACCCTATCTATGAAAAGAAAGACATGAATCAAACATTCACTGTAGATGTACATAAAAAACAAAACATGAATGAGACATTCTCAATTTATCCTAGATATTTGAATCCAAAGGCACCAGTTTTTGAACCAAAACAACCCAAAGTTTATGTGCAAAACCCACCAAACTATGACATTAATAATAGCTCTGTTGCTGTAGATGCTATTGTAAGAAATTTGAAAAAGCCAAATTCAGACATTAGGAAGTTTGTAGGTGACCCACTAGAATTTAGAAAAGTTGTTGGTCAATTTAAAACTAAAATAATTGACAGCTGCGATTCTGAAGGTGAAAAAATTAACCATATTGAGCAGTTTACTTTCGGAGAAGCACAAAGAGTGTTGCAAGTGTATAGCTACTTACCTGATAAATTTGATTTCAGCACTGCGATGAAACATTTAGAAGAGCGATACGGTGATAGTGAAGTGATGGCCAACTCTTTTATAAAGAAGGCTCTTGATTGGCCAAGTATAAAAGCAGGTGACTTTAAAGCCCTAGATCAATTTTCTCTATTTCTTATTGAATGCAAGAATGCAGCAGACATCATAGAGATTATGAGTATTATGGAATATTCAGAAAACATCAAGAGACTCATGTGTAAGCTTCCTTTTCTTCTACATGACAGATGGAGAAGCCTAGTAATTAGAATTAAAACAAATGGTCAAAGTGTTAGATTTGTAAAATTTGTAGAAGAGGAGTCAAAGAAAGTAAATGACTTGACTTATGGAAGTGCAGCACTTCAAGTTCATCCTAGTCAAAAAAATAAAAGGGACAATCAGAAGAAGACAATACAGGTAAGCTCATTTGCAACTGATGTTACAGTAGAATGTTCATTTTGTAAGAAATCGCATACACTTGAAAAGTGTACATCTATTTCTAAGTTGGATCATCATAAAAAATTGAACCATTTGAAAAGTCTCGCTTTATGTTTTGGTTGTAGCAAGAAACACACAACAATTCTACATTACAGTAATGAAGATAAAGGCACAAAAGTTGAGAGTACAAAAGAAACTGCAACTTCTCCAGCTGTTAGTAATTCTGGTACGCATGTTGAAAGTCAAATAGGGGCCTGCAATTCTTGTGCAATGGCTATTATTCCAGTTACAGTCAAATTAAGAGACAAACCCAAAGTCATAGAAATGTATGCATTTTTATCCTGGAAGTACGGTATCGTTTTGCACAGAATCGCTCATGAAGCAATTAGGAGGAAAGAGAAAACATAAGCGCATTTCTTTAGATACCACGGGAAGTCCACTTATTATGAACACCTGCATGTTAGAGGGGTTGCAAGTGTGTGACATGAAAATGAATAACACAGTTGATTTACCAACAATGTTTACAAAAGACAAAATGCCAGTTTCAAACGCCCATATTCCTACACATGCAGAAATTAGTAAAGGGTCTCATCTAAGCAATATTCATTTACCTAAAATTGACATTGCAATAGATTTATTAATTGGTAGCAATGTACCTGATGCTTATACACTGTTCGACGTTGCGATTGGGGAGATTGGTTCCCCACATGCCACTTACACTCGCTTAGGTTGGATCGTATGGAACGTACTGACCAGGTGATATTTCAGAAATATATTTCTTAGTAAATAAAGCTGAAATAAAAGCAGTCAGTTACATACTTGAGAATGACAAACTTGAAAAACTTGTGCAAAGGTTTATTAACTATGATTTTCCAGAAAAACTGATTGACGACAAAAGGGAAGCTTCAGTTGAAGACAAATGCTTTATTAAGATAGTCATTGAAAGCAATGTATTAGAAGATGCATGCATGTAAAATTTCCGAACAATGAAGGTCAATGTCTTCAGAGACTATAGGGACTTAGAAACAAGATGATGCAAAAGGATAAATTTAGAGAGGACTATGTATCATTCATGGACAAAATATTAGAAAAGGGTTATGCAGAAAAGGTGCCGACTTCAGAGTTAAATCAGGACAATAATCGTATTTGGTACATTCCGAATCATGGTGTTTATCACCCTATGAAACCGAATAAAATTAGAGTAGTGTTTGATTGCACAGCAACATACATGGGCATTTCGTTAACTTCAGAACTACTTCAGAGTCCAGATCTTGCAAATAAGTTGCTAGGTGTGCTTTAGAACGAATAATCGTACCCTCGTTTTTTTTGTTTTTTTTTTGCGAGGGTACGAATTTAGTCCCATTACTCGTAATGTTGCAGAGCGGGAGTGAATCACTCCCGGCACTTTGATGTCCGAACGAAGTTGCATATACAATCAGACGTGGTCGATCATGATATCTTTCGACATTGTCACCATTTTTTTAAGGTTTCCTGTTTACAATCGATCATTATTGATACGTGATGATAGTTATTGCCTTTTTTAATAACCCGCTGTACGTTGTTTATTAATTGACATTCGTGTCTCTTTTTAATTACGTTTACTACATGAAAAACATTGAGAAACCCGAAATTGAATGTCGTGTTGCATCTTGGCTAATACATATGTAAATTACTGGAATCTTACTACGGAATGGTTGTTATAGTTTGCAAATTAGCACGTTTATAATAAAATTAGGTCACATTATCCATATACGGAAAAATGATCAACACAGCTATTTCTACGTGCATCTTCAAAGACGAAAAAAGACATTTCTTCAATAAAGATCTTTTTCCGTTAGTTTCGCAATGGCAAAACCTTTAATAACGTAAAGAAGATGAATATTATGTTTGAATTTTGTTTTTTGTTCTTTTTTCAACCAAATAACTTTTATTATCACATTGCTGTTAACAAATTGTATCTGAGATACAGCATTCTCCCAGATATCCCCTGTGTTACATCTATGAGGTATCCATTTGAAATGAACATAAAATCTATAAAGATGTTAGAAAAACATATATTTAATACACTACCTCTGTTTTATCAAAACCTAATAAAAACATTGGTTTCTGTGAAAGGAGGTCAATCATAAAATCCAACTGACTTTCTTACTATAAGAAAAGAACTAATCTGGGGAAATCAAAACATTCAAGTAAATAATAAAAGCTTGTTCTTTAATAACTGGATTAAAAGTGATATTCTATATGTAAATGATATCATTGATGAAAAAGGACAAATTTCAGAAAGAATAATTCTTAATAAACTGAAAAATAAACAAAAGTGGATAAGCGAATTTCATAAAATTTGTACAGCAATTCCAAAACATTGGAAAAACATACTGTCAGAAGAATCATCCTTTAAAACAAATGTAAAAATAAACAGGAAACAAAATCTAAAAATATTCTATACATGTTACCTAACTAACGATATGTGTAACAAAGATATATATAAAATACTACACACCAATAGAAACAAAGATAAACCATTAGGCCTCTTATTATGGAATAAGATTCTTCAGAAAAATTATCGAACTGTAGATACTTTTAAATTTATAAAACAATATGTAGAATTACATAAGTATAAAATATTTAGATGGAAACTACTACACTTTATACTACCATGTAACTAGCTCTTGTGCCAATGGAAAATAAAACCTAATAATCAATGTATACTATGTAAACAAGTAGATGATTATCAACATTTCTTTATGACATGTAATTTTGTTCACAAGTTTTGGACCCAAATTAAAGAAATTTTGAGATATTTCAACATAGATGAACACATCTGCACTTTAAAAAAACCTTGTTTTTGGATACAAGATTGCAGATGAATGCTATTATGGGATTAATTTGCTATTAACTATCATAGGGTTCTCAATCTACAACGCACACTATCACTAAAATCAAAGAGAAAGAAAAATCGACGTATTTCATACATTCAGAAATGAATTGTTAACTTTAACCGACATAACAAAACTTACCAAAATTAAAAAAACACATATTGCTAAAATTATTCAACAATTTGAAAGCTATTTACTTTCGCGATGGCGTTTGAAAGTAATCATTCTAATTGTACATCATTCTCTTTTTGTTTATCATAATTAAAATGATTAAAAACTTACAAAAAATTTCCAAAATGCTAGTTCAAAAGTCACATCATCTGCTCGTTTGATCGATGTCGTAAAAACCATGTGGGTTGAATAAGCCGCACGCTTTTTACCTTGTGTATTTAAAGTACATCAGTGTGTATCAAAGATCACAGTGAACAATGCTTCACTGAACATATTTTGTTACTTTACAGTAAAACAACAATTATACTGATCTATGTATGTAAAAAGATATTTTTTTTCCATTGATAGATATTTCACAGAATTTTGGTTATTTTACGGTAAAAAATTAAAATATTGATATAAATGTATACAGAAGACAATGAATTTTTTCCATTAGGGTATTTCCCAGGATACCTCATAGATGTAACACAGGGGGTATCTGGGAGAATGCTGTATCTCAGATACAATTTGTTAACAGCAATGTGATAATAAAAGTTATTTGGTTGAAAAAAAATGTTTGAATTTTGTTTAAATAGACTGAAGTTAGATTTTTTATTTCCTACATTACGAGCAATAGAACTAAATTCTGCCGTTAATCCGACAAATCACAATACTAACTTCGGATTATAACGACAGTAAACTTCGGCCTAGGCGTGCTTATGAGGTTTAGGTCAGAGCTGATACCTATACAAGGAGATATAGAAAGTATGTTCTACCAGGTCAAAGTTCCACCTGAAGATCGAAACCTGCCACGATTTTTATGGTGGCCGAAAGGTGATTTAGATGCTCAACCTGAGGTGTATCGAATGACAGTACATTTGTTCGGTGCCACTAGTTCCCCAAGTGTTTGTAATTTTGCTTTGAAACAGACAGGCCAAGTTTTCGTAGATCATTATAGCAAAGAAGTGTCAAATACAATACAGCGGAATATGTATGTAGATTAGTGTCTTGCCTCTTCAGAATCTGTAGATAAAGCAATTTCATTGATCAAAGACGTTCAAAGCCTCTGCACGCAAGGTGGATTTAATTGGACAAAGTGGATAAGCTCAAATTCCGTGCGAAAGAAATCAAACAGTTGGATCTGGATACAGACAGTTCCATCGAAAGGGCATTAGGCGTATTTTGGTTCCTCAGTAGGGACACACTAGGTTTCTATATGAATGTGAAACAATTGCCAGCCACCAAAAGAGGTATACTAGCCACAGTTAGTTCAGTGTATGATCCATTCGGAATAGTAGCTCCGTTTTTCCTTTAGGAAGGTTAGTATTACAAAACCTATGTAAACAAGGAGTAGGGAGTAGGATGGGATGTTGAAATAAATGAAACCGATCGCAAACGTTGGCACAAATGGCTACATGAAATGAGTGAGTTGGAGACAATTAAATTAGTCAGATGTTATAAACTACAAAACTTTGGACAAATTGTATCAGTACAACTGCACTGTTTTGCAGACGCAAGTGACAATTGTATTGGAATAGTGTTCTACTTGCGATTCGTTGATGATCAGGACAATGTGCATTGCTCATTCGTAATTGCCAAGTCAAGAGTGGCTCCGCTCAAAACAATTACCATTCCTCGGATGGAATTGACAGATGCCTTCAGAGCAGTTACATTGAGTAAAGTGATCACAGAAGAACTATGCATCAGTGTAGATAAAGTCTTTTTTTTTGACAGACAGCATGTCAGTGTTGAGATACATTGTAAATCGGAAACACGCTTTCACACGTTTACGGCTAATCGTCTCGCATTAATACATGAAACTACAGAAATTGATCAATGGAAGTATGTAAATACAAAGATAAACCCATCTGTTCTAGCGTCTAGAGGTATGACTGTTACACCACTAAATACAAAACGGTTCTGATCTGATATTGTTCGTAGGTATATATCATTTTAAAAACTGGTTTTTGTATGTGTGGATTGCTGAATTTTAATTTTGATCGAAACAATTTAAGATAAAGTATCGAATTTACGGTTAATTCAGTAGTACAGGTGAAGATACAATTTCATTTTTCCTTCCTTTCTATCGTTAAAAAATTATTTTTTTATTTTTATTAAAAGTTTAACAACATAATCGGATAAATTTATGACTGCAGTAAATATTGCTGTTAAAATCTTATTATTAAATCTTATTAAATTGAAATGTTTTCTAAAATTTGCCCGAATCCCAATGATTTTACTTCTATTCCAAATGGACCGTCCTTAAATATTTTATGTTTAGCTTAGTTTACTCGTAAACTGCACACATTTTTATGACTGGCATAATATTTTGATGAGAACGTTCTTTTCTTCATATATACTACCGTAGAGGTCACTTCGCAATTTTTGCAAAATCTCAAGATTCCTTTAGACCTATTACATATGTCTTCAAGGCATACTGGATTGCGTCATCGACTGTGTCAAAGGTACCAGTATATAAAACACGTGATCTGAAACAAAACCGCAAGTATTCAATGTTCAGTCTAAATCAGCTGAACTGTCCTATAATTCATCGTATCACTAGTAGAAGCAATTATTGTGCTTAGTCCATATATCTTTATATTGAAATGTAAAGTGGATTCTTCAAGGAAACAATTTTTCTTGAATTCGCAAGGATGTTTCACATATAAAGTTAAATAATTAAAAATTTCTCACTAGTACTGCATATAAGTATATGAACAGTAGGCGTTCCCAGAGCTCAACAGACACAACTTGTGTCATAATTGGAAAGATTGACAACATACTACAGTGAGTTACATCTTTGTAGAATACCACGTTCATTAAACAGTAAAGACCCATTTAGTAGAATCCAAAAGCGCATTTAGATAGATCAACATTTTCGTTTATGTACGTACCTAACCTGAAAGCTTTCCGCCTCGTCTGTATAAACGTGTGTTTGTAAGTTCCCGTTCATCAATATATTGACTTGCAAACGAATGGCTTTCCCTGCTTTTTCTACGTTTTTTTCGTAATATCTTGTATGAACATATAAGTGCAGAGCAATGTTTTCTCCTTGAGGAATTATATTACAGATTGATGTCCTCAAACTTTGTAATGTAGTCATAGCCTCTGCAGATAGATTACCAGTTTTTTCCTCATTTTCAATAGCTTCTGTATACCTTCATAACATTCTTTTGCATTGATCTGCATTCTCTGAATATTTACGCTTACTATGTACACTACTTAAATCCGAAAAACAAATTAATGAAACAAACTATTATTGTTTTAATGTCAAGTTTGTGCAGATCCTATGCTAGACAAATTATAACCACTGTATAAAGTAAACAACTATTACCAAAATAAAGCTAATAATAAATCGACGCTTGTCATACTTATGTTATTGACACTACATACCTTACAAATGTCTTACGAAATACAACAAACACATAGAAAAATGTACAAATAACTAAAGTAGTCCATTACAGTCGTAAACGTATCACATTTTGTTTTCTACTCTAAAATTCGAAAATCTCTTAAAAAATAACAAAACTGCATCTAAAAGTATTTATTTCTGTAATTCAGTCATATTTCATTTTAATTTAAATAGACATAATATGCCACCCGCTGAATAATCAAATTACTCATCAATCTAAGAAACATCTCAAAATAGTGATATTTGTTAAAAACTTTTCTCTAAATTTTCAACTCAAGGTTATATTTTATCCATACAAACTAAAGGTACTCCTGCATGCTATTAAGAACGTTCGGACAGATAAAATTTACGACTATCTATGTCATCCCACATCTGATGGCTATAGACCACTCAGTAGTCTGATGGAGAAATCAAAATCCTTGGCATTCCAAAATCATGATTTAACAATACTTATAACAGGTAGAAAAATCCCATGTTAAGTAACAAGACGTCTTTTTTGAGTTAATTATATCTTAGTATTTGAACCGGCATTATTAATACATATTGTTTGTTTGTTTGTTTGAATGATGTTTAACGCCATTTTCAGCAATTTTTGATCTATATCATGGCGTCCAGTTTTTATTGGGGGAGGAAGCCGGAGTACACGGAGGAAACCCCGGACCTACGGTAGGAAAACTGGCAATCCTTATCAATTAAGATTGGAGTCGAGTACAACCCGCCCGCATTGAGTTATTAATACATAAAATTCCCAAAATGCACTATTCATACAAGCGAATTTGCATTCAAACCCTGTCTGAATCTTGATCAAGGATAACAGGGGGTGACTGTGATAACATGTGTAGCTAGAAACCCTACATGAGAACCATTTAAGTCATTTTGATTTCAATAACTTCTTGTATTTCATAACTAAATTGAACTCTGATATTATTCAGGTTACATTTCGAAATTTGCTCAAACAACGTGCTTAGACCCTAGAACATCTTATCAGTTTAATGTTTGTGTGTTCACTGACACACCTAAGACAAGACTGGCACTTGTTGATCTATTTTAATACACAACCTTTTAAAACCTGCTACACATGTTCAAGTAGATTGGTATGTAAATAACGTACCTGCACTTTTAAAGTACAATCAAAACAGAGATAACTCTAATTTATATGTACAACTTTACACTACCTGTGACTTATTAGTTTATACACAATTTTTAAAGACGTTTTAATTAATTTATATATGTGAGCCCCATTGAGAAGAAAACCACATCACAATTCATCACTTAAACCAAAGCAACAAATAAAAAATAAATGTTTAAACAAATAACAAAAAAACCAAAAACAGAAAGAACTAATATGAAGACTACAGGTGGACAATCACATAAAACGCATGATATTGCATATTTTTTCAATTTAGTTGAATCATTCAAAAACTTCAATTTAAGGCACATCAGTAGTGACGAGGAAAATGTTTCATTTTCGTAATCCATTATAAATCCTCTTTTTATTTCCACGACTCGTGATTTTCTGCCTATTTTATTTTCTGCGACCTCTTGCTTGTATATTTCATGTCGTATATTAAGCCGACCCGTCCCAGTAAGTTTTATTCACATTTAGCAAACAAGCATTGTCAATCAAAACATATTGTTTACTAAACAAAAAAAATATTGTAAAATATACAGCGATTCTTGACGCAAGTTTTATTCTAAATGCAATAAAAGTAGTTAAAAGTATTCTCAATTACGCTGGATTTCTTGATTGTTTAGGGTTTTCAGCAACATTCCAGTTATTTCATGGCGTCCAGTTTTTATTGGGGGTGGGGTGGGATGAAGCCAGAGTACAGGTTAGAACTGACAATCTTTGTGAATTAAGTTGAAGTCGGGCACACCCTACCTTGCTTTTCTTCCAGCGAGCAGTATTTCAGCTTTATTCAGGACGAGAGCAAGTTAAAAACAATCAGTTAGAGAAAGATGGACCAAAGGGCACACATTTTGAATTCCAATGAATAATACTCTCTAAGCACGTCACCCGCCATGGTCTGCGGCCAGGCTTTTCCGTATTATCACCTGAAAACCCCCAACAAGAGGGCATCCCATATCCGCCACCTGAGGACGCGCTGGTCTACTCTGTGAACCCTAGTATTTAATTTCAACTTCTCCATAATTTTTAGAAAAACTTTAATGCTAACATATCATTAATTATCGAACGCCTATTACAGACATCGTAAAATACCAATTTTGACGACTAAATTGCGAAAAGCAGAATTGATTTTCATCTAGCGCTTACATGATTGCATCTTTAATTCAGTAGTTTATTCTTTACTTGAGATTTAATTCTGTGTAAATTCATGTGACACAATGAAATAGTGAATAATAAATATATAATAGATGTTTTAGCATTTGTCGTAAATCTTATTTAGTATTATACCCGGGAATGCTTAGGAACCGTGGCACAGAAAGAAAACTTTGATCAAACCACTAAAAATGATCTTTTTAAGCGTTTATAATAAAAAAAACTCGACCTCGGTGTTTGAGGTAGCAGTAATCTACTATTGATCACCGAGGAAGATCTGTTGTACCCTTACATCGAGAGGTTGTGCAGGACTCATCCCTGAATTTGTAAAGAATACCAGTTTTTCTGCCGAAGGTCGGCGGTTTCGCTGGGTACTCCAGCTCTTCCCTATAAACATTCGACGAAATATTATATAGACTAATATAATTTTAGTTTAATTTTAATTCAAAATGGTGTTAAACAAACTTCAAACATACATAGAAATAATGCCAACGCGAAAGCGCGAAGTGAAAAAAATATGTTATGATTCCGCCTTTACGTTTTTCGACTTTCTCGATTTTTCCGTTTTAAACAATTTAGAAAACAGATACGAGAGGTACGCATTGGCACGCGAGTAAAGTCATTGTGTGTGTGTGTGTTTTTTTTTCATTTTTTTATTATAATTATTGTTTTTAATAAAATGACGCTATGTGATGTTTATATTCCGTCACAGATTTATTTGTTATAGATTGGTGGAATTTCCCTTTATCATTTTTAACTTTAGACTAGACTTTTTCCGCTTTCAAAAATTTCGAAGACAAATTCGAGACGTACGCCTTGGCACGCAAGGTCAAATATTTTTTGAAGTCATTTTGTGTGTTGGTTTTTAAATTTATTTTGTTTTAATTATTTTGTTGATAAAATGACTCTATGTGATGGTTATTTTCCGTCACAGATGTATTAATTATAGATTGAAAGAATTTCTATTTATATCATTTATAACTTTAGACTGGCTTTAGCCTAATTTTTAGGTAAAACGAGGGATAAATGAGGAAATAACAGTTGACATGTTTATACTTCTAATATTTGCAAGTGAAACGCATTTTCGAAATATTATTTTTACTGACCGGAAGTTGAATGGACGATCAGTCCAAATCAAACTGTGAGATCAGTCAAATCGTTCCAAATCCGTCAATTGACGGATGGAGAGATTGGGAACGATCTGACGGATTGGGAACGATTTTAATGATCTGACTGATTGATAACTTATTGATGACGGGTTTGGAACGCTGACAGATCGCTGACGGATTGCTAAAAGTGATGCGTTTTCAATCTCATGTACTGTATCTGTTGTGGTGTCGTCTGACACATCATAAGTACCTTTCTTGTTGCATTTAATGTTGTGGTGTAGTCTGATGCATCATAAGTAATTTTTCTTGTTGTTTTTATCTGCTGTAGTGTTGTCTTACACATAATAAGTAACTTTCCTTGTTGTTTTATGTGTTCTGGTGTAGTCTGATGCATCATAAGTAACTTTTCTTGTTGTTTCTATCTGCTGTAGTGTAGTCTGACTCATAATAAGTAAATGTCCTTGTTGTTTTTATCTGTCGTGATGACGTCTGACACATAGTAAGTAACTTTCCTTGTTTTTACCTGTTGTGATGTAGTATGACGCACAATAACTAACTTTCCTTGTTGTTTTGATCTGTTGTGGTGTATCAGTCGGGTGCATGATTAACTTTTCTTGTTGCAATTTAATAATGTCATATGTTCTGACCATATCGATTGTTTTGTGAAACATTAAATCTTCTCTTCCTGTTTTACAAATATTTTTTTTCATAAATGTAATATACATTTTTCAAAAAACAGTTGAATGTTTAATATACATAATGTATATTTAACAAGTGTTTTGTAGCGTGTAGAGTGCAAAGACATGTACATTTTCGAAATTCTTTTCAAAATTCAATGTACTTTTATGTCTGTTGGTCTCAAATATTTTATTTTCTTTTTATTTGTTTAATTTTGGATGTGCTAGGAAAAATAGAAAAAAAACCGATAGAACAACAAAAGCCAAAAGTCAAGGGATAGTTACAGAAAACATATTTGACTATTTATTTCTAGACTCTTTGGCTTTCGTTTTTTCTAAAAAAAAACTATTTCTTGCATTTTCTGAGTAAATAAAAAAAAAATTTAATGATACATATTTAAAGATAGAGGCTGTAAAAGACGGATTTTTTACAAATCCTTCACCTATTCACCGACCGACAATAAAATTCTTATTTTCTTAGACTGTTGTGCAGTGAAAAGTGAATTACTACCAATGTGTTGTTGCTGTCGGCACCAAACTTTAAAAAATAACCTCATGCTTGTTATCTCTGTACGCTGTACCAAACATTTAACGACAGAAGAGTAGAATGATTCATCAAATGCATTTTCCGACAATGCAACAAACAAACATTGATATCTTCTATATCTGCTATGTCTTCTGAGTTTCTATATTTTATAATATTAAGCGACAGTAAATGGTAAAGTTAAAATACACGACTGGAACTTGCGAACAATTACATTTGAGCATTTAAATAATGTATTTCCTGAACTGGAGTTAATAAATTCTTAAGTGTTTTGTCTTTCTTTTATTTTTTCGCAATTGTTTTCTCATTGGTCTAATGTGCACTTCAGTGAGGTTCGTTCGACGGACTTGGTTTTGTGCGGATGCTTTGATTAGTTCTTAATCAGCAAAGTTAACGACGAGTCATATTACCACTTTATGTTGTCACCACCTTTTTCACCTCATACAAAATAATTTTTTTAATTAGAATCTGAAATTATTCCTGGATAGGTATTGTCATTGTTTTCTTGTTTCTATATTTCTTAGGATAATCATGATAAAACCTTGCTCAATATATCTATAAGAAATTGACATTCTAATTTGAAGTTTTAAATTGAGTTGTGTGTAATTTCAAAAAAATTGCACTCGTAAAAATTATTTTAAATCTATTTTTAGATCTTTCTCATGTGTATTAATAAGAACAATTCCAAGAGTACACACATTTCGGAGAGATTTGTAATTATCCGAGCTGGTATTTGCTTGGCTCATGAAGAATAGGAAGGAGTAAAAAAACAAGTATATTACAAATAGATTGGTATGCTTCTGTAGTATTTAACAAATTACTACCAAGTTATATTTTTCCATTATATAGATATTTTCTTTGGTATGTATGAGGTTTGAGTGTAAAGGAAATAGGGTGTGACACAAGGTCACTCATTAACACAACTTAAGCAAGATGACAGGTACGGTTATAAATTTACAATGGCATTGACGAATAACGGAATGACTGTAGTTATCATTTAACATTGATTTGGTGCCGCATTAACTCATCTCACAACACTGTAAACTATAGCATACTTCTCGTAAGCTATTACGCTTAATATAAAACATTTATACTTTTTGTTCTTAATTTTGATGGATGATCACTAAAGAAAACAACCGGAAACATTGGCAATAAGTTTTCCAAGGACTTAAAGCGAGCAGCATCCTCGATGTATTCATTTTGAGTATTTAAAGGGCAATATGGTTTAGACAGTAATGAAATTATGAATATTTAATTCCTTGAATTCACTAAATATTTGCATTTAATTAGGCAGTACATTTTCTTTCTTATAACGTACTGATCTGTAGATTAATTAAACTTTGGTAAGAATATGCTTCAAATATTTAAATGATATTCTATATTGAAGATTCGTCACCCTTGTATGCCTCGAATAAGAAATATTGTCTACTGGTATTTGATTTTGGTTTTTTGATACCGCACTACTGGCGGATTACAATTGTAACATCATTTGAGCATACGCTGCAAAAATTAACATGGTTGATGTTATCTCTCCAGAAGTTCTATGGTCGTCACTTAATTCCTCGATATGGGAAATCTATCTCTCAGATATGATCGGCCATTTTTGATGACTCATTTGTAGTCTTTCTTATTACTGAATTTGACTTTTTCCTAGACATAACAATGAGTAACTTGAAGAGGGCCTAATTAGAGGCAGGCACGGCCTACTCGTCCAGAGCCCCTGAGTGCACCCATGGTTTTGGTCGAGTTCGGGTTGCTTATTTGCTGTTTTTCTTATTATTGTTTCAACCTGGTGTCAACACTAAGAAATAGACCTGTCTGCATCTCGGTTTCAGTATCAGTAACAATTGTGGATGCTTTGTCTATCTGAACGGTTCTGTATATAATTATATAATAATATTTGACGGTTTACGCAAAATGCACATTTATATTTGATTTTGTACGCTGTATAGTAGTGTTTCTACCATCCCTGTTCCTGACTAACACTACCAATATTTATCAATTTTGATTAAAGTATGATTTGTACATCAGTAATTTAGGTTGGATATAAAAATGGTTTTATAAATATCAGTACAGTCAAGGCATAGTCTCGGTTGGATATTGACTTAAAAGATGACGTCACTGTAAAAAATCAACTACATAATACAATTTATCAAAACTACATACATATAAAACTGTTTGACATTTGCCTGAATCAAATAAGGCACATAATCCCTTCAATAAACATTAACAGCTCCTGAAAAGGACATTTTGGTACATCTCATAAATGCTGAAATTAATAATTCTCCTGACAGATTATTGACATTGTCTTTTATGCATAAAGCAAGCTCTTCCAAAATAAAAAACAAAAACGAACTAAACCCAACCACACCTTGAGATCCTATCATTTTAAATGAACTATTAAAATTAAATTACGAATGCATTTGCTTAGTTAATTTCTTTGTTTCATTTGTCCTTACAGATGATGCTTCTTTGTGTCGGGAAACATTGTCATTGTATAATTTTATGTGTCAACATATCGTTGGAAATAAAACAACGGTGAGAACAAAGCGATTGACATGCACTGTCATGGATAATTTATCTTCTACTGAACAAGTAGCCGTAATAATAAGTGGAAGTTTGGGAGAATGACTGCAGATGAAAGGTAGCGACTTAGACTTAATATATATTTTTAGAGAAATAAACGTACACGAAGACACAGAAAACGATACATTTGACCCCTTAAAAACAAACGTGATAATGGAAATGAATGTTTACAAACCAGGCAATACTCTTCTGCGCAGCGTGCATCCTAGCAAGTCACAGTATATATCTAGTTCGATGTTTAAAATGAATCTTCTGAGAAAAAGCCACTTTGTAAGATTCACGGACCAAGTGTGTCAAATGAATATGAAAGCATGGATATAGCAGGTTGTTTCCACAATGCAAAGTGGATCGAAACAGTAGTAAATTGAATAAACAGAGGAAATACGTCATGGCCTAGCAGCGAAGTAAAATCGCACTTAATTGAACACGGTGTTCTTTTAGTTCCAGTTGGTGTGAAGAGATCTAATAATGACCTAGAATGACGCATTTCACTTTCCGTATCTGAGAAATTGTTGATATACTCATTTTCTCATAAACAATTAGTATGTTATGCTCTCATAAAAATATAACTGAGGGATTTAATCAGCATTAATAGCAATTTGAAACATCTACTTTGATCATATTTTATAAAAACAATTATATTTTGGGTGTCAGAGGAAACAATAGTCACAAAATGGAAACCAGAAAATTTAATACCATGTTTCATGAGCTGTCTTAAAAGGTTAGTGTACAATGGAGAATACGCAACGTGTCCTCATTATTATATTCCAAACATTAACATGTTTGAGAATAAAAAAGAAAGGCGATCTCAGCAATTGTTACTAGAACATTTAAACAATTTATTAAGCGTTGGGGGACACTGTTTGCTTTCTTCGGAACAATTCCAACATTTTACAATCAATTCACATGAAGTACCGAGTACAATAGAAATACAAGAAACACAATTTCAAATGTTGTTATGTTCACTCCCTGCAGCAAATTGTTGTCATGCCTTCTCAGATCCACAAAGTTATAGAACATGTGTCCAGCAATTGAATAAAATCGATTATTTATCAATCAATTTATCCTTGGTACTTATCTGTGATCTGCACATATGTGAAGCAGTTAAATACGGCTAGTCCTTCATATACCAACAAAGATATATACATGTACTATCAATACCGAAAAAAACAAAGTTACCTCCTTCAGAATGTAAACCACGATGCTGTATCTGGATGGCTTATGTTGGCGGTATTGTTCTACAACACAACAGTAGAGCACTTTATATACTTAATTATGCTCTTTACAAGTTCACCCCGGAGAAAGTATGCTTTGGGAAACGTCCATCAGAAGTACTAAAACGATATTCACATCTCCAACGATGCAAAGAGTTGGACTATTACGCGTATTTAAACACATAGTCGTGGACAGGGTATTGTTTCTGCCAAATTCCTTATAGATAACAGAAGAATTGCCATAAGAGTTGGCACAGTATCCATGGTTTGGACCACCAGCTGTCTTTGCTCATTTTTTTAGTTTTTTGTGTCATTATCATCTTAAAGACATACAACAGTACCGTAAGACTATTAAGGATTTACAACGGACGATTTATGAAAAATATTTTATCGCGACTGTATAAGAAAGTGGTATAAGCTACAACCTACTTGGAATAGCTCTACAACTATTTGGACATAACGATCTGATGAACAAGCTTTCAAAAAAGCCACATCCTGTGATGCTCTTAATAATAGTGATGCAAAGCGGCTATAGATTATGAAAATAATGTGAAATAAGGCTGTCTCCCTTCGATTAGATAAAGACGATGAATCTCGATTTAAAAAATGTAAATAATCTATAAGCACTGTCATAATCTACAGTATCATGGCAACTTATTCGTTTGTAATCTGATCCATAGTAGTATCGCAAACTATCGTTGCAAAGTGATCCACATTATTATCGCCATCCAGTCGTTGCTAATTCTGATCGAAGGGGACAATGTTTCCGAGTAAAATGAGTTACACAACGAATTGAACACAATTGTGCAAAACAAAATATGTAAATATGTAAAGCCTGGATAATTTATGATAACCACGCATATTTTGGCGCTCTATTTTATTTACTAACAGATACAATTTGTAAATATGAAAAGTTGAATACTAACATGTACTGTAATAATTATTAGGCAGTAATAACCAAAACTATTAATCACGTGGTTTGTCAAAACTGAGATTGCCGGTTCGAGCCTCAGTGTGGGCAGGATGAGTTCGAGTTCAATCTTAATTGTCACGGATTGCCAGTTTTCCCACCGAAGGTTGGGGGTTTTTCTTCGGGTACTCCGACTTCCCCCCAAATAAAAACTGGACGCCGTGATATAGTTGAAAAATTGCTGAAAAATACGTCACGCTAAACAACATTAAAACACAAACCAAAATGTTCCATGTGCGATGTACAGATTTTTAGAAACATTAAACTTACTGTTACAAAACACTTTTGCATTAATTGAGTCCATTTATTTTTTAATATTTATTAACAATAGCAACATTATTGCAGATTATACGCTTTAATTGGTCTTCGAATGTTCATGTCAATGTTTTAACTTGTTTGTTGTCTCCCACAAACTTTCCACATTTTAACTCGCTTTAAATAAGTCTGAAACCACATGGTATTTGAACTCTTTTGGGTATTCTATATAAAGTTCTAGTTTTGACAATACAAAATTCAAGCTAACTGCCTACAAAGGACTTAATTTAACTACAAATTTGTGGGGAAAATGTGAAAAATGGCTTCTCCAGTGATTTTGGTTAACCATTGAAACAAAATGTATCACCAATATTAAACGACCTATCATCTACAAAACCTACTTGCCATGCCAACAGCTTTTCAAAATATTATTTTTAAGTAGAAAGACATGAAAAAATAATTTTAGATGCCTTCGTCTCGGTAATTGCAAATTTGGTTAAAACTTTAATGTATGTGGATTAGAACTTAATATTCAAGTACAGTTTAATCTTATATCCAGTTGTTTTCAATACTAAACGCAGTTTAACACTAACACCCATGGGGAGATTGTATAAAAAAGCTTGAACCATCGCGCCAGGTGAATCTACCCATTTCAGCAATATTTAGTGTATAGTACGTTAATATGATATTCTGAAAACATATTCTGTTTACAAACGTACAGGAATGAATTTTAAAATGCGTTCTTCTATGAAATCATTGAACCAGTAAAAGTACATTACATTTATTGCATGGTTATGTGAAAAGTTTTACTTTCTGACAATAAGTAAAGGCTGTAATCGTTCACTTATCACTACCGTATTGTCTTGATCATCTATAATTTGCATTGAGTCCCAAGCAAAACAATGCTCAAAGTTCAAGTCTTGTTGATATAATGCATTATAGGCTTTCAATCAAACATGCAATGCATAAAGTTTAAAACAATCAAAAACCGATTGACAATAAAGTGCCAATCGTTGATAGAATAATTTAATGTATGTTTGACCCATTACAGATATCTTAGCTTTATTTGTGAGGAGTAATAATAATTGGGCGTGTAAGTACCAGATATGCTGCAGATATTGTAGAACTATTAACTGTTTATAGCAAGAAAAAGAACGTATTCAAAACTTGTCTGCGTCATAAATAACAACGTATCATTTATTATAAATTATTATATATATACAATGTTTAAGTGAGTTTTTTCCAAGATATTAATAAAATTGCACCGAATTATATTGAACAATTCACATGATCAAATAGTAACTGGATCCCCCCGATTTTATAATTACTGGCGGATCTTTGTTATTTTAAATTAAAACAATAATATGATCTTATGGATCATGAATGTCTTCGAAACGATGTCAGATACTATTAAATTCATTTTTTTTATAACAAGCATCTATTCACATCTTAGTCGTCCATTTTATGACAACAATTTGGTCAAGATGCGAGTTAAAAAAATAACAACTGCATGCACAAGGTTAGAAAATGTAATCATTGTCATTTCATTTTACAGATAGAGCACTATCCACATGCATCGATAACAGTATTGGGACTATTTTGCTCTTTGTTTAAATAGTTTGGACTGCAGGCATCAACACCTCAACTTGGGAAATGAAGCGTTAAACAATCAAAGATTAAGTCAAGCAATATATCTCATTCGAAAGAGAAATACAGAAAAGCACAAGAAGGGCAGCACTCTATACCTATGCTCACACTACAACAGTGCGATATATCCGGCCGGTCCTGTCACTCTGGAGCTGAGCTCAAAACTCAAGAAGATTGTGCTTGAAGAAAATCCATCAGCGACCCAAAAATGGCCTACTGAGAAGAAGAGTGCTTGATTTTATTAATTGTATTTTGGAAAACGATTTTATAATGGAATCTACTGTTAGTCTTTTTTCAAAATATTTTTATTTTTATAAATCATAAGAATTGTTAATAAATACGATGTTCGTCATTTGTAAATGCTTTATTTCTGTTTAATTTGTTTAAATAGTGTACAATCCTATACTTAAAACATATCTGCTCTATTCTGGCATTTAGATTGTGAAATGCATTAAAACATTACAAGGTTACCTGTCAGAACTCATCCTTTCTCAAAAATGCAATACTGATTGAACACGCTCAATCAGTTTGTTCTCTTATATCAGTTTGATATAGCTGCAGTTGCATGGTATTATAAATACGCGTGAAAAATATTTGTCCCAACAAAAAAAGATAATTTTTTTCTAATAAAAATAAAAGTAGCGTACTAAATTTGCTTAGTTTTTACCGTATTTCTCATCCGAAGTTTTAACTGTACTTTGTACGGCTGTTGTTGTTTGGTCGATTTCCTTGCTATATGTCTTCACATCATCAGTATATCATAAAATTGTATTGGTCGATATTTATTTATATATATGTACAGCTAATTTCCGGATCTTAGTTTACAATTTCAAGTGTTTTACAGATTCCAGGTGCAAATAACATATTTCGCAACTTAGTTTGGCAAAAAGTACTTATATTTGAAACAAAACTATAACGCAGTGAATGTTTGAAATCTTCAGCCCTGTATTCCGTCGACATAATGATGTTTACATGAAACTTATTCTGTTGTTCATATATGACATTGAAATTCATTTCTAATTCAGAAACTCTTTCACACAAATTTATTGTGACTATTTTAATGTTCAGTCTAATACAATATTATCCACTGTTTTGGTAATATTTCCTAAACAACAAAAATAAAGGCAGAAAGAAAATTTCATACTCATCTTACTTATAACTTTTTTCGCGAAAACTGCAAACGTCTCCTTACATATTTTTTACAAAGAACGTGTATAAAAGATGACTGAAACATGAACAATTACAAATGCCAGAACTAGAAATAGCTTAAAACCATGCAATGTTTGACCACTTGAAGGAATCAAATATAGAACACTAAAATAGTCTGAAAGGATTTCAGAAAACTGACAATTGCACAAGTACTCTTAAGCAATATATTCACCAATAATAAATAACAAAGAAAAAGCATTGTCACGAAGTTGTTTTACCGATTGACAGAACTGCTTAAAATAGTTTTGCTTTATTTGCTTGCTTCTGTATTTCGCTACGAGAAGCTTTAGTAGGCTAAGCGTACAAGGAAGTTAACCATAACTGATTTTTTTTTGTATCTCCACAAATATTTAAGTTCATGGTAAAAACAGTACATCATCACAGCGAAAGTTATCTAAACAAAATATAGAGAAAATAAATGAAATAAAGTATGTTATTTAGAGGTATTTGCTAATTTTTAATGACTAAATATAAAATAAACTGAACTATAAGGAAACATTTTGCGGACAAATATTTTTGACATATTTATTTCAGCTTAATTTTTTTTAATTTCAAGTTTTGTAGCAGTTGTCGCCAATTAACAATTAAAATTGAAAAATAAATTTCAATTGCTCAAAATCAAACAAACTGAGTCATTGAGGAAATATTTTGCTGACGGATAATATTTCTCGAAATAATTTCCTGATTTTAATTTTAAGTTTCAAGTTTTATATCACTGATATAAAACCATGGACCACACAATAGCATACAGAGAATAAAACAACACAAAAACAACAGCCAGCGATTCGAACTCTCAAGACAATGAGAGTATGCAGTCCCTGTCTGTTTCAAACATGTCCGGAAAAGGAAGGTGCTACACAAACACTAATAAAGACAACCATCGACAAACTAAATTAGCATTGGACGTTACTGCAAATATGTTGAATTGATATGAGTTATCGTCACAATTAGAGGGTTTGAGTCTCTCTGTGGGCAGTACCACTCGACTCCAATCTTAATTTACAAAGATTAAAATTTTTTCTATCGAAGGTCGTGAGTTTTTACCGGGTACTTCGATTTCCTCCCTCAATAAAAACTGGGCGCCATGATATAGGTGAAAAATTGCTAAAAGGGGCATTAAACAACCTTCAATCAAACAAACAAATCCAAATCAATCAAAACGTCTTTGACAGATTGAAAAAATGATTACATCGCTGGTTAAGGGATATAATTATATATATTTTATAGTTCACATAAAACCTTGCATTATGATTGGCTAGCAAGCCGAATACATCAGGCTTTGTATACTAATTCCCGTATCAGTATTATTCCTGGTATTTCATTGGTCAGTTACATGTCTTTACTAAACCAATATACCCGGGGCGTTGCTAAGTCATATACGCGGGTGTTGCTAACCGTTAGTTTCATAATAATACGTAAGATGCGTTTAAAGTAAAAATGTAATTGGTTTGCGTCATATACAGGATGATGAAATCTTGGAAAAAAGAAACCAATGTGTTTTATTTTCAGCAGAAAAAGAAACAAACAACAATGTCATACCATTATGACATTCGGCGGCAAAACTAAATTTTTCAACATCTGTTTGAATCCAACAAAATAACTGATTTTTTCGAGAAATGTGGGGTTCTACTGAAGGTAGTACCCTACACCTTGCCTAATTTTCATCAAATTTCAATCCAACTTTCTTTAATAATGGTGAAAACATTACTTTAACGTCAATCATTGCGTTGAGAAAGTACATAAAATCCATCATTTCAAACTAAAAACGGGGATAAATTCGTTATACACGTTTATATCCCTAGATATGGCAATTTTAACACATTCAGCACCAATTTACAACCTTCGGCTGCGCCTAAGGGCGTACTTGGGGTAATTCAGGTGTTAAAATCTCCATATCTACGGATATGAACGTATATAACTAATAATCTTTGGAAATACACATAACTAATCATCATAGCTGCCTTCGTTCTGCTGCGATTACAAAATTTGCGCAAGTGCAACAAATGAATCGGGGGTTCTGATTCAAATAATATCCGTCACATGTCACAAATGTTATCTGACTTTGTGAAGTCTTCTGTCAACGTGTGACTGCAAGCATGTTGCGCTCGACTTCAATCCTTATTCACAAGAATCGGCAGGTTTCCTACCGAAAATCAAGGGTTGGCTCCGATAAAAACTGGACGCCATGATATAGCTGAAGAATTGCTGAAAGTGGCGTTAAACAATATTCAAACAAACATACAATCTATCAACGTGTGTCAATCCGCAAATTCAAAAAACGAGAAATGTGATATCAAGCACAACAAGAGTTAACAAATATGTACTTGCATTAACTGCATTATTATGCCATAATTCCATATTATGCATTCTTCAGTAATGCCATTGTCCAAAATACGATATTCATTTTGATGACTGAAAGAAGGCATTACTGGCAATTATTAGCTTTCTTATTTTAATTCACTCAAATCAACAACCATCTAAAAATCCAATTTTTCCACTGACCATTATCAACTGCAATACAATTTGGTGCTTTACGAATTTTTACCTTGACATTTCCAAGGTTAAGGATTCAATTGAACTATATACGATTTATGTGTAGAAAAAGATAATGTCTCGCTTTTATTTAATATATAGAATGTTTTCTTATTTTAATTAATTTGATGTTGAACACAATATTTGTATATACATGTACATGTCAACTTTAACCAATGAGCTTCAATCGTCCAAGCGTAATAAAGTAATGTTGGACTGCAGCAAGGAAAAATATTTATTGAATATATTTCGATTTTATCAATAATAACATTAAAATGATTCCCTAGTGTAATTTAATTTGATAGAAACTATGTATTAAAAATGCATTTTTGAAAAAATATTATGCGTTCACTTTAAACGTATATTGCTAAAGAATACGGATAAATTTAACAAAAATAAATTACGCTATATAGTTATCTCTTAACTATTTGATTTCCCATTAAGTATTCCTTATTAAAGATATGAGCTGTAAAATAATAGTTATTCCGGTCTTAGAAATTAAAGACACCACCATAATAAAATAACAGCGAAGAATTATTGTTTCTTTTTTAAAGACTTGTAGTTACAAAACATTTAAATTGATTACAATAGTCCACCTTACTACATACAGTTGAAATATTGCAAACCAGATATATCCGCGTGTCTGCACGCGTGTTTAATATTTTGGAGATTTAATTTAGCAATTATCATTCTCTTGCTTCAAGTTTTTTTATTTGAAACTAATAATGTTTTGGTAGCAGGGTAGAAAAGGAGGTTAACCATTTAATAGTAATCAACAATACGTCAACACGTTTGTTAAGTGTTGAGTCTCCTTTTTAGATGAGATTTGTTCCAATCCAACCTAAATAATTGCTAGTTTTCCTGCTGCAAATCGGTTCTAAACGGGTACTGATAAAATAAAGGTGAATGCAACAACTTAGCTGACACATTTGCATAGGTGGTGTAAAACAATTAACGTAGTTCATCAGACATAGACTGTTTAAAACAACGATATTTACGAAAAACGTATAGACGGAAAATGATATTTTCTGCAAATATTGTATAATGAAGAAAACAATATAATTGATTTCTAGATTTAACCACTAGTTAAACTTCAGTTAACTAAAATATAACTTTAGCAAATATGTCTAATTTTACTGCCCTGAAATTTCGAAAATTATTTTAATTCTAAGGTTTTTCTTTTTCCAAGGTGTAGATAACCTTATCCGGATTTGGTATAACGTTTTGGAAGTTTGCCGATAAAAGCTCTAAACCAATTGGTTTTTAAATATTGTTTGGGTTCGAGCGCCACTGATGAGTCTTGGTAGACGAAACGCGCGTCTGGCGTAGTAATTTTTTTATGGCTCCTTTTTGCTTTGTACAATAAACGTAGTCACTGTTTTAGATCGTGGTGCATATTACATTTCATGCTGCTATTAATCACAACATTTCCAGTTCTGTAAATCATTAAATGACGCAAAGACATGTTGATAAGAAATGATCAATTAAACTTCGTAACAATAGCATCTTAAAATACACGTAAAACGCTTGGTGATCTTTGCGTTTCTTTCTAGCGCTACACCTTTTAAGCTGCAATTGTTATTTCAAATGGCCATATACTTATTTAAAAGAATGTTGTCTTTATAAGTAATTGTAATATTACCAGTATTCAAATATTTCTTTTTAGAGGACGTGCAACCCGCTCTCGCATATAATACTTACATAAGAAAGTGCAAATGTGAGCATATTTAAGAAATAACCAATGGTAGTGTACTCACCTGTATAATCGATTGAATACCGTGGTATACAATAGGAATATCAAGGTCTACCACATGTGTAAATGTGTCAATTTTCGATTTTTAATTCTCTTTCAATTTGACTGTTTTCTGGTTTTGCTCGATCTAAATATTCGGCAATGTAATGAAATGTTCCCTTATGTTTTTGTGGGATGTTCAGAACTTTTAGTTTTGTTTTGTTTGATGCTGGTGTTTGGTAAAACCGCTTTAAATATAGCATATGTATCCAGTTGTTTAATGATTTTTTTGCAATACAACACAAGCAAACTTAATAGTTAACTATTTGAAATGTCCAAAGCAGAATAACTTCATTCGTCATTCAGTCATTCATTCAAATACATTTAAATATGCGCGAGATGTAAGGAGTAGCCTCATGTACAGCGGTAATTTTAACTTGTCTATAAAAAAGTAGTTGTTACTGTTGGGTTTAGCTCCAAATAATATTTAAAAAATCGCAAGAAAAAAAAAGTTACATCAGAAAAAAAACTTTCATTATTATATAGCTTTTGATACAACACACATTCGTCAAAGGTGAATATATTAAGCAATATATTAATTGTCAATCATATTTTCAGCAGACTATAGAAAAACATTTATCATTAAAACTATATGATTTTTGTCGTTTTTTGATGATATCTACTTAAAAATAAACAATATTCATTGTTGTCCATGTTCAATGTCCTATTGTTTAAACAATTGTATTGTTCATTGAAACATTTATTTGTTTCTTCCGGTTTGTGACGATTATACAAAAAAGGTTCGATTTCTAACAATTGGCACATATTGTCGATGTAACAATTGCATTAATTATATGGCCTGGTTTTAGTTTAGAGGCGTTTGTAGAGGTTCAAATTTGTATATGGCTTTTGTTTTATATATTGAAGATACCCTTTATATCTGCATTGATTTATTTAATTTTTGATCGATAAAGGTATATTTATATTGGTTTTATAATTCATGGTTATTTTAAATGCCATTTTTAAATACTTGGTAATATTACAATTAATGTTGTCATCAGCAAGAGCTGTTGATACAATTTTACTATTGTTTGGTCTACAAATATGACATTGTGACTAGGAATTATGGCGTTTTCTTTTAATAATCGTTTATCTTTGTAGTTTTATTTTGATTAGCTTGCTTGGTTTTTTGACACATTTGTTATTGTTATTAGTATTAGTTATTGGAGCAGATATGACAAAATACTTAAGCCACACATTTCCATTAAAATATATAATTTTCAAGATTTTAGGTATCTATGCAGGTCTTGGTGGCCAGTTGGTTAAGGTAGCCATCATGCCTGTCAACAGATATGTTTTGCGTTCGGACCTTGCTCCATCAAGATGTGCTAGACAAGATATAGCGTCATTAAACCTTATTCAAACACAAAATAACAAAAATATTTACTTGAAGTAAATGTATTGTATACATTTGAGATAACCCATCAATTAATAACTAAAACCCCCCAAAAAAACAATAAAGCAAACAGAAAACCATGACTAAAAATAAATAACATTTTTTTTCTTTCACATGCATACGTTCATTATTTAATTTTTTTCTGACGTTAAATAGAGGAGATCGGTACGATATTGTTTCAACTACCAGTGTCACTGTTATCTCCAAATGTAATGACTAATATGTCCTTTAAGTCGCAGTAGGACATTGTGGTAGTTTTATTAAATAGTTGAACTACATACGCGTGGGAGAACAATTATGCAAAAAATGTTCTGTAACTGTAGTAACAAATAATGTGTCAATATTATGATCATTGTTTAACTGTAGATAAACATGTAGTCTATATATTCCTACCAATACAGACAATCACTAGGTATACAATTTTTTAGGTTGATAATTAACAAACAGTATAATATATCGCATGTAGTTATAACGTAAAGCATGTATGTTTCTTGACAACAACATTTGAGAAAAAAAATTATAAAACATGCTAAAATATATTTAGTTCTACATATATCGCATTTAAAGTTGCAAACTAGGATTTAGTTTTTTGACAATACACATGATCTGTTACATCGACATTAGCATGCTCTTTGGTAACACGATTGTTGTTTTCTGGAACAATAGGAGCGAATGATTTCTTAGATCTAAAGCTAAATTCACTAATGTATTAAAATGTGTTTATGTTTTAAAATTCCAGTCAAGAGAAAAGACTTTTCTTTCTGTTTACGTTTTAGTTTATGTTTTGCAAATATTCCTTTAATTTATTAATCTATTAATTTTAAACAAACATTATAGTTGCATCAGTAATAAATCTATATTAAACATAACACGAGTTTAGTATAAGTACAACATCGTACCAATGGAACGTACGTTACCGTCCGTTCTTTTCAAGCCCCAGCACTCGAGATGTCAGTTGTCCTGACATCTTAAATTGGAATCCTCCTATTTTAAGTAAAATTATTTCAATACATTTAAATATTCAAAAATGACTTTCAGCCAATATATAAAACCCTTTAAGGGCGTCGTATCACGGGCAAGCCACGTCGAAGTGATACAGTATATTAAAACGTTTGGCATATTTAAGATATAACTGCTTTTATCAGGATTTTGATGCACTATATTTCCTTGTTGTCCATGATTAATGTCCTATTTTCTAACAATTTAATTGTTCTAATTTTTGTTTAATTTGCGTCTTCCGTTTTTTGACAATTGTACAATTATTATATTTATTTTCAATCATGAACTTTTGTTAATTCAACAACAACAAAAGTTTGAAAAGTATGTCCATGTAAGCATTTTTTAGACATTCGTATTTAGCATTTAATGCACTTCTTAAATCTGTTCGTTTGAGTGTTTATAATTTTTAAATAATTATGGAAGGCTGAACTTAAATTTATATTCATTCATATTACATGTATTATATTGAATATTTTCACATCGAATATACTTTAACTAGTGGTAGTTTCAATTAACTGTTTATTAAATTTTACTATTGCTATTTATATGGAAATTATATGTTGCATATCCAGGATAAGACTGACGCTCTATTATCTTTTTTAACTTTTGACTAATTTGACTTTGAAATTATCCTGTGCATGTGCTGCTTTAGATTTGTTATATTAACTGTTAGCCCTACTGACCAGTTGACTTATGTAGATATGACTAACTACACAAGTTACATATAGTCAAATAGTTTATATGTAAAACGATTTTTTTTAAATTAATTAATATATATGAATGGATTATAAAGAAGAGATTAACCAAACAAAACTTCACAAGTTTAGTTGTCTCTTTACTCTTTCGTTTACTGGAATAATTATAAAATAAAAGTACAAGAATATATCCAGTTTTTAAATGAGTTGTGTACTTTCAATATAGTTTGCCGTGTTACATATAGGGGCATGTTTTAAAAAAGAATGTTTTTGATTAATAAAATGTTTTCTACGACCACGATTTGGTCTGCTTCAAATCGGCAGGTTGTTGAATGATGAATTAATAGAGATTAAGAGCTAAAATATGTCACTCTTCTGTATAAATTGTTTATTAAAAATTGCTATAACACTTGCATTTTCCATTGATATATATTGTTTGGCAGGTATCGGATTAACTGAGAAGTGGGCAGTGTAGGATACAAGACAAGAATCAATATAAAAAATTAACGCTATGGCAGGTAAGAGAGTATTAACAACAAAATAAATATCAAAGGCGGCAAGACGTTTGTCATCTTGCTGTACTACAATAAATCGGGTTTAACTAAAAAAGGCGTGGTGCGAGTATTAACAAATCACATAACACTATTGACTATTGTCTACTTATAAATGACACTTCAAAGCTTTAATGCTTACATTATATAAGTTGTTCTATTGTTGGTGACACATTTGAAAACGGAAGATGGAAGTTATTTAATAATTTACGAAACAGTCTTTTCTACTCATGCCACGAAAACTGGCAACAACAGTACTAAATTCGTTAACGTCTTATTTATTGTTTGTTTATTTGAATGGTGTTTAGCGCCATTTTCAGCAATTTTTCAGCTATATCATGGCGTCCAAAGAAAGCCGGAGTACCCGGAGAAAACACCCGACCTTCGATGGGAAAACTGGCAATCCTTGTCAATTAAGATTGGAGTCGAACATACCCTGCGCGCATTGAGGCTCGAACCCGCATTCTCAGTGTTGACAGACCACGTGATCAATAGTAGAAGAACTGCCTGAACCAATCGGCCACCGAGGCCCCCAGCGTCTTAGTAGGAATCCTTATTCATATTTACATTATTAAACTTAATGGACTGTATTGCGACATCTTGCTTAGTTACGTTCTATTGATGTAAGGGTTTTTAAATTTTTGACTATACAATAATATGTTTGTGAATACTCAATATTACTTGAATCACAGATCTTATTGTAAATAATACATTTGGCTTACAAATGACACAAGATATCAAGAATTGGTGACATAAAGCCTTCTCTTCGTACAAGTTTGACATAAATGAAGTAAGCAAGTATTGCATCTGTTGTTATTGACCTAGAAGGTTTTTAATTTTATTTCATTTCTCTAACATTATTCTTTGGACAGGATTTTCTCCGTTCTCCGTTCCTGAAAACATAAACTTATATAAAATACACTTTTTGCTTAATATTCTGGAACAATTTTCTTGTGTTTCTGTCTTCTGAAACTAATTGAAAACATCTATTACAAAAATGTGCAATATTGATATTGAAGCACATGGGTCTTCTTGTATATGATGCATCTGGCTAAAGACTAGCACAAGATATCACGAATTGATGCTTTTTTTGCTATAACACATAAGAACCACAACGCATTCTATCCATTAATAAATTAAGTATTACATCTATTGTTATTGACCTATGAATTTTATTCCATTCTACTAACATTCTTTTTTTGATAGAAATTTCTCCATTTCTTCGTCGTTTTCTATAAAATGAACATATGTAAAATACACTTTGCACATATGCCGTTAATAAATGTATATGACTCAAAGGGTTTAAGTCTTTGCCCTATATTCAAAATTGTATATTATTTATGAATAAATAATAGCAAAAATATAAGATTCTGCAGGAAAAGGCAGACGTGTCTGGAATAAAGCCTTGAAATTAATGTTTTCGTTTTGTTATTTTTTCTAATGTCGCATTGTTGATTCATATCTAAAGGGTTTCAGGGCTATCAAAAAAATTAGATCTGCTGTCTTGTCTTTCATTTTTTTTTAAATTTTACTTTTTTTGTCCATCTGTTCCGTTATGTAAATATAATAATGTCCGTTCTTGGAATGTTTGTTTTGTTTGTTTTGAATGTCTTCACTCTCCACTTTCAATTTTTCAGCTATGTTATGTCGTCCAGTTTTTATTAGGGAGGCCGCCGCAGACCGCGGAGAAAACCCGGAATCTTTGGTTGGAAAATTGACAATCGTTGTCAATTAAGATTGTATTCGAGCGCACCCTACCCGTAGTGAGACTCGAACCTGCAATCTCAGGGTTGACAGACAACGTAATGAATAGTAGACCAACTACCTTAACCACTCGGCCACCACGCCCCCTCCCGTTCGTGTTATGAAAAATGTGCATAATTCACATATGTATTTAATCTATTTTAAATGTTTATACTATTTCTCCCACCGCACAATCAATAAAACGAGCATCTTTCAACTTATAGCAAAGTATCGTGTGTATTTTGTTATATTTAATATTACAATTATGAAACATACACATTCTCTTAATAAATGTCCTTGTTTTGTTCTCACAACAGATACTTCATTGTGTCAAGAATCATTATCATTGTACAACTTCATGTGTCAACATATCGCAGGAACAGAGAAAACGGTGAAAACAAAACGACTAATAAACAACGTGAAAGATAAGTTAAGCTCTAATGAATGTGCAACCATTATAATAAGTGGAAGTTTTGGAGAAGGACTGGAGATGAACGGTAGTGATGTAGATTTGATGTTTGTTGTGAAAGATGTTAGAATACACGATAAAGCAGAAAACATTAATTATGATCCAACAAAAATACAGTTGCTAATGGATATGACTGATACAAAACCAGGCTTTACTCCTCTACGAACCTTGCAACATCAAAAGTCAGAATATATATCCAGTGAGCTGTTTTTATCAGATTTGTTAAAAATGAGTTATCTGTATAGTAGGAAACATAGAAAGGTCCACGGGCCATGCTTGTCCAACGAGGAAGGTAGCATAGATTTCGCATTTGCTTTCCACAATAAAAATTGGATAAAGCCCTCGCAAAACTGGCTAAACAGCGGAAATACATCATGGCTTAGCAGTGATGTGAAAGCTTACATAATTGAATGTGGTGTTCTTTTAGTTCCCATTGGCGCGAAGGGATCTAAGAATGAAAGCTTGGAATGGCGCATTTCATTTTCCGTATCTGAGAAATTGTTGATATACTCATTTTCTCATGCACAATTACTGTGTTATGCTCTCATGAAGATACTGCTGAAGGATTTAATCAACAGCAATAGCAATTGTAAAGATCTGCTTTGCTCTTATTTTATAAAAACAATATTATTCTGGGTGTCAGAGGAAACAACAGTGACAGATTGGAAACCAGAAAATTTGATACCATGTTTGATGAGATGTTTTAGGAGGTTGGTGTACGCTGTTCAATACTCAATGTGTCCTCATTATTTCATTCCCATTATTAACCTGTTTGAAAATAAAATTGAAGGACGAGCTAAGCATTTACTTTTAGATCATTTAAAGACACTATCAAGTTTTGGGTGGAGCTGTTTGCTTTCTTCAACACAATTTCAAAATTTTACCATCCATTCAAAAGAACTACCTTGCACAACAGAAATACAAAAACAACAATTGCAACTTTTGTTAAATTCTAAAATTGCATTAAGTCAATTTCAACTCTTCGAGGATCTACAATGTTATGGAAAATGTATCCGCCAATTAAATTTAAGCAATTCGTTTTTTATCAAGTCAATTTATCTTCGGTATCTATCTATCATTTGTGGAAATGTAATGCAGACTCCTATGGATAGTACTATGTATACCAACAAAAACCTGTACTATCACTACCGAAAAAAACAAAGCTACCTCCTGCAGAATGTAAACCACGATGCTGTATCAGGATGGTTGATGTTGGCGGTATTCTTCTACAACACAGAACAGTACAGTATATCACTTAATATACTGAATCATGCGTTGCACAAGTGCACGCCAGAAATACGAACACAAATATTCAAATCTACAACTTTGCAAAACCTTGGAATATCACGTTTATTAAAATATGTTGCCGTTGACGATGTACACTTTCAGAAAAATTCTACTCTGATACCAGCCGAATTGAAATTAGATGTGTCAAAATTAGAATGCCAAATACCTTCATCTTTATTTGCTCGTTTTCTTTGTTTTCTATGTCATTATCATCTTAATGACAGACAGCAGTGCCGTAAGTATATTAAAGATATACAACGAACGACGTATGAAAACCTTTTTATCTCTAGCAAAGTAAAACAAGGTATGTGCTACAACATCCTAGGAGTATCTCTTCAGTTAGTCGGACAGACTGATTTAGCTGCACAGGCTTTTAGGCAGGCCATAGAATGCGAACCCTATTATAATTGTGCGGCAGAGCGACTAAAGATGATGCACGTTAAGTGAAACAACGAATGAAGGCTTAATATGATATTGTTCGACTAAATATAATTATTCACGCGTGTTTCTTGTATTTCCATTTGTTTTGTGTTATTATAGTAAAAGTTATATTCAATTATTAACTGTTAAGTAGGCTTGTGCGCAGAAAACCAGTGTATGTGTTATTCACAAGATATTAAAGCTAAATTGATGACTGATATAACTGATTCATAGTATTATCACCACTCATCAGGTGTAAATTATGGGTTAAGGATAAAATATATTTGAGTATTCTTTGAGACCAAAGAATGAACACCATTTTGAAACATAATGTAACTATATCAAGCGTAGGTAATGTAGTACAATATATTGTTAGAGCTCCACTTAATTAACTTACTAGGAAACCATTGTTATACTGATACGTGTGCCATCTGTGTGATAAAGCTTGTCGTAACTTATAAAAAACGAATAAATGAGAACACATTGTATTTTATTTGTAATTGTATTATTTTTTTTTATTTCATTGTACCACGTGACAAATTATCAAAACTCGTTTAGAATGCTACAATAATATTGTAAACATATACTTTTCATAAATAGCACTGCATTCAAATATTTCCCACAGTTTCACTCTTTGTCCTCCATGTACTCGGACTTTTTCAATCAATATCAAACGTAAACAATATGGCGGAATAGCCGTTCGCAACAGTAGAATGCGAGGACCTTGTTAGGGTTTTGTAGAATATTTATGCACCGAACACAAAAGGAACAACTATGACGGCAGTAAACATTTTTAGAACATATTTCACATATCCAGAAATTACTCCATGACTAAAAATTTATTTTCAGACGACTTAGACTCAAATCGTGTTAGCTGTCACACCTAAAAAACTTTGTTTGGAAAAATAATATTTCAATTGAAGCATGGTGATTCAGGCGATCCATGATTTTATCCCACCCACCAAGAATAAGAATATTGACCGCGGACTTCGTCCTTGGTCAATATTCTTAATCTTGGTGGGTGCGATAAAATCATGGATCGCCTGAATCACCATGCTATAATTGTATAAAATACACAACTTCGGCCACGATGATAAGAAATCAATATTCGAACCAAAAATTTTATAAATACTGGGTAAATATAATGTGGCCCTTATTTGCAAGAACTGTTTAGGTCGAGGTACTTAATCAGTGTATGTCATAACAAGAATTGAAATCAGTGTATTTCATAACAGGGCTTGACAGCTAACATTACAGACGTCTGAGAAGCTGTTTAGTATTGAATTACTTATTATTCTTAAACACAATGTAAATACTTATAACTTTTCATATTATTTTGTCTTCTGAACCTTCATATCATACTTCAATTTTCAGCGTTTTATTAAATTGTCATGCCTGTGTTCGTGCTATTTCATGTGCGGGTCACAGCTATTATAATACAAATTGTTTGCCATTTAAGTTTTGCAAAAATGTATTTACTCCATTTATACTGCAAATGTCCGTTTTACGTACGTACACCCACCCACCCACACACACACTTTTTAGACTCTTAATAAGACTCTTTAGACTTTTATATAATATTTTGAACTACCTGTATTGTGTTTTTACACGATCCCAGTGGACTTATATTATTCCATCACCGAATGAAAAAAATACTTTAAGCATTTAGAGTTAAACGCCACTGATGAGTCTTAAGTAGACGAAACGCGCGTCTGGCGTAAAGAATTTGTCAACTTGGTAATTTTAATTACATCTTGTTGGAATATTTGAGCAAATCAAAGTAACAGCACGGCACGTCCCCGGCTGGCGGACTTGGGAAGCAACTATGTTGGGTTAAGTTGGAAATGAGAAATTTCAAGATCAATATGTTACGACTTGTTTACGTCATTTATTTATATTGACATTCAATGACTAAGGCCATTCGTTGGTCAGTCTTTGTCTAAATTTTTGACAAGAAACACCGTCATTTGTATCGTTGCATAATCTCCTAGACTTGTATATTATTTTTTGTTTATGCTGTATCGTCATGTTTGTCGATCCGATACTTAATATATATAAGGTCTAAAAATGCCACCAACCAGTAAACTTATTAAGTATGAAGCAATATTTAGAAATTTTGGTTTCAGTTGGAGTGAGAAAATTCAAGATCAATATGTTCTGACTTGTTAACGTTATTTATTTATATTGAAATTCAATGACTATGGACATTCGTTGGTCAGTCTGTGTCTATAGTTTTGACGAAAAACACCGTCATTTGTATCGTTGCATAATCTTCTAGACTTGTATATTATTTTGAGTTTATGCTGTATCGTCATGTTTGTTGATCTGATACTAAATAAATGTACTGGTTTGGTAGCTTTCTTTAGACCCTTTATATAATATTTTGAACTGCCTGTATTGTGTATTTACACGATCCCAGTGGATTTATATTATTCCATCTCCCAATGAAGAATATCTTGAACATTTAGAGTTAAACGCCACTGATTAGACTTGAATAGACGAAACGCGCGTCGTGCGTAATGAATTTGTCACCTTAGTATTTTGATTACATCTTGTTGGAATATTTGAGCAAAGCCAAGTAACAGCGCGTCCGCCGGTGGTGGACGGTGAAGAAATATATAGAAATTTTGGGTTCAGTTGGAGTGAGAAAATTCAAGATCAATGTTCTGACTTGTTAACGTTATTTATTTATATTGACAATCAATGACAAAGCCATTCTTTGGTCAGTCTGTATAGTTTTGTTAACTTTATCTGAAATGTTTCCAGAACCTTTCGGCTTTTGAAATACTGTCAAAGTTGTCCAAATGCTTGGAGAGACAAACTCAATCTGCATGGCTTTCCAAAACTTAGTTGGTTTGCATCTTATTGTGGTACCCTGACAATAATATCCTCTTGAGCATAAACGGTTTACGGATATAACTTCAGGTCAGAAGCATTGGATTCAACGGTAAGAGAGTTGATATATTACGTTAGTGTATACAATAAACTAACATTTTGTAGTAAAGATAAGTTTAGGTAGTACTAAAATATTATGACGTTATCTTTCTATGAAGTTAAAATTATGTGATCTGAAGCATAAAAAAGATTGACATGCACATATGATATGATATGGCGTCATACCAATAACAATGAAAATTATTATGTCGTAGATCATGACGTTGTATTTGACAGTTAGACTTGCGTAAATGAAAAATATGGATTTAAGAGACCAGGCTAGTAAGGATCTCAGATTGAGGATAAAACAACCTAAATTATTTACAAACATCCAAGGACTACGTATTATGGCAAACAACGACCGATTGTTTGTCCTCTTGATAACGGCGCCTATTGGATGTTACAATTTTGACAGTAAAGAAAGAATGTTTGTTCATAGTTCTTGAATGTTTTGTAAATAGGATTTTTAAACTCAACACAAAGACCACTTTTGTAAAACCGAGAAAACCATCAACGTAACCCCCCCCCCCCCAAAAAAAAACAAATAAATAAATATAGCAAACAAAATCACAGTCAGTTTGGGGTATATAGGGATTGTGGTGTTCGTTCTTCACTCCGTCCGCCACACTTTCTCTTATCCGCAATTTCAGCTTCTCTACTAAATGAAATTTGCTGAAACTTACACCGAATTTTTGTCACATAGTGCCATTGTGGACACATTTTGGTAAGCGAGAAAAATCACTTAGTGAGCATTGGTTACAGTTTTTTCTAGTTTTATTAGTTTATGATTACAATATTTGCACTTTCTCAGTTTGCGTTCCGCATGTTTGATGATGAACGCTGTCCATTTAAAAATACTTGTGCATTTAAAAGGTTATCATAATTTGAAATTATAGTTGATTTTAAAATATATATATATAAATTGAAACGTAGCTATGCGTTTCTTTTTATTTTGAGTATGGATAAGTTCAAGTAATATGACGTGAAAATGACGTGAAAATGGCCATAATAATGACCAGAAATGAAAGTCAGCATTCAGATTTTTATTTGATGAGGTCATGATTAATACTTTAGTAGTTGACACTATAAATAGATCAGCAATAACTGTCTGTGTGCATCTTATTGAATTTTAATCTGTTTGGAATTCTAAGTTGCTCACATTGAGTCCCATACGCTTTCTTTTTCCTAAAGTACCGTTCACTTTATTTATTGTTTGATTTAATATTAAGTAGCATGGTTTTAATGATAAATATATTGTTTGAAGAATTATTTGTTTGACTTAATTTTAACTCTTTTAAGCTCTTACTCAATAATGCAGTGACAGTTTGTGAAAGATAATGACCTGGACGGAGTTTTATGTCAGAAATTCGCCCTTTACAGATCTAATACAAAACTAAATATAAAAATCTAATGTCAAAGAAAACAAGGATTTTAGTAAAAGTGCTCACGATTTTGATACTTACACACAGATCGATATTTATACTATTTTTTTAAATACTTAAATACGATATCGCTACCAATCAACGAATACAAGATAAGTGTAATTCAAATTTTGAAAATGCGACTTTAAAACTGTGCTATATTGAATTTGGTTGATGAATGAACTTTATTTCTCATAAACTAAAAATTGCATCGTGAAAGAGAATATATATATATATATATATATATATATATATATATATATATATATATATATATATATATATATATATATATATATATATACAGACTAACCAGGAGGCGCAACCATGTAATATATTATTGTAATGAATATGAATAGTTTTTCAAGTACAATATAATTACTAGAGCTCATTAATTGATGAAATTTATATGGATTTGGATTGACAGTACAAAAGTATGACAACCGTTTATATCTTTCTCTTTTTCAGAGCATTACATGTCCTTACATAATGGTATTTGTCACCAATATCCATTGATTCGCAAAGATGGCACAGCTTCACCATTAAGGTTTCCCGTGTTGTTAAAACTAAGAAATAGATCAATCTGCAACTAGATTTCAGAAATTTTCGATGTTTTCTGATCGTTTCTGTATATAAATATTATCTCTTCGTTTAATATTTGATTTTTTTTTGTATGGTGTATAAATTGTAGTGTTTCTACCATCTCTGTTCCCGACTATCATCTGTTCATTTTGAGTAAAGAATGTTTTCTGTATACGAATTTATATTTCCTAAAAAGATGGTGTTAAAATATCAATACAGTCAAAGCATATCCTATTCCTGAAGGCTAAGATATTTGTATAGCCTTTTTATTTTCACATGTCGTAACCAGATATATACAGCCGCACAATACATGTAAATAATAATTTACTGCCCTTGGAACTGCCTACAGCTTGATACTTTAAATATGCAGAAATGAATTGTTTTCATAACAATTATTGAAAATGTCCTTAATGTATACATATAAGAAAATCTCTGTTAAAGTAAAAACATATAAGATTGTTTAATTTTTCTGCTATAATAAAAGTTAATTTCATTTACTAAATAAATCGCAGCTAAACAACCAGCAGCATAACCCATCCTCCGTATGATCGTAGTATTAAATTTATGAAACAATGCATTCTAAATTAATTTCTCCGATTATTTTGTCCTAGCAGATGATACATTTTTCGTCAGGACTCATTATCATTGTATATTTTCATGTGTCAGCATATCGTTAGATATAAAAGTCAAACAACGGTGAGAACAAAGCGATTGATGACCACTCTGGAAGATTATTTAGCGTATGATAAAAATGTAGCTACCATAACATGTGGAAGTTTTGGAGAGGGACTGGAGATGACAGGTAGTGACATAGATATACTGTTTATTTTTAAAGGAATAAACCTACACGAAGGCATAGAAAACGTTACCTTTTATCCCTTTAACAGAAACGTGATAATGGAAATGAAAGATACCAAACCAGGCTATACTCTCCTGCGCAGCGCAAACCCTAGAACGTCACAGTACTGGTCTAGTACTGAGGGCCTCAGGGAAGATTAGTTTTTAACTAACTGAGTTACCCTCTTTAAATAAAGCATTTATTATTATTATTATTATTATTATTATTATTAGTGTTTTCTTTAAAATATATGAGGGAAAGCAACTTTGTTTTTTCTAAGATTCACGGACCATGTTTGTTAACTGAGAATGAAAGCATGGATATAGCACTTTGTCTCCACTATGCTACTATGCTGACGGTTGCAAAGCGACAATGTCTGTTTCCATACTTCTATGTTAACGCAGTTCTCAATTCATTTTTCTGTTGTGGCAGCTTTGCCCAGGATTCCAGCTTGATGTTTCTCTGCTTTAGGTTTCTCTTGATGATATCCTTGTATCGCACTCGAGGTCTACCTCTCTTCCTATGGCCAACACGCAGCTGTGAGAAAAAGGATCTGTTTTGGGAGTCTGTCCTGTGGTATCCTCAAAAGGTGTCCAGTCCACCGATTTTTTCTGATCAGAAGATCCTCCATGGATGGCAGTCCTGTTCTGTCCAATACTTCCTTGTTGGTCATCATGTCTTTCCATGTTATCTTCAAGATGGATCGAAGATGACGCATCATGAATGAATGAACTTTTTTTCACATGGCGTCTGTACACTGTCCAGGATTCAGCTCCATACAAGAGAGTATATATAACGACTGCTCTGTAAATCTTTCCTTTCACCTTAATGAATACATGGTGGTAGTTCCAGAATCTCTCGGTTGCAGCCTGCGAAAGGTTGCACAAGCCTTTGAAATTCTTCTCTGTATCTCAGCATCAATTTGTCCGTCTGTTGTAACTGTGTTTTCAAGGTAGGATAATTCTGGGACAGAGTTAAGATAATTTCCATCTACCATAACATCCACCTCCTGGGTTTTTGAAGAGTTTGGTTGCCACAGAACTTCTGTTTTCTTGAAATTAATCTTTAGGCAGAACTTCTTTGAAGCATCAAAAAAGCATTTATGATTCGTTTGATTTCTTGTGGAGAATGGGCAAGTAGAGCTGTGTCATCCGCAAACAGTAGTTCCCTAATCAGTACGAGGGTACTCTTGGTCCTTGCTTTGAACTGTGTGGTATTGAAGAGGTTAGCATCTGGTCTTGACTGGATATAGATACCATCTTTCATGCCCTGAAAGGCGTCTTCCAGCATTGCTGATAGGAGTATGGAAAAGAGTGTTGGGGCCAGCACGCAATCTTGTTTGACACCATTGGTAACATCAAAAGTCTCTGAGGTTTCTACTCCATCACTGGCATTTGCCTTCATACCTGTGTGAAGAGATTTATTCATGGATGTAAACTTTTCAGGGCATCCATATTTCCTCAGTAGTTTCCACAGTCCTGTCCTTCCTACTGTATCGAAGGCCTTTGTGAAGTTGACAAATACCATGTACAGTGGTAGGTCCTGTTCTATACACTTTTCCTTTAGATGTCTGAGACTGACGATAATGTCAATGGTGCTCCTATTGGACCGGAATCCACACTGTGACTCAGGAACTACGTCTGGGGTGATGTGCTGGGAAAGTCTGTCCAGGAGGATCCTGGCAAAGATCTTGCCTGCCACTAACAGGAGAGATATTTATCTGTAGTTCCCTGGGGGCCTCGGTGGCCGAGTGGTCAAGGTAGTTTGTTTACTATTGATCACGTGGTCTGTCAACACTGAGATTGCTGGTTCGATTCTCACTGCAGGCAGGGTGTACTCGACTCCAATCTTAATTGACAAGGATTGCCAGTTTTCCTACCGCAGGTCGGGTGTTCTCTCCGGGCACTCCGGCTTCCTCCCCCAATAAAAACTGGACACCATGAAATAGCTGAGAGATTGCTGAAAGTGGCGTTAAAACACCATTCAAACAAACAAACAAATTCTGTAGTTCCCACAATCTGTTCTGTCACCTTTCTTGAAGATGGTTATAATGGTGGCATCTTTCCATGCTTGTGGGACTGAGCCTTCATCCCATGCCTTGCGTATCAGTTGGTGCAGCTTAACAAGCAGATTGGTACCTCCGTGCTTCCACACTTCCGCAGGAATTTCATCCTCACCTGGGGCTTTGCCATCTTTTAGACCCATAATTGCTTTCTTCATGTCATCCATGGATGGAGTCTCATCAAGGTAAGTTTTAATGGTACGCTGCTGTATGTTATCAAAGGCTTCAGGTTCAATCTCGCCTGGGACATTCAGAAGCTTCTGGAAGTGTTCACTCCATCTTTCTAGGACTCACTTGTTATCTGAGAAAATCTCCTGCCCGTCTGCTGTCTCTAGTTATACAGTTCACTGTAGAAGCTTTTCATGTCATTTCTGTCCGCAGTTCCCTGTAGCTCTTCTGCTTTTCTGTCCCACCAGGCCGTCTTTAGGGAACGGGTGTGCTGTTGGAGCTGTCTGCAGGCAACTTTGTAGGCTGCAACAGTTGATCTGGTATTCCTGGACTGCAGCACTTTCTGATGGGCTTGGAATCAAATCTTTAACAGTTGCATTAGTTTCTGGTCATCGGGATCAAACCAGGCTTGATATCTTCATTTGGGCTTGCCAAGAGACGTTTTTGTTGTGTTGTATACTTCTTGTTGTAGGGCTGTCTATTCCTGATCTACTGATATACATCAAGTTTGTCTACGGCATCATTCATAGATCTCGCTAGACTCTCTCTGTGATCAATGGCTTTGAGTTTCGTTATGTTGAGCGTGGATGGCTTCTTACAGCCTTGCTTACTGTATTTCTCTCGAATGCGAAATGCCACTTTTGATCTAAGCATCTGATAGTCAGTCCAGCAGTTGACTCCACGCATGACTCGGGTACAGTGGAAGTCCATCTTAACCTTGCACCTTGTAATTATGAAGTCAATCACGTGCCAATATTTGTAACTATAGTAAATGGTTTTGTTGAATTAAGGATTAAATACAAAAAAATTTCTCCATCGATGGATAACAAAATTTCAGTTTTGCACATTGTATATTCCGTACGGGATTATATTAAATGTGCACCACGGAAATTTTGTTATCCCTCATTGGAGAAAATATGTTTTATAGTTAATATTTATAAATACATTCAAACTATAGAATAAACGCAACAATTTTATTTTTAAAAAAGAGTTCAATACAAAAACTGTTTGTTTCCGGTGGAGTTATAAAATAACGTCAAATGGCGCGTGTCTCCTGTCTCCATGACGATCAAATTGGTTTTCCATTCTCTGAGAGAAAATATTTTCCAGCCAATCAAAAGTCAGTATTCTCGCAAAATTTATTAATTGACTTATATGTAATGCAAACTACATCCACAAGTGTGCGCATCGTAAGTATCTTTCACAGTATATCAAATTTAAAGTTATAATAAGGAGTACTTTAAATCGATCAACAGCATTGACGCTTGTAAATTATTCGCAGTATTATCGCAAAATATACTGCGGAAAGTGTGCCACAATACTATTGCCACCCATTTGTTACTTATTCGGAGTGAAGAAGAAGGTGTCTTTGAGTATACTAGTTACAACCAATTGACACAATTTGGCAAAAAAGAAAATGTAAATATGTAACCCCGGGTAATTGTTTTAAACAAAACATAGTTTGGTGCTATTATGCATTAACGTACAGAGAGGCCATTTGTATCCTGGAACCGTGTCTTTCAATTGATTGGTCAAAGCGCACCTATAAAATATGATATAAGACAAACAAAAATGGGATGATTATTTTAAATAAATTTATTTTCAGTTGATATGTAAAACGATTAGGACAAATGACAGTCAAAGTGTGAAAATGTGGAATGTTTGCTGTTTAAGTATGACATTTTCGGTATACGTTTAATCTGTTCTTACCAATCTGTTTGATTACTAAAATTTTGCTACCAGATTTTAGTTTTGAAATATTTTTTAAGTAGCTATACCCAAATGTTCCAAGTGTGGTATTCATATTATAGAAGCAATAAACTTACTGATTACAATACATTACTGCAAGAATCGTCTTAATATAGTTCATTTATGTTTTTTGCATTATTTAATAGTATACGTTGTTAATGTTATTCGAAGGTTTATGTTAATAATTGTTTTACATCGGCATTTGTTTTGTATTTTGACAAACAATCACCAATTTTAGCTCAGCTGATCAACTGCATTATATTGAACAGTTGTGCCAGATACTTTCTAATGAACATAAACAAAATTGATCGCGAACATTTTTGCTGATCGTTTTTTAACAATAACAATAAATTTCTACAATTTCCGTCTGCACTTCAAAGAAGTATATGCTGTTCGATGAATTGTATTTATGCATTTTTTTTTCTTTTCAAGATAAAACAACGCGAATTTAAAGTAGGCAAACTATATATATTCAATGTTCGTACATAGTCAGAATATACAGTTTTTTTCACACCCTGTTGCTGACGCTGGCACAGATAAACTTTTATTTTCTGACAATGTATAGTTTATATTCAACATCTCTAAAATACCTTTGTACCATAAAATGGTTTTGGTCAATTTGTGTTTAAAAATATTCATGTTGATTCTGCTTTGGATAAGATAAAATCAGTTTGATTGAACGAATGCCGCATTAGTTAGTTAGTTAGTTATATTTTACGCAAGCAACTTACAAAATAATATATAATTACAAAAAATGCAAACGTCTAGCACAAAGTAGAATACTGCTATACAGCTTGGGACCACATGAAGCAGCTTACACATAACATTTAAATAACATGCTGTAGAATTTTTATAACTGCAACGAACATAGGTGACACGTTAAACATATAAGCAATCATTATCTATTTTTATTTAAATCCATCTCGGATTTGTTAATTTATTCACATTCTGACTGAGAGTTCTGTACAGTTTAGTTTTCATTATGTACCGTAAAATGCATCTATTGATGTATCATTTATTAGTAAGCATATTTGTTCTAAATGAAAGATGTATTTTCAAAGTATTATCTGTATTTTTATATTTTATCTCTATGTTTAGCGGATGTTTTTGCTACTAAATACGACTTTTCTTTTATCAGCACATGTCGATGTTAATGGCGCGGTTATATTATTTTAGATGGCACATTATTGTCGCATTCCAACAATAATTTAATAACTATTGTAAGTAGAAACAGACTTTTCAAATGTATCCATGTGTCGTATGACCCAACTAGTAAAGTTAAATCTTACTTTAGAATATTTAAAGTTATTTAATGCATCTCCCATAACTGTTTTCATCTTTACCTTCAGCTGTATATATTTCGTTATTTACCCGTTTAAAGACCATGCGTTCATGATACTCGTATTGTTTTTGCGTTGAATTTATCTTTGTGTTATGTTTGCTTTTGTCCATATTTTCTGATCTTTGACAGATTTACTCTTATCCTTAATCTTTATAGCTTTTTGTTTCTTATTCGTGCGAAGATTTTAATTTATCTGTGGTGCGTGGTAACAATATTTTTGTTCGATTCTGGTGGCTAGATTTGCCCTTCTGAATTTTAATGATAAAGGTAAACTTAACTCCTCTATTAAATCTGTCTTTACACAATTATCATTATACGCCTCTAATTTGTTTCTAAGTTAATTTCGTTTTGTTATTATCAAACCAGAATTATGTTGTGCCTATAGGGATTTACGGCATGTCTACTGTGTAGTTAGTTTAACACTTTCACTTGTTTTTATATATCTAAAGGGGCAAAAATGATGTCGATAATAAGCAATTTTAGTTGTCTTGCTGAATGTTGCATGCTATTTTCCAGCTTCATTCTGTAATCCATTAATTGAAAGTTTGTATTTTTAAGTCTATCGATGTTAAATCGGAACATCATCACATAGGAGACACAGCAAAAGTAAGCGAAAGCAAAATGTAGACAAAACTAAAAGTAAACTAAGAATGTAATTTAGAATTTAATGTGATTTGTAATTACAATATAAAATAAACTGAAATATACGGAAATATCCTGCGGACAAATGTTTTTCAGAAATATTTTTCTCATAAAATTGTTTACTATCAAGTTTTGTTACGGTCGTCGCCAATTACCAATTTAAAAAAATATAAACTTCAATATCTCAAAATAACACAAACTGAATCATGAGTAAATATTTTGCTGACAGATGATTTTTCTCAAAATAATTTCGTGATTTCAATTTTAAATTTCATGTTTTGTAACAGTAATCTCCACTTTGCATATTTCACAGTCAAAATATATTCTAAGCTATTAAATTATTTTGCGATTTTAGTTGGAAATCTTCAGCTGCATCTTTCAAACGAGGGATTTAGACTACCTTTATGCCTTCGGCATATCTTCTTAAAATTCATTTTTTCTGAGAAAGACGTACAACTGTTATATAGTTGAACTGTTGAACATATCTAATGCTTGATCGTAGATTTCCTTGGACATTGATAGATGTGTTTGTTGGTGGTGTTTCTAAGCAAAAATGGGCAAAAAGTAAAGATATATAAAGAAAAGTATACTACAACATATTACCTTTAAACATTCTCAGAAACTTTCAAGCCAATCTTACATTTCAGCAGAAATGTAACAATAATATTTAGAAAATTAGAAAACTTACTCTTGCATATCAAGTGCAAAGATACACAATAAAACACATTGAAGAGACAATTGTATTTTTAAAAGACGTCTCAAAGAGTATAAATAGTAAATGCATATACCCAACAAACCACAGTATTAAATATAGTTAGCATTTTGTAAACCATAGTAAATCAGCGAATCTGTTTCGTTTCGAATTTGATGGCGATTTTCAGCAGCATTTTCATAATGAAGGTTCTATCATCTTGGTTCTGCATTTCAAACAATTTGTAAACAGAGTTGTGTAAATGATCAACTTTATGTTTCTGTTGATAATCTGGGATTTCCGGTACTGGTATTCTGGCTACATCCGCATTAAAAACTGAACGAAACGATAAAGTTGACAAATTGCTTGAAGATGCATAAAACACGTTTAAAGGAAAGAAAAAACATCACTGTAATGTGAAAAACAAATCAATCTAGTGAGACCAATCGCTGATTTACAGAAAATTGTTTTATGTAATTTCTCGTTCTGATCTTTAACCACAATCCTAATTTTGTTCAGGCGATATAATTAGTTATCGTTATATGAGCTATTCTTCAGTTATATGATGTTGTAAAATGCAATTTTAATATCTGTAAATATTCTTCTTTTCAGCAGGTATATAACCCATTCAACAAAGTCGTATCTCGTACGACCCGTCACGAAGTTCCAATAACATAAATATTGAATATGGTTTCCGATGTTTCAAACTTCCTTCTTGTCTTTGTTTAATGTCCTGTTTTCTAGACATTATGTGTTACATTTATCATCTTCTTCCGCATGGTGACGCATTAGCAACCCAATTTTATGTTACGAATGATTAAGCAAACATAATTTGTTAATTAAACCCCAACATGAATAATAAATTTTTTAGAAATGATCTGTACATGCACAAATTTTAAAAAGGCTTTTCTATAAAGCATTTACTGTAGCATTGACCAATGTGTTTTTTTCAATTTATATTGAATTGGTGAACTTATTTCTGTATATTCATTAAATATTGGTTTATTGTTAGTGGTCATATTACAAATATTATCTTGAACAAGAGTCAATTTAAATAAATTGTTTTTCTATTCCCGTGTTTATAGATTTAAATTGTTCTATGACTGGTAAACTAAGGTATGCTACTATTTGTTAACCTTGATTGAAAGTAAGGTCTCATGTGCTTGAGTTGCTTGAGATTTTATTCATTAATTGTTTTTTACTAACATCTTAAATTATGCAGAAATGACTTACTACCAACACCACCGATGACCAATTAGTTTATATGAAATCGCCAAAATAACCAATGCGTTTATTAGAATTGTTGATGATGTTGTAATTAATTAATATTTGTTTGACTAGGGAGGAAATAAACCTAACCCATACCTTACAATACAATTTATTACTAAAAGAGAATCGCCGAAAAAATACGGACAAATAAATAACATAAACACAATTCATTATTTTATTATTATCAAAGCTTTTCTTGTCTCTTCAGTTGATAAATATCAATATTTCCTAAAATATTCAATATAAATAAATGTCAAAGACATGTACATACAAAGATGTGCATTACGGTGGTAGTTTCAAATTTGTTGTGTTTATGCTCATAATAAACTGCAGACGATAAATCAACTAGTAAATTTGAAAAACCTGTTTCCTCCTAAGGGTGTATTTATAGCATATTTTCTTCCGTGTTTATGATATAAAATATTTTAAAACCATGACGACAGCATTATGCCTTTTCCCCTAGTTAACAATCGCTAAACCTCTGGGAATGAGAATCGCACAAGAGTTGATGTATTAAATTTACCGTGTATTTTAAACAGTATTTACATTCACATTTTTCTGTTACTATATATTATCTTATTAAGATATACAAACATTGTGAAGGGGCAAGGTTTAACTTGATCCACATTCAAATTAAAAGACTTACAAGATGGCAGGCTATGTTTACTTTTCATAATTTTTGTCACAAATATTAATACTAGTGAATGGAATACGTTTATAATCTTGCACTTAATTAAAGTCTGCTTTAGCGAAAAAGGCGATGCACGAGTATTTACATATCTCGCAACACTTTGTACACAATTGTATATTTTTAGTTCCTCGTTTGTTCGAGGCACATTTAAGGAAAGAACGGAATACATTAATATTTAATCCAAAAACTTCATTTCGCTCTTTTGTAAACTTCTAGTGAAGATAGACGTGTTAACTCGCTCTCGTTCCTGTTACATTTGTTTATCTCGTATTTCTATAAAATGTGTCAGGTGGCAGAGCGGTTAAGGTAGTTAGTCATTTACTGTTAAATAGGTATTCTGTCAACATTAAGGTTGCGGGGTTAAGTCTCATCGGGGCGGGATTGTAAGTTTGCCTACAAAAAGTCGGTTGCTTTCTTCTGGCACTCTGGCTTCCTACCACAATCAACACTGGACGGCACGATATTGCAAAACAATGCTGAAAGTGCATTATAAGCCATTTAACAAAAATCATTTCTATAACTGAATAAATGCAGCTAAATAAATAGTAGGTAGCAAGCAGCAATGCTCAATAATACTATATAGCCATCCTTATAAACTACAAAAGGTATTCCTTTAGTACACTTTTTTTACTTATAGATACTTCAGTGCATCAAGAATCAATATCATTGTCATCATGTCGTAGGTCCTAAAAAAAGCTGAAAACGAAACAAGTGATAAACAATGTGAAAGATCATTGTTTGTTTGTTTGTTTGGTGTTTAACGTCACTTTATTCATTTTGTTTAGCTAAATCATGGTGTCCAGTTTTATTTTTTTTTGTGGGAGGAAGCCGGATTACCCGGAGAAAACCCACGACCTTCGGTAGAAAACTGGCAATACTTGACAATTAAGATTGCAGTCGAGCGCACCCTTCCAGCAGTGAGGCTGGAGCCCACAACCTCAGTGTTGACAGACCACGTGATTAATAGCAGACGAACAACTCAGGGACCGAGGCCCTGTGAAAGATCATTTAAGAGCTTATCTACGAGAAAACCATGCAAAGTGATCCAGGTGACACTTTTGAAAACGATCAAAAACTTATGTTTACTTAAAAGGTATATACATACAAAGTTGTTTAACACCAATAAAAAATTTCTGCACTGTTTCTATTTTTAGAAACGAGAATTCTATTTTTAGCAACGTTTAAATGGTAAGATTTTCTGATTTTCAGCCTAATTGTATCCACATTTCTTGGTGTCATTCTGGAAAAATGTGAATAGGTACTGTTGTCATATAATATAACGATAATCAATAGGCCATATTTTTCAGAAATATTTGATGATAAAAGACAAAATCTATAGCTAATATCTAATGGTTTCAATGTGGTGTTTTTTCTAACTAAGTTTGCAAATAAACTTCTAATCTGTTCGATCTAAATTGGATTATGATTGTTTCATTTATGGTTCTGCTCGCAAGTCATATGTCAAAATCCTTGATACGATTCATCATCAAGGATTGCGACTATGCCTTGGGGCCTTCCGAACCACACCTATAGACAGCTTATATGTAGAAGCAGGCGAGCCTTCTTTGTATCAAAGAAGAATAAAACTCGCTTTGCAATATGCAACCAAATTAAAGGCATATCCTGGCAACCCTGCCCACGACTATGTTTTCAATCCTCTTTACCAAAACATTTTCGAAAAACATCCAAACAAAATTCAACCTTTTGGCCTCCGAATTAAATCTCATTTAGAAAATTCAGGTATAAATTTAGATGAGATTGCTGCAATCGGGATTCCACGAAATCCCCCTTGGCTAAACCGTAAACCGGTATTTATTTTTGATTTACAAAAACATAAAAAGTCAGAAACAAACCCGTTAATAATACAACAACATTTTGCAGAAATTAAATCATGTTACCCTGACTACAGTACTATTTATACAGACGGGTCAAAAGATGACGATAAAGTTGCCTCGGCCGCTGTCTTCGGAGAGCGTGTTGACACTCGTCGTCCCCGTCTGCGTCATCCGTATTTACTGCTGAGGAGCAAGCTATTCTTCTTGCCATGAAAATAGTTGCTTCGTCAGACGAGTGCAAATTTATTATCTGCTCAGATTCCCTCTCGTGTCTACTTGCTATTCAAAATTATAAAATTAAAAACCATTATATTTTAAAAATAATTGAAATTTACAAATCTCTAATAGCTGTGGGAAAATAGGTTGTGTTTTTCTGGATCCCAAGTCACGTTGGAATCCACGGGAACACAGTCGTGGATCAGGAGGCAAAGAATGCCCTTTAGAATAATATTATAAACTGTGATATTCCTTTTACTGATTTTAAACCAATAATTTTTAAATATATTTCTAGTTTGTGGCAGAGTGGTTGGGATCTCCAAGTTCATAATAAGCTTCATGAGATCCAGCCACTACTGCACACAAGTAATTTTAAAAGTTTTAGAGGTCGCAGAGACCAAGTTGTTTTAACACGGTGTCGTCTTGGTCATACCAGGGCGACACATAGTTATATTTTAAATAATGAGCCACGACCCGAATGTGTGCCACGCAACAGTCCATACACCATCAAGCATGTCTTGATGGACTGTCTGGGCGTGGCCCACATTCGGGAACGTTTCTATTCTGTAGATACGTTTTTTAACTTATTTAAAACTGTCGCAGGCGACACAATTTTAAAGTTCTTGAAAGAAATTAATTTATATAGCAAAATTTTATTTCACTATTAATTGTGAAGATTGATACTTTTTGTTGTTTTAACTACCATTTTTATCTGTATATATATTCTCATATTATTGTGTGAGATCAAGTTTTAGTATAAAAGGGAGGCATGACGTACTACTAATTTAAAATACTAACAACATAAAAATTATAATTTTCACGTCCTGAATATAGCTGAAATATTGCTTGCTGGACGTTAAACAACAAATAATCAATCAATCAATCTAATCTGTGATGGAGACAACCAATCATCCTAAACGAACTTCTTGCAACCATATTCATTCTTTTTGTTTTCAGTTCCTCGGAATCTTCAAAATTTGGTCTTTTACCGTCTGTTTCATAGTATTCCAATATGGTAAAACTGTATTAAAATAAGTATACATTTGTATAACCATGGACATATCACAATCAAGTACATCTGTATATCACTTTATACACATATACATGTCATGTATGTGAACCAATCAGATAACAAGAAAAACGCGTAAATTTTCCCGCTTCGAATAAAATCTTCAAAATTTAAATTTAAATAAACTACAGTTTTATGGTTTTTTATAAAAACACGAGAAGCTCTTATGTTGATATCCTTAAAAAATTGATCAGAACGTTCCACTTTTAAGTAAAATAAGATTAAGTGCTCATTGCTTAGAAATAAAAAAGGGAAGGCGAAACTCAATACCTCTAAATGATAGACTATGTCAAATGTGCAAAAAGAGTGTGATAGAAGACGAAGTCAATTTTCTACCAAATTGTGAAAAAAAATACAGAATTGAGACAGTCTTTTCAAAATGATATAAAAAATATTTGGAACTGTCCAGTAATATTAACGATAGAAAATTACTCACTTGTTTAAATAGTAGCTCTTTAAAAGTATTAAAACTTACTCCATTATTTATTAATAAATGTCTTTTAATTCAAAATCAGTCGGCAGGAATATAATTAGTTTAATTGGCATTAATTGTATATGGACTAAAACATGCATTGTAACTTAAATTTTTAAAATTGTTTACATTGTATCAGATCTTTTCAAAACTGATGTTACTGGAACTGTGCCATTATTATAATGTGCTTGTGTCAATAAAAGTTATTATATTAATATTATTGTAAATTGGGTTTAGATCCTTTATACTCCATACAGGCATGACATAAATATGGCTGGTCACAACATGATAATTTTTTACCAAGCCAGCTGATGTAAAGATAAATTTTAGTAAAAAATATGTGCTATTTTCTTCTTTATATTCCAAGGCCCAACCTACTATAGCTACTGATCCATGTAGTACACCATCTGGCAGCAATGGAGAACAGGACTCAAGTGATGAAATCATAAGCTTTCCTGATGAAAATGTGCAAAATTTATCCAGTGAATGGTGAGAAAGTAAAATATGATAGTCCTTTTTCTGGTAGCATGTACATATTTACAATGATTTGAACATCTAAAAATTAATGCTGTTAATAGAAGCATTCTTTTACTATAAGCGAACTTGTCGTGCTGTAATAATTCTAGCTATTTTCATCACATGTACATAAATCTGTGAGAAATAGTTCAGCTAGTTATATTATTCCTTACTTTATCTTAACTAAAACTGGAAATATGAAGTTGTGAATTTGTCATTTTTTCGAAATCTTATATAACATAAGTAAAAATGAGTTTCCGTGAAAATTTTTATCATTACAGTATGCTTCCTATGACATTGTGATTCATGTAATCATGATTTGCAAAAAAAATGTAGGTACGCAATAAGAGATTGCATTACATCATTTAATGCAAGTTTTCTTGGCAGATATTAATTGCAAACACTTTTGAACTAATATGTTTTATATGTTTTAAGGACCCCTTCATTGACTACTATCTAAATAAGACCTGCTTAAGGACTACAAAAACTATCATATTTCGAATTTTTTAACCTGTAATATGGTAGTTGTCTTGATTGATTGATTGATGGTGTTTAACGCTCGAGCAGCAATAGTTGTCTTGGAAATACTGTACATTTGGTGTCATGGCAAGTTGGTTTGTGCCAGTAAATTTTCTATGACTGTGCCATTAAGTTCATATAACAATTTGATTTCATGGGGTGGAAAGTGGAGAAAATTCCAGACCTTTGGTAAGAAAACTGCCAATCCGCAATACAAATTTGAGTTGAGCACAACCTGCCGTAAGTGAGACTAGAACCTCAACCTTTGTGCTAGAAGGTAGCTACTAGTACTTATAACTATCTTAACCACCTGGCCACTGGACTCTATACCAAGATTTAGGAAGCATTATTTTTAAATGTCTAAATCTGCATAATCATAAAGTGTCCAATAAAAAGTAAGTTGAAATTTAAAATCATTACTTTATTTTCAGTGTAACTTCCATGACTACATCATCCAGTAACGAGACAACCACTACCAATGTAACCAGTAAACCGGTCATGGTCAACCAGTCAACACTGACACAATTTTCTTCTGCAACTGGGAGTGTCCAAGTTATAATGCCTGAGATTACTATTGAAAACATGAAAGATTCAAATGAACAGGTGCTATTTTATACAGGTCTACCTGACTATTCAACTTTTAATGCTTTGTTTGAATCGCTTGTCAAAATATTAGCCGATAGAATGAACGTAGATGACAACACTCTAATGGACAAAACATCAACTCGAAAAATTAGATTAACAGATGAATCCCTCATAGTTATGATGCAGTTGAGACTTTGCTTTTGAATGACCTTGAATACCGTTTTAAAATTTCAGGTAGCAGAATCTTACGTATTTTTAATTCATGGATAACAATAATGGAGAAAACTCTACAGTCAGTTGTGATATGTCCTCCTTTATCAGAACTACAGGCTTATGTACCTAAATGTTTTACAAATTTTGCAGACACTATAATTATTCTCGATTGCACGGAGATTTTTATAGAGACACCATTTTCCCTTGAAAATAAATCAATTTGCTTTTCCAACTACAAATCGCATAACACGTTCAAAGCTTTGATTGGTATTACTATGACTGGTGCGGTGTCTTTTGTGTCTATACTTTATGGAGGCTCATCTTCAGATGTTTATATTACACGTAATAGTGGTCTGTTAGATCTATTGGACAGTGGTGATGCTGTTATAGTTGATAAAGGATTTTTTCACATAACATCTGATTTAAAGAAAACAGGCGTCAAACTTTATTGTCCGCCATTTTTATCTTCAGAAAAGAAACAATTTACTAAGGAGCAAGTAGAATGCACAAGAAGAGTTGCTTCAGCTCGGATACACATTGAAAGGAAAACGGAACAAATAAAAAACTTCAGAATTTTACAAGGAATTTTACCCTTAAGCTTGGGTGGAATAGCTGATTCAATGTTTTTTGTATGCAGTGCCTTAACAAATCGTCTCCCACCACTTGTGAAATAATTCATGTTTTCTCTTGATCATAACATTACATGTTGTTATAAAAATATTACATTCATACATTAAATACTTTTTTTATAATTTTTAAATAATATTTCATGTCTACTGATCCCCATTACATGATCACTGTTGCTGATTATAAGTTATGACATACAGTTAAAAATCAACCTTACTAGTATTATACAAACATTAAACTAATACTACATATTGGTTTTTGTTGTTTGTTTGAATAGTGTTTTAACGCCACTTTCAGCAATTTTTCAGCTATTTCATGGCGTCCAGTTTTTATTTGGGGAGGAAGCCGGAGTACCCGGAGAGAACCCCCGACCTACGGAAGGAAAACTGGCAATCCTTGTCAATTAAGATTGGAGTCGAGTACACCCTGCTTGTAGTGAGAATCGAACCCGCAATCTCAGTGTTGACAGACCACGTGATCAATAGTAGACGAACTACCTTGACCACTCGGCCACCGAGGCCCCTACTACAAATTGGTATATCAAAACAAACATACATGTATATTTGCAGCAGAAACTGATGCATTCCGAGAATCCTCTGCTGCTCCCATCAAAGTCTAAAAAAAGCTTTGGACGGCAGAGGATTTTCAGACCAGAACTAATGTGCTCACTTGTTTAAGTCTTGACCAGGTGCACTTGCAGATTAATTTCCCCTGCTTTTCTACAAACCACAAGTTTCAGAGAATATATTTTGTAAAATTCTATTAACTTTAGTTCTGCTTCTGCCTAGTCTTCCTCATCAAAATCAATTTCTAATATTAAAAAGTCTTTAAATGAGAAAATTACAAAATCACACTTATTGCAATGACATATTGCCATTTGCCCCTCGATTTGTGCATAGTATCGACTTTTCAGTTGTATGGTAACATCGTTTCCGATTTCACAGCAGAAATCCTTCTATTCACATGCAGATTTTAATGTTTTAAACCGCCACTTGAACGGACATTTTCTTTCGAGAACCCATTCACGACACATTTCAACGGAATTATTCACAATGCCATCAGAACTAGCGCCGAGAAACCCAAATTTATTGCTCAGAAAAATTCCGCATTCTCGAACTGACATTTTTTCATTATCAACTTTTTTGAGGCTATATACTTGTTACGAGCAAATTTTTGCATATTTTCGTCCATGGCATAAAGCAGGAGTTTCTATATCATGACTTACTACTGTAAACTTACAAACCAAATTTTCAACGTTTTTTCTGTTGATAATATCGAAGAAGTTCGAACTAGTTCTTCTGAATTGACGTGAAACCTCCCAAATAGCATTTTCAGATTGTTTTCTATTTCATCTACAACCTTTGTGGATAAACCATTAAATATCTCGCACATTTCTTGTTCGTTTACAATTTGTTCTTTTTGTATGATCATTTTCATATCAATATAGTTGTCAGACTCGTATAATACGGCTTCCGAAGTGCTAATTTCTTCGTAGCGACCAACATTTATTTCATCTTTAATATCGTACGATTTTTCTGCAGGCAGTAGGTCGAACAGTACGGGACGTGAAAATGAATTAGCAAGGCGGGAAGTTAACGAAAATAAAAATTCACTTTTAGCATTTGACGGCAATTTAATTTCTTTCGTTTTACTTGCGACATTAGTTTCTTCTCCGTATCTTAGTTTGTTTAAATCTGATTTCCTAAACCTCTTTTGCCTCTTTCTTTCTTTTACCTCCTTTGTTCCAATTACATTTTTTAGATGTACACGACAGTTCATTTTGTTTAGCCGAATTTGCCTGTAACGCAAAAGTAGGCCAGCTACGTGAGTACAGGCCTCTCCGAGACTAAAAATAAAGAACCAAATTGGGTTAGATGATTGTAGATAGGTTTTGGCACAGATATTATTTCGATTCGTGGGTTTGTTTGAATTGTGTTTAACGCCACTTTCAGCCATTTTTCAGCTTTATCGTGGTGTCCAGTTTTTATTGGGGAGGAAGCCGGAGAAAAACCCAGACCTTCAGAACTGTCAATCATTGTCAATAAAGATTAGGGTCGAGCGCACCTGCAATTGAGACTCGAACCCACAATGTTGACAGATCACGGAATCAATAATAGACGAACTACATTAACCACCCGTCTGCCACTAACCCCTTAGGGACAGACCATTTTACTTGAAGGAGGGCTTGGTTTTTGTTTTGGTCAGAAATTTTTTCTCATTATTAGCATTATTTTATATAGCAGAAATCCTTCTTCAGAAATTTTTTTTTCTTACCCATTGCTTCCAAAATACTGTTTTCATCAAAAATCATTTTCGTAATATTTTTTTAGGAAAAAAACAATGCATCCCCACTGAAAGTTAAATAGTCGGTCCCTTATTGGATTGAGTTGGTTAAATATTTTTATCGTCATTGTGGACGTCTTATTTTATTTTCACGCTTTTTTGGATTATATTTTTCTTTATTTGCACTTTGTTAATCTGATGTCAGAAAACAGATACATATTATTACATGTAATTTTATGTCTCTGCAGACATTTATCAAAATAATTGTTGAAACTTGTTATCTTTAAACTCATTTATAATTAAAACCCCTTCCGCTTCCAATATATATTTTTTAAATTTCTGATCTTTCGTTTTAATGAATCTTTATTTTAAGCATAAAGTTCAGACTACAACTTACATTTGATGTGTATATACTAGATAGGAAGCACAAAATGCTTTCACGAATACAACCCGCCGCATTCAATTGTGCCCGTCTATAGGCCAGGTACATTGGTCTATATTTTGTTTGTCGTTTTCACCTTTCTTTTTTTTTTACAAATACTGTCTTTTATAGGGTTTTACTTTTTCTGGGTTTGATTTATTCACATTTTTTCTCGGGCCTTATACAAAACGGCCCATGTTAAAGACTGATTAGTGTTCACTTATTGAGATTGAATAATTTTTGTGAACATGTTGGAAACGGTGATATATGGACTGTTTTCACATTTCTTTTTAGTTGATGTAATATTCATGTTCAAATTAAATATATAAAACTAATATTCATTTAATGTAAGGATTTAAGAAAAAACATAATCACCCAGCTGGGCAATTGCAATATGCCCTGCTAACAATGAATGTTTTTTCGTTAGACAGTAGTATCCACTGTTCATATGTTCCCGTTTTCATAGAAGAGAACACTTGGATCTGATGTATCAAAACTTTGATTCATCATCAATAGAATTCTTCATAATGTTGTGAATATAATTTCCTTTATAAAAATTAAAACCACGAATAAACTGTCTATAGCACTGCATATGTTCGTTGTCACCCGATATGCTAGATAGCAAGTAGTATTCAACATCTTTGTGACTTATTTTTGGAAACAAATCGTCATTATTAGACCACCCCGTATTGAAATAAAAACATCGTTTACCATTATCGTCTTTTGTTTCAATTGTTTTGCCTTCTACGTATTCAGTCTTCGGAATTCCTGTCAAAAGATCAAAAGATATGTTATATGTATAATTCGATGGCGAACTTATCATTAAAATCAACAATGCCACAATACAGAGATAAAATGACTTTGACTTTAATATCTCAATGTTGGAGTCTGTATAGGATTTTATCAACTGTAAAATATTAAACATAAACTGAATCCGCAAGAAGACAAGATTGAAGTTGTTTTTTATGGGACGTCGTAAACTTACAACTTATAATTACAAACACCAAGTCATTTAAAAATGTTTTGTTTGAACTTTGACCGAAACTACATCATTCCTATTTTGTAATAAATAAGATATAATTATGCGTAACTGATACGTTTATTGTCGTATTAATGAAGAAGCTACTCAGATGTAAAATAAAACATTGTTTACCTTTGTCTTCTTGTGTTTCAATTGTTTTGCCCTCTACGTTTCCAATCTTCATATCTCCTGTCAAAAGATCAGATTGTTCTTCGCGTAAAAAATATTACATTTCTAGAGTTACTCAACATTTCCTGAATGGTGTATTATTTCTTTTACTAATGAATATATGTTATTATCATAAACATATACAGAAATGTTACTTTTTAATGTTTTGCAACAATTCTGTCAATCAGTGATTTGATTGTTTATAATGTATACATGGCCTCAGTTTATAATCGTATGATTACAATAATGAAGAAGCTACTAAATCGTAAAGTAAAATATATTTACCTTTATCGTCTTTTCTTTCAATTGCTTTGACCTCTACGCATTCAATCTTCATAATTCCTGTCAAAAGATAAGATTATTTTTCGTATAAAATATGTTACTTGTATAATTCTATGGCAACCTAATCATTAAAAACAACAATGACACAATGCATACCTAAAATTGTGATTGAAAAGTGTTTTGTTTGAACTATGATCGAATCTGAATCCTTTAGAGTTCGTAATAAACAAAGCATAATTATGCGTAACCGATACTGTTATTGTCGTAGGAGACCAATAATATAGAAGCTACTCAAATGTAAATTAAACCATTGTTTACCATTATCGTCTTGTTCTTCAGTTGCTTTACCCTCGTATTCAATCTTCGGAATTTCTGTCAAACGATCAGATGCATAAAATATGTAAAATCTATAATTCATTGGAAACAACAATTGCGAGGGAATACTTAAAATACTCTGACTCCGATATCTCAATGTTAGAATTACACATATCAAGTCATTCAAAGTGTTTTGTTTGAAATATGACGCAATATGCATCATTAAGAATGTGATAAAACAGGTATAAGTTTGCGCAACTTATACGTATCACAGTTTACTTGTCTACCACAGAAAACATTCATCGGTCCGATTTTAATAAAACTTCGCTTGTAAGTGCATAATCTAAATCAAGATTGTTCAAAAGTTGTTCGATAAGTTTATTACAATATAAGAAATTTTTTCACTTTTACCTCCATCCACTATTGTTTCTGGTTCATGTTCTGTTTCTTTGTTCAACTCTTTTAGTTTTATAATCTCATCTTTCAGCTTTTTTATTTCGTTTTGTAGTTTGATGTTGTCATCAGTTAGTTTATTGTTTTCATTTTTTAGTTTTATGTTCTCCTCATACAGTTTTTTATTGCTTTCTCGTTTGTTACGTAAGCGCTCAAAGAATGCATCTTCCTCTTCTTCAGTTGACATGTCGGGGTTTAATAATAAACTAAATTACACACCATCAGACAACACCTAAAAAGATGGAAAATAATGGATACCTAAATAATAAATTTGTTTCAGTTTGTGTTGCCAATATATAGCGGACATTCGAATTTAACCTCAGATATGAGTTATTGGTAATTGATCCGTTATACTATATCAGACGTCTTAAGTACAAGGGTTTTATATTATATTGTTTGAGACTACATCGGTCAATAACATGGCCAATAACATTCAATATTCTATAGAAAATTCAAGTTCAAGTTTTGGTGCTATCTTGAATTTTATTCTTTCATATAACGCCTTTGGTGAGTGTTTTGTTGTATATAATGAGCATTGCTTGTTGTGCTTATGAATCTAATGTTGTTCAGGACTATGTAGCTTGTGTTGAACTCTTGTTTTTTGGATAAGGCCTCTGTTTCTTCTCATTTCCTTTACTGTTTTGCAATTTGTTTTGGTTGATTACAGCGCGTTTGTTGTTTTCCAATGTTTGAATTACAAGGTTTTGATCTCGTCTTGGAAATTTTGTGTGCTTTAAAAATAATTTGAGTTTTTGTTGTCAACCACGCTTTATTGTTCCTATCGATACTACTATAGAGAAATTTTACTGCTGTGTATTTTATTAACATTACAACAGCTAAAGTATACTTTGACCCCGGACACAGTGACCATAAACCTTTTAATATCACGTATGTATTATTTTGTGTCCTATTAACACCTCTATATCTCTATACTACCTCCTATATATTTCAGAGAACAGGTAAGTATAGTTAGTTTTTGAAATGTTTTGCAGGACGTCATGAACGCGATGATAAATTCTTTCTTTAGCAGTCTTATTCATCCGTTCTATCAATTTATTTCTCTGAATATAAAACATCCAGAAACTTTAAATATAACTTTTTATTATTTATTAATGGTCGAAAATCGAAATTGATCATGTTTATTTACCATATTGCAACATTAATCACGCTTTTTACTATTTAATGATACTACACTGACAATCTTTTTATTGACCATGTTGGTTTTAAAATGATTTTTTTGTTACTATTGCGACATTGACCATGATTTTTTCAAATTTTTGATGTTCGCCCGGATTTTTTTACAATATATTGGCATTTGCCATATTTGTTTTAAGGTATTTATGACATCGACTATTTTTATTTATCATATTGTGACATCTGACATTATTTATAATAAATAAGTAAGGCATAATTATTTTTGGTACTGAATTAATACAGCAGACAAGTAATATTCTGAATGCGGGATCAAATAATTTTGATAAACCTTCATTCTTCAATTTTCTTTACAGAATTTTTGCCGATTTTCTCCTCCACAGACCGATGAATCCGCCAATTTGTATAGAAATTGGTATTTCACGAGTTATACTAGACAGAAGAAATCTAAATAGTCCCATCAATGACGTGATATCCACTATAATTTACAGCCATGTCAATAGTAAGGGTTTAGAGTTATATCTCGGCGAAAGTACGGATGAATTAAACCTTAACCATAGTCACACAGTTGATAGCCTGCTTTCGTTGCAAAGTTGTCATTGTTTATTGAGATTTGCATATTCAGTTAATGTTCGTTGCAACAGAAATTAGTTGAACGACCGGCTGGTGCTGACGATATGAACCAATTTCCAAAAGCGACGCAAATGCCTTGTAGATAATACAATCAAATTACTTATACAATCAGATTATAGGTTTAAAAATTCAGTGAATACTTTCAAAGGAGTTTTTTCGTGCGACAAAAAAATAAAAATTGTGATATTTACTTATTCCAATATAAATGAATACTATGATTTGTAAGCGTCTGGACGTATCAAGTCCTATTAAATGTACCATATTTATTTTAAAAAGGCCAATAAGAAAGTTCATTGAAAAGGACGTTAAGAAACTTAAATGACCTTGACCGCAGACCTTTCGATCTATGCTCATATTACTCATACAAAAAATCATTTATATGAATGAACCACTGAACATAAATAAGAAATGAAACAAATGTAAAAATAGTACTTTGACCTTGAACTCTAACAGAGCGACTTTAACCATGCAGAAGTTCAACAGCAATCGACATTAAATATCCGATGTAAATATATATTTTATAGTTATTGGGATATTGATATTGATATTTCAAATAAATTTTATCAATCCAGTGGATGTAACAATTGCACAGGTTCATTTAAAATATTTAAAGACCTTTTAGAGATCTAGTTTTTAGTCATTGTTTAGTCATTGTTTCAGTTCTGTATTTTTTATGATTAAGGAGTATATCTGTACACAAAATAATATAAAAAGGAGAAGATGCAATCTGCACACAACACAAGATCAAGTATGAGAATGTGATCTTGACATTGTGAATTTTTTCAAATTATACGAACTATGCAAGACATTCAATGTCATTACAGAATGAAACAATATGCATGGAAAACAAAACGACCGGATAACAAGTTAAAAACCCGATAAAAATATTACATTATAAGAGATTACAGTTTACCTTTGGCAGGTACCAAATAAAGTGGCTATTAAAACATAAAACATTTTTTCGTTTGTACATATCGAAATAATTGTAACACAAAATTGGAAGCTACCACAAGATCAACCAGAGGCTCTTAAGAGCCGGTATCGCTCACCTGATTTTATAGGCAAAGAAGATGGCATTTCCCTGATGTTAAAGTAAGTCCTGTAATTTTCAATAAACTTTAAATAGGACCATGCAAACAATATTACTAGAAAGCTTTGTTTCATTGGTTAACCAGTTGTATAGAGAAGATTTTTTTTATTTGCCCATAGGGTCCTATTAAACTAAGTCCTGCGGCGGAGGTGGCCATTTTGAATTTCCAATTGCCATAAAAAACATAAACTTTATAAAGGACCATCCAAACAATATTGCTAGTAAGTCTTTGTTTCCATTGATTAACCGGTTTCAGAGAAGAAGCCTTTAAAAACTTTTTCCCATAGGGTCGTATGTTAAACTAAGTTCTGCGGTAGGGGCCATTTTGAATTTCCAATTGCCATAAAAAACATAAACTTTATAGAGGACCATACAAACAATATTGCTAGTAAGTTTTTGTTTCCATTGATTAACCGGTTTCAGAGAAGAAGCCTTTAAAAACTTTTTCCCATAGTGTCCTATGTTAAACTAAGTCCTGCGGTAGCGGCCATTTTGAATTACCAATTGCCATAAAAAACATTAAATTTATAGAGGACCATCCAAACAATACTGCTAGTAAGTTTTGGTTTGATTGGTTAAACGGTTTCAGAGAAGAAGCCCTTTTAAACTTTTTTCTCATAGGGTTGAATGTTAAACCAAGTCCTGCGGTGGCGGCCATTTTGAATTTCCGATTGGGATAAAAAACATTAACTTTATAGATATAGAGGACCATCCAAACAATATTGCTAGTAAGTTTTGTTTCCATTGGTTGGCCGGTTTCAGAAAAGAAGCCTTTCAAACTTTTTCCCATAGGGTCCTATGTTAAATTAAGTCCTGCGGTGGCAGCCATTTTGAATTTCCAATTGCCATAAAAAACACAAACTTTATAGAGGACCATCCAAACAATATTGCTAGACAGTTTTTGTTTCCATTGATTAACCGGTTTCAGAGAAGAAGCCTTTTAAAACTTTTTCCCATAGGTTCTATGTTAAACTAAGTCCTGCGGTGGCGGCCATTTTGAATTTCCAATTCCCATCTAAAACACAAACTTTATAGAGGACCATCCAAACAATATTGCTAGTAAGTTTTGTTTTGATTGGTTAAACAGTTTCAGAGAAGAAGCCCTTTTTAACTTTTTTCCCATAGGGTCCTATGTTAAATTAAGTCTTGAGGTGGCGGCCATATTGGTTTACCAATCAAAATAAAAAACACAAACTTTGTAGAGGTCCATCCAATGAACATTATGGCCAAGTTTGGTTTCAATAGGCCAAGTGGTTTCAGAGAAGAAGATTAAAATGTAAAAAGTTTACAGACGCCGACGACGACGACGACGACGACGCCGACGGACGCAAAGTGATAACAATAGCTCACATGACCCTTTGGGTCAGGTGAGCTAATAAAAAAACTAAAATCACATAAAGTTATGATGTTCTACCCAAGCAGCTTCATTCCCAATAAACAAACAATCGGCAATATTGATCATTTCCTATAAGTATTTTTATGGTCAATTAGTCTATTATACATTTGAAACTGAGAATTATTAATTGCATGATTTTTCCTTACCTAAGTTCGTCTTCCTGGATACTTGTTATATGCTATGCATTATACATGTATTAATGTCTAGATTAGATAAAATCGTTAAATCTTTAAAAGCTTGCTTGTGTTTATATTAATCAAGTCTCTTGCATATTTGTATTGGAAAGGTAAAAAGTTTATGTTTATAACAAATACCTGTTTATAAATAAATGTCATGCCTATCTATCTATGCATGACACTAAACAATGATCCGTGAGTTGTAAAGGTAATTTTAGAAGGCAAATTAATATGACATTTTGTTCTTCCAAAAATCGTTGCATTTATTTACGTTTTCGTTGGGTATGCTGTATAAATCTGGCAAAGCATTGCCTGTGTTACATTAATCTGAAGTATATCTCTACACGAAGTAATATGAAACAGTCAATTACATTCGTTTCAACGGAAATATTTTAAAATGAATAGAACATTTTATGAAGGCCATCATCAAGCTCAAAGCTCCCTGTTCATAAAATTAACACATTCACATGTGTACCAAGTGTCTTTTGCTTCTCGGTGACGACACTTAATATCAGTCTTGATCTATTTTTGCTCTTTAGGTCAGGGTAAGTTATGATGTATGGGCCTTGCAAGAATAAAACGTATTTAAATAAATACGATGCATATTTATTATAACTTAACATTTTCCTATAAAGACAAATAGTAATTTTGTAGTGTCAATTTTAATAGAATTCGAATTAACAGAAGCTCAGTATGCATTACGTGAAATACACAACCATTCGTATAACTCTTTTTCGGATTATAAAGAACGAAACAATGAAATGTTCAGCTATATCATGGAGTCCAGTTTTTATTTTGGCAGGAAGCCAGACTACACGAATGGAACCCCAGAATTTCGGTAGGAAAACTGCCAATCTTTGTCAAGTAAGATTAGAATCGAGTACACCGTGCCCGTAGTTAGACTCGAAACCTTCAACAGTCCATAGGATCAATAGTAGACGAACTACTTTAACCACATTTCTTATTGTTTTGTGTTAATTAATTATGATATGTTGAACATAATTCGTTCAAAACAAAACGTTTTCTGTAATTATACTTTAAGGAAAGTTTTGTTACGATTATTTGCCTGAGTGTCTAGCATCTCCTGTTGCCTTAGATTTATATAAATAGTCAGAGAGCTTGCGGAAATTTTAAAACAACAAAATATTGTGTTTAGAGCAAAATTTGAGGCAAAATTATCTCATGTCGCTATACCGTTAAATTACAAACTGTGTGTTCAAATACAATGTAGACAAATGAAATGAACAGAGGAACACACGTTATCTGTTGTTATATTGAAAACTTGATATAAGAATATCAGAGGTTTTCACACGATTAAACATTTATATCCAAGGCTAAATAGGTAATAAGATACATCGTCAGTTTATGTCTTCTAGTTATCAATTACGAAGTCATAAATTAGGATATAGGACGCAATTAGAATATAGCATTCCAAACATATCCACGAGATCGGCAAGAAATTACTGTACAGATGTACTGTTATAAAGAAGAAGACATTAACTTGTTTTTATATGTCTAATTGATGGAACGGAGTTAACTAAGCAGACATAACTAATCTATGAAGAACTAAACCACATAAACGCGTATATGTAAGTGCATACAAAACAAAGATGCAAAAATGTATATTCGGATATATTGGTCGAGGGGTCTAGACCGCTGGACATAGTGCAGGCGAATTGGTGCCACAGTGCCACAACGGTGTGAGTTCGAATCCCGCTGAGGGAAAGCAAAAATTTGACAGTGTAAAAAATCTAATTCAAACAGTGTTGGGCTTAATTTGTAGACGTATATATATATATATATATACGATTGAGCCACTGATGAGTCTCAAGTAGACGAAACGCGCGTCTGGCGTAAAGAATTTGTCAACTTGGTAATTTTAATTACATCTTGTTGGAATATTTGAGCAAAGCAAAGTAACAGCACGGCACGTCCCCGGCTGGCGGACTTGGGAAGCAACTATGTTGGGTTAAGTTGGAAATGAGAAATTTCAAGATTAATATGTTACGACTTGTTTACGTCATTTATTTATATTGACATTCAATGACTAAGGCCATTCGTTGGTCAGTCTTTGTCTAAATTTTTGACAAGAAACACCGTCATGTGTATCGTTGCATAATCTCCTAGACTTGTATATTATTTTTTGTTTATGCTGTATCGTCATGTTTGTCGATCCGATACTTAATAAGCTTGCTGGTTGGTAGACTCTTTAGACTTTTATATAATATTTTGAACTACCTGTATTGTGTTTTTACACGATCCCAGTGGACTTATATTATTCCATCACCGAATGAAAAAATACTTTAAGCATTTAGAGTTAAACGCCACTGATGAGTCTTAAGTAGACGAAACGCGCGTCTGGCGTAAAGAATTTGTCAACTTGGTAATTTTAATTACATCTTGTTGGAATATTTGAGCAAAGCAAAGTAACAGCACGGCACGTCCCCGGCTGGCGGACTTGGGAAGCAACTATGTTGGGTTAAGTTGGAAATGAGAAATTTCAAGATTAATATGTTACGACTTGTTTACGTCATTTATTTATATTGACATTCAATGACTAAGGCCATTCGTTGGTCAGTCTTTGTCTAAATTTTTGACAAGAAACACCGTCATGTGTATCGTTGCATAATCTCCTAGACTTGTATATTATTTTTTGTTTATGCTGTATCGTCATGTTTGTCGATCCGATACTTAATAAGCTTGCTGGTTGGTAGACTCTTTAGACTTTTATATAATATTTTGAACTACCTGTATTGTGTTTTTACACGATCCCAGTGGACTTATATTATTCCATCACCGAATGAAAAAATACTTTAAGCATTTAGAGTTAAACGCCACTGATGAGTCTTAAGTAGACGAAACGCGCGTCTGGCGTAAAGAATTTGTCAACTTGGTAATTTTAATTACATCTTGTTGGAATATTTGAGCAAAGCAAAGTAACAGCACGGCACGTCCCCGGCTGGCGGACTTGGGAAGCAACTATGTTGGGTTAAGTTGGAAATGAGAAATTTCAAGATTAATATGTTACGACTTGTTTACGTCATTTATTTATATTGACATTCAATGACTAAGGCCATTCGTTGGTCAGCCTTTGTCTAAATTTTTGACAAGAAACACCGTCATGTGTATCGTTGCATAATCTCCTAGACTTGTATATTATTTTTTGTTTATGCTGTATCGTCATGTTTGTCGATCCGATACTTAATAAGCTTGCTGGTTGGTAGACTCTTTAGACTTTTATATAATATTTTGAACTACCTGTATTGTGTTTTTACACGATCCCAGTGGACTTATATTATTCCATCACCGAATGAAAAAATACTTTAAGCATTTAGAGTTAAACGCCACTGATGAGTCTTAAGTAGACGAAACGCGCGTCTGGCGTAAAGAATTTGTCAACTTGGTAATTTTAATTACATCTTGTTGGAATATTTGAGCAAAGCAAAGTAACAGCACGGCACGTCCCCGGCTGGCGGACTTGGGAAGCAACTATGTTGGGTTAAGTTGGAAATGAGAAATTTCAAGATTAATATGTTACGACTTGTTTACGTCATTTATTTATATTGACATTCAATGACTAAGGCCATTCGTTGGTCAGTCTTTGTCTAAATTTTTGACAAGAAACACCGTCATGTGTATCGTTGCATAATCTCCTAGACTTGTATATTATTTTTTGTTTATGCTGTATCGTCATGTTTGTCGATCCGATACTTAATAAGCTTGCTGGTTGGTAGACTCTTTAGACTTTTATATAATATTTTGAACTACCTGTATTGTGTTTTTACACGATCCCAGTGGACTTATATTATTCCATCACCGAATGAAAAAATACTTTAAGCATTTAGAGTTAAACGCCACTGATGAGTCTTAAGTAGACGAAACGCGCGTCTGGCGTAAAGAATTTGTCAACTTGGTAATTTTAATTACATCTTGTTGGAATATTTGAGCAAAGCAAAGTAACAGCACGGCACGTCCCCGGCTGGCGGACTTGGGAAGCAACTATGTTGGGTTAAGTTGGAAATGAGAAATTTCAAGATTAATATGTTACGACTTGTTTACGTCATTTATTTATATTGACATTCAATGACTAAGGCCATTCGTTGGTCAGTCTTTGTCTAAATTTTTGACAAGAAACACCGTCATGTGTATCGTTGCATAATCTCCTAGACTTGTATATTATTTTTTGTTTATGCTGTATCGTCATGTTTGTCGATCCGATACTTAATAAGCTTGCTGGTTGGTAGACTCTTTAGACTTTTATATATATATATATATATATATATATATATATATAAAGAGTCTAAAAGAAATCTGCTAACCAGTACACTTATTTAGTATCGGATCGACAAACATGACGATACAGCATAAACAAAAAATAATAACATTTAAGTCTAGAAGATTATGCAACGATACAAATGACGGTGTTTCTTGTCATAAATTTAGACACATTCGTTGGTCAGTCTGTGGGGTTGGCTAAAAATGAAGGTAAAAATACATACGATATTTGTGCGTCTAGCAACGTGATTAACCCATAAAAGCAACAAACGAGAAACATGATCGCAAGCACAATAAACGTAAAAAAAACTGCATCAGTACGCTATAATTCCTTATTCTGCAGTCAAGATATCGTTTCATTAGAAAGAACAACAATCCACTGATATTCATTTTGATGACTTGAGTGACAGTTACGTTTTTTCACTCAGGTAAAACTGTCACTCTTTAACAATTATGTTATATATCAAAAGATATTGATGAAAATGCATTATTTAAAGTAATGCATTCACATTAATACGTATATATCCTTGAAGAAACACAGATAATTTTTTTACGTTTTTTCAAAAGAAATAACGCTATGTTTTTTTCTTAATTATTTTTTCCCGTTATATATTCTTAATTACAGATTTATGATATAATGTAATATTTATTCCGGACCTAGACAGGGTACATAATGCCCATTCACGGCTTAAAGCTAATATTCTTTACACATTCGGTATACATGTAAATCCTAGCCGTTAAATTGACATTATATACTCTGCTGTAATACCAGAATAAAATATAATATGGTTTGCAAACCTGAAGAGATGTAAATATAAATATAAACAAATTCATTGGTTTCAACTGAAATATCTTATACGTAAATGGCATAAGTCATCATCTAAAAGCTGCATGGCTACAAATAAAGAAAAGATTCTGCCCTTTTAGTTGCGTTGGCAACAAGCGTTCTCCTCATAAATATTTTAAATAACTTATTTCCTACCAAGAATATATTTTTTCTAGATAATATTGCAACGATCCTATATGAATTAATATACATTTATTGACTTTGATATAGGTTAATACCTGGTTTTATCAACCCTGAAAAAATTATATCCACCGAGCCAAAGGCGATATTATTTTTGAGGTTTGATAATAAATATATTTAAGCTTTGAATAATATTTTTCATGAATATCTGCTATTTTTAGTGAGTCGTCAAGAACTACATATTGTTGTTGCAGCAATGCAAGAAATCTTAATGTTACAGTTTTATTGTTAACAGTATTTGTTATACGTATTTGTACATAACTTCCTTTATCACATTTGATTTTCTAATATGCGTGATTGCTATTTTAAATAGTGGACAGTCGATTTTGTCGGACATATTTACGTTCATGTTCAGGTAAAATCATTGTGGTTGAGATTTTAGTTTGAAAGGATATAACCTCCGTCAAGTGTTAGTGTTTTATGTTTATATCTAATAATTTTGTCAATTCTTCCCGCGGACAAAGTTTTTTTGTATAAATTGCCCAATTAAAAATGCATTGCAAACTGATATTTTTGTGTATTAATATCGTTAAATGTCACAGTATTTGTCACCATCTACGGACTTATAAATACGAGTATAATTAACTTTTCGTTAATTGTAAGTGCATGCAACACTGTATTTCTTTGTGGCATTTACAAAACAATTATGAGTACTTTCTACTTGTATGATATATTTAAGACGTCTGTAAAGCTGTCAGTCATAAAGTAAAATGGTTCATTTAATGAACGTAAATAAGTTTGCTTGCTCTTAAATGAATGTGAAAGTTAAATGTGTGTTAAATGCGACCGGTTTTTTTAAGTATAGATTCTTGAAAACATCTAATTGATTCAACTAACGAAAAGCTCGGGACTTTTATGAAAATTTGATCTCTGCTGTAGTTATATTTCATTTTATTTTGTTCGTTTGTTTATTACATTGTTTTTAAAGGACGCAAAGTGACCACTCCATCTATCCTTCCGTAGACTGATACCACTAAAAATCTGTTAAAATTCATTTAGTTCTACATGTCTATCTCTGGTTAAGATAAACAGTAAGCTTTCTATTATCTATATTTAAACAAATTCGATGCATAGTTATCTGTACATGAAACTAACCAATAATCCATGAAGTTTTAAAGTAATTTTGAAGGGCATATTTTTATTATTTTGGACTTGCCAAAGTGTTTTCATCTATGTATTGGATAGGCAATCGTGTTTAAATAAAAATTCTTTGTACATCGACACACAGACAAATCAGACATATCTAAACATGTCTCATGCATTCGTTAGAAGTAAGATATTTGTAAAAATAATTAACATGTTATGAAAGAATTCAACGTGTTAAAGGCGCCATGGCTATAACTTAAACTAATAGACCTTGTAAATCCGTTGGATGCTAGCTCGCTGCTCATAAAACATTAAAAGTCATATTTGCATACCAATTATCTTATAGGTAACAACACTAAATGGTATTTATAAGTTTTTATCTCATTTTGCTCGTTATATCTGAGTAATATACTGTGTATGGGCCTGTGAAAGTGAATTTTGTATGTTTTTTAATAATTATTATTCTGTTTGCTTATTGTCTTCTAAAGGAATTCATTTATATATACGCTATAAGACCGATATCGTCTGAAAAAAAATAACTTGGAAATAAGAAGGTTGAACAAAAGTATTATTCTTTAAACAAAATTGGAGACAAAGTTGTCGCATAATGAGCTACTGTTAAATTACTCATTGTGTTTTCGTCATGTATTTTTGAGTCTATATAGTCGAAAAATGGACTTGCAGTTACAAACGTTAACTTTTGTTATATTGCAAGCATTTAAAGGAAAAGCACAACACACCACGAGGTCATACATTTATAGCTGACATGATGGCTAAAGGCTGCACCTCAAGTTATTTTTTCATAGGTGGCAACACAATGTCATTATACGGTAAAAGATAATGACACATTCGTAAAACGTCAACAAATAAGCTGAAGCTACATATTGTAAATCATTAACATGCATTGGCATGTCTAATATGTAGAAATTAAATAAACTAAACAACAAACAGCAGAGAAAGACTTAATAAAATCATGACGAATGCTGCAAATTAATTAATACCACACAAAAAGTATATGCAACAAAAAGTGTAACATTGTTAATCGGAAACCTACATAAATGACGAAAACAATGCATTACAAAAGAAATTGGCATTTAATAGCACATTGAATCTTGTAGAAATGTGGCGATGTGGCATTTGTCTGCTCACCAAATGATATTACATTCATTTTTTAATTGAGATATTCCTTTGTTTCGGACAATGTCTACTCATCTCTTTCAATTTTATGAAATTGTGTTTACTTTTACCAAAGATATTTAGACAAATTATATGCGTGTTCACACACTCAAGTTTTGCTATCTTTATATATTGAGTATAACTCGTTAAAAACAAAGCATTTTCTGTAATGTGACTTAAAAAATGTTTGCCTGAGTGTCTGACATGTCCTGTAGGCTTTCATTTATATACACTGGCAGAGAGTTCGTGGCAATTTAAAAACCACAAAAACTGTGTTTAGAGCAAAATTGGAGGGAAAATTGTCTCATGTCGCTATACCTTAAAATTACCGTTCAATTGCCATGTACACAAATGAAATGTCAACTTTTGAAAACATGATATACGAATATCAGATGTTTTAACATTTATATCCAAGGTTATAAGATACATCGTCAGTTTATGTCTTATAGCTATCAATAAAGAAGTCATAAATGAGTATAAAGGACTCAATGAGAATATAACATTCCAAAAATATCCATGAGATCGGTGCAAAATTCACTGTAGCAATGTACTGTTATAACGAGAAAGACATTAACTTGTTTTTATATGTCTTATTACTGGAGTTAACTAAGCTGACATAACTAATCTATTAAGAATTTAACCACATAAACGCGTAAATGTAATTGCATACAAAACAAAGATGCAACAATAATTTTGTATAATATTCAAATATCGCAGACCTACATATAAAAATGTACCTTGTAAATTACTTTACTTTTCACTTGTTTCCATTTCCATTTATTTTATCTACTAGATTTTGTTACTTCCTTTTATGTAAAAGTATGCACCTTATTGGAAAACAGGTAATTCGTAATTCTGCGAAACGTATATAATACATACATAACACTGATATACAAAATAAAGTTATTATAGGAATTCACCGGATTTTGTTTATATACAGGTAATGTTTCGAAAAATTTCACTTAGCCTAAAAAGATTAAATGACTGGCAAGTATCCAATAACGCGACATAATTTTAAGAAAAAGCTGCACTTTAATGTCCTGCACCTATTTTAATTAAAAATTGTAATTACTGGAAAAATAATGCATAATTGTATTAATGAAGTTTAATGATTTACTTCTTTGTGTCAATGAATGCTACTTTCAGAGAGCCATATAACTTTATGTGATTTAAGGTTTCATCGCCTTATCTTGGGGTAGTCACTTTTCTTGTGACTATTTTTTTCAATATGAACAAGAGATCATATTATAGATCACATAAAATCTTGCATTATGAATAGATGGCAAGGCGTATTCATCAAGCTATTTATAAACTAACGCCTTATACATACAGCATATTTTTACCCCGAATGCAAAATTTACGCAATTGCAAATGTCTTACCCGAACGTGTTTTAAATGAGGTAAATATGATATTGTTTTGACAAAGCAAGTAAATTGAGAAATAAAACTCAAATATCAGCGATAGAAGGGCATGCCGGGGGTTGGCTAAAATGTGGGTATAAAATGAAAAGATGTTTGTGTGCCATCTAATAACGTGTATTAACCGACAAAAACAACAATCGAAAAACATGATCGCAAGCGCAATAAACGTAAAGAAGACTGCGCTAACTGTATCATCATGCTAAACCTGCAGTCATGATGACTTAAGTGACAGTTTCAATTACTTGTTTTTTTTTTCACTTCGGTAAACCTGTTACCTCCATACATCAATTTTACCACCATACAATCAGCATAAACGGAAATTTAATTTGGTGCTTCGCAAACCATTGTATTCACAGTTCCCATGTTGATGATACTATTGCGTATTTATTGACCTGGATGAGAATAGTTAAGTTTTCCGATTTTTATTATATTTAATGGTCAACAGAAATAAGTTTTTTTTATATAAACTTTTTTATACATCCCGAATGCGTTTCGAAACGTCATGGAAGTAACGATGGTGTACCACTAGGCAAAATGTAATTACTGTCAATATATTTTTATTTGATCAATAATGACATAATTTGACAATTCCCGTGCGCAATCCTGTTAAATATAAACCTATTTATTGAAAAATTATTAGTTACATATTATGCATTTACATAAAAACGTATGTTTTGTCCATGAAATACAGATAAATTTAACACGTTTACAAATATTTACATATAGATTGTTAAATATTCTTAATCAAAGATTTAAAATATAATGTAATAGTTATTCCGGTCATAGACAGGGTATATAAATACCACATTAACGGCTTAAAACTTTTATTATATACACATTATCTAATATATAATATTATATACCCTGCTCTAAGACCAAAATACAATATAATATGTTTTTGGTTTTCATACAAGAAGGGATGTAAAAATAAATATCAACAAATTAATTGGTTCAACTGAAATATCTTTTACGTAAATTGCATTAGTCATCGTTTTAAAACTGCATGGCTACAAAAACATTCAGACCTTTCAGTTGCGTTGGCAACAAGCGTTCTTCTCATTAATAATTTAAATATATTATTTCCCAAAAAAGTATAACTTTCTTCTAGGTGATAATTCAAGGGTCCTAAATGAATGATTAAATATTTGTTTAATATTTATCACGAATATCTGCTGTTTTTAAGTGAGTAGTCAATAACTGTATATTGCTGTTGCAACAATGCAAGAAAAGATAATTTCACAGTTTTATTGTTAACAGTATATGTAATACGTATTTGTACATAGTTTCCATTATCACATTTCATTTTCAAATATACGTGATGCTATTTGATATTTTTGAGTGTGAATACCGTCAAATGTTCCAGTATATGCCAATATCTACGGACTTATAAAAACGAGTTTATTTACTTTTCGATAATTGTAAGTGTATGCGACACTGTATTTCCTTGTTCACGTGGCATTTACATGAAAACAATGATGTTTACTACTTGTATGATATAATTATTATAGTTACGTGATTTGTATAGCTGTCAGGGATAAAGTAAAATGCTTCATGTAATGAACGTGGTTACATTTTAGCCTAAACCAGTGATAGATCCTTACCGATTAAGGTGAGCCTAATACCAACTGACTATGCTCACAGATCAGGAACGATTCTACGATGTATACATAGAAGTGGCTCTACATTTCTTAGTAAAGTCATAGTCTCTTCAATAGGTAATATTTAAACTATCGGTTCTTGAAAAAATCAAATTGATTACAATAAGGAAAAGCTCTGGACTTTTATGAAAATTAGTTTACTTGTGTATTAGTTATGATATTTTATTTTATTTATTTTGTGCTTACTAAATTGTTTTTTATACACTGAGTGACTACTAAATTCGCTCATCCGTAGCCAGATAGCAATAAAAATCTGTTTTCATATAATTTTACTAGTGTATGTCTGGTTAAGATAAACAGTAAGCTTTCGCAGAATTAACTGTGTTTTAAGAAATTCGATGCATATTTATTTAAACATGTAACTAAATATGGATCCATGAAGTGTAAAAGAATTTTTGAAGGGCAAATTTATTTGGACACTTGCCAAAAGTAATTTCATCTATTTATGTATTGGTTAAGTAACGGTTTTCAAATAAATTCATTGTATATCTACATACAAAGGAATACCTAAATATGTCTCATGCATTATAACTGAGATATTTTAAAAATTATTAAATCAAGTTATGAAATATTTCAACGTGGCAACAAATTAAACAAATAGACCTTGTATAATTGCGTTGGATGCTAGCTCCTTGCTCATACAATTATTAAAATTCATATTTACGCACAAAGTACCGTACTTTCTGGAGTATAAGCCGCTATTTTTTACCTTTGAAAGTTGTCCTGCGGCTTATAAAGCAGTGCGGCTAATATGTGTATTTTTCCTATTAGCAGACGGTATCCAAAAATGTATGTTTTTGGTTTTTGGTTGTAGAAAATAGATAGATTTGCCATTGAAATCGTTGTTGTTATCACTGAAGATGTACAAAGCATTTGTAATAAAACATTTACAGTTTTATTATTGTCTTGTTTCTTGTGTATTCATATCTATTAAACATCGATGTATAACTGATAAAGGGAGATAAACGTGAGTTTTGGAACTTCCGGTTGAGGTACTGTAAAGGGAAACGAATGACATTAAAAAGTAACGAAATATAAAGTTATCATTTTTCATTTATTCATTTTACTGATGCATAATATTCATAAATAACGATTATAATACAACGAAACTAAATAAGCTGAGTCATAACTCAGAGCACAAAATTCAACAATACATTTAAGCACTAACAATAAGTTAATGTCAGGTAAAAAAGTTTCACATTCAGCAGTCGGAAAAGCCATCAAAATCTTCATCTTCCGAATCTGAATGAATTAACTCTGAAATTGCTGAAGGCAGGAGATTGCAGAGTGGTACGTCGTCTTCATCGGATGACAAGTCACTTGCTGCATCATTGGTGTAGGGATAAATTTCGGCTTTCCTTTCCATGCATTCAGGACCCACGTTGCAACTTCTGACAAAGTTGCCCGTCTTAGGAGGCCAGTACTGGTAAACGAATGTTCTCCAGATGTCTTCCATTGTTCCCATTGCAGGCGCATACCAGTCCTAAAAGTTCTGATGTCAAGAGGCTGAAGTAGTTTGGTCATGCTCCCTGGAATAATCGCTGGCGTAGTATTCTTGGCGTGGAGGATGTCTTTGATGTCATCAGTGATGTGTGCCCGCATACTATCCATGACGAGAAGTATCTAATATGTGACAACAATACATTTTGCTCAGCAACGATTATTTTTATTTTAGTATTTATATACTGCACAATTGAGGCAAGGTTGTCGTATAATGATTGAGCTACTGTTAAATTACTCATTGCTTTTTTCTTCATGTCAATTTAAGTCAATTTGCAGGAAGAAGAAAAATTGCCTGACAGCTTTAAAAACACGTTTTCGTTTGCTAATTTGAAAGAAATTCAAAAGAAAAGCACACGCCACTACGAGATCAAAAATTTATAGCTAAGGACATGACGGCTACGGGCTTCATTGTAAGTTCATATTTCACAGCTGGCAATAAGAGGTCATTATACGGTAGAAGATAATTAAACCGTGGGAAAACATCTTACAAAAAAGCTGTAACAACAGACTGTAAAATCGTCAACATGTATTGGAATATCTAATATACAAGAATAAAATATAAAAAAACAGAGACAGACTTAACAAATCCATGACGAATACTGGAAATTTATAGCACACACAAAAGTACATGCAACAAAAAATGTAACGTTGTTAATCGGAAAACTACATAAATAACGAAAATGGTTAGGCAAATTGGCAATTTTCTGCTCTCCAAATGTTATTACATTCAGTTTTTTATTGAGATATTCCTTTGTTAAAAAAAAACTCTACTCATTCCATCTCTCAAATTGAAGAAATTGTGTTTACTAATTGCATAGATATCTACACAAATCTGTATTCTGAACACACTCATATTATTAATTTTATGTATAAAAGAAATAAAATTGCATACATTATAGATTTGTATGTAAATTACGAAATAATATATATAAACTACAACATAAATCGACGAGTTGGTGGCTAAACACCGTTTTATATCTAGGACAAACATTGTATCAATAGGTGAAATAAATTGGACGAAAGAACTTTACATTTTGAATCAATTAAAAATTATTGCTTGTTTGTTTGAATGGAGTTTAACGCCACTTTGAAATACTTCAAAAATAACTGATCTAAGTAACCTTCCACCAAGACCTGTTGTGCTATCGATTTGTTTCAAATATCTTTAACTGTGATTTGGAAATACTGTTGTGCGTAAAGGACTTTCTGTCAAAGAATGAAAGAAGAAAAACTGCCATTTTTCGTGTATGGCTGTGTTTCATGCACATTTGTCACTACAACAATTCGCATTTCTATGTGAAGATGACATAGAACATGCATTAGTGGCTATCAAGAAAACATTCCTTTGCCTGTATACCCTTGCTCTAAACGTTTACTAAATTCATGTATTTCAACCTATACTATAGATATTACAAAAAATAAAAACGGCTGTAGTTCTCCATGTCAATTCTGAAATTATTTTTACATAACCAAAATAAAGGTAAATTAAATACTAATGTTGATTGTGTTGGGACGCCGACACAGAATGTCTACCGCAATTGCCACTATAATGTTCAGCATATGGAAATACCCCAAAATACAAATTTATAACAAGATAATGCAATGTCCTATCTTATTACCCCGCTTCCATGGACATGACAGCCATTTTGAAAATTCCAAAAATGGATTACAAAACTTCAGGCCACCTTTATAATGTGCCCAAAAAATTATATTGATTGGACAATGCACTTTAGAAATACTGTGTTAACTAGATTTAGCAGAAAGCAAAAGAAAACAGGAATGGAAGAATAATAACTCAATACTTTTGTGTTGGGATGCCAACACAGAAGTCGCCCAAAATCCCCATGGATAGTATTACTTTCAAAGCAGTACATTAAAATATGTTATATGGACCAATTTAAATAACGTATACATGAATTACTAAGTAACACAAATGTAATTCTTCGAAACTATTTCCATCTACTGAATTAGAATTGTACCGATTTCTTAGAAATATTATTTTACTATTAAAAATAACACTTTTCAGAAATCTATACAATTTTGGTCTTCTAACATAATATGTTATATGGACCAATTAGAACGTATACTTGAATTACTAAGTCACACAAGTGTAATTCTTAGAAACTATTTCCATCTGCTAAATTAGGATTGCACCGATTTCTAAGAACTAGTATTTTACTATTAAAAATAACACTTCTCAGAAATCTATACAATTTTAAATTTGGTCTCCTAACATAATATGCTATATGGTCCAATAAATACAACGTATACTTGAATAAGTAAGTCACACACATGCTTTTAAAAATGAGATTGTGTCATAATGTGTTTGGTTAAGTAAGTTCGTGTACTATTTATTATGTAGCTCCAGTCTTAATTGACACGGATGGCCAGTTTTCCTACCGCAGGTAGGAGGTTTTCACCGGGTACTCAGGCTTCCTCCCCCAATAAAAACTGGACGCCAAGAAATAGATGAAAAATTGCTGAAAGTGGCGTTAATCACCATTCAAGCAAACATAATGTGTTTGATAGCAATACTTTAAGAGCTATTTCATGTATCCTTACTTTTTACATTTAATTCGTTCAATGTGAAATATTTAAATACAAACAGGCGTCATTCTGCAAGGTCTGGCATCAAATGTACCACTTTTAAAACTCCATTCATGCCCGAGCTCACAAAAAAGAATCTAGTTATGCCTTATAAACTTGTTAAGGTTTACAACGCATGAAATAAACAAATAATATCAAGAGTGGTTTTTAAATGATAAATGTTTTGTTAAAAGCTACACTGCGCAAACACAATAAAGTATGATTTGTACGATAAACAGAAAAATCCGGTCCATTGGTTTAACATTGACTGAATATATTTGTCGATGCAGGTTTTTAACTCGTCCGGAGCACCTGAGTGCACCAATTGTTTTTATTGGGTTTGGGCTACTCTCTTTCTGTAATTTATGTTTTTGTTTTTTGTGTTGTTTGTCTATATCTGGATTTGAAACTGTCCCTTGGCTTGTGGCTTTTGTTGTTCGGTCGGTTTTCTTTGCTATTTTCTTTTAAAATACCTCTTACTGAGAATCATGCTACAAACCTCACAAAGGGAACATTTTTTTCATTAAATTTATCTACAACTATTAGACGGTAAATGTTATGTTGTACACGCAGTTCATACTTAAAGTACATACAGTTAATATATATGCACTATAACGTGGAAAATATAATTCCGTTTTGTAACTGCATTTAGAACTTTATATGATCCAGAAATATCAATTCACTAAACAATTAATTTGAAATTTGATCGCTGTAGTTACTGAATGCCGTCATCTTTGTTTACACTGGTTACACTTAAAGTAGGTCATCGTCATTAATTCAAAAATAAATTTAGTAAACTTTAGTTTTCAAAAAACTAAATTCCCGTCGAATTTTCCAGCGGACGTCATTTCTATACATCAAATAAAAGTATTTCTAAATATGTAAATCGTATGAGAATTATTAAGTGTCATTCACACGTAACTCACATTCATACTATTGATAATTAGGGTAATCATATGTATAAATACTTAAAACTTGACGTTTTTAGAATAATGAGAGATTTAAACTTGTGTAATTTGATATATATGATAAAAAGTACTATCTTTAAAAAAGATAATCGACGCACTTAACTACTAAGAGATGTATGTAAACTAGAACAGAAACTGAACAAACAACGATACGAGAAAAAAAATTAACAAAAGAAAATAACAAGAAACATTAACGTTTTCTTTTAATAATGTGTGTGGGGGAGGTAAATAATTAACTTGCTGCGAAATGTATCCAAGTAAAATAAGGTTATAATATAAGAAGTTTGCTACATGATGTATTAATCATGGACTTTTTAAACATGTCATTAAACAATAGGGCATTATCAAAAAGAGACTTTGTAATTAGAACTCCATCTCCTATCTGCACGCGAATGACGACGGGCGAAAAGAAAGAAGAAAGGCATTAGTGGCTTTAAAAATCATAGAGCTAATAATCAACATTTTTAAATATACCCAATGATAAGCTATTTCAAAAGTTAAAGACGACAATGGTAAATAACAAAATACAACCCTTTCTAATTTTGTTCTTGCAATGTAGCGTATATATTACTCGAAACAAGTTTTTTATTTAAAAAAAAATTTCATAAGCAAATATGTACTTACTGAATATTACTTGATGCATGCATCAAGAGTTTGCTATTTTATTAATTTGACTATCTTTTAAAATGGGAACTTCAAGGTAAAATATTTTAATTAGAATTGTATTAACATGAACACCAAATGTCAATTTAATGCTATTTAAATGTGAATTAAAATCTGTGCTTTTCCAAAAAAGGGGAGGGGGTGAGATAAATAATTGCAACAGAACCATCAGTGAATTTTACTCTCAATTCTATGGGCTGTGTGTGTATGCTATAGGGACGAAATTATTCAAAGGCATGTCATCTTCTCATACCAAACCACACGTAACTTTTCAACAAGGTAACTTGTGGTTCGCAAGAAATACTTTGAATTAAAAATGTCAATGCGTTAAATTGCCGGGCTGCATGTCCGGATTCAAAGAATATATAAGGCACAAATTGGACTGTAGATTACGTCGTTTATTAGGGCCCCGCCCTATAGTGATCAGTCTGTCGGTCCGTGCGTCCGTCCGTCTGTCCGTCCGTCCGTACTTATATCGTGCCCGGGCTGTAATTTTTTTTATCTTTTGAGGTACACTTTTGATATTTGGAACGTAGGTAGATAATATCACGGCGATGTGTCGCATACCATGGCTGATTTCTTGACCTTGAACTTTGACCTTAAGGTCACATTATTGCTTTCTGTATGGAAAATTCATGTCCGGGCTGTAACTTTTTTATCTTTTGAGATATGCGTCTGATATTTAGAATGTAGGTACATAATATCAAGGCGATGTGTCGCATACCGTAGTTGATACACATTTACAATAGCATTCTCCTAATTAAGGGTCAATAAAGAAGACGTCGTTCTGTTGCTTGAGTTATGTAAATAGTGTTCAAACCCGCAACTGATTTTGTAAATACTGAAATAACAACAATGTTTTTTTTTCTAAACTCAAAATGCAACAGAGTATGGGGGGGGGGGGCAAATGTTTTGTGATACATAATTTATCAAGCAATTTAACTAAGTACCATTTATTTATATTTGATATTTAACACTTTGTAACTTACCTTTACAATCTTTACTCAACCCATCGTAGTCACATTTAAACACTAGATGACGCTTCTTACGATATAGATGTATATTATGTCATTCATCAATAATTCATAAACGTCATTTTGCCTCTATTATTTGTAAACCAAGGATTTGGAATACACATAATATGATAACCGTACGAATAGCTTTACATCTTTTTTTCGAATAATCATAACGCGTTATTAATTTGTATACGAGTCGTCATCCAATCACAACACCTGAACATGTTACCATAACAACGTTATTGTGTAGACGTTTTGATTGGATGTTGGATATTAAGCAACGGAGAGTCTATAGAATATAGCGATGTAAAAGTTGTTTGTTAGCGGAAGGAATATACACTCATGCGCTTTTGGAATGTGATCTTGTAATCGAGATAGAAATGTTTTTAATGTTCGTTTGCTTAATATGCTGCACTGCACTTACCATTGTTTCTTCTAAAATGTTTCATATGACGAGTCATACAATTTTGAATAAACTGAACAAATAAATATGTACCGTCAGCCGCTTTTACATTTGCCTCGAAAATTACAATCTTCATCATGCTTTTAATGGTTTTGCAACGTTTTGATAAAAGTACCACTAACGAAAATGTAAATAGTTTTCGTTAAATATCCTTCCATTTTTCTACATAAATAAATATTTTCAACAATATGGATTTATCTACGGAGAACAGCAGATTCTGTTGATATCTCAGGCGTTTACGCAGCTAAAGCAACTAGAAGATTATCCCCGAGAAAGCTTAATTGCCAAAAACAAATCGAAGTACAGAAAAAACCACCATTATGATTACTTTACTTTCATAGATAACTAAAAATACTGATGACTTGTCAAAATTTACACTGATGGCCGGTGGTATAAAAAAAAAAAAGACTTTTAAGTCATCAATAAAAATGTTACCCTAATGAAGGTAATAAAAAAAATTTAAACACCGATGCAACTGTCAAAAAAGACACAAAGTAAAGTCCGAGAAACTGGCATACTCCAGAACTAACAACCAAAAATATAGTAATTACAGCAATGACCCGGTACAGGCATTTAAAAAAAATTGATGGGTTTAAACCAGTTTAATGGCATGCCAAACTTCCCGCTTCCATTACTGTATTAGTTCAGGCCTTTCTTCCTGTTGCCTTTTGCCTTCAAGAATCCCACCTAAAACGAAGTGATAACATAACATATCTTTAAAAAACTACTCTATATACAGCACATATGTAGACGAGAATGATAGAGCTGCTGGCGACTCTACCATTCTTGTAAAAGATCAAGTTCTACATAGCCCTATAGATCTCAACACTGATCTTTAGGCGGTTGCTGTTATAATATCTTTAGACAAAACAATTACTTTATGCTCTGTGTATATCCCTCCGAATTCGTCATTAAATTTAAACCAGTTAAAACATCTTACTTATCAGCTTCCGGCACCTTATATATTACTTGGGTACTTCAACGGACACAACCCTTTATGGGGCAGTAACACAATAAACGATAAAGGTAAAAATATTGAGGGCTTAATGAATCAGGAAGATCTCTTTATGTTTAATGATGGAACCAATACCTATTTACACCCTGGGAATGGATCATATTCGGCTATTGATCTTACTATAGCAGATCCTTCTCTGTTGCCCGATTTCTCATGGAAAGTTCATGACGATCTCTGTGGCATTGATCACTTTCCCATTATATTGGAATCTTTCAACTCTTGCATCACAAAACGAGCCGCTCGACATAAATTTAACAAAGCCAATTGGCCTCTATTTGAACAACTCTGTATAGAGCGACTTAACTCGGATGCCTCTGAAGCTATTTCTGATCCAATTGTAAAATTCAATGAAACACTTATTTCAATTGCTGATGAAACAATTCCTAAGACCTCGACAAATCCAAAACATCCTAGTAAACCATGGTTCGACGACAGCAGCTTTGAGGACGCCATTAAAGACCGAAAAAAAGCCAAACGACGCTTTAATAAACACCCAACTCAAAATAATCTTAACCAATTCCGAATCTTTCGGGCGAAAGCTCGCAGGGTAACGAAACAAAGACGACCCACCTCTTGGCGTAACTTTGTTTCTAAACTTAATAACCATACCCCTATGAATAAAATTTGGAACATGATTCGTAAAATTAAAGGTAAAACAGTTAAGCAAATCTCCATCATTTAAATGATGGACAAGACTTGTTAACATCAGAGTCAGATATATCTAACAAATTGGCCGAAACATTTGCAAAACACTCGTCGTATCAAAACTCAGAAAGAAAAACCAAAACTAAATTTCCAGTCAAAAAATTTAGAAGATTACAATACACATTTTTTATGGAAGAGCTAAAACCTTCTCTGAACAAATCTCACGATACAGCATGTGGTCTAGGTGACATCCATTATCAACTTCTCAAACTTCTTAACAACATTTGGGAAACGTGTGACTTACCATCTATTTGGAAAATAGCCACTGTTGTGCCTATTCCAAAGCCAGGAAAAGATCACTCTGAAGCGTCCAACTACCGGCGTATAGCCCTCACAAGCTGTCTTTGTAAAACCATGGAAAGGATGATCAACGACCGCCTTGTCTGGTTTTTAGAATCAAACAACCTTCTATCCAATATCCAATGTGGATTCAGACAAGGGCGAAGTACCCTAGGTAATCTGGTACGTTTTGAAACCTACATAAGAAATGCATTTGCCAAACATGAACATGTTGTGTCGATCTTTTTCGATCTAAAAAAAGCTTACAACATGGAAATATGGTATTTTAAAGGATCTTTTTGATATGGGGTTGAAAGGTAGACTTCCTACCTTCATTTCAAATTTTTTGCCTGATAGGGAATTTATTGGGTAAAGAGGTTGTATTTTTCTGGATTCCCAGCCATGTGGGAATCCATGGAAACACAGTCGTGGACAGGGAGGCAAAGGCTACCTTAGAAAATGACATTATTAACTGTAAAATTCCTTTTACCGATTTTAAATTATATATTTTTAAATACATTCTAATCTATGGCAGTGTAGTTGGGATCTCGAAGTTCATAATAAACTTCATGAGATCCAACCACTTTTGCACATACATAATTTTAAATCTTGTAGAGGTCGTAGAGACCAAGTGGATTTCAACCAAGGGTCGTCATGGACATACCAGGACGACACATATTTATATTTTAAACAATGAACCAAGACCCGCATGTGTGCTATGCAACTGTCCATATACCATCAAGCATGTCTTGATGGACTCTGTTGACATGGCACACATTCGGGAACGTTTTAATTCTGTTAATTCTTACAACAATTTATTTACAACTGTCTCTGGCGACACAATTTTACAGTTTTTAAAGGAAATTGATTTATACAGAAAAATTTAATTGGATTTTAAATTATGATATTGAAGACTTTTTATTGTTTTTTGTTTTCTTTTTATCTGTATATATGCTCATATTATTGTATGAGACCACGTTTTAGAAAGAATGAATATTCTTTAAGTAATGCAATTAATTAAAATTATAATTTTCACGTCCTGAATATAGCTGAAATATTGCTTGCTGGACGTAAATAACAATCAATCAATTAATCCATTACTTATTATCTGAGCTGGTACGTTAATTAAAGTGGATAGGAATCATATACCACAGTCAGTAATATTTGTCTTTATCAGTCATCGCAGCACACTGTACAATTTACCTTAAAAAATAATACTGAAGTATAATAATGAGTGTTGTTTTAAGCCAAGTGAGAAATTCTAACATAATAAAAAGTGTGTTTCCAATATTTCCGCTGTCGACCGATAATTAAAAAATTATGCAAATTAAATCTAGGACACATTTTTTGGTTTTTTCGACAGGCGGTGTTTTCCTAAACTGGGTTTAAACCTTTGATACTTTAATTTTTACCAAAATTTATATTCTGCTATCGGTATAGTATGTATTTCAAATGAACATAAGTTAATAAGTACGTATTTTGTTTGCATATCAGCTGTGATATTAATATATGGTTCAGTAATAGATTTTTGTTTGGTTAGGTCAGTATGGCTGTGCAATGAAAGTAAGACAAGTTTTTATTTAATTGGTGACGTTTAACCCAGTTAATTAAATATTTTTTAAATATTTACTCGAAAAGTTAAAACCTAGATGTTGCTCTATAATTTCATAACAATAATATTTGCACCTGCAGTAATCGTAAGAGAAAGAAAGCGACACATATATATTGCTTTATAGTGGCATACTTAATACCTGTTTTGTATCGGCTAAACTGGCAGAACAATTTTGACTGCCACTAAAAGTATAAAGGAATCGGTAGCGGTAATAAATTAGCCTTTTGTAGCGGCTACAACGAACCTACTCTTTTTGAATTGTACAAAAGGGGTCTTGACTGTGCAAGGAACGTGGCGCTCTCCAAACACGTTACTCACTGTGTTTCGCGGCCAGGCTTGCTTTATCATGATCCGACTACTACCTCCCTAAAGGAGAGGACATCCCCTCTCCGCCACATCGGGAATCGCTGGGCAGTTATGTGGGTCTAGCATTGTGAATCCATTTCAGTATAGTCCCGGCGATAAAATTGAGTACATGTAATTACAAGTAAGCGTGACGTTCAGAAGAATGTGTTGTAAATGGCACGAATACAATTTAAATAATATGGCGCCATCAGCAAGTTTGGCATACAATCGGTAACTACCGACTGTTCCCAGAAACTTAAAGCGGGTATGTTGCCACAGTTATGTCATTCAAATCAATTCCAATGATTACGTTTCATATTTATACACAAACATGGTTAACTAGAAATTGATCTAATCAAAACACTTTAAGGTAGTCACTTGATCGTGAAATTGAGGTCATTTTCATGTGACATTTACTAGACTGTCATAAAACTTTCATCTGCAACCTTCATATTATCAATATTGTTCGGGTACCATGTATAGTTACTGAGGAACTAAGATGTAAAACATAACATTTGCGCAGACTATGAAATTGAAGTCCGGGTCACATGACACCTTCTACAATGTCAGGTAATATTCATCAGCATTCTATCTTGTCATCCTACTCCCATGCATTCGTAATAGGGACTGACGAAATCTTATAACAATAACGTAGAAAGTGACTATCTTACCAGTACTTAACTTACGCTATAACTGAACCTAAAATGATGGACCATTGCCTAGGCTTACCAAGATATTTATGCCAGCAAGGACGCCGAAGCCGGAAACCAATATTAACTGTTTTCTACATCAGTTTACGTTCTGCTGCATGTCGAACATCGTTGGGCAGTTGTTGTCAAGAACACCGTCAATTGAGGTTATTCATGGCTATTCGTTTTGACTCTGAGCACCAAACTGTTATTAAGGAAGCATTCGGAAGTGTTCAAAATAACTGTCTCAAAAAGAATGCGTATATTTTAAACAAAAGCTCCACACATTTTGATTTAAACCCTTTATTGTCACTGTTTTACACTTCAGCTCATATTAAAGAGGGGGACCTATATACGAAGAAGCCAATATTGCGTATGGCCTACAGGAACATTGAAATAAAACTGTTTGTTAGTTTTTATCGCCTTTTGCCTTTTCCCCTAATTGACACTGGCTAGGCATCGAGGAAAGAATTGCACTAGAGCTGCTGTATTAAATTTACCGTTTATTTACACAGTATTTTCATTGAATTTTTCTGTTGATATATATTATCTTATCAAGACATAAATACATTAAGAAGGGGCGGGGTTTATCTTAATCCACATTCAAATTTAAAGACTTACAAGATGGCAGGTAATGTTAACTTTTCATGATATTTGTTTTCAAAAATATTAATATTAGTGAATTGAATAAGTTTATAATCTTGCACTTTATTTAAGTCTGCTTAAGCGACAAAGGCCTTGCACTAGTATTTACACATCTCCCAACACTTCCTACACAATAGCATATTTTTATTTCTCTGTATGTTCGTGTCACATTTAATGAAAGAACGGAATACATTAATAATTATAGAATCCAAAAACCTGATTTATTTACTAATTCCGCTCTTTCGCAAACTTCTTGTGAAGTTAGACGCATGTTTTCATTTTCGTTCCGGTAACATTTGTTTATCTCGTATTGGTGCTATATCTTTTTTTGGGCCTCTATGAAACTGAAGAATTAGGTTAAACCTGTTGCGATTTAACTTTATTTCCATAAAATGTGTTAAGTGGAAGAGTGGTTAATGTAGTTAGTCATCTACTATTAAAAAGTTATTCTGTCAACATTTAGGTTGCGGGTTTAAGTCTCACTCCCGGCAGGATTGTAAGTTTTCCTACAACAGGTCGGGTGTTTTCTTCTGGGACTCTGGCTTCCTACCACAATCAACACTGGACGGCACGACATTGCAAAACAATGTTCAAAGTGCTTTAAACGCCATGTAACAAAAACCATTTCTATAGTTTAATAATGGCAGCTAAATAAATAGTTTGGTAGCAAGCAACCATGCTCCCTAATACTATATAGTCATCCTAATAAACTAAAAAGTCCTTTAGTAAATTATTTTGAATTATAGATACTTCAGTGCATCAAGAATCATTATCATTGTAAACTTTCACGTGTCATCCTGTCGTAGGTCCTGAAAAAAGCTGAAAACAAAACGAGTGATAAACAATGTGAATAATCATTGTTTGTTTGGTGTTTAGCGCCACTTTCAGACATTAATCAATTAGATCATGCTGTCCAGTTTTAATTGGGGAGGAAGCCGGAGTACCCGGAGAAAAACCCGCGACCTTCGGTAGAAAAATTGGCAATCCTTGACAATTAAGATTGGAGTCGAACGCAGGGCACGCACAACCTCAGTGATGACAGACCACGTGATCAATAGTAGACGAAGTACCTTAACCACTCGGCGACCGAGGCCCCTTTAAATTGTACTAAAAATTAAATTTGTGTAACAACTGGAAGTTTTGCATAGGGACTAGAGATGAAGGGTAGTGACCTAGAATTTAATTTATACCATACACAAAAACACAGAAAACGTTAAATTTGATCCATTCAAACAGATGCCAGGTTTTGTGATTCATTCACCCTGACACGTCTGAGTGTACGTCTAGTGAGCTGATTAACACATATCTTCAAGAGGAATCAAGATTATACAACATGAGATATTATATCACGTACCCTATTTCTCAAACGTGGATGATAGCCTGGATATACGAATGTGTTATCACAGCGTAAATTGAATAATGACTACGGAAAATCGGATACAGAGGAAATACATCTTGGCCGAGAAACAGATGTTATATCGGATATAATTGACCATGGTATTATATTAGGTCCTATTTGGCTAGATTTGTGATCTAAAACGAAGCACTGGAATGGTGGATTTCATTTTCCGTTGCAAGAAACTGTACATATACTCATATTTGCATACACATTTACTATGTTATGCTTTGATGAAGATATTACTCTGAGACTTAATCAATAGTAATAACAGTTGTAAAAATCTCTTTTGCTCATATTTTATTAAAACACTTATATTCTGGGTCTCAGACAAAACAGTTGTGACAGAACGGCAACCAGAAAAAATTATACCATGTTTTATGAGCTGTCTTAGAAAGCTGGCGTACTCAATATGTCCTACTTTTTTTATTCCAGGAGCTATCATGTTTAAGAATAATATAGAATACAATATTATGTTTTGGGTGGAATTATGTGTTTTTCTCGGAACAATTAAAAACTTCACTTTCGATGTAAATACACAAAAGAGTACCACAGAAACAGACAAACCACAACTTAAAATGCTGTTAAGTTCAGCAGTTGCAATTATAATGTTCAGATCTACAGAAGATATACTTTTTTTTAAAATAAATACATATATTAAAGACATGATCTGTCAAATTTTATATTTTCTGAATAACGACATTTACGTCATGTTAGTAGCATATTTTTTTCAACAAACTGTTGGTATTCCAGCGGGTATTAATTGTGCTCCATTCTGCGACAAGCTGATGTCTTGTCCCTGACTAATGCTAAATTTGGGGACTAGTTGCATTCAAACTACTCTAGCCAGTTTGAAATTAGAAAAATTAATAAATAAGTGTTACTGTTCAAATAAATGTAATATTGGCTAATATATAATTACTTGCGATTACTCCGGTATAAAAGACAGTACTATTTTTTCGATACATAATAGCAATGAAATATATTCTGTCCAACCTACGTGGACAAATTATATTATTATTGACATGTACATGTACAATTGTAAACCTTATACTGAGCAAGCTATATATCGCAGATACAGGTATATTATTTTGTCCGTGATACATATATATGTAGCTTATTTTTTTCTGTACGCGAGCTGTCTTGTTTTCACATGCCTTGTGAAACATGTTTAACAACATATTACATGTATATCGAACAAATCAAATACTGTGCATACAGATATATTATACGGTCTGTTACTGGTAATTGTTTTATCTTGTTGATTATGTTCTTCGTGAAATGCATTTACAATTACATGATATCGCACAAACCAAACAATGTAGACACTTATTATATGTTGTTTGTGAAAGTCATTTTTCATTGTACTGGTGTAGACTTGTATATCCTGTTGACTGTCACAAATGTGCTTTGAGTAAATACTAAAACATATCATGACATTAAATTCAACTATTTATGACAAGTAAAATTCATATTTTATTTGTTCTATAAATTGTAAAGGGTTAAGTTCAAAAGAAAAACGACAAAGATTATATATGTGGATGAAATATCAGAAGTGCAATATACTTTTATGCAAGAAAGTCATTTTGAAGTTAATATAGAAAATCAGTTAAAAATGAAATTAATGGGTCAATATATGCTAGAAACGGAACTTCACAATCAAGAGCGTGTCAATAATAAAAAAAATAATCTGACACATAAAATAATAGATAATTTTAATAAAGATGAAGGGCGCCTTTTGCTAGTAAATGTGGAAATCGCTGACAATATCTATACTTTAGCAAATGTATTTGCCCCACACATACCTAAAACAGAAATATCTTCTTCAAAAAAGTATATATAGGTCTTGTCATTATAGGTGGTGATATGAATGATACGTTAATAAATGCTGACACTAAATACGTTAATTAAAGAAACAAAAACATGTGCATAGTCTTCAAAACTTAATTAAAACCCATAAACTAATTGATATTTGGAGAGAACGGAATCCATAAAAAAAACAATTTACATGCCAAAGAAAAAATAATAGAAATGAGGCAACTTGCATTGATTTTTTTCGAATTAGTCCACAATTAAGGCCACTGATACTTTAATCTGATATCAGACGTGCAGTTATCTCCCATACAGGCCATCAGGCAATATCACTTAAAATTAAAGAAAGGCCAAAAAAATGGGGAAAGAGGGTACTTTGAAATAAACAATAGTATTTTGAAAAATAATGCTTATCAAAATATTATAATTAATATTATAAAAAATATAATGAAAAATCAAAAGTGCCACTTATATAATTACCAGAGATCCTATGATACTATGGGACCTGCTTAAAACCTAGATAAGAGAACAAACCATTACATTCGTAAAATGCGAAAACTAGACAAGGTGAACTCTATAAGCTAGAAAATAAACTGCAAAAATTCAATCAAAAACTGAATGACGGTAAATCAGAAAAAAAATTATATATTGAAGGTGAAATTGAAAAAACAACAAAAAAACTAAAAGAATTATATGAATCAAAAACAAAAGGGGTCAAATAAGATCTAGAATTAAATGGATAGGAGAAGGTTAAAAAACATAAAATTTTTCTTAGGACTAGAAAAGTCTAGACAGGCAAAACAGACAATAGATGCTTAAAAGGATCAAAATGGAAAAGTACATAAAGATACAACTACAATTTTAAGAGGGACAAACACTAGAAGGTTTAATCAGTATTGAAGAATGCACTGAATCACTATTCAAAATGAAATTAAATCGCACGCCTGGAATTGATGGTTTAGGTGTTGAGTTTTATAGAACATTTTGGAAAAATCTAAAATATCTTGCAGTTAATACTTTAAATGCATGTTACGAAAACGGGGAACTTACACACGCGCAAAAATTAGGAATTTTTTCCCTCATTCATAAAAAGACCAATCACTCTTTTAAATGTTGATACAAAATTAATAGCATACTCAACGTATTAAAACAAATTACAAAAATTATTAATGGTGATCAAAATGGCTATGTCAAAAATAGAGATATATGCTATAATATCAGACAAATACAAGACATTATAGATTTTGCAGAACAATTTAATATTGAAGGGGCATCATTATTTTTAGACTTTTCAAAGGCTTTTGACACCTTAGAATGGGAATTTATGTACAAAGCCCTTGTAAAAATTTGTCTTTCAAAAATCAATGTTGAAATGGATAAAAACTCTTTATACAGATATAAAAAGCTCTGTCCTAAATAATGGTTGGATATCTGCACCAGTTCAAATCATTCGTGGGATCAGGCAGGGGTGTCCGTGCAGTGCAATAATTTTTATAATCGCTGTTGCAATTCCTGCATGTAGAATTAGGGAAGACACACACATTAAGGGATTTGAAATAAAACTAGATGGAAAAACACACAGTTTAAAACTAACACAACTAGCTGATGACACTACTCTATTTCTAAAATCAAAACTTGAAATCACTAAAGCAATTAACATAATTGAAAGTTGTGGCTTACTTTCAGGGATTAAACTAAATAAAACCAAAACAGAGGGCATCTGATTAGGCAAACAGAAACATTGTCAAGAAAATTTTGAAAATATAACATTGACAAATAATCCATTAAAATGCTTGGGTATATATTTTGGCCACAACAAAAAAGAATGTCAAAAACTAAATATTGAAAAACAGATTCAAAAATCCGAAAAATTATTAAATAATTCGAAAAAAATATGATTGGTAAAAAACAGTTATAAAATCACTGATAATTCCAAACATAACATTTGTAGAGGAAGCAGTTACATCAAACAATTTAAGAAAATAATCTGTGACTCTTTATGGAGTGGAAAAACTGAAAAAGTTAAAAGAAGTGTACTATGCTCAGATAGGTCAAAGGAAGCTTAAACATGATTAACATAGAAATTTACATAGATTCAACTAAAATAGGACGGATAAAGAGATTAATATTTGCAAACTGGAAAATAATTCCAAGATTCTATTTCGACAAAATTGGTAAAAACTTTTTAATTTTAAAACAAATATAGAAAGTATAAATTCCATACCAAAAGTAAATCAGCTTCCATAATTTTATCTAGAAATTGTTAAAACATGGATACAAATGAGCGAAACAAAAATTGCAGAGCCTTATAACTTTAAAACAATAGGTCAACAAGTAATCTGGGGAAATAAATTAATAAAACACAAAGGCAATGCATAAAATGCTTCAAAGTTGGGTAGATAGCAACATAATATAAACTAATGATTTATGACATCAAAATGGCTGCATCTCAGAAAGTTATACTCTAAATAAACTCAAAAATTAAAAATAATTGCATTACAGAATATCTGCTAGTTATGAAAGCAATACCAACCTCATGGTTGCAAAAAATGAAACAAGAAGACTCCATAAAAACCAAGGTTAAAATTAACACTAACATGCACATAAATAATATTGATTTACAAGATATAGGGAAAAACAGGTACAAATATTGACAAGTAAAGAAACTGATATCCCTACTGGATTTTCAAAATTGAGCAAACTTTTACAAATAAAAAACATGGAATATATAATTCTTAGTATGATGACCTTTGTTTTCAAACACCTAAAAGAAAACAAGTTAGTTATCTTCAGATGGAAATAATTAAATTTTATACTTTCTTGCAAATTATTATTATATCAATGGAGAATTTATACAACCCCAAAATGTACTATCTGAAACATCACTGAAGATTATGAACACATGTTCATAAAATGCAACTACTTGCAGCTGTTTTGGCAAAAAATCAATCAGCTGTTTACCAAACGTAAATTGGGTAATCATATCTGAAAAATGTCAAACCTCATGTTTTGATATAAAATACATGACAAGAAATACTATGATCTGAATTACATCCTAAACCTAATTTTATACTCAGTGTATAAATAGAACCAAATATCTAAACAAAAACTGAAACTAATACATATATGATTTGTAAAGCTGAATTTTTGACCAGACATGCTCTTATGAAGGCAAGGGAAATTACTTCAAGTCCCTTTCTTGAAAGAGTGTCAAAATATTTATGATGCAAAGGAAATATTAATTGCTTATAATATATATTATGTTGAGAGATAACATTTACTATTTGCTTGCCTGCTTCCTTTTATTTTCTAATTCTCCGTATAAACGGAAGAAATTCGAATTAATGTTTAAGTCAATACTGTTAGTGTTAATAACGGTACTTCAACAGTTTTCGTGAGCAGCGCTCACGAATGTTTTAAATCTGAACTATAAGGTGCCATGTTTAGTAATAATATTTAATAGAATATACTAACATTATATACCTACCAAATTAAGAACTTTCAAAAAAAAGATCTTTTTACATACTCGTGGTGTATTCCCTACACGAAAGTAATGTAATATCTAAAATAAGACGGAAAAAATTCCGCATTTGATCATTCCTGTTTTCTTTTTTTTTTAAATATATTTTTATTAACTAATTATGTTTATTACATGCTGCAATTGTATCATACTAATATTTATTTTTTCTATGTTACAATAAACTTTAATCAGATAGCTAGCAATATATGGTAACTTTGGTGACTGCTGGATCACCAAAGTGTTTGTTAACAGCAATGTGCAATATGTTGTTAAATAAAAAAATTAGACACCATCAATACAATTAAGTCGGCCTCTTACTTAGACCTTCATCTATAAATTAACTTTGGAAACAACTAAACTTTAAAATACGTGTGATTTATAATTTCTAATTGCTTATATCGTCGTATTTAGCGTTTCTTGAAACAGCAGCGTTTGATATGATTATCAAGACTGGTGTTAAACTTCATATTACGGATGGGTATGTGGGTTGCCGAAAAATCAATGGTTTAATGTTATTACATTGGGAAAGAGACATACTAGACCTTCAAATCAGGTCTTTTGATTTTCAGGATTAAACACAGTTTGCTACTCCGGGAATGGCAAGTGCCGGTGTATTTTGGAGACCCGTTTTTATTGCTACTTAACTAGTAAGCAGAAATCAGACAGATGTCTAATGGAACATTTAGCTGATTCTGTTCTGAAACCTTAATTATATCTTTACATTTAACTTCTTTGTTTGAATACCTTTTGAGACAGAAATACGAAACATGTTCAAAACACTAATACCAAGCCATGGGATACACAACAAAACAAACGCACATACAAACTAAAGCTAACAAAGTAACTCTGATATATAAACAGTTCATACATTTAGAAAATATGAAATTGTTAAACAAACTCTTTATTACTCCATTTTCCATAACTTGGGAAATACAACATCAAATATGTGCTGAATACCATTATCAAAGATGCAAGTGAAGCAATATACGTCAAGCAAAAGAAAGATATACCCATGCTCTCACCTATGCAATATGTTTTGCCAGTCATGTCGCTTTTGAGGACGACACATAGCTCATAGGTTGTACTAGGATAACTCTTCATCGACCCAAATAATGGACTTACGAAGACGAAGAGGTGTAAAAACAAAATTGATTGATAAATTGATAAATGAGTTATATCTGTGGGTTTTTTAACATTTATCTTAAAATTGGTCTGATTTTTATTCTTGCACAATAACTTTCAATGACCTGACGCAAAATTAATCATCAGGAAATATTAGTTTGACAACAAATATGTTTGTGCCAAAATCGGTTCCGGATTTTTTTTTTCATTTCACTCTTTGTAACTATTCAGCATTTAAATTTTTAATCAAGTAGAGAGATGAGAGTACTAATTACTGAGCGTTCTTCAACAATTTTGTATTTTCAGTTTGAAATTTACAAGCCTGGTTTTCGACGACTACTTAAAATTACCTTCATGCTGTTGGAATATAACAAGTCCGTTGTGGATCTTCAAAATAAATTATCTTAAAAATCTTTTTCTCATGTAAACAAATAACAAAAACTGTCAAAGATTACAATGTAATTATTACTACCGCAGTTCGGGTGTTCTTTCCTGGTACTCCGGCTTCCTCCCAAATAAAAACTGGACGCCATGATATAGATAAAAAAATTGCTGAAAGTGGCGTTAAAACACCATTCAAACAAACAAACAAACAATGTAATTATTTATAAAGGTTGTTGTAAACACACATAAAAGTACAATACATAAATTTACTTATAATTTCTTAATAACAGTCTAATGTCTTTCTACATTAAAAAACAACATAAACACAATAAAACTGAACACGAAGAGCTAAAACTCACGAATCGCTATGTTAGACAAAAAGTTGAGTACCATCATAAGATTTTTGACCACTTGCATATTCAACATATCTCTGCCACGGTCTTAAGGAGACATCCCATAACTGCACTATAACACTAATACAATACAACCTAGATTGTCCACAACAGCATGAAGAAAACAACAAACTATCTCATTACCTCCAGTGATCATACAGTAAACCAAATTAATTGTTTTGCAATAATAAAACTAAACGCCGCGAAATTGCAGAAAATGCTTAAAGTTTTAAAAACCATTCAAACAAACAATCAGGGCATTTTTTATTTGGTTGTTACTTATCATTTTTACATGGTACAGATGTCTATAATAGTGGTTCACATACTTTGGCACAAGAGTTAAGTTGTTTGCACTATGCAAATATTTCCATGTTAATAGTGACATTTAAAGTATTATGCTGATTTATCCATTCCGTATCCCGGTTTATCCCGCAATCACTACATTTGCTGTACAATAAAGGAGCGGAATACATTTCGGCAGTGTCGGATAAAGTCCCCTGGTTCCCTTATCCTCTTGTCTAAAGATATTTAGCATTCTGTTTTGGTTTATGCCATGTTGTCAAATACGAAGTGCACATTGTTAATGTTTTTAGCAGGTCGGGGGTTTTTTCCGGGTACTCCGGCTTCCTCCCCCAATAAAAACCGGACGCCATGATATAGCTGAAAAATTGCTGGAAGTGGCGTTAAACACCATAAACAAACAGACAAACATAATGTTTTTATCGATGTATAATGCATTTTAGGATTGCAAGACAAAAACAATATTTGTACATTATCAAAAAATATCAAGTTTATTTGTACTCTCAGCGAAACAGGTAAGAAATGCAGCTTCTTTTCCTGAATGTAGCTGAAATACTGTTAACTGATTGTTAAAAAATAATTTAGAAAATCTACTTTGATCTAAGGAAAAATAAAACAATGTAAACAGTAGTAAAACTAAATATGTTACCTAAATTAGAACTTTCTGCCAATGCCAAAAACAAAGAAAAACTGCAGGGTATACGAACGCAATATAAGGTTGTAGATATTGCATTAAGCAAGAGGCTCAATATAACTTCAAGTTTATGTCCAATAAGTAAGCAATAGACATTGATTGTTTGTTTGTTTGTTTCATTGTTTGACATTTGTTTCATTTGTTTGACATTGATTCAGTCATTGATATTATAATATACGACAAGGTTTTACCCATCACGTGGTATCCATGACATACAAAGAATAACAACATTATGTCTTGCTTCCTTGACATACACATATCGTTTGATAATTTCACAATATCTGCTTAATTTCAAATCGTATAGTATTAGTTTATCGTTTATAAGTTGTGGACCTAAAAACTATTACGTGTTTTGTCCCTTTGAATGAATAGGCTGCCCATATCTTCTGAAATTGGAACAGTATGATTAAAAATGGTTTATTTCGGTTGTTAAATTTATTAACTGTATGGACAAAAAACCTGAAAAATATGGTTTGCATATGTCACTATTTATTTATAACTTTTTAAAATTGTATTGACACAACCACATTCAATATTATAGGAACACACATCTACAGTTTTATAATAAAATTAGATGGATACAAATGTTTCAAATACTCGTTGGACATTGGCAGAATATCATTCAATCAAAATTTTTCAAATTATGAAATATATTAACAGTTAACAACGTTGACTTTTTCTATCAAATTATATGTCAAAAGAAAATTCTTATGCTTTATTAATGCAATCAATTTTACAATATCTTAGCTCGAGAACAAGCATACCGGTTGTTTGTTTTCACGACAAGAAAATTGATAACACAGAAATAAAGCGGTTTATAAATAAACTTTAAATATAAGAAAATATAACATTATCCAGTTTTGTGTACACATTCAGCAGAACAGTACGGTAGCACTGTATTTGTTACAAAGTTTATATAACGGTCTTCAATCGATTCTTTCATATCATATTTTTTGGGGCCATGCTGTTCAATATGTTGGTCATATTAAGACAAAGGTTGCTTTGCTCGACTATTTCATTGATACTACTCTTTGTATTGTGACAAAGGTTATCGCTCTTAAATGTTTGCAATGTATGAATTGCTGTATCATCAGCTGGACCCACAGTATCATCAATTTAATATTATAAGACTAGTCTATGTTTTATCTGAATTTTTTGTTCCGGAAGGTTTCCCTTAATGAGAAATGACGTATCGTAGGACAGACCAGTGAATATATGTCACTGAAATGAAGAATATTTTTATAACGGCAGTTGGACTGATAACTACATCTCTTTGCATATCTATCTTGAAATATGAAATAGAACATGTACCACTGACATTTATTATATATTAAGTGCATTCGTTATAAAGCAAAGAATTAAGAAAGATGCTAACACTTGCAAGATACAGAACAATATCCTTACATGTTCTTAAAATGAAATATTACATATGAAAACACACACCACAACAGCACTTTATTGCATTCAACAACAAAACACAATGGTTTAAAAAATGATGTTAAATGTTAACAACTTAAGGTTTAAAGTATTAAAACATAGCTTCCAAAAATATTGCCTTTTAATTTTATACACTTTTCAATTAAAATGAATTAGAAACTATGTTTTGCTCAAACACTTTTAATACATACCAACTTATTAAAAACTATCTAAATCGAGTAAAATGATATACAGAAATGAATCGAAAGTGTGCCTGAGTGAACTGCGAAACGGCAAACCGGTCTAAGATAAAAAAAAATATGTCTTTCTTAACATTATAACTTTAACCTTGATGTTCAAATTATTAAAATAAATATGTTTGATAATATAAAAAACAAATAAAACACATTTAGATATTCAAAATAAACTTTGTATTCAAAAAGGGGAAACAACTCAGATAAGGAAGGGGGAATTTGTCGTGCGCTAAATAAAGTCACGCAATCTATATGTGAACTTCTTATACATCTATGGTACAAAAAACTTAGCACACAAATGTAGAAATTCATATCAGTTGAATCTTACTTTGGAACAAGTATTAGGCTTTCACGAAACGGTAGTTCATAAAACAGGGTGAAACTAGTCGTTTACGGTATGACATGACGCACGATCGTTAATTATAGTGATTGTTTATTTTTGAGGGCAACACAGTTTTTTATTCTGTTTTGAAATTATTGTACAGTATTTCATATTGCAGAGATCAAACGAGAATGACATAAGTGCACACAAATTCACGTCGAAAATTGTTTTTATGTTTTCATTTCAGGTCAGTTCAGACAGTCAGTTAGAACAGCTTGTAAAGAAACGATTTACACTGTTATTAATAGAAGTCTGCTGTAAAAAAAACATGACAAAAGACATGCCTTAGGTGGTGAATGCGTCGTGTTCTAGTCCAACATTTGACAAAGAGCCATATATGACAAGATGTGTATTTGGCCCCTAAATTTATAAAAATATTGAGCTTATTTTATGAATTAAAAAATAATATATGTTGAATTATAAGATAGTTTACCTCACAAAAAATGTAAGCATTTTTATGCCCCTGCGACGACATGTCGGGGGGCATTAAGTTTTACTCATGTCCGTCTGTCCGTCCGTCTGTACGTCCGTACGAATTTCCGTCAAGCTTTTCTCAGAAACCGTACATCAGAACAATTTGAAATTTGGCAGGGTGGTTCAGTATCACAAGTTGTACGTCCTAAGCGACTTTCAGACCTGTCGGACAACTACTTCCTGTTTGGGAATGGGCCGATATTAAAATGTGTTAACATGAGTATGAAAATTTCCATCAAGCTTTTCTCAGAAACCGTACATCAGAACAATTTGAAATTTGGCAGGGTGGTTCAGTATAACAAGTTGTACGTCCTAAGCGACTTTCAGACCTGTCGGACAACTACTTCCTGTTTGTGACTGGGCCGATATGAAAATGTGTTGACATGAGTATGAAAATTTCCGTCATGCTTTTCTCAGAAACCGTACATGAGATCAATTTGAAATTTGGCAGGGTGGTTCAGTATCACAAGTTGTACGTCCTAAGCAACTTTCAGACCTGTGGGACAACCACTTCCTGTTTGTGATTGGGCCGATATGAAAATGTGTTAACATGAGTATGAAAATTTCCGTCAAGCTTTTCTCAGAAACCGTACACAAGAACAATTTGAAATTTGGCAGGGTGTTTCAGTATCAATTGTTGTACGTCCTAAGCGACTTTCAGACCTGTCGGACAACTACTTCCTGTTTACGACTGGGCCGATATGAAAATGTGTTGACATGAGTATGAAAATTTCCGTCAAGCTTTTCTCAGAAACCGTACATCAGAACAATTTGAAATTTGGCAGGGTGGTTAAGTATCACAAGTTGTACGACCTAAGCGACTTTCAGACCTGTTGGACAACTACTTCCTGTTTGGGACTTCCTTTAGCGGGGGCATCCGTGTCCCGTGGACACATTCTTCAATTTTTTATTTGTCTACAGTTACATATATTATTTCTTTACCAAAACCCCAATAAATATACTTTCGTGATAAATGGCTATTTTCGCTAACGTTCACGACAATATTTTAAGACGAGCGCATATGAGAACATGTTAGATATTTCAAGTAAATGAGCCTTCCAGCCTAAGCAACGTTTAATTTTTTTTAAAGATGTTCTTAACTGCGCTCATACTAAATTCTTGAAATATTTAGCTATCAGAAACGAGAAAATCGGTTGTTTTCCGTGAACCGTTTTTACTTCCGGTTTGACGTTACCTAGGAAGCATTTGGCAGACGACATTTTCAGCAGCAGATATGCAGATGTAATTCCACAAATTGCTTTTATTTATGGCTATATATAGGTAAACATGGTTTCCGTCTAGGTTTTAACACAAAAGTTAAAGAAAGGCTTAACCAACGTAGACGATGCAATGATCATCGTTGTTTCACTACTGACCCCCCTCCCCAATGGCCATATGTTATGTAGTCACATTCTACGAATTTAAGTAAATCAAATTGAGTAAATTAAATAAAACAAATTGCAGATAAGTACCGCTGGAAATATAATTGTGGTGATTTACATTCCACTGAAAATTAATTATAGATCGGATGCTTCTATAATAGTACGATCGCCATGTAAATTACAAGGCATGCACAAGTGAATTATTGGTTCACGTATTTCAAAGTATTAAGTTTACTTCCAACCTGGCACAAATAAATCAATTTATATTTATTTTTATAATAATTGTATTTATTCTCGCATTTTGAGGCATCTAATGTACAAAAGTCACAAATCACGTCCATATATCTATTGTAAACAAACCTGGTTATTTCCCTTACATTAAAAAAAAATAATAAAACTTACAAAAAATAGTAGATATGCGTCTTTTCCAAAGAAATGTGAAATAAATTTTGTAGACTACAATAATGTAACAAAAAATTGGAATATATAGCAACAAATTTAGAAGTTAGCAGTATATTTGCAAATTATCAGAAAATATCAACCCCATCTTATACAATTTAGTCAGATTTTATAAGCTTAGAATCATCGTATAACATTCATTCTTTAAGTGAGCCTCTAAACAGAGGTTTATAGCATATTTCAATGTGAATAGTAAACATCATAAATTGTTAATGTTTTAAATAAGCAGGTGCTGCTACTGAACATGTCTGGAAAAAGATACCCATACATCTGGAGGCCTGATAAAAACTATACATACATGTATGCACGTACCCTTCCCCCAGTTCCCTTATCTATATAGCACAAAATCTGGTTAATTGTCGTGATTGATTGATGGTGTTTAACGCCACTTTCAGCAATTTTTCAGCTATATCGTGGCGTCCAGATTTTATTGGGGGAGGAAGCCGGAGAAAACCCCCGACCTGCGGTAGGAAAACTGGCAATCCTTGTCAAGTAAGATTAGAGTCGAACACACCCTGCCTGCAGCGAGAATCGAACCCGCAATCTCAGTGTTGACAGACCACGTGATCAATAGTAGACGAACTACCTTGACCACTCGGCCACCGAGGCCCCGTTTATTGTTGTGCATGTGGCTGCAAAGAAGTGCATTTTCTGCATCTTGAATCCTCAATCTATCTCAAAATCACAGTGCTGCATTTATAAAAAAAAGTGAATACTTCGACATTGTTGCAACTTCATACATATTTTGTGCACCACTTAGCAATAGTAAACATACTCAGCTTGTTTATCTTTCAATGCAACTAACAGTAACAATTCAAAGATGTGTTTTTAAGAATTAACTCTGTATTTCCTCTATATTCAAACATTTAATAAATGCAGATGTTGCCAATGTATTACTCTCCACCAAGTTGTTATGGCCAAAAATTCCTGAAAGACATAACAGAAATCTTCAATTTTCTTTTTTAGATCTCTCTGATGGCTTAATCAATAAATTGTTGTCTCTGCAAGAAACGCTGTCAGCTTAACAACAGAAGACGCTGTTTCATTGGTGTTCTTAGAAAGTACCTAACATCAGAATTACAACGCAACATCACTGATTCAGATAGACTTTGCTCCAGATGCACAAGCAAGATATATAAGCAATCAAAATCAACCATTACAATCCGTTCTCGTACAGTTCATACAGATACTTTAATAGATGAAAATAATTCTAACACATCCAAAACATTCTTCACTTCTCCAAAATCAATCAGACTACAAATCAAATCAGCACCCAGAACACACAGGTATTGCATTGTATGTAGAAAACAATCCAGTCAGCATTGCAGATTAGTTACTATATCATCTAAGCCAGAACACAAGCATTCATTGAAAAGGGAATTTTTATTACCCACCATTGCCGCTGCTGTAAAAGTCATTTAGAAAACAAATTCTTTTCATCTGAAGCATTAAATACATTACAGTGGTCTAAAGATTTTGAATACTTTTCCCGGACAGATATTTCCAAGCTTTTAAATGATATAAGAACAATACTGAACACAACATCTTCCAGGCTGAACTTTGATATTCCTGCTCTAATGACAGATGAAACTTACTATAACTTAACTGGAGTAAGAAAAGACCAATATAATGACTTAATTAGTTACATGTCAACCATCAGAAATACTGGGGTCCGATCCGTACGAACATGTCTTGGTGTATTTCTCACAAAACTAAGAGTTGGTCTATCAAACAGTGTGCTCAGTATACTGTTTGGACTTAAGATATCTCAGGTACAAAGAATTATACATGCTACAAGAAGAACTTTAATGGAAACTTTTGTGCCACATACAGTTGGTTTTCAGCATATTACACATGAGAACTTCGTTGTTAACCATACTACTCCAATTGCAAAAAAATTGTTCACAACTGATTTAAACCAAGCAGTGATAGTTCTTGATGGTACCTATCTGTTTATTCAGAAGAGTAGTGACTATTCTTTTCAGCGCAAGTCATTCAGTATGCACAAACACCGACCACTAGTTAAACCTTTGCTGATAGTTGGCACTGATGGTTATATCCTGTCTGTGTTAGGTCCTTATTTTGCAGATGGTCATAATAATGATGCCGCAATTACAACTCATGCTATCACACATAATATTGAAAATGCCTCAGAGTGGCTGCAGATCAATGACATATGTATTGTAGACCAAGGATTTCGTGATGCAGTGCAGTATCTAGAGGAACGAGGCTACGTGGTCCGAATGCCTGTGTGTCTAACAAAAGGTAAAAAAACAGTTATCAACTGCAGAAGCCAACTTGACACGATTGGTGACCAAATGCAGATGGGTTGTCGAAAGCGCTAATGCAAGATTAAAACAGTTTCACTTCTTTGCAAAAGTTATACCAAACACTATGATACCAAGTATTGGGGATCTTGTCAAGATTGCATGTGGTATTCTCAACAAGTATAAATGTGCATTATCTCGTCAGCCAGAAAATGAGGAAATAGCTCAGAAAATGCTTGATCGGTTTACACTTGAGAACCACGTGAAAACCTTTGTTGAGGAAAACAATCTTGCTAGACGCCGATCTGTATATACCCCTTTAAATGCAATTGATAATCTAGATGACTTTCCAAAACTATCCTACGACAGCGTAAGAGACATTACTCTTGGTGTCTACCAACTAAAGCAGGCTCCAAGCTACACAAAGCAACACCTTTCAGATTCCGGTTCTTATGACTTTCTACTCTGTAAAGAATACCCAACTTTAATTCAAGTTAAAATACAGTCTCGTCATTCAAAGGCACTAATCCATATGCTTTGGATCCAGTACAGCACTGATGAAGCATGTAACCAACCTATTACAGGTTGGTATTGCACCTGTAAAGTAGGAGCAAGAATGGTGGGATGCTGTGCTCATGTGGTTAGTGTCTTGTGGTATTTAGGATTAGAGCGTCATAATAAGAGTATAAAGTCATCCCGATTGTCTATCACTACTTCTGTTTTGAATGCCTCAGCTGCGAAGCCTGAAGACTTGACACCAGTTACATCAGCTAGTACTGAATAATAGACTTGAAGCAGTCACATTTTATTTATTAGAAACATTATTAAATGATTTCAAAACTTTCATACAAGCTTCTTTTTTTTAGGGTAACAATTTTAAAATTACAATATTGGATCTGAAAACATTGAGATAAGTTATGATTAACAGACATATCTCTTTTGCATAGTGGTTAAGGTAGTGAGTTATTTACCATTTATCGCATGCCTGTCAACACTTAGGTTTGGGGTTCGAATCTCATGTCAGTTAGGATGTACTTAAAGGATTACCAGTTTCCATATCGATGGTCGGGTAGCGTTTTCACCGGGCACTCTGGCTTCCTCCCCCAATAAACACTCTTATGTTGAGCAGTTTTTACAATACTAACAGTTGTGGTGTAACCTTGACCTATGACCTTGGAAATACATAGACTTCTACCTCTTGACAGTGCAGTGCACCAACTTTGGTTATAAACTCTAAACACAAAAATGTGTACAGTGTGTCTTAAAGGAAATTCTCTACAAATACAAGCTGGGATTTGACCTTAACCTTTGTTCTGTGAAATTAAAATGAGCAGGTATGCAGTTCTTAACAAGTTTTATACTGGCATATTTGTTATGCTTGTTAATAATGTGCATGTAAACAATGAGGTTGAGGATTTAAACCTTACTGTAGGCAGTGTGTGCTTGACATCAACCTTAATTGGCCATTATTGCCAGTTTTCTGCCAAGATCAGGTGGTACTTTAGTCTGGCTTCCTCCTCCAATTTCCCATCATCCATATAGACTTCATGATTTAGCTGACAAAGTGTTTAAAGTGGTGTTAAATCTAAACCTCATTCAAACAAAAAAATCAAATATGTTCCAACAAAATCTTTCAACAGATGGAATGTCTACATGAAATATCCACATTTAAATACGGTAATCAAACTTGTGCAGTGAGCTTGATCATGTGCATGTCAACGAGGAAATTAATATGCTCACTTTGTTGAATAACACATATATACATAAATGTAGATAATTCTTTTTAATGTTTATGGTTTCGGACCAGCGCTTGGTAAACCCTATGTCAGTAGAAATACTATTATAAGTCTGTCTTCAATATGCATGTTAATGGCTTTAATAACCGTATGTGTTCAACCTACTTGTTTAAGCTGGAAAACTCCAGTTTCTAAGCAAAGTTGTTTTATTGCGTGTTGGTTTCTAGAGAGAAAACATTGTAAGAATAATGCAAAAAAATTAAGTAACCAAAAATTCAGCTATAAAAGAAAATAAAACTTTAAAATGACATAAAATATGTAAAATAATGTTTTTCTCAATAAGACAATATACTGGATTATTTATTTAAAAAATTTTTTAAATTAAGTAACTAAAAATTCAGCTATAAAAGAAAATAAAACTTTAAAATGACATAAAATATGTAAAATAATGTTTTTTCTCAATAAGACAGTATACTGGATTATTTAACTGTTGCTAGGCAACGAGGCAAGTAAATGAACCATTCAAAATTTGCATTTTTATAAATGCAACACAGAGGGTTAATTATGGTGACAAGGTGCAAAATATGAACAATTTTCTAATGGGGGCCGAAATTGGCCCTTATCATACATAGTCCTTTCTTCACTTGTACACTTTCTTTCACATTTACTAGGCTCCAGATAAAGTTTCCCCGTCAGGGATGACATAACGCAGGGAATCTTACAATCTGGAAAGATTTCGCAATCATCCTTGTCTCTTGCCTCTTTATATTTGCCATTACTTTTGATCAATAATTTCTGGATCTCAACTACCCTTCCTTTAATCATCTGTTCTTCAAAGATTTCTACGATGCTCCTTACAAATACATTTTTATCTTTGTCGTTTTTTGCATCTGTATACAAAAAGAAACAAGAAGTTCAATATAACAACAGGTAAAGTTTATTTAGTTTCCATACACTACTACACAATGAAGTTGACCAGTTGACCATGTCGTGTTATTGGGTAAATAATTACTTCTTTTCTAAGAGGTAAAGTAAGAATGACGATTGATTGATTGATTAATGGTGTTTAACGCCCGAGCAGCATTGTTTCAGCTATATTCAGGCGATGAACATGAAATGGATGATAAAATGAACATGAAATAATGCTGAATGAAAATGGGATGGGACACAAGGAAAAATAGGGGTAACGGATTTTGATTGCCACTGGCAAATGGGAGGATGGATAGGGTCGGGCAATTTAGCCTCCTGTAGCGGGATCGAAATCCCTACTCATAGCGAATACTACAGCAGCGTTCTTTAACGTGCGAGGAACGTGGCATTTTTCCCAACACGGTGCACTAATATGGTTTGCGGTCAGGTTTTCCGTATTATGGCCTGACAACCCCAGCTTGCCAGGGGTACCCCATTCAACCACCTGGGGCACACATCCCAGTCGGTCTTTAGGCAAACCGACCTGACACGCCGGTCAGGGTACTGGGCGCTATTTAGTCGCCTTTTACGACAAGCTAGCGCGACTGCGGTCTATTCTTTTGCCACCCGGATCCCGCACGGGGCAAGAATGACGATTCATAGTTGACTTCTACAATTCGATCCCTAAACAGCATCTAGGCATGCTAACTTATTGTGAATAAGATAAGCCTTCACATTGGTGATTGCAAGATTATGAAAAAAGAAGAAAGCATATAGAGCAGATAACCATTGTGTGTGACGTATTTGGAGGTTGCTATGCTCTAAAAGACCCGTTTGCAGATGTCAAATGATAAATCGACATAAAAGTACCGGTCCTAACCGAAGTGGCCAAACGTTTCTTAAGTCAATCAAAAGTTCTTGCAGACTGATCAATCTTAAATTATAAATTCATGTATTGTAAATAACTTGTTCAAGTCTTACTTTTTAACTGTTAATCACGCATTCTATTCACATAAAACATGATAAAAGTCAAACAGAAAATATACATTAGCAAACTGAGCTTACTCACCATAATTAATGCAATCCGACTCACACGTATAGGTTAGGAAGTCGGCCTCTCTGGGAATTCTTTTGACATGCCTAAATTCCTCAAAATCCTCAAAAAAACATCTAGCATCTATTGTGCCTTCTGATTCAGGAATTGTCTGCAAAAAGAAGAGTATATGATTGGTTCGTAAGGTCTCTCCAATCCATACTGATGTCAACCGACCCACCAATAAAAAGAAGATTACAGTGCACCACTAAACTAACGAATGATTTTTTTACGCTATATATACACAATACCGATCACCGAGATGAAACTGCTAAAAAAGACAATCCACAAATCAAAGTCCCATACACTGGCAAAATCCACAACTAAGAACCAACATAAGGCAACTACCTGGTCTTGATTTGGTACAGGCATTTAAAACGAAAAAGAGGGTAAAACCAGGTTTTATGGGATACAAAACCTCCCACTTCCACTACTGTAGAATGTGAGTTAGTGAGTTTAATATAATAAATAGATATCATATACCACTAGTCACTAATAGGTGTATCAAACAATAATCGTAGCACGTTCACTGTACACTGAATTTAAAATTTTGAAAACTATCTGCAACCATATTTTCAAACGTGATAGAATATTTTTAGACAAGGTATTTGTACCTATAGTAAAACTTATTAAAGGCGCGGACTAGTCGTTCTTTCTTTTTTTAACCGTGGTTCATCAGTTTGTCCCGAAGAAATAGGTGACGTTTGGTTGGCAAAAATCAGTTTACTCGCTGCAAGCTTTTGAATACCTTATTGAGAAATATACACCGTTTGCAGGAAAAGTTGGAATATAGCTGCATAGGTGATGAAAATTTATAATTTTGAAATTAAAATCGTCTTGTTGGTCGTAAATCATTGGGCTAAGATGACAGTTGGTTACATATTCGAGGTGTAAGTCTAAAAATGATTTATATGAAGATGTTTCTGTGGTTTCGTTAATTTCTAGTTCTGAAGGATGTTTTATTCAGCGTATTGAGGGCTGATCATTGAAAGGACATCATAAATATATATGTATATATTATATATGTAACATTATATGTAAAATACAAAGGACATCATAAATATATATGTATATATTATATATGTAACATTATATGTAAAATCGAACTCACACCGTTGTAACACTAGTGCGTGAGTACTAGAGTGTGATGATTTTCGAAGCTAATACGTATTAATCTGACAATAATCTAATTCAGCATTCTGTATATATTATATAGGAAGAAAAAGTTACCTACTTAAGTTACCACCAGTCTTACTTGTATTATAAATAATTTAGGTTTGCAGGCTAATAAATTATTATTCTGTGGCTGAAAAGCTTCCAGAAGATTTTTTTGTTCAACATATTCACAGCTTCCATCTTTTTTTTCCGAGTGGCATTTGATCAACCCCGGCTTTCCATAGGACATGACAATAAAGAGAACACATGCGTATCTGTTTCTGGGTCCGTAATTCTCCCTAGCGGCTGCAAATATAAATTTAAAAAAAGATCACATTCAGTTTGATGTTAAACGCCACTTTGAATAATTTGTTAGCTATATCGTGGCGTCCAGTTTTTAGTAGAGAGTGCCAGTAAAAAAAACCCGACCTTCGGTAGGAAAAGTTGCAATCCTTGCCAATTAAGATTGTGGTCGAGAACATCCTGCCCAAAGTGAGACTCGAACCCGAAATCTCAGTGTTGACAGACCACTTGATCAATAGCAGACGAACTACCTTAACAACTTAACTATCGAGGCCCATCAATACAGATTCAGAGAAATACAAATAGCCCGAAGAAAAACTACAAACGAGAACGAAGTTGGTAAGTAAACAATAAATATCATGTGTGTGTACCTCTTATCAGGCACATTTCAAATGACTCGTCAACATGTCCAGAACTACTGACATATAAAAGACTAATCATATTTAAGAGATAGATTTTCTGCAACAATGAATTAAGCTACAATAACGGCCCTCAAATTTCTGAATGGATTGGATATAAGCATATTCAACATATGTGCATTACGCTCGTTACTGAATTGCTGTAATCACCAGGAGTTTGCATTGAAAATTGTTTCTTTGAATCACCACGGAAAAAAGTGCAATATGTTAACAAACATGTCAAACTTGAAATGCGGTAAACCTTGTCTTAATCAATAAATGGACGAAACTAACTTCAAAATTAAATGTCTGTTACCTTTTATATACAAATCAGTGAATTGTGGTTTGGTTAAATTCTTGTACACCATGTCTTCCTCATCTCCCAATGTTTCAAAGCCATACGCTTTCAACGTTGTCTGCAAATTTTTACAATCTGTTGAAGCGTAACTTCGTTCATTCATGAAGTTACATACAATTACTGCTTTTCCAACCTTCTGACATTTATCGTATTCATGGTACTTATCTACTTTAAATTTAATGTCCATTTCTGGGCTTCTATAAAAAAAATGACAAAAATCCTCTTTTAAAAGTTCGTATTTGCGATATTGATTTCCTACTACATCTTCCAGTACGCAAACGAGCCAGTTTTCGTTTGGACATTACTTGTGGTAGCTTTTCTTTTCCCCAGCCAGAGTCGAATAGAATAATGCAATTTTGTATTTGATATTAATTTTAATGTCTTTAATAATTACATTAAATATTTGAGAAGCTAATTGAATCTTTTCGCTTTTGATATCTGTTTTTTTCTATTTGATATTCTTAAAGGAAAACAATTGTCTTATACGTGTTTCTTTAATTTTCTGTACACTTATGTCAATGCATATTCAATAACTGCTTTATTCGGGTATTAATATCGTTATGTCGTTATAGATAATTTTAAAAATGACATGATCATTGCAATATTGCAACTATCCCTAGAGAATAGTTAAATATACTTTATTGCTCTTATTATTAGTGTACATCATGCAACATAATTCAGTGTCGACATTTGTTTTTGTCTAATATTGAAAAATATAACACATACGATTGGATATTTTAGCTGAGTCATAGGTAGCCTTCCCTATTCCTGGATTAGATTTTTTCATAGAAATGACAATGAGTAACTCGACGGGTGTCAAACTAGAGGCAATCACTGCTTACTCGTCTAAACACTCATGGATTTATTGGGTTATGGGTTTTGTTTTTCGTTGTAAATGTTTGTCTGAATGCTGATTTGTAACCGTTCCTTGGCTTCCGTGCTATATTTTTGTTCTAACACTATTGAATAAAGAGTTTGAGCTGTTTTCGCAAGAATGTATCCACATTTAATACCGAAACAAAAACTATAAGCTAAAATTAAATGTGATGTATGCATTTTAGATTGTATTACGCATTTAATAAGTCATCAGAACTTTGCATTTACCTCCCTTTGATAATAAAACGAGGTTGCCCCACCACAATAACATTGTCACTGACAAAAGTAACGTTATGTTTGTTGATAAGTATGTGTATTTTTGTCAATTGTTTATGTTGGTGTGCAGGATATACATTATCATTATCATGCATTGAAAATAAAAATCATTTAAATCCATTACAAAGTGAGTATAACATTATCGAAAATCCAGTTGCCTTGTTAATTAGTGCTACATATTTACTTAGTAAATATGTAAATAAATCGGGTTCGCAGAAACCGTAGAGGGTGTTGTCATTTTGTTAGTATTATGCAACTTACAATAATTTGTTGTAGTGTAAAACTGTACATACTGGCAGAGTAGTGATAAGTACGTAGCATCTGATTTACTTCATATCAATTTTGCCAGATATTAGAAATAATACAAAACACTGTGGCAAGTTAGCAAAGGCAAAGTAGTCATATTAAAGTGTAATTTTTACTTACTTTTTGGTATGTTTTTATTGTATCTTCAATCCACCGAAAGTAAATAAAGAATAAAATAGGTAAATGTATTTTATTAAAGCTACCAATTCACGGAATTACCTGGTATATATTACTTAGAACTTTACAGGTAATATATTTCATTTAATAACAATGAAAGGATTCATAGGTCATTTCGAGCTACTCTTTTAAATACCATCGTTTATACATGTATGTCTGTTTTGCATATTGTATGCAATTTTTTCTAAATATGTGCCCGTTGGTTGTTCTTGTGATACATTTCTTACATATTAATATAATAATTTGTTTTGAATTTTCATGTGTATTTAAGTATTCAAACCTTTTTCTAAATAAGTATGAATGATCTATTGACGGAAAAATATTTTAAATATATGACTAAAATGTCCCGTATGGTGCATGACAATGAAATGACAACGAAACAAATTATCTTGGTTTAAATAAACTAAATAGAAAAACGAAGATAAATGTCTACAGTAAAAAGGTTGTTTTTCATTTTTAATAAAGAGCGCTAAAACATGTTGAGTTATGTTCAGTAATATAGAAAACATTATTATGCAGTGGTAGATTTTTGTATTCAGCCTCCGACAGTTAGTAATTAATTAGGTTCGTGCAGTATATATCTGTTGATATCTTATAATGTTTATACACTGGAAACCACAAACATGATCTAAATATTACTTGTTATTTTGAGCATGTGACCGACCTGTCACTAATTACTTCATTTATAGTTTCTTTCGTTTACGTTATTTATTCGAGAAAATATTGTTTTAAACCGATACCATTTATGTAGTGTTTGATTTCTACGATTTCGAGCCCGATGATAAACCAACCTGTACAAACTGCCGTTGGAGGCATTTCAACTTAACTACCAAATATTGTCATATCAGCTTTTATGTGAGCGAAACTTCTCCGTCAAGAAAGCACTGAGGCTTGAGATTTGACCATTAAAAACATCTCCTTACTCGTATAATTTACGAAATGGACTTTTGGTTGATTTCTGAATAATTTCTTTAGGATAATTGGGATCCAACAAGTCAAAAAAGTTACTAGTTTAACAATTACTAAATATCAAGAAGAATGATTGTTAGCAGTTTGTTTGTTGTTCCTCTTTCGTAAAACATGTTGAATTAATAAAACGATAAGGTATTCAAGAGCATGTAAGTTATATCCAGACGTCTTTGAAAGACTGTCTGCTGACAGAAAGGCTACATTACCAGTGTTTCACAGTGGCAAGACTTAAAAATTTTACGGTCGCCATAGTTTACCGTTATGGATTATTTGTGTCACAAATGAACATTAGTTTGTTTTCCGTTTGTAACCATTTTCTTTTCTTCAGAAACCACAAAAGCAGCTTCTTCTACATTATTGTCAGACTTATACCTCGAATATGACACCAACGGTCATCTTAGCACAAGAATTTACGACAAAAGAGACGATTTTAATTTCAAAATTATAAATATTTCTTACCTTTGTAGCAATATTACAGCTTCTCCTGCATACTGTGTATATATTTCTTAATTGATCAGGTATGCAAGAGCTTGCAGCGGGTACACGTATTTTTTCAAACGGCATGTATTTCTACGGGATAAACTGATAAACCAAGGTAACAAGAAAAAACGACTCGTCCGCGATATTAATAAATGTTACTATAGATGCCACATCATTGTCGAAAAATATTTTGTTTGAAAATATGGTTATAGATAGTTTTCCCAATTTTTGAATTCAGTGTGCAGTGAATGTGATACCATGATTTTTGGATGCACCTATTTTTGACTATTCGTATATGATACTATCCCTTTAATCAACTGACCAACTTAAATACTACAGTAATTGAAGCAAGAGGTTTACCATGCCATAAAACCTGGTTTTACCCACTATTTCCTTCTAAATGCCTGTACCAAGTCAGGACCATTGCTGTAATTACTATATTTTGCTTGTTGGTTTGTAGAGTTCCGGAATCTTGGACTTTCTGTTTTGACAGTTTCATCGGTGTTTGGTATTTTGTTATTACCTTCATTTGAAACGAGGTAAGAATCACAACAATGACTATTTAAAGGTAATGAAATTTAAAAATGTTTTCGTTAAGATTAAAAATTGTTTTATTACTGTAGGACGAAGTTGCAAAGATAGAGTACGTAGTGCGACATTCTAATAATACATTGTTATGTCTAGGAAACAGTCATAGTCAAAGAGGGAGAAGTACTAAAATGGCAATGCATGCACCATAACATCAGTTAACATATCTCTCTTGCACCACACCAGGCACGATTAATGAGATTTCATCAATCTAATAAGCAGTTTACCTAAATAAAGGCATGTACTAACATTTACTTTAAAATAAAATTTAATATAACCTATCAATAAATTGAATTATGAATGTAGAACTGTTCCGTAAAGTTTGGAATATTCACTTTACTGTAATCAAACATCTAAATATGTATCACACAAGCTATGATGCCTGTTTTGATATATATGTTTCAATTTATCTGAATATGCCTTATTTCAAAGGTAATTGCAGATGTTAATTGTTATTCTTATCCATAGATCAAATTTTAAAAGGCAAACAATATTTCCAAAGTTGGTGATAAATAGATTTTGCAATCATTCAGATTATTGTAATTTACAAAACAAAATTGATATATAACAATAACAACCAACGCTTAAATACTATGATAATAGTTGTATTGATTTAGCAACATACAATTATTTGTTTAGATGCAAAAAACACAACATTATTATATAATTATAAAGTTGGCCATTTTTAATTTCAAACAGTACACGTTAGGCATGCAGGCATCAGGCTTTCATTGTCCAATACTGTACTAAAACATACAAGCTAATGAATCTAAACCACCTTTCAGCAAACAGTAAACAATCGGCAAAATAACATGGTATTTTTTCAATTCCAAATCTAAAATCTCAAGATCTTATACTTCTTATAACATATTTGTAATCATAGAACATTCCTCATAACATATGGCACGTCTAATAACGGAAGACTGTGTCTGGTTTAGTATATATATTTCTATGTTATGTTCCACCTCGTCATGATACATAGGACTCTTTCTGTATTAAGTATTATTTCGAAACTGCACGTAACAAATCAACAGACCTTTCTTCGTTTCATAACTTAAGTAATCATACAATTAAACAGCCGTTATATTTTATTGTGTTACTATACCTATGAAGGAGTAATATATCAATGGATACAATTTAATAACAATGAAATTTATTCGTAATTTGAAAAAATGTAACTAACTGTTGGAGTACTTTATTTACATAATAAGAAGGTTTTTACTTCATTCCGATGAAATATTATACATTAAATTTATCATAACTTACCCATTATTACGTCCTTTGTATTATATGAATGATATAGAGTAAGAATCAAATCGAGTGGACTGTTCCCCAATAATGCTAAAAACGAACTGGTATTCTGAAAACACCTGTGTAAAGGGAAAGGATAAATTTTCAAAATTTTGAAAAAAGAATATGCAAATCATATTTCGTGTTAATATTTATCTGCTGATCATTCTACGTGACAAAATATAATATTTTTTTAACTTTAACTAAAATGCTAAGAGACAGACCTTTTTGATAGTTAGAGAAACAAAAATCCCCAAACAATATTGTTTTAGACCCTAATTAATGTAAAAACGATACGGCAATTTTTAACTACCGTTTTCGACTGCTAATACATCATGAAAGAAATCTAATATTTATTAAAATGCAACAAATAAAATTCCAAAAAATGATATCCAATGTTGGAAGATAAAAATCAAGTGACATACATGAACCATGAAAGTTTCTTTTCAAGGTATAAAACAGTAATATAAATTAAAGCAACTATCGTAGTTATCTGTATATATCACACCAAATAATTGACAATACAAGATATTGTTATAAACACTGCACTTGAATCAATTTCAGTTTTTAGGATGAAATACAACAGAGCCTTTTCACTCTACCTACATTCATTGTTCTATACATAAATAACTTGGTAACATGTCTTTCACGATAAGATAAAGGAAAAGATTTCAATAATATAAAAGTGTATCACTCACGTGTGACCTAATACAGGTAAAGAAAAAAATACTATAGCAATGAGGATACCCTCACAAAACGTTTTCAACACAGTATCCATATTCTCTCAAATACACAGTGTCCAAAATATAAAAAAATGTACTAAAACAAAAATGAAATGACGCAGAAAAATATGTAGATTTTTTGTCATTCATCACTAACCGTGTAATTATAAAAGTATATAAATGTACTTTTTCTTGGGTTTGCATCCAAAACGGCTTCAATAATATACATCTTTAACAATTTTGAAACCAACGACAAATTAATTAATTTCCTTCAACAAAGCAAAATATTTGGCCATCCTTTAATAAATGATCTAAAAAAATTCTGTCAACTATGCAAATCAATTTCAAAATGCAGAGAATAAAACGGAATGGTCAATACGTATCAACAGGTTACAAACAAAATTTAGACTTCATACACGGTCATACGACTGGAAATCAAACAAGAATTACAAATTCACGAACCTTTGATATACGAAAAGACGCAACACATTGACCAACCAACTTAACAAAATCACATTCCTGAAAAGACCTTATTTTGATCTGATGTAAGGATGATTTGACTGACATGTCTGTCTTGGCACAATCACAAAGGCATGTGGTGGTTACATCAGAACCTCCTTACATATTCATGTAAAAAAACGAACAACAAATATTACTGAAAATTTGAGACAAAAACGACTTACAAACTCATATTCACCGACGCATAGGAATGGCAAAAATTGCAAGACATGTTCAATGATACAACAAATGTTTTTTTACCAAGGCATCCCGTCATTATCCACCATTCCGTTATCTGTCTTGACTGCTGTAAAAATCTACTAAAAATAAATGAGAACTTAGTTCTTTTCTATCATATGGAGGTTATAATTTGAAACATTTCATTTATAAAGGGAAGTGATCGTTAACACATAACACAACAATATGGGCCTAATAGTACCATCGAATTAAAACGATTAATTAAGTCGCCAACGAAGACCACATGTGTCTGGTCATGACAATCCGTGGATATTTTGTCAAAGTATGAAAGACTGTTACGCTGGACGGGTTTTAACCGATAACCAAGTATGACAACCCGACGTATTATCTGATTCGATATTAAGTCTGTTCCTGAAAAAAAGCTTTTTTATAATTTGGATTTTAAGGATTGTTTTCAATTTCTGGTTAGATTATTGGATATACGCGAAGAGCTTTACGTAAAGCGTAAACCCACCTAAAATCGTCTATATTCAATAATCTAACCACAAATTAAAAACAATTCTTATATTTTTAATTCAATATTATGAAAACATACAAAACCAATATTTAAAAGTAGACAAATTATATTTGCAATTAACAATTTTTAGTGTCGTCACTAGATGTTTGGGAAAGAATCTATGTATAGTCAACGTCACATATTATGAAGTATACAATCAGTCAAAAGATGACATACCAAGTTAGATTATAAGAAATGAACAATGGTGCTTGATATTGAGTATTTAAAGGAAATTATAATATTATGATTTGGAATGCGCTCAGAATGAAATCACGAGTTGCAGAAGTGTTCACACCTGGAAAGGCGTGTACAGAAAAATGCACTGCACTGCAGATTACCGGTGCAACAAGCTCGAAAAGTGTCTACACTGTGGGAAAACTTGATGCTGTTTAGAACGGTTTATTCTGGCTATTCCAACATTTTAAATTGCAGCAGTAAATTGTTAAAAATTCATGCTAGAGTACCCAGAATACTTATATAAACAAGGGATTATGTTTGTGTATGCTGTAAAAACATCTTATTTTATTATACTAGCCAAATTACATGTAAAATATATTGAAATTGAAGAAAAAAGAAAAGATACATTTAAAGGAAGAAAATATATTTGTTTGCATTGCACGAAAAAAATAGCAACCAAGCAAAACCAAACAAAATCATTGAACATATATGAAATGTATTTAGAATTAGCAAAGTACTATCATAACAGCTCAGCCAATTTGTAGTAGATGTGATCCGGCATCAGCGTATGGTATTGGCTAATTGTTCAGTAAACATCGCTTAAAGTTGCAAGTCTGCATGTTGTATTTTTCTGCTTTAGAACATGTTTTTCTACTAATCCTGTATTGTACAAGCTTTAACAGCTTTTTCCTGCTTTACTAGCTTGATCCTTTTGAAAATATTTGGGTGTGGCGCCATGATCATTTTTTTCAGCTTACCATTCCATTATTCGAGAAGGGAACTTCTATGGTATAATGGTTCTAAAGATTTAGGTTTTATCGCATTTATCCATACATCTTCAACGCTGTTTGCTGGCAGTAGTATTCAATGCTTAACAGATTTTAGACTTGCCTAGCTTGTACAGAAGTGGTTCTGATTTCACGTTCGCTTTATCATGATCGGTCCATGATGATGGAGCGAAAGTGGATTCAGAACCCTTGACAATAAAAACTATTTAATACTAATAATGTCATATATAAGATGCAAGATAGAAGATATTTTATTACCAAATCACTGCGCCCAATATTGAGCATATAATCATCATTAGAGAAAAATCTAAATATGTACAATACAATAAGTTTAAGGGAAATAGGTAAAACTTTAAACATTTGTATGATTGGTAAAATTATAATAATAAAAATAATAATCATAATAGTAATGCAAATAATAATAAAAGCAGTTGTGTAAATTAAATTGGGCATTAAAACTAAAGGGGAAAGAAGAAAAAGAAACAGCAATTTCTCTTAGACCCATGACATATTTCTTGAGGAAACACACCGATCCTGTAATAATAATAATAATAATAATAATAATAATAATAATAATAATAATAATAATAATAATTATTATTATTAATATTATTATTATTATTATTATTATTATTATTATTATTATTATTATAATACTCTATGGTTAAATATTTAATATTTTTGTTTTCTGATATTATAAATATTATTAAAAGTTGATGTTATTTTAAACAATAGTTTTATTAAATCTTCATCTTCTGCTGACATGACACAAATACATTTTTTTCGAAATTCTTATATTTTTCGGATATGGAAACAAAAAAGCATGTACGTTCATTTTCCTAATTGTTACATTTGGTAAAAAAGTGTAATTCATCTTCTACAAGATTTGAATTACAAACTTTACATACACGGTCCTTAACTTCTAATCCTATATGTCTACCTTTTTCAATGTTAAGGTCATGATCACTTATTCTTAATTTTGTTAATAATTGACGTTTTGATTTATTTCCAATAAAAAGATATTTTTCAATTTCAAATTTAGATTTAAAAAATTTAAAGGTTCTAAGTTTTTTTCCTCCTTTTGATGTTCTTTCATCATTGTTAATGTTCTCTTTCCAAATAGAAATACATTTTTCTGTAATAGCATTTTTAGTTCATTTGATAATATAATTGCTTTGAAATGTGAATGATTGTTAAAGATATAATCTAAATTTAATAATTTAAATATTTCTGTTATACTACCTACCCAAGATTCATTGTTATTATTTGACATTTCTTCGCTAAGTTTAAATGCTTCATTTAGTAAGGTGGTAGGAGCATTTTCCTGTATGACAACAATATTTAATTACATTTATTATATTATATAATAAGTTATTAAATGAAATTAAGTAATAAAACATGTTAATGTTAAATACAGACCTTTATTTTTCTACAAATTGTACATATTTTGATACTAAAATTCTGATAAATTTATATTAAAAAAATTCATTACCTGGAAAAATAATTAAACGCTAATTACTAAAACACCAAATTACACAATAAAAAACATCTATTGTTCTAAGCATGTTGGAATAGCCAGAATAGGTAATTATAAAATGTTGGAATAGCCAGAAGACACCTTTAGAACACAATGTTAACAGCAGTCCTACAATTGGCATGTGGCAAGTGCACGGAGGAACATCTGACCGCAAAATGTCAGTGGCGCTAATCTCGACGCATAATTTGACCAATTGTGTATGAGAAACGAAGTTTTTAATTTTCAACAAGAATTGAGAGACTGTTGTATTTACGAGGTCGACATGGTGCTAGAAGTGTGTATAAAGTTTCATTACTTTGGACATAAAACATTAATCCATTCAGTGTTATAGTCATGTTATAAATTAATTGCACAATACTAAGTAGACAATAAGTCAAGGACAGACAACCCCGCGATTAAACAGATAGACAACAACAATAAACCGTTTAGCATCCCCTGCAGTGGGACAATATTAAAACACAAATATCGTTCTTATTTAACATACAATTGGTAGGCGTTCATCACTAGAGGTGAAAACATTATATTGTGTGTTTATAACAATGATTTATTGAAGTCCTCCTGTCGCTAGATAGTTTTATTAAAATAACTATTCCTACAACTTTATACTACAAAGTTTATAATGAGTGGTTTCATATATTCAGTTAATTTAAATGTTGATTTATCTATACAGATATTCCGATATTGTCTCGTTCGTTTATTTGACTTTTTTTAAATAAACTTCATCTGTGTCAAATGACAGGTTGTGGTAAAAGCACGACTGGCATTTTATTGGAATGGTTTTCTCAATGCCTGTGATGAAGTTAGAAGTTTCGTTAACTTTGTTTTTCAGATCTAACAGAATATCTTTGGTATTGTTTCTGTTGGAGATGCTCTTACGCAAAGCCTTAAGGTCATTGGTATATCTAAGAATTTCAGCTGATGGAATACATAAGTTACACAGTCGTATTAATTCGTTGACGTGGTTTTCAAGCAGCTGTTGAAACTTAATCTCATTCATTTCATCCGTAAACACAAAGTCTGGTGTCAACGATACTCCTTTTATCATCTTGCATTCAAGTTGTACATTTTGAACTTCATAATTAACCTGAGTAAGAATATCCGTGATATGAAGTTTGGCTCCTACTTGAGCTTTTGTCATAATTTCGTGTAACTTCGTAATTACTAATCCTCCAGTGTTTTCACCATAATCGATTTGGTAAGCAAATTTCCCTAAAAATTAAAGCTGCAATATAATTTACAAGGTATATGGTCATCAAAGAGATACGAAACCATGAAATCACCCGAAAATAACTGTGATCATCGAGCCTTCAGTTTATAAAGTTTGAATAGTGACAAGCAAAAATGTACGTGAAAACACGTGAACTAAACTCTTGTAATTATATATCATTTTAATAAAATTTCTCACTTTATGTTTTAGGAACATTTATTACATAAATCAATCCCTTGATTATAATATTTTAGCGTGTGACCAGTGGCAAATATTGAATCGAAAAACTTTGACAGTTAATTAAATAATGATTTGCATTAACATATTTTGTTTTTCCAAAACACTAGCCAAATAATTTTATGCAATTCTCGAGAATTGCAATATAGAACAAGGAAAGTTATTGGCAACAACTCATGATATTTTTATTTTTAAAGGATATTTTGATAGTTTTTTCAATATTTTTTTATCCTGATGGTTATAAAGCAACTAAAAATTAAAATATTTCAGTAAATGGTTTCTTGATGAAGTACGGAAGCCTATTAGAACAATATGTGGTATTTTTTTTAACTTGTTATAACAACTTAGCTAATTGTAATAACAACTAAGCTAACTTGTAATAACAACTTAGCTAGCTTGTAATAACAACTTAGCTAATTTGTAATTACAACTTAGCTAACTTGTTATAACAACTTAATAACTTGTAATTAAAACTTAGCTAACTGGTAATTACAATTTCGCTAACTTGAAATAACAACTGAGATAGCTTGTAATAACAACTTAGCTAACTTGTAATAACAACTTAGCTAGCTTGTAATAACAGCTAACTTGTAATTACAACTGAACTTACATTGTTATAACAACTTAATAAATTGTAATAACAACTTAGCTAACTTGAAATAACTACTTAGCTAACTTGTAATTACAACTTAGCTAACTTGTAGCTTAGCAGTTGATTATACAATATCCATGGACTGTAAATTTCGTCGCCTCACATTGTCATATGAAATATCAATTATAATACATGTTTCTGCTTCCTTAACCCAGCAAAAGTATCTTAAAGGCGTATTGACACATAACATTAGAAAATTAAAGGCATTGAAAAAAAAATTTCATGGTTAAGTGTTTGGTGTCTGTTGATTATAAGCTGAATTAAAAACAACATTGTCTATCTGATTGTCCTTCAATGGAAATGTATGTCTTATATTCGGTAATTAAAATTCAAAAAGTGAAATAGAGGACTGCTTGCTAACTCATTTGTGATTTTAAAGTATATTGATATATACCAGACGTTGTGGCAAACAATAAAACAGATTCCTCACACATAGGTATCTCTTCAATTGGAAGGTTCTCATTTGAACTGACTTCTTTATAAATTTCTGTAAACATCCTTTTCACATTTCTACTTTTGTCTATCGGTATATTAATTATGTCATTTTCTTTTTCTGTAGTGTAGCTTTTTGTATCCAAATTGGTGCCTTTTATACTAGTATCTTCGATTTCGCACCCCAAATCAACATTTAGTCCTTGCGCTTTGCTTCTGCAAGCCTGTAAGAAAGTTGCAAAATACATATATTTGTTCGAAGTACTGACCTTAAACTGAGTGTAAATGTCTACACAGATTTTTAGATGTTTGGATATTCTTTAAAATAATATTGGTTTTTGTCATTACTCTTTTCTGTGGTAGCACTTGAGAATATTTTTACATTTTACATTTTTGTTAAACATTCAGCAACCATAATGTATGAAACGACGTTTTGTATTTGATTGATGTACAATGCCGTAATAATGATTTTTGTCCGGTTTTAAATGTATGTAACCCATTAGTTAGGAAACTTATATTATTATTATACAAATAATTAATGCACATATATGGTAGAATAAAATTCTATGGAAAATTGCAAAAGTGTATAAAAATATACTTCTTAATGTTATTATACTGAACACTTATTTCAAGTTTCATAATTAAAAAAACGCATTATTTTATAACCATAGTAAGACATAAGAAAGTGGGTTTATATATATGTTTACACTAAATAGCAGGTCATACCTGAATAACAAATATTTTTGGTTTAGTTTTCAACATTTCTATTTTTGATATATTTTCCATCAAATCATAGGTTGTAAATTGCGCATCTTTAGTATAAAAGGTATGTTGACTTGAATGCTTGGTCGATTTTAAATCTGCCCCCTCAAACGTTTCACCATGGGTACTCAGAACAAACACAAAGAACTCACTGTCAGGGATGTTCTTCAATTCCGCTTCAACTGTAATCAACAAAGATGTTTGAAAAAAATGCGTTTAATATTAGTACAACATTTTGCACTTAAACTCATTCAAGTTATGATGAAATAAACAATTAGAAAAGACATATTATTGTCTGGTATTATGGTAATTTCGTTGGCTGATTTAGTATGTATATCATTAGACTACAGAAGGTATCCCGATGTTACTCAAAAAATACAAATAATATGTTTAGTAATAATATTTTTAAATTCAAGAAAAGTGATTTTATGTATTTGGCGGCGAACCGTTTTTTCTACCAATAGCATTTGCACCACTCGTCACGACAGCCTGTAGAAAAACTAAAAGGGAATACATTGTAAAGAGGTGGAAAAGTAAGCATAAAGACTTTATTTATGTTATTATTAAAGAATGTGAAAGTTACAAGTTCTTTATCTGCTTCTACGTGAAATACTTTTACATTTACTTTGAACGAACGTTATTGCATACATACATGTCAAGTTAGTTATCGGTCGTCAGATTGCACGTGCCGTGGGAACAAGGTTATTAGGTTGTCGACGCAGGAAGTTAAAAACTCTACCCAACAATTTACTTACTTTCTCGTTGTTATTAAATTAAAGAAAATGTCAACTATGTACGAAATCTTTTGTTGTTCATAATTGTGGATATTAATGGAAAATTATGTGTCTTAGGGAAACAATTATAACACTGATTCGGTTTGAACAAATGGAAGAACATCAATGTATGTATATCAAAGAATTATTGGAGAGAATCTCACTGAAGACACAATCGGTGATGCAATATGCTATTAAAATTGTGAATTAGGCAAAACCATAGCTGATTTTAAGTTGATCGCGGGTATGTTGCTTACTGCCATAACTATAACGCTCCACAGTTGTACATGTTTTTGCGTCTTTACATCAAAATGCATTCTAACATATAATTGGTAAATGTAAACGCATATGTTATTGTCTTATGAATTTCATTATATATCTATTCCTCGTACGACTTAGCAAATATCGTATCAAATGGACAACTGTAATACGAAAAAGACACAAAATACATTGTGACGTCAATTGCAGTGAGTGAAAGAACATTCCTGGTGAAAATCCGCAAATGAAACGTATATTTCATTATGTCAATTAATTTATATATATCACATGCCATTCATTAGTTTCATGAGGATAAAATAATGAACCCTTACTGGCATAGGTCAATTCATTCTTATAAAAGGAAGTCTTTTTATCTTGGAAGTGTACTACTTTACAATCAAATGACTCCCAATCCTTTTTCATCAAGTTTAAGTCCCGAAAAGCCGCTCGTCTGTCTGAAGGGCTGTCAAACTTAGCATGAATACAAATGACTACCAGTCCTCGTTTCCTATGCAAACAAAAACGTTTAATGGCATTATATCAAACCTATTATATGTGTAGTTTTACTAACATTTACTGTCTCTATACATGACTTGTTTTGTATTGGTTAATTTTACCTCTTTTACTTATTGAACAACCTTCCATACGTTTCTTATTTATAAAATTGGAAAATAAAATAAAAATACCAATTTGAACTACTTTTGAAATCTATACATTCAAAATCCATCGGAACTATTGATTGATGAAGTAATATTTACAAAATAGAATGTGCTGAAATATATACGAAAGTTACTCCTGCATAGCATAAAAGCATAACTGCTTAGAGCATAATGTTTGGAATTTTGGTGAGCAAACATCTAAGGTAGTATCATCTGGTAGTATGCTATATCGTTGAGTTAAATAACAACTCAACTAATCAGAGCGAAGAAGAGTTGTAGCATCATAGATGACCATATGTACATAGATAAAAAAAACTATTATAGAATAATACACACAACTCCTTACTTTGTCATATTCTCTTTATTTTTAATTCCTTGTCTTTGCTCACAAGATTTGTTTTCATTACGATCTGTAAATTAATTCGAAATATAATAAGCTTCTATTTTTTGGCTCTTTCGGTTAGATAAATTTGAATTTTTAGTGTAAACAGGTAACCACTATACGTTTGAGTCATATACTGTATGCGATAGGTATATTGTGACTAAGATTACAGTAGAGGATAAACAAATAAGCGCAATCAAGTAAAACCTTGACAGAAAAAACTTAACTTAATAGGAAACATAAACTTAAATTGAATTATATGTTTTGCTAACATGTTATTATTATAAAACTATACTGAAATGCTACTCTGAAAATGTTCTGCAACAATTATGTCAATCAGTAATTTGATTGTTGTCAATTTGTACATGGTCTCAGATTATTATCTAATGATTACAACAATGAAGAAGCTAATCGAATGTAAATTTACATTGTTTACCATTATTGTCTTTTGTTTCAATTGCTTCGCCCTCTACGTTTTCAATCTTCATATCTCCTGTTAAAAGATCAGATTGTTCTTCGAGTAAAAATGTTACATTTCTAGAATTACTCAACATTTCTTGAATGGTTTATTTCCTTCACTAATGAATATATGTTTTGTTAACATGTTATTATCATAAAAATATACAGAAATGTTACTCTATAAATGTTTTGCAACAATTCTGTCAATCAGTGATTTGATTGTTTATAATGTATACATGGCCTCAGTTTATAATTGTATGATTACAATAATGAAGAAGCTACTAAATTTTAAATTAAAATATATTTACCTTTATCTTCTATTGTTTCAATTGCTTTGACCATTCCTGTCAAAAGATAAGATTATTCTTTGCACAAAATATTTTACGTGTATAATTCTATGGCAACCTTATTATTAAAAACAACAATGACACAATGCATAACTAAAATTGTCATTGAAAAGTGTTTCGTTTGAACTATGACCGAATCTATATCATTTAGATTTTGTAATAAACAAAGCATAATTATGCATTACTGAAAATTTTATCGTCGCATGGTTGCAATAACGAAGAAGCTACTCAAATGTAAATTAAAACATTGTTAACCATTATCGTCTTTTGTTTCAATTGTTTTGCCTTCTACGTATTCAATCTTCAGAATTCATGTCAAAAGATCAGATGCATGAAATATTTTACATGTATATTTCGATGGCTAACTTAGTATTAAAATCAACAATGACACAATACATAGATAAAATGACTTTGACTTTAAATATCTCAATGTTGGAGTCTATTTAGGATTTCATCAACTGTAAAATATTAAACATAAACTGAATCCGCAAGGAAACAAGATTTAATTTGTTTTTTTATAGGACGTCGTAAACTTAAAACTTATAATTACACACACCAAGTCATTCAAAAAATGTTTTGTTTGAAGTTTGTCCTAAAGCACATATTTTGTAATACACAAGATATACAACAAGATATAATTATGCGTAACTGATACGTTTATTGTCGTATGAATGAAGAAGCTACTCAAATGTAAATTAAAACATTGTTTACCATTATCGTCTTGTATTTCAACTGCTTTGCCCTCTACGTTTTCAATCTTCACATTTCCTGTCAAAAGATCAGATTGTTCTTCGCATAAAAAATGTTACATTTCTAGAGTTACTCAACATTTCCTGAATGGTGTATTATTTCTTTTACTAATGAATATATGTTTTGTTAACCTGTTATTATCATAGACATATACAGAAATGTTACTTTTTAATGTTTTGCAACAATTCTGTCAATCAGTAATTTGATTGTTTATAATGTATACATGGCCTCAGTTTATAATTGTATGATTACAATAATGAAGAAGCTACTAAATCGTAAAGTAAAATATATTTACCTTTATCGTCTTTTCTTTCAATTGCTTTGACCTCTACGCATTCAATCTTCATAATTCCTGTCAAAAGATAAGATTATTTTTCGTATAAAATATGTTACTTGTATAATTCTATGGCAACCTAATCATTAAAAACAACAATGACACAATGCATACCTAAAATTGTGATTGAAAAGTGTTTTGTTTGAACTATGATCGAATCTTAATCCTTTAGAGTTCGTAATAAACAAAGCATAATTATGCGTAACCGATACTGTTATTGTCGTAGGAGACCAATAATATAGAAGCTACTCAAATGTAAATTAAACCATTGTTTACCATTATCGTCTTGTTCTTCAGTTGCTTTACCCTCGTATTCAATCTTCGGAATTTCTGTCAAACGATCAGATGCATAAAATATGTAAAATCTATAATTCATTGGAAACAACAATTGCGAGGGAATACTTAAAATACTCTGACTCCGATATCTCAATGTTAGAATTGCACATATCAAGTCATTCAAAGTGTTTTGTTTGAAATATGACGCAATATGCATCATTAAGAATGTGATAAAACAACTTATACGTATCACAGTTTACTTGTCTACCACAGAAAACATTCATCGGTCCGATTTTAATAAAACTTCGCTTGTAAGTGCATAATCTAAATCAAGATTGTTCAAAAGTTGTTCGATAAGTTTATTACAATATAAGAAATTTTTTCACTTTTACCTCCATCCACTATTGTTTCTGGTTCATGTTCTGTTTCTTTGTTCAACTCTTTTAGTTTTATAATCTCATCTTTCAGCTTTTTTATTTCGTTTTGTAGTTTGATGTTGTCATCAGTTAGTTTATTGTTTTCATTTTTTAGTTTTATGTTCTCCTCATACAGTTTTTTATTGCTTTCTCGTTTGTTACGTAAGCGCTCAAAGAATGCATCTTCCTCTTCTTCAGTTGACATGTCGGGGTTTAATAATAAACTAAATTACACACCATCAGACAACACCTAAAAAGATGGAAAATAATGGATACCTAAATAATGAATTTGTTTCAGTTTGTGTTGCCAATATATAGCGGACATTCGAATTTAACCTCAGATATGAGTTATTGGTAATTGATCCGTTATACTATATCAGACGTCTTAAGTACAAGGGTTTTATATTATATTGTTTGAGACTACATCGGTCAATAACATGGCCAATAACATTCAATATTCTATAGAAAATTCAAGTTCAAGTTTTGGTGCTATCTTGAATTTTATTCTTTCATATAACGCCTTTGGTGAGTGTTTTGTTGTATATAATGAGCATTGCTTGTTGTGCTTATGAATCTAATGTTGTTCAGGACTATGTAGCTTGTGTTGAACTCTTGTTTTTTGGATAAGGCCTCTGTTTCTTCTCATTTCCTTTACTGTTTTGCAATTTGTTTTGGGTGATTACAGCGCGTTTGTTGTTTTCCAATGTTTGAATTACAAGGTTTTGATCTCGTCTTGGAAATTTTGTGTGCTTTAAAAATAATTTGAGTTTTTGTTGTCAACCACGCTTTATTGTTCCTATCGATACTACTATAGAGAAATTTTACTGCTGTGTATTTTATTAACATTACAACAGCTAAAGTATACTTTGACCCCGGACACAGTGACCATAAACCTTTTAATATCACGTATGTATTATTTTGTGTCCTATTAACACCTCTATATCTCTATACTACCTCCTATATATTTCAGAGAACAGGTAAGTATATTTAGTTTTTGAAATGTTTTGCAGGACGTCATGAACGCGATGATAAATTCTTTCTTTAGCAGTCTTATTCATCCGTTCTATCAATTTATTTCTCTGAATATAAAACATCCAGAAACTTTAAATATAACTTTTTATTATTTATTAATGGTCGAAAATCGAAATTGATCATGTTTATTTACCATATTGCAACATTAATCACGCTTTTTACTATTTAATGATACTACACTGACAATCTTTTTATTGACCATGTTGGTTTTAAAATGATTTTTTTGTTACTATTGCGACATTGACCATGATTTTTTCAAATTTTTGATGTTCGCCCGGATTTTTTTACAATATATTGGCATTTGCCATATTTGTTTTAAGGTATTTATGACATCGACTATTTTTATTTATCATATTGTGACATCTGACATTATTTATAATAAATAAGTAAGGCATAATTATTTTTGGTACTGAATTAATACAGCAGGCAAGTAATATTCTGAATGCGGGATCAAATAATTTTGATAAACCTTCATTCTTCAATTTTCTTTACAGAATTTTTGCCGATTTTCTCCTCCACAGACCGATGAATCCGCCAATTTGTATAGAAATTGGTATTTCACGAGTTATACTAGACAGAAGAAATCTAAATAGTCCCATCAATGACGTGATATCCACTATAATTTACAGCCATGTCAATAGTAAGGGTTTAGAGTTATATCTCGGCGAAAGTACGGATGAATTAAACCTTAACCATAGTCACACAGTTGATAGCCTGCTTTCGTTGCAAAGTTGTCATTGTTTATTGAGATTTGCATATTCAGTTAATGTTCGTTGCAACAGAAATTAGTTGAACGACCGGCTGGTGCTGACGATATGAACCAATTTCCAAAAGCGACGCAAATGCCTTGTAGATAATACAATCAAATTACTTATACAATCAGATTATAGGTTTAAAAATTCAGTGAATACTTTCAAAGGAGTTTTTTCGTGCGACAAAAAAATAAAAATTGTGATATTTACTTATTCCAATATAAATGAATACTATGATTTGTAAGCGTCTGGACGTATCAAGTCCTATTAAATGTACCATATTTATTTTAAAAAGGCCAATAAGAAAGTTCATTGAAAAGGACGTTAAGAAACTTAAATGACCTTGACCGCAGACCTTTCGATCTATGCTCATATTACTCATACAAAAAATCATTTATATGAATGAACCACTGAACATAAATAAGAAATGAAACAAATGTAAAAATAGTACTTTGACCTTGAACTCTAACAGAGCGACTTTAACCATGCAGAAGTTCAACAGCAATCGACATTGAATATCCGATGTAAATATATATTTTATAGTTATTGGGATATTGATATTGATATTTCAAATAAATTTTATCAATCCAGTGGATGTAACAATTGCACAGGTTCATTTAAAATATTTAAAGACCTTTTAGAGATCTAGTTTTTAGTCATTGTTTAGTCATTGTTTCAGTTCTGTATTTTTTATGATTAAGGAGTATATCTGTACACAAAATAATATAAAAAGGAGAAGATGCAATCTGTACACAACACAAGATCAAGTATGAGAATGTGATCTTGACATTGTGAATTTTTTCAAATTATACGAACTATGCAAGACATTCAATGTCATTACAGAATGAAACAATATGCATGGAAAACAAAACGACCGGATAACAAGTTAAAAACCCGATAAAAATATTACATTATAAGAGATTACAGTTTACCTTTGGCAGGTACCAAATAAAGTGGCTATTAAAACATAAAACATTTTTTCGTTTGTACATATCGAAATAATTGTAACACAAAATTGGAAGCTACCACAAGATCAACCAGAGGCTCTTAAGAGCCGGTATCGCTCACCTGATTTTATAGGCAAAGAAGATGGCATTTCCCTGATGTTAAAGTAAGTCCTGTAATTTTCAATAAACTTTAAATAGGACCATGCAAACAATATTACTAGAAAGCTTTGTTTCATTGGTTAACCAGTTGTATAGAGAAGATTTTTTTTATTTGCCCATAGGGTCCTATTAAACTCAATCTAATTAAAATTAAATCTTTCACTTGCTCCCCCCTTTTTGCTATGGTCGCTGCGTGTAGATCTAACAACATCCCATTACAGGTCACGTCAGGGGTCATATGCATTGATTTTCTGTTAGCCAATCAGAATCGTGCCTAGAAAATCTTAGGGTATACATTCGGAACATCGGCAAATCGGCTTTTTCCATTCCACGCCAAAGTGTACCAAATGTAATACAATACGTCAACAAGATTGTTACCGAGATGTAAACACACCAAATTGAAGAAAATTTTCTTACAAATATGGAATCCACTGAATAAACAACGTCACGAAAGTTATACATACGATCCTAAAATAACAATGTGTTTTTTATTTGTGGAGTTTCATTCGTGCAAATCGAAGCTACACCAGCCGTACCAGGACCAGGTGGAAGTGAAATCGAACGGAACTCGGAAGCATTTTTACACACTGGAATCGGGCTGAAATGCTTTGTATTATTAAAAATGAAGGTAGATGTCCCACAGTTACAAAACTAACTGACAGCCTCCCATTTAAATTTAAACTGTCATCGACGAAGATATTGACGGAAAAACGGCTTTTGGATCATGCCGCATTGCGGTTTATATCGGCCTTGATTATAGTTTATACTTGGATAAATACGTATTATTTTAAACAGGAACAGCAAATATCACGCACAGACATGAATATTTCTTTAAAAAATATGAAGGACATGGCTAAAAAGTGAAAAGGATTTAGTGACAAGAAAACCAAGTTGGTCATTAAAATGCGATGATTGCTTGAGACAAATCTGTTTGACAGTGCCTTTATATGACTTGTTACTTTATATAATGTTACACCATCATAAACCAAAAGACCCATTCATTGCCTTTGAGATCACTCTAGACATTATGCATTTTTTTATTGTTTACAATTTTGACAGAATAAACACCTTACCTAAACTTTGTGTTCATATTAGAAATTGCTTCAGTTACTGAAATTTCTTCCATTGAACCATGTAGCTTACACACTTCCTATAGTAAAACTTTCGGCATATCCTTTTTAATTTCCCATTTGACAAAATAAGTGTTCCAGATGTGATTTGATTTCAAATTCATGGTAGGGTATGTTGTCCAATTTGAATTTTTTTTCATGCTACTTTCATCAAATTCATGACCTTCAGTTATTAGGAGGAACCTGAGTACCTAGAGAAAACCCCAAACCTTCTGCTGCCTTGTGAATTAAGGTTGTCGTCAACCACGTAATCAATAGTAGATGTACATTCAAGAGTCAACCCCTGTTTTACTTTGCTAAAAAGTAAAAAGGAGGAAACATTTAATTTTAATTTGACGGAGTCAAGTTTTCATATTTCTTGTTAACATATGTACACAAAATGAATTATAGGCCAAAAAGACCAATCCAGAATGACTACCTTAAGCAGGCACAGGTGGAAGGATTCTTAATTCTCCTTTAAGGTAAACTAAAGTTGTAATATTCACGTGCAACACATTTACAACATGTACATTACTAAAATGTGAAATATGGCAAATGAATGTTAAATATATGCCTATACTAGTTTAGTTTCCACAATGGAGGTCAAATGGCCCCAGTCTCTGGCTTCAGTGCATCAAGTATTCGTCTACATTAATTTATTTGCAGTACACGAGTAAAATGTGTTTTGTTCCCATTGGGGACATACCGATTTTTGGCTCGTTTTTTCGTCCACCCAACCTCAGGTTTACTTTTGCATTGAAGCATTGTTTAGGAAAATGACATCACATCTTTATGATACTTGGCACACAGTTACAACATAATGATATCTCTTCACTGGCCAATTTTTGTAGTGTTGTGCCAAATATTTCTAGCTTGAGTGAACTTAGAGAAGAAAAAGGGGTGTGTTTACCAATATGTGTTAAGCCAGACTTAAATGTCATCGAGACACATTTTCTAATTTTCAAATTGTATTCAGGTGTATGCAATTAAAGCCCGACTTGACAGAAGTAATAACTTTCAATTGGTAATGTAGTATACACAAGTGCAATTCCGCCTACTGGTCTGGAGTATCTTTGTTATGTGCATTTCATATTTTTAGGGGTCTTGGTCTTCTCTTGATTACAGAGCCCTTTGTGGCTGAGTGATTAACAGTCATTTTACTATTGATAAAGTGCCTGTCAACACTGAGGTTCTGGGTTTGAGTTTCACTGCGGGAGGGTGTGCTCAACTCCAATCTTAACTGACAAGGATTTATAGTTTTCCTGCCTTTATACCAATTATTGACATGGTTACTTAGGAACTGACCTAATCCAATAACTTTAATGTAGTACTCATCATGAGCTTACACTGGACCAAATTTGATTTACCTAGGTCTTAAGCTTACAAGATATAAAACAAATATAGTGTTTATGTAGTCGCAAGATTCCTATGTTTCAACTCCAGTCCCCACAGACAAGACAATAAAAACTGGAAACTGATATAATTGAAAATTTGTTGAAACTGACGTTATATCCCAGTTGGTTACATGACTGTTAACACTGGGGTTGCAGGTTCGAGTCTCATTATGGGTGCGCTCAAATCCAATCTCAATTTACAAGGATTACTAGTCTTCCTACAGAAGGTCAGGGTTTTCATCATGGTACTTCAGATTGCTCCACCAAAAAAACTGGATGTGACTATATAACTGAAAAATTGCTGAAAGTGGCATTAAATACCTTTCAAATAAACAAACTTATTTCTACAAGTAAATTTGGTAGGTAGTTGATAATCATAAAGGTACATACAATTACATGTATTTGATGAAAAATGTTTGCTTGGTACCAATAATTGTTATATGGTTTCATACTGTGTTTATTTAATGTTTCTGCTGGACTTTGTCATATCAGTGAAAAAAATTTCTGAATATTAGTAAACAATATACAATCCATACAAGTAATTATATTTTATTATTGATCTGCATCATCATCAAGTAATACTGAAGATTTGTTTTCTTCATCTTGATAGCCAGACTAGTTGTACTCTCATTTATCATCATCAGACTGCATACGACATTAGAATCGGATGAAACATATGTTGCATTCTTTGCAACTGCATTTAGCAGGCATTCCACTTTCATTTTATTCCAAGGTCTTTAGTTCAGATGTACACTGCATTTATAAAATTGTTTGTCAAAAAACTATCATACGACAGTTTTTGTTTTCAGGATATTTTTTAATTTCAAAAATGTCAGTTGATGCAGATGATAATTTTAATATAAAATAAAAGCAACTGAAGAATTCCAATTTCTTCCTGTCCATTGTACATTGTCCATGCATAAAATATAGGTACATGTATATCACTTTGAAGTGCAACAGATGATAGATTTTTAAAATACCATTCTTTAAGGTACTGTCATCCATCTACAGTGTAAAAGTCATGACACTGACATCTCAATATACTGATATTTTTTTTCCTTTCAACTGTTTAACTCTTTTGTGAGTATCTGTGCATAGTACATGTAGCACTTTGGACCAGAACAGAAAAGCCAGCTATAATCATCTTCTTCCCTGTAATAAGAAAATAAGAACTTACATTTCATATAATAGTCTGTAAAGTAGAAATTCTTTATGTGTATCAATTTTATTCCCTATTATTCAGTCAACTGCATACCTTTAGAGGAAATGGTTCAATAATTTTAATTCAAAGTTACAAATTGATGAGCACCTTTAATCATAGCCAATGAACCAAGTTTACAAGTTGTCCCTATGCTGTTATAAATCAAGGTACATGTATTTATCTAAAAATGGTCACATCATAAATGTAAACCATATTGAGTATTGTGAATAAATTTTTTAAACTGCATGCGGGGGCCTCGGTGGCCGAGTGGTCAAGGTAGTTCGTCTACTATTGATCACATGGTCTGTCAACACTGAGATTGCGGGTTCGATTCTCATTGCAGGCAGGGTGTACTCGACTCCAATCTTAATTGACAAGGATTGCCAGTTTTCCTACCGCAGGTCGGGGGTTCTCTCCGGGTACTCCGGCTTCCTCCCCCAATAAAAACTGGACGCAATGAAATAGCTGAAAAATTGCTGAAAGTGGCGTTAAAACATCATTCAAACAAACAAAATAAACTGCATGCACTGCACTCTTTGAGCAAAGCTTTTTCAATTCTTGATATTGCATTTTAATTACTTTCATACAGAATATAAGAATGCATCTATGAGATGAGGTTACTTATAAATAACTATCCACTTTATGAAGATCTATACAAGTTGAAACTTTTATTTACAAGATACATTTTACTAGTAGAAAAAAAACAAGATGTAAACATTCCACTTACCAAGTTGGCATCATGTGAAACTCATCTAATTTGAACAGAAACTTGGAACTTTTGAAAATTGCTTCTCCATACAGGGTCACCAACTTGACTCGACGATGCACAAATGATATCTATAAATCCGTCTTTGATGTTAATTTATACATGTATTAAGTGACTTTAATAACTATATAACTATTTTATTTATAGTATTGATTTTCACACACTCTCGGACAAATAATTTTTAAAAATGTATGCCAGTATTCAGAAAAAAAAAATCCACAACTTTTTTTAACAAATGAGATGGCGTTTCATTAGTGGTGATCAATGTACCTTCAATTTTTTCTGACAGTCAACCAAGCCATGAATGACGATTAAAACTGGAGCAACAGGATGTACAATGAATAATTAATGTCTACCAGTAGTTTTATTGATAGTTTTTGTCAAATGATTAATATTAATTCCCCCTAACATCTCCTAACCACGTTAGTTACATGTATATACTAGTGCTATTTTACCATGTTGTATGTTTATCATATGTAATTCCCCTCCCCCTTTTTTTCTTGTTCGTGCTTTATTGTGAAAAAAGTTCATATTTCGTATTTAATTTACGTACTGACCTTTCTATGCTGCCTTTAGGTTTTGAACATCTGTTTACTTGATTCCATAACTTGAATCCATAAGCAATATCAAAAGCAGACCAACATAGCGCGATGACGATTTGTTCATCTTTCTCTTCATTGGAATGTAAATGATACAAATTGAAGTGGAAAGAATTTCCCTAACGCTTTTAGAGGAACGGCAACGCAATCCTTTTCTTTCTCTAAACAATCCAACATCATTCTTTGAGTTCTCGAGTACTAAAATAGTTGTATAACTTTTCAGACCGCAAAATGCATCGGACATCGCCATTTTGACAGTAAAGCCTAGTGTGATATGCAAACCAGTATTTGATTGGTCGAATCACTCAACTCGAACTGAAATTTGATTGGACGATCAAAATTAACAATTTTGACCCCTGACGTGACCTGTAATGGGATGTCGTTAGATCTTACAACGCAGCGACCAATAACAAAAAGGGGGGAGCAAGTGAAAGATTTAATTTTAATTAGATTGTATTAAACTAAGTCCTGCGGCGGAGGTGGCCATTTTGAATTTCCAATTGCCATAAAAAACATAAACTTTATAAAGGACCATCCAAACAATATTGCTAGTAAGTCTTTGTTTCCATTGATTAACCGGTTTCAGAGAAGAAGCCTTTAAAAACTTTTTCCCATAGGGTCGTATGTTAAACTAAGTTCTGCGGTAGGGGCCATTTTGAATTTCCAATTGCCATAAAAAACATAAACTTTATAGAGGACCATACAAACAATATTGCTAGTAAGTTTTTGTTTCCATTGATTAACCGGTTTCAGAGAAGAAGCCTTTAAAAACTTTTTCCCATAGTGTCCTATGTTAAACTAAGTCCTGCGGTAGCGGCCATTTTGAATTACCAATTGCCATAAAAAACATTAACTTTATAGAGGACCATCCAAACAATATTGCTAGTAAGTTTTGGTTTGATTGGTTAAACGGTTTCAGAGAAGAAGCCCTTTTAAACTTTTTTCTCATAGGGTTGAATGTTAAACCAAGTCCTGCGGTGGCGGCCATTTTGAATTTCCGATTGGGATAAAAAACATTAACTTTATAGATATAGAGGACCATCCAAACAATATTGCTAGTAAGTTTTGTTTCCATTGGTTGGCCGGTTTCAGAAAAGAAGCCTTTCAAACTTTTTCCCATAGGGTCCTATGTTAAATTAAGTCCTGCGGTGGCAGCCATTTTGAATTTCCAATTGCCGTAAAAAACACAAACTTTATAGAGGACCATCCAAACAATATTGCTAGTAAGTTTTTGTTTCCATTGATTAACCGGTTTCAGAGAAGAAGCCTTTTAAAACTTTTTCCCATAGGTTCTATGTTAAACTAAGTCCTGCGGTGGCGGCCATTTTGAATTTCCAATTCCCATCTAAAACACAAACTTTATAGAGGACCATCCAAACAATATTGCTAGTAAGTTTTGTTTTGATTGGTTAAACAGTTTCAGAGAAGAAGCCCTTTTTAACTTTTTTCCCATAGGGTCCTATGTTAAATTAAGTCTTGAGGTGGCGGCCATATTGGTTTACCAATCAAAATAAAAAACACAAACTTTGTAGAGGTCCATCCAATGAACATTATGGCCAAGTTTGGTTTCAATAGGCCAAGTGGTTTCAGAGAAGAAGATTAAAATGTAAAAAGTTTACAGACGCCGACGACGACGACGACGACGACGCCGACGGACGCAAAGTGATAACATTAGCTCACCTGACCCTTTGGGTCAGGTGAGCTAATAAAAAAACTAAAATCACATAAAGTTATGATGTTCTACCCAAGCAGCTTCATTCCCAATAAACAAACAATCGGCAATATTGATCATTTCCTATAAGTATTTTTATGGTCAATTAGTCTATTACACATTTGAAATTGAGAATTATTAATTGCATGATTTTTCCTTACCTAAGTTCGTCTTCCTGGATACTTGTTATATGCTATGCATTATACATGTATTAATGTCTAGATTAGATAAAATCGTTAAATCTTTAAAAGCTTGCTTGTGTTTATATTAATCAAGTCTCTTGCATATTTGTATTGGAAAGGTAAAAAGTTTATGTTTATAACAAATACCTGTTTATAAATAAATGTCATGCCTATCTATCTATGCATGACACTAAACAATGATCCGTGAGTTGTAAAGGTAATTTTAGAAGGCAAATTAATATGACATTTTGTACTTCCAAAAATCGTTGCATTTATTTACGTTTTCGTTGGGTATGCTGTATAAATCTGGCAAAGCATTGCCTGTGTTACATTAATCTGAAGTATATCTCTACACGAAGTAATATGAAACAGTCAATTACATTCGTTTCAACGGAAATATTTTAAAATGAATAGAACATTTTATGAAGGCCATCATCAAGCTCAAAGCTCCCTGTTCATAAAATTAACACATTCACATGTGTACCAAGTGTCTTTTGCTTCTCGGTGACGACACTTAATATCAGTCTTGATCTATTTTTGCTCTTTAGGTCAGGGTAAGTTATGATGTATGGGCCTTGCAAGAATAAAATGTATTTAAATAAATACGATGCATATTTATTATAACTTAACATTTTCCTATAAAGACAAATAGTAATTTTGTAGTGTCAATTTTAATAGAATTCGAATTAACAGAAGCTCAGTATGCATTACGTGAAATACACAACCATTCGTATAACTCTTTTTCGGATTATAAAGAACGAAACAATGAAATGTTCAGCTATATCATGGAGTCCAGTTTTTATTTTGGCAGGAAGCCAGACTACACGAATGGAACCCCAGACTTTCGGTAGGAAAACTGCCAATCTTTGTCAAGTAAGATTAGAATCGAGTACACCGTGCCCGTAGTTAGACTCGAAACCTTCAACAGTCCATAGGATCAATAGTAGACGAACTACTTTAACCACATTTCTTATTGTTTTGTGTTAATTAATTATGATATGTTGAACATAATTCGTTCAAAACAAAACGTTTTCTGTAATTATACTTTAAGGAAAGTTTTGTTACGATTATTTGCCTGAGTGTCTAGCATCTCCTGTTGCCTTAGATTTATATAAATAGTCAGAGAGCTTGCGGAAATTTTAAAACAACAAAATATTGTGTTTAGAGCAAAATTTGAGGCAAAATTATCTCATGTCGCTATACCGTTAAATTACAAACTGTGTGTTCAAATACAATGTAGACAAATGAAATGAACAGAGGAACACACGTTATCTGTTGTTATATTGAAAACTTGATATAAGAATATCAGAGGTGTTCACACGATTAAACATTTATATCCAAGGCTAAATAGGTAATAAGATACATCGTCAGTTTATGTCTTCTAGTTATCAATTACGAAGTCATAAATTAGGATATAGGACGCAATTAGAATATAGCATTCCAAACATATCCACGAGATCGGCAAGAAATTACTGTACAGATGTACTGTTATAAAGAAGAAGACATTAACTTGTTTTTATATGTCTAATTGATGGAACGGAGTTAACTAAGCAGACATAACTAATCTATGAAGAACTAAACCACATAAACGCGTATATGTAAGTGCATACAAAACAAAGATGCAAAAATGTATATATATATATATATATATATATATATATATATATATATATATATATATATATATAATATACAAATTACTACAGTCATACATATAAAAAGTAACCGTGCAAATTACTTTACTTTTCAATGGTTTCCATTCCATTTCCATTTATTTCATCTACTATGCTGTGTTTATTACTTTTATCTACAAAATATTGACCTTATTGGAAAACAGGTAATTCTTAATTCTGCGAAAGTTATACATTACATACCTATCCCAGCTTTACACCAGTTGATCCAAATAAATTTATTATTACAGATATTCAAATACATGTAATATTTGGAAAAATTTAATCATTTTACCTAACCCAGCCATAAAAAGATTAAATGACTTTGGCAACTATCCAATACGCGACATAATTTAAGAAAAAATTGCACTTTAATGTCCTGCACTTATTTTAATTTAACACGTATATTACCGAATAATAATACATAATTTGTTTAATCAAGATTAACGGTTTACTTCTTTGTGTCAATGAATGCTGCCTTAGGAGAGCCATATAACTTTATGTGATTCAAGTTTTTATCGCTTTATCTTGGGAGAGATACTTTTCTTGTGGCCATTATTTCAATATGATTAAAAGATCATATTATAGCTCACATAAAATCTTCCATATGATTGGATGGCAATCAGTATACATCAAGCTATGTTTAGTCTACATCAGTATACATAAAACCTATTTATATCCGTTATGGGCACCCCTGGAAAACTAATCATGACGACCGTCTTCCTTTTGCTTTTATTGTAATAGTTATAGTGCAACAATGTCTAACCAGAACACGTTTTAAATGACGTAAAAATGATTTCATTTATTCTTTTTAATAACAAAAAGCAAGTAAATTCAGAAACAAAACTACTCAAATATAAGGGATAGAATGGACGGCGGGGGGTTGGCTAAAAATGAAGGTAGAAATACATACGATATTTGTGCGTCTAGCAACGTGATTAACCCATAAAAGCAACAAACGAGAAACATGATCGCAAGCACAATAAACGTAAAAAACTGCATCAGCACACTATAATTCCTTATTCTGCAGTTAAGATATCGTTTCATTAGAAAGAACAACAATCCACTGATATTCATCTCGATGACTTGAGTGACAGTTACGTTTTTTTCACTCAGGTAAAACTGTCACTCTTTAACAATTATGTTATATATCAAAAGATGTTGATGAAAATGCATTATTTAAAGTAATGCATTCACATTAATACGTATATATCCTTAAAGAAACACAGATAAATTTTTTACGTTTTTTCAAAAGAAATAACGCTATGTTTTTTTCTTAATTATTTTTTCCCGTTATATATTCTTAATTACAGATTTATGATATAATGTAATATTTATTCCGGACCTAGACAGGATACATAATGACCATTCACGGCTTAAAGCTAATATTCTTTACACATTCGGTATACATGTAAATCCTAGCCGTTAAATTGACATTATATACTCTGCTGTAATACGAGAATAAAATATTATATGGTTTGCAAACCTGAAGAGATGTAAATATAAATATAAACAAATTCATTGGTTTCAACTGAAATATCTTATACGTAAATGGCATAAGTCATTGTCTAAAAGCTGCATGGCTAAAATAAAGAAAACATTCAGCCCTTTTAGTTGCGTTGGCAACAAGCGTTCTCCTCATAAATATTTTAAATAACTTATTTCCCTACAAAGAATATATTTCTTCTAGATAATATTGCAACGATCCTATATCAATTAATATACATTTATTGACTTTGATATAGGTTAATACCTGGTTTTATCAACCCTGAAAAAATTATATCCACCGAGCCAAAGGCGATATTATTTTTGAGGTTTGATAATAAATATATTTAAGCTTTGAATAATATTTTTCATGAATATCTGCTATTTTTAGTGAGTCGTCAAGCACTACATATTGTTGTTGCAGCAATGCAAGAAATCTTAATGTTACAGTTTTATTGTTAACAGTATTTGTTATACGTATTTGTACATAACTTCCTTTATCACATTTGATTTTCTAATATGCGTGATTGCTATTTTAAATAGTGGACAGTCGATTTTGTCGGACATGTTTACGTTCATGCTCAAGTAAAATCATTGTGGTTGAGATTTTAGTTTGAAAGGATATAACCTCCGTCAAGTGTTAGTGTTTTATGTTTATATCTAATAATTTTGTCAATTCTTCCCGCGAACAAAGTTTTTTTGTATAAATTGCCCAATTAAAATGCATTGAACACGGATATTTATGTGATTAATACAGTAAAATGTTCCAGTATTTGTCAACATCTACGGAGTTATAAATACGAGTATAATTAACTTTTCGTTAATTGTAAGTGCATGCAACACTGTATTTCTTTGTGGCATTTACAAGAAAATTATGAGTACTTTCTACTTGTATGATATATTTACGACGTCTGTAAAGCTTTCAGGCATAAAGTTAAATGGTTCATTTAATGAACGTAAATAAGTTTGCTTGCTCTTAAATGAATGTGAAAGTTAAATGTGTGTTAAATGCGACCGGTTTTTTTTAAGTATAGATTCTTGAAACATCTAATTGATTCAACTAACGAAAAGCTCGGGGACTTTTATGAAAATTTGATCTCCGCTGTAGTTATATTTTATTTTATTTTGTTTGTTTGTTTATTACATTGTTTTTAAAGGACACAAAGTGAACACTCCATCTATCCTTCCGTAGACTGATACCACTAAAAATCTTTTTAAATTCATTTAGTTCTACATGTCTATCTCTGGTAAGATAAACGGTAAGCTTTCAATTATCTATATTTAAACAAATTCGATGCATAGTTATCTGTACATGAAACTAACCAATAATCCATGAAGGTTTAAAGTAATTTTGAAGGGCAAATTTATATTATTTTGGACTTGCCAAAGTGTTTTCATCTATGTATTTGATAGGCAATCGTGTTTAAATAAAAATTCTTTGTACATCGACACACAGACATATCAGACATATCTAAACATGTCTCATGCATTCGTTAGAACTAAGATATTTGTAAAACTAATTAACATGTTATGAAAGACTTCAACGTGTTAAAGGCGCCATGGCTATAACTTAAACTAATAGACCTTGTAAATCCGTTGGATGCTAGCTCGCTGCTCATAAAACATTAAAAGTCATATTTGCACACCAATTATCTTATAGTTAACAACACTAAATGGTATTTATAAATTTTTATCTCATTTTGCTCGTTATATCTGAGTAATATACTGTGTATGGGCCTGTGAAAGTGAATTTTGTATGTTTTTTTAATAATTATTATTCTGTTTGCTTATTGTCTTCTAAAGGAATTCATTTATATATACGCTATAAGACCAATATCGTCTGAAAAAAAAATTGGAAATAAGAAGGTTGAACAAAAGTATTATTCTTTAAACAAAATTGGAGACAAAGTTGTCGCATAATGAGCTACTGTTAAATTACTCATTGTGTTTTCGTCATGTATTTTTGAGTGTTTATAGCCGCAAGTCGAAAAATGGACTTGCAGTTACAAACGTTAACTTTTGTTATATTGCAAGCATTTAAAGGAAAAGCACAACACACCACGAGATCATACATTTATAGCTGACATGATGGCTAAAGGTTGCACCTCAAGTTATTTTTTCATAGGTGGCAACACAATGTCATTATACGGTAAAAGATAATGACACATTCGTAAAACGTCAACAAAGAATCTTAAGCTACATATTGTAAATCATTAACATGCATTGGCATGTCTAATGTGTAGAAATTAAATAAACTAAACAACAAACAGCAGAGAAAGACTTAATAAAATCATGACGAATGCTGCAAATTAATTAATACCACACAAAAAGTATATGCAACAAAAAGTGTAACATTGTTAATCGGAAACCTACATAAATGACGAAAACAATGCATTACAAGAGAAATTGGCATTTAATAGCACATTGAATCTTGTAGAAATGTGGCGATGTGGCATTTGTCTGCTCACCAAATGATATTACATTCATTTTTTAATTGAGATATTCCTTTGTTTCGGACAATGTCTATTCATTTCTTTCAATTTTATGAAATTGTGTTTACTTTTACCAAAGATATTTAGACAAATTATATGCGTGTTCACACACTCAAGTTTTGCTATCTTTATATATTGAGTATAACTCGTTAAAAACAAAGCATTTTCTGTAATGTGACTTAAAAAATGTTTGCCTGAGTGTCTGACATGTCCTGTAGGCTTTCATTTATATACACTGGCAGAGAGTTCGTGGCAATTTAAAAACCACAAAAACTGTGTTTAGAGCAAAATTGGAGGGAAAATTGTCTCATGTCGCTATACCTTAAAATTACCGTTCAATTGCCATGTACACAAATGAAATGTCAACTTTTGAAAACATGATATACGAATATCAGATGTTTCAACACTATTTAACATTTATATCCAAGGCAAAATAGGTTATAAGATACATCGTCAGTTTATGTCTTATAGCTATCAATAAAGAAGTCATAAATGAGTATAAAGGACTCAGTGAGAATATAACATTCCAAAAATATCCATGAGATCTGTGCAAAATTCACTGTAGCAATGTACTGTTATAACGAGAAAGACATTAACTTGTTTTTATATGTCTTATTACTGGAGTTAACTAAGCAGACATAACTAATCTATTAAGAATTTAACCACATAAACGCGTAAATGTAATTGCATACAAAACAAAGATGCAACAATAATTTCGTATAATATTCAAATATCGCAGACCTACATATAAAAATGTACCTTGTAAATTACTTTACTTTTCACTTGTTTCCATTTCCATTTATTTTATCTACTAGATTTTGTTACTTCCTTTTATGTAAAAGTATGCACCTTATTGGAAAACAGGTAATTCGTAATTCTGCGAAACGTATATAATACATACATAACACTGATATACAAAATAAAGTTATTATAGGAATTCACCGGATTTGTTTATATACAGGTAATGTTTCGAAAAATTTCACTTAGCCTAAAAAGATTAAATGACTGGCAAGTATCCAATAACGCGACATAATTTTAAGAAAAAGCTGCACTTTAATGTCCTGCACCTATTTTAATTAAAAATTGTAATTACTGAAAAAATAATGCATAATTGTATTAATGAAGATTAATGATTTACTTCTTTGTGTCAATGAATGCTACTTTCAGAGAGCCATATAACTTTATGTGATTAAGGTTTCATCGCCTTATCTTGGGGTAGTCACTTTTCTTGTGATTATTTTTTTCCATCTATAACAAGAGATCATATTATAGATCACATAAAATCTTGCATTATGATTAGATGGCAAGGCGTATTCATCAAGCTATTTATAAACTAAAGCCTTATACATACAGCATATTTTTACCCCGAATGCAAAATTTACGCAATTGCAAATGTCTTACCCGGACGTGTTTTAAATGAGGTAAATATGATATTTTTTTGACAAAGCAAGTAAATTGAGAAATAAAACTCAAATATCAGCGATAGAAGGGCATGCCGGGGGTTGGCTAAAATGTGGGTATAAAATGAAAAGATTTTTGTGTGCCATCTAATAACGTGTATTAACCGACAAAAACAACAATGGAAAAACATGATCGCAAGCGCAATAAACGTAAAGAAGACTGCGCTAACTGTATCATCATGCTAAACCTGCAGTCATGATGACTTAAGTGACAGTTTCAATTACTTGTTTTTTTTTTTCACTTCGGTAAACCTGTTACCTCCATACATCAATTTTACCACCATGCAATCACCATAAACGGAAATTTAATTTAGTGCTTCGCAAACCATTACATTCACAGTTCCCATGTTGATGATACTATTGCGTATTTATTGACCTGGATGAGAATATTTAAGTTTTCCGATTTTTATTATATTTAATGGTCAACAGAAATAAGTTTTTTTTATATAAACTTTTTTATACACCCCGAATGCGTTTCGAAACGTCATGGAAGAAGTAACGATGGTGTACCACTAGGCAAAATGTTACTTACTGTCAATATATTTTTATTTGATCAATAATGACATAATTTGACAATTCCCGTGCGCAATCCTGTTAAATATAAACCTATTTATTGAAAAATTATTAGTTACATATTATGCGTTTACATAAAAACGTATATTTTGTCCATGAAATACAGATACATTTAACACGTTTACAAATATTTACATATAGATTGTTAAATATTCTTAATCAAAGATTTAAAATATAATGTAATAGTTATTCCGGTCATAGACAGGGTATATAAATACCACATTAACGGCTTAAAACTTTTATTATATACACATTATCTAATATATAATATTATATACCCTGCTCTAAGACCAAACTACAATATAATATGTTTTTGGTTTTCATACAAGAAGGGATGTAAAAATAAATATCAACAAATTAATTGGTTCAACTGAAATATCTTTTACGTAAATTGCATTAGTCATCGTTTTAAAACTGCATGGCTACAAAAACATTCAGACCTTGCAGTTGCGTTGGCAACAAGCGTTCTTCTCATTAATAATTTAAATATATTATTTCCCAAAAAAGTATAATTTTCGTCTAGGTGATAATTCAAGGGTCCTAAATGAATGATTAAATATTTGTTTAATATTTATCACGAATATCTGCTGCTTTTAAGTGAGTAGTCAATAACTGTATATTGCTGTTGCAACAATGCAAGAAAAGATAATTTCACAGTTTTATTGTTAACAGTATATGTAAGACGTATTTGTACATAGTTTCCATTATCACATTTCATTTTCAAATATACGTGATGCTATTTGATATTTTTGAGTGTGAATACCGTCAAATGTTCCAGTATAAGCCAATATCTACGGACTTATAAAAACGAGTTTATTTACTTTTCGATAATTGTAAGTGTATGCGACACTGTATTTCCTTGTTCACGTGGCATTTACATGAAAACAATTATATTTACTACTTGTATGATATAATTATTATAGTTACGTGATTTGTATAGCTGTCAGGGATAAAGTAAAATGCTTCATGTAATGAACGTGGTTACATTTTAGCCTAAACCAGTGATAGATCCTTACCGATTAAGGTGAGCCTAATACCAACTGACTATGCTCACAGATCAGGAACGATTCTACGATGTATACATAGAAGTGGCTCTACATTTCTTAGTAAAGTCATAGTCTCTTCAATCGGTAATATTTAAACTATCGGTTCTTGAAAAAATCAAATTGATTACAATAAGGAAAAGCTCTGGACTTTTATGAAAATTAGTTTACTTGTGTATTAGTTATGATATTTTATTTTATTTATTTTGTGCTTACTAAATTGTTTTTTATACACTGAGTGAATACTAAATTCGCTCATCCGTAGCCAGATAGCAATAAAAATCTATTTTCATATAATTTTACTAGTGTATGTCTGGTTAAGATAAACAGTAAGCTTTCGCAGAATTAACTGTGTTTTAAGAAATTCGATGCATATTTATTTAAACATGTAACTAAATATGGATCCATGAAGTGTAAAAGAAATTTTGAACGGCAAATTTATTTGGACACTTGCTAAAAGTAATTTCATCTATTTATGTATTGGTTAAGTAACGGTTTTCAAATAAATTCATTGTATATCTACATACAAAGGAATACCTAAATATGTCTCATGCATTATAACTGAGATATTTAAAAAATTATTAAATCAAGTTATGAAATATTTTAACGTGGCAACAAATTAAACAAATAGACCTTGTATAATTGCGTTGGATGCTAGCTCCTTGCTCATACAATTATTAAAATTCATATTTACGCACAAAGTACCGTACTTTCTGGAGTATAAGCCGCTATTTTTTACCTTTGAAAGTTGTCCTGCGGCTTAAAAAGCAGTGCGGCTAATATGTGTATTTTTCCTATTAGCAGACGGTATCCAAAAATGTATGTTTTTGGTTTTTGGTTGTAGAAAATAGATAGATTTGCCATTGAAATCGTTGTTGTTATCACTGAAGATGTACAAAGCATTTGTAATAAAAACATTTACAGTTTTATTATTGTCTTGTTTCTTGTGTATTCATATCTATTAAACATCGATGTATAACTGATAAAGGGAGATAAACCTGAGTTTTGGAACTTCCGGTTGAGGTACTGTAAAGGGAAACGAATGACATTAAAAAGTAATGAAATATAAAGTTATCATTTTTCATTTATTCATTATACTGATGCATAATATTCATAAATAACGATTATAATACAACGAAACTAAATAAGCTGAGTCATAACTCAGAGCACAAAATTCAACAATACATTTAAGCACTAACAATAAGTTAATGTCCGGTAAAAAAGCTTCACATTCAGCAGTCGGAAAAGCCATCAAAATCTTCATCTTCCGAATCTGAATGAATTAACTCTGAAATTGCTGAAGGCAGGAGATTGCAGAGTGGTACGTCGTCTTCATCGGATGACAAGTCACTTGCTGCATCATTGGTGTAGGGATAAATTTCGGCTTTCCTTTCCATGCATTCAGGACCCACGTTGCAACTTCTGACAAAGTTGCCTGTCTTAGGAGGCCAGTACTGGTAAACGAATGTTCTCCAGATGTCTTCCATTGTTCCCATTGCAGGCGCATACCAGTCCTAAAAGTTCTGATGTCAAGAGGCTGAAGTAGTTTGGTCATGCTCCCTGGAATAATCGCTGGCGTAGTATTCTTGGCGTGGAGGATGTCTTTGATGTCATCAGTGATGTGTGCCCGCATACTATCCATGACGAGAAGTATCTAATATGTGACAACAATACATTTTGCTCAGCAACGATTTATAGTCCAGTTTTATTTTAGTATTTATATACTGCACAATTGAGGCAAGGTTGTCGTATAATGAATGAGCTACTGTTAAATTACTCATTGCTTTGTTCTTCATGTCAATTTGAGTCAATTTGCAGGAAGAAGATAAATTGCCTGACAGCTTTAAAAACACGTTTTCGTTTGCTAATTTGAAAGAAATTCAAAAGAAAAGCACAAGCCACTACGAGATCAAAAATTTATAGCTAAGGACATGACGGCTACGGGCTTCATTGTAAGTTCATATTTCACAGCTGGCAATGAGAGGTCATTATACGGTAGAAGATAATTAAACCGTGGGAAAACATCTCACAAAAAAGCTGTAACAACAGACTGTAAAATCGTCAACATGTATTGGAATATCTAATATACAAGAATAAAATAAAAAAAACAGAGACAGACTTGACAAATCCATGACGAATACTGGAAATTTATAGCACACACAAAAGTACATGCAACAAAAAATGTAACATTGTTAATCGGAAAACTACATAAATAAGGAAAATGGTTAGGCAAATTGGCAATTTTCTGCTCTCCAAATGTTATTACATTCAGTTTTTTATTGAGATATTCCTTTGTTAAAAAAAACTCTACTCATTCCATTTCTCAAATTGAAGAAATTTACTAATTGCATAGATATCTACACAAATCTGTATTCTGAACACACTCATATTATTAATTTTATGTATAAAAGAAATAAAATTGTATACATTATAGATTTGTATGTAAATTACAAAATAATATATATAAACTACAACATAAATCGACGAGTTGGTGGCTAAACACCGTTTTATATCTAGGACAAACATTGTATCAATAGGTGAAATAAATTGGACGAAAGAACTTTACATTTTGAATCAATTAAAAATTATTGCTTGTTTGTTTGAATGGAGTTTAACGCCACTTTGACATACTTAAAAAAAACTGATCTAAGTAACCTTCCACCAAGACCTGTTGTGCTATCGATTTGTTTCAAATATCTTTAACTGTGATTTGGAAATACTGTTGTGCGTAAAGGACTTTCTGTCAAAGAATGAAAGAAGAAAAACTGCCATTTTTCGTGTATGGCTGTGTTTCATGCACATTTGTCACTACAACAATTCGCATTTCTATGTGAAGATGACATAGAACATGCATTAGTGGCTATCAAGAAAACATTCCTTTGCCTGTATACCCTTGCTCTAAACGTTTACTAAATTCATGTATTTCAACCTATACTATAGATATTACAAAAAATAAAAACGGCTGTAGTTCTCCATGTCAATTCTGAAATTATTTTTACATAACCAAAATAAAGGTAAATTAAATACTAGTTTTGATTGTGTTGGGACGCCGACACAGAATGTCTACCGCAATTGCCACTATAATGTTCAGCATATGGAAATACCCCAAAATACAAATTTATAACAAGATAATGCAATGTCCTATCTTATTACCCCGCTTCCATGGACATGACAGCCATTTTGAAAATTCAAAAAATGGATTATAAAACTTAAGCCACCTTTAACATGTGCCCAAAAATTATATTGATTGGACAATGCACTTTAGACATACTGTGTTAACTAGATTTAGCAGAAAGCAAAAGAAAACAGGATGGAAGAATAATAACTCAATACTTTTGTGTTGGGATGCCAACACAGAAGTCGCCCAAAATCCCCATGGATAGTATTACTTTCAAAGCAGTACATTAAAATATGCCTAGAAATAACATTTTGTTGAAATCTGACAAAGTTGACATTTTCATGCAGTAAAATGGCACTGATCTTATCACGTCTGTGAGAATTAATGTGTGAAACATCAAATTTTCGCGTGGCTAAATTTTCACATAATGTGCGATCGTCGTAAATTCTATAAACGTATACCAGTGCAATAATTTTCCGATTGGTAATGCTTACAAAATTGATTAAAAATGTCGCTATGCAAAGGATTAGACATGCAAATCGTGATAATAAACCCTGCCAGTCAAAATTCTTCTTACATTTAGAACAATAATGGGATTTATAGAAAATGACGGTGTATACTGGTAATATAACTTATGTAATGTGATGTATGTGATAAACAACACCTAAAATTATTACACAACTATTGCTGTGTATTTTTACAATTCAAAAACATAATTCTTCCAAACTATTTACATCTGTTAAATTAGGATTGTACCGATTTCTAAGAACTATTATTTTTACTATTAAAAATAACACTTTTCAGAAATCTATACAATTTTAAATTTGGTATTCTAACACAATATGTTATATGGACCAATTAATAGAACGTATACTTGAATTACTAAGTCACACATATGTAATTCTTCGAAACTATTTCCATCTGCTAAATTAGAATTGTACCTATTTTTAAGAACTATTATTTTACTATTAAAAATAACACTTCTCAGAAATCTATACAATTTTACATTTGGTCTTCTAACATAATATGTTATATGGGCCAATTAATAGAACGGATACTTGAATTACTAAGTAACACAAATGTAATTCTTTGAAACTATTTCCATCTACTGAATTAGAATTGTACCGATTTCTTAGAAATATTATTTTACTATTAAAAATAACACTTTTCAGAAATCTATACAATTTTGGTCTTCTAACATAATATGTTATATGGACCAATTAGAACGTATACTTGAATTACTAAGTCACACAAGTGTAATTCTTAGAAACTATTTCCATCTGCTAAATTAGGATTGCACCGATTTCTAAGAACTAGTATTTTACTATTAAAAATAACACTTCTCAGAAATCTATACAATTTTAAATTTGGTCTCCTAACATAATATGCTATATGGTCCAATAAATACAACGTATACTTGAATAAGTAAGTCACACACATGCTTTTAAAAATGAGATTGTGTCATAATGTGTTTGGTTAAGTAAGTTCGTGTACTATTTATTACGTAGTCTGTCTACACTGAGGTTATGTGTTTTTAGTCTCACTGCGGGCAGCGTGTACTAAGCTTCAGTCTTAATTGACACGGATTGCCAGTTTTCCTAGCGCAGGTAGGAGGTTTTCACCGGGTACTCAGGCTTCCTCCCCCAATAAAAACTGGACGCCAAGAAATAGATGAAAAATTGCTGAAAGTGGCGTCAATCACCATTCAAGCAAACATAATGTGTTTGATAGCAATACTTTAAGAGCTATTTCACGTATCCTTACTTTTTACATTTAATTCGTTCAATGTGAAATATTTAAATACAAACAGGCGTCATTCTGCAAGGTCTGGCATCAAATGTACCACTTTTAAAACTCAATTCATGCCCGAGCTCACAAAGAAGAATCTAGTTATGCCTTATAAACTTGTTAAGGTTTACAACGCATGAAATAAACAAATAATATCAAGAGTGGTTTTTAAATGATAAATGTTTTGTTAAAAGCTACACTGCGCAAACATAAAAAAGTATGATTTGTACGATAAACAGAATTATCCGGTCCATTGGTTTTAACATTGACTGAATATATTTGTCGATGCAGGTTTTTAACTCGTCCGGAGCACCTGAGTGCACCAATTGTTTTTATTGGGTTTGGGCTACTCTCTTTCTGTGTTTTATGTTTTTGTTTTGTGTGTTGTTTGTCTATATCTGGATTTGAAACTGTCCCTTGGCTTGTGGCTTTTGTTGTTCGGTCGGTTTTCTTTGCTATTTTCTTTTTAAATACCTCTTACTGAGAATCATGCTACAAACCTCACAAAGGGAACATTTTTTCATTAAATTTATCTACAACTATTAGACGGTAAATGTTATGTTGTACACGCAGTTCATACTTAAAGTACATACAGTTAATATATATGCACTATAACGTGGAAAATATAATTCCGTTTTGTAACTGCAATTCACTAAACAATTAATTTGAAATTTGATCGCTGTAGTTACTGAATGCCGTCATCTTTGTTTACACTGGTTACACCTAAAGTAGGTCATCGTCATTAATTCAAAAATAAATTTAGTAAACTTTAGTTTTCAAAAACTAAATTCCCGTCGAATTTTCCAGCGGACGTCATTTCTATACATCAAATAAAAGTATTTCTAAATATGTAAATCGTATGAGAATTATAAAGTGTCATTCACACTTTGTGATATACCTTTTAACGTAACTCACATTCATACTATTGATAATTAGGGTAATCATATGTATAAATACTTAAAACTTGACGTTTTTAGAATAATGAGAGATTTAAACTTGTGTAATTTGATATATATGATAAAAAGTACTATCTTTAAAAAAGATAATCGACGCACTTAACTACTAAGAGATGTATGTAAACTAGAACAGAAACTGAACAAACAACGATACGAGAAAAAAAATTAACAAAAGAAAATAACAAGAAACATTAACGTTTTCTTTTAATAATGTGTGTGGGGGAGGTAAATAATTAACTTGCTGCGAAATGTATCCAAGTAAAATAAGGTTATAATATAAGAAGTTTGCTACATGATGTATTAATCATGGACTTTTTAAACATGTCATTAAACAATAGGGCATTATCAAAAAGAGACTTTGTAATTAGAACTCCATCTCCTATCTGCACGCGAATGACGACGGGCGAAAAGAAAGATGAAAGGCATTAGTGGCTTTAAAAATCATAGAGCTAATAATAAACATTTTTAAATATACCCAATGATAAGCTATTTCAGAAGTTAAAGACGACAATGGTAAATAACAAAATACAACCCTTTCTAATTTTGTTCTTGCAATGTAGCGTATATAATACTCGAAACAAGTTTTTTATTTAAAAAAAAATTTCATAAGCAAATATGTACTTACTGAATATTACTTGATGCATGCATCAAGAGTTTGCTATTTTATTAATTTGACTATCTTTTAAAATGGGAACTTCAAGGTAAAATATTTTAATTAGAATTGTATTAACATGAACACCAAATGTCAATTTAATGCTATTTAAATGTGAATTAAAATCTGTGCTTTTCCAAAAAAGGGGAGGGGGAGAGATAAATAATTGCAACAGAACCATCAGTGAATTTTACTCTCAATTCTATGGGCTGTGTGTGTATGCTATAGGGACGAAATTATTCAAAGGCATGTCATCTTCTCATACCAAACCACACGTAACTTTTCAACAAGGTAACTTGTGGTTCGCAAGAGATTCTTTGAATTAAAAATGTCAATGCGTTAAATTGCCGGGCTGCATGTCCGGATTCAAAGAATATATAAGGCACAAATTGGACTGTAGATTACGTCGTTTATTAGGGCCCCGCCCTATAGTGATCAGTCTGTCGGTCCGTGCGTCCGTCCGTCTGTCCGTCCGTCCGTACTTATATCGTGCCCGGGCTGTAATTTTTTTTATCTTTTGAGGTACGCTTTTGATATTTGGAACGTAGGTAGATAATATCACGGCGATGTGTCGCATACCATGGCTGATTTCTTGACCTTGAACTTTGACCTTAAGGTCACATTATTGCTTTCTGTATGGAAAATTCATGTCCGGGCTGTAACTTTTTTATCTTTTGAGATATGCGTCTGATATTTAGAATGTAGGTACATAATATCAAGGCGATGTGTCGCATACCGTAGTTGATACACATTTACAATAGCATTCTCCTAATTAAGGGTCAATAAAGAAGACGTCGTTCTGTTGCTTGAGTTATGTAAATAGTGTTCAAACCCGCAACTGATTTTGTAAATACTGAAATAACAACAATGTTTTTTTTTCTAAACTCAAAATGCAACAGAGTATGGGGGGGGGGGGGGCGAATGTTTTGTGATACATAATTTATCAAGCAATTTAACTAAGTACCATTTATTTATATTTGATATTTAACACTTTGTAACTTACCCTTACAATCTTTACTCAACCCATCGTAGTCACATTTAAACACTAGATGACGCTTCTTACGATATAGATGTATATTATGTCATTCATCAATAATTCATAAACGTCATTTTGCCTCTATTATTTGTAAACCAAGGATTTGGAATACACATAATATGATAACCGTACGAATAGCTTTACATCTTTTTTTTCGAATAATCATAACGCGTTATTAATTTGTATACGAGTCGTCATCCAATCACAACACCTGAACATGTTACCATAACAACGTTATTGTGTAGACGTTTTGATTGGATGTTGGATATTAAGCAACGGAGAGTCTATAGAATATAGCGATGTAAAAGTTGTTTGTTAGCGGAAGGAATATACACTCATGCGCTTTTGGAATGTGATCTTGTAATCGAGATAGAAATGTTTTTAATGTTCGTTTGCTTAATATGCTGCACTGCACTTACCATTGTTTCTTCTAAAATGTTTCATATGACGAGTCATACAATTTTGAATAAACTGAACAAATAAATATGTACCGTCAGCCGCTTTTACATTTGCCTCGAAAATTACAATCTTCATCATGCTTTTAATGGTTTTGCAACGTTTTGATAAAAGTACCACTAACGAAAATGTAAATAGTTTCCGTTAAATATCCTTCCATTTTTCTACATTAATAAATATTTTCAACAATATGGATTTATCTACGGAGAACAGCAGATTCTGTTGATATCTCAGGCGTTTACGCAGCTAAAGCAACTAGAAGATTATCCCCGAGAAAGCTTAATTGCCAAAAACAAATCGAAGTACAGAAAAAACCACCATTATGATTACTTTACTTTCATAGATAACTAAAAATACTGATGACTTGTCAAAATTTACACTGATGGCCGGTGGTATAATAAAAAAAGACTTTTAAGTCATCAATAAAAATGTTACCCTAATGAAGGTAATAAAAAAAAATTTAAACACCGATGCAACTGTCAAAAAAGACACAAAGTAAAGTCCGAGAAACTGGCATACTCCAGAACTAACAACCAAAAATATAGTAATTACAGCAATGACCCGGTACAGGCATTTAAAAAAATTGATGGGTTTAAACCAGTTTAATGGCATGCCAAACTTCCCGCTTCCATTACTGTATTAGTTCAGGCCTTTCTTCCTGTTGCCTTTTGCCTTCAAGAATCCCACCTAAAACGAAGTGATAACATAACATATCTTTAAAAAACTACTCTATATACAGCACATATGTAGACGAGAATGATAGAGCTGCTGGCGACTCTACCATTCTTGTAAAAGATCAAGTTCTAAATAGCCCTATAGATCTCAACACTGATCTTTAGGCGGTTGCTGTTATAATATCTTTAGACAAAACAATTACTTTATGCTCTGTGTATATCCCTCCGAATTCGTCATTAAATTTAAACCAGTTAAAACATCTTACTTATCAGCTTCCGGCACCTTATATATTACTTGGGTACTTCAACGGACACAACCCTTTATGGGGCAGTAACACAATAAACGATAAAGGTAAAAATATTGAGGGCTTAATGAATCAGGAAGATCTCTTTATGTTTAATGATGGAACCAATACCTATTTACACCCTGGGAATGGATCATATTCGGCTATTGATCTTACTATAGCAGATCCTTCTCTGTTGCCCGATTTCTCATGGAAAGTTCATGACGATCTCTGTGGCATTGATCACTTTCCCATTATATTGGAATCTTTCAACTCTTGCATCACAAAACGAGCCGCTCGACATAAATTTAACAAAGCCAATTGGCCTCTATTTGAACAACTCTGTATAGAGCGACTTAACTCGGATGCCTCTGAAGCTATTTCTGATCCAATATAAAATTCAATGAAACACTTATTTCAATTGCTGATGAAACAATTCCTAAGACCTCGACAAATCCAAAACATCCTAGTAAACCATGGTTCGACGACAGCAGCTTTGAGGACGCCATTAAAGACCCAAAAAAGCCAAACGACGCTTTAATAAACACCCAACTCAAAATAATCTTAACCAATTCCGAATCTTTCGGGCGAAAGCTCGCAGGGTAACGAAACAAAGACGACCCACCTCTTGGCGTAACTTTGTTTCTAAACTTAATAACCATACCCCTATGAATAAAATTTGGAACATGATTCGTAAAATTAAAGGTAAAACAGTTAAGCAAATCTCCATCATTTAAATGATGGACAAGACTTGTTAACATCAGAGTCAGATATATCTAACAAATTGGCCGAAACATTTGCAAAACACTCGTCGTATCAAAACTCAGAAAGAAAAACCAAAACTAAATTTCCAGTCAAAAAATTTAGAAGATTACAATACACATTTTTTATGGAAGAGCTAAAAACTTCTCTGAACAAATCTCACGATACAGCATGTGGTCTAGGTGACATCCATTATCAACTTCTCAAACATCTGCCACAATCTTCTCTCCAATGCCTTCTGAATCTTCTTAACAACATTTGGGAAACGTGTGACTTACCATCTATTTGGAAAATAGCCACTGTTGTGCCTATTCCAAAGCCAGGAAAAGATCACTCTGAAGCGTCCAACTACCGGCGTATAGCTCTCACAAGCTGTCTTTGTAAAACCATGGAAAGGATGATCAACGACCGCCTTGTCTGGTTTTTAGAATCAAACAACCTTCTATCCAATATCCCAATGTGGATTCAGACAAGGGCGAAGTACCCTAGGTAATCTGGTGCGTTTTGAAACCTACATAAGAAATGCATTTGCCAAACATGAACATGTTGTGTCGATCTTTTTCGATCTAAAAAAAGCTTACGACACAACATGGAAATATGGTATTTTAAATATCTTTTTGATATGGGGTTGAAAGGTAGACTTCCTAACTTCATTTCAAATTTTTTGTCTGATAGGGAATTTATTGGGTAAAGAGGTTGTATTTTTCTGGATTCCCAGCCATGTGGGAATCCATGGAAACACAGTCGTGGACAGGGAGGCAAAGGCTGCCTTAGAAAATGACATTATTAACTGTAAAATTCCTTTTACCGATTTTAAATTATATATTTTTAAATACATTCTAATCTATGGCAGCGTAGTTGGGATCTCGAAGTTCATAATAAACTTCATGAGATCCAACCACTTTTGCACATACATAATTTTAAATCTTGTAGAGGTCGTAGAGACCAAGTGGATTTCAACCAAGGGTCGTCATGGACATACCAGGACGACACATATTTATATTTTAAACAATGAACCAAGACCCGCATGTGTGCTATGCAACTGTCCATATACCATCAAGCATGTCTTGATGGACTCTGTTGACATGGAACACATTCGGGAACGTTTTAATTCTGTTAATTCTTACAACAATTTATTTACAACTGTCTCTGGCGACACAATTTTACAGTTTTTAAAGGAAATTGATTTATACAGAAAAATTTAATTGGATTTTAAATTATGATATTGAAGACTTTTTATTGTTTTTGTTTTCTTTTTATCTGTATATATGCTCATATTATTGTATGAGACCACGTTTTAGAAAGAATGAATATTCTTTAAGTAATGCAATTAATTAAAATTATAATTTTCACGTCCTGAATATAGCTGAAATATTGCTTGCTGGACGTAAATAACAATCAATCAATGAATCCATTACTTATTATCTGAGCTGGTACGTTAATTAAAGTGGATAGGAATCATATACCACAGTCAGTAATATTTGTCTTTATCAGTCATCGCAGCACACTGTACAATTTACCTTAAAAAATAATACTGAAGTATAATAATGAGTGTTGTTTTAAGCCAAGTGAACGGAATACATTAATAATTATAGAATCCAAAAACCTGATTTATTTACTAATTCCGCTCTTTCGCAAACTTCCTGTGAAGTTAGACGCATGTTTTCATTTTCGTTCCGGTAACATTTGTTTATCTCGTATTGGTGCTATATCTTTTTTGGGCCTCTATGAAACTAAAGAATTAGGTTAAACCTGTTGCGATTTAACTTTATTTCCATAAAATGTGTTAGTGGAAGAGTGGTTAATGTAGTTAGTCATCTACTATTAAAAAGTTATTCTGTCAACATTTAGGTTGCGGGTTTAAGTCTCACTCCCGGCAGGATTGTAAGTTTTCCTACAACAGGTCGGGTGTTTTCTTCTGGGACTCTGGCTTCCTACCACAATCAACACTGGACGGCACGACATTGCAAAACAATGTTCAAAGTGCTTTAAACGCCATGTAACAAAAACCATTTCTATAGTTTAATAATGGCAGCTAAATAAATAGTTTGGTAGCAAGCAACCATGCTCCCTAATACTATATAGTCATCCTAATAAACTAAAAAGTCCTTTAGTAAATTATTTTGAATTATAGATACTTCAGTGCATCAAGAATCATTATCATTGTAAACTTTCATGTGTCATCCTGTCGTAGGTCCTGAAAAAAGCTGAAAACAAAACGAGTGATAAACAATGTGAATAATCATTGCTTGTTTGGTGTTTAGCGCCACTTTCAGACATTAATCAATTAGATCATGCTGTCCAGTTTTAATTGGGGAGGAAGCCGGAGTACCCGGAGAAAAACCCGCGACCTTCGGTAGAAAAATTGGCAATCCTTGACAATTAAGATTGGAGTCGAACGCAGGGCACGCACAACCTCAGTGATGACAGACTACGTGATCAATAGTAGACGAAGTACCTTAACCACTCGGCGACCGAGGCCCCTTTAAATTGTACTAAAAATTAAATTTGTGTAACAACTGGAAGTTTTGCATAGGGACTAGAGATGAAGGGTAGTGACCTAGAATTTAATTTATACCATACACAAAAACACAGAAAACGTTAAATTTGATCCATTCAAACAGATGCCAGGTTTTGTGATTCATTCACCCTGACACGTCTGAGTGTACGTCTAGTGAGCTGATTAACACATATCTTCAAGAGGAATCAAGATTATACAACATGAGATATTATATCACGGACCCTATTTCTCAAACGTGGATGATAGCCTGGATATACGAATGTGTTATCACAGCGTAAATTGAATAATGACTACGGAAAATCGGATACAGAGGAAATACATCTTGGCCGAGAAACAGATGTTATATCGGATATAATTGACCATGGTATTATATTAGGTCCTATTTGGCTAGATTTGTGATCTAAAACGAAGCACTGGAATGGTGGATTTCATTTTCCGTTGCAAGAAACTGTACATATACTCATATTTGCATACACATTTACTATGTTATGCTTTGATGAAGATATTACTCTGAGACTTAATCAATAGTAATAACAGTTGTAAAAATCTCTTTTGCTCATATTTTATTAAAACACTTATATTCTGGGTCTCAGACAAAACAGTTGTGACAGAACGGCAACCAGAAAAAATTATACCATGTTTTATGAGCTGTCTTAGAAAGCTGGCGTACTCAATATGTCCTACTTTTTTTATTTCAGGAGCTATCGTGTTTAAGAATAATATAGAATACAATATTATGTTTTGGGTGGAATTATGTGTTTTTCTCGGAACAATTAAAAACTTCACTTTCGATGTAAATACACAAAAGAGTACCACAGAAACAGACAAACCACAACTTAAAATGTTGTTAAGTTCAGCAGTTGCAATTATAATGTTCAGATCTACGAAATCTACAGAAGATATATTAAAATAAATACATATATTAAAGACATGATCTGTCAAATTTTATATTTTCTGAATAACGACATTTACGTCATGTTAGTAGCATATTTTTTTCAACAAACTGTTGGTATTCCAGTGGGTATTAATTGTGCTCCATTCTGCGACAAGCTGATGTCTTGTCCCTGACTAATGCTAAATTTGGGGACTATTTGCATTCAAACTACTCTAGCCAGTTTGAAATTAGAAAAATTAATAAATAAGTGTTACTGTTCAAATAAATGTAATATTGGCAAATATATAATTACTTGCGATTACTCCGGTATAAAAGACAGTACTATTTTTTCGATACATAATAGCAATGAAATATATTCTGTCCAACCTACGTGGACAAATTATATTATTATTGACATGTACATGTACAATTGTAAACCTTATACTGAGCAAGCTATATATCGCAGATACAGGTATATTATTTTGTCCGTGATACATATATATGTAGCTTATTTTTTTCTGTACGCGAGCTGTCTTGTTTTCACATGCCTTGTGAAACATGTTTAACAACATATTACATGTATATCGAAAAAATCAAATACTGTGCATACAGATATATTATACGGTCTGTTACTGGTAATTGTTTTATCTTGTTGATTATGTTCTTCGTGAAATGCATTTACAATTACATGATATCGCACAAACTAAACAATGTAGACACTTATTATATGTTGTTTGTGAAAGTCATTTTTCATTGTACTGGTGTAGACTTGTATATCCTGTTGACTGTCACAAATGTGCTTTGAGTAAATACTAAAACATATCATGACATTAAATTCAACTATTTATGACAAGTAAAATTCATATTTTATTTGTTCTATAAATTGTAAAGGGTTAAGTTCAAAAGAAAAACGACAAAGATTATATATGTGGATGAAATATCAGAAGTGCAATATACTTTTATGCAAGAAAGTCATTTTGAAGTTAATATAGAAAATCAGTTAAAAATGAAATTAATGGGTCAATATATGCTAGAAACGGAACTTCACAATCAAGAGCGTGTCAATAATAAAAAAATAATCTGACACATAAAATAATAGATAATTTTAATAATGATGAAGGGCGCCTGTTGCTAGTAAATGTGGAAATCGCTGACAATATCTATACTTAAGCAAATGTATATGCCCCACACATACCTAAAACAGAAATATCTTCTTCAAAAAAGTATAAAAAAAATTATGGAAGAAAAGAGTTTAGGTCTTGTTATCATAGGTGGTGATATGAATGATACGTTAATAAATGCTGACACTAAATACGTTAATTAAAGAAATAAAAAACATGTGCATAGTCTTCAAAACTTAATTAAAACCCATAAACTAATTGATATTTGGAGAGAACTGAATCCATAAAAAAAAACCAATTTACATGCCAAAGAAAAAATAATAGAAATGAGGCAACTTGCATTGATTTTTTTCGAATTAGTCCACAATTAAGGCCACTGATACTTTAATCTGATATCAGACGTGCAGTTATCTCCCATACAGGCCATCAGGCAATATCACTTAAAATTAAAGAAAGGCCAAAAAAATGGGGAAAGAGGGTACTTTGAAATAAACAATAGTATTTTGAAAAATAATGCTTATCAAAATATTATAATTAATATTATAAAAAATATAATGAAAAATCAAAAGTGCCACTTATATAATTACCAGAGATCCTATGATACTATGGGACCTGCTTAAAGCCTAGATAAGAGAACAAACCATTACATTCCGTAAAAGAAATGCGAAAACTAGACAAGGTGAACTCTATAAGCTAGAAAATAAACTGCAAAAATTCAATCAAAAACTGAATGACGGTAAATCAGAAAAAAAATTATATATTGAAGGTGAAATTGAAAAAACAACAAAAAAACTAAAAGAATTATATGAATCAAAAACAAAAGGGGTCAAATAAGATCTAGAATTAAATGGATAGGAGAAGGTTAAAAAAACATAAAATTTTTCTTAGGACTAGAAAAGTCTAGACAGGCAAAACAGACAATAGATGCTTAAAAGGATCAAAATGGAAAAGTACATAAAGATACAACTACAATTTTAAGAGGGACAAACACTAGAAGGTTTAATCAGTATTGAAGAATGCACTGAATCACTATTCAAAATGAAATTAAATCGCACGCCTGGAATTGATGGTTTAGGTGTTGAGTTTTATAGAACATTTTGGAAAAATCTAAAATATCTTGCAGTTAATACTTTAAATGCATGTTACGAAAACGGGGAACTTACACACGCGCAAAAATTAGGAATTTTTTCCCTCATTCATAAAAAGATAATTACAGACCAATCACTCTTTTAAATGTTGATACAAAATTAATAGCATACTCAATAGCTCAACGTATTAAAACAAATTACAAAAATTATTAATGGTGATCAAAATGGCTATGTCAAAAATAGAGATATGTGCTATAATATCAGACAAATACAAGACATTATAGATTTGCAGAACAATTTAATATTGAAGGGGCATCATTATTTTTAGACTTTTCAAAGGCTTTTGACTCCTTAGAATGGGAATTTATGTACAAAGCCCTTGTAAAAATTTGTCTTTCAAAAATCAATGTTGAAATGGATAAAAACTCTTTATACAGATATAAAAAGCTCTATCCTAAATAATGGTTGGATATCTGCACCAGTTCAAATCATTCGTGGGATCAGGCAGGGGTGTCCGTGCAGTGCAATAATTTTTATAATCGCTGTTGCAATTCCTGCATGTAGAATTAGGGAAGACACACACATTAAGGGATTTGAAATAAAACTAGATGGAAAAACACACAGTTTAAAACTAACACAACTAGCTGATGACACTACTCTATTTCTAAAATCAAAACTTGAAATCACTAAAGCAATTAACATAATTGAAAGTTGTGGCTTACTTTCAGGGATTAAACTAAATAAAACCAAAACAGAGGGCATCTGATTAGGCAAACAGAAACATTGTCAAGAAAAGTTTGAAAATATAACATGGACAAATAATCCATTAAAATGCTTGGGTATATATTTTGGCCACAACAAAAAAGAATGTCAAAAACTAAATATTGAAAAACAGATTCAAAAATCCGAAAAATTATTAAATAATTCGAAAAAATATGATTGGTAAAAAACAGTTATAAAATCACTGATAATTCCAAACATAACATTTGTAGAGGAAGCAGTTACATCAAACAATTTAAGAAAATAATCTGTGACTCTTTATGGAGTGGAAAAACTGAAAAAGTTAAAAGAAGTGTACTATGCTCAGATAGGTCAAAGGAAGCTTAAACATGATTAACATAGAAATTTACATAGATTCAACTGAAATAGGATGGATAAAGAGATTAATATTTGCAAACTGGAAAATAATTCCAAGATTCTATTTCGACAAAATTGGTAAAAACTTTTTAATTTTAAAACAAATATAGAAAGTATAAATTCCATACCAAAAGTAAATCAGCTTCCATAATTTTATCTAGAAATTGTTAAAACATGGATACAAATGAGCGAAACAAAAATTGCAGAGCCTTATAACTTTAAAACAATAGGTCAACAAGTAATCTGGGGAAATAAATTAATAAAACACAAAGGCAATGCATAAAATGCTTCAAAGTTCGGTAGATAGCAACATAATATAAACTAATGATTTATGACATCAAAATGGCTGCATCTCAGAAAGTTATACTCTAAATAAACTCAAAAATTAAAAATAATTGCATTACAGAATATCTGCTAGTTATGAAAGCAATACCAACCTCATGGTTGCAAAAAATGAAACAAGAAGACTCCATAAAAACCAAGGTTAAAATTAACACTAACATGCACATAAATAATATTGATTTACAAGATATAGGGAAAAACAGGTACAAATATTGACAAGTAAAGAAACTGATATCCCTACTGGATTTTCAAAATTGAGCAAACTTTTACAAATAAAAAACATGGAATATATAATTCTTAGTATGATGACCTTTGTTTTCAAACACCTAAAAGAAAACAAGTTAGTTATCTTCAGATGGAAATAATTAAATTTTATACTTTCTTGCAAATTATTATTATATCAATGGATAATTTATACAACCCCAAAATGTACTATCTGAAACATCACTGAAGATTATGAACACATGTTCATAAAATGCAACTACTTGCAGCTGTTTTGGCAAAAAATCAATCAGCTGTTTACCAAACTTAAATTGGGTAATCATATCTGAAAAATGTCAAACCTCATGTTTTGATATAAAATACATGACAAGAAATACTATGATCTGAATTACATCCTAAACCTAATTTTATACTCAGTGTATAAATAGAACCAAATATCTAAACAAAAACTGAAACTAATACATATATGATTTGTAAAGCTGAATTTTTGACCAGACATGCTCTTATGAAGGCAAGGGAAATTACTTCAAGTCCCTTTCTTGAAAGAGTGTCAAAATATTTATGATGCAAAGAAAATATTAATTGCTTATAATATATATTATGTTGAGAGATAACATTTACTATTTGCTTGCCTGCTTCCTTTTATTTCCTAATTCTCCGTATAAACGGAAGAAATTCGAATCAATGTTTAAGTCAATACTGTTAGTGTTAATAACGGTACTTTAACAGTTTTCGTGAGCAGCGCTCACGAATGTTTTAAATCTGAACTATAAGGTGCCATGTTTAGTAATAATATTTAATAGAATATACTAACATTATATACCTACCAAATTAAGAACTGTTCAAACTTTCAAAAAAAAAGATCTTTTTACATACTCGTGGTGTATTCCCTACACGAAAATAATGTAATATCTAAAATAAGACGGAAAAAATTCCGCATTTGATCATTCCTGTTTTCTTTTTTTTTAAATATATTTTTATTAACTAATTATGTTTATTACATGCTGCAATTGTATCATACTAATATTTATTTTTTCTATGTTACAATAAACTTTAATCAGATAGCTAGCAATATATGGTAACTTTGGTGACTGCTGGATCACCAAAGTGTTTGTTAACAGCAATGTGCAATATGTCGTTGAATAAAAAAATTAGACACCATCAATACAATGAGGTCGGCCTCTTACTTAGACCTTCATCTATAAATTAACTTTGGAAACAACTAAACTTTAAAATACGTGTGATTTATAATTTCTAATTGCTTATATCGTCGTATTTAGCGTTTCTTGAAACAGCAGCGTTTGATATGATTATCAAGACTGGTGTTAAACTTCATATTATGGATGGGTATGTGGGTTGCCGAAAAATCAATGGTTTAATGTTATTACATTGGGAAAGAGACATACTAGACCTTCAGATCAGGTCTTTTGATTTTCAGGATTAAACACAGTTTGCTACTCCGGGAATCGCAAGTGCCGGTGTATTTTGGAGACCCGTTTTTATTGCTACTTAACTAGTAAGCAGAAATCAGACAGATGTCTAATGGAACATTTAGCTGATTCTGTTCTGAAACCTTAATTATATCTTTACATTTAACTTCTTTGTTTGAATACCTTTTGAGACAGAAATACGAAACATGTTCAAAACACTAATACCAAGCCATGGGATACACAACAAAACAAACGCACATACAAACTAAAGCTAACAAAGTAACTCTGATATATAAACAGTTCATACATTTAGAAAATATAAAATTGTTAAACAAACTCTTTATTACTCCATTTTCCATAACTTGGGAAATACAACATCAAATATGTGCTGAATACCATTATCAAAGATGCAAGTGAAGCAATATACATCAAGCAAAAGAAAGATATACCCATGCTCTCACCTATGCAATATGTTTTGCCAGTCATGTCGCTTTTGAGGACGACACATAGCTCATAGGTTGTACTAGGATAACTCTTCATCGACCCAAATAATGGACTTACGAAGACGAAGAGGTGTAAAAACAAAATTGATTGATAAATTGATAAATGAGTTATATCTGTGGGTTTTTTAACATTTATCTTAAAATTGGTCTGATTTTTATTCTTGCACAATAACTTTCAATGACCTGACGCAAAATTAATCATAAGGAAATATTAGTTTGACAACAAATATGTTTGTGCCAAAATCGGTTCCGGATTTTTTTTTCATTTCACTCTTTGTAACTATTCAGCATTTAAATTTTTAATCAAGTAGAGAGATGAGAGTACTAATTACTGAGCGTTCTTAAACAATTTTGTATTTTCAGTTTGAAATTTACAAGCCTGGTTTTGGACGACTACTTAAAATTACCTTCATGCTGTTGGAATATAACAAGTCCGTTGTGGATCTTCAAAATAAATTATCTTAAAAATCTTTTTCTCATGTAAACAAATAACAAAAACTGTCAAAGATTACAATGTAATTATTACTACCGCAGTTCGGGGGTTCTTTCCTGGTACTCCGGCTTCCTCCCAAATAAAAACTGGACGCCATGATATAGATAAAAAAATTGCTGAAAGTGGCGTTAAAACACCATTCAAACAAACAAACAAACAACATAAACACAATAAAACTGAACACGAAGAGCTAAAACTAACGAATCGCTATGTTAGACAAAAAGTTGAGTACCATCATAAGATTTTTGACCACTTGCATATTCAACATATTTCTGCCACGGTCTTAAGGAGACATCCCATAACTGCACTATAACACTAATACAATACAACCTAGATTGTCCACAACAGCATGAAGAAAACAACAAACTATCTCATTACCTCCAGTGATCATACAGTAAACCAAATTAATTGTTTTGCAATAATAAAACTAAACGCCGCGAAATTGCAGAAAATGCTTAAAGTGTTAAAAACCATTCAAACAAACAATCAGAGCATTTTTTATTTGGTTGTTACTTATCATTTTTACATGGTACAGATGTCTATAATAGTGGTTCACATACTTTGGCACAAGAGTTAAGTTGTTTGCACTATGCAAATATTTCCATGTCAATAGTGACATTTAAAGTATTATGCTGATTTATCCATTCCGTATCCCGGTTTATCCCGCAATCACTACATTTGCTGTACAATAAAGGAGCGGAATACATTTCGGCAGTGTGGGATAAAGTCCCCTGGTTCCCTTATCCTCTTGTCTAAAGATATTTAGCATTCTGTTTTGGTTTATGCCATGTTGTCAAATACGAAGTGCACATTGTTAATGTTTTTAGCAGGTCGGGGGTTTTCTCCGGGTACTCCGGCTTCCTCCCCCAATAAAAACCGGACGCCATGATATAGCTGAAAAATTGCTGGAAGTGGCGTTAAACACCATAAACAAACAGACAAACATAATGTTTTTTATCGATGTATAATGCATTTTAGGATTGCAAGACAAAAACAATATTTGTACATTGTCAAAAAATATCAAGTTTATTTGTACTCTCAGCGAAACAGGTAAGAAATGCAGCTTCTTTTCCTGAATGTAGCTGAAATACTGTTAACTGATTGTTAAAAAAATAATTTAGAAAATCTACTTTGATCTGAGGGAAAATAAAACAATGTAAACAGTAGTAATACTAAATATGTTACCTAAATTAGAACTTTCTGTCAATGCCAAAAACAAAGAAAAACTGCAGGGTATATGAACGCAATATAAGGTTGTAGATATTGCATTAAGCAAGAGGCTCAATATAACTTCAATTTTATGTCCAATAAGTAAGCAATAGACATTGATTGTTTGTTTGTTTGTTTCATTGTTTGACATTTGTTTCATTTGTTTGACATTGATTCAGTCATTGATATTATAATATACGACAAGGTTTTACCCATCACGTGGTATCCATGACATACAAAGAATAACAACATTATGTCTTGCTTCCTTGACATACACATATCGTTTGATAATTTCACAATATCTGCTTAATTTCAAATCGTATAGTATTAGTTTATCGTTTATAAGTTGTGGACCTAAAAACTATTACGTGTTTTGTCCCTTTGAATGAATAGGCTGCCCATATCATCTGAAATTGGAACAGTATGATTAAAAATGGTTTATTTCGGTTGTTAAATTTATTAACTGTATGGACAATAGAACCTGATAAATATGGTTTGCATATGTCACTATTTATTTATAACTTTTTAAAATTGTATTGACACAACCACATTCAATATTATAGGCACACACATCTACAGTTTTATAATAAAATAAGATGGATACAAATGTTTCAAATACTCGTTGGACATTGGCAGAATATCATTCAATCAAAATTTTTCAAATTATGAAATATATTAACAGTTAACAACGTTGACTTTTTCTATCAAATTATATGTCAAAAGAAAATTCTTATGCTTTATTAATGCAATCAATTTTACAATATCTTAGCTCGAGAACAAGCATACCGGTTGTTTGTTTTCACGACAAAAAAATTGATAACACAGAAATAAAGCGGTTTATAAATAAACTTTAAATATAAGAAAATATAACATTATCCAGTTTTGTGTACACATTCAGCAGAACAGTACGGTAGCACTGTATTTGTTACAAAGTTTATATAACGGTCTTCAATCGATTCTTTCATATCATATTTTTTGGGGCCATGCTGTTCAATATGTTGGTCATATTAAGACAAAGGTTGCTTTGCTCGACTATTTCATTGATACTAAGGTGACAAAGGTTATCGCTCTTAAATGTTTGCAATGTATGAATTGCTGTATCATCAGCTGGACCCACAGTATCATCAATTTAATATTATAAGACTAGTCTATGTTTTATCTGAATTTTATGTTCCGGAAGGTTTTCCCTTAATGAGAAATGACGTATCGTAGGACAGACCAGTGAATATATGTCACTGAAATGAAGAATATTTTTATAACGGCAGTTGGACTGATAACTATATATCTTTGCATATCTATCTTGAAATATGAAATAGAACATGTACCACTGACATTTATTATATATTAAGTGCATTCGTTATAAAGCAAAGAATTAAGAAAGATGCCAACACTTGCAAGATACAGAACAATATCCTTACATGTTCTTAAAATGAAATATTACATATGAAAACACACACCACAACAGCACTTTATTGCATTCAACAACAAAACACAATGGTTTAAAAAATGATGTTAAATGTTAACAACTAAAGGTTTAAAGTATTAAAACATAGCTTCCAAAAATATTGCCTTTTAATTTTATACACTTTTCAATTAAAATGAATTAGAAACTATGTTTTGCTCGAACACCTTTAATACATACCAACTTATTAAAAACTATCTAAATCGAGTAAAATGATATACAGAAATGAATCGAAAGTGTGCCTGAGTGAACTGCGAAACGGCAAACCGGTCTAAGATAAAAAAAAATATGTCTTTCTTAACATTATAACTTTAACCTTGATGTTCAAATTATTAAAATAAATATGTTTGATAATATAAAAAACAAATAAAACACATTTAGATGTTCAAAATAAACTTTGTATTCAAAAAGGGGAGACAACTCAGATAAGGAAGGAGGAATTTGTCGTGCGCTAAATAAAGTCACGCAATCTATATGTGAATTTCTTATACATCTAGTGTACAAAATATCTTCGCAAAACAAAATTATTAATGCAAAAGTAAAACTTAGCACACAAATGTAGAAATTCATATCAGTTGAATCTTACTTTGGAACAAGTATAAGGCTTTCACGAAACGGTAGTTCATAAAACAGGGTGAAACTAGTCGTTTACGGTATGACATGACGCACGATCGTTAATTATAGTGATTGTTTATTTTTGAGGGCGACACAGTTTTTTATTCTGTTTTGAAATTATTGTACAGTAATTTCATATTGCAGAGATCAAACGAGAATGACATAAGTGCACACAAATTCACGTCGAAAATGTTTTTATATGTTTTCATTTCAGGTCAGTTCAGACAGTCAGTTAGAACAGCTTGTAAAGAAACGATTTACACTGTTATTAATAGAAGTCTGCTGTAAAAAAACATGACAAAAGACATGCCTTAGGTGGTGAATGCATCGTGTTCTAGTCCAACATTTGACAAAGAGCCATATATGACAAGATGTGTATTTGGCCCCTAAATTTATAAAAATATTGAGCTTATTTTATGAATTAAAAAATAATATATGTTGAATTATAAGATAGTGTACCTCACAAAAAATGTAAGCATTTTTTTATTTGTCTACAGTTACATATATTATTTCTTTACCAAAACCCCAATAAAATATACTTTCGTGATAAATGGCTATTTTCGCTAACGTTCACGACAATATTTTAAGATGAGCGCATATGAGAACATGTTAGATATTTCAAGTAAATGAGCCTTCCAGCCTAAGCAACGTTTAATTTTTTTAAAGATGTTCTTAACTGCGCTCATACTAAATTCTTGAAATATTTAGCTATCAGAAACTAGAAAATCGGTTGTTTTCGTGAACCGTTTTTACTTTCGGTTTGACGTTACCTAGGAAGCAGTTGGCAGACGACATTTTCAGCAGCAGATATGCAGATGTAATTCCACAAATTGCTTTTATTTATGGCTATATATAGGTAAACATGGTTTCCGTCTAGGTTTTAACAAAAAGTTGAAGAAAAGCTTAACCAACGTAGACGATGCAATGATCATAGTTGTTTCACTACTGACCCCCCTCCCCAATGGCCATATGTTATGTAGTCACATTCTACGAATTTAAGTAAATCAAATTGAGTAAATTAAATAAAACAAATTGCAGATAAGTACCGCTGGAAATATAATTGTGGTGATTTACATTCCACTGAAAATTAATTATAGATCGGATGCTTCTATAATAGTACGATCGCCATGTAAATTACAAGGCATGCACAAGTGAATTATTGGTTCACGTATTCCAAAGTATTAAGTTTACTTCCAACCTGGCACAAATAAATCAATTTATATTTATTTTTATAATAATTGTATTTATTCTCGCATTTTGAGGCATCTAATGTACAAAAGTCACAAATCACGTCCATATATCTATTGTAAACAAACTTGGTTATTTCCCTTACATTAAAAAAAAATAATAAAACTTACAAAAAATAGTAGATATGCGTCTTTTCCAAAGAAATGTGAAATAAATTTTGTAGACTACAATAATTGTAACAAAAAATTGGAATATATAGCAACAAATTTAGAAGTTAGCAGTATATTTGCAAATTATCAGAAAATATCAACCCCATCTTATACAATTTAGTCAGATTTTATAAGCTTAGAATCATGGTGTAACATTCATTCTTTAAGTGAGCCTCTAAACAGAGGTTTATAGCATATTTCAATGTGAATAGTAAACATCATAAATTGTTGATGTTTTAAATAAGCAGGTGCTGCTACTGAACATGTCTGGAAAAAGATACCCATACAGCTGGAGGCCTGATAAAAACTATACATTCATGTATGCACGTACCCTTCCCCCAGTTCCCTTATCTATATAGCACAAAATCTGGTTAATTGTCGTGATTGATTGATGGTGTTTAACGCCACTTTCAGCAATTTTTCGGCTATATCGTGGCGTCCAGATTTTATTGGGGGAGGAAGCCGGAGAAAACCCCCGACCTGCGGTAGGAAAACTGGCAATCCTTGTCAAGTAAGATTAGAGTCGAACACACCCTGCCTGCAGCGAGAATCGAACCCGCAATCTCAGTGTTGACAGACCACGTGATCAATAGTAGACGAACTACCTTGACCACTCGGCCACCGAGGCCCCGTTTATTGTTGTGCATGTGGCTGCAAAGAAATGCATTTTCTGCATCTTGAATCCTCAATCTATCTCACAATCACAGTGCTGCATTTATAAAAAAAAGTTAATACTTCGACCTTGTTGCAACTTCATACATATTTTGTGCACCACTTAGCAATAGTAAACATACTCAGCTTGTTTATCTTTCAATGCAACTAACAGTAACAATTCAAAGATGTGTTTTTTAAGAATTAACTCTGTATTTCCTCTATATTCAAACATTTAATAAATGCAGATGTTGCCAATGTATTACTCTCCACCAAGTTGTTATGGCCAAAAATTCCTGAAAGACATAACAGAAATCTTCAATTTTCTTTTTTAGATCTCTCTGATGGCTTAATCAATAAATTGTTGTCTCTGCAAGAAACGCTGTCAGCTTAACAACAGAAGACGCTGTTTCACTGGTGTTCTTAGAAAGTACCTAACATCAGAATTACAACGCAACATCACTGATTCAGATAGACTTTGCTCCAGATGCACAAGCAAGATATATAAGCAATCAAAATCAACCATTACAATCCGTTCTCGTACAGTTGATACAGATACTTTAATAGATGAAAATAATTGTAACACATCCAAAACATTCTTCACTTCTCCAAAATCAATCAGACTACAAATCAAATCAGCACCCAGAACACACAGGTATTGCATTGTATGTAGAAAACAATCCAGTCAGCATTGCAGATTAGTTACTTTATCATCTAAGCCAGAACACAAGCATTCATTGAAAAGGGAATTTTTATTACCCACCATTGCCGCTGCTGTAAAAGTCATTTAGAAAACAAATTTTTTTCATCTGAAGCATTAAATACATTACAGTGGTCTAAAGATTTTGAATACTTTTCCCGGACAGATATTTCCAAGCTTTTAAATGATATAAGAAAAATACTGAACACAACATCTTCCAGGCTGAACTTTGATATTCCTGCTCTAATGACAGATGAAACTTACTATAACTTAACTGGAGTAAGAAAAGACCAATTTATTGACTTAATTAGTTACATGTCAACCATCAGAAATACTGGGGTCCGATCCGTACGAACATGTCTTGGTGTATTTCTCACAAAACTAAGAGTTGGTCTATCAAACAATGTGCTCAGTATACTGTTTGGACTTAAGATATCTCAGGAGGTACAAAGAAGTATACATGCTACAAGAAGAACTTTAATGGAAACTTTTGTGCCACATACAGTTGGTTTTCAGCATATTACACATGAGAACTTCGTTGTTATTGCAAAAAAATTGTTCACAACTGATTTAAACCAAGCAGTGATAGTTCTTGATGGTACCTATCTGTTTATTCAGAAGAGTAGTGACTATTCTTTTCAGCGCAAGTCATTCAGTATGCACAAACACCGACCACTAGTTAAACCTTTGCTGATAGTTGGCACTGATGGTTATATCTTGTCTGTGTTAGGTCCTTATTTTGCAGATGGTCATAATAATGATGCCGCAATTACAACTCATGCTATCACACATAATATTGAAAATGCCTCAGAGTGGCTGCAGATCAATGACATATGTATTGTAGACCGAGGATTTCGTGATGCAGTGCAGTATCTAGAGGAACAAGGCTACGTGGTCCGAATGCCTGTGTGTCTAACAAAAGGTAAAAAAACAGTTATCAACTGCAGAAGCCAACTTGACACGATTGGTGACCAAATGCAGATGGGTTGTCGAAAGCGCTAATGCAAGATTAAAACAGTTTCACTTCTTTGCAAAAGTTATACCAAACACTATGATACCAAGTATTGGGAATCTTGTCAAGATTGCATGTGGTATTCTCAACAAGTATAAATGTGCATTATCTCGTCAGCCAGAAAATGAGGAAATAGCTCAGAAAATGCTTGATCGGTTTACACTTGAGAACCACGTGAAAACCTTTGTTGAGGAAAACAATCTTGCTAGACGCCGATCTGTATATACCCATTTAAATGCAGTTGATAATCTAGATGACTTTCCAAAACTATCCTACGACAGCGTAAGAGACATTACTCTTGGTGTCTACCAACTAAAGCAGGCTCCAAGCTACACAAAGCACACCCTTTCAGATTCCGGTTCTTATGACTTTCTACTCTGTAAAGAATACCCAACTTTAATTCAAGTTAAAATACAGTCTCGTCATTCAAAGGCACTAATCCATATGCTTTGGATCCAGTACAGCACTGATGAAGCATGTAACCAACCTATTACAGGTTGGTATTGCACCTGTAAAGTAGGAGCAAGAATGGTGGGATGCTGTGCTCATGTGTATAGTGTCTTGTGGTATTTAGGATTAGAGCGTCATAATAATAGTATAAAGTCATCCCGATTGTCTATCACTACTTCTGTTTTGAATGCCTCAGCTGCGAAGCCTGAAGACTTGACACCAGTTACATCAGCTAGTACTGAATAATAGACTTGAAGCAGTCACATTTTATTTATTAGAAACATTATTAAATGATTTCAAAACTTTCATACAAGCTTCTTTTTTTAGGGTAACAATATTGGATCTGAGAACATTGGGATAAGTTATGATTAACAGACATATCTCTGTGGCATAGTGGTTAAGGTAGTGAGTTATTTACCATTTATCGCATGCCTGTCAACACTTAGGTTTGGGGTTCGAATCTCATGTCAGTTAGGATGTACTTAAAGGATTACCAGTTTCCATATCGATGGTCGGGTAGCGTTTTCACCGGGCACTCTGGCTTCCTCCCCCAATAAACACTGTTATGTTGAGCAGTTTTTACAATACTAACAGTTGTGGTGTAACCTTGACCTATGACCTTGGAAATACATAGACTTATACCTCTTGACAGTGCAGTGCACCAACTTTGGTTATAAACTCTAAACACAAAAATGTGTACAGTGTGTCTTAAAGGAAATTCTCTACAAATACAAGCTGGGATTCGACCTTAACCTTTGTTCTGTGAAGTTAAAATGAGCAGGTATGCAGTTCTTAACAAGTTTTATACTGGCATATTTGTTATGCTTGTTAATAATGTGCATGTAAACACTGAGGTTGAGGATTTAAACCTTACTGTAGGCAGTGTGTGCTTGACATCAACCTTAATTGGCCATTATTGCCAGTTTTCTGCCAAGATCAGGTGGTACTTTAGACTGGCTTCCTCCTCCAATTTCCCATCATCCATATAGACTTCATGATATAGCTGACAAAGTGTTTAAAGTGGTGTTAAATCTAAACCTCATTCAAACAAAAAAATCAAATATGTTCCAACAAAATCTTTCAACAGATGGAATGTCTACATGAAATATCCACATTTAAATACGGTAATCAAACTTGTGCAGTGAGCTTGATCATGTGCATGTCAACGAGGAAATTAATATGCTCACTTTGTTGAATAACACATATATACATAAATGTAGATAATTCTTTTTAATGTTTCTAGTTTCGGACCAGCGCTTGGTAAACCCTATGTCAGTAGAAATACTATTATAAGTCTGTCTTCAATATGCATGTTAATGGCTTTAATAACCGTATGTGTTCAACCTACTTGTTTAAGCTGGAAAACTCCAGTTTCTAAGCAAAGTTGTTTTATTGCGTGTTGGTTTCTAGAGAGAAAACATTGTAAGAATAATGCAAAAAAATTAAGTAACTAAAAATTCAGCTATAAAAGAAAATAAAACTTTAAAATGACATAAAATATGTAAAATAATGTTTTTTCTCAATAAGACAGTATACTGGATTATTTATTTAAAAAATTTTTTAAATTAAGTAACTAAAAATTCAGCTATAAAAGAAAATAAAACTTTAAAATGACATAAAATATGTAAAATAATTTTTTTTCTCAATAAGACAATATACTGGATTATTTATTTAAAAAATTTTTAAAATTAAGTAACTAAAAATTCAGCTATAAAAGAAAATAAAACTTTAAAATGACATAAAATATGTAAAATAATGTTTTTTCTCAATAAGACAGTATACTTGATTATTTAACTGTTGCTAGGCAACGAGGCAAGTAAATGAACCATTCAAAATTTGCATTTTTATAAATGCAACACAGAGGGTCTATGGTGCACAGGTGCAATATATGAACAATTTTCTAATGGGGGCTGAAATTGGCCCTTATCATACACAGTCCTTTCTTCACTTGTACACTTTCTTTCACATTTACTAGGCTCCAAATAAAGTTTCCCCGTCAGGGATGACATAACGCAGGGAATCTTACAATCTGGAAAGATTTCGTAATCATCCTTGTCTCTTGCCTCTTTATATTTGCCATTACTTTTGATCAATAATTTCTGGATCTCAACTACCCTTCCTTTAATCATCTGTTCTTCAAAGATTTCTACGATGCTCCTTACAAATACATTTTTATCTTTGTCGTTTTTTGCATCTGTATACAAAAAGAAACAAGGAGGTCAGTATAACAACAGGTAAAGTTTATTTAGTTTCCATACACTACTACACAATGAAGTTGACCAGTTGACCATGTCGTGTTATTGGGTAAATAATTACTTCTTTTCTAAGAGGTAAAGTAAGAATGACGATTCATAGTTGACTTCTACAATTCGATCCCTAAACAGCATCTAGGCATGCTAACTTATTGTGAATAAGAGAAGCCTTCACATTGGTGATTGCAAGATTATGAAAAAAAAAGAAAGCATATAGAGCAGATAACCATTGTGTGTGACGTATTTGGAGGTTGCTATGCTCTAAAAGACCCGTTTGCAGATGTCAAATGAAGTACCGGTCATTAACCGAAGTGGCCGAACGTTTCTTAAGTCAATCAAAAGTTCCTGCAGACTGATCAATCTTAAATTATAAATTCATGTATTGTAAATAACTTGTTCTAGTCTTACTTTTTAAATGTTAATCACGCATTCTATTCACATAAAACACGATAAAAGTCAAACAGAAAATATACATTAGCAAACTGAGCTTACTCACCATAATTAATGCAATCCGACTCACACGTATAGGTTAGGAAGTCGGCCTCTCTGGGAATTCTTTTGAAATGCCTAAATTCCTCAAAATCTGGAAGTCCTCTAGCATCTATTGTGCCTTCTGATTCAGGAATTGTCTGCAAAAAGAAGAGTATATGATTGGTTCGTAAGGTCTCTCCAATCCATACTTGATGTCAACCGACCCACCAATAAAAAGAAGATTACAGTGTACCACTAAACTAACGAAGGATTTTTTACGCTAAATATACACAATACCGATCACCGAGATGAAACTGCCAAAAAAGACAATCCACAAATCAAAGTCCCACACACTGGCAAAATCCACAACTAAGAACCAACATAAGGCAACTACCTGGTCTTGATTTGGTACAGGTATTTAAAACGAAAAAGAGGGTAAAACCAGGTTTTATGGGATACCAAACCTCCCACTTCCACTACTGTAGAATGTGAGTTAGTGAGTTCAATATAATAAATAGGTATCATATACCACTAGTCACTAATAGGTGTATCAAACAATAATCGTAGAACGTTCACTGTACACTGAATTTAAAATTTTGAAAACTATCTGCAACCATATTTTCAAACGTGATAGAATATTTTTAGACAAGGTATTTGTACCTATAGTAAAACTTATTAAAGGCGCGGACTAGTCGTTCTTTCTTTCTTTAACCGTGGTTCATCAGTTTGTCCCGAAGAAATAGGTGACGTTTGGTTGGCAAAAATCAGTTTACTCGCTGCAAGCTTTTGAATACCTTATTGAGAAATATAGACACCGTTTGCAGGAAAAGCTGGAATATTGCTGCATAGGTGATGAAAATTTATAATTTTGAAATTAAAATCGTCTTGTTGGTCGTAAATCATTGGGCTAAGATGACAGTTGGTTACATATTCGAGGTGTAAGTCTAAAAATGATTTATATGAAATTGTTTCTGTGGTTTCGTTAATTTCTAGTTCTGAAGGATGTTTTATTCAGCGTATTGAGGGCTGTTAATTGAAAGGACATCATAAATATATATGTATATATTATATATGTAACATTATATACAAAGGACATCATAAATATATTTGTATATATTATATATGTAACATTATATGTAAAATCGAACTCACACAGTTGTAACACTAGTGCGTGTGTACTAAAGTGTGATGATGGAATTTTCGAAGCTAATACGTATTAATCTGACAATAATCTAATTCAGCATTCTGTATATATTATATAGGAAGAAAAAGTTACCTACTTAAGTTACCACCAGTCTTACTTGTATTATAAATAATTTAGGTTTGCAGGCTAATAAATTATTATTCTGTGGCTGAAAAGCTTCCAGAAGATTTTTTTGTTCAACATATTCACAGCAACCATCTTTGTTTTCCGAGTGGCATTTGATCAACCCCGGCTTTCCATAGGACATGACAATAAAGAGAACACATGCGTATCCGGGTCCGTAATTCTCCCTAGCGGCTGCAAATATAAATTTAAAAAAAGATCACATTCAGTTTGATGTTAAACGCCACTTTGAACAATTTTTTAGCTATATCGTGGCGTCCAGTTTTTAGTAGAGAGTGCCAGTAAAAAAACCCCGAACTTCGGTAGGAAAAGTTGCAATCCTTGCCAATTAAGATTGTGGTCGAGAACATCCTGCCCAAAGTGAGACTCGAACCCGAAATCTCAGTGTTGACAGACCACTTGATCAATAGCAGACGAACTACCTTAACAACTTAACTATCGAGGCCCAGCAATACAGATTCAGAGAAATACAAATAGCCCGAAGAAAAACTACAAACGAGAACGAAGTTGGTAAGCAAACAATAAATATCATGTGTGTGTGCCTCTTATCAGGCACATTTCAAATGACTCGTCAACATGTCCAGAACTACTGACATATAAAAGACTGATCATATTTAAGAGATAGATTTTCTGCAACAATGAATTAAGCTACAATAACGGCCCTCAAATTTCTGAATGGATATAAGCATATTCAACATATGTGCATTACGCTCGTTACTGAATTAATGTAATCACTAGGAGTTTGCATTGAAAATTGTTTCTTTGAATCACCACAGAAAAAAGTGCAATATGTTAACAAACATGTCAAACTTGAAATGCGGTAAACCTTGTCTTAATCAATAAATGGACGAAACTAACTTCAAAATTAAATGTCTATTACCTTTTATATACAAATCATTGAATTGTCGTTTGGTTAAATTCTTGTACACCATGTCTTCCTCATCTCCCAATGTTTCAAAGCCATACGCTTTCAACGTTGTCTGCAAATTTTTACAATCTGCTGAAGCGTAACTTCGTTCATTCATGAAGTTACATACAATTACTGCTTTTCCAACCTTCTGACATTTATCGTATTCATGGTATTTATCTACTTTAAATTTAATGTCCATTTCTGGGCTTCTATAAAAGAAATGACAAAAATCCTCTTTTAAAAGTTCGTATTTGCGATGTTGATTTCCTACTACATCTTCCAGTACGCCAACGAGCCAGTTTTCGTTTGGACATTACTTGTGGTAGCTTTTCTTTTCCCCAGCCAGAGTCGAATAGAATAATGCAATTTTGTATTTGATATTAATTTTAATGTCTTTAATAGTTACATTAAATATTTGAGAAGCTAATTGAATCTTTTTCGCTTTTGATATCTGTTTTTTTCTATTTGATATTCTTAAAGGAAAACAATTTTCTTATACGTGTTTCTTTAATTTTCTGTACACTTATGTCAATGCATATTCAATAACTGCTTTATTCGGGTATTAATATCGTTATGTCGTTATAGATAATTTTAAAAATGACATGATCATTGCAATATTGCAACTACCCCTAGAGAATAGTTAAATATACTTTATTGCTCTTATTATTAGTGTACATCATGCAACATAATTCAGTGTCGACATTTGTTTTTGTCTAATATTGAAAAATATAACACATTAAAATACGATTGGACATTTTAGCTTAGTCATAGGTAGCCTTCCCTATTCCTGGATTAGATTTTTTCATAGAAATGACAATGAGTAACTCGACGGGTGTCAAACTAGAGGCAATCACTGCTTACTCGTCTAAACACACATGGATTTATTGGGTTTTGGGTTTTGTTTTTTGTTGTAAATGTTTGTCTGAATGCTGATTTGTAACCGTTCCTTGACTTCCTTTCTATATTTTTGTTCTAACACTATTGAATAAAGAGTTTGAGCTGTTTTCGCAAGAATGTTTTTGTATCCACATTTAATACCGAAAAAAAACTATAAGCTAAAATTAAATGTGATGTATGCATTTTAGATTGTATGACGCATTTAATAGGTCATCAGAACTTTGCATTTTACCTCCCTTTGATAATAAAACGAGGTTGCCCCCACCACAATAACATAGTCACTGACAAAAGTAACGTTATGTTTGTTGATAAGTATGCATATTTTTGTCAATTGTTTATGTTGGTGTGCAGGATATACATTATCATTATCATGCATTGAAAATAAAAATCATTTAAATCCATTACAAAGTGAGTATAACATTAAAGAAAATCCTTCTATGACAAATCCAGTTTCCTTGTTAATTAGTGCTACATATTTACTTAGTAAATATGTAAATAAATCGGGTTGGCAGAAACCGTAGAGTGAGTTGTCATTTTGTTAGTATTATGCAACTTACAATAATTTGTTGTAGTGTAAAACTGTACATACTGGCAGAGTAGTGATAAGTACGTAGCATCTGATTTACTTCATATCAATTTTGCCAGATATTAGAAATAATACAAAACACTGTGGCAAGTTAGCAAAGGCAAAGTAGTCATATTAAAATGTAATTTTTACTTACTTTTTGGTATGTTTTTATTGTATCTTCAATCCACCGAAAGTAAATAAAGTAGGTAAATGTATTTTATTAAAGCTACCAATTCACGGAATTACCTGGTATATATTACTTAGAACTTTACAGGTAATATTTTTCATTTAATAACAATGATAGGATTCATAGGTCATTTCGAGCTACTCGTTTAAATACCATCGTTTATACATGTATGTCTGTTTTGCATATTGTATGCAATTTTTTCTGAATATGTGCCCGTTGGTTGTTCCCGTGATACATTTCTTACATATTAATATAATAATTTGTTTTGAATTTTCATGTGTATTTAAGTATTCAAACCTTTTTCTAAATAAGTATGAATGATCTATTGACGGAAAAATATTTTAAATATACGACTAAAATGTCCCGTATGGTGCATGACAATGAAATGACAACGAAACAAATTATCTTGGTTTAAATAAACTAAATAGAAAAACGAAGATAAATGTCTACAGTAAAAAGGTTGTTTTTCATTTTTAATAAAGAGCGTTAAAACATGTTGAGTTATGTTCAGTAATATAGAAAACATTAATTATGCAGTGGTAGATTTTTGTATTCAGCCTCCGACAGTTAGTAATTAATTAGGTTCGTGCAGTAGATATCTGTTGATATCTTATAATGTTTATACACTGGAAACCACAAACATGATCTAAATATTACTTGTTATTTTGAGCATGTGACCGACCTGTCACTAATTACTTCATTTATAGTTTCTTTCGTTTACGTTATTTATACGAGAAAATATTGTTTTAAACCGATACCATTTATGTAGTGTTCTACGATTTCGAGCCCGATGATAAACCAACCTGTACAAACTGCCGTTGGAGGCATTTCAACTTAACTACCAAATATTGCCATATCAGCTTTTATGTGAGCGAAACTTCTCCGTCAAGAAAGCACTGAGGCTTGAGATTTGACCATTAAAAACATCTCCTTACTCGTATAATTTACGAAATGGACTTTTGGTTGATTTCTGAATAATTTCTTTAGGATAAATGGGATCCAACAAGTCAAAAAAGTTACTAGTTTAACAATTACTAAATATCAAGAAGAATGATTGTTAGCAGTTTGTTTGTTGTTCCTCTTTCGTAAAACATGTTGAATTAATAAAACGATAAGGTATTCAAGAGCATGTAAGTTATATCCAGACGTCTTTGAAAGACTGTCTGCTGACAGAAAGGCTACATTACCAGTGTTTCACAGTGGCAAGACTTAAAAATTTTACGGTCGCCATAGTTTACCGTTATGGATTATTTGTGTCACAAATGAACATTGGTTTGTTTTCCGTTTGTAACCATTTTCTTTTCTTCAGAAACCACAGAAGCAGCTTCTTCTACATTATTGTCAGACTTATACCTCGAATAAATGATGAAATATTATACATTAAATTTATCATAACTTACCCATTATTACGTCCTTTGTATTATATGAATGATATAGAGTAAGAATCAAATCGAGTGGACTGTTCCCCAATAATGCTAAAAACGAACTGGTATTCAATTTTGAAAACACCTGTGTAAAGGGAAAGGATAAATTTTCAAATTTTGAAAAAAGAATATGCAAATCATATTTCGTGTTAATATTTATCTGCTGATCATTCTACGTGACAAAATGTAATATTTTTTTAACTTTAACTAAAATGCTAAGAGACAGACCTTTTTCATAGTTAGAGAAACAAAAATCCCCAAACAATATTGTTTTAGACCCTAATTAATGTAAAAACGATACGGCAATTTTTAACTACCGTTTTCGACTGCTAATACATCATGAAAGAAATCTAATATTTATTAAAATGCAACAAATCAAATTCCAAAAAATGATATCCAATGTTGGAAGATAAAAATCAAGTGACATATATGAACCATGAAAGTTTCTTTTCAAGGTATAAAACAGTAATATAAATTAAAGCAACTATCGTAGTTATCTGTATATATCACACCAAATAATTGACAATACAAGATATTGTTATAAACACTGCACTTGAATCAATTTCAGTTTTTAGGATGAAATACAACAGAGCCTTTTCACTCTACCTACATTCATTGTTCTATACATAAATAACTTGGTAACATGTCTTTCACGATAAGATGAAGGAAAAGATTTCAATAATATAAGAGTGTATCACTCACGTGTGACATAATACAGGTAAAGAAGAAAATACTATAGCAATGAGGATACCCTCACAAAACGTTTTCAACACAGTATCCATATTCTCTCAAATACACACAGTGTCCAAAATATAAAAAAATTTACTAAAACAAAAATGAAATGTCGCAGAAAAATATGTAGATTTTTTGTCATTCATCACTTACCGTTTAATTATAAAAGTATATAAATGTACTTTTTCTTGGGTCTGCATCCAAAACGGCTTCAATAATATACATCTTTAACAATTTTGAAACCAACGACAAATTAATTAATTTGCTTCAACAAAGCAAAATATTTGGCCATACTTTAATAAATAATCTAAAAAAATTATGTCAACTATGCAAATCAATTTCAAAATGCAGAGAATAAAACGGAATGGTCAATACGTATCAACAGGTTACAAACAAAATTTAGACTTCATACACGGTCATAAGACTGGAAATCAAACAAGAATTACAAATTCACGAACCTTTGATATACGAAAAGACGCAACACATTGACCAACCAACTAAACAAAATCACATTCCTGAAAAGACCTTATTTTGATCTGATGTAATGATGATTTGACTGACATGTCTGTCTTGGCACAATCACAAAGGCATGTGGTGGTTACATCAGAACCTCCTTACATATTCATGTAACAAATATTACTGAAAATTTGAGACAAAAACGACTTACAAACTCATATTCACCGACGCATATGAATGGCAAAAATTGCAAGACATGTTCAATGATACAACAAATGTTTTTTTTTACCAAGGCATCCCGTCATTATCCACCATTCCGTTATCTGTCTTGACTGCTGTAAAAAGTCGCCCACGAAGACCACATGTGTCTGGTCATGACAATCCGTGGATATTTTGTCAAAGTATGAAAGACTGTTACGCTGGACGGGTTTTAACCGATAACCAAGTATGACAACCCGACGTATTATCTGATTCGATATTAAGTCTTTTCCTTGAAAAAAGCTTTTTTATAATTTGGATTTTAAGGATTGTTTTCAATTTCTGGTTAGATTATTGGATATACGTATTGGATATACGCGAAGAGCTTTACGTAAAGCGTAAACCCACCTAAAATCGTCTATATCCAATAATCTAACCACAAATTAAAAACAATTCTTATATTTTTAATTCAATATTATGAAAACATACAAAACCAATATTTAAAAGTAGACAAATTATATTTGCAATTAACAATTTTTAGTGTCGTCACTAGATGTTTGGGAAAGAATCTATGTATAGTCAACGTCACATATTATGAAGTATACAATCAGTCAAAAGATGACATACCAAGTTAGATTATAAGAAATGAACAATGGTGCTTGATATTGAGTATTTAAAGGAAATTATAATTATGATTTGGAATGCGCTCAGAATGAAATCACGAGTTGCAGAAGTGTTCACACCTGGAAAGGCGTGTACAGGAAAATGCACTGCACTGCAGATTACCGGTGCAACAAGTTCGAAAAATGTCTACACTGTGGGAAAACTTGATGCTGTTTAGAACGGTTTATTCTGGCTATTCCAACATTTTAAATTGTAGAGGTAAAATGTTAAAAATTCATGCTAGAGTACCCAGAAAACTTATATAAACAAGGGATTATGTTTGTGTATGCTGTAAAACCATCTTATTTTATGATATTAGCCAAATTACAATCTGAGTATGACTTTTAGTTGATAAATTAAGAAAATACAGAATAATTTCATTGTTTATATTCAGCGCCGCAGCAAGGCTGAATGATGACTGTGTGACTATTTGGAAACAGTTCGGTAAAAGTGGTTTGAAAGGGGGGGGGGGTCGGGAATCCGGTCAAATCGGCACATACAAAAAAGACAATTCGGCACCTCAGAAAAGTCAAAACGTCACCTGGGGCGCATTTCTTTTACCTGAATATGAAAAATGTTTCAGTACAATGTTTCAAAAAACAGAAACATGTTAAGAAACTGTAACATGTTTCAGTTTCTATCAAAACAGTAAAAAAAATGGCTTGTCGCGCGATCTGTTTCAGTTTGAAACATCAATCACTTATGTTTCAAATGTTTCGATATCATGTTTCTGTTACAAGTAAAAGAAACAGTGAAACTTGAAAATGATTCAGAATCATGTTTCAGATTTGGGTAAAATAAATGCGCCCCTGTTAAATTATTTACTTCTTACAATGAAATAGTACCTTACCTGTTTGCCTGGGTTCGTTCGCTCTCTTTCCGTTATATAATTTTAACCACTGTTTTGTTTTGTTTATTTTTATAAATATTTTTAAATAGGCCATTCGTCCTATGTTTGAAATAAATTTAATATATGACATACATGTAAATGTACTGTAAAAATGTTATTTGACTACTGTTTTGTATTTTTTCTAAGCTAATAATTTTAATTTTTTTTAATGTTCATAAATTTATAATTACTAGTACACTTAAGACTAATTGCTTTTATGAATTTATCAGTCCAAACTAATCATTTTATTAACGATCAGAAATAGAAGTTAGTAAGTGATTGTATAATTAATGTTAAAATTGCTAATCAGCACAGACAGAGAGACAGAACTTTATGTTAAGTCGGATATATAAAATTAAAAACATATCTCTGTAGAGCCTTTATGCCAACAATACATATCTAACATTATTAATTAAATAAATCCACATACTCTAATTTTTATCATGAAACCTTATAACTATAATTTGGGGAAACTGACTCGCTATAAAGGGGCAGGTCGAACTGACCCAATACTGGGCCCCAGTCTGAGTGGGGGCGGCAGTATTAACCCAGTATTAGCCTTACTTTTCCTGCACTAGGAAGAAGCTCCAGAAACATACATGTTATACTTTTTAAAAGTTCTAGTTTCCTCCATTGCTGTCCTTTTTATATATATATATTTTTTTTTCATGCAAAACATTCAACAAACCATTCAGCATATTATTAAAACTACTGATCTGAGCAAAATTTGTGTTACCTTTTTTGTTCATTGCTTGGTTTCTTTGCGTTATTTATTTATTTATTTGGGATAGAGGTCAATTATGAAAGGAATGTTATTTGTATAAAATACATACAAGCATGTACATTACTTGAGCAAATATTTAAATGTAGACAAATTTATTATTTAATTAATGAAACCCTATGAGCAGGTATAAACAGTACTTTGGTAAAAGGGGTGTGCCTTTCTTAAACCTGAAAATAAGTTTTTCTAGCAGATTGGGACCCTGAAACTCAATAAATACTGTTTATTTTTTTATGCCCATCTATATGTCATCCACATGTCACACTGTATCGTGTCACTGCGGGCAAGGTGTACTTGACTTGCAATCTTAATTATAAAAAATTGACCGGTATATAGAACGAATCGTCCCCCTTCCCATCAACATGAAGCGAACATGGACTCCGAACCCCTGATTTGGGAGTATGTTTTTGTACATGTTAGTTTTTTACTCGACATTTCACAAGCATATAGGTTTTTCTGTGTTGATAATTTATGGCAAAAGAGATGTGGTCTATTGATGATTTGCTTATTGTTCAGCTATCTTCAGGACAGAAATATGGTCTATAAAAAAGAATGTTTACCGAAAATAATGTGCACGATAAAAAGAATAAAAAAAATATTGTGTACATTTGGGCCTCTGAGGCCGAGTGGTAAAAGGTAGTTAATTTACTATTGATTACGTGGTCTGTCAACACCGAGATTGAGAGTTCGATTCTCACTGAAGGCAGTGTGCACTCGACTCTTAAGTTTTAATTGACAAGGCGTGCCCGTTTTCCTACCGCCGGTCGGGGTTTTCTCTAGATACTGTGGCATCCTTCCCCAATAAAAACTGGACGCTATGATATATCTAAAAGTGGCTTTAAGCACCATTTAAACAAACTTTTTAATATTTTAATTTTGCACATACAGCTCAAAATACCGTCTCTTTCAAATTTATTGCAATTCAGTAAAGGAGGGGGCAGGATCTCGGAGTGTTGAGGTACTTAAATCAATCGTACAACTAATCGAGAAAGGGTTTTAATTTCTATAAAAGTGAGGTTCAAATCCCATGGCTATATGTTTGAACATTTCTTTCTGATGGACTGTAAAAAAAGGTTTTCCACCCGAGGTTCGTACGCCCGCTACGGTCTGCGTGCATGCTTTCGTTTTACATTGTATAGCCAGACCTCCCCCTAGAAACTATGGACAGTTATAGGTTGACCATTGGGAATCGTCCCAGCAATTGTTTTATCACTATATTTGATTCTCAATTTTTTAATTCTACCAAACAATAAGGCGTGCATACAAATAGGTGCAAGTTTTTAAAATCGCTCGTGGGGTAAAATAATATCGATTTTTTTTTGTAAACCAGTTTACTAAAATAACATGCCAAAAACAATTCTGCATCCGCAGTTGAGATTTAGGGAACAATGCCATGATAAAGCCGAAAATGTGGAAGTGGAATTAAAAACCCCATTTAAAGCTATCAAATTACTAACTAGTTGCAATTTCAAGTGTTTTTGTGACTAACATAACTTTCTCCGAGAATAATAAATAAAAAAAATCCTTCATAGAATTTTTTATTGTTTAATAAATGTCAAATCTTATTTGAGCACAAAATTAAATTTTATTCATGTTCCCAGCTCACTGGTAGGGGAACAGCAAACAGAAATATTTATAAGTATGGCCTTAGTGTCATTTTATCTTATCCAAATACAATGCTGAACTTGTTCGTTTTTAATAATACAATTATGTGAAAATTATGTCATATTAGTATATATCAACTTCAGGTTGATATACTTTTCAATATTAACATGTCGGCAAGTTTTTTTTTAAAATTGTGAATTTCTCTGGAATTTAGGAAAATGACATTTTATGACCAGGAATTCGGGATGTTCTAATTTTTGGATCGGGAATTCGGGATGATGACCCATGCTCCCCTCCCTCCAGTCTGTATTTATTAATTTATAAAAACGTGCATGCTTACCAATCTGTACTATGGGCACATACTCGAATTTAGGAAATTTCCCTTTATTCAGCGGTGTAAACGAATTGTACTGTTAAAATATCTTGCATTTATTTCTATAAACAAATTATTTCTTAATAATAAATAAACAGGTGTTTCAGCTAAATTACCGGCAGTTAAAGGACATGTTCATTGCCGAAATTCTGTATGTAGTACTCTATATATAGATGGTAAATTGTCCCACTATAGTATTTACACGCATTATGTTTATGTAAATTCTGTATGACAAAAAAGGAATTTAACACAAACTGTCATGTAGTGGTTTTTTTGTAACAACGGGGAAAATATGGGTAAAAAGCTATAAAAGGATTAGATCTGGTAATTGCTTTTAATCTCGTTTATAAGTAACTGCAATTCTAATTTTTTTCTATGTATTAAATGAATTTGTGGCAAAACCAATTGAAATCGTAATCAATTTTACAAGAAGTAATTATTTTATATTAATTAAGTATATACTTACCACTTCAATACGTATACCTCCATTTCTTCAACAGCTGTTTCTAGTGTTTTTTTTTGTTGTACAAGTTATTTCCCGTTATTGCAATACATCATTGACCGCGTGAACTTTGGTGACGTAAACAGCGGCTCCTTGACGAGTTTCCGCTGTAAACAATGGCTGACCGCTCAATGTTAATTATTCGTAGACACGTAAAAAAACCGTCACATGGCGTATAAAGGAAGATAATTATACAAAACCGATTGTGTGAATCATCTTGTAAATTGAAATAACAAATCTTCACATCAAAATGTAAGCAAATTTATGCATATTTATTTAAAAATCGCGATTTTCTGAACTCCAAAAAGTAGTGACCATGACTATAGCTTGTACAGAAGTGGTTCTGATTTCACGTTCGCTCTATCATGATCGGTCCATGATGATGGAGCGAAAGTGGATTCAGAACCCTTGACAATAAAAACTATTTAATACTAATAATGTCATATATAAGATGCAAGATAGAAGATATTTTATTACCAAATCACTGCACCTAATATTGAGCATATAATCATCATTAGAGAAAAATATAAATATGTACAATACAATAAGTTTAAGGGAAATAAGTAAAACTTTAAACATTTGTATGATTGGTAAAATTATAATAATAAAAATAATAATCATAATAGCAATGCAAATAATAATGAAAGCAGTTGTGTAAATTAAATTGGGTATTAAAACTAAAGGGGAAAGAAGAAAAAGAAACAGCAATTTCTCTTAGACCCATGACATATTTCTTGAGGAAACACACCGATCCTGTAATAATAATAATAATAATAATAATAATAATAATAATAATAATAATAATAATAATAATAATAATAATAATAATTATTATTATTATTATTATTATTATTATTATTATTATTATTATAATACTCTATGGTTAAATATTTAATATTTTTGTTTTCTGATATTATTAATATTATAAAAAGTTGATGTTATTTTAAACAATAGTTTTATTAAATCTTCATCTTCTGCTGACATGACACAAATACATTTTTTTTTCAAAATTCTTATATTTTTCGGATATGGAAACAAAAAAGTCTGTGCGTTCATTTTCCTAATTGTTACATTTGGTAAAAACGTGTAATTCATCTTCTACAAGATTTGAATTACAAACTTTACATACACGGTCCTTAACTTCTAATCCTATATGTCTACCTTTTTCAATGTTAAGGTCATGATCACTTATTCTTAATTTTGTTAATAATTGACGTTTTGGTTTATTTCCAATAAAAAGATATTTTTCAATTTCAAATTTAGATTTAAAAAGTCTATAGGTTCTAAGTTTTTTTCCTCCTTTTGATGTTCTTTCATCATTGTAAATGTTCTCTTTCCAAATAGAAATACATTTTTCTGTAATAGCATTTTTAGTTCATTTGATAATATAATTAGCTTTGAAATGTGAATGATTGTTAAAAATATAATCTAATTTTAGGAATTTTAATATTTCTGTTATACTTCCTACCCAAGATTCATTGTTATTATTTGACATTTCTTCGCTAAGTTTAAATGCTTCATTTAGTAAGGTGGTAGGAGCATTTTCTTGTATGACAAAAATATTTAATTACATTTATTATATTATATAATAAGTTATTAAATGAAATTAAGTAATAAAACATGTTAATGTTAAATACAGACCTTTATTTTTCTACAAATTGTACATATTTAAATACTAAAATTCTGATAAATTTATATTAAAAAAATTCATTACCTGGAAAAATAATTAAAGGTTAATTACTAAAACACCAAATTACACAATAAAAAACATCTATTGTTCTAAGCATGTTGGAATAGCCAGAATAGTTAATTATAAAATGTTGGAATAGCCAGAAGACACCTTTAGAACACAATGTTAACAGCAGTCCTACAATTGGCATGTGGCAAGTGCACGGAGGAACATCTGACCGCAAAATGTCAGTGGCGCTAATCTCGACGCATAATTTGACCAATTGTGTATGAGAAACGAAGTTTTTAATTTTCAACAAGAATTGAGGGACTGTTGTATTTACGAGGTCGACATGGTGCTAGAAGTGTGTATAAAGTTTCATTACTTTGGACATAAAACATTAATCCATTCAGTGTTATAGTCATGTTATAAATTAATTGCACAACCCTAAGTAGACAATAAGTCAAGGACAGACAACCCCGCGATTAAACAGATAGACAACAACAATAAACCGTTTTAGCATCCCTTGCAGTGGGACAATATTAAAACACAAATATCGTTCTTATTTAACATCCAATTGTTAGGCGTTCATCACTAGAGGTGAAAACATTATATTGTGTGTTTATAACAATGATTTATTGAAGTCCTCCTGTCGCTAGATAGTTTTATTAAAATAACTATTCCTACAACTTAATACTACAAAGTTTATAATGAGTGGTTTCATATATTCAGTTAATTTAAATGCTGATTTATCTATACAGATATTCCGATATTGTCTCGTTCGTTTATTTGACTTTTTTTAAATAAACTTCATCTGTGTCAAATGACAGGTTGTGGTAAAAGCACGACTGGCATTTTATTGGAATGGTTTTCTCAATGCCTGTGATGAAGTTAGAAGTTTCGTTAACTTTGTTTTTCAGATCTAACAGAATAACAATATCTTTGGTATTGTTTCTGTTGGAGATGCTCTCACGCAAAGCCTTAAGGTCATTGGTATATCTTTTAATTTCAGCTGATGGAATACATAAGTTACACAGTCGTATTAATTCGTTGACGTGGTTTTCAAGCAGCTGTTGAAACTTAATCTCATTCATTTCATCCGTTAACACAAAGTCTGGTGTCAACGATACTCCTTTAATCATCTTGCATTCAAGTTGTACATTTTGAACTTCATAATTAACCTGAGTAAGAATATCCGTGATATGAAGTTTGGCTCCTACTTGAGCTTTGGTCATAATTTCGTGTAACTTCGTAATTACTAATCCTCCAGTGTTTTCACCATAATCGATTTGGTAAGCAAATTTCCCTAAAAATTAAAGCTGCAATATAATTTACAAGGTATATGGTCGACATTGTCTTTGAGGTCATCAAAGAGATACGAAACCAGGAAATCACCCGAAAATAACTGTGATCATCGAGCCTTCAGTTTATAAAGTTTGAATAGTGACAAGCAAAAATGTACGTGAAAACACGTGAACTAAACTCTTGTAATTATATATCATTTTAATAAAATTTCTCACTTTATGTTTTAGGAACATATATTACATAAATCAATCCCTTGATTATAATATTTTTAGCGTGTGACCAGTGGCAAATATTAAATCGAAAAACTTTGACAGTTAATTAAATAATGATTTGCATTAACATATTTTGTTTTTCCAAAACACTAGCCAAATAATTTAATGCAATGCTCGAGAATTGCAATATAGAACAAGGAAAGTTATTGGCAACAACTCATGATATTTTTATTTTTAAAGGATATTTTGATAGTTTTTTTCAATATTATTTTATCCTGATGGTTATAAAGCAACTAAAAATTAAAATATTTCAGTAAATGGTTTCTTGATGAAGTACGGAAGCCTATTAGAACAATATGTGGTATTTTTTTTTAACTTGTTATAACAACTTAGCTAATTGTAATAACAACTAAGCTAACTTGTAATAACAACTTAGATAGCTTGTAATAACAACTTAGCTAATTTGTAATTACAACTTAGCTAACTTGTTATAACAACTTAATAACTTGTAATTAAAACTTAGCTAACTGGTAATTACAACTTCGCTAACTTGAAATAACAACTGAGCTAGCTTGTAATAACAACTTAGCTAACTTGTAATAACAACTTAGCTAGCTTGTAATAACAGCTAACTTGTAATTACAACTGAACTTACTTTGTTATAACAACTTAATAACTTGTAATTACAACTTAGCTAAATTGTAATAACAACTTAGCTAACTTGAAATAACTACTTAGCTAACTTGTAATTACAACTTAGGTAACTTGTAATAACAACTTAATAACTTGTAATTACAACTTAGCTAACTTGTAGTTTAGCAGTTGATTATACAATATCCATGGACTGTAAATTTCCTCGCCTCACATTGTCATATGAAATATCAATTATAATACATGTTTCTGCTTCCTTAACCCAGCAAAAGTATCTTAAAGGCGTATTGACACATAACATTAGAAAATTAAAGGCATTGAAAAAAAATTCATGGTTAAGTGTTTGGTGTCTGTTGATTATAAGCTGAATTAAAAACAACATTGTCTATCTGATTGTCCTTCAATGGAAATGTATGTCTTATATTCGGTAATTAAAATTCAAAAAGTGAAATAGAGGACTGCTTGCTAACTCATTTGTGATTTTAAAGTATATTGATATATACCAGACGTTGTGGCAAACAATAAAACAGATTCCTCACACATAGGTATCTCTTCAATTGGAAGGTTCTCATTTGAACTGACTTCTTTATAAATTTCTGTAAACATCCTTTTCACATTTCTACTTTTGTCTATCGGTATATTAATTATGTCATTTTCTTTTTCTGTAGTGTAGCTTATTGTATCCAAAATGGTGCCTTTTATACTAGTATCTTCGATTTCGCACCCCAAATCAACATTTAGTCCTTGCGCTTTGCTTCTGCAAGCCTGTAAGAAAGTTGCAAAATACATATATTTGTTCGAAGTACTGACCTTAAACTGAGTGTAAATGTGTACACAGATTTTTAGATGTTTGGATATTCTTTAAAATAATATTGGTTTTTGTCATTACTCTTTTCTGTGGTAGCACTTGAGAATATTTTTACATTTTACATTTTTGTAAAACATTCAGCAACCATAATGTATGAAACGACGTTTTGTATTTGATTGATGTACAATGCCGTAATAAGGATTTTTGTCCGGTTTTAAATGTATGTAACCCATTAGTTAGGAAACTGAGTAACAGTCTTATATTATTATTATACAAATAATTAATGCACATATATGGTAGAATAAAATTCTATAGAAAATTGCAAAAGTGTATAAAAATATACTTCTTAATGTTATTATACTGAACACTTATTTCAAGTTTCATAATTAAAAACACGCATTATTTTATAACCATAGTAAGACATTAGAAAGTGGGTTTATATATATGTCTACACTAAATAGCAGGTCATACCTGAATAACAAATATTTTTGGTTTAGTTTTCAACATTTCTATTTTTGATATATTTTCCATCAAATCATAGGTTGTAAATTGCGCATCTTTAGTATAAAAGGTATGTTGACTTGAATATTTGGTCGATTTTAAATCTGCCCCCTCAAACGTTTCACCATGGGTACTCAGAACAAACACAAAGAACTCACTGTCAGGGATGTTCTTCAATTCCGCTTCAACTGTAATCAACAAAGATGTTTGAAAAAAAATGCGTTTAATATTAGCACAACATTTTGCACTTAAACAAACTCATTCAAGTTATGATGAAATAAACAATTAGAAAAGACATATTATTGTCTGGTATTATGGTAATTTCGTTGGCTGATTTAGTATGTATATCATTAGACTACAGAAGGTATCCCGATGTTACTCAAAAAATACAAATAATATGTTTAGTAATAATATTTTTAAATTCAAGAAAAGTGATTTTATGTATTTGGCGGCGAACCGTTTTTTCTACCAATAGCATTTGCACCACTCGTCACGACAGCCTGTAGAAAAACTAAAAGGGAATACATTGTAAAGAGGTGGAAAAGTAAGCATAAAGACTTTATTTATGTTATTATTAAAGAATGTGAAAGTTACAAGTTCTTTATCTGCTTCTACGTGAAATACTTTTACATTTACTTTGAACGAACGTTATTGCATACATACATGTCAAGTTAGTTATCGGTCGTCAGATTGCACGTGCCGTGGGAACAAGGTTATTAGGTTGTCGACGCAGGAACTTAAAAACTCTACCCAACAATTTACTTACTTTCTCGTTGTTATTAAATTAAAGAAAATGTCAACTATGTACGAAATAATTTGTTGTTCATAATTGTGGATATTAATGGAAAATTCTGTGTCTTAGGGAAATAATTATAACACTGATTCGGTTTGAACAAATGGAAGAACATCAATGTATGTATATCAAAGAATTATTGGAGAGAATCTCACTGAAGACACAATCGGTGATGCAATATGCTATTAAAATTGTGAATAAGGCAAAACCATAGCTGATTTTAAGTTGATCGCGGGTATGTTGCTTACTGCCATAACTATAACGCTCCACAGTTGTACATGTTTTTGCGTCTTTACATCAAAATGCATTCTAACATATAATTGGTAAATGTAAACGCATATGTTATTGTCTTATGAATTTCATTATATATCTATTTCTCGTACGACTTAGCAAATATCGTATCAAATGGACAACTGTAATACGAAAAAGACAAAAAATACATTGTGACGTCAATTGCAGTGAGTGAAAGAACATTCCTGGTGAAAATCCGCAAATGAAACGTATATTTCATTATGTCAATTAATTTATATATATCACATGCCATTCATTAGTTTCATGAGGATAAAATAATGAACCCTTACTGGCATAGGTCAATTCATTCTTATAAAAGGAAGTCTGTTTATCTTGGAAGTGTACTACTTTACAATCAAATGACTCCCAATCATTTTTCATCAAGTTTAAGTCCCGAAAAGCCGCTCGTCTGTCTGGAAGATGTTTAGGGCTGTCAAACTTAGCATGAATACAAATGACTACCAGTCCTCGTTTCCTATGCAAACAAAAAAGTTTAATGGCATAATATCAAACCTATTATATGTGTAGTTTTACTAACATTTACGGTCTCTAAACATGACTTGTTTTGTATTGGTTAATTTTACCTCTTATACTTATTGAACAACCTTCCATACGTTTCTTATTTATCAAATTGGAAAATAAAATAAAAATACCAATTTGAACTACTTTTGAAATCTATACATTCAAAATCCATCGGAACTATTGATTGATGAAGTAATATTTACAAAATAGAATGTGCTGAAATATATACGAAAGTTACTCCTGCATGACATAAAAGCATAACTGATTAGAGCATAATGTTTGGAATTTTGGTAAGCAAACATCTAAGGTAGTATCATCTGGTAGTATGCTATATCGTTGAGTTAAATAACAACTCAACTAATCAGAGCGAAGAAGAGTTGTAGCATCATAGATGACCATATGTACATAGATAAAAAACTATTATAGAATAATACACACAACTCCTTACTTTGTCATATTTTCTTTATTTTTAATTCCTTGTCTTTGCTCACAAGATTTGTTTTCATTACGATCTGTAAATTAATTTGAAATATAATAAGCTTCTATTTTTTGGCTCTTTCGGTTAGATAAATCTGAATTTTTAGTGTAAACAGGTAACCACTATACGTTTGAGTCATATACTGTATGCGATAGGTATATTGTGAATAAGATTACAGTAGAGGATTAACAAATAAGCGCAATCAAGTAAAACCTTGACAGAAAAAACTTATCTTAATAGGAAACATAAACTTAAATTGAATATATGTTTTGCTAACATGTTATTATTATAAAACTATACTGAAATGCTACTCTGAAAATGTTCTGCAACAATTATGTTAATCAGTAATTTGATTGTTGTCAATTTGTACATGGTCTCAGATTATTATCTAATGATTACAAGAATGAAGAAGCTAATCGAATGTAAATTTACATTGTTTACCATTATTGTCTTTTGTTTCAATTGCTTCGCCCTCTACCTTTTCAATCTTCATATCTCCTGTTAAAAGATCAGATTGTTCTTCGAGTAAAAATGTTACATTTCTAGAATTACTCAACATTTCTTGAATGGTTTATTTCCTTCACTAATGAATATATGTTTTGTTAACATGTTATTATCATAAAAATATACAGAAATGTTACTCTATAAATGTTTTGCAACAATTCTTTTAATCAGTAATTTGATTGTTTATAATTTATACATGGCCTCAGTTTATAATTGTATGATTACAATAATGAAGAAGCTACTAAATTTTAAATTAAAATATATTTACCTTTATCGTCTTTTGTTTCAATTGCTTTGACCATTCCTGTCAAAAGATAAGACAATTTTTTGCACAAAATATTTTACGTGTATAATTCTATGGCAACCTTATGATTTAAAACAACAATGACACAATGCATAACTAAAATTGTCATTGAAAAGTGTTTCGTTTGAACTATGACCGAATCTACATCATTTAGATTTTGTAATAAACAAAGCATAATTATACATTACTGAAAATTTTATCGTCGCATTGTTGCAATAACGAAGAAACTACTCAAACGTAAATTGAAACATTGTTAACCATTATCGTCTTTTGTTTCAATTGTTTTGCCTTCTACGTATTCAATCTTTGGAATTCCTGTCAAAAGATCAGATGCATGAAATATTTTACATGTATAATTCGATGGCGAGCTTATCATTAAAATCAACAATGACACAATACATAGATAAAATGACTTTGACTTTAATATCTCAATGTTGGAGTCTGTTTAGGATTTCATCAACTGTAAAATATTAAACATAAACTGAATCCGCAAGGAAACAAGATTGAATTTGTTTTTTTATAGGACGTCGAAAACTTAAAACTTATAATGACACACACCAAGTCATTCAAAAAATGTTTTGTTTGAAGTTTGTCCTAAACTACATCCTACATATTTTTTAATAAACAAGATATACAACAAGATATACTTATGCGTAACTGATACGTTTATTGTCGTATGAATGAAGAAGCTACTCAAATGTAAATTAAAACATTGTTTACCATTATCGTCTTGTATTTCAACTGCTTTGCCCTCTACGTTTTCAATCTTCACACCTCCTGTCAAAAATCAGATTTTTCGTCGCGTAAAAAATGTTACTTTTTTGAGTTACTGTTACATTTCTTGAATGGAATATTTCTTTCACTAATGAATATATGTTTTGTTAACATGTTATTATCAAAAACATATACAGAAATGTTACTCTATAAATGTTTTGCAACAATTCTTTTAATCAGTCATTTGATTGCTTATAATGTGTACATGACCTCAGTTCATAATCGTATGATTACAATAATGAAGAAGCTACTAAATTTTAAAGTAAAATATATTTACCTTTATCGTCTTTTGTTTCAATTGCGTTGACCATTCCTGTCAAAATATAAAATTATTCTTCGCACAAAATATGTTACGTGTATAATTCTATGGCAACCTTATGATTAAAAACAACAATGACACAATGCATAGCTAAAATTGTCATTGAAAAGTGTTTCGTTTGAACTATGACCGAATCTACATCATTTAGATTTTGTAGTAAGGAAGGTATAATTATGCGTAACTGATACTGTTATTGTCGTACGGTTACAATAATGAAGAAGCTACTCAAATGTAAATTAAAACATTGTTTACCATCATCGTCTTTTGTTTCAATTGTTTTGCCTTCTACGTATTCAATCTTTGGAATTCCTGTCAAAAGATCAGATGCATGAAATATTTTACATGTATATTTCGATGGCGAGCTTATCATTAAAATCAACAATGACACAATACATAGATAAAATGACTTTGACTTTAATATCTCAATGTTGGAGTCTGTTTAGGATTTCATCAACTGTAAAATATTAAACATAAACTGAATCCGCAAGGAAACAAGATTGAATTTGTTTTTTTATAGGACGTCGAAAACTTAAAACTTATAATGACACACACAAAGTCATTCAAAAAATGTTTTGTTTGAAGTTTGTCCTAAACTACATCCTACATATTTTTTAATAAACAAGATATACAACAAGATATACTTATGCGTAACTGATACGTTTATTGTCGTATGAATGAAGAAGCTACTCAAATGTAAATTAAAACATTGTTTACCATTATCGTCTTGTATTTCAACTGCTTTGCCCTCTACGTTTTCAATCTTCACACCTCCTGTCAAAAATCAGATTTTTCGTCGCGTAAAAAATGTTACTTTTTTTGAGTTACTGTTACATTTCTTGAATGGAATATTTCTTTCACTAATGAATATATGTTTTGTTAACATGTTATTATCAAAAACATATACAGAAATGTTACTCTATAAATGTTTTGCAACAATTCTTTTAATCAGTCATTTGATTGCTTATAATGTGTACATGACCTCAGTTCATAATCGTATGATTACAATAATGAAGAAGCTACTAAATTTTAAAGTAAAATATATTTACCTTTATCGTCTTTTGTTTCAATTGCGTTGACCATTCCTGTCAAAATATAAAATTATTCTTCGCACAAAATATGTTACGTGTATAATTCTATGGCAACCTTATGATTAAAAACAACAATGACACAATGCATAGCTAAAATTGTCATTGAAAAGTGTTTCGTTTGAACTATGACCGAATCTACATGATTTAGATTTTGTAGTAAGGAAGGTATAATTATGCGTAACTGATACTGTTATTGTCGTAAGGTTACATTTATGAAGAAGCTACTCAAATGTAAATTAAAACATTGTTTACCATCATCGTCTTTTGTTTCAATTGTTTTGCCTTCTACGTATTCAATCTTTGGAATTCCTGTCAAAAGATCAGATGCATGAAATATTTTACATGTATAATTCGATGGCGAGCTTATCATTAAAATCAACAATGACACAATACATAGATAAAATGACTTTGACTTTAATATCTCAATGTTGGAGTCTGTTTAGGATTTCATCAACTGTAAAATATTAAACATAAACTGAATCCGCAAGGAAACAAGATTGAATTTGTTTTTTTATAGGACGTCGAAAACTTAAAACTTATAATGACACACACCAAGTCATTCAAAAAATGTTTTGTTTGAAGTTTGTCCTAAACTACATCCTACATATTTTTTAATAAACAAGATATACAACAAGATATACTTATTCGTAACTGATACGTTTATTGTCGTATGAATGAAGAAGCTACTCAAATGTAAATTAAAACATTGTTTACCATTATCGTCTTGTATTTCAACTGCTTTGCCCTCTACGTTTTCAATCTTCACACCTCCTGTCAAAAATCAGATTTTTCGTCGCGTAAAAAATGTTACTTTTTTGAGTTACTGTTACATTTCTTGAATGGAATATTTCTTTCACTAATGAATATATGTTTTGTTAACATGTTATTATCAAAAACATATACAGAAATGTTACTCTATAAATGTTTTGCAACAATTCTTTTAATCAGTCATTTGATTGCTTATAATGTGTACATGACCTCAGTTCATAATCGTATGATTACAATAATGAAGAAGCTACTAAATTTTAAAGTAAAATATATTTACCTTTATCGTCTTTTGTTTCAATTGCGTTGACCATTCCTGTCAAAATATAAAATTATTCTTCGCACAAAATATGTTACGTGTATAATTCTATGGCAACCTTATGATTAAAAACAACAATGACACAATGCATAGCTAAAATTGTCATTGAAAAGTGTTTCGTTTGAACTATGACCGAATCTACATCATTTAGATTTTGTAGTAAGGAAGGTATAATTATGCGTAACTGATACTGTTATTGTCGTACGGTTACAATAATGAAGAAGCTACTCAAATGTAAATTAAAACATTGTTTACCATCATCGTCTTTTGTTTCAATTGTTTTGCCTTCTACGTATTCAATCTTTGGAATTCCTGTCAAAAGATCAGATGCATGAAATATTTTACATGTATATTTCGATGGCGAGCTTATCATTAAAATCAACAATGACACAATACATTGATAAAATGACTTAGACTTTAATATCTCAATGTTGGAGTCCGTTTAGGATTTCATCAACTGTAAAATATTAAACATAAACTAAAACCGAAGGAAACAAGATTGAATTTGTTTTTATAGGACTTCGTAAACTTACAACTTATAATTACAAAACACCAAGTCATTCAAAAAATGTTTTGTTTGAACTTTGACCCAAACTATATCATTCATATTTTGTAATAAACAAGATATAATTATGCGTAACTGATACGTTTATTGGCTTATGACTGAAGAAGCTAACCAAATGTAAATTAAAACATTGTTTACCATCAACTGTAAAATATAAACATAAACTGAATCCGCCAGGAAACAAGATTGATTTGGTTTTAAAGGACTTCGTAAACTTACAAATTATAATTACAAATACCAAGTCTTTCAAACAATGCTTTGTTGAACTTTGACCTAAACTAAATCATTCATATTTTGTAATAAACAATATATAAAACAAGATATAATTATGCGTAACTGATACGTTTATTGTCGTATGAATGAAGAAGCTAATCAAATGTAAATTAAAACATTATTTACCATTATCGTCTTGTGTTTCAATTGCTTTGCCCTCTACGTTTACAATCTTCATATCTCCTGTGAAAAGATCAGATTGTTCTTACATTTCTAAAGTTACTCAACATTTCTTAAATGGTATATTTCTTTCACTAATGAATATATGTTTTCTTAACATGTTGTTATCATAAACATATACATATATGAATGATGAAGCTACTCAAATGTAAATTAAAACATTGTTTACCATTATCGTCTATTGTTTTAATTGTTTTGCCTTCTACGTATTCAATCTTCGGAATTCCTATCAAAAGATCAGATGCATAAAATATGTTACATGTATAATTCGATGGCTAACTTATCATTAAAACAACAATGACTCAATCCATAGCTAAAATTAATCTGACTCCGATATCTCAATATTGTAGTCTGTTTAGGATTTCAATAATTGTAATATCAAGCAATAAACTTAAACATTTCAGTTTCAATTGAAGAATTTAGACAACTAACCAATACGGCAACGAAGCAAGATAAACTTCTTCAGTAGAGTCTTTCAACTTAGAAATATAGGATCTTACATTGGTACGAATGTATTATCGGATTTCTCCAATCGAGATATTTCAATAATGGAATTTTAAGTCCGAGCCTTGGCGAGATTGGAGAAATCCGATGATCTAAAAATACTAATGTAAGATTTTGTTTCTCTGATTTTAAAAAAGTAGTAAATTTACTAAATGAAGAACAAATTCTCCCAACCCATTTTTACGTTCATGACTTGAATACGCGAAAAACACAAGGTGTTTTGTTTATAACTTCATCAGTTCTTATTATGACGTTATTATATCAAAAAGCTGAGAACCGCATTTTCACTAGTGACTAGAACTAATTTTTCCACACCGGTCAGGCGGTTTGAATATAATGCAAAAATTCGAGAATTACAAATATCAAGTCATTCAAAAGTCTTTTGTTTCAAATACGCAGCATTAGGATTTTGTGAATTCAACAATGCACAACTGATACTTATCAGAGTTAACTTATCTACCGCAGACATTCTTCGGTCCTATTTTGATACAACTTCGCCTGTTAGCGCATAATCTAATCAAAATTGTTCAATAATTGTGCGATAAGTTTATTACAATATTAGATATGTTTTCCCCTTTACCTGCGTCCACTATATTTTCTTGTTCCTGTTCAGTTTTTTTGTTCAAATCCTTTAGTTTTATAATCTCATCTTTCAGCTTTTTTATTTCGTTTCTTAGTTCGTTGTTTTCATCTTTTGGTTTTCTGTTCTCTTCATTTAGTTTTCTGTCCTTTTCTTTCATTGTGTTACCATGCTTAATAAAGTCTGCGTAATCCGACATGTCTGTGTTTAATAATATACTCAATTCAATAACGTCAGACAAACCCTTTAAAAGAAAGATAATAATGTATCCCTTAATAATGAATTTGCTTCAGATTTTATTGCTAATATATAACCAACATTCAATTTAACCTTAAATATGAGTTATTGGTAATTTGATCCTTGATACTTCTTAAGTACTAGAGTTTTATATTATATTTTTTTTTGTCTACACGGGTCAATGGCATGGCAAGTGCTTTGGCATTTAACTATTTAAAATATAATATGGTTTTGAATTATATTTAGATTGACCAATCAGATTTCATCTTACAAAGTAAATTAAATTATTGGAGGAATATTAGACCATTTATATAATATTTTGAAATACCTGTATTGTGTATTACATTATCCCAGTGGACTTATATTATTCCATCTCCCAATGAAGAATATCTTAAGCATTTACAGTTAAACGCCACTGATGAACCTTGAATAGACGAAACTCTCGTCTGGCGTAATGAATTTATCACCTTAGTAATTTTGATAACATCTTGTTGGAATATTTGAGCAGAGCCAAGTGACAGCTTTTCCACGGGTAGGGGATGGTTGGGGCAATGTTTAGAAGTTTTAAGTTCAGCTATAGTGAGACGGTTCAAGACCAATATTTTATTAATTGTTTACGCTATTTATTCATATTAACAATCAATGATTAAGGCAATTCGTTGGTCAGTCTGTGTCTATATTTTTTTACAAAAACACTGTCATTTGTATCGTTGCATAATCTTCTAGACTTGTATATTATTTTTTGTTATGCTGTATCGTCATTTTGTTATCCAATGTACTGGTTGGTAGCTTTCTTTATATATATATATATATATATATTATATATATATATATATATATATATATATATATATATATATATATATATATATATATATATATATATATATATATATATATATATATATATATATATATATATAATATAGTAAAACAGGATAAAGTCCACAAGAGGCATTAATATAAATAAAAAAAAAATCTGTATATTGTATCATATCGCTAGTACTTTCGCTGCTTCCTGTAGCTCTTCAGGTGACAATAATGTTTACAAATACTGTTTACATAAACGTAAGATACAAAGATGACTTGATAATGTGTTTAAAAGTTCGGGAAAATAACGTTTATAACGTCGCATAAACTAACATGGCGTTTATATTAGTTAATTGTAAATTCATGAGTTGCTATTAATAACAGTTAATTAGCAATTAACATCTAGCTATTTAAGTGTGGCTTTTCATTACGCAGAGATTGTTTGTCTACCAAAACTTTATTTAATGGGAAAATGTTAAATATTCCGTTTGAACATTCGTGTAAATGTTTGTTCACTTTATATATAACGTATATATAGATATTTGATATTAACCCTGCATTTCTGATGATTCAGAAATCTGCTGGATAGATATAGTGTATGGTTGTCACAATACTTAGACGTTGTATATAATTTACTTACTGTGACTCTATGACAAGTAACTTTGTAATCCAAATATATACAAATATGCTGAATTAGATTACTGTCAGATTAATACGTATTGGTTACGAAAATTCCATCGTCACACGCTAGTACACATGGACTATGTCTATGTCTACGATCCACCCGGTTAATGAATCTATATTTTATATAGCGGATTTGTCCGGGGGATCTAGACCGCTGGACATAGTGCAGGCGATTTGGTGCCACAGTGTCACAACGGTGTGAGCTCTATTCCCGCTGATGGTAAGCAAAAATGTGACAGTGTTAGAAATCTAATTCTAACAGTGTTGGGCTTAATTTGTGGACGTATATATAAATATTTGATATTAACCCTGTATTTCTGATGATTCAGAAATCCGCTGGATAGATATATTATATGGTTGTCACAATACTTAGACGTTTGTATATAATTTACTTACTGTGACTATGTGACAAGTAACTTTGTAATCCTATATAATACATAGTAATAAAGTGTTGAATTAGATTACTGTCAGATTAATACGTATTGGTTACGAAAATTTTATCGTCACACGTTAGTACACATGTACTATGTCTATGTCTACGTTTCACCCCGGTTAATGAAGCTATATTTTATATAGCGGAATTGGCCGAGGGGTCTAGACCGCTGGACATAGTGTCAGGCGATTTGGTGCCACAGTGTCACAACGGTGTGAGTTCGTTTCCCGCTGAGGGTAAGCAAAAATTTGACAGTGTTAAAAACCTAACAGTGTTGGGCTTAATTTGTAGACGTTTATATATATATAATTTAACATTCTACTAACAAAAAGTCTGTACCAGAAATTAGAACAAATTGTGTAGTAGGTCACCTGAACAAGACATGTATTTAACCACATAAACTCGTAAATGTAATAACGTACAAAACAAAGATGCACAAATAAATAAACAAATTATCGCAATCCTAAAAAAAAGATACCATGCAAATTACTTTACTGTTTACTTGTTTCCATTTCCATTTATTTTATCTACTAGATTTTATTACTTCCTTTTATGTGAGAATATGGACCTTATTGAAAAACAGGTAATTCTTAATTCTGCGAAAGGTGTATAATACATACCTATCCCAGATATACACGAGCTGATTAAAAAAATATTATCATTATAGATATTCACCTGATTTGTTTGAAATACAGGTAATACTTGGAAAAATTTCATCATTTTACCTAACCCAGCCATAAATAGATTAAATGACTTCGGAAAGTATCCAATAACGCGACATAATTTTAAGACTTTAACGTTCAGCACCTATTTTAATTTAAAATTTATATTACCGAATAATAATGCATAATTGGTTTATCAAGATTAACGGTTTACTTCTTTGTGTCAATGAAGGCTGCTTTCGGGGAGCCATATAACTTTATATGATTTAAGTTTTCATCGCCTTATCTTGGGGAAGTTACTTTTCTTGTGACCTTTTTTTCAATATGAACAAAAGACAATATTATACCTCACATAAAATCTTGCCTTATGATTGGATGACACGCAGTATACATCAAGCTATGTATCGTCTACATCCGTATACATAAAGCCTATTTTTTCGGGTATGGGCACCCCAGGAAAACTAATCATGACGGCCGTCTTCGTTTCGCTTCTATTGCAAAATTTAAAGTGCAACAATGTGTAACACGAACATGTTTTAAATGACATAATAATGATATGTGTTAATTATTTTTTTAATAACAGAAAGCAAGTTAATTGAGAAACAAAACTACTCAAATATCAGCGATAGAATGGTTGGCGGGGGGATGGGGTGGGGGGCTGGGGGGGGGAGGCTAAAAGAATGAAGGTAAAAATATCAAATGATTTTTTGTGCCATCTAGCCACGTGTATCAACCCACAAACGCAACAAACGAGAAACATGATCGCAAGCACAATAAACGTAAATAACTGAATTAACTGCTCAATCACGCTATAAGTCTGCAGCCAAGATATCGTTTCATTAGATCCACAATCCACTGATACTCATTTTGATGACTTGAGTGACAGTTACGTCATTTTGATGACTTGAGTGACAGTTACGTCAATTTCTTGTTTTTTTCACTTTGGTAAAACTGTCACCTCCACACATCAATTTTATCACCGATCACAATCAACAGAAATTGAATTTGGTGCTTCCCATTTAAGAATGCTATTGGGTTATTTATTGATCGGTATGAGACAAGATCATCTTTTGCTGTTATTAAACATATAAAAATATTTTCCTTTTTTTTATTTATTTGATGCTTAACAGAAGTATAGTTATTTTATGTTATACATCCCGAATGATTTTCGAAGCGACATGGAAGTAACGATTGTGTACCACAAGGGAAATGAGTTTGTTAAAATGCATTATTTAAAGTTATGCATTCAAATTAATACGTATATATTCTCAAAGAAACACAGATAGATAAATTTAAAACGTTTCCAAAAGAAATAACGATATAGTTTTTTCTTAATTATTTTTCCAGTTATATACGTTATATATTGTTAATTACAGATTTAAGATACTAGTATAATGTAATATTTATTCCGGTCCTAGGTCCTAGACAGGGTACATAATGCCACATTCACGGCTTAAAGCTAATATTCTTTACACATTCGGTTATAGAATATACATGTAAATCCTAGGCCGTTGAAGGGACATTATATAATCTGCTGTAAGACCAGAATACAATATAATATGTTTTCCAAACCTGAATGGATGTAAATATAAATTTAAACAAATTCATTGGTTTCAACTGAAATATCTTATACGTAAATGACATAAGTCATCGTCTTAAAGCTGCATGGCTACAAATACAAAACATTCAGCCCTTGTAGTTGCGTTCGCAACAAGCGTTCTTCTCATAAATATTTTAAATAACTTATTTCCTCACAAAGAATATTTTTCTTCGAGGTAATAATGCAACGATTCTATATGACTTAAAAATATTTAATATTTGTACAAAATTTTTCATGAATATCTGCTATTTTTAGTGAGTCGTCAAGAACTACATATTGTTGTTGTAGCAATGCAAGAAATCTTAATGTTACAGTTTTATTGTTAACAGTATTTGTTATACGTATTTGTACATAACTTCCTTTATCACATTTGATTTTCTAATATGCGTGATTGCTATTTTAAATAGTGGACAGTCGATTTTGTCGGACATGTTTATGTTCCTGTTCAGGTAAAATCATTGTGGTAGAGATTTTAGATTTTAGTTCGTCAAGAGTTAGTGTTTTATGTTTATATCTAATAATTTTGTCAATTCTTCCTGCGGACAAAGTTTTTTTTGTATAAATTGATTGCCCAATTAAAATACATTGAACACGGATATTTTTGTGATTAATACCGTAAAATGTTCCAGTATTTGTCAACATCTACGGAGTTATAAATACGAGTATAATTAACTTTTCGTTAATTGTAAGTGCATGCAACACTGTATTTCTTTGTGTCATTTACAAGAAAATTATGATACTTTCTACTTGTATGATATATTTACGACGTTTGTAAAGCTTTCAGTAATAAAGTAAAATGGTTCATTTAATGAACGTATATAAGTTTGCTTGCTCTTTAATGAATGTGAATGTCAAATGTATATGGAGTTATCGGTTATAACAAACATAGCCATATTAATTTATTCTCATGTGATAGCCTAAACATGGTATAGATTCTTACTGATGGTACCAACTGAACTTGCACACAGAATAGGAACGATTCTACGATGTATATACAGACGTGGCTCTACATTTCTTAGTATAGTCATAATATCTGCAACCGGTAATATTTGAACTATGAGTTCTTGAAAACATCTACTTGAATCAACTAACGAAAATCTCGAGACTTTAATGAAAATTTGATCTCTGGTGTATTAGTTATATTTTATTTTATTTTGTTTGTTTGTTTATTAAATTGTTTATTAAAGTGCACAAAGTGAGTACTCCTTCCATCCGTCCATAGACTGATACCAATAAAAACCTATTTTCATTCATTTAGTTCTACTTTTCTATCTGAGGTTAAGATAAACAGTAAGCTTTCGAAGAATTGCCTATGTTTAAACAAATTCGATGCATATTTATCTAAACATGAAACTATACAATGATCCATAAAGTGTACAAGTAATTTTGAAGTGCAAATTTATATTTTTTGGACACTTGCCAAAGTCATTTCATTTATGTGTTGGTTAAGCAATTGTGTTTAAATAAATTCTTTGTACATCTACACATCTACACACATAGACAAATCTAAACATGTCTCATGCATTCGTTAGAACTTAGATATTTTTAAAATAATTAATACATGTTATGAAAGACTTTAACGTGTTAAAGGCGCCATTGCTACAACTAAAACAAATAGACCTTGGGTTGGATACTAGCTCCCTGCTCATGAAATTAATAAAATTGCACACCTAGTATCTTATAGGTGACAACACTAAATACTAAATAGTATTAATAAGTTTGTATCGTATTTTGCTCGTTATATCTGAGTAATATGTATGTGCCCATGAAATTGAATTTAGTACATGTTTTGTAATAACTATTATTCTGTTTGCTTATCGTTTATATACACTGTAAGACGGCTAGCGTCTGAAAAAATAACTCGGAATAAGAAGGTTTAACAAAAGTATCATTCTTTACACACAAAGTTGTGGCATAATGAGCTACTGTTAAGTCTATATACCGCAAGTAGAAAAGGGACAGACAGTAACAAACGTTTACTTTTGTTATACTGAAAGCAGTTAAAGGAAAAGCACAAGACACAACGAGATCAAACATTTATAGCTGGCATGACGGCTACAGGCTGCACAGCAAGTTAATTTTTCACAGTTGGCAATAAAATGTCAATATACGGTAAAAGAAAATGAAACATTGGAAAAACGTCTATAGAAATGCTGTAGCAACATATTGTAAATCATTAACTAGCATTGGCATGTGTAATATGAAGAAATTAAATAAACACCAAATAGCAGAGAAAGACTTTAAAATCATGACGAATGCTTCAAATTAATTAATAACACACAAAAAAGTACATGCAACAACAAATGTAACATTGTTAATCGGAAACCTACATACATAACGGAAACAATGCATTACAAGAGAAAATGGCATTTAATAGCAAATCTAATGTTACAGTAATGTGGCGATGTGGCATTTGTCTGCTCACCAAATGTTATTACATTCATTGTTGAATTGAGTTTATTCCATTGTTATAGACAATGTCTACTCATTTCTTTCAACTTTATGAAATTGTGTTAACTATTTCCAAAGATATTTACACAAATTGTATACGTGGTCACACACCCATGCTTTGCTATTATTATATATTGAGCATAACTCGTTTAAAACAAAGCATTATCTGTAATGCGACTTTAAGAAATGTTTTGTTACGATTATTTGCCTGCCTGACATATCCTGATGGCTTCCAATTATATACACTGTCAGAGAGCTTGAGGTAATTTAAAAACAACAACAAATGTGTTTAAAGCAAAATTTGAGCCAAAATTGTCTCATGTCGCTAAACCTTAAAATTACGAATTGCCTGTTCTATTGCCATGTACACAAATGAAATGACAACATGAAAATATGTTATCTGGTGTTATATTAAACACACGATATACGAATATAAGATGTTTCCACACGATTAAACAAGGCCTAATAGGTTATAAGATACACCGTCAGTTTATGTTTCTTATCTATCAATAAACAAGTAATAAATGAGGAAAAAGGAAGCAATGAGAACATAACATTCCAAACATATCCATGAAATCTTTAAGAAATTCACTGTTATAACGAGAAAGTCTTTAACTTGATTTTATATGTCTAATTAATGGAATAGAGTTAACTAAGAAGTCATTACTAATCTATGAAGAATTTAACCACATAAACGCTTAAATGTAAATACAAAACAAAGATGTAGAAACAATTGAGAATTATATACAAATTACCGCAAGCCTACATATAAAAAAGTTACCTTGCAAATCACTTTTTGCTTGTTTTTATTTCCATTTATTAAATCTACAAGATTGTGTTACTTCCTTTTATGTAAAATTATGCACCTTATTGGAAAACAGGTAATTCGTAATTCTGCGAAACGTATATAATACATACATAACCCTGATATACACCAGTTGCTCCAAATAAAATTATTATCATAGGAATTCACCGGATTTTGTTTACACAGGTAGGTAATGTTTGGAAGAATTTCACTTAGCCTAAAAAGATTAAATGACTGGCAAGTATATAATAACGCGACATAATTTTAAGAAAAAAGCTGCACTTTAATGTCCTGCACCTATTTTATTTAAAAATTGTTCTTTATGAAGAAATAATGCATAATTGATTTTATCAAGATTAACTGTTTACTTCTTTGTGTCAATGAATGCTGCTTTCAGAGAGCCATATAACTTATGATGATATGATTTAAGGTTTCATGGCTTTATCTTGGGGTATTCACTTTTCTTGTGACTATTTCTTTCAATATGAACGAAAGATCATATTATAGCTTACATAAAATCTTGCATTATGATTAGATGGCAAGGCACATTCATCAAGCTATTTACAAACTAAAGTCTTGTATATAAAGCATATTTTAACCCCCAATGCAAATTTACGCAAGTGCAAATGTCTTACCCCAACAAGTTTTAAATGAGGTACATGATATTTTTAATAAAGCAAGTAAATTGAGAAATAAAACTCAAATATCAGCGATAGGAGGGACTGCCGGGGGGGGGGGTGGCTAAAATGTGGGTATAAAATGAAACGATTTTTGTGTGCTGTCTAGCAACGTGTATTAACCGACAATAACAACAAACGAAAAACATGTTCGCAAGCGCAATAAACGTAAAGAAGACTGCGCTAACTGTATCATCATGCTAAACCTGCAGTCATGATGACTTAAGTGACAGTTTCAATTACTTGTTTTTTTTCACTTAGGTAAACCTGTTACCTCCACACATCAATTTAACCACCAATCAACGGAAATTTAATTTGGTGCTTCGCAAACTATTACCTTGACACTTCCCATGTTAAGGATACTCTTGGGGTATTTATTGACCGAGATGAGAATAGTTAATTTTTCGCTGTTATTAAAAATATAAAAATGCTTTCCTATTTTTATTTATTTGATGTTCAACAGAAATAAGGTTATATCCCGAATGAGTTTCAAAACGTCATGGAAGTAACGATGGTGTACCACTAGGCAAAATGTTACCGTCAATATATTTTTATTTTGTCAATAATGACATAATTTGACAATTCCCGTGCGCTATCCTGTTAAATAAAAAACTATTTTTTTAAAATGTATTATTTACATATTATGCATTCACATAAAAACCTATATATATATTTATTTCTTTGTATATATAAGCAAAGAAATACAGATAAATTTAACAAGTTTACAAAAATTTATGTAGATTTTTTCTTAAATATTTGTTCTCCACGTTAAATGTTCTTAATTAAAGATTTAAAATATAATGTCATAGTTATTTCGGTCCTAGACATGGTATATAAATGCCCCATTCTCGGCTTAAAACTTATATTCCATACACATTAGGTAATACATAGTATTATATACCCTGCAGTAAGACCGGAATACAATATAATATGTTTTTGATTTTCATCCACGAAAGGAAGGTCAAAATAAGTAACAACAAATTAATTGGTTCAACTGAAATATCTTATACGTAAATTGCATAAGTCATCGTTTTAAAGCTGCATTCCTACACAAATATTCAGACCTTGCAGTTGCATTGGCTACAAGCGTTCTTTTCATTAATAATTTAAAAATATTATTTACCAACAAGCATAATTTTCCTCTAGGTGATAATGCAACGATCCTAAATGAATGATTAAATATTTGTTTAATATTTATCACGAATATCTGCTATGTTTTTGAGTGAGTAGTCAATAACTGTATATTTCTGTTGCAACAATTCAAGAAATGTTAATGTCCCAGCTTTATTGTTTAACAGTATATACAATACGTATTTGTACATAGTGTCCTTTGTCACATTTCATTTTAAAATATACGTGATGGCTATTTTAAACATTCCCTTCTATAAATTCTAAAATTAAACTGCATCGCAAACAAATATTTTTGAGTGTGAATACCGTCAAATGTTCCAGTATATGCCAATATCTACGGACTTATAAAAACGAGTTTATTTACTTTGCGATAATTGTAAGTGTATGCGACACTGTATTTCCTTGTTCACGTGGAATGTACATGAAAACTATGATATTTACTACTTGTATGATATAGTTATTATAGTGATTTGTATAGCTGTCAGGGATAAAGTAAAAAGTTTCATTTAATGAACATGATTACATTTAAGACAAAACCAGTGATAGATGCTTACTGATTAAGGTGAGCTTAATACCAACTGACTACGCTCACAGATTAGGAACGATTCTACGATGTATACATAGAAGTGGCTCTACATTTTTTAGTACAGTCATAGTATCTGCAAACGGTAATATTTAAACTATCGGTTCTTGAAAAAATCAAATTGATTACAATAAGGATAAGCTCTGGACTTTTATGAAAATTAGTTTACTTGTGTATAAGTCATAATAATTTATTTTATTTATTTTGTGCTTACTAAATTGTTTTTTATACACTGAGTGACTACTAAATTCGCCCGTCCGTAGACAGATAGCACTAAAAATCTATTTTCATCTAATTTTACTAGTGTATGTCTGGTTTAGGTAAAGAGTACGCTTTCGCAGAATTACCTGTTTTAACGAATTCAATGCATATCTATTTAAACATTAAACTAAATAATGATTCATAAAGTGTAAAATAAATTTTGAAGGGCAATTTATTTGGACATTTGCCAAAAGTATTTTCATCTTATTATGTATTGGTTAAGTAAGGGTGTTCAAATAAATTAATTGTCTATCTTCACACAAAGCAATACCTAAATATGTCTCATGCATTCGTTACAACTGAGATATTTTAAAAAATATTAAAACATGTTATGAAATATTTCAACGTGGCTAATAGACCTTGTAATTGCGTTGGATGCCAGCTCCTTGCTCATAAAATTATTAAAATTCATATTTATGCACCAAGTATCTAATAGGTGACAAGTATACATTTTGCTCAGCAACGAGTTATAGTCCAGTTTTATTTTAGTATTTATATACTGCACAATTTGCTTTACAGATTAGAAATGTAAACAACCGTTTATATAACTCTTTATAGCATAATTACAAAGGAAGTATTCTTTGACAAGGGTTAAATTAAAACCCAGATGATTTTTAATTCTGATCGTGTTGAGGTAATTTAATTTTCAAAATTACTTGTTTAAACAAAGCCTTGTCTGAAAAGTGAATTTTATATATGTTTTGTAATAGTTTTTATTCGCCTCTGTGCCTGTGGTCTTCTCAAGGAGTACATTTGTATACACTCTAAGACAGATAGCGTCTGCAAAAATAACCCAGAAATAAAAAGGTGTAACAAAAATATCATGCTTTAAACAAATTTAGAGGCAAGGTTGTCGTATAATGAGCTATTGTTAAATAAGTTGCGTTTTCTTTATGTAAATTTGGGTCAATTTTCTGCAAGTAGAAAAATTTAGTGACAGTTTTACAAACGTTTTCTTTTGATATTTTGAAAGAAATTCAAACGAAAAGCATAAGCCACTACGAGATCAAAAATTTATAGCTAAGGACATGACGGCTACAGGCTTCACTGTAACTTCATATTTCACAGGTGGCAATAAGAGGTCATTATACGGTAAAAGATAATAAAACATTAGGAAAGCAATTCACAAAAAAAACATGTATTAGCATATCTAATAGGAATGTAATCAACAAAAAGAAGAGACAGATTTAACAAATCCATGATGAATACTGGAAATTTGTAGCACACAAAAAAGTAGATGCAACAAAAAAAAGTAACACTGTTAATCGGAAACCTAAATAAATAACGGTAATGGTATTAAATGTCACTTAAGCATTGAATGGTAAGGCAATATGGCATTTTTCTGATCTCCAAAAATGTTATTACATTCAGTTTTTTATTGAGTTATTCCTTTGTTATAAAGAACTCTACTCATTCCATCTCTCAAATTAAAGAAATTGTGTTTAATATTTGCAGGGATATCTACACAAATCTGTATTCTGAACACACTCATGCTTTGCTTATTTTTAATTTTATGTACAAATGAATTTAAACTGTATAATTTAGATTTGTATGTAAATTACAAAATATACAAAAAACTACAACGTAAATAGACTGAATGGTGGTTAATGACAATTCCATTTATATCTAGGACAAACACTTTATCAATAGGTGAACTAAATTGGACCAAAGAACTGTAAATTTTGAATCAATTTAAAATAACTGCTTTGTTTGTTTGAATGGAGTTTAACGCCACTTGCAGATACGTCAAAACAACTGATTTAAGTTTCCCTCCACCAAGACCTGCAATCGATTTGTTTCTCATATTTTTAACGGTGATTTGCAAGTACTGTTGTGAGTAAAGGACTTTCTGTCCAAGAATGAAAGAAGAAAATCTGCCATTTTTGTGTATGGCTGTGTTTCATGTACATGTCACACTAATTAAAGGTAAGGTGGAGACCACTTTTGTAACAGCAGTTAGATTTATCACAAGAACAATTCGCATTTCTATGTGAGATGAAATAGAACATGCATTAGCGGCTATGAAGAAAACATTCCTTTGACTGTATGCCTTTGCTGTAAACGTTTACTAAATTCATTTGTTTCAACCTATACTATAGATATTTCAAAAAATAAAAAAACGGCTGTTGTTCTCCATTTCAATTCTGAAATTATTTTTACATAACCAAATAAAGGTAAATAAAGTACTAATGTTGATTGTGCTGGGACGCCAACACAGAATGTCTACCTCTATCTATAATGTTTAGAATGTTGAAAACTTCCCAAATACAAATTTTTAACAAGATAATGTGTGAAACGCCAAATTTTCGAGTGGCTGAATTTAGATTTCATGTGCGATCGTCGTAAATTCTATAAAAGAATACCAGTGCAATAATTTTCCGATTGATAATACTTAAAAAATTGATTAAAAATATTATCGCTATACAAAGGGTTAGACATGCAAATGGTGACAATGAACCCTGCCAGTCAAAAATTTATTTTTATTAAAGATAGAACGATAATATGGTTTAGATAAAATGACGGTATATACTGGTAATGATACTATGTAATGTGATGTATTTGATAAACTTCACCTTAAATTCTTACAAACCTATTGATGTGTACTTTTACAAGTCAAAAACATACTTCTTAGAAACTATTTCCATCTGCTAAATTAGGATTGTACCGATTTCTAAACACAATTATTTTACTATTAAAAATAACTCTTCTCAGAAATTTAAACAATTTTAAATTTGGTCTCCTAACATAATTTGTTATATGGACCAATTTAAAGAACGCATACTTGAATTACTCAGTCACACAAATGTAATTCTTAGAAACTATTTCCAGCTTCTAAATTAGGATTGTACCGATTTCTAAGAACAATTATTTTACTATTAAAATAACACTTCTCCGAAATCTATACAATTTAAAATTTGGTCTCCTAACATAATATGTTATATGGACCAATTTATAGAACGTACGTGACACGGATTGCCAGTTTTCCTACCGAAGGTAGAAGATTTCCACTGGGTACTCAGGCTTTCTCCCCCAATAAAAACTGGACGCCATGAAATAGATGAAAAATTTCTGAAAGTGGCATAAACATTATTCAAGCAAATATGTGTTTGATAGCAATACTTTAAGAGCTATTTCATGTATCCTTACTTTTTACATTTAATTCATTGAATGTGAAATATTTAAATACAAACATGTGTCATTCTGCAAGGTCTGGCATAAATTGTACTACTTATTAAACTCAATTCATCCTCGAGCTCACAAAGAAGAAAATGGAAATTGTACACATGTTGCCACTACTAAATAGAATCAACATAGAATAGGTTGTGTTCGTGAATGCTTACGTGTACACATTTACTACCATTATATTTCAAAATCGTAGTCTTAAAGTGCTAAAAATGTCTGAAGTATTTGTGTAGCTTTTGTTACCTACACATAAAAATCCTATATTTTTTTTGTAATGAAGACATGCCATGTTTTCGAAGATATTTTAAAAAGTTATTATGAGGTCCCTGTAACAAAAATTCACTCTCCAAATTTTCAACAATTCCAAATTAAGCTAGGCGTTTCTGATCCGGATTTTCAGAAATTCAAAACAAATTATAGAACTTTGTTCTAAAAATTTTGGTTTAAAAAATATGTTGGAAAAAGTACCTAACTATCTATGACTGCGATAATTAAATTACAGTTCAATTTACTTGTAATAACGACTGGTGAACCATAACATTTCTTTTCAAATGTCCGACTAAGGTAAAAACATTATAAATACCAATCAAAATATGCCTTATAGACGCTAGGACTTTAAAAATGATCTAGAAATATCAATTCAAGAAACAAATAATTTAAAATTTGATCGCTGTTGTTACTGAATGCCGTCATCTTTCTTTACACTGGTTACACAAAAAATAGGCAATCTTGTTATTAATCCAAAAATAAATTTAGTAAACTTTATTAATCAAAAAACTAAATTCCATTCGAAACTACCGGACGTAATTTCATAAATCAAAATAAAAGAGCTAAACTAAACAAAAGTGTCACTTTGGCCATTGACCTTGTGGTCTTTTTCAAGGACAAGACAATTTATTACCAACAGTGAAAAGCCGAAGATTTCTAGCACGTCTGGTTCAAGAGTTACAATGACACAACATACACTTGCAATAAAAATGGGAAATAACACCTATAAGGATATCCTTTGCCTGATATGTATGTGTACAATTCATCACTGACCATGTCGGAACAACTTTTATTGACATCTGTTACGGTGTCAGAGTTTTCCTGCACACAAGCTTTCTGTGACAAGGGAAATAACTCGAAAAGAAACATTCAGACAGTCTGTACGAAAGGTTGATGAGAAACGATTTAAAATGTCGTACGAGGACTGTAACGAATATCACAACAGACATAATACATGCTCCTGGTGGTAAGCTTTGTGTTTTAGTTTAATGTTTTACGAATTTCTTGACTTGTACACTTTAAGAAAAGAGATTTGTAAATTGTTTTAGATATTCTTGACTTGATTTGAGGTAGTTTTTAATCTCCTACGCAGAGAATATTATACCCTTGGTCGGACATGTTTTAAATTCTAGAGCAAATGACGTTTTTTTTCTAAAATTGGGATGCGCCGTTTTTCTTTAAAGCAAAGATTTAAGAGGTGAACATCTTGCACGACCTAAGACGCGAGGATATCTTGATTAATTTGTCATCATTACTTAATACATTTTTCAACATCATTTCAATATTTAAATGAATATCGCTGGTACAGTAATTGCAGTCGTAAAAATTTACTTTTCTCTATTTTTAACAACTTTATTTTGAGTGTCAGAGGAAACAGCAATGACAGAAGAGAAACTATTTGATACATTGTTGCATGAGCTGTCTACGTTTGATGTATACTGTAAAATGTCAATGTGTCCTTTTTGCATTATTCTAATTTAAACATATTTTAAATGAAGGCATAAAAGAATGGCAATTTTGGCAATTTGTGCTAGAACATTTTCAATAAATATAAGGTTTAAATTGGCACGGTATGCTATATTTGGAACAATTCCGAAATTTCACCACCCATTCAAAAGCACAACATAGAACAGCAGAACTACACGAAATTTCAAACGTTATCAATCAAGATCTGCATGTAGTCAGATCGTTCCAATCTTAAATATCACGGAAGATGTATTCCGCAACTAAATGTAAACAAGTCATTTTAGGTTTTACATTATACGAGTTTACATTATATCAAGGATTATTTAATGACTGTCGCCATATTTGTATACCCATACGCTGTGTTTTCTACTTTGATAGAAGAAATGATTTCTGTCACCGTTAAGATAAATAGCAAAATGTGATGGAATATGCATCACAATCTAACATAATTAACACATTTAACTATATACCTGTAGTGTTTTATAGTTTCAACAGTCATATACATATATTGTAAACTTTAATAAACTATACAAAATTCCTGCGTAATATTCTCTACATTTGTAAGTTGTCATTATTTGACTGGTGTACTCGAAAGAATGGTACCATTCTCTTATGGCTATATAATATGTGCCTGTGAGATTGTCTGCACTGTCAAATTGAAAACCTAAAAATGATTGATTGAATGATCCTCTCTCATCTTTTTACAGCAAAATTAAAGCTTATATGTTAATGATATTGATAGTATTATCCCCAAAATAGCTATGCAAATATTGTCTGAAAAAATATAATACAAGAGATACATGACAACTTTCCAGCGAGAGGGTCTCGCTTAGCCGCCACTCGGAGGCGCGCTGGGCTTCTCTTAAGGTCGAGCACTGGGACCCACAGTTGGTCACAGTTACACGAAATTTGAACTACTACCATATCTTTGGATGGTTTACGCACTCACGGATATTAGTTCTTAACTAGTATGATGTCGCTACATTTGATAGATCGATATTTTTGCAAGAAAGAATCTGAATATACGACGTATCACACTTAGTCAGACCTGTGCAGCTGTTTTGTAGTAAGTGAGCTGATGAAAAACATAATCGGAACCTCAAAAGAAATGATCCAGCGTAAAAGTATATCTTAGGATAGCGTTCTTTTATTAAAAACAACATGCATAACCACCATAACCGTGATAGAATAACAACAGACCTAAATGTAAACATGATAACATAAATTAATATTATTAACATGTTAAAAAACACACTACTCACACATGTTTTAATCTAATAATCTTACCTAAATCAGATAACTGCATTAGTAACAAAATTTACAAAGTTTATTTTATAAACTACGTAGGTATGTTATTTTTTATCAATCCGACATGCTCTAATATCTAAGTATTCACGACTTTGCCGATGAAACAAAGATCTCCATCTGTAAAAGTTTGTCTCAATATCTTGACAATAAATATTTACACTATTTGCAAAATGAGGTAAAATGATTATTGTTTATCGTTTATTTAAGCTTATGTAGGCACATTTTTATAGAATCTGATCCAATATTTACTTTGAAATACATATATTTTTTTCGTTATAATGTAGTAAAATAAATAGAAATTACTTGATTCACGAACAAACACGACAAAGATTATCCATGGCTATTTAATGGGATTACGCTATTGTTTAATGTTCTACAGACTCTATTTGAGCACGCTCTTAGGATAACTTTATCGTCACCATAGTTATTCCAGCTGAAAAGTGGTATAAATTTCATAACAGAATATAGAAAATAGCAAAGAACACCGACCGAACAACAATAGCCAAAAGCCAAGGGACAGTTACACATCCGGGTATTGACAAACACAACACAAAAACCAAAAACATAAAACACAGAGAGTAACCCGAACCCAATAAAAAGCATGGTTGCACTCAGCTGCTCCGGACGAGTAAGCAGAACATGCACGTTTCAATATTTTAGGCAAACGACCTATTACACAGTGGTTTGTCTAACGATCGTCCTCCAATTCTTATCAGATAATTTTCTAATTATTTTTAAAAATATTACCAAAGTGTGTAACTAATAATATTCAATGAACTGAAATAATTTATGTCAATAGAACGTATGGTGATAATATAAACTTTTGTTTAACCGGGAATTGAACCAAATTAAAATGATACAAAATGTATTATACACTTTTTAAACCCCGGAGTAAACCATATTGTGTGCATTAGATATGTAGCCTTTTTTATGTGTCGGATTTCCTGTGACCATTTATGAATGAAAATGTGAAATACTAAAATATATATGACGACAGATTTAACACAAGATAAAACAGGTTTAGTAAATCACACGCTAGTCTTTTACCTGTTAACAATTTTCCTGATACATTGTTCCAGATGTTATCCTATGCTAAAAATACACTCGACAATAGTTGTTATATGAGCCTTTGTACACAAAACAAAGATATAGTCACCAGACACTTTATAACACACTTTAATATCCAGTTCATTGCTAGTTGTTGTATTCAATGAATTAGTTTAATTTAAAAGGGGGATGTTTCTTACATATAGAATTTCTATCATTAAATTTCGATTAGTCACAAGTTGTCTTTCCAGGCCAATATCATTTACGTTTTGCATCTGTAATGATATATTTTGGAAAAACTAAAAATACTGATATATCTGTCTTGAGTGTTGTTTTGAGTTCGTTAGCCTTTGAATCTTTTTTTCTTAACAATATGATATCACATCGATTATTTACCAGGTTCTGCCCTTTATTATTTAATTTGATTACGGAGAAATCAGTAACGAAGAGAAATTAATAATTGAATGAAAACAAATCTATTCCAATAAAATGCCCAAAAAAAATAATTTAAAACTCTTGAACTTATCTTTTATGTCTAATTAATGTCAGTTTGTTATTAGCCTTCAAGGGAAACGGGTTACGTTACGGATGACATCTATTGTAGCATAGAATGGAGTGTATTTCCCATACATCACATAAATTGTAATTTTAAACGTAATTATTGTTTGTATTTTCAATTCAGTAACTTAAACTTTATCGCATTGTTAATGTTTTATATAATGCCTAACTTTTAATCTGTTATGAGGGAATCTGATTTATTGTTTATAATGAATCATTTAAATTGACCCTTTATTGACGATTTATAGAATTCTGTTTAAGTGGGTCAAACACTGTTTACCCGTAGATTTAAACAGTAATGTCAGTTTTTATCAAGTTTATCATGATTTTTTAAACATATTACAAACATCAACTTGATAATGCAAATGCATAACTTTATTATAACTTGGGTTTGATGCGACTTCGTGTAAAGAGGGATATGTCCTCTGGAAAGAAATATTGGAACTTTGCAGTTTAACCCACATGTCTTATAAAAGGGAAAGATATATTAAATTAGAAAAGAGAATAACATGAGAACAGTTTAACAAACAAAATCTGATCGTTTTTCTGATCAATGGACTATTTCTTGTTTATTGAAATGCTCGTGGATACAAGCCTAAATATCAACCGTATTAATAGTCTTTAATAAACATTATGTTCAGTCGTTTTAAGTTTGGAAGATTTAAGTCGCATCTTCATCTGGGAAAATATAAGCTTCTAAGGGTTTTTAAGTGATTGATACAGAGTTGACATTTGAATGTTTAGATTTGTGTTCATATGAATAACATAACTTATGCATCAAGAAAGGTGAACAAAACATGACATGGACGGGGTACCGTCAATTTGTTCCAGCACCTATATATTCTGTATAGAAATGGGAAATTACTTTTAATTGGGAAAATGTTAATTTTTTATTTATTTGCAATAAATCATTTCAACAGGGTACTTATGTCTCCATGTGTTAATTGTGGGATTTCTGATGATTGGCTCATTTCTTGTACCTGTTATATGTTATTAATTTGTTTACTCCCTTAATATAGATGAAATATTGTTTACCGGATTTAAAACAAATATTTTATAAATCAAGCTGGGTCTGTTTTGATCTGAGGGGATATAAAACAATGTACACTGTCATATAACTAATAAATTTTACCTAAATAATAGAAATATTTGTAACGAATTGACAAAGGTAATTTTAAATACTGACTTGTGTTTGCATGTTTTCTGTTGTTTCGTAGCCGTGTGATGCGATATTTATCATGGGGATCTTGATTTTTCTCGTTATAATATAACAAATTAAATAGAAATTCACTATCAACAACATAAATATTATCCGTGAATTTTTTATTGCAGTCAGTTTACTGTTCGTTCTTGTTCAATTCTCTACAGATTTGAATTATCCCAGGTACATCTGCTATAAGTAATTTATTTTGCACTGTATTATAGTTAACCAACCAGGGATCCCTTACTGTTTCAAGACCATCTATTGTAACGTTCTCATATCTTCGTCCGTCTGCTGCCACATGCAACAAAACACCGTTATTGCAAGAGATATATAAACTGTTATCAATCAGAGCAGTAATCCTTTTAGGAAAACTTGGGAGCTTTAGGACCACTTCATCGTCACCATAGTAATTGCAACTGAAAAGCGCTTTGAATTTCATAACTGAATATACAATTCTAGTATTGGTTACACATACGCCCCAACATTTCCTTTGATTTGTATGTACAGTAAGTTTAATATGTCCTGAGTTATCTATGACCTTTAGACCGATACCTAAACATGCAACAAATATTTTATTGTCTTTACATGAAATACCCATACACATACATCCTATTGGTATAGTCTTCTTTGTTGTTTTGGATTGAATATCAAATATTACGACTGACTCTGCCCACGGAAGCGTTACTGCTACAGTTGTCCGAGACAGAGATGCTACAGACCATGGGTGGTCCTGCATTTTGACTCTGTCTGTATGGACTACATTGGGCAAATTTGAACATATTAAGAGTTCCTTGTTCCATAGTATTGTCAATACGATTTTCCCATCATCCAATAAAACTCCACCCTTTACTGCCAAATTACGTTCAATGTGTAATGAAAGGTTTATTTGTTGATCAAATGTAAAGATTAAATAACCAAGTTTGTCTCCGAGATTTCCTGTAAAAAAGTATATGAAAAAATACAATAAAACCAATCTAATGTAATAAGTTGTATATAGGATGAATGTTAAAAACCTAAAACATTATTGGTACTACATGCACAAAATAATTGAATTTCTACTAACTAGCGCCATGATTTGGAAAAATTTTGATAGATTTCATTTTTCTCCATATACTACGAATCGTGTAAGTATATGTCATCTGCCTTTCACGTTTGTAAAATTGTTAAGAAATTAAGATTTGTCTCCCGTTTTGCAAGATATCTTGGGATGGATGTAGAACAAAGGCTTCTAATTATTCACCCCTTTTTGTCTTCTTTTCAACAGCAATAAATTTGTTTAGAGCGCTAACGACGAGGGATCTTATCAAAATCAATAATTCACAACAACCAAGCTGAATACGGCATAGGTAGAATAAATCGAGAAATTTTGTTTGTTTGTTTGAATGGGGTTTTAATACGTAGAAAATAACCGATATAAGTTACCTTCATCCAAGACCTGTTGTAAACTCAATTTGTTTCTAATATCTTCAACTGTGGTATGCAAATACTGTTGGGAGGTTAGAACTTTCTGTCAAAGGAAGAAATAAGAAAATCTACACTTTTGTGAACGCCACATAGTTTTTTACATTTAAATCAAGCTGTTTTCTTAAGTTTACAATAAGTCCCATTATGTGCCATAAGTGAGATTAGTCATGGATTCAGTCATTGATATTAGTAAACATGACACATTTTCGCCTACGTTATATCCTTGACATACAAAGAATAAAAACATTTACGCCTTTGACATACAAAGTTTAATAATAGCAGTTAAGTAGGATTGGCTTCCTGTCACATCTTAAACTGCACAGTATGAATAAAACAAATTTAGTTAATGAACCAAAAATACTACCACGAACAATAATAATATTACGTTTTTTGTGTCTCTTTAGATGTATTGGACGCCCGTATCATCTCAAATTAATACATTATGAATGAAAAAGTTGTATATTGATTGTTAAATTACTTACCTGTATGGACATATGAACCTGAAAGAAAATGGTTTATAAATGTCACTAATTATTACTTGATAAAAAACTGGGTTGACAACAACATGTCCATGTCAAAATAGCTACGGTATTGTAAGAAGATTATTTTTATACAAATGATTCAAAAATAAGTTATTAGTTATAAATTGTCAAAAAACCATTAAAGTTAAATTGATGAATTGTGTGGTATTTTTAATATTTAACTATGTTAAAAATCTTCTATATAAACTATATTATGAAGGTAACACAAAATACCGAAAACCATGGAAACTGTCAAAAATACAACGCACAAATCATAATCCGAGAATCGGCAAACTGGTGAATCAACAGCCACAAATATAGTAACTACAAAATTGATCCTGACTTGGTACAGGAATTTTAAAAGTCAGTAATATGTGTATCTAATCATCGCAGCACACGCAATGACTGTGTACTGATTTCAAAAATTGGAAAAAAAACTATCTGCTAAGTATGAAGGAAGAAACGTCGACTGCTTGCCTGTGCAATCAATGTCACTGTAAAAGAAATGGGTAATAAGCACAACAGGTGTTTTTCATGAAAAGAAATTTGATAAAACAGGAACATTATAAATTAATTTAAAAATATAACGACCATTACCTCATCCAGTTTTGTGTACACATCCAGTAGAACAGTCTGGTATTTGTTACACAGTGGTTCGTCTAACGGTCGTCGTTCGATTCTTATCAGATCATCTTCTTTGTTGGGATCTAGCTGTAGAACATACTTGGTCAGATTAAGCCAAAGGTTGTTGTATTGTGTTTCAGTGATACAACCCTTGGTATTGTGACTTAGGTAATCGTTCTTGAATTTTCGCAGGGTCTGAATTGCAGTTGCATCAGCTGGAGACACATTACAACAGTTTAACAGGATTAGACCAGACAATGTTATATCTAAATCTTCTGCTCGGGCAGGCTTTCCTTTAAATAAGCAATGGCAGACATGTCGTTGTCCATGGCTGTGTTCCATATACAATATATCCCACTGATTATAAGTAAGGGGGAGACCACTTTTATACGAGCAGTTGGATCTGTCACTACAACACTTCGCATATCTATGTCGAAGATGAAATAAAACATGTACCACTGGCTGAGTATCAAGAAAACTTTGAAGGCTCCCGTAGCCTCTTTTCGTGTACTCCTGCTCCAAACGTGTACTAAACACAGGTGTTACGACCTCCAGTATGGCCGAGCCAATAATGAAAAAACGTCTGCGGTCCTCCATATCCATTCTAAAATTGATAACGTTTCGTATTTCAATATTCATCCTTCCAATTTTTATTTGCATAACTTAATGGAAGTTAATAGTTAAGGGAGGGTCTCCTTTATTCGCCTATGGGGGTCGCGCCGAGCAGCTCTGAAGGTCGAGCATGGAAACCGTTTCTTGCACATAAGACTTCTAAATCTGACCACTAATTATATGCAAATAGTGTTTGATTTTCTTTACGTATATTTATCCCGAATAAGTTTGCACATAATAATGTAGACTTTTATCGCATCATATTAATTTTCCTCAGATACGGACTATAAATTTCAACGTATTACGAAAGACAAGATATCAATTACAAAGGAAAAAATATCATACAGTAAAAAAAACAAACAAACAAACTATGCGTGTTCTACACTTTCAATCTTCTCAATAAGTGTGCTATTATAGCCGGTCAATGGATTTAATTCGTAAAGTAAAAAAAACCAACTTTTATTTGTAAGGCAACTTTTAATAGCATTAATTATGGAGGAAATGGATAAAAATGTTACATTGTGCTAGATGTTAAGATATAAAAACTTACGTGGACAGCTTCTCAACACTTAGTGATTGATATACCCACCAACACTATCGGTAATATTACTTAACTTCCCGCGATTTTTTCTATATTTATCATGAAGTTGAAGGTTAAAGGAAGTAAACATTAAAAAAATAATCGTTTGCATTCAACACATATATATTACTGGTAACAGTATAACAGAGAGTATTTTTAGTGCAAATAAAACAGGGAACCTTAGCAACGTATGTATCTTCTACCTATATGTAGCTGTTATCGATTAATGATCCTGTCTAAAAGGCCTTAAACGTTAGAACGATTTGCTTCCTCTCGCATACTTTGGCTTATTCCGCCGATTTTAACTGGGCTCTATAAGCGTTTTGCATGAAGAGCCATAATTACCGGTTGTGTACAAGACAAAAAGAATATAAGATTAGTAATTGCTTTAATTGGAAAATGCAGTATGTCACTTTTTCATAAACGAGATGTTTGACACAAAATTCTTTACCGATATAATATTAAACATAAATACTAATGAATGTTTCTTATATTAACATCGAATTAAAACTGAAATAATATAGTACTTCTATGTTGATTGAATGTATGCTGCTAATGTTTAACCGAAAAGTGAGAAAATTTAGAAATTTGAAATGGGATGTAATGCATTTCACACTTTTTAAATACATATGCGAAGACAATAATATATGCGCATGTTATACGGCCTCAATAGATGTCGGATTTCCTGTAGCGCTTTATGAATGAAATACTAAAATATATATGACGACAGATTTCAATTCATGGGTTAAATTTAGTACAGATTTAACACATAAATTACACACTAGTCTTTCACCTGTTACAAATTATCTCTGAAAGATTTAAACGTTTACTTTGTACCAGAATCTATCATTATGCAAAATAAATGCTCGACAGTGTCGTAATGTCAGCTTTTGGACAAAAAGTATTCACACGCACTACTGCAGTGTATAACACTATTTAATATGCATATTATTGTTAGTAGTTGCAGTAAATGAATGAGTCTACCTTAATAAAGAAAATTAATTACCCCGTCCTTAAAGGTTACATATCCAATGTAAGTTTAATGAGATGACTCTACAGCATATTACGACGAAAGTCCAGCAAACCATGAAGTTTTTGTTATTATAAATGCCTAGTATTTTCTCATCTCGGATTTAACACTTATGTCGACTACCTGGCAGTGCTTAATTTGGTTAGGCACTGCTCATTCGTCCAGAGCACCCTGGTAAACTCGGGTTTTTATGGGTTTCGGGTTTCTCAGTTTTCTATTTCTGTAAAGTCAGGTTAAGGATTTGTAATTTCTCCTTGACATTCGGCTCTTCTTGTTTGGTGGGTCTACTTGCGGTGTTATTATGAGTAATGTTAAAACGTTGGTGTTTTAACCATTTGGTATGTTATGCAGCTGCCAAAGCAACGTCAAATATTTTTATTTAAAAATTAATAATATTAAAGTAGATTAAACGTGTTCTCGTACACTCCTGTTAAACCTGTATAGTAATTGTTACAATCAATCTTAACATTCCACCACACTTTAGAACAATTTAAACGCTGGTATTGTCCAAAGAAAGTGGTCTGTAGATGAACGGGATTTTTGCTTTACGTCCAGCGAGCAGTATTTCAGCTATATTCACGACGAGGCCAAGTTAACAAACTATAAAGGAGAAAAGGATGAGATGGGACACGGGGAAAACAAATTTGACTGCCAATGAAAAAATATGGAGTATTGTGTAAGGTAGGAAACTTTAGCCTTTTATAGTGGCTACTATGAGCCTACTCTATTTCCAAATGTACAAAAGGAGTCTTTATCGTGAAAGGAGCGCGGAACTAGGGGTTTTCTCCGGATACTCTGGATTTCTCCCCCAATAAAAACTGAAAAATTGCTGAAAGTTGCATTAAACAATAAGCAAACAAACAAACCCACTACGGTCCGCTGACAGGCTTTTCGTATTATGACCGGACAACATCCAACAAGAGGGTCTCCACCACACGGAGACGCGCTGGGTTGCTCCATGGGTCGCGTACAGGGAATCCGTCCATTATGGTCCTAGTCTGTCTTATACGTGTACGGTGATGATGGGGGACAGATTTAAAATATATAACGGACATGTGGGCTTCACTATAGACTTATTGGTTATTCTAGGAACCCTGTTATTTTGCCCCTATATTAGGTTTTTCAACGTCATTGAAAGAAATCTTGCCACGTATTTGCATTATGTCACAAAGATGTAGTTGCAAGACAGGAACAGCCTATATAGCAAAATTACTGGATTTGTCATTTCCAAACAAACAGTATTTATAATACCCGAAAACTTAAACATCAGTCACAAAATAGGCAGTAACAGAGACTATTTAAAAACACATCACTTTACATTGTACCATTGATGAGCAATATCTATTTATTCTGCTGACAAGCGCCATGGTTTTCATATATAAAAAAAACTTTTAAATTAACGAAATCTTTAACGCAAATAAAATAATCCTATTAACTGTTTTAAATTTTCAGTATGGATCTTCGCTTGCAGCCATTTTGGAAATCAACTATACGCTTTGTTGAGGATCATTACATGCTAAGTAATACAACATCCAATAAATGTTTCAATTATGGCGATAATGTATGGGCGTTCGAGCGATTAAATTTAATTTTGAAAGGGAACAAAATATCAGTCATCCTTTCGAAATTCGTTAATATTCGGTCTTAACATTTGTACGGCTGTTTGTTCAATAAGATTCCAGCAGACATAGAAACGTAGTCATAATAAATTATCATATGATGAACCATCATCATACGTGTTAACCCTGTACTTCAAGTGAAATTACTTTTGTGTAAGCTTAGTAACAAATGTACGCTTTATTATTCGGTCTCTGACCAGTTTTATTCAGCTCTGAAGAATTTTCATGTAAGAGATTATAGAAATAAGAGAACTAATACCATAATAGCTCAAACTGACTCAAACTAAAACGAGTCGAAGCTTACACATAACACTGTTTTTAATGAGAGAATGCATTTTTACTCAGCTGAAAATTTGCAAACTTTCCTATTAACATCAACAACTTTTCATTCATCTTGATCACAAGACATGTATGTCTTACGATAGTAAAACTGTAACTGATTCCATAAACTAAGTAGAGAACAACCCTATAATAATAAAGAAATTTAACACATACTTTACATTAAGGAATGTTTAAAGAATATCTGAATTACAGGAAATCCGATTTTTAGATACACAATGTAAAAAGGGGCCTCTTGTTTTATTTTGGGAGGAAGGAACCTCAAGCGTCAATAAGAAAACTAGTAATCCTTGTCAATAAAGAGTAAACCACATCCCGCCCAGAATGACACTCGAACCAGGGACCTCAATGTTGACAGTTTAGAGAACAATAGTAGATGACTACCTACCTAAACCCTCGACAAAAAAGCCCCATAAAGAATGCGAAAAAGGATCTCAAAACCCCATCCAATAAAACTTATGTTGAAGTATTCAATCAGATATCAATGAGATAGCATCCATCACTGTGGACCCCGCTGTCAATAGGTTGTGATTAGGAAATTGCAATCTTGTGCCATACACATTTGTTATTCAAAAACTATCATGGGACTGGCCACCACCCATGGTACGTGCCACGTCCCTTTGAAATAATATACCTACATGTCAAATGTAAAAATCCTACATCAGAAGAGAACTATAATGTGACTGGCTACCAACCATGGTAAGTGCCACGTCCACTTGAAATAATATACCTACAGGTCAAATGTCAAAATCCTACATCAGAAGAGAACTAGAGGCACCCAGGAGCCTGTAATCGCTCATTTGGAACACAAATGACTTCAACAATATTAAAATTTTTTGCAATCTACAGCTTCAGTCTAGTTGTTACAGCGTTTAATTTGCTGGGCAAAAAATAAACATTTCTTAAAAAATTTTGGTTTATTGCGGTAACTCCTATAAGGTGCCATCAGAAAATTTCTGAAAATCAAATGCTTGTAGGCATTGTCCTCTAGGTTAATTTAGTAATTTAAAGTTTTACTCTATGTTATAGACTAATTTATAACGCACAAACTTTTTATTTTGTCCAAATTCATAATTAAAGGGGAATAACTCCTTTAAAGTGTCATATAACAGTTTTGGACTAAGGAATAATTTACAGGCCATGTTTTGCTGATCATTTGTGTAATTTAAAGTTTCAATCTAGCTGTTAGTGTAATGGCATTTATGTTACAGAGCAAAGGCTACAAATTCCACGAAACATTTTTATTAAAGGGCATAACTAAAAAGAGTCATCTGACAATTTTAGACCAATAAAGTGGATTTTGGAAGGTGCATTGCTGATCATTTTTGCAATTTACAGTTTCACTCTAACTGTTATAGGCTTAAGGTTACAAGACAAAAATGGAAAATTTCATAAGAATCATGATTAGAGGGCAATAACTCTTATTAGAAAACATCTCACAATTTCAGACCAATACACTGAATTAAGGAATTTTAATAGTTTTAGTTGTTATATTTTCTTTTTTTAAGTCGAGGATAAAAACGGGTAATTTCTTTTAAAAAATTGTCATTCAAGTACAATTACTCATATAAGAAGTCATCTGACAAATTCAGACCAATAGAGTTAATTGTAGAATCTTGTATAAATGATCATTCTTGCAATTTACAGTTTCCCTCTAGTTGTTATATTTTAAAGTTACATGACAAAAATGAAAAAAAAATGATAAAAAATTGACATTAAAGGGCAATAACTTTTATAAGGAGTAATCTGACAATTTCAGATCAATTTAGTGAATTGTAGGGCTTGTATTGCTAATCACTTTTGCAATTTACAGTTTCACTTTAATTGTTATAGATTTAAAGTTACAGGACAAAAACGAAAAATTTCGTTAAAAATTGTCATTGAAGGGCAATAAAAATTTGTTATTTAAGGGCATAACTCATATAAGGAGTTATCTGCCTAATTCTGACCAATAACATGAATTGAATGACTTGCATTGTTGATAATTTTGCCATTTACTGTTTCACTCTAGCTCTTACAGTTTTCAAATTATATTGTAAATACTGAAAACTTTATCAAAAATCATTATTAAAGGGCAGTAAATTCTACGAAAGCCATTGCACAACTTCACACTTATAGCAACTATTGTAAATCTTAATGTGCTGAGCAACTTGAAGTAACAGTTTTCTCTATAGCTATTATAGTTTTTGAGATATTCAGGCAAAATGTGTGTGGACACACATGTTCTATTGTTAGTAACAGCGTTCATCATTCTGTGTTGATCAACACCTTCGATACAAATTTAAAACTAGGAACCTTAAGGATGATTGTGTCCAAGTTTGAAAAAAAATTTGCCCAGTGGTTTCAGAGAAAACTTGAAAAGTTTATAACAGTTGACAGAAGACGGACACCAAGTGATGGCAAGGCTCACATGGATCTTAGGCCCTGGAGAACTAAAAAAATTCATGTCCAGACACGAATTTATCATTCAGGAAGTAATATGACCTTGAAGTCGAAGGTCACCAACCATGATACCCAAAAATGATTGCCTTAAAAAGAACTACCAGGAGCAGGACGATTGCCCCCCCCCCCCCCCCCAATTTGATTATATGTCATTTTCTTTGATAATTTTTATTAAATATAAATACTGATTATGTAAGAATTGAATAGTTTGGGTATTAATTGAATTTTATTGAAATTACTTACTTTCTTTTACTTTTTACAGCCAATTTTAATTACACATATAACAAATTAAAATTAAACCTGTATTCAAACTTCAAGAATAATATTCTCAAAGGAAGAACATTCAGTTAAAAATATCTACAACAGGCTAAATTCAAGCTAAGAATTCTTAGAATTTACATAAATAAGAATAAATATCTACATTTAATCAATTTGATTATTAAATGGAATTCTTAAGAGTCAGAGACACTGTGTGCTGAAAAATATTTTGCGATTTTAATATAGTGAATGTCATTAAAAATTTTATTTGTAATGTCTGTTTTGCTGCTGTATATTATTAATAAAACAAAAAAGTTTTTGTTTTATTTGATTCTTTTAGTCTTAACATTGCACTGAATATACTTAAAAAACACATGACAAATAAATGACAATTGTCCTAGGGGGGAAATTGTCCAGGGGGCAGTTGTCCTGTACCTTAAAATGATCTACCTATATGCCAAACATCAAAAACCTACCTCAAAGGAGAAAAAGTGGCAGGCTGGATACTATTTTCTCATCAAGTATTCAAAATAACCTCGATGTCAAAGGTCGTGGTCAAAGGTCAGCAAACACAGTACGTTACAAATCACCTTGAAAATAACTACATGCCAAATATCAAAAGCCTACTTTACAAGAGGAAAAAGAACTGACACAAATTTCAAAAAGCAATAATGTGACCTTGAGGTCAAAGTTCAAGGTTAAAGGTGATTAACTGTAGCATGAAATACATTACTTTGAAATTATCTACTTACATACCAAATATAAAAAGCCTACCTCAAAAGACAAACAAGTTACGACAGAATGATCACAATAGGGCGTCCCCCACCAAGCGGCATGGTCAAAATTACTTACAAGTTTGGAATCAATCTGTTTTTTAAAATCTTTCCAAGATAAAATTCACAAGTGATAAATGCTAAAAAATGATGGCAACACCTTTAGAACACACCTATAAATTTGAATATAAACCAGTCAAAGCCAAAAAATTAAAACAAGATTTATTTTAACATATATATACAGTGCATAATATATACTATAAATAGTTTCAACAATTTTTATATTTAAATACATGTATCAGTAATACAGTCTGTGGTTTGCAGTCCACACATTAAATGTCATATTAAGACAGATATCTCGAACATCTACTGTAGTCTTTGATATACACAAAATGTTTACATTTTACGTGAAGAATAGGAAATTCTTTATGGTAAACAACCATGTATTTTATGGGATCTTATACTACCATTTCTTTCAGTTTTAGTACATATAGTTCATGATTTGTTACTTCCAGTCCAAAATGAATGACAACAAAAAATTTTCATCTTTGGAAAAGTAGTTTCAACACTAGTATATGTTCAATTTGTTCTACATATATATACTATACAGAACATTTGGATTTACCTGTTTGCCAGTCTACAGTGGGCAGCCCACATAAAGTCCACCCTCCAATAACATAATTATTAGTTATAATAAATGCTCATCTGCTGTATACTGAATAATATTTGGAATTAATATGACAAGAGCAAGGAATGGCATGTCCATCCTATAAGTTTTTGCCCACAATGTTCCAGGTTCCATTGTGATTGGGCTAAAAGGCAAAATTTACCCAATATGCACTGTACTGTGTATATGAAATATTTTCAAGATAAATAAACAAATTGAGATATACTTAAAGGTGTTTTCTATAATAATGTTTATTCCTGTGGCTAAGATGTAGCATAATGTAGTCCAGGAATAAAAGCCTGGAATTACACAAAACAGGCCTGAACTTTGATAAGGGTTACTTTAAGAAGAAAATATCCTCTAGGATATGACTCTCTTCTTGTTCTTCTATTGTACTTTCATCTTCATATGTGTTTTGCTTTTTAAGAGAACCATGAGTTCTTGTTTGGACTGGTTCCCTGTATGTATGAGGTGCCAATTTTGGATCCAGATTTTTTACTTTGTTTGATGACTTTTGAACTGGACTGCGATAACTTCCTGTTAGCTGGGGATTGCAAAAATCTTCATCTAGCGAATTAACAATGTCCACCACTGACAAAGTCTTGTCACTGAAAAATATTATAAATTTAAATATTTTTATATTTGAGCTAAAGACATTGCTATCGTCACTGCGAGGATAACCGAGAACAAAATTGTAAACAATTTACTGTGAACCCAGGCCCGTGTACCCCTTTATGTGTTGCCATCAGTAGTCTTACCCCAATTTGTCAGAAGTTTTTTTTTCAATTTAAAATGCATTATATTTAGTCACAAATGTTGATATATTTTTAATTACTGTGCAAGGTTTAACTCAACTTCTAACTGCTTGAATATACCCCTATGACACTGTCAGCCATTCACTTATTAAAAACTTACGTTTACCAGGATTACTATCATCAAGAGGCTTGATTTAAATTGAATTTCCCTTCGTTTCAAGTGCCGACTGATTAAGACTGATAAATTTTTTTATTTTTATATGAAATGAATGTAAATTTTCATCTGTCTAAAATAATAACATTTTTCAATGTCCAACCATCAAACCCTATTTTGATAGTGAAATCCATAGCAAATTTGGGGAAATCGTAGAAGTAAACACATCTGCATACATGGCAATTATTACCCATGATGCATTAGAATCAAATATTTTGCTTGTTGAAACTTTTTTGTTCATCGGTATCCAGTTTTATTGATGAGGTAAGCCCTTTACAACAATTCCAACAAAAGCTTCCTGGTTACATTACCACTGTGTTTATCAATGTTCTTACCCAGGTGCTTTTCCTGTTGACAACACATTGCTACGACCCCTGTTGGATGATAATGGAAGGTTTCCTTGACGATTGGCTCCAGGAGAACTAAAAATGTAATCAGATATACAAATTCACTCCATCTGATTAAAATACCACTTGATTATGAATTCACAATATGGGCATTAGTCACAAGTTATATACACTTAATTGACAAAATGAATCAATATTCAGAAAGTTTATAATATTCAATATTTTCATCATATAATTTATCATGATGGTGGTATACATTATGCCAGCATATACACCATAGTAAGTACATGTCTCTGGATAGGTCTGTTGGGGTTCATTGCAATGCATGACAGGCATCTTTGTAAACCTGCATATTTCACTATTGCATATTACATTTTGCTTCTTCAAAATTTACTGCTGATGCCTGGTGATGAGAACTGCTTACATGATCCTTTAGGTATAGGGAGATGTAAATGTAAATTTTGAATAAATTTGACATTAAAGGGCAATAATTCCTATAAGGAGTCAACTGAAAATTTCAGATTAGTGATTTGTAGGACTTGTATTGCTGATAATTTTTGCAATTTATTGTAAAAGATTTTTAAGTTATAGGGTGAAAGTGGAAAATTTCATTAAAAACCATGATTTGTAGGTATTCTTTTGATCATTTTTGCAATTTACCATATCAATCTGACTCTTGAAGTTTTTCAAGTTAAAAACAATTTACCTTTGACTCATCGCAGATAGATTTGCAGTGACCTCTGTCATCTTATCAATGAATCGGTCCACATCCTTTTTAGTAGGGGTGGTCAGGAGATCCGATTGAGATGGCTGTAAAACTCTAGAGATGCTCGTACCAACATCATTTCTAGGAGGGGTGTAAATAATATCATCTGCTTGGTTATTGATTTCAAATCTAGATATGCTAGTACCAACGTCTGCTCTTGGAGGGGTGGTAGGTAGGTTAGCCTGGACAGAACATTCCATCCTAGAAATACTGGTTCCCTTTTCTGCAGTAGGAGGAGATTTAGGTATAGGTGATGTTGCTATTGAGTGACGACTGTTTCTACCTGGAATGGAAAACATGGGTGATAGATGGTAAGGAAGCTATTTACTTAATATAACAAGATCAATCAACACGAGGTGCACCAATGTTACAACATTGCATTTTCAAATCATCTGAATGGAGCACCTAACACTGACTTTAACTGAGTAACTAATAAATGAGATTTTGTTTATGTTCATTAACATAAAAAAAGGTTAAAAAAAGGAAAAATTTATAAATCGGTTCAAAAAGGGCTTTTCATTAGCCTATTATAGTGAATGAGTTGCAGCATGATAAATTGCATATAACAACTGTGCCCAAGGAGCGGGAATATCTATTAAATGTATCTAAAAAACTCATATTTATTATAGAACATGGGTTTACCTGGTTTTTTTGGGAAAAAGGACCCTGAGGGAAGTTTGGGAAATTTGTATCGGCATTTGCTTGAAATTGGGAAAAACAAGAACACAATTTTGAAATAAACATATTTGAAGGAAATTTCATATTTTCTGCCATCAAAAAGTCACCTGTCAAAGTTTGTTTTAGGTGTATTGATCACTTTGTTGAGATTTTTGTCAGATTTTGAATCTGATTCTACATTTTTTGTTGTACATGTATTTTCAGTTTCAGACTGTTCTGAAATGATGTTATCTGATTCATTGGAAATAGAAATGTTAATTGGGGAACTGTCTTCGTATTTATTACTTTCAGAAGAACATTTTTCAGCAGTAATATCAATGTCACTTGCAAGATCCACACTGACACTGACAGTGACTGTAATTGCCAGTTCAGGGGCAACATCGTCATCGTCGGCTTTAGGTTCGGGTTTAAGGAACGTTGTGATTTTTTGGCATTTTCTGCCATCTTTCGATTTTAACTTTTTGGTGTAATATTTCGAGTTATGCGACATGATACATGACCGGTCGCTTTGTTTATTTCATTCAATCAAGGTCAAAAATATATCTAAATGACAAACACCACGCTCCCTTTTTACAAACGCAAAAATGATCAAGATATCGAATATTTCTTCCTCTTTATTGGAGATCTTAAAATCATTTCCGGTTTCAAATACGTGTTTCACTTTGATTAGAAAACTATGTTTTTACCAGTTTTAAACACCGTCAAATTTATTACGATACATAAATTGGGAATCGGCAGCATTCGGAATTTTAGCAGTAGAAATTGGGAAAAAAAATAGGATATTTTGCATTGGGAATGGGTCCGAATAACGGACCCTACGAGATCCTTGATAAATCCATGTAGAAACATTATATATTGCAGTGATTGCTTTTTGATTGCTGGAATGAGAAATAGCTGTGATTTTGCTGTACCATCTCAAAGAAACAATACAATGTTTATAGTAGAAGGACTTACTTCAACTCATATTTAATTCTTGTAAAAATAGGCAGAAAATCATTTCATGTTAAAATTTCCAAAAGTTATATAACTGCTATAATTTAATTAGATTGAATTTTAGTACATACCTTGCACCATGTCTGCTGCTTCATCAGGAATATCATCAACATCTACTTCACTGAGAGGCTTGTCAAAATCCAGCCTACCTACCCTGCCATTAAACACACTGCCATCATCTTGGTTACCTAGGTCCATGTTTTCTTCCAGAGAATTTATTCTTTCATGCTGCATTTTTCTTTTCTCTATCAACTGTCTCTGTCTTTCCTTTAATTGTTCTTCCTGATCACGTAAAATTTGCTGCAAACGATTTTGTTCCTCAAGGAGTTTTTCTCTCTGCTTTAACAATTCACGCTTCCGATCTGAAGGTCTCAGTCTCTTGTAATATTTCATGTATTCTCTATCTCCAATCTGACTCTGCTGAAGGTTTGGAGAATACTGTAAATTTTCATCTGATTCAAGTTTGTCTTTAAAACCAACCTGAAAATGCAGAAATTACTTCAAATAAAAAAAACCCAAATGATGGCATAATGGAGGAAATAAAAGTTATGTAAGGCTACATTTGTTTCCCAAGAAACAGCCATAACTTTTTCACTCATGGCTAGCAATCATTTTTAAATGCTATTGAACTTGTTTTGTATTCTGTAAATTGTAGTTATCAGTCAATGTTTAAGTGGAATTCTTAAATGTTTTTTAAGTACAGGTATTCATTAGAATCAGGCAAACTTGATAAGATTCTGATCCGTGGTAGAAAATAACAAAGAAGCCATCAAATATTGGTAAAAGGGAATTTTGTGTAAAACGGTTTAAAGTAGCTTTACCACTTCATCAATTTGTAAGTAAATAAATAATATGATCAATGTTCTCAGGAAATAAAAAAATAACTATTGTACAAATCTACAGCTATCTGCCTTTTGTGACATTGGCATTTGTATGTATACGTAACAGCTATCTGCCTTTTGTGACATTGGCATTTGTATGTATACGTAACAGCTATCTGCCTTTTGTGACATTGGCATTTGTATGTATACGTAACAGCTATCTGCCTTTTGTGACATTGGCATTTGTATGTATACGTAACAGCTATCTGCCTTTTGTGACATTGGCATTTGTATGTAAATCAACATAAAAACAACAACCAAAATGTCATTGACAATACAGAACCTAAAAATCAGTAAAATAATATCTTCACTACTATATGTGCTATATACATACATGTATACTTGTGTTTTAACCCAGTATTCCTACCAAATATTGTGTGAGCTTATATACCTGTGATTAAAACCAGTAATCCCACCAAACAATGTTGTCATTTAACATAACTAATGAGTTAAGATATCTAGATACACTATAGCTCAAGTGGCCTCAGATGATGGGCAGTTCACCAGCCTTCTTCAATATACCTGCCTGCTGGGTGTTTAACTCAATCAATCTACAACACTGCTTTACCTTTTTTATTGTAAACATAGTGAATTGAATTTTCGCTTTTTTGCACAATTTAATTTCTACGACACTAGTAAAACATGGAAAAACCAAATATGCTGTTAAATAATCTCTAAATGTTACATGTTGTCATAACTGACATTCATGACATGATGGTTGATTTCTTCCTATGCAAAAACGGAAATCTAAAGTGTTGAACTTGAAGGTAAAATCAAAACCAATAGTGGACTTACCAACATGTATCAAACAGTGCTGTGTTGTTTTTGAAGATTAAATTACAAATAGAGATACTGATTTTGTTAAAACTCTACATGATTTTGGAGAAGGTCAATCTGTCAAAAAAATTGGCAGTGGCCCTTCCTTCAAGTTGGATTTTTGTTTGAATGGAGTTTTTATTGGGGGAGGAAGCCGACATACCTAACAAAAACCTGACCTTCAGAAGGAAAACTGGCAATCCTTCTCGATTAAGATTGTAGTCAAGTGACCCTGCCTGCAATGAAACTAGAATCTGCAACCTCAATGCTGACACACCAGCTGATCAGTAGTAAACAAACTATCTTAACTACTCGGCCATCAAGTTGGAAACAACTCTTGGATGTCCTAGGTAAACATATGTAAGTACTGATGACAGGTTGACTGGGAACTGTAGCACTGTTTATGACAATAGTGGAGGATACCTGGTAGGTGGAATGCCCACCATGTGACCAACGGCTATAGTTCGGTAAAAAAATAATGGAATATAAAGGCCCTGCCCAAGTGTGTAATTTAGTACAACATTATACCCATAATAAATTATTTCTTATATCTTATTCTGCAATTATATGTAACTATTTCACTATAGAAATAAAGGTTTACACATTTAATTGTGTAAATTTTAATGATGACATCACAATGTACAAGTATAGTGTTGTTCTATCTATTTGTCAAATATATGCATGGCTGATAATTCCTAGATTTGCTGTTAACATATACCATAGACTTCGTATAATAATAGAACAAAAACAGAATGATATTTAATAGTCCATATAAATTTGATTTGGGACTCACCCTAACATAATAAGCAATTTATTTCTCCCTTTATAAACCTCATAAAAATTCAAATGTATCTTTACTGACTTATCGGCCTCTCAGTTGCATAAAACTAAAAGAACATTGTGCAAAGGTAAACTTTGGTGAGGGGAAAGCTTTTTGTGAAAGAGTCTTACAAATGGGGGTCTACTACATGTACAGGCTTATTGTATATTGATAAGCATTTTGCACCTATACCAACAACATAAGCCAAGGCTCACAGCATCATTGTGCAATGCAGTTTACCTGTACACCATGGGCTTCCGATATCATCACCACGGCTCTCGGCTGATATTTAAATCAATTAAATGAAACAGTGATAAATAAACAGATAAATGAAAAAAATTCTACAAAAAACAGATCGTAAAAATAATATTTAGAGTTTCAGCAGGTGTATATTGCTACTAAATTAAATGGCTGAATATTTTGTGTTGAAGGGGAGGTAATCCAATTATTTCTACAACCATGTTATGTATTTTAATTTTGTTTAAAAACTGTTCAATTGCACAAAAAATGAGATGAAAAAATGAACTGAAAAATGTATTTTTAGATGCATGTTAGTCTTGCATGTATATTACTAACTGTGGTGCATCAAAAAGTCTAGCATCATCATTTAAATGAAACAAAAAATTACAAAAAGTAATGTATTTCTCACCTTATTACTTTTTCCTTGAAAATCAGTTTTTGCAGCTCTGGGTGTCTGACTTCTTGAACCTTGACCTGAAGACCTTGGACTCATATCAGGAACTAATGGAATTAAATCTTGTGAATCCACCACATATGGATTAATGTCTACACTTTTTTGCGTACTTGACATTATTGGTTCTCTGAAGTTTCTAGGTAAACTGGGTTTTAAAGGTTCTCGCTGATAGTTTGAATGATCTGGTAATATCGTGCTTGGTCCATCGTAGGACCTATGTAGGGCTATTTCTTTGTCAATCATGGATGTCACTGGTCTATCTACTTTTGATTTGATCTCTTCCCTACTCAGTCTACGTTGGGTTTGGATTTCACTGGGTAACCTCCCTTGGTATGATGCAGGAGACAGAGACCTCTGGCTGAGAGGTGAGTGATGTCCATCTCTTTCAGCATAGAAAGGTTGCTGATTTAGTCTTGGAGAAATCTAGAATTGGAAACGCACAGGAAAATTTGAAACAGGGAGTTTAATACATGTCAGTTTGGTTTATTCACCTGCTCTTCTCTTCTGTAATACATTTTGGAGACTGCAGAATGAATTGATCAGCTTTAATCACCTACTTAATGTTAAAAAAAGTCTAAATGTTCTCCAATTGCGTTATATTTTAAGGTATCCGATCCATAATTGAAGTCATCATTTAATTTAATTTTTTTGGACCAAGAAATACAGCTTTATTAAATAAAGGTATTGTCAATTAATGATAAAAAATTTAACATATTGTTTTATTTTTGAGTCAAAATTACCAATTTTGAGTAAAAAGGTTAGTTACTCAAATAGTATTTCTGATGTTTGCTGAACATTACCCAGGTCTGCTCCATGGAAAAACAATGGACATCCGGGATACTAAATATGATCGTCAATTGTTGTCAGGATACCTTAATACTTTATTGAAACATTTTCTGCCTGGGCAGAATAAAAATATAGTTTGTTTCCCCTCGCCCGACCGACCCAGAGAAATGCCCACCAACCCAAAAGTTTTTGTTCCGATTTTTAAGCGATTTTTTTTTTATTTCCGGAAAAATACTCGGTACCGGTCCAGTACCGATCATGGTTTTATTATGACCGCAAGTGATCGGAAGTTTCTAGATTTTCGTTGAATTTGATCTAAAATCAAGAAAAATACGAATAGAGGCAGTGCGTCTGCATTGGCAGGGTCTATGTCGTCTACAAAGAGATCGAAGGAAGGTGGAAAGTTTACTCTGTGTTCATCCGTGATCGCAAAATGTGGCACGGAAAGTAGGAGTCTGTGTAAAAACTGTCTTTATGAGTAAGATGACGAGGAGACATGGAGCAACGTGCTTCATGATGTTTTGGATGGAGAAAACTTTGCTTATCATAAAACAGACACTGTCACTCCATGTGTATCAGACAAATTGTTTGGTACAGTGCAATTTACGACCGACATGGAAGAGCCCATTAGAATTGTCAAGGAATTTGACAGAATTTTGAAATATGTCACATTTACTATAAACAGAGACAAAGATGTTGGCTTAGACCCTGACAATAATAACAAAACCACCCAGTGTGCAACACACTCAGTCTTCAAGATCAAGATGGAATCTTGTAACTCTAAAAAAATTCCAGAACTCAAGGATAAAACATGCAGCAGCTAATTTCACAGGTAGGTTAATTCAAACAAAATGATTTCTCAAAGGGGATATTGGTTCCTTTAGGATAAGAGGAACCTTCTTCCATATCATCTTTGCTTTTTTTTCTCCAGTCCTGGGTTGAGTGATTTGTGGTCTTAAAAATTGGTGGAAACCCCTGTCAAATTTTTTAGTTCCTCCATACATGTATGTAAGGGTTGCATCTGTCCACATTAAAAAGCCCAGCATTTCCTTCATTGCATACTACAAGGGTGATAAAAGGTTATTTTCATTCATCGTGTTTGTCGATTTTTATTTCCCGTTCATCGAAATTTGGTAATTTTATTTCTCGTGCAGTCGTGTTTGGTTGTCTGTTCGTGCAACGTTTTCTACAAATTTTATTTTCCGTTCATCGTGATCTGCGAAAATTATTTTCCTTTCAATGTGAAAAGCGTTTTTATTTGTTGTTTTTTCATGCACAGACCAGATGTCATGAATTTCATCAACCCAGTATCATGTTCCAGCAAAATTATATCATGTTCATCATGATTTGACATTTTTATTCGCCGTTCATCCATGATTGGGACCCCTTTTTATTAATTTAGTTTGAATACTGTCAAACTTGAGCATGTTTCATTGTATAAATAATGCAGAGAAGCAAACCTTGTACTAGTAGTTTAGTAGTGTTTAATGCTTTGTATATTCATGCTTTGGAAATTTTCAAATTTGAAACTATGAAACAATCCTGCTGCTGCTGCAAAAACCAAAAAAAAACTTTTTACCTACCTACCTACCCATCTGTAAAATTTAGGGTCGGGTGAGGGGAAACAAACGTATTTTTAAATGTGGCCCTGCTTGTATATAAAGATACAAAGTATCACTAATATTGCATGTATAAAGCTTCAGGCCATGCCTACTGACAAAATTGTTTTTTTTAAATATAGTGGCCGTCATTGTACTTATCATTGCTCTATTTCATGATATTTGATTGGTTTATTCTTGGCATTTATTTTATAGGTTCTTAGTTCTTGTGAATGATACAAGCTAATATAAAATAGTGTGTTCATTTTAATAAAATGGACTAAAAATGAAATTTATTCATAAATTATAAGCAAAAGGAGCTGTTTAAATTCATCAGTGTACGAATTCGCCAACTCACTCACACACTTTACATTCTTTTAGTTGTAAGTTTGTTTCCTTGATGAATTCCTCAAGTTTCATTCCTACAATATCAACAAACCATTGGGTCCTTCCGAGGTAAACTGCAACAATACTGTGACATTCATATCAAAATAAAAAGTATGTTTCTGTGTAATAGTTTATACATAAAAATATTGACCAAATATTTATTTTTCGCATTTTTAAGATGTAAAGATAGTTTTCATTCATTAAAGCCCATTATTTCAGTTTTGTTTTGTGTGTACCAAATTGTTAATGACGTTTGCTTGACATTGCAAAAAATGATGAAATCCTTATGTGAATAAAAAAGATTATTTACTCATTGTTTTCTTATTATTTGAACTTATTTATTTTCAAAACATCCAGAATATTTGGACGTTTTTTGTCTAAAATTTTGGGGTGTACTAGTATAGTTTACAATGAGTAAATACTTTTAAATTGTTTATTCTATCACTTAAATGTTACTGTTAAAAATGCCCTTTTTTCTGGGTTTTTTTATAGAGATGCAAAGTATGAAATAAAACATAAACCCCTGGCATTGCAGTTTACCTCGGAAGGACCCTATTGTCATTTATCTGTGAAAATAGATAATAAAAAAGAATGTGTTTTGTGATTTTTGGTAAAGGCTAATTAAATTGTGAACATCTAATTACCGTATAACCGGTAATTTTTGCGGTGTGAATTTTTTGCGGATTGGGATTGAAATTCTGATATTTTATTTTTGCTGATTTTAATTTTTGCGGTTTTACATCTTTAACAACAAAAAAAAAATCGAGTTTTTATTTCTGTTGTCGTTTATGTTTACCGAGTATATTGGGTTGGAACTTGGTTAATACACGCGGACAAATGACAGGTAGGTGTTTTAATTGGAAATCGATATTTACAGAAAATAATAACTGATTAATCACAGTTTATTGTATAAACATCCTTTGTTTTATACCGGTAGACAATAACAATAAAGGAAAATTTTTTTGGTGTTTTTGTTTCTTGTAAAAACATCCTTTATTTTGTATCTATCTGATGGACAATAACAATAAAGTAAAAATTAGGGGTGTTTTTATAGTGAATGAAACACGACAGTTAACAATAAAACTATTCACTTCGCTTCGATGATTTTTATTTACCACCTAGATAATTAATATCCCGAAGTGGTAACAAAATATCGATCGACATAAGTTTGTGAAACTTTACCGGTATTAACAGATAGGAATACTTCATACTTTCTATGCGATTTTAAATTTTGCGGTCGAGTGTCAACCGCGAAATTACGCAAAAATTAAATTACCGCAAAAATTACCTGTTATACGGTATGTCAACTTGTCGAAATAATTAATATTGAAAGGTAACAACATTTTGAGGAGTATGTATGTATCAGTAGAATGTGTGATCAAAGATAGTCAAGGATTAAGCTGTTCCTGTAACTGTCTGACAGTCTGTCATGTAAGTATAAACTTCTTGACATATTTGTATATACTAAGAATCAGATAACAATCTACAAAACAAAGGGAAACAACTCTAACACATAAATATGACCATATTTTACATAAAACTAGATTTCAATCAAACCTGCTGTTCCAGTAGTGACTCATTTAATTTCTTTTCCTTTTCCAGAATTTGATCCTGGTATTTTGACAAGAGTTCATGACACTGGAACAATCTCTGTTGTACTTCTGAAAAACAAGAAAAGAATCAATGTTTAATATCAGTATGGACAATCAGAAGTTTGTTGTTGTTTGTTTGATAGTGTTTAACGCTACTTTCAGCAATTTTTCAGCTATATCATGGCGTCCAGTTTTTATTGGGGAGGAAGGCATCCAGTTTTTATTGGAAAGGAAGACGGAGTACCCGGAGAAAACACCCGACCTTCGGTAGGAAAACAGGCAATCCTTGTCAATTAAGATTTTAGTCAAATACACCCTGCCTGCAGTGAGAATCGAACCCGCAATCTCAGTGTTGACAGACCACGTGAACAACAGTAGAGGAACTACCTTGACCAATCAGCCACCTAGGCCCAGACAATCAGAAGAAAATGAAAATGGATTAGATCAAGTATGCACATGTTAAATAGAACTTAAGACATGAAGAGATCACTATTTATGTCTAGAATTGTGTGCCTTTAAAAGTGATTTGTCTAATAGGACATAGTCATTACAAAGTTTACACAGTACTAACTAGGAACCTGTGAGCTACTGTTCACTCAGTATACCCCTGCTTTTCACATTATTGAATTGACTAAGTCTACCCCCGCTTTTCACATTATTGACTTGACTAAGTCGGTAAACAAGAAGTAGATACGCCACAGACCCGAAATCAGTACTCAAAATAGGACCACATAGGTCACATATAAAATTTCATGTTGTGATAAGTAGTAGTTTAAACTGTTACGAAAATTTGCATCTATTGACCATTAATGTTGAAAATTTGATAAACAGGAAGTAGATATGCGACATACCTGAAATTGGTACTCACAATATAGAACCATATGGTTAGGTCACATACAAAAATTTTAAGTGGTTGTGATAAGAAGTTGCAGAAAAAGCCGTTATGAAAGTTATATTGCGGACAGAGGTAAACTAGTAAACTCTCCTCTTCTTCGAAGCTGGGGTATAAAAATATTAATTGCCTTTTCTCTCCTACCTACAACATTCAAGTCATTTGAAGCTGGTACAGCTGTAACAATTATGCCCATGCTGTCTTGCAATTTGAATTTTCAAGATGAAGAATAATTATAAAAAGATATTGACAAAAAACTGTTAGTATCATAAATATTACATGTAACATTAGCTTATAATGTGTATAATTTTAAGTCATTTCTTACTCTTAATTTAAGTGAATACAAGAATATAACATCATGAATAGAAACTGAATAATCTGAAGACAGAATAAACACAAAGTCTGTTTTCTGTATTTTGTGTTATAATCATTCTTTAATTTTGTTTGTTATTTTGTTGTTGTTTCATCTTATTGTTGATTAATGTTCTGACTTTTCTATTGTACTGGGTGGATCCTGTATTTGGACAGGTTTGTTCCCTGTTTTACTATGCCCATATTTAAATGCATGGTGCTTCTGTCCTTCAGTCAGGAAATATCATGATACTGATAAACTAATGAATAATAAAGGCACAGCATTTACAATATATACATGTATATATAAAACCTCTTTGTTAAAACACTACGTTTTACATAACAATATTGACACTTTCAGTTTTATGTCTATATTCTATCTTTAACTTTAAATTCTATTCAACAAAAGTACTTAAGCTCTGGAATTCTATGAAAAATTGTTTTCATGATAGCAGGAAACTGCCAAAACTAGTCAACCAGAATAAACATAGACTTTTACATTCTACAAAGAGTTGTTGTCAATCCTTTAATTATAATGAATAATTTAAGTATTTTTGCAGTTTTTTGCATTTGGAACACTAGTAGTTTAATATTTATAACAACAAAAATTAAAGCCAGTATTCCGTTGGCTCGGTGGATATAATTTTTTCAGGTTGATAAAACCAGGTATTAACCTATATCAAAGTCAATAAATGTATAATATTATTGATTTCTTATGGGAGAATCAAAGCAATACATTAGTGTAAAGTATCTTGGCCTTTAAAAGTAATAATCTAAACATTTGGAATATGATGGGCTAAACAACGATCTTAAAGATAACTAAATATGGCTTCTAATGCAATGACTTACCTTCTCTTTCTTTTAAAATCTGTTCTTGTTGTTGAACCAGCTGCATAACCTGCTGTTCATAATTTTCTCTTTCATTTTTCAGCTGGCCTAAATATTTCTCCTTTTCATCCCCCACTCTGTAAATGAAACAAATTCAGTGAAATCTTTGTATAGAACAATGTATAAAATTTGTGATTGAGTTCCACATTTCACATTTTCGCTTCTTATTCCGTCCTTAAAATGCAATGCCTCCCTTCACATTTAACTGTCAAATGTGGATTCAATGTGCTCCACTGATACGTTTCTGGGAGGGTTCCCAGTGCTTAACCCAAAGATCCCCCTCCCCCCCCCCCCCCCAGTGGAACCACAGGGGTTGGGTAGTGGAGGAACTCACGGCTTGGGGCTTGTTTGACCATAATACAGAAATCCTGGATGTGGACCCTAGTGAGGTATGTTATTGGACAGAACCCCACTCCTTACATGACAACAGATCCTTTTGGTACACTTTGTAAAAGAGTTGGTTCAATGTAGCAGCTACAAAAGGCTAAAGACTTTGCCTTTATTTAATAATACTTCTATAGTGCCAGTCAAAATTTTGTGCCATTTTCTCCATCCTATTTGCAGAATGGATTTATTTTTTTATAATTTGCTCTCGTCCTGAATATGGCTGAAATACTGTTCAGTGGATGTTTAAAACATTCAATTAATTAATCAACACACTCTAACTGATTGGAATACCGTCAGATAATTAAAGTTTGTCCTTACACCATTAAATATCAGTCACTTTACCTGGCCAGTTCCTTTATTAGATTAGCAACTCTCTTCTTATCCTCAGCACACAAATCTTTCAATGAGACCTTCCCGCGTTGTTTGTTTTCTTTGTTTATCCTGCTTTCCATAGTGTCATCTGAACTTGTGTAAGACTGCCAAAGCAAAAGATATAATACACAACTGCCAACTGATCCATTCTAGACAAAACAGTCTGACTGGTCAAATACTAGTAACCCTTAACAAATTTAGAGTCTTTTGGGGAATTTAAAAAAAACTTAAGAATGTTTGTTCCCTCTCAGATAAAATTCTCCAAGATGTGATTTTTTTTCAGGCACAAAAAAAAGAGTAAATAATCAATTGAAAAACGTTTTTTCCTTCAGTCTAGGTGCACAAATACCAGCAACCCTTAACAAAGCATGTTCCTTTTGACTAATTTCACCATTGCTTAGTCATGTTATTAGTCAAATAAAATTTTCTAAACTTTAAATAGCATTCTCCTTAGAAGTAATTGAGAATATTCCTTAAAGGCTAAAAAAAACTGCTTTTCAAGAGCAAAGGGCCAAAGATATACATACCTGCTGCTTACTCTTAGGCGTGTAAGTTTCAACCTGTGGTTGTTTGACTGGTATTTTAGCTTTAATCTCTGACGTCTTTTTACATCGTACACGAGGACGCCTATTTCCTTTCTTTGAAAGACCTTTGAATAAGAGTAAATTTGTTAATACCATAGAAAATTTTTTTTACATGGAAAATCTGTCAACAATTCAAACCAGAATCTTCTTGGAGCTAAACATCATTCACTGAAACTATATAAGACAATACAAAATGTTTAATCTGTCTAAGCATTCAATCTGATTAAATGAACTCCTTTTTAGTAAGAGTGAGCATCTTCATTGGAGGGTAATTATTAAATGCAAATTTTATAAGATTGTTTGTTTGAATAGTGTTTAATGCCACTATCAGCAATTTTTCAGCTATATCATGGCAGCCAGTTTTTATTGGGGGATGTAGGATGAGAACCCAGAGTAAACCCGGACCTTCGGTTGGAAAACTGGCAAATTTTATAAGAACAATTTTAAGATCACCCCTCTAAAGTTTGACTGCAATTGACCCAGGGGTTTCAGATTGGAAGATTTTTAACAGAATTGTGTGTCAAAATAAAATTAAAGCATAAAAGGTTAACAGAAAAATGATTGCAATAGACCATCTTAACTAGGTGAATAAAAAAATGAGAACCAGACAAAAATCTAATTGACTAAATATAAACAGTAGTAGCATAAATTCAAATAATAAGGAAAGCAATGTTATCATATTCTGTCTGTAGGCAACACATGTTTCAGAAGCAAGACATACACAGATCTCTGGATGTTAAAATGCAATACATGCATGTTTAAATAAGATTGATTGATGTTTAACGTCCAGCAAGCAATATTTCAGCTATATTCAGGACATTGTTTAAATAAGATTTTTTTTTTGTGTGAAAATAAAACTAAAAAGTTAACAGGACAAGAGTGGACACAAAATGCAGACAAGACATTTTTCTGTGTTCACAATTGCGCATGAGTTTTTCAATTGCATATTTTTTTCAATACAATGTATTAGCAAATATATATGTCTCGAGACTCGACTCTAGCTACTATCGTTGCAGCCCTGAAAAAAATTAATTGCAAAAACTCACAATGACTTTCAATCGGGTGAACTAAAGTGACAACCAGTCAAAATGACTGCATAAAAACAGTACAAGCATAAATTCAACAAGTGTGGACTGTGAGCACGCTCACAAGGGATACCCCCTGCTTCGCTTTCAAGTCCAATTATCTCCCCTTAACGATATCCGAGGTCAATAAAAATCCTAAATGCACATTTACATATAATGTATTTCCTTTATGCTAAGTTTCATTAAGGAGGAGTTGCGCTTACAAGGGATGTGGACCAACGGACAGGGTGCTTCCTATATACCTGAAACATACCTGGAATATAGGCATCAGCTGATTCACCACTACTGTCCATTTCTACAAAATAAATATAAATCATTAGATAGCTCTTCCAATAAATAAATTCCACATATACATGTATCATGTACTAGTGTCTTACTTTTTGCCTTTACTAATATAGTTTGTTTGTTTGTTTGAATGATGTTTAATGCCATTTCAGCAATTTTTCAGCTATACCATGGCGTCCAGTTTTTCTTGGGGGAGGAAGCCGGAGTACCCGGATAAAACCCCCCAACCTGCGGTAGGAAAACTGGCAATCCTTGTCAATTAAGATTGGAGTCAGTACACCCTGCCTGCAGTGAGAATCGAACCCGCAATCTCAGTGTATATAATATATACTAATATAGATTTGAACAGAAAAATAGAACAAAATGTGTATAAATATAGGCACATCAACTATGTCCTCAGATAGCGACAGTCTGTATATAAATAGCTTTCATGATCGTAAATGTCATGCCTGTTACAGAGATATCTGCAGTTTTTCAGAATTTGTGCTTCTGGTATGGATGCTACTACATTTGAACCGATTTTCTGTACTTTTAGAAATATCATTTAATATAGTAGTAATATTATAATACATTTTTTTTACAAATAGCGCACTTTGTACCATTGTATGTCTTGGTCTTCTTAATTAGAGGGTTTCACTGTATTGAACTTTTGTGATCAGCAGTGGGTGGGGAAGGGGGTAAATAAGGATACTTTGAGGTACAGGTCTACCCACGGATATTGAAAACCCACTCTATTCATATACATGTATTTTCTGACATTATACAATGGGACCTAATCATATATTAAATTATTTAATCAGACCTATTCATATATTTGATTATCGTACAAACCCATTGACAAAAAATTTCATTAACTACCAAAATGTTTACAAAACAAAATATAGCGACATCATGACACATACAAACATATTGTTTATTTCCTCTCTTGGCTAAAAAATGAAAGAGAATAGCAACTTATTCTAACATCTGTGGTTTATTTAACAAGTTATTTATTTGATCAAGTGATGTTTTTTTTAATGATGTTAGCTCCACCTTCAGCAATTTTTCAGCTATATCATTGCTTCCAGTTTTTATTGGGGGAGGAAGCCAGAGCATCCAGAGAAAACCGCCAAACTTCGGTAGGAAAACTGGCAATCCTTGTCTAGTGGAGTGCATTCTACATCAAAGTATGAGAAGCACTGTTAGTAGGATTTTGTATGGTGCTGACATGAATGTCATTGATTCCTTAAGTGATATACTCATGATTTACTCCCTGAAATTTCGACAATTACTTTAATTCTAAGGTTTTTCTATTTTCAAGGTGTGACATCGTTAGCCGGATTTGGTCGGATCTTGAAAACGACGTATTGGACGTTTGTTGTTTGATGGTGTTTAACGCCACTTACAGCAATTTTTCAGCTATATCATGGCGTCCAGTTTTTAATGGGGGAGGAAGCCGGAGGACCCGGAGAAAACCCAAGACCTGTGGTAGGAAAACTGGCAATCCTTGTCAATTAAGATTGGAGTCGAGTACACCCTGCCTGCAGTGAGAATCGAACCCGCAATCTCAGTGTTGACAGACCACGTGATCAATAGTAGACGAACTACCTTGACCACTCGGCCACTGAGGCCCCCCATATTGGAGGCATCAGGCTTGTTACAAACAACCTATTTTATGGGACAAAGCGTAATAATTATTTCCAATATTGGTTTATTATCATAATATATGGTAATTATTTAATTTGCTTTGTAAACTGAGGCCTAAATTAAAAAGTTGTTTGTTTCCCAATTCCCCGACCGAACCAGAAATTGCCGCAGACTCAAAAAATTTTTGTGGTTCAAGTTCGGGATTTTTTTTTAGCAAAACCGGAAGATCGTGTCAATTCTGAAACTGATTCCTCAATTTCAAACTCAAAATGGCCGAAAGAATTGGCCAGTCGGCCTCTGTCAAGTTAAAATTTCCCCATGGGAAATCAAAGAACATTGTTTCAAATAGACTATATAGCTTTAATATAAGCACTATATGGAAAGTAGTACTAGAAGAGGTATCAGACTTACAACTGAATAGGACATGATGTCCGCGTCCAAGTTTCAGACAAATCTTGGACGAACATCTTCGAACCGGCATTTTATGAATTATAAGCATTGTGTATAATTATTAATCAGATGTATATTATGACAACAAAGGTGACCTTGGTAGCACTTAGCATGGCAAGGGTAACCAAAAATCGCGTCTCAGAAAATGAGATTGTAATTAATGGGAGGTATAAATGTGTTATGGTACATGTATGAACATGATGAATGTAATGTTATTCTTTACTTGTAACCTACAAGATTTCTCCAATGTACTTTTGGCTTGGTTTCTGTCCAATGGAGAACCTATTGAAAAATTGCAAATTACATGTATTATAATGGCCAGGTTGCAGTGCCTTAATAAATGGGGAATGTTTCACAATGTGTTGCAAGAACGTTTGGGGTCTGTGTACAAAAATGTCTAAGTTGATTACACAAAAAGGTAAAATCAGCTATACAATTTATAAAATGGAAACAGATTCCTTGATTAATTTCCTGAGATCTGGTGCACATCTTCAATCCTTCTGTGATGTTTTAGGGGTCTGGGTTAAAAGCTATAGGAGGAGTTGATTACAAAAAAAATAAGGTAACCCTTTTTTCCCTAACCAACTACATCATACCATAACTGGCAAAAAAATCAAACTAAATTTCTGCAGATGCTAATTGTACATAACACATTAGATCAGGGTTCTCACTAGAATTTTTTTATGGTGAGTCCTGGGACTCATCACTTTTTGGAACGATGAGTCCCAATCTGTCTTGGTGAGTCCATAAAGTTGACTCGAACCAAACTACCGGTACTGTGTGTCGTTACCATGAGTAATACATTAAGTTTTGTTTTGTAACATTATGAACATCTTCATGTTTTATTTGATACTAAAATCCCTGTTGAAACCCATGCATTACTACATGACAGCTTAATCTACATGTTTCCAGAATGAAAAGATATTAAAAATATTTGTTTTGGTAGTTTTGCTTTGTGTCAACCTAATATTTTATGATATATTTCCGTTCACTGTCTGGGTGTACTTACTTGTATAAGAAGTTGGTCAGGGTTGAGGCATTTTCAATTCAATAATGAAGTTTGCTGTGAAATTTATTTAAACTTTTCAAACTTAAAAATGTAGGGTTGTAATCTTCTACTGAGAAAAAAATTTAGTCTGAATGAGCATGGAAAGATACACATACTAGTAATTTTATTGTGACCATATTTATATATCCCAAGATTTTAGTATCATTTTATGGAAGGGAATTATGAATTAACACCATTTATTTCTGTTGGTTATTTGAAGTCTGCATGGCTTCATCTGGGAGAAAATATGGGTTCAGTGTGATAAGAGGCAACACCTCAGTTGAAAAAATTTGACTAATTGTATAATACATAAATTTCAAAGTAAGTAGTTATTAAGTTATTCAATAAATTTTATAAATTTACCAATCCAATATTTCTGCTTAACCTCGTTTGAAATAACAAAAGTTCATTCGACATTTAATCATTACAATAATATTTTTTAATCGTTGCAATCAGGTCACAAGCCAAGTGTTTCACTTAGTCACATTTTAAAAACATTGAAAACGATCTTTCTGCTGCAAATATTTTCTTTGTAACCTTTGACTTTGTATTAAATTATTGGTTATGTAAACCCGCAAAGATTCCAAGCTCTAGCTAGTCACTGATAGTTAATGGAAATAATTAAATTTATTATTCAAATAGAAAACTTTTTAAATTTAAATTTTTAACTTTTTAAATCAAGTTGCAAGATAGGTGTTTCACTTAATTACCGTTTAAAAACCACGAACATAGAAAACGTGTTTGTTTACTTTTGGCGCGATGTATAAGATGTATAAGAAAGATATTATCATTATGGTTTATAAATTTTTTTAAATACATAATAAATTGCTAAAAAGTTATTTAAATCATGTTAAGATTGTTTAGATTTTTGTTAATTCAGCCACTTATTATCGGTCATCGGTCACTGTCAGAGATCAAATATATTTCACCTGCTGTGCATCACAGCTAGTCATTCTGTATGGTTCAGGTAAATGACGTGCTGTTCATTTTAGGGACGCAAATGATTTGACTGCGATGCGTCCCGAGGATGCATGGAACCTAGAAATGGTAGATTTTTATATTTTTTTTTTTTGGGTGGGGGGGGGGGGGGGTAGGGGATTCTCCCACCCCAGCCATCCGAGCGACACGAGGCTCCTGAATGTGTTACACATGTGTGGTAGTGTTGAATTTATATATTTTTATTTTTGATATTTTACAGGGGCTGCTCTGGCTTCTAAAAAGCTGGCACCAAAAAAATCGCCAACTGCAATTTTCCGTCGCCAGTTTTGTAAAAGTGTCGCCATATTAGAAATCACTAGATCACTATATGGCATGGCGAAAAATTTCTAATATTATGTGTGACATATTCTGTAAAGTCGTACGAAATCCAAGTTTGCCGGACTCTTAATTCAATTTTTCAAAAGTTTGCTCTCCAGCAGCCCGTACACTAATTGTATTTTAATCATGAAAAGATGTGTGAGTGATTTCTTGTTGGCAGAAAACCAAAATTTTACAGTAATTTATTAGAAAGATCTATTCCCGTGAATGAACATAAAACCGGAAATATTGAAAATAGAACTACGCATGTGTAAGAGTTTTCTAATTACCAAATTAAGACGGACATCCGGTCTGGAAATCACTCAACAACGACGTCAGTTTTCATACCTGTATTTTATTAATTACATTATTAAAAAAATATTACTACAAAAATATGTTTGTTTTGTTATTTTTATAAAATTAATTAACAGCATCAATTGTTTTATTACACATCTACTCAATGTGATGCAGGTAAAGCTGCTTTTCATCATACAACTTTGTTGATTCATTTATTGCCGATTTCCGTTTAATAACTCCAAATAACACACATGTCACTGGATACTACACAATACACGTGTATTTACGACCATAAGAGCCGACAAAGGATCTTTAATGATGCAATCGCCGATTACCGATAAATTTAAAACGTGCATGCATCGTTTAACACTATAAAACCTTGGCGCCAAAAAAATCGCCAGACGCAATATTTTGTCGCCAAATGAAAAAAAAAATCGCAATTGGCGACATTGGCGAAGCCCAGCGCGACCCCTGTATTTTATAAAATAATAAATAGATTTGAAACAAACTTTTGTTATTGTTGAATATTTAATCCAATAATTATGTCCTTAGGGATATTTACATGTCTTCATGGTTCAGTGAGTCATGATAGGTTTTCACACATGCATTTCTTTATTTCTCTAGATCTTTCTCTTTTGGAAAAGAAAATTCTAATCCTTTAATATCTATTGGTTGATGTGATCATGTGTTTCTTTTGGTGGGAAAATTCTATTGTTCCCTCAGATTTGATTTTTTTACTCTTTATTATTGGTGGACATCTTGATTCTTTATATATTTTGTCAAAACTGATGAATATTATATTTTGTGCCGAGGACCTTTGTACCTCAATACATGGGTTATTTATGTTATATTTATGAATTTTGGACATAAGCAGACATATTAAATACTGAACCCAATCCTGAGGTGTTAGTTGTTATTAAAGGTACCGGTTATACATGCATTATTTTATTTTTTATCTTGCTTAGTCTTTTACTTTCTAATTAAAGTTGGCCTTGCACTTGTGGGAAATAAAACTGTTTATCTGACCAGATGACCACAAATTTACCCAGGATTTCAATACAATTCGTTTTTTTTTCACATTCCATTTGTAAATGATTAATTTGTACTTAACAAAAAATATAAATATTTGGTGTCCCAATTATCAGATAGATAAAATAGTTTCATCACCAGAAGAAAAAAAATCCCTTTTTCGACAGTTATATCTTTATTGCCTTTAAATAGTCTTATTCCACATGTTAGACAAGAGTCTGATTCTAGTCAAATGTTTGTTTCTGTTCAGTTTAAAACATTTTTTGTATTCAACAAAAATTAGTTTTCAATACTTTTGTTAAACATTTCATGAGGGTATGGAGTCTATTCATGGTGGCTACTGACTGCTTAAAGCTTATTATAACCCGCATGCTGTGTCAGAACAGATATTATATATGCATTAGAAAATTACCAAAAAAACAAAAAACAACTACCTACCTACCCATCATGAAAAATGTGGGCATGGGAGTGGGGAAACAAACGTTTTTTTAATTGTGGCCTGAAATCTGATTGGTTAATTCAAATCTAGCAACCCATATTATAAGAAATAACTTGTGTGACCTTTGACCTATTCTTACGCCATTAAAATTCAAACGTTTTTACTATAAAAATTGTTAAAATTTATAGTTAAAATTAAATTAAAAGGAATATTTCAAATTTCTGAACAGGTTATTCGATATAATATGGTTTAGGTCTGTTTACACCATCCATAAACCGCTTCGTGGTTTATTAGGCGTAAACAGACCCAAACCATATTATATCGTATAACCTGTTCAGAAATTTGAAGTATTTCTTAAATATCTATCGTTTGTTATACATAATAATGTGATTTCAAGTGTATTTCGGTACTTTCTAGAGGTATTTCGGTAATTTCATTGGGTATTTCGGTAATTGACGGGTATTTTGGTAAATCGGGGTACCGTCATTTCTTGTAGGTTGCAGTGTTGAATCACGTACTTAAGTTTAAACCAAACGTATTGATGTTTAAAAAAATGAACATGTCGAAACACGAGTTTGTTTGGGATTATGCATTAATTAAATGACCGTCTGTCGTGTAAACAAAATCAACGTTATTATGATTGCTTAAATGGGTAAATTATTTTTAATTTACATGACAATTGGCTGAATTACCAAAGTTAGACCAAAAAATATCTTTTTTTGGTTCTGAAGTCATTGCAGAATCAAAACATTGCGCCGTCAACACGGATATGGATAATGCGCATGCGTACTAAATAGAAAGTCGGAATTGGGAAAGAGATGTTGAATATTCGGATTGTCAACGTTTAAAAATGTGATAAAAAACTATTACTATCGTTTACATTTTTCTTCCCTTTTATGACAAAATTAGAAAAAAAAAATTACAAACAGAAAAAAAACTTATTAGACGCACAGAAAATATTATGCATAGTTCTGTTTTCATTGGGAACAGGTACTTTCACTTTCGATTTCAAGAATGACTGGACGTTGAATGACAGGTAGGATAAAATATTTAAATCGGCATTACACAATAAGCATACCTTCAGAAGGATTTCCTTGTTTGTAATGTATCAGACTAGTTTATTAATTTGTAAAATTAAAGATATTTGTTCTTACCTCGATAATTACATAATTACACGACTCGACTACTCGACCAGGGACAGGCTATACAAACCCATTTAGTATCTAGATTGTCCCCGACTGGACACATTATGACACATAATCTCTTTGTCCATATACATTGCATGCACAGAACTTCCTCACGATAATTTGAATACATGAAACCTTGAAATTATAATTAAAAATAAAATAATTACTAATTATTTATGTTGATTGGGGATTATTTGAAACTTACAACTGTAATTACTCTTGATAATCGCACATATTACAGTCAATTTAACAACGAGCGATAATTAGACATTTTAATTCTTTTGAAGAAGTAAAACAAATTAATTTTATATATATTATATATTAAGATTAAACGACCCAAACCCAAGCTGTTTAATGGTATAGTACATGTAGCATTTAATACTAAATTGATTATGATGATTTTTGCTATGATTTTATAGTGCTGGTAGCATTTAATATATTGTTATATTTGCTTGATTTTTATGGATATGAAATAAACATGGTTTTTTCATGTTTTTTCTTTAAATGGATATTGACCATACCAAGTGCCGATTTGACCCAAGTGCCGATCTGGCTAGTATTCTCTGTGTCTACACAAAATCAACGTTATTATGATTGCTTAAATGGGTAAATTATTTTTAATTTACATGACAATTGTTGACACTGAAAACACAAAAACACGACTTATGTTTATGATACACTGTGGACACAGAGAACATGAAAACACTATGGTTCGTGCGTCCAATTAATACACAGTAAACATGAAAACACGAAGATGCATACGTGTTTGTGTCTATTAATACATTCGGACGCAGAACTAACGAGGATTCGTGCATGTCCATCGAACCAAATAAACACATCATTCTTTTCTCACTAATTATAAGTCTCCTTCCACGAAAGGTTACAAAGATGTTTCTGTTATTATTTATACAACATCCCCAATACAGAGAATACATTTGCACAATCATGTCCATTATCCTTTGTGGACAGACCGTCTTTGCTTCCAAATATGTGGACACTTGTGAATGCAGCACAATTGATAATATTACTGTGGACACAAACTGTCATTACTCACAAGGGTGGGACGAATATCCATTAGTACCTGGGGACACATAAATCCCTTCCCCCGGACTGTGTTGCTATGTACACAGTACATATAATTATCATTCGATGTGCTTGCATGAATAGATTTGGAGGATGACATTTTTAACCTTTGAAAATGTGTCCGTGTCTGAAATTTACGGACACAGAAGACCTCATTTCCAAGATCGAATCTTTTACCTAAGTTTTTGAATCACTAACTAGAGAGGATTAATGTGAGTGTGTGTTCATGAACACTTGTGGACAAAATATCTCAGTAAATGTGTCCGTGTCCATGACAATTTGTAAACACAGAAGCCCATGGCTTCCTATGATGTTGAACTGTGCCCGTGAACACTTGAGTTTCTTTACAAAGATGAACATTCATTAACAGAATGCCTTATTACAGAATTTGCTCATGAACACATAATGTCTTACCATCTCGAAATGCGTCTGTTCCTATGCATACTCAGTACACACCACAAAGATGTCTTTGCATGAATAAATGTGTAGCCAGAAATCTGTATTACTTATAAAAATGTGTGCTAAGGTACCCAGTGAAAATACCAATCTTCGGTAACTGGCAACCTTTGTGTATTTCGATCGCTCGCTGCCCACAGTAAGACGGGAACCCTCAGGGAGGCACGGTAAAACTCATCATGCTAAAGCTGTGCACCAAATTTGAAATCAATCCCTTTAGTAGAAGACGAGAAATCTGTTACCAAAGTTTCCACCAGAGGGACAGACGGACAAGGTGATTGCAATATAGCCACACCCTCTCTTACGAGTGCGGGTATTATATATAACAACCTAAACCCCACAGCCACTTTTAACTATTAGACTTATTCCTTTGAAAGTAATATGAGCTGCATTTCTTGGCCAGCATAAACACAGTTTTCTAGCTTTAAAGTAAAAATAAATTCTTTTGTACATGCCTGTCTGATATTTACATATTATCCCCTTTTCAGAAAATGGCATTCGTTTATCTATGTGGCAACGATGTCAAAGGAAAAGTTAAACTGTTTGAACAGTTCAAAACAGCAAGGAAAAGGAAGCACACTTCGTCTATTGAATGTGGTTACGCTAGAGATCTAAAAAGTACAGGACAGTGGCACCATCTACACTTTTGGAAAGACGTCATACACACTCATTTTGAACAGGTAATGAGAAAAATACACAATTTTAAGAAAGAGCAGGGTTGATTATATTCAGTGAAAAATACTGACCCATTTAAAATAACGATGTAATGGAAAGGAGGCAATTTTTATTTTGTGCGATATTTTTTTTCCAATTCAAATAAGATTTTACTTCTGTAGAATGTGATCTGGTAGCTGCTAAATCAGTGTTTGCTGATGTTTTATAGTCTGCAAATAGTTTCCGGAAACATTTTTTTCTTTTCTTAAGTTTCTTTTTTCGAAAGTCAAAACGTATTAAAACAACTGCAGACGGTGTACTCAGAGTGTACTCAGATGTACCCAGACGGTGTACTCACCTGTACCCAGACGTGTACTCACCTGTACCCAGACGGTGTACTCACCTGGACCCAGACGGTGTACTCACCTGGACCCAGACGGTGTACTCACCTGTACCCAGACGTGTACTCATCTGTACCCAGACGGTGTACTCACCTGTACACAGACGTGTACTCACCTGTACCCAGACGGTGTACTCACCTGTACCCAGACATGTACTCACCTGTACCCAGACGGTGTACTCACCTGTACCCAGACGTGTACTCACCTGTACCCAGACGGTGTACTCACCTGTACCCAGACGTGTACTCACCTGTACCCAGACGGTGTACTCACCTGTACCCAGACGGTGTACTCACCTGTACCCAGACGGTGTACTCACCTGTACCCAGACGGTGTTACTCACCTGTACCCAGACAAGTACTCACCTGTACCCAGACGGTGTACTCACCTGTACCCAGAGTTGTACTCACCTGTACCCAGACAGTGTATTCACCTGTACCTGTAAGACATAATTCTATCCTGATTAAAATATATCCGGTGGATAGTTTTAGTTAAATACTTTCCAGTCCTGTGAGATTTTCGCCACTGTTTAATTGTGTTAAGAACAATAGAAAGACCTAGATACATTCCAAAGTTCAAAGTGGACACTATTTGATGGTATTAAATAATATCCTTAATCACGTTAATAAACAAGTTTACACTGACTGGTGAACAGTATTCAGATGTAAAATATAAAACAATGTTACATGTAGCTTTTCATTATTCATCAAAATGGAAGAGGAAGAATACAATAATATAATGAATTACATGAAGGATCATAAATATCCTGAAGGTAAGATTTAATTTTAAAGTGTTTTTTTTTCTAATAATAATGTTATATACATTTATACAGGATTGTTTTTAATGGTGGATAATTTATTGTTTATTGAATTGAGAAAGTAGCTTAAACTATAAGGCCATATATAAAATTTCATTTTTAATATACAGTATGTAGTAGGCTTTAATTCACAGAATTAACTATAAGTCTAGAAAACGTTACAACATTTATGTTTATAGGAGTAAATGAACATACTAGAAGGACTTTAAGAAACAGAATGGATATTTGATAATAAAATATTATCCCGAAGAATATATAATCCTAAATATTATCTTGGATAATATTGTATAATGAAATATTATCTTGGATAATATTGTATAATGAAATATTATCCTGGATAATATTTGATAATAAAATATTATCCTGAATAATATATAATGCTAAATATTATCTTGGAAAATATTGTATAATGAAATATTATCCTGGATAATATTTGCTAATAAAATATTACCCTGAATTATATTTAATGCTAAATATTATCTTGGAAAATATTATATAATGAAATATTATCCTGGATAATATTTGATAATAAAATATTATCCCAAAGTTAATTTAATGTTAAAGTCTCTTATAAACTTATTTACAGAACAACTTCCTCTTTGAGTACTTTCCCCCACAAAAAACCATGCCCCACTTTTTTCAATAGTCCCCCTCAAAGAAACCCCTTTCAGATACTTGGAAATCTAATCACCCAAGTCAGATTGTGAAGGAAAGAATTTAATAGAGGTGGAAAACATTTAATATGAAAAAATGTCCCTGGAAAAAAAATTAATATTAAAAGTTTTCCATGGGATATTATTTGATAGTGGATACTATTAAATGTTACATACCCAGACGGTGTACTCACCTGTACCCAGACGGTGTACTCACCTGTACCCAGACGGTGAACTCACCTGTACCCAGACGGTGTACTCACCTGTACCCAGACGTGTACTCACCTGTACCCAGACGGTGTACTCACCTGTACCCAGACGGTGTACTCACCTGTACCCAGACGGTGTACTCACCTGTACCCAGACGTACTCACCTGTACCCAGACGGTGTACTCACCTGTACCCAGACGTACTCACCTGTACCCAGACGTGTACTCACCTGTACCTAGACGGTGTACTCACCTGTACCCAGACGTGTACTCACCTGTACCCAGACGTGTACTCACCTGTACCCAGACGGTGTACTCACTGTACCCAGACGTGTACTCACCTGTACCCAGACGGTGTACTCACCTGTACCCAGACGGTGTACTCACCTGTACCCAGACGGTGTACTCACCTGTACTCAGACGTGTACTCGCCTGTACCCAGACGGTGTACTCACCTGTACCCAGACGTGTACTCACCTGTACCCAGACGGTGTACTCACCTGTACCCAGACGTGTACTCACCTGTACCCAGACGGTGTACTCACCTGTACCCAGACGGTGTACTCACCTGTAGCCAGACGGTGTACTCGCCTGTACCCAGACGTGTACTCACCTGTACCCAGACGGTGTACTCACCTGTACCCAGACGTGTACTCACCTGTACCCAGACGGTGTACTCACCTGTACCCAGACGGTGTACTTACCTGTACCCAGACGGTGTACTCCGCTGTACCCAGACGGTGTACTCACCTGTACCCAGACGGTGTACTCACCTGTACCCAGACGGTGTACTCACCTGTACCCAGACGGTGTACTCACCTGTACCCAGACGTGTACTCACCTGTACTCAGGCGGTGTACTCACCTGTACCCAGACGTGTACTCACCTGTACCCAGACGGTGTACTCACCTGTACACACGCATGAAAAATAGTTATGGTGTGGATCCTCACTTGAAGTTGGAACAGCAGTTTTAAACATTCCTTTCCAATTGTCATAGCCATAGGTAACTTATCAATAATGTTATAAAGGCTAAATTTTCCGCCCCTACCCAAAACTCCATACTTTTCCAGTGGCAGTCAAAATTGTATTCCCTGTGACCCATCCCACCCCCATTATTTTCCGTTGATTTATTGTTTGTTAACTTGTTCCCCTCCTGAATATAGCTGAAATAATGCTCGCTGGACGTAAAGCAGACATCCAAACAATCAATAATGTTACTACTTCCATTCGTTTAGTTCATCCACCATCAGCATTGTAAGAAAAATTTGTTTCAGTTTGTTTACACAACAGCACGATATCACTGAAAATGATAAGAATTTTGCAGTGATTATTATTTACATGTATCATTGTAATGTTAATTTGTATTCAGTCTTGGCGAGCCTTTGATGGCTAGATCTGTGGTCAAATCTTAACGTTATCAGTATCATTAAGACATTCGTCATTACATACTAAACCATGTGCTGTTTTCAGTGACAATTAAAAAAAACTGGGGACTAATTACTCCCCTTGTTACTGCCGCAACCTTGAATGGAAATGACAGAAAATATTTGCTTGACTGACTCGATGCAGCAAAATATAAAAACGCACCGTCACCGCGCGAGTTAGGGGAAAGACATAAATTACTTTTTGAGAACAATATATGCTTACTACACAAAAGCTTTAATATCCTGTTAAAAACAACATCAAAATCATACCATTGCTTAATAAATATCTTTCTGGGGAACAAGCTGAATCTGTTCAAAACATTCGTTGTAAAAAAAATAAACACGAAAGGTTTTTCTTTCATATGAAATAAATCCATTGACAACAAAAACTTCCTTACCAGGATACATGTTTTGATTGTCCTATAACCGGAATGTTTGTTATCCTGTGGTTACTAAATGTCTTTCGGGGTCTTTCTAGCTTTATCTGTTCAAAACATTAGTTGTACATTTGCATAGTTTATTTACATCTGTATATTTAAACAGTTCACAATAACAATAATATAATAATAGCGAGCATCGCAGATGCGAGCTATACAGTTAGATGCATGTGTGCAAGTAAGGTCACGTGATCCATATGATTGATTGATTGATTGGATATCTGCTTTACGTCCATCGAGCAGTATTTCAGCTATATTCAGGACGGGAACAAGTTAACAAACAATAAATCAACGGAAAATAGGGGTGGGATGGGTCACAGGGAATACAATTTTGACTGCCACTGGAAAAGTATGGAGTTTGGGTAGGGGCGGAAAATTTAGCCTTTTGTAGCGGCTGCAATGAGCCTACTCTTTTTCGAAATCTACAAAAGGGGTCTTTATCGTGCAAGGAGCGTGGCACTCTCCAAACACGTTACCCACTACGGTCCGCGGTCAGGCTTTCCGTATTATGACCTGACAACCCCCCCAACGAGAGGGTCTCCCCTATCCGCCAACCGGGGACGCGCTGGGCTGCTCTGTTGGTCGAGCACTGGGAACCCTCCCAGTATGGTCCCAGTGATCCATATGAACAAACCCTTTTCGGATAGTGGCTGAGCTGTCAGAAGAAAATAATGTGGTCGAGCACAAAAAAATAATTTAAAAGGAGACAGAAATAAATTTTACATCGATAAAATTAAAGTGTTTTTTTTAAATAACAACAAAAATGTCTGACATTTTTTTGCAGTATCAAAAACGCTTTATTTTTTTCACATTTTTGTGATATCACTAACACATTAAAGACGTCACGTCACAAAAGAAATGCTGAGACACTCTTAGAGTTATCTGAATTAACGTCATGAACCATAAAATATGCATGCGATGCTCGCATTTAGGCTGTGCCTATATTTATATTATGTAACTAGTCATCTATAATACATTTCCTATATGTATCTCCTGTTTAACCATTCCATTATATTAACTATTTTTTTTATGTAAAATTAAATTAAATAAGATATGGAATTTAAAGAGAATGACAAATGAGAATTGTTTTCACAATTTAGGTGTAAACGTGTAATTTTTACTAATTGGGAGTTAAACTGATTAACAGAATTATCTGCTTTTAACCGGCCGTCAATTAAACCTCAGTCAGGTTAACATAGTGTTTGTTCTTTGTGAGACAGTCTCTGCCAAACAAATGTCACAAAGTTCATGATATACATACATTGTAGAAAAAGTCTGATTTAAAATAAACTATATATTCCGATTATTTTTTCTAGATTAATCCAAAATTTAACGAGACCATTTACACTCGAGAAGAGGAAGATGAAGAAACATATGACATCTCAAATGACAGAAGGAATGTATGTGTCGTAAGTCATTGTATTGTTGACATTCTGATGGATGCTGCCATTTATTTGAAACCAGACGAACTACAAAGCCTCACATCCGATACTTCAAAGGTGGACCCATTGTTAAAGTACTGCCAATCTTCGCCGTTTTTTATGCTTTTGACAAATATTGATAACTTTGGTAAAACAAATACTTCCGATTCGAGAAAGATTGTTTCAGAATATGGTAAACTCGTTTCACGATATTTTATACCAAATGTATCAGTTAGTTTTACCGAAAATCACGCCGCAGTTGTAATGAAAGTACTTAAGGAGTATACTTTTCCAATAGATACATCTAAACTACGAGTTAAACAAAGTAAAAAATCAGCAAATAAAAAAGCATTTGATGAGAAGCCGGTTTCAAACTTTTTATTTATTAAACCAAGAAAGAGATACAATAATAGAGTATGTATACGAACTATAAACATCAAGGAACATGAATATATGAATGATTGGGTTATACTTCCACAAGGACGAACAAACCGATTTCTGACCAGGTACCCGTCCGCTGAAAAGAAAATAGTTCAGTTATATTTTCACATCAGTGTTAGTTCTGAAGTAGTACAAAACATGCTTCTGAATGGGATAACGGTAAATGGTCTGAGTTACTCGTTCCTTGGATGTAGTAGCGAAGGGCTGAAGTTCAGAAAATGCTACATGTGGAACGGCACCGAACAGGAAGTCAATGCAATTATTTCTGAAAATGGCGAGTTCGATCAGAACGTCGTATCAAAACACATGGCAAGGTTTGGATTGCTGTTTTCGGAAGTTATGATGACAAACATAGACGTTATGCCAGAACAGATTAAGAAGGAAAGCGACATTGAAAGTGACTGCAAACGGTACAACTTTACCGATGGATGTGGGTCAATCGGCCTAGAGATGGCAAAAATGGTAACAAGAGAAATCAACAGAATAGAAAATGCTGGATTGGACGAGTCACGACCTCCGTCTGTTTACAAAATTAGACTTCAGGGATACAAAGGTGTTTTAGCACTTGACCCAGAAATGTCAGGAAACAACATCAAAGTTCGCCCTTCAATGAAGAAGTTTAATACGAAGTGCCATTCTCGTCTTGGAGTATGTGACTATTCCAAACCGTTTACGTTCGGCAATTTAAATTTTCAGTTTGTCACTCTTCTATCTGGTTTAGGAATTAAAGATGAAATTTTCGCAGAACTTCAGGAGCACCACTTCGGTGATGTGGAAAAGATGTCTGTAAATCCCGAATCAGCCATTCGTGTACTTCAATGGCAGAATGAATTCGATCTAGCTAATGCTGTCAAGGAAACAGAAAACATGGGCAAACTTTCAAAAGATTTGTTGCAAAGCATCAAGAAGATACAAACACAACTTTATTGTAAATCTTTAAAGCTCAAAATACTTATTCCGAAGTCACGATACATTTACGGAGTATGTGATCCGTATGGGATATTAAAATCTGGGGAATGTTTTGTCCGAGTAACAACAACAGGTGATGGCCTCCAAAGCACCGTAAGCGGACCTGTCGTCATTTGTAAATCACCATGCCTCCTTCTAGGCGACGTACGCGTGTTATCTGCAATATCCGAGCGGGAAAATCCAGATGTATACAAACTAAATGGTCTAGTGGATTGCATAGTGTTTCCTGTGCGCGGAGTTCGACCACATCCAAACGAAATAGCAGGTTCGGATCTTGATGGAGATAAGTTCTTTGTTTCCTGGGATGAACGCATTATTCCTAATGTGAAAAAGCCTTACGATTACCCAGCCGCGTCGTCGAAACCAGAAGGAAAAGTTACAACGCAAAAAAAGATTATGTATTTCTCAAATCAGAGTTATGCCCAAAAGGTGACCGGGGATGTTGCAGCTTGCTTCCGATTTTGGTGTAATATTGAAGGAATATTATCAGATAAATGTGAACAGTTAGGCATGCTCTTTTCTAGAGTGATTGATGCTTCGAAAACTGGAGTCCCGACCGAGATACCGGCAGCACTGAGGGTAAGAGATGACATTGAACCACAAACAAAATTTATCTGGCAAAAGATGGAAGAAAATGCACGAAAGTTTAGGGATAAACTTATAAAAGGATTTCAGGGATTTGTATCAGATTTAAATTTAGCTACCATTCCTGACAAATTTGTCAGAGATATGTTGGAAGAGCGTCAGACACAATTATCAGAGATTGAAAAGTTTAATTTCGCTTGGGCTCATTGTGACCACTTGAAAAGCAACGATGAAGATACGCTCGATGTCTTCATTAGAAAGTTTGCACAGTACATAAATTTTTCCCAGGTATCAATGGAAGACAAAAGAGAACTTTATTGTCGTGGTCTGCCGCTAGATTTGATGATGAATGCTTTGAGTAGGTCGCGAATGTTATCACGTGATGATTTAGCTTGGTTTAGTATGCACTCATCTATAACTCCTTGGAAGTTTTATTTACGGAAGGAAGGTTTTAAATTAGACTGGTTTTATTTGAACAAAGCTTTGACTAGTTTTGAGGGCACTTGCGTTGCCATAGAACTTCCTGACAATGTCGTCATAGTTTTTGAGTTTCTTCAAAAGTGTAAATTGGGACTAGAAATTGAATTAGTATCTGGATCCATTTCGGCTTTGTTTTATTCTAAGAATTTCGGATACAAGTACAGATACGTTATTGGGTCTGAATATTACATGGATTTTACGGACGAAATTTTGCAGATTTACAGAAACAAGGAACGTTCTAACACTTTTGTCTGGCTTCGGAAGACTTCCAATAGAAAAGACATACAGGAGACTGTCAACACATTAAGCGTTGACCTGTCCCGTTTCTACAGAAATATATATAACAACGAACGACCGCACCCACTTCTGAACAAAGCTCAGCTAATGGAAGTAGAGATTTACATGCAAAGTGACAGTGATGCACATTGTGATATAATTGAATCATCCGGGGATTTTCCATTTGAATGTGAACCAGAAAAGGATAGTGATGGCGATGACGATGGAATATATGTGGATGTGTCAGCCATTTTGTTTCCAACAAATGTCAGTAGCTCGTATATTACGGACAAGCATGCCATCTCATCAGAGATCAAAACGGTAGCTAAGCAAGGTAACATTACGCAGTTTTTCCAGCTCGTATCAGAACTGTGTAATAAAGATGGAACCATAGAGGACACCCATCAAGAGGCGCTAGATTGTTTGAGTATCCTTTTGGATGCTGTTCTTTGTAAGATAGCGCCCCAGAATATCCCTGAAGCAGTTCGAAAGAATCTGCAGGCTTGTGTACAAGTGGAGAAATTGGTAAAAGATCCAGATAGTCGAATACAAATAGCAGAGCTCTTAACACGATTGGACGTTGATGATATTGCTGTGCAATTCCTGCACATGGACACGTTTAACAATATCATTTCCGTGGTAAGATATTTACACATTCTGAGGAACTGGACGTTATTATATTACCTAGATACCGGTGTCGCAAAGCAGTTTATTGACGGTATCACCAGAATGGTTGATGTAAACAGCAAAAATCAAACTGTTGATGTACTCGAGCAGACATTTAATGATGTGAAACGACGCCAATATGTTGTTCGTTATGCCCGACTTCACTCCCTTGCGCTGATCCATGACATGGAAAAACTAAAAACAATACTTGCAAAACAAGCGGTCTGTCCATCTACCGTAATTAATCTTAAACTTGATTGTTATCAAGACATAGAAAAAACGACCGTGTCGTTGTATGCTTTGGAAGGTCTAACGTATATACCCAAAATTTTCGCCGGACAATTTGTAACAGTCACAAGGCAAATTGATCTTCGAAGGAGTCAATGCTACAGATCATCCAGTTTTATTGCCCAAGTTCAAATGGTTACACAAGCTCCATTTCGTGTAGAACTACAGATTCACGGAAGTGTCCCTGATATTGTTAACCGATCTTTAGTCTCTAAAACGAGTCGATTTTGGAGATGTGACGTCATTGGAAATATTATTACATACAACCGAGTTTTAGATGCACTGGATGCGTTAGCCACAGATGAGTTTAAAGTTGAGAAAATACCTCTGTACTCAATTCTTACAGATTTCTTGCAAGAAAACAAGAGTGTCTACAATACAGAATCTTCCGAACGTCAAGTTCTGTCACATGAGAGTCAAGTGAACAAAGAAATATCTCTAGGAACGTATATTACTTCGAACAGAAAAACACACCTTTACTCGAAACTAAATCCCGCACAAAATTTGGCCGTTCAAACAGCTATAACCCAGACAGTGACGTGTATTCAGGGTTCACCTGGTACTGGGAAGACAACAGTTGCTTGTGAAATAATTAAGCAAATCTCTGTAATGAAAAGGAATAAGCGATCCGCGAAACGAAAGTCTATGCTAGTGATAGCAGAGACAAATCATGCTACAGACAATATAGCACGGAGATTACGAAACAATGTATTAATTGTTAGACTTGGTACAAGCGAGGGAGTATCTAATGACGTGTATGATATTTCGTTAGAAGGCCAAGTGGATCAAATTGCACAGTTACAGGGTAAAAGTGCAACTGTAAAAGATAAAAAGGGAAATGTTCAGCGAAATCTAGGCTTATATAAGGAAGTGCTAGACAAATCGGATGTTATCCTAACGACCTCTAGTGGTGCGGGCGACAGTCTTTTAGATCACTATGTGTTTGAATATCTGTTGGTCGACGAGGCAACATATACATTAGAAACAACATTACTTTGCGCTTTGGTTCATGGATGTAAGCACCTTATAATGATAGGAGATCCAGCCCAGCTATCGCCATTTTTTGTTCTCCCGAAGGAACGAAAAACTGATATAGAATTACCAGACGTCACAGAACTTTCTCGAACACTTTATCATCGTTTGTACACAGTTCAAAACATTCCTTACGTGAAATTAAATGTTCAGTATCGGATGCACCCAGAACTCCTGAAGTTTCCATCAGCTGAATTTTATGATGGTCAATTGATATCCGACGAGTCAGTTCAAAATATTCCAGCTGTAGTTTTTCCGTGGCCCGACCCGTCAAGGCCTATATGCTTTTTGAATGTAAATGGAACTGAGCAAAAAAAGGGATCCTCATTCTTTAACGAAAATGAAGCGCAGACCGTTTCGGACGTTGTAGAGACTTTATTAAAAGTAAGTGAAGCCGAATTAGATTCTTTTTCAAAAAGCAAATCGCCAAGACCAGAGAGACTGTCGTTCAGAGATATTACAGTATTAACATTTTATCAAGGACAGGTCAATAGCATTAAAGATAAAATGAAAACAAGAATTTCAGTTAGCACAGTGGACGGCTACCAGGGCTGTGAAAATGACGTCATTGTAGCCAGTACAGTCCGAGCGAATGATAGAGGATCTCTTGGATTCTCCGATGATAAAAGTAGACTAAATGTCTTATTTACAAGGGCTAAGCGTGCTTTGATTATTGTAGGAAACAAACAAACTCTCCGTACATCAGAACTATGGCGGAAATGGTTACAAGGTATACCGGAATTGAATGTTGATCAAATAACAGTATTGAGCGAGAAACAACAAACATTTGCGTACAAGTATGAAAAACCTTATACAAAAAGTGTTACCGGGAAAAAGACGCGAAGGAATTTGAAATTTAAAACCTAATCGACTGAACATTAGACTAGTTCATGTCACATTTCATAAGTTTCAAATCTCAACAGGAAGGACAATATAACAATGGCATAGTTGCCGTAGTGAAAAAAAACAAACGTTATTGATAATTTCACAAGTATGAAAAGCAGTATAATTTTTTATTAACATTTCCGTAAATTATCAAACTGTCAAAAATATCCGTTCAATTTATATTATAACGCAATATGTAAAACTACATGAAATCGTGTGTATTTTTCTGTTTTTTTTAGTTTTGTTGTTTGCTATATTCCAATACATTTTTATTCCCAAACACTAATTCAATTTATTCCGGTAGATTTTTGTCCAACGTCACAAATTATATATTGTAATTATATATATATCATTTATTTTAGTTTTTTAGTTGGATTATTCTCCAAATAGATAAACTATAAGCGACTGTTTGAAAAAAACCCATTAAAGTTTCTTCCTTATACGATTTTTTGACACTTGTATTCATTAATTGATTTTTATGTTCATGAATGTTCAATACATATACGTAACACCTCTAAATAATGCTGGCTACAACACTTATAAAGTAACACTAAATATCTTTGAGGGATTGTCGAATAAAGCAAAAATTTATTCGGCTACATCAATGGACAGCAAGTGAACTGATTGCATGATAAAAAGCAAGTGAACTGATTGCATGATACAAGATAGCTACAATAATGTAGCTCCCTTTTTTAATGGACGGAAAAAGGAGCTACATTATTGTAGCTAGATAAAAGAATATTCTACCACATTCACTTAAGAACGTAAAACAATTTCCATTCAACATCATTTTATGGATAATTAATGTGAATTATATTTCAATTAAAATCATGTGTACATATTTTACTTTGAGATAAAAAAAAATATATTTAGTACCGTATCGTAGCTGTTTGCTCAATGTATTTATTTTTATTTATTATTTAACATTTGTATTTTTTGTTATTATTTCACTCAATTTGCGGAATGTAGGTCATATTATTGCAATAAAGGGTTTTATGAAAAATAGTTTTCTTCAATCACTACATGAATGGCATTGTTGGTAAGAAATAATAGTTTTCCTACCATTTTTATTATATACATTAATGAAATTAGACTTTATTACAAATATCCAAATAAAATTAATTATCTATAAATGGATACAATTAAATTGATTTCAATTATAAGAGAACATTGCTTTTTTTACAACTGTCGTGATAATGTCGAAGGTCTTCAGTTTTGTCCCTAGTTTCGATGCAATGTAAGGAAATTTTATATAGAGTAATGTTTGCTTGGGAAATGTAATTATAATCATGACAATTACACCCCCTGAAACGTAAAACGTTCCCGTACGAACGTTAAACGGACGAACCAAAAACGACATACGAACGGACGAAGAACGAACAAACGCTCTTATCGTCCAGACGAACCATTTAAAAATTAACCAATCAGAGACAAGCTATACGCTTTAGTCGTTCGTATGTGGGAAAACGAATGGAGACGCCTGTATCGTGCTTTGTAAAAATCAAGAAACGTTCGATCATTTTAAATAAAATCTTGAGAATCAAGCTGGTTTATAGTAAACAAATAAAAAATTGAAAAGGAATAAATAATAAAATAATTATACTTTATTTTCATTAAATCATCATTTAAATGATTTGTGACAGCTAAAACAGGTAATACACACACAAACTAGAGGCTCCCAGGAGCCTGTATCGCTCACCTGAACCTGAAACTAAACAACCCCTTTTTACCCAGCTTTTCGTTGCTATAAGGAATTGCCCAACTATCAGTCGAAAACTCTCTCGACTCCCCCCCCCCACCCCTTTTTTTCATTTTTTCTATTTTAAGCCAACGTAGCTATGTAGGTAGTCAGGTGTCATGATTTGCACAATTTTGGTAGAGGACGTTCCTAAAGATGATGTGTGCAATGTTTCAAAGCAGTCCTTTCATTGGTTAAAGAGGAGAAGATTTTTTTAAAATCAAGTAAAATTGATCCAAAAAATGTTCAAGGAGAATAATTCCTAAACGGTTCATCAGACAATCTTGACCCTAAAGTCATTTTTGTAGCCCTCATAGAGCAGAACAATTAAGCAATGCTAACTTTTTCTCTAGTTCTAATAATTTTTAAGATTTTGAGGCAAAAATGTCAAAAATAATCAATTTGGACAATTAAAGTGCAATAACTCCTATAAGGAGTCATCATACAACTTCAACCCAATGGAGTGTTTCGTAGAGCTTTTGATGCAGATGAAGGCAGGTCTCTTCGGTTTTCCTGTATCTGTTACACTTTTTTAAATATAAGCCAAAAACTGTATTTTACCCCCCCCCCCTTTCCGTCCTATTTTTTAGCCATGGTGGCCATGTTGGTTAATCTGCAGCCATGGTTGGTACAAACCTGGTTGAGGACATTTGACGGATGATGTGTACAAAGTTTCAAAGCAGTACTTTCAGTTGTTTCAGAGGAGAAGATTTAAAAAAATCTATTAAAACCGATTAAAAAAAACAGTTCAAGGGAAATAACTCTTAAACGGTTCATCAGACAATCTTGACCCTAAAGTAATTTTTGTAGCCCTCATAGAGCAGAACAATTAAGCAATGATAACTTTTTCTCTAGTTCTAATAATTTTCAAGATTTTAAGGCAAAAATCATCAATTTTGACAATTAAAGGGCAATAACTCCTACAAGGACTCATCATGCAACTTTGACCCAATGGAGTGTTTTGTAGAGCTTTAGATGCTGAAGAAGGAAGGTCTCTTCGGTTTTCCTGTATCTGTTATACTTTTTGAACTATAAGCAAAAAACTGTATTTTGACCCCCATGTTCTATTTTTAGCCATGGCGGCCATGTTGGTTGGTCTGAGGCCATGATTTGGGCAAATTTGGTAGAGGACATTTTACTGATGATGTGTTCAAAGTTTCAAAGCAATCCCTTCAGTGGTTTTGGAGGAGAAGATTTTTTAAGAAAGTTAACGACGACGACGACGGACGACGACGGACGCCAAGTGATGGCAATAGCTCACATGACCCTTCGGGTCAGGTGAGCTAAAAACGTGACAACATAACAAGCCTACGAGAACATTTGTGGGGTTGAGTATTTTTATTAAATATTCATGTTCGTGATTTGGGCTAAACATGGAAATGTTTTTATAATGGACCTATAAATATTTTTTATCCCAGTGTAAACAAGAAACGAGCTTAATCGTCCATATTATTTTGATTACTAACAGTAATTATTACACATTCCCGAGGAAGCTTTTATAATTAATTTTTATTGCATATAATGAAATGTACTAATCCAACTGTATATTTATTATGTGTTATATATTTGTTAAACCTTATAGTTTCATATATTAAGGGGTAATTTATTACAAAAATTCTCAATTGGAAAATGTTCATCAAGGTGGTGTTCAAATAACACATTTTAAAATCACATTTGTAATATCACTCCCGAGACCTTTGCACGAATATTAAAAACCATACCCAAGTCAAAATGAACAGCTATTATTAGCTGTTATTTACCAGTTATTTAGCAGTTTTGCAAATGTTTAGAAGTTCTTTAGCAGTTCTTTCAATAGCAGTTTCAAAAACTGCAAAAATCCTGTCGTCCTTAGCATTCCTGATGCCTGTTTTCTGTTATTTAGCTGTTCAGTTTAACAGCTAAGGGTAATTTAGCTGTCCAGAATTAAATCTCTACACTGATTATAAATAGCAGTTGATCTAATGTACTAGCTCTTAGATCTGACTTCTATACCAGCTGAATTATAAATGTTGAAATCAATGATATTTGCATCATTAGTACTATGCTGCCTGCGAATTTCTTTTCAGTGCAATGATATGCTGTACTTCATTTGATTATACATGGTCACTATGCTACATGTACATGTAACTTAATTGGCCTGCTTAACAGTTTATATGTATTTTTTTTAATTTAATAGAATAGGGGGCAATTATGCAACAGAAAATAAATAATTCAAAAATTAAACAATTTAATTTAAAAACTAATATTAAATAGTTAATGTAGTTAATACAATGTCATGAATAGTTTTAACATATTTAATATACAAAAACATCAAATCTCATTTTTAACATAACGCCAAGTTTAACAAAATACTATGAGCATTCTCACAAACAGTATTTAACCCACATTCCTCCTCTGTCCTAACTGCCTATTCAACCCAAATTACCTACTCCTTAGAATTTCTGACAGTACTCATATTGCTTCATTCACATCTACATATACATGTACATGTAAAGTCATTCCTTCAGTTAAAGTTTCATCAAATATATTATGAAGTCATTTAAGTATTGCACTTACAAGGTCTACTTTTAATAACTAACATACAGATATAGTTATTCCTATATTCCTCCTCCCAAACATGCCAAACGTTGCTTTTGAGGGGTATAATAACACAATTACACATTAACATTTGTACATGTACATGTAGTTTAATTTATAAACATGCAGTTTCATTAATCCTTTTCATATCTATTGGGGAATTCAGATACATAAGTAATATCTCCTGAATTAATGATATTACAAACTTTTAATATTTTTGTTAAAGGTACTGCAACTAATTTACTGTACTGTAATGTAACTAAATGTGAAGATTGCAGATTCGAATAGTTTGAAATGCATGTAAATGGATGAATCAATGCACAATTATATGTAATACCAGAATCTGTGACTTGAATGAATGTTTTCACACAACCGAATTCAATTTCTCCAGCCATATTCTCATATTTTACAGTATTTTGGTTTCTTTTCATTAAACGTCCATAAGCAGTCCCATAAACAGCACTTGATATTTTGGCTATGAATATTTTGTTATAGGATATTACTGATAATTGTATAGTAGGCAGAAATATGGACAATGCAATACTTTCTTCCTCATCTAATGTTCTGTGAAATGTTTGACCTAACTGGAAAATGCCTTCTTCTATACACACATTTTTAAACGTGTAATTTGGTCTTAATATGTAATTTATAACAAGAGCATCTTCTGAATTTTCAACATATAATTCCTGCATAGTTGGTAAGGCTTGCATCATGGTTATTGCATTGATTAATTGTGTTTCAACACCAGTTGTTCCATGAATATTCTTTAATAAATATTCATTTAAATCTTCAAAAATGAAGCAATTGTTTCCAAAAAGAGGTCCATTTGCACGAACATTATCAGCTATGTGTAGTAACTGATGACAATTCATTGTTAAATTTCTTTTTGGATAGAAGTTCACAAATAATTCCGCAAATTTGAACAGACACTGTTCTGCATTTTCTACTTCTGCATTTGTTACATTTTCTCTTGAAAGATTGTAAATGCCACGCACTAGTAAGCTAAAGTGCATAAAATATGTCTGTGGTAATATACCATGGAGAACTGGAATACCCCATAGAAACAAGAAGTTTCTAAACTCTGAAGACTTCCAATGGCATAATTCGTCAAGGGTTCTTGGTGGCCTTGTAATATTAAGATTTGCTTTAATGGTAGCAAGTCTACCATTTACATTACTCTTTTCATGGTGGAGTGAAAAAGATTCATGTTTAAAATTTTTATCAAACCAAAATGTCAACAGCATCTTCATGACACCACCACAAATGCCATGCATATAATCTATGACGAATCCATGGATAACATCAAAACTTTTCAGGAACATAAACCTAAATGGTCCTTTGACACCTCTATGTAATTCTTTTTTATTTTGATGGATATTCGCAACAACTTCATTTACATCTTGTTGAAGTGATTCTACAGTTCTACTTGGACCTTTTGGATTGTCTTCCTGAAATGGATAAATGTGTGTATGACCTCCTTTATCTGTTTTGTGTGTACTTCCTGACTGGTAACAGAACCAACACCCAAATTCTCCATTAAACTGCATACTGTTACTCATCATACATCTGGCTGGAAGGTCACAAACACAATTTAACAAATATGCATTCAGAGTGAAAGGTTCATTTTTATTATCATACATCTCAATTCCATCCTCCAATTTGCAAAGCTCTTCGTGAAGTGGTTTAAGGTAACTCCACATTACAGGCTTTTTTGAACATATCCACAATCCATAATAAACTATATTTTCTTTAAGTTTTCTTTCCCCAATTGACAATTCATTAATAAGCATGTATACTGGCCACATAGATATTTTAGAACTTTTGAATACTGGTACACCATCTGTGTTCAAAGAGAAAGAAATTCCATTGGAGTTCTCAAGAAAGCCATTGTCAAACAATTTCTTATAAATATTTCCATCATAAACATCACGCAAATTTCCCTTAGGATTATTTTTATAGTGGTCAAACCTATGCGATCTTACTTTTTCCAAAAATAATGTGCGTTTAACCATTATCCTTAGCTGGTTTATTACAGAATGTTGAATGAAGTAACCAACAGTACCTGGATCTGACAGATTTTGATGACATGTCTTATTTTTACATGTTCTGTCATTTTTCTGTACATGTGTTCCACAAGCTGAGCAAAGATAATGAATTTTCGGGAATGAGACAAATTTCCTTAAGTATTCTTTTAATGAGTAAACACTTTTTATCATATTATGTCCAGGAGGAAGTATCATTCCAGTGAGTATAAGAATGTAATTAAGACACTCATCTGGTAACTTGAACCTTATGCTTAGACAGCAAATGAATAGAATCATGTATCCTAGTTTATGTTGTGAGCCGGTAAAGACTGGATCATTACCTATGTCTTGTTTGATTTCTTCTTTATCCTTGCAGTTTTCAATTTCTACTGTTTCATCACTTGATACTAACTCCGCTATGTGATCACTTAAGACAGTAGCAATATCATCATCAACATATTCATGATCATCAATATTTACTAGTTTATCCTGCAGTTCAGACAAAAGGTAGTCATAATCTGAATTTTGTTCACCAATATTTGGCTGTTCATAGTCTACACCATCATTTGATCTGTTAATTATTATTACTGGCTCTGTACTTGGGTTGCTTTCATTTTCTTCATCTCTCCAAACAGATGGTTCATTTTCAATTGTTGCGTCAAAATTATAAACTGTTGCTTCAATAAATTCTGGTGCGTCTACCACAATGGATTTATCACTACTCATTGAAACAAGGTAATTTGTTTCATCAACATTATTTAGATTGCTTCATGTGGTTCATTCCCTTACTCCAGCGACAAATCTCTACTTTTCAAAGCTGTGGGCGTTTACTTTCTGGTTATTTGTTTTTACAAATTAAATAAGCCTATAAACTTGTCAACACTTGCTGATAAAATCTTGCATGCTACAAATCATGATCATGACCTCATTATTCGCATCATAAGGTCAACTGTTACACATGGTGTTGCATTCCAATTGTTATCTTTATTTATATTTACATTGTATTATTAAAATTATATTAATTGTTTCAATGGAAATTTCTTAATTTGAAAATGCATAATGATATTCAAATTCAAATTAAAATATTGATTTGTTATCCAACATAGGACTTATATCAACAACATTAATAGACATATATACAGAACAGCAAATTCTTTGGTCTAAAGGTGTATTATTATGATGCCCTTGCTCAATATAAAGATTGCTATTACTTACTCTGAGTTTAACCTAATTAGATATAACCTTTTTAGAAATTTCAAGTAATAAAAAATTTTCTAACACAAATTCTGATTTCAGTTCTCTATAAGTTTTTAGTTTATTCTTGTTTGGTGTTTTTGTATCATTATATATTTGTTTATTCCAGAATGAAATAAAACTTTCTTTCAGCTAACTAGAAAAATCATGTAATAGTCTAGATTTAGAAAAAAGTATTTTCGTTCTCCCATATATGATTGAAACTCAATTTACAAAGAAGTAATCTAATATTTTCAGCATATGAGTTTTTCACTTTAAGTTCCATTTATAAGCCATTGATACTAGTTTGGAGTTCTACATTTTTTACGAAAGCCAAATTGGCCATTATATAAAATGATATTGATGAACTAGATTCAGACAGATGTGATCATATAAAATATCAGAGGCTCTTAAGTCCTGTAATTTTCAATAAACTTTATAGAGGACCATCCAAACAATATTGCTAGAAAGTTTTGTTTCCATTGGTTAACTGGTTTTATAGAGATTTTTTTTTAATTTGCCTAGGGTCCTATGTTCAACTAAGTCCTGTTGTGGTGGCCATTTGGATTTTCCAATTGGCAAAAAAACAAACTTTAATGAAGACCATCCAAACAATATTGTCAGTAAGTTTTGTTTCCATTGGTTAACAGGTTTCAGAGAAGAAGCCTTTTTAACTTTTCCCCCATAGTGGTCTATGTTAAACCAAGTCCTGCAGTGGCGTCCATTTTGATTTTCCAATTGGCATAAAAAACATAAACTTTATAAAGGACAATCCAAACAATACTGCCAGTAAATTGTGTTTTGATTGGTTAAACGGTTTCAGAAAAGGAGCCTTTTTAACTTTTCCACCATAGGGGCCTATGTTAAACTAAGTCCTGCAGTGGGGTCCATTTTGATTTTCCAATTGGCATAAAAACATAAATTTTATAAAGGACAATCCAAACAATACTGCTAATAAATTTTGTTTTGGTTAAACGGTTTCAGAGAAGAAGCCTTTTTAACTTTTCCACCATAGGGTCCTATGTTAAACTATGTCTTGCGGTGGCGGCCATATTGGTTTCCAAACCAAATAAAAAACACAAACTTTGTAAAGGTCCAATGAACATTATGGCCATTTAGCATTATATAGGACAATCCCTGATGATGGCGGGCCTATATACCAAATTATAAAAGAATAGAATAATAATTACTCAAAAAAATATATAATCACCGCCGAACTTCTAGATTGGCATAGGATTGATGCAAGCATATTACCTAAAATTAGCAATAACATATTAAAAACTGTCCAATTAACATTTTGCTAAGTGCCAAGTTCAATGAAGTCAATTATATTTCATAATTTTCTGTAGAAATATACAATTTAAATGAATGAAATGGCAGCATTGATTTTTGGAGCTAAGGGGATCCGTGGATGTTGAGTTTCGTTTTATTATAGTATTTATTTTCCACGCGATACTTAAAAATTGTGTGTGATAAAACGGCATAATTATCCCTTTGTTTTCTTTCCTTTGGATATAAATATCAATATATTTGAATACATATATCTATATATTTGTTTCCTTTCCTTTGGATATAAATATTTGTGCAATTGGAAAAGGCGCTACATGGAGGTTGAAGTGAAATTTAAAACAACCATCAATGGGGTTCATACTGATTGAATGATAATCAATTTCAGAACAAATAAAAGATACTCAATTATATGTTTTTTTCCACAAAATGCATTTTGCATAACTATATAAAAGACAAATGTCTTTATACATATGTATTTGTTGTATAAAAGAGATTCAATGTAAAGTAACGTAAAACATTCATACTTTTTAACATTATTCTTATTAATGAAATAATGTAAATAGAAAGCACAAAATTTTATGTTTGTTTTCACAATCTCATAATGATAAATTGGTCTGCTACAGTTTTCAATGACTTCTCTGACCTTTAATTATTTTTGTAACAAGCTGCTGTAGTATCTCAGTTGGGAGTCAAATTTTAGGCTGATAAGAGATGTCAATCATACAGCTTGATCATTTTGATCAACTTGCTAGAGGTTTGTCGCTGGAGTACCCTGATGCCTGTAAAAATAAAATATTTTTCTATTTCTGTTTTTATTCATGTACTTTCTTTAGAAAATCTGATACTATATTTTTAAAATAAAAGCTATTATTTATAAAACTTGTAAAGTCTAAGATGCTGTTGAAAATTTCTTGGGAGAACATTGAACAAAATTTATTTATAAATGATATAAGCCAAAAATAAACCTATCAATGACCTCTAGTTTATTTCTGGGTAAAATATGAATTTTGGAAAGGACTGAATGTGAAATTGGTCTATTAAAAAAATAAACATTAACCATTCAATAATCATCAGTGCACCATAGGCATTCATAATGTAAATGCAATACTACATATATGTAATGTAATATAACATACACAGACATGAAAAGCCATTTGGCATAATTTAAATTTTCTTAAAATCAATGTATGTAATGGCAACTAAAGAAGTTGTACGTGTACATTTATGTAATACAGTACTTTTAGCGGAAACTGTAGATTTTTAGTAATGTTTAATCTATATAACATATGAACAAGAAAATATAAAATTAAATTAGGGTGACATATCGTGTTGTTATATTAAAGCAAATTAACATATCTTTTGGGTTATAGTCATACATACATGTATCTTAAATCCTTGTTATACAAGCATACATGTTACTTACATGTACTTGATCATCTGCTTGAAACAAATCTTTGTTTGTCTTTGTTCTTTTGCTATTGATTTCTATAACATTCTGGTCTGAATTTGATAAGACTACTGTTTCAGTCTGAAAAAAAAATAAAACAAAGTAAAATATCTTTAATCTAGAAAACACATCCCTACTTTATTTATATGGACCCAATAGTTTGTAAATAGGCACATAAATCTTGTAAGTTTTTAAAAAAAAAGTGTTTTATAACAATAAATACAAAACTATAGCTGGGAACTTTAAGTTTATCCATCTGAAAACCACCGTTCAAGATGGCCACTAATAATGCATTCTGGGAGTTCTGGTCAGAGTTTCCAAGATATGCCTATATACACCCTTGATTAGATGCTTGCAACATAAAACGTTTCTTTGATTAACAAGCATTATGACGTACTATCGCGAGAATTGAAAGCATGAGATTTCTCACCATTGATGGCTCACAACACTGTCACTTCGGCCCATACCCACTCAACCGAATGACTCCGAAATGTTGAATTTCTTGAGCTTCACATTGGCAATGCCATCATCATATTATAATAAAAGCTATAAGTACAGTATTTATACTAATGCAAATAAAGGATATTTTCAATCATATATAGATATACAATAAACGTTAACTTTTTATGCCATTATGGTAAAATGAAATTATCTAGCTACAGCCTACATCGTCACGTGTACTTGTACCATAGTTCCTCAAACTGAAGATTTTTCAATATTTTTAACTTGCATTTGACTGAAGGTGTACTTAAGAACTACCCCACCCGTTTCTATTCTATTCATACATTTTGTGTAGACATGTGCATGTAGAAATATCTACTATAGTATACGTAGTATTTTAGTAGTACATGTACGTATCGTACATCACAATTCACAATCACATGCAACCTAATGCCCATTTTAAACCTGATTTTATTGGAAAAAAAGTTATTACATTGTCCCATAACATACCTTCAATGTTCTTTTCTTGTAAGGCCCTCTTCTTTTACTAGATTTAACATCAGACATAATTGTGAATATCTAAGCTAGTTTATCTGTTTATTCGAATTTGAATTTCGCAGTTCGACTGTAAACACGCCTGTTTAACCGGAAACCAGTCCGGTACATTTTTACATATAATATTTTCAGATTGCGGATTTCGGTGTTATTTTCTGTATCATAAGTAATTGAAATAATTTTAGTCCTTTACAGATTTCGTTGATGTTTCAAATGTTAACACAATAATACAGGTAATTGATCGACCGTGACATTCGAATCCCTCGGACTTACTACCCGCAAGGAAGAAAAAGGAGTAGTTCCGATTCTGCATTTAATGCGGTACTTCATTTTGAAATTTAAAAAAGGCGCCTGATACACGTGACGATCTGTAAGAAGTTCCGAAAATGTACGTTGTTGTTCATTTTGAGTACGATGGATCGATTATGACTCTCTCCAAACTTAAAATAAAGCTACAAGGAGAGTTGAATGTCGACAAGGAAGTGTTGGTTCCTTGGGAAACAGAAGACATAGCGGATGATGGGACCACTGTTATTCAGGAAAAGAACTACAAAGGGAAGATTGTATGGTATTGCGAAGGTGTGTTATTATAAACCTTTAATTTTAATTTTTGTAATAAGTTGAATTCATGATGTCTTGTTTAAAATTACGATTAAGTGTATATATTATTTTACATATGCATATGATGTAACTAAAATAGCCTCGGATGACCGGTTTTCGTACTACTAGCAAGCGATTGTGATGTCATCTTTTCCATTGAAAATACATGTATAGTACGAATTCATATGACGGACGAAAACATATGATCTGACGATACTATAGTATCGGTGGACATTGATTCGTGTATAATGCCAATGGACCCTGATTTCGATTAGGCAAAATTTTACCCACGAACAATAAAAGACACAATGTCAAACTATATAATATTATATAAATTTATCAACCCTTGGAAAACATTGTAATAATTGGTATGTAACAGGGGTCACCACACATGAAAATAACGTATCGGGTCAAGTCGCCCACTCTCCAGGAAAAGTTGCCCACTGGTTCAGAAACTTTATTACAACAGTTTTGTTAATATTTTATTTCAATATAATAGATTTAGTTTTAAGAGTATATTTTCTTTGAGTATAATAAAATAAAATTATATGGCTTTTTAGTAAAATTTTAATTATTTTAGTTGAAACAGATAGAATATATTGCGATTTTTTTTACTGAAAGATTTAGAACTGTGCATGTTTATTATTTCGATTATTTTGTGATATAAAAAAACTGTGTTGCTAAATTATTTGCCTATTTTTTTAGTAATTTTATCTACTTTTACTTTCACTTCACTGCTGAACTACTGGCCCTGTATTACTTCCTGATCATCGAAATTGTATTCGTTCATTCTAAATCACACTACTCTTTACGACTTACATGCATGTAATCATCAAGCTCGCCTCTGCGATGCTCGCTATAATTAATTAAACAGAATGAATAGTCAGTAAATAAACATTGATTTCGTAATTTTCTCATCGATGAATGTTTTGACATAGGTTTCAAGATTAATATTTGTGCATGAGTAGAAATTGTTAAAAAGTCATGTAATTAAAGTTACAAATGTAGTTTAACTTTCTTATCGAAACAAAACTATGGTAGAATACACATTCCTCCAACAACTCCCAGATGTTGCTTGGAGACATCTTAAAATTAGCATGGCGACTTTGATTTCACTACGGATGGGCCCTCCGGGCAACTTCCGATGTTTCAGGGCGCAAGTCGACTGGTTTAGTGAGCCTTGGTGTAAATAACCTGCCATGTCAGTAACCTGTAATGGCTGTATAAGTGTATTGGGATGAATATGCAATTCTTGCATCTTGCAAATGTACACAATTATGGACACTGGCAATTGTTACTTATTGACAAATGTACGTATACATGAATGTTTCATTTTGTAAATATTGATTTGTTGTTTAATTGTAGTCAAGAAAACTGCCGCTGTAATTGCTGAAAAGACCTTGCAGCAGCTGAAGGTAGGCACATCTTTGGATGATATTATTAATGAAAATAAAGAAAAGCTGGGGAAAAGAGACATGTCAACCAAAATGAAGGAGGCCATTGATCAACTAAAAGAAGAAACCAACATGCACAAAAAAAAACAAACAAACAAAATTCACCAGCATCTCAAAGTCAGGACAGAATCAAGAAACAAAAAAGTGCCAACAATGAATTACGAACAGAAAGTGTATGTGACAAGTCATCGGCTGAAAACAGTAAAAGAAATCTGTCAAACTCTAGGAAGCGAAAGGCACAAAATGAAGTAGAAGGCATCACTAAGAAAACAGGACCATGCGAAAAAAATACAATTAGCAATGAGAAATTGGCAGAAATTGCAGAACTTTTAGGGAGCTGTGTTAATGTCAACTTAAAACCAAGTCAGTTGACACAAAACAATTTGACAGGTTCATCTGGTACATGTACCCCACAAATGTCAGAAGGACAAGAACTATTGCCAAATGAAAGTGTCATTACAGAACAGGAAAACACAACAACCAAGAATCATAATACCACTAGAGAAATTCTCAAAGAAACTGAAGAAAGACAATGTGCCACGCCTTCTAAAGATCCATCTATGCAAGAAAAACCTATGACTCCAAGAAAATCTCCTAGACTGGCAAACAAAATAAATTTACATTACTGTAGTCCTGCTAAAAATAAAAAAAAGATTTACCCAAAAAGAACCCAATTAACATAAACACATCAACACAAAGACAGACATCAAGTAAAGCAAGTTTCGAAGATATTTCCCCAGTAAAATGTTTGGACAGATGGGATGGAACATTCACAGAATCCACAAATGTTCTGTTAGACATGGACCATCCAAATCAACCACCATATCTTCAGCCTCCAGTCAACTCCAATACAGCAAAGAGAGATTTTATTTGTGACTGTAGGTATTTATAATATACATGTACATCATGAAATATTCTTGAAAGGTATTTTTCAATCAGACTTCCTCTTCCATTATGGCACCCAGTATTGAAATAAAAATAAACGTTAAAAACAAGTTTATAAAAATAGGTTCTTTAATATTTCTTTATTTCTTTCTGCACGATCAAAATAATGTAATACATGTAACAGAACACTAAGAATGATTTCTACAAATTACGCTTGTCCTGTATGAAATTCATGCCATTTTTGGGGGGGGATGGGAGAGGCAGCCCTGCTAGCAAGAACTGAAGCAAAATTGTATCAGGCCAGGGTAAACAATCATGTCTGGGAGATTATTGTTATACCAAAATATATATCAAGACATTTATTTGAATGAAGGGTTTCAAGAAATAAGTATTATTCATTTTATGTATCAAATTACAAATATTTAATGCTTTTTTTATAAATTTGTTTTAAAATTAAGCTTTTTAAGGTTAATTGATTAAAATCCATACTTTTGGATTTTAATGATAATTTACTTGGAGAATTTGCTTGCCAAATACCTTTTTCTCTAAGTCATTATCACTGAATTTGCACAAATATGTCACTTGCCAAATTGTGATTCAATCTCAAAATTACAGAAATAGGTAAATTTATATTTCAGCGATGTGTCTGCATTTTTTGTCATGCTTAACTTGTTGGAATTTTATTTTCCAGTGTTAGGAATTTCAGCAACAGAAGGACTCATGGCCTCAAAAGTATTTCGTAAATTGGCAGATGTATTAGAAGGTCAGTTTCTAGATATGTATCATAGTTATAACATTGTTTGCATATACAGTGTACATATATTATTATCATGTACATTGTATATAGTAACATCCTGTTCAACAAAATATGTTTTATTCAAAATACAGTAAGTTTTACAACTGAAATTTCATTGACAGTGGCAAACATGTTTTATGGATACATCATCCACTGAAGTCTTTTCTTCCATAATTATTCATCGTGAACATGATCCATGCTTTATCATGTTTTATTAAAAAAAATATATAATTCATTGTACGTTAATTGTAATCTTTGATGTTAACTTTTCTTTTACTCCTTGTTTTAAAGGAAGAGAATCATCTGCATTCAATCAAGGAAGAGAATCATCTGCATTCAATCTGAACTTCAACCCCTATAGTGCAACTCAGTTACAGCAGAATATTGTGCAACAGACATCTCACCAATATCTGGAGGTATATGTAATAAATACACTGGATATACTGGAATGATGCACTAAATTTGCATGCGAAAAAATTCATGTTGATAAAAAAAGTCAAAATATTTGTAATTTAATACAAGGAAAATTATTGATCCAGTGACATCCAGCATGTGACAGACGTAAAAACGGCCTCCCTGGTTAATTTTGACATTCATATATTTAATTGTCATTTCATTTTATATGAAACAAGTATTTATTTTTCAAATTGTTAAATTTTCAAAATATGTATGGTTGACACTCTTGCATATTGGAATGTTAATGTTTTTCGATATAGTGTAAAATATAGAATTATTTTTAAAAAATTAATATGTGTGCTTAACATTAATATTTCATCATTTCTGCTCCCAAATTTGAAACCTGAAATATTGTATTAGTGGCTTTGGACAAAATATTTCTGAAATACATTATTAATTTATATAAAGCGACATGATAGGAAATTGATGAACATATTATACATTAGTTTATGATGCCATCACAGAGTAAATTATATGTCAATTTCTATAGCCTAGTCAAATGAACACAATGCTACCAATATCTATTGTTTTCTTATTTGACTAGCACACATTTCTCCAGAACTTGATAATTCTATAAATTCTTGTAAAAGTACTCTATTCGAGTTTTTACTTTCTGAAAGAAAAATAAAACTGATACAGTGTGCTTTTTGCATGTTAGATTGAAGTGCATGTTTAAAGTTACACAGATCTTGAAATAACATTATATGGTAAGTATTATAACAATTTAAAGAAAACTATTCATAAAGAAATGAGGGCTGTTCCAGAAAATACTATGTCACACCCAGCCCAGCACAATTTTTAACCCCAATCTCCTTTAAAAAAAGTCAGAAATTTTACATATTACTTTAAAGACTTTTTAGTTAGCCTCTACAAAGTGAGAAAGAACTATTGGAGTACTCTCGGCGTTCATTTTTTCTTGAAGTCAGGATGACTGAATTTGTTCAAATGTCACTTGTCAAATTGTGATTAAATCTTAAAATTACAGAAAAAGGTAAATTTATATTTCAACGATGTGTCTGCATTTTTTGTAATGCTTAACTTGTTGGAATTTTAATTATATGTTTATAAAATAACAACCACCACCATCCAGGATGGGTCGATAGTATTTTCTGGATCAGCCCTGAAGCATGTGAATTAATAACTGCATCGTGAAATTTGTAATAAGATTATAAGAAGGCAATTTAAATAATTTGTCAGTTAGGGTTGTACATTTAAAAATACAGAATACAAAAGAAACCAGGTGTTTGTGAATCACTGCTTACTGAAGTACCTTTACAGTCCTGCTTTTTGTTATCGTGATAAACAGAAAGTTCTTAATATCAGAATTGCATGAAATGAATCCCACAGATGGCGCTAATATAAACTTTTAAAATTTATTTAAGTTCTCCATTAATTTTAAATGTAAATGTAGTTAAGTATTGAATGGATTGCTCACTGTTATATAATTAAATATAAACTAATTTCGATGTACAAACAATTATTTTTGGTTCCCATTCTATATGGGTATGTTAATTTTTTTTTTAATCCTTACTTTTTGTTTTCAAGGGTGATGTTGACAATTAAGTGTATCCAGACCCCTATGCTGATCTTGAGTACACAAGTTCCAGTATTAATGTTCAAAGTAAATATGGTGGTGAAAGAAGTTGCATGCTGGAAGACAATTCATGTCCCAAAATTTTGAAAGGGAAAAAAGATGAAAAACAGGATTCAAATCATCTTGGGCCACTTATTAAAGATCGACAAAATCCTGAAAAGTACAGCAGTGTACTTGTAGATAAAAAGAAGGAAAGAGAGTGCTTATTGATTGCAAAAACATCGAAAACACCAGGTATTTCTCTTCTGAACAGTGTATTAGGACTAGTGTTCACAGACAAAGAACTAGCAAACAGTAGTGGTATGGGACTGAAAAGAAAAAAAGACAATGCAGACAAACCAGTATTGGATGCCTTACGAGTAGAGGCTGTTAGAGGTAAATTTGTATTTGTATTTTGCATGCTGTCAATTTCTATTCTATTTTTTTCCCATGTCCATCTGTTACATTCTATAAATCGCGGGTACGTTAAGGCAAGTTCATTCATTTATTTGACGATCGCATTGCAATCTACCGACAACAGACATTCCCATGGTTACAGCGTTTTGATTGGTCAATTGGTTTTAGGTTGGGAGAAAATGACAACTCTCAATAAAAGTTTCCTAGGTATTCAAATTATACATTGTTTTTTATTCTTTAGAGTCAGGTAAATAAAAAATCTTAAATGTTTTGTATTTAGTCGAATTCGTTGACTTGTGGAGCATTCTGTATGACATAAACTACATGAACTAACGCAGCTTCCGGTAACGTCAACGTGAAACAAATTCTTGCATCGCCATTTAACGTGATAGTGAGAACCAGCTAACTTTTAAATTACCTTTAGCCATACGAGGCTGCACCAAAGACACGAACATTAAGGTATGTACCAGAAAATAGTAACTCTGTGTTGCCGTTATAATAATTGTACACAAATTCTTTAAAGAGATGTCGATTTAACCTTCTCGGGGAGTGATGACAGTGACCAGTGACGTATAACCTGTCTTGACTACTACCTATTTCGGCCAAAACTGTTTATCAAAACGTTACAAGCCCGTATTGGAACTATCTGTATGCGAGAATTATGAAATAGCTGTTGAACAATGTCTATAGGCTTGCTTGAAATTCTTATTACCCCCCCCCCCAAAAAAAAAAAAAAAAAAAAAAAAAAAAAACTTTACACAATATACTCAAACCATGTAACTTTAAACTAAAACTTAATTTTGCACAATTCCATATAAGTACATTGTCTTTAAAATTATCATGCTAAAACATTAAACAGAAATACTAGTTTATAAATGTTGCTCAAACAGTAATATCACATACATTTGTTGAAACATGCAGGTCAATTAATCAGTTACAAACCCAGGTTTAGAAAGAGAGAATGAAAGATTTGATAGATAGTTTAAGAGGTGAAAGTTCATTAAAGATGTGTATGCTGACTCCAAAACATTAGATTATGATTCATTTATTTAAAAAAAATGCTTTTAATCTATATTTTATCTATATTACTCATTTACACCCACACAATTTTAAATGGTCAAGATTTGACCCTTTGGGATTTTTATTATAAAATAATTGTCAGTATTTAAAAATATTTTAATACTCTTTATATTTATTCATAAATGTACAGATGGGTCCAGAATATAATATTATAAAACTAAATTTCTCTTTATTTAGTTTTAACATTAACTTTTTATCAATTTTAATACCCAGATTCCCAAATTTTAAAATTTATGATTTTAATAATAAATTGGATATTATAATTATACATTTATAACATTATATTTAAAGTTGGTTGTTTGTTTATTGTAGGGTTAAGCAATTAAGAAGAGAGAAATGCATTCCAGTATATTTCATCATTGTCTGGCAGTCATGGATTTAAAAATTGTGCTGACACTGATACAGTTTACTTATACAGAAAATCTTAATGATTGGCAATTAATGTGAATAATTAGAAGTCATGTGGTCTATTTCATAGTGCACTTTGCTACAAAAGACACAGCTTCATGTATTTTAAATCTGATGGAAAGAAGACATACATAACACAGAACTAAATTGACAAAATTTCAAGTAATTCTGGAACAATATTTTCTCCAAGTGTCATGGATTTTGAATTTGTGCTGAAAATGATAAATACAGTTTACATACACTTAAACATAAAATCTTAGTGAGCATATGTTGCTTGGCATATATTATGGAAAATTAGAAGTCATGTGACCTATTTCATAATGGACTTTGCCACAAAAGATGCAGCTGATATTCCAAGATGTATTTAAGATTTAATCGAGCAAATTGTAACATGCAGCATATAAGTATTTAGAACTAAATTTACTTATTAATTACACAAAATCCAACAGTTAAAGTGCATGTGATCTTTAATAATTAAAATTAATGTGAATATATGTATTTTTATTTTATTATTATTCTTCAAATAATTCCTTTGCCAGGAAACAAAACTCATACAATCCATGTCAAATTTAGAATGTAGTTTCTAATTTAAATGTGTTAGTTCATACATATACACACATGAGAATTTGCAGTAAACAATGTCTGAGACCAGGAAGGAAATTTTAAATAAATTTTATTGCTTGGATAAGAATAGTCCATGGGCTGAAACCATTTATAGATTTATAGATTTATATGTCTGTTGATACTATGACAACACTTAACTGTATTTTCAAGAAGATCTAGAAAAAGTAGTCAAATGTGACACATTTCATTAAGAACATAGCATTACACCCCCTTTTTTATCATGTTTAGATTGTGAACAGATATAAAATTGACAAATATTACCTAAATGACCAAAATCTCAATGCAAATATCAAATTAAAATTCAGCCATTGATGAGGATTATTTACATTTATAACAATTATGGATAAACACTGCCCATGGCTGCAGACAGGACCTCACATGTTGCTTTAACAAACAGAAATGCAGTTGCAGTTTACTGGAACTTATTGTTTTGTTTGCATTCAGTTAGTTTGTTTTGATATTTTCCTTTTGCATAAAAAAATCAAATAAGAACTTGTTGAGGGGGTTTTTACTTGGATCAGGTTTTATTTATCTAGGAGTAACCTATTGTAACATTGTTTTTCAAAGTAAGATAGAATGCATGGGGAAAATGTGAACATGAGAACTTTTTTTGTTCTGACCAAGAACAAAATATTTGTTAAGCACACAGCTTAAGGAGGACATAACTTGTGTGGTGGTATGCATAATTTGCTTTCTGAGTCTAGATTTTTGGTCTTTTATAAAAGAAAAGAAAAAATATGCAACAAATTACAGTCTCAATACAGCCATGATCTAGATAATTGATACTTCATATAATTTAAGACGTTTGAATCTTATACTAGTATACTGCACCAAAAAGGTACAATTATTAACATAAAGAGCTATAATTTATTATGTTGCTTCTCTTATAAGAAGGTACAATGCAGGGTAAAACAAGGGACCAACACAGCATGGCTCAGTATTCAGTAATTTACTACTAGATACTAAACTATTGTATTAATTAGGGAGTTCTTGTTCAGTCAGAGCTTACTAGTATTAATAAGACCATGTACTGTTACATGGTATGGGAAATGTTATTGTGAAGCAGCAAAAATTGCCTGCCCTTAAACCCACCCACTGTCTCGTGGATACAAATAAAGTTTAAATTGCAAGACATTTATCGAAATATCAACCATAGCGGCATAGCATAGGTATTCCTTACGGTTCTTGATAATCCATAATAAATGGCATCATTAATCTATGCTAAGGGTTATTGTCCAGTATAAGTATTAATGACGTAAATTTTACAATGTAAATGTTTTTTTCATTAATAAGAACAAGAAATATTGTAATATGTCTGCGCTTTCGTAATCATTCGAAACTTGACGACGATGACGTCGTTGCCGTTTTTAGGCCGTTCCGAAACTGGTGTAGTCACTCCAGCGTTTTAATACGCAAATTTCAATCGCCAAATAAGGAAAGAAATTTAAAATCGGTTATAAATTGCACTAGCGCATATTGAAGATGAGGTCAGATCTAAATAAAATTTTACAGGTAGGCAGATGGTGTTGACTGTTTATTCAATCTCGCTGCACTAGATTGTCTGATGCATATTTTTCAAATGATCGAACACGCTATCCTTAAGGTAAAAGGGGGGTATTGAATACACTTGGAAAGTGGTCCCGAATAAAAGAACTAAGGATATATCATGGTAATAGCAGATGGTTACGCTTTGGTATTTTAATTCTGAACACAACAATACCAGGTTTTTAACAAATTGAATAGATCTACTTGGTGCACCGGACGTATTTTTGGTCCCACAACTTGTTTCATTCACAAGTCACGTGACAGTAAGGAGAAAATGACGACAAATCTTATTTCACAATAAGTTGTTTAGGCGACACCATTACATGTTAAAAATATATTAATACTTTTAAAACGTTGTGGTTTTGTATGTGTAGTACGGTTTTTATGTTGATACCCTGTTATATATCATTTTACATCCATATAACTCCGTGGTTGCCTTAACACAGCCGCGATATTAAAATTTTTTCAAATAAAGAGATATGTACAAGAATGGATAGTGTTTGAACACAGGCATGATATATAAGATTAGGTGCATTATAGACAAATTTACACTCTTGAAATTAAAAAATGTTCTTCAGAATAAATGTTTTTTTTAAATATATATTCTTTACTAGAATGGTCTATGCACACATACTGAAGAATACTGGCATATACCAGTATATTGTATTTGCAAGGATTTTGATAAAATAATTCAACTGATCTCATTAATATGCAGGGTTGTTTGGTCCGAAGCATTTTTGTTCTAAACTTTGAGATTTTAAAAAAGACACAAGTTCTTGTTTCGAATTTTGATTGTGTTTTTGCTGTCATACCTATTTAAATGTATATAGATGATTACCTTTTATACTTAATACGAACAACTCTCTGAATTTACACACTTTTTACACTTACATGTACATTTAACAATAAAGAAATATATCTTTTTCAGAGTATGTGAAATACCAATGTGATGACAACAAATGGGAAATGTTGTCCCCAGTTGTGTTCAACACCACCATAACAAACAAAATTGGGAATGTGAAAAAAAAGTTAAAGAAAGCACCAATTCTGAAAACATTTTCTTAAACTCAGTTACTGACATCAGCAACATTTATAAAAGTGTCCTTGTTAGGATTTATTGAATTATTTTAAGAATATGTGTGTTATGGTAATACATGTATGTTATTTGGAATAATTAATTTCGAGGCATCACATGGGCATGTTTAATGACATGGACTTGGTTTTTGTGTGTGTGGTGTATGTGATGATTTTTTGATTATATGGATGTTTTGGTAAACAAGTGTTAAATGGATATATTCGTATTGAATGCAAGGAGATTAATTATATTCTATTAGTTCATAAATGATTTTGGAGTTATTTATGCTTAATGAAGAATTAATAAAGTAAGTATGTATCAAAATATGTTGCAAAATGAGGACCAGTCCAGACAATAGGTTTAATGTTGAGACTTCATTAGCTAAATTAAACCAAACTTAATGGTCAATTTAAGTGCAATTATATTTATAGTAACTAAAGGTATAGTTAAACAAGACAATCAAACAGGAAACGTTATGGAGACAACAACCTTTCCAAAAGAAACATCCAGTGCTTTTAATGCAACATTATTTTCTGACATACATCCCCTGCGAAAAATGTTCAAGAACAAGGGATATGTTCATGAACGTTCAAGAATTTTTCAAAAAGTTCAAGAACTGTTATTGAACTTAAAATAATGTTCATGAACAAAGTTCTAGAACTGTTTTTGTTTTTGAACATATGTTCTAGAACCCTAAATGTTCTTGAACTCATGTTCTAGAACTGCACTTGTTCTTGAACTTATGTTCTTGAACTACATTTGTTCCTGAAATTATGTTCTAGAACTGCTGAAAACTGAGAAAACTTTCTTGATTTTTCTTGCTGATGCTCATCAATCATTAACAATACTACAACCTTAGTAACAATGTACACATATTTTCACAAGAAAAACTGTGGATCTCAAAATTATTGAAAATAGACATGAAAACCAAGCGATGTGTTTTAATTAATACAATATTGTATCTAAATACTGTAATGTTAAGATATACACACAGGAAATGTTGCATACACTTATAAATAGTTTCTCAAGAATTTCATTTCTGAAAGACATTTTTCTATACAACAAGAGTGACCTGTAGTATGTCTCGCCTTTCGGCACTATCAGTAAAATTGATTCAATGTTAACTTCCACATGTAGTCATGCATCTAAAACACTCGTGGAAAAAAAAACTTCCTTTCAAAAACCTTTGGCCCATTGTAACCTATTGAAAATTGTCAAAGTCGTTCAACCTGAAAATCAAGGTCAAGGTCAAATGATGAGGATGCAGATGTACTAGGCTACCACTGGGGAATATACTACCGAAATTCATCCACCTAGGCCTTATAGTTATTGAGATATGAAGGTGCTCATAAAACCTTACCTAGCCCATTATAATGTATTGAAAATTGTCTAAGTTGCTCAACCGGAAAAATCAAGGTCAAAAGATGGAGATACAGATGTACTAAGCTACCACTGGGGCACACTATTACAAAGTTTCAACAACCTAGGACTTATAGTTCTTGAGATATGAAGGTGATCATTAAACCTTACCCAGCCCATTATAATGTATTGAAAATTGTGGAAGTCACTCAACCGGAAAATCAAGGTCAAAGTCAAAAGACGGGGATGCAGATGTACTAAGCTACTACTGAGGCATATGCATACCAAGTTTCATCAACCTAGGACTTATAGTTCTTGAGATATGGAGGTGCTCATAAAACCTTACCCAAGATTGTTAACGCCGCCGCCGCTGCCGATAAAGCAATACCTACATAATGTAAGTCTTGTTTTTGCTTCGCAAAGGCGAGACAAAAATATTAACAAGGTGTTTTGATTGGAGACATTGTATTGGAACATCATGTGAATGGTAAAAAAATATGTTTTTTAACTTTCAAAATGTTTACACAGTGTACAAGACATAAGATATTATAAGGTTTCCTAAATTCCATTGATGCTTAAGGATGGGTTGGGACAAGGTAGAAAATTCATTGGTTCAGTGCATGGAATATACATGTAAAAAAATATTTAAAACCATCATAACAGGTTCAAAACAATGTATCTTCTAAATGAGAAATTCAGAGTGGTTCAAAAAAATCATAAACAGTTACGAGGTAATGTATATGTAGGAAACGGATGTATTATTCAGCAATGAAAAAAAAACACCTTATCATGCTCTATCATTTGGCAATGAAAATTACCTAAAACAAGCAAATGTGTCAAAATGACACCAATTCCCTGCTTGGTGTGCAAGTCTCTCTAGACAAATTTCAAAAATTACTTGAAAATTGAATGGCCATGTCTACTTGGCATGGAGACAACACACTCATCTACCTCAGCACAAGTTTTTAAATAGACTAGTGTATCTTCCAAGCAGCTTACTGGTTTAATGGTCTTAACTCCAATGTTCCTAACAGGGATAAGTTGTTTTCCGCCGACAAATTCACAAATTGAAGATTCACTTAATGCTTCCAATTTTTCTATCACAGCAAATACCATATTTGTAGATAACTTTAAAACAAAGTATTGTATAAAGCCGATTTCAATGCCATCATATAAAACGTACGAACATATTCTCTTTTTCATGCGCTTGTACCCTGAAGAACAAAATTGCTTTCCATTTATATTAATTCTATGTAGAATCTTTATATCATCTCCAATTGTTTGCAATGCATCAAGAATTTCAGGATCTACACCATCAAATATGCTAAACGCTATCAATTTCCCACAAATATTACAGTTTTTAGATTTTTGTGTTATTTTCCAAGTCCTAGAGTCTTCTTTTTTCTTCTTAGCGTGGCCTCTACTTGCTTGCAAAGCATTACTTGCTTAGTCACATTTCCTGTCCCATGCACAGATTGTAAAAGCATTGCATTGTTGTCTTCGAATCCAAAACAGCTCCAAGCCCAAAGAGGACCCCATAGTTTTACATACTGAACAAGATGAATGCAAGTATTGTGGACATTCAGTCCACAGCTACCCAATCCATAGAGGTCACCAAAATCTGTGTAAAACATTTCAAGTAATATTTTAGCTCTTTCTAATTTGATTGCTGTTATTGAGTCACCCAATAGAATGTATATAGCCTCAGATAGACAACTAAAGTGATCAAGATATCTGTCAGGAAGAATACCTATTAGACAGGGTAAACCATAAAATAGCAAAAATGCCTGTAATTCAGTGGCTTTTAATGACTTATAGTGTTTTTCCAAATCACGAGGAAGACGTTCAATCGTGGAAGGTGGCTGAATATTTTGTAACCGACGTGACACTACCTTTAAATCTTTGCCGATGAAATACGGTTTCTTACTTTGTGTAGGCGAGAACCACTTTGACAGCAACATATTAGTAATTCCCAACAAAACACCATGCATGTAGTCTGGTAATATTCCTTCAACAAGATCAAAATCATCTATACTAGCTAGTCCGGAGATGCCTTTCAATCATTTGATTGTTTTTTTTGAAGTTCCTTGTTGCATACAATTGAGCACACTTTCGTTTGACCTCATAGTAATATCATTTTCAAATGGGAAACATCTTGCTGTACCTTTTCCTTGCTTAACTACGTGACCAGGGTTTTCACATGTTTTGCAAGCATATTTGCCATTGAAATAAGTCATATTTAGGATGGCTGCTTTGGCTGGTAAGTCAAACACCCCACAAGTAGTTTTAAGTTTAAGAGTAAAGGTTTCTCCATCGACAGAAACAGTTATGCCATCATTTGCCATCATATTCAGTTGAGGACTTAGACACTCAAAGTATGGTTTGAAAGGTGGTTTACCTTTACCTTGCCAAATTGCAATTAAAAGGAGATTGTCCCTTGAAAATCTTGACTTTGGACTTAATTCATTGATAGCCAAGAAAATTGGCCATAATTCCACTTTTGAGGACGAATAAAGATTAACTCCATCGGTGTTTATCAATGCTGTCAATAAAACTGCATCCTCTTTCCAATCATTAAAAATGCTTCGATAATTGACACCATCATATATATCAGTAATTGTATCATCATTCAGATTCATTTCTTTTCTTATAGTTTGCCACTGTTTTTGTGCTTTAATGTCATCCCAAATACCTACAAATAAAAAAAAAAACATAAAAAAAAGAAATTAGAATATTTTGCATAGCCTTATGCCTAATAAGATTGCACGATAGAAATCCATAAAATTCAATAACCCTTGTAAAAATTGCTAACTCAAAATGGTACTCAAAATGGTACTTGGGGCTTTTCCAATAAAAAATAGGTAAGGGGGTCAGCGCTCACTTTTATTTTTTTTTTCTATCTTTGTGGTGTTTTTATTTATTTCTAGGTGCAAGTGGTGGGTAAAAAATTTTTTAGTGCATATTACATGCAGAATTCTTATTAAAATTTTGGTGGTTCTATCCTTAAAATACAATTCAAAGTTGAGTTCCAACCCCATTGCACCAATTTTCCTGGAAAAGCCCTTATACATGTATCTAGATCAACTACATTACAGTGGTGAACATTCAAACTTAGTTTCAACCGAAAGACTAAAATGATGTACAACTTACATGTATGTACATATGTTCATGTATCTTACAATATTTTAAGCAAAATTGTTTTAAAATCTGTCAACATCAATAAATAAAGCCATGGTGGCCATTGTGAAATGTAAAAAAATGAACATGGCCATCCCATAAATACCCAGTAAAGAAATTTTTGTCAAAATCTGTGAACATCAAAAAATCAGCTTATTATGGTGGCAATATTGAAATTTTCAAAAATGAACATCCTCATCTTGTTCAACCCATAATATTAATTTTCGTCAAAATCCCTGAACATGTGAAAAATTACATGAATATCGGCCGTTTTTTGGACATTTTTAGTTCATTTTAATGTTGACATTCCATTGATTTGATCCCAGGTGAGCAATTCAGGCCCTATGGGGCCTCTTGTTTCAAAATCAGTCCCACAATCGCCTCCAACTGATTTTGTTTTTTTTCATAAGGTTGAAGTACTAATTAATCTCCACTATCGTACCAAGTTTCATCAAATTTGGTTCAGTAGTTTCGGAGATACAAGCCAATTTATGCAATTTACCCCCCCCCCCCCTTTTCCCCAATGTTCTATTTTTAGTAACAGTGGACATGTTTTTTATCAGAATGATCTCAAATCATAGCCAGTATGTCAAGGAACAATGTTGCAAAGTTTCAAGCAGATCCGCTGACCCGTTTCAGAGGAGATTTTTGAAAAAGTTTACGATGACGGACGAAAAGTGATGGCGTAAGCTCACCCTTTGCCTTCAGCCAGGTTAGCTGACAATGATACAATGTATAATACCTGGTGTCTGCAACAAATCTATCAGCTGGGTCTGTAAGTCAGCAAATATGAAACATCTATTTGGTTGACCGTCTCTGTTATAACGCCGACCTGAACAATTTGGAGTTTCACAGGAGACAACTTCAGGGTTTTCCTCAAATACCCCAAAGCATATATCACAATAGTGAAGTTCTTTAATTGGATGCTTCTGTACTAGAGACAATAAATAGTCATAGTTTAATATGTTTGATTTTTCGGCATCTGGAAAAATTGTCAGTAAAGTTTCCGTTATATCTTTACAGGCTATGGCCGTCAAATTATGCCTACGAAAACAGGATAGTAATTTTAAGGCATCCATGTCTTTCGCTAAATCATCTATACTGTTACTTGGATCAGCTTTATCTATCCCTGAATCTGATTCTTGCTCAGATGCACTTTCAGAATCTGTCTCAGATGCACTTTCAGAATCTGTCTCAGATACACTTTCAGAATCTTCTGATGCATTTTTATAATCTGTCTCAGATGCACTTTCAGAATCATGTTTAGTTGTTTCGGAAATTTTCGAAAATTTTCACTGATGAGGAGCTGAGAAATTGCAGTAGAACCGGAAAAAAGACCATTAAATCCGGTTAACAGCCAAAACCAGCATTGAATAGTGCAAAATTTACCCTAGCAGAAAAATTAGTGTTAAAGCACACAATGCTTGATAAACAAACCTTCCACAAAAAGTTTGAGAATATTCAAAAGTGCTTGATAAGGGACTTCAAAAAGTCATAACACAGTAGAACTTTACAAGTACAAATGTATTACATGTTGTTTACAATGTTTTGGGAGAAATAAATATATTGCTATACATTTTTTTTTAATAATTATAATGTGAAAGATTTGCCTGTCAATTCTGAAGAAGTTCATCTAGAAGTTCAAAAACGTCATTTGTAGAGAACAAGTTCTTGAAATAATTCTTGAACAAGTTCAAGAACATTAATTTGTTCTAGAACTGTTCTTGAACAAGTTCAAGAAATTGTCCATGAACGTTCTTGAAAATAAAATGGCTGTTCTTGAAGTTCAAGAACATTATTTGTTCATGAACTTTTGTTCAAGAACTATGTTCAAGAACAAATGTTGTTCTTGAACTTCAAGAACGGCCATTTTATGTTCAAGAACGTTCATGAACAATTTCTTGAACTTGTTCAAGAACAGTTCATGAACTGTTCTTGAACTGTTCGCAGGGGATGATGTACAGATATAAAGTATAATATTTTAATATTACTGGTACTAAGTAGTCTAGCTGTTAACAGTTAACAGTAAAGATATTTCTCTATACAAGCTTTTAAATGATAATGATATTTTAAAGGACATGCTTCTTGTATTGTGCTGTATGAATTTAAAGTGTTTGGGAGCTTCTGAATTCTGTTATAGGGTACAGATGTACATGTACATGCCATGATATAAATGCATGTCTGAGTAGAATCTACGCAGACAGTAAAACACTAAGCATACGAGTCAATAAAAATGGTTTTCTCAAAATTTAATAATTTATACATGTAGAAACCAATGGTTGGTTAATAATTATTTTGGATGTTTGAACTTACATGTAATTGCCAATGTATACTTTATTGCATGAATTTATTTTGTATGTGATGATGTGACATATTAAAAATACATGTTTGCAGAGACTTTTTTATCAGTTAATAGCAGTTTTTGATGACATAATAGGCTACATCTCACACCAGTTCTAATGAATATTTATAATTAATAGCTGTTTATATAGCTGTTCTCATGAATATTTATATACTGTTAGCAGTTTTCATAGCTGTTCTCATAAATATTCAGATCTCATTTAAATTTTTCGGCCCAAATAACAGCTAAAGTACTGCTACAGCTAAAAAACAGCTAAAGGAATGCTATTATGCAAATTAATAATTTGCATATAAAGGACAACTGTTACAGCTAAAGAACTGCTTTTGGACAGCTGTCCAACTGCTATTGGTGACAGTTAAATAATTGCTTAAGAACAGCTATCCACTTTGGCTTGGGTATTTAACATAAAAAAAACTACTGAGACCTTCGAGATACAATTAAAAACTAAATTAAACATATAAAATCCCGATACATAAGAAATGCAATCAAAAACCATAATACAAATATAAAATCAATCCTGAGACCTTAGCTATGCAGTTAAAAACCATATAACACATACAATTTCACTACTGAGACCTTAGCAATACAATTAAAAACCATATTTCACATACTAAATCACTCCTGAGACCTTAGCAATACAATTAAAAACCATATTCCACATATAAAATCAGTCCTGAGACCCTAGCAATACAATTAAAAACCATATTTCACATACAAAATCACTCCTGAGACCCTAGCAATACAATTAAATACTATATTTCTCATATAAAAGCACCCCTGATACCTTTGTGATACAATTAAAAACCATATTTCACATATAAAATCACTCCTGAGACCTTTGCGATACAATTAAAAACCATATTACACATATAAAATCACTCCTGAGACCTTTGCGATACAATTGAAAACTATATTACATATATAAAATCACTCCTAAGACCCTAGCAATACAATTAAAAACCATATTTCACATGCAAAATCACTCCTGAGACCATTGTGATACAATTAAAACCAATATTTCACATACAAAATCACTCCTCAGACCTTTGTGATACAATTAAAACCAATATTTCACATACGAAATCACTCTTGAGACCCTAGCAATACAATTAAAAACCATATTTCACATGCAAAATCACTCCTGAGTCTTTTGCAATACAATTAAAAACCATATTTCACATGCAAAATCACTCCTGAGACTTTTGCAATACAATTAAAAACCATATTTCACATACAAAATCAATCATGAGACCCTAGCAATACAATTACAAACTATATTACACATATAAAGTCACTCCTGAGAACTTTGCGATACAATTAAAAACCATATTTCACATATAAAATCACTCCTGAGACCTTTGCGCTACAATTAAAAACCATATTATACATATAAAATCACTCCTCAGACCTTTGCGATACAATTAAAAACCATATTACATATATAAAATCACTCCTGAGACCCTAGCAATACAATTAAAAACCATATTTTACATGCAAAATCACTCCTGAGACTTTTGCAATACAATTAAAAACCATATTTCACATGCAAAATCACTCCTGAGACTTTTGCAATACAATTAAAAACCATATTTCACATACAAAATCAATCATGAGACCCTAGCAATACAATTACAAACTATATTACACATATAAAGTCACTCCTGAGAACTTTGCAACGCGGGTATGTTAAGGCACTTTCGATTGATTTTTTGAAACCAGTTATTTCCCTTTACTGAAGCAACGTCAATGGCGTCGCTTCCATGGCAACGTATAGCTGCGTCGATAATAATTTTGGTTTACTACGCGTATATGTAACATTAAATCGAATACGTATATGTGTAGTACGATGTCTAACAGTGACAGAAAGCGTTTAACACATTTAATTTGTAGTAATATTGGGAGTATTATTAATGAAACTGATTATTTTCGATCCGTTCTGGATTGCCCATATTTGGAAGATCTCAATCGCGGAGAAGCTTTAGAATGATACACGATGAAAAGACGATGAGCACATGCAACCATCAAATACTACAGGAAAGCAGATGATGTATAGTGGTAAGTTTACTGTTATGTCTTAATTTGATACTTAGGGGGTGGTCAGTTTCAAATGTGGCGATAGTTTCAGTTAATTTAGACTTGCGGCTGTGGACGATGTCGTTGTCGACAAATCATCTCATGTATTCGTTTTATATAAGTGTGTATATACATATATGTACCTGTATAAATGTGTCTTTTAAATGCAAATGAAAAAAAACTACTTTACTTTATTATACTTAACTCAGACAATGCTTGTGACATAATAATGTAACCCAACCCCACCCCCCCCCCCCCAAATTTGCAAACCCTTAGGCTTAGTTACATGTTTTTATGTTTTATATTCATAAATATTAACATTGAAATTATAACTGATCAGCATCATAATTGACCAAAGACTAACATGGCTTAGGGATAATTGACCTCCCCTTTCTGAATTTCCAACGCATGTTTCCCCACAACCGGTAAACACCAAATTACAAGAAAATTAATTTAACAAAATAACCAAACCAATTTTCTTTTCATTTAAGAGTTACCTAATATTTTTCAATAATTTGAAGGATGTTGGGTTCAGTTAATATATTAATATTTAAATACTAAAATGTCCTATTGATCTTTACTTTGTTAAAATAGTCTGCTTATGGTTAGGATGTACATTGTAAATGTAATTTTGAATAGGTGTTTTAAAAAGTAAAGTTGTCAATGTACCCCAATGTGGAACAAGACCCTTTTTAAAGTTATGTTCCTTCAGTGTTACAATAAACGAGCAGTTTCGTGTTATAATTTTAATTAACCAATGGTACAAAAAATGTTGTAAACTTACAAGTGTTTACATTTAGGTCTACCATTTTTTCAGAATATACTTGCAGGACTTGCTGGTACCCTAAACTTAGTTGACACCACTGCCAAACTTTGTAAACTAGAAACCTTTATGACACTATGGTTTTTTTCTATTACAGTTTTACAAAAAAGACAAATGCTTCTGGATTGTGTTATTTTAATCAACATTTTCATACCATGTGATAATTTCTGTGAATTCAGGACCACATACAGTTTTTCCACAATATACTTTATATTGCATTCCCTCACAAAAAGCTGTACATTCTTATAAAGACGTGCATGTTGAACTCTCTAGTCTCTTAGGCTTATGCAAAAAAATATATATTTTTCAATATGAAGGTTTGATGCAGTTTGATTCTGAAACCAATAAAACTTTATATTTACTAGTATGTATTAAAGCCATATGCGTACACGCTATATTTTAATTTTTTTGCAGGTCTACCATGTTCACAACCACCACAACATACTTAAAGTGCAAGTAAAGGCTTTAGCTGTAATACAGGAATATATTATGGAGAACCAGTTGTAGTTACTAAATAATATAGTGAATAAAGTAATTTTCCCTCCTGCCTTGTCCAAATGCATAAAAGTAAAAAGCCAATAATAGAGGTAAGGAAAAATTATGTTTTAAAAGTCAAAGTAATTCTTTCATATAACCTTACTTTTCCACTATCTTATTCTTGGTATGAAGGAATTGCATTTTATTGTAAATTTAAAAAAAAAAACAAGTACATATAATATGTGTTTAATTGAGGATTCATAATAAGACATACTGTGTATTGAACTTTCACCAGGTTTCCATTCAGTTGACAGAAATTTGTTTTAGACATTTCTACTTTACTAGTTTAATCATACTTGTTTTATTCACACATTTTTTTTTCTTATTTATCTTAAATTATAATGGTGTGGCAATTCACAAAAATGGCATTTATTGTCTGTTTGCATGACTCATGCATGGGGCATTTACATTTTTACAGCGAACTATAAAGTGCTGTCATTTCTTCCCTCCCTCAAAAAAAAAGACTAGTTGTGTGCAGGGATTTCAGAGTGGACAGGTACTCTTACTCGCCCAAGGTCATTAAGAGTACCAGCAGCTGAAATTAGTTAACCCGCAAAACATAATTCATAAAAATATCAAGTCCGAAACCTTTTTGATACCTTCGACATATTGGAGAGTATCTCCTGGTATTAAAAACTTTGAAACCTTTGTCAGTGTTGCTACATGTAGTTTGTAGCTTTGTATACATGCTATCAGTATGACCAGTGTTAAACACAACACTCACTGATTGAAAAAGGATTAATGACCCTGAGTGATCTGTTACAAATACTAGTTCATTTGTCTACAATCATGGATCTGGCCTTGCTTTTATAATCTTGTCCCAATCAGTTTGATCTGGAATCAATAATTGAATTATATCAATCTGTTTATTTAGAGATGGATGCGTTTCTGTAAATATAAAAATTAAAGGAATATTATGGTATACTTTCATTCGTGGATAAATTACTGTTTTTTAAAAACAATACCTTGCTGTTACAAAATAGAGCATTTCTGAATTTTTTTATTGGAATATTTAAATTAAAATTAGAAAAAAAAAGAAGATACCAATTAGTAATCAGGAAGAGTCCAAGAAATACAAATCCTTGTTTAAACAAGAGTAGAGAGCAACAAAACTAACAGACACACAGCACAAAAAAGTAACACAAACCCCACCAAGAACCTTGGGCGAGGCCAGGTACTGTGGAGGGTAAGCAATTACTGTTCTACGTATAGAACCTACATATGGCTCAGGTTAAAATCTGGTAAAAAATTTATATATTTAAAAATGCTATTCAATTTCACATTTAAACATCTCTGTAATATATATATATTGTTTTAAGATTCATATTAATTAAAAGTATTTATCACTTATTATTGTTCTGGTTATTTTTCAGGGACGATGTTTCAAACTTTTGGTTGAAATACACAGACTTGAACAGAGATGACAGCTGTCAACTATGTTTAAAAACATTTAACTAATGTGGTGAAAATCAGCTGTAAATTTATTCACTAATGTTAATAATCACTGACTGCTGAATAGTACATGTGTATATTTGAGAAAAGAACCATTCACACATTTTTGTACTTGAAGTAGCTTATTCTCTTCCTGGATATTGTGCATAATTAAGCTTACACTGATTGGCGAAATCTTAAAAGCAGTTAGAAACCTATATACTACTATGTAAACAACAGTTTCGAACTATAAAACATAATCTGCTTTTTTTTAACTAGACTTGTAGTTAAATAAAAACCTACTGATTAAGTTCTATATTTCATATTTTCTCCTGCCAAATAAAATTTCATTAAATAGTTGTGAGTATATGGAACAAAATATTAGTTGTACCTGTAATAAGGTGGATCATTCTCTGAATTTTAATTTAATTTGTCACAGACACAGAACATTTGATTGATAGCTAAACGAGCATGGTGAGAGAGAAGTAGGTGTCTGGTCAGTGTTGAATGGATGGATCCAATTGAAGGCAGGTTATGTGAGCGCTTTTTATGTGAAGACCAGAAGAGACAATATATTGATTACAGGAAGGCACGAAATAAGATACATTTAAGTATGCAGTGCATTATTTTTGTTCTTGCCATAATACGGATAATTGCTTCCTTGGTATTCAAGAACTTCCGTCATCTGGGTTTTGTTTAAATTTAGTGTTTAATACCTCTCTTTCAGCAATTTTCCAGCTATAACATGCTGCCAGTTTTTATTTTAAGAGTACCTGATGAAAACCCCAACCTTACAGCAAGGAAACTGGCAATCCTTGTTAATTCAAGTTGCGAGTTGAGCACACCCTGCCTGCATTAAAACTATAACCTTAGTAATTGAAAGGCACATGATCAATATATCAGACAATTGCTTACTTAACTACTGTGCTGTTTAGTACCCATCTGAGTTTATATAACAGTATATCAAATACTGGAAGCTCAATCTTCAAATTAGGATAAAGTGTTCAAATGAGTATTCAGCAAGCAAGCACAATACAGCCTACCACTAACTTACAAGGAAGACGAGGGCGTGTGCTTTTTTTTTACAGAACTTTAACTTTCCTATTGGGTAAATATTGGTACTAAGGATCAGAAACAAAATATTCTCTGGTTACAATCTTTTTTGTTTGGTGCAGATGAACAACAAACTCAATTGTAATCAACACAAAAAGATATGAACATCTATACAGAAAAATCACATGGAAACTAACCAAAAATTGTTTTTGTTTGTATGATGTTTAACGCCACTTTATGCAATTTTTCAATTATGTCATGTCGTCCAGTTTTTATTGGGGGAGGAAGTCGGAGAGAACCTCCCACCAATTAAGATTGGAGTCGAGTACACCCTGCCCCCAGTGAGACTCGAACCCGCAACCTGTGTTGACAGTCGACCACATGATCTATAGTAGACGAACTACCTTAACCACTCGGCCACCGAGGCCCCTTAAAAATGAGAGCTAAAATCAAGGGATGATTACAAATCTCCATTCAGACAAACTTGTAAATCACAAAACTAGAAACAACAAAAACTTGATTAACTGGAAGCCAATAAAAACCAAGGGTGCACGGGATGCACGAACTGTTCAATGCAGGGCACATATTCTGAATAAAAATATATCTATTCATGTATATTTTACATCTAAATATATATTATTGTAATTGTGTTTGAACCAATAAATAAATAAATAAAAATAAATAAATATATTATATTGGTGGAACATGAAATATTGCTAGGGTCTCCATCATTGATTGAACCTTCCATCCCCAGCTGAGGCAACATTTCATGGACTACAGTTACAATATAGTATTACCTCGTTCTTAATTTAGATCTTCAATATCTTTCATTTTATTTTTAGGCTTGGTAGCCGTTCTGATCCATAATGTTGATCGTTTTACTTTTAGTGTTCGTGCAAATAAAGGAAAATTTTTTGTCTACATTCTATTTTGCCACGATAATTTGCAATATCGCACATTTAGACATGTTTTGCTGTGTTAATTCGACAAACAAAAGGTCACAGAGAACAAACGAAAGTGGTTAACCCCCCCCCCTTTTTTATAGGTCATTATGCATTGAAATGTGTTCATTTCAATGATTCTATTGTGAACACCTTATAAAACTTTAATTTACTTTATATATAAAAATAGAAACGCACGACACGTTACATTTGAAGATGAAAACGTTTTATACAAGTATGTTCGTGCTGTCTAAACTTGTTTATAGTCGTCTCCCCTGGTACTTAATCATGCAAACGTTTGTAAGCAAGGGTTACACTAATGTCCTGAAACTTACCTGGAATGTCCTGAAAAATGTCCTGAAAACGTATTTAAATTGTCATAACTTTTTTATTTCTTGATGGATTTAAACCAAATTTGGGTCAGTTTGAGATATAAACTTATATTATAGGAATATGAAAACAAAATTAAAAAAAAAATTTTTTTGTAGGAGATAAGTTGACCTGAAGGACTACCTGTCGTGACCTGAAAAATGTCCTGAAAACGTATATAATGATCATAACTTTTTTATTTCTTCATGGATTTTCACCAAATTTGGGTCAGTTTGATATATAAGCATATATTATAAGAATATGAAAACAAAATTTTAAAAAAAAATTTTGTGTGGGAGATAAGTTGACCTGAAGGACTAACTGTCGTGACTTGCTTGAAAATGTCCTGAAAACATATAAATGGTCATAACTTTTTTTATTTCTTCATGGATTGTCTTCAAATATTGGTTGGCTGGAAAAATAAACATATTTTATATGAATATGAAAAAAATATGATATATTTTTAATTTTTTTTAGGAGAAATGTTGACTTGAAAGACTACATTTCGTTTGTATATGTCGCGAGAATGTCCTGAAAACATACAGAAATTATCATTTGATCTTGACAGAATGACTTCATATTTTACTCAAATGTTGCTGAAAATTATAATATAACATTTGTTTTATGAGAATTTCTTACAATTTTTTTCTGCATATTATAGTTAAAAAAGGCCATTAATAGTTGTACAAATGTCAGCTGTTTACACTTAATTGCATTAAAAACATTAATTAGAGTATTTAGTTGGATTAATTATACATCAGGTAGTAATAAACATTATTGACACTTCAAGGTAATTACATACTTAATTGGGACAGGCGTTGGGCAGACAAGTTTATTACTTTATTTATAAAAAACAAAGAAAAAAATCGCAATAAAACTTGCATAAACAAATATAGAATGAAAACCTATTACTGAGAATGTCTATGATCATCACAAAACCAATCTGAAGACACTCCTGAACAACTCAAATGAGACCACTTGTTGCACGCGACTCTTCCTCTTTTCCCTTCACATCCTATCATATTTTGGAACACATCTGGCTTTCCGCAGGTACAGCTTGCTTCTATTTTTCTTGTGTATATTTTCATGTTTGTCCCTGTATTGGTATTGTTTTGAGGAAACGGAGTGAAGTAGCCCTTTTCTAGACATGCAATTAAATGTTCCCGCATGTACTTTTCGACGAAACTGGTTCTTTTCTTTAGGTTAAATGTACCTCTGTGACAAAATTCAAACAAATTAGCAATCGCATACACACCACAATCATAACCATTCGTTTGTTGTTGAATATCTGGTAACTTGATTGTTAAACCCTTTTTTCCAGTACCGTATATAGCTGCTAGCTGAATTTCCAAAGATGGTGTTAGTGTAAAGCTGGTACTGTAACTGTCTAACAAGTAAGTTGCACTGTCACTGCTGCCCTGGAAAGATGTCACCCAATGTGTCGATGCGGTAACCTGAAAAAGAAAGCACACTGGCATTTGCCAAAGTTAGATACTTACCAAAATATTTGGCCTGGGAATGGCCAGCGATCAAGACTGAAACAGATGACATTATTAGTGGTGAAATAAAATTTATACGAAAAACAAACAAACAATACACCAGAACGTATTTACACTTAGAAAATAAAACAGCACTATAAAGAAACTTTGTACAGAAAAATAAGAAAATTGAGCACTATAGATTATATAAGAATTAAATCAAAATAAAAATGAAAGTAGCACTATTCAAGTATAGCAGTCAAATGACTTGGTAAACTTTGAATGGAAAGAAATAGAAATTCATGTTATATACTTATTGGTGATAACTTCTCACGGTTAAAAACTGTTCACTATCAATTAAATGTAATTATATTTAATTAAATTATAACCAAACAAGTAATAGAATATAATAGATTGTAATTAAATTAAATACAATTAATGATTAACGCTAATTAAACATTACTCACTTTGTTTAATTAATTCTAGTTCAATTCTAGTACAGTTTAGCAAGTTCATAGTTGCTTAGTCTTCAATACTTTATGCATCTATAACTGTCATCTATGGATTTAATCATTTTTTGTGAGGATATATTATTCTTTATCACCGAGGTAAGACATTTATCTTATGTGTAGTTTCAGGACATCGTGCGTCATATCAGGAGATCATCCTTCAGGTCAAGTTTCCTCTGCTGTTATACATTTTTCTAACTTTCTGTTTAACTTTTAATATAATATAGATGAATATCTCGCACTGACCAAAATTTGAGCAAAATTTATTCAGAAATAAAAAAGTTATAGATATTTATTTTTATCCCTGTCACGTTTTCAGGACACGACAGGTAGTCCTTCAGGTCAACTTATCTCCCACAAAAAAAATTTTTTTTAAATTTTGTTTTCATATTCCTATAATATAAGTTTATATCTCAAACTGACCCGAATTTGGTTTAAATCCATCAAGAAATAAAAAAGTTATGATCATTTATCTCCGTTTTCAGGACATTTTTCAGGACATTACCGGAAATTTCAGGACATTAGTGCTACCCTGTAAGCAATGACCTTCATTTTTCTCATTGTAGACGTCAACTTACTTTTGTCAGCCCTACCTTTTTTATCGTACTAATTAACACCTGTTATGTATCATTCTTTTTGGAAAACCAGCAAGAATCGTTCTTTAAATGGCGATAGATCCTCGCATTTATCTATACAGTACTATTTGCTGAAGAATGTCAGTAATGCATGGGCTTGTTGCATCGTCGATAGTTTTTCACGGATTTAATTATTTTCCAGCAACCTGCATGACTATCGCCAGTTAATGCATACAACTAGATGCAATTACGAATGTACTGGTAAAATTTCATGCTACAAAAATGACATTAAAAGGTAGGGCCAACGCGAAATATAAAATTCGTAGTTATAAATAAAAATGGTCACGTGATCATCAAAGGGCAATTCGTTGAAAGTGAAAGTAGAGATAATGCTATTAGAAGTATCCCTATTTAACATCTTATAGTCAAAATTGAAAATATATTTGTTGTTTGACTGTTTTCTGCCACGAAAGTTTGATGAATTTAATGCTCGTATTTCTTGCATATTTCTTAAATACGCCTTAACATACCCGCGAATACAATTAAAAACCATATTTCACATATAAAATCACTCCTGAGACCTTTGCGCTACAATTAAAAACCATATTATACATATAAAATCACTCCTCAGACCTTTGCGATACAATTAAAAACCATATTACATATATAAAATCACTCCTGAGACCCTAGCAATACAATTAAAAACCATATTTTACATGCAAAATCACTCCTGAGACTTTTACAATACAATTAAAAACCATATTTCACATGCAAAATCACTCCCGAGACTTTTGCAATACAATTAAAAACCATATTTCACATACAAAATCAATCATGAGACCCTAGCAATACAATTACAAACTATATTACACATATAAAGTCACTCCTGAGAACTTTGCAATACAATTAAAAACCATATTTCACATATAAAATCACTCCTGAGACCTTTGCGCTACAATTAAAAACCATATTACATATATAAAATCACTCCTCAGACCTTTGCGATACAATTAAAAACCATATTACACATATAAAATCACTCCTCAGACCTTTGCGATACAATTAAAAACCATATTACATATATAAAATCACTCCTGAGACCCTAGCAATACAATTAAAAACCATATTTCACATACAAAATCACTCCTGAGACCATTGTGATACAATTAAAACCAATATTTCACATACAAAATCACTCCTCAGACCTTTGTGATACAATTAAAACCAATATTTCACATACGAAATCACTCTTGAGACCCTAGCAATACAATTAAAAACCATATTTCACATGCAAAATCACTCCTGAGTCTTTTGCAATACAATTAAAAACCATATTTCACATGCAAAATCACTCCTGAGACTTTTGCAATACAATTAAAAACCATATTTCACATACAAAATCAATCATGAGACCCTAGCAATACAATTACAAACTATATTACACATATAAAGTCACTCCTGAGAACTTTGCGATACAATTAAAAACCATATTTCACATATAAAATCACTCCTGAGACCTTTGCGCTACAATTAAAAACCATATTATACATATAAAATCACTCCTCAGACCTTTGCGATACAATTAAAAACCATATTACATATATAAAATCACTCCTGAGACCCTAGCAATACAATTAAAAACCATATTTTACATGCAAAATCACTCCTGAGACTTTTGCAATACAATTAAAAACCATATTTCACATGCAAAATCACTCCTGAGACTTTTGCAATACAATTAAAAACCATATTTCACATACAAAATCAATCATGAGACCCTAGCAATACAATTACAAACTATATTACACATATAAAGTCACTCCTGAGAACTTTGCAATACAATTAAAAACCATATTTCACATATAAAATCACTCCTGAGACCTTTGCGCTACAATTAAAAACCATATTATACATATAAAATCACTCCTCAGACCTTTGCGATACAATTAAAAACCATATTACATATATAAAATCACTCCTGAGACCCTAGCAATACAATTAAAAACCATATTTTACATGCAAAATCACTCCTGAGACTTTTACAATACAATTAAAAACCATATTTCACATGCAAAATCACTCCCGAGACTTTTGCAATACAATTAAAAACCATATTTCACATACAAAATCAATCATGAGACCCTAGCAATACAATTACAAACTATATTACACATATAAAGTCACTCCTGAGAACTTTGCAATACAATTAAAAACCATATTTCACATATAAAATCACTCCTGAGACCTTTGCGCTACAATTAAAAACCATATTACATATATAAAATCACTCCTCAGACCTTTGCGATACAATTAAAAACCATATTACACATATAAAATCACTCCTCAGACCTTTGCGATACAATTAAAAACCATATTACATATATAAAATCACTCCTGAGACCCTAGCAATACAATTAAAAACCATATTTCACATACAAAATCACTCCTGAGACCTTTGCGATACAATTAAAAACCATATTTAACATACAAAATCACTCCCGAGACCTTACAAGATGCAATATTAAACCATAGCATACTATAATTAACTTCTTTGACCTTACGAATCCGGGTCGTTTCGCCCCGAATCCTGTTCGCCTCTGGGTCGTTTCGCCCCGAATCCCGTTCGCACCGAGTCGTTTCTCCAGTACTTTTATAATATATATAATGATAGCAAATTGTCTATTACGTGTGCTTGTGTTATGGTTTCTGTAATAATTTACTTTTTTTGTTGAAGTGCATGATTTTACTCGATCTTTCCATCTTTGACATATCATTAATCTATTATAGATGTACAGAAAAAATTTTTTTTAAATATATTTATTTTATTAAGTCAGTTCAACAAATCTGTACTGCTCTACAGTTATACCCGTCTGGCATTTACGTTGCTGCCAACTATCACATGTGTGCTGCTTTGGTCGTACAGGATCATTACAATGAATACGAAAAATAGATATCGTGAAGGTTGAGTTTAAAATGATTGCCACTGGTGTGGCTCATATTTATATATTCAGGTGAGTTTAACAGACTATGATTTGGCTTATCAAACATTTTACAAAATACTTTGAACCTTTAATTAACTGACACGATGGCACAGGTTGTAAAGCTCTCGATCAAAGGTGTTTCTTAATTTGATTGAAATTTTATTGAATAATTTCGATGAAGTAATTAACAAATGAAATTATAATTGTAATATTTTTTTTATCCACTAAGTTCGAACATAATTTTGCGAAAATACGCTTTATTAATTAAAGTTCATCAGCTCCAACACACACAATATGCTTTTTCGTTTAAAGATACACATTGTTTTTATTTAGAGGAGCGAAAAGACCCAGGGCGAAACGACTCACTTTATATGTGCGAAACGACCCGAGCGAATCGACTCATGGCGAACAGGTGGTCGGGGCGAAACGACCCGACACCGACCTAACTAAGAAATGCTAAATCAGTCGTGAGACATTATATATGCAATTTAAAACCTAGGAAATGAAATGTCTGTATTTCCAAACAAATATTGTGCCATCAAATTAAGATTTTATGCAAGATTATTCAGTTTTATTAAGTTTGCTGTGTAAACAGCAATTCAGTTTTTGTATCAAATGAAGACAATGTAGGGATGTTCAAAGACTTTAGGATAAAACATACAGTTTTAAAAGGTTTTAGGTACTAAAATAGAAAAATTTCATATGTGTTTATAAAATTTGGAGAGTGTTCAAATAAATCCTATTTATTTGTACAACCTGAATATTGTAGATTTACATATAACAAAATAGACAAAGAAAGTATTTCAAATTGTTTATGTTTATATTGAATTTAAAAAATGTTCATGGTTTTAATGAATTTATAGTTTTAAAATAAATACAATTTATTTGACATTTTAATGTTCAGGTTATTTTCATTTGATAACAGAATGTAGTATTTTCTATCAGACTAACAAAGTGTAAAATATTGTCTTTTGTGAATGCTGACGAACGAATGAACATTTAGTTTTACCTGTACTGCGCATGCGGACGAACGAACGAACGGTTTTTATTTACTTGTTTTGCGCATGCGGACGAACGAACGAACGAACGGATGTACGGATGGACGAACGGAAAACGATATACGAACGAACGGAAAACGAAATACGAACGCATAAATGGGAACGTTTTACGTTTCAGGGGGTGTATGTTGAGTTTTATTTGTGCATGAAAATTCAATGCAGAGAAATTTAAAAGAAATATCGGTGAACACTGGTGAAGAAATGTTATAACGTTTCGGTATTAATTACTACATACATCTAATAGAGTCGCCTCAACTTTTAATTTCTTATTATTACAGTCTATAAAGTTGTACCACAGAAAAATGAGGCTTTTTCAATTATATAATTAAATTATGTAGATAATTATAAAAACAATACTATTATACAAAATATATATCACGCATTATTTCAATCTATCGGTGACTACACGGGGAAAAAAAATTATAATATTCGGAAATATTTTTGTTGTTCACTGTATTCCAATTTGCGACAATGAATGACACTAAATATTTTTGTAGTCCAATGCCCGTGGTTACGTTCTTTCTTCTGGGTGCTAATTTGGAAATTTAACCTCAAACGAAGGAATGAGCTATAGATTCAAGGTCACGAGTTGGCTGGCTATAGATAGTCGCTTCTCTGTTTGCTCTACGCTCGTTTCACTTTTGATTTTTACTGGTTTTATAAAATAAAGTGTGTAAATTGAAGGTCAAGAAAAATAAGCAAGCAATGCATATTTTGAATTTGTTCAATTTTATTGAATTTATTTGGAGTGAAAATACGTTGGCAAATACGTGCATTTTTAATTTGTTTTGCTTTAGCCTGCTGTGCTTTAGCCAAATTTAGCACAATTTCATTCCCAAAATGTCTGTTCATATACATGGACATTACACCATGAATTTGGCCTTAATGAAAAAAGCGCCCATTGAAGTAGACATTTGACTTCATCCAAGAAGTCTGGGTCAATAAGGTGGCGAATAGGGCACACTCTAGTTTTTGGATGTTCAGGTCGTAATACGGTAAGCCTAACCGTGGACCACAGTAGGTAACGTGTTAGAAGAATGCTACGCTCCTTGCACAAGACGGCTTTTTGTAGGTTTCGACCAGATTAGGCTCTTTGTAGCCACTAAAAACTGCTCAATTTTCCTCTCCTACCCATACTCCATGTTATTTCCAGTGGTATTGTAGTTTTGTGCACTTTGACACAAATATTGTTCAAGTTGTTAACGTTTTTAATATAGCTAAAGTTCTGTTCGTTGGGAGTAAAGCAATCAACAACCTTTGAAGTTACCTCCATTGACCTTGGGTTTTCTTGCACACCAGCGCGTACCGGGTTAAGGGAATCTCTCTTGGGGCTTTCACGTTATAATGCAGAAAACCTGGCCGCGGACCATAGCAGGTTACGTTAGTTTGTCACTCTCCTTCCGCTTGGTGATTTTGGAAAAGAGTAAGCTCTTTGAAGACGCTACAAAAGGATCAATTTCCCGTCCCTATAGAATACTACATACTACATGTATATTCAGTGGCAGTCAAAATTGTGTTCCCGTTTGGCCCATCACGGTTCCCCATTAATTTTATTGTATATTAACTTGTTCTCGTCCTGAATATAGTTGAAATACAGATTGCTGGACGTTAAGCAAACATGCAATCAATCAGCCAATCTGAACACAGAATTGAAAGGGGATATTGTATATTTGCATCGGTCCATTTACCTTGCTTTTATGAGGCATTTCACAATGCTCTCTTGCTGGACGTAAAACAACAATCAATCAATCACAATGCTCTTAATACTTACCAGGGAACAAGGATAATAATGCCCGAAGCAGAGGGAACAGTATAAAAGAACTAGATCGCGAAAAAAGGAACCCCAGGCAATTGATAGAATGACTAGATAGTACATACATGATGGAATATTAACTAAGTTAAACACAGTTTATCGAATCATTAGTTTATTATTGATTCACTACATTCATTTACTCTTTCTGCGTATCATCATCGCCGTAGTCTTCATAGAGTAAGAGCCCTTCCAGTCGAGCCAAGTTATCCCAGTCACGGATCGTTGGTTGCTGCCCAGATACAGTCCGTTCAGGTTAACATTGAAAAAACAGTAATAACATGAACTATACCACCACGCTCCTTTAAGAACATTGGCACAATTCGTAACAATTTCCCCGAAGAAAGTGTTTTCCCTTCTTGCAACACAGGAGTTGTCGCTATCTTTTGCATTGAACTCCTGATTATTATGAGTTTTCAAAGTATCACCTATTTATAAATAAAAAACGAATTGTACAAACAGTAATAGAAAGCAATAAAGAAAATGAATACACGTACGATGAAATGTTTCTACAAAATCTGGATCATTGCTGTAGTTGCTTCATTTTTGTTGTTGGTTCTCGAGTTTGCTGATTTCATGGACTTTGATGTATGGACTACCGGTTTTATTTGACAGTTTACATTTACAACTAAGAGGTATATTTTATCCGTACAAAGGTAGCAGTCAACAATATATACATCTGTACCAACCGTTTAGAATTAGAAACCCATATTGCAGTGACATTTTTGTAAAAGAAAAAATAGGAATTCAACCTACTGAACAAGAGCAAAACGATACTAAAACACTAACATGTTAAGAGGGCTACGCGTCTTGTGCTAATAAGATACTGAAAAGAGTAAGCACATTGTATTCGTTACAAGGGTTTTATTCGCCCAATATTCCATACCTTTTCCGTGGCAGTCAAAATTCTCAGTTTATTTTCCCTTAATATAGCTTAAAAATTGCTCGCTGGACGTGTAGCAAAAAAAAATATTCACTCATTTGGGCCATGTTTCTTGGAAACGCACTTACCAGCAGTTCCACTGTATCCGCTTATCGTAAGTTTATATTTTGTTGATTCATCTCCGATCGAAAAAGTAGAATACTTTGCATAGGCTGTCTCTCCACTAAAGTCTTCCAGATTAATTCGCAGTTCGTATTGTCTCTGTGATGTCATCAATGCAAGTTTTGAGTTGCCTACAATTACAGTTATAAACTTCGTATTGGTTCAAGTGTTAATATGATGATTATTTCTCGTGCATTAAAAACATTTCGGTTTGTGTGATGCATATATATGTGAAATTCCAGGTCAACATGTATTCCGCGTTAGATTGTCTGTATGATGTTTATGGAAAGTGGAGCATTTTGTTCTAAAATTATTTGGCAAACATGACAATCTAAAGGGGCACTAGACTCGTCAATAATTTTTTCATGAAAATTGAACCAGACCATACTTGGAGGGGTTTCAGTGCTGGGCACACGATGTGGACAGCGGGTTCCCAGGTGGCGGATAGGGGAAGCCTTGTTCGAGTGTCCGGTAATAATATGAAACCCTGACCACGCAAGTTGGTGAGGAATTATCTGGAGAATTTCTAATGCTTTGCCTTAAAGGGTTCCCAGCGCGTCCCAAGGTGGCTGATAACCCCCACGTTTGAAAATTGAATGATCGATTTACGTAGCTTTAAATGACCACCTCTTACAAGTGACTAGGGATATCTGCTAATTATTTTGTTCCATTATTTATTATACTACCATTCAATTAGTTTTGCAATCTAGGTACTAATATACCACAGTACAAATTATTCGTATAAACTATGAAACAGAAAATTCATGACATGGGGGTGGTGGAGGAGAAAGCCTTAGTAGGTAGATAATAAATGCCTTTTGTAAATATTGACTTGGTAACCGCTACTAATGGCTAAATTCCAAAACTTCATACATTTTTAGTGGCAGATACAATTTTTTTCCCGTTGATCCACGTTTACTTGTTGTCCTGAATGTAGCTGAAATATTTCCCACTGGACGTTAAACAATCATTCAATAGATTTATATAAAAAAAAATTAAATTTAAAAAACAGGTTTCACATTGAGCGCGTCAAAAAAAAAATTCGAAATACATTTTGTAAATAACAACGAAAGCTTTTTAGCCTAATGTTTCTGCATTATGTGAGTATTTAATACAGGAAAAAGTAATACGCGAGGAAAGAGACATGTATGTTGACGTATAGTGTAATAAATTAAGATTATACAATGTTATGAAATAAATGTCTGTTTTACCCATCCAGAACTCCGCCTGTGGGTCCCCGAACCCATTCTTGTAATCATTCCAGCCTCTAAAAAAGTCTGTTTGTCCATTTAATCTCCTCTGGAAGACCTGATATGTAATAACAGTAATACATGTTTCAGGAATAGTGTCATGGCGTTTTTAAAGCATCGCTTAAATCAATTCCGATATCGATATCGCAAAAAAAGTGTTCGCTAGATTAGATTTTTGATGGCATTTTGACAAGTATTGTGACATAGTTTAGCCTTTAACAAATACTGTTTATTTGTAAGCATGTAAAATAGTTCAAGGAGAGCTTTACACACAGCAAAACGGGAGAAATATTTCATTGTTACGACTCCCTATTATTCTATTTGCAGATTTACTTTGGCAAACTAGAATAGATGTTTAATGTGCGCTGTTTGACCCAGAAGTTACGTACCTTTAACACATGTTTGAAATAAATATTTATAACACGCAAGAAAACTTGGGTGAAACGGAACACGCGTAACAGGTGTTTTCTAAACATATATGCATGTGATAAATATACGTTAACGGTATTAACATATAGCAAACTGCTTTATTTTGAAATACAATATATCTTAAAATTGATCTGCAAATTGAGTTTATAGATAAAATTTCCTCACCGTGATGGTTACTAAGGTGCCTGTGGCAACAATTTTGATTAATTTATATGTAAATGTTATAGGAAATACTTTTAGGGAATATCATAAGGGCCGAGGTCCACGGAAAAATTTATGCTAGGTCCTTCTTTAAAATATTCTCAGTTATTTTGAGGAATTATAATTTATATCTGCAAAAATTTAACTGGGACGGTTAGCAGGTAGCATAAAGCGGAGGCTCTCTCGTTGGGGTTGTCGGGTTATAATACAGAATGCCTGGTAACGTAGTATTTGGAGAGTGCTACTCTCCTTGCACAATAAATACCGCTTCTATAAATTTCGAAAATTAGTAGGCTCGTTGTAGCCTATACACTAGGCTTTATATTCTGCCCTCTAACCAACACACTATACGTTTCCAGTGGCAGTCATAATTATGCAATCTGTGGCAATTCCAGGAGCAGAATATTATATATTTTGGGTATAAATACTAAGTTATGGTCCATGTAATGCTGGCGTTAGATAGTTTTCTGTTCGTCTTTGTTAACTCGTTATCCACACCTTTAAAAACCACTCCCTCGTTTAGGACAAGTACATGTACACAAGTGAACTTTGTCATAAGTTAGGTTTGTGACCAACGCATTTTGTTGATGACTTGTATGCAACCATGTTCAAAAAGTACGATGGACTACGTCGCAGCAAATGGTAATTTTAAAACATGGAAAACGTGACATGGGAGAAGTAGCATGCCAAAAAAAGTGGTCTAACCCACAATTACTTTTGAAGTGCCTGTACCAAGTCAGAACCATTTATGTTAGTACTGCATTTTTTGTTGTTGGTTCTCAAGTTTGCGGCCTTCTTGGACATTGATTTGTGTATCGTATTTTTTTACTAAGATTATTGCAAATTACTAATATTTTCAGGTGCCCTTATCACTCACAGTCCAGCCACCTCCGTCTGTTTCCATGTCGCAATAGGTCTTAAAGAATACCGATCCTCCTTGGTGAAGTAAATAAATTCCACTCTTGCTTGTGATGCCGATTAAATCAGTGCAATCACCTGAAATTTACATTAATAAACAACATTTATACTTACTATGTATAGAATTATTACTTCAAACAGTTCTTTTGCTTTAGAAAGTTTCTTTTTAACGAAATAGAGAGACGAAAAAATGTTTTAAAAGCAGATAAAGATATGTTCTGCTATAAGATACACTAACAGTATTTGGTACAATGTTTGTTGGCTATGCGCTTTGTTTAATACAGAATTTCAGTCCCATAAAGATTTTCAGTTGGTTAAATCACGATGCCCAAAAGATAAGTACATACTGTGTCCAATAGCCGAATGTTTAAACTCGATGTAAAGCAAAAACTGTAAAATGCGAGGCGCTAAAACGCGAAGTTGGTTACTGCCTGGAAACTGCAATTAACGTACGCTAATTGATTAAGCAGTTTAATTAAAGACCGAAAATACAATAAACGCAAAAGGCGTAAATTGAACCAGAGATATATTTATTATCAAATCGTGCAACCTAGCATTTAAAGCATCAACTTGACTAATAATCATCCGAGTTGTTTTTAGTTTCAGGAAAACTTCAATTTTGACCTGAACCTGTTAAAGTTTATTCGCGGCCAATTTTAAGGGAAAAACGATAAGAAAAACTTGGCTAGTGACAACGGATACAGACTGAATATGACTCTTATGAATTTTCTACAACTTTTTTCTGCTTTGTTGTGGTCCCTTAGCAGTCAAGCTGTTCTAGCTGGCATAGCGTTATATATTAGTTTAGTTGGTAGTAAATTATATTTTGACAAACGAAAAGTGTATGGCAAATTTAAAAATATTAAAAGGTATCAATACCAGTCTATATACTAAACAAAGTGGCGTTTTTAAACAATTTCGATTTTGTTTACCATTTAAATCTTTGGCAAAAGTACCTTAAATTTTGTGATCACACTGAATTTTAAGGCCAGTGTTGCTTTAAATTACCACCATGATTTGTTTTGCAAGTCTCCATTGCACAAAATCAATTGAGATCTATATTCGTTGTCCATTTGAATTTAATAACACATTACCGCAAATGACTTGAACAAACTTTTGGTGAATTGTAATAACTATTAAAATAACAACTTCTGCAGAGAATTAAATTAATTTCATCATAACAAATTTAACAATTTTTTATTACGTTATATCAGACTTACCCAATATCAGTAAGTTGGACAAAGATTTCATGGAATTTTTTAATTCTTGCAAATCGGATTTCATTTGTTCGTTTTCTTTACGCAATTCGAGATTCAATTGGTTTATTTCTGTTGTCAAGTTGTGTTTACGTTCTTCATTTTCGTTCTTCAAACTGTCTTCTAGATTTTTAAATTGCACTGTTGTTAGTTGTTGCAGTCGGTTTATTTCTGTTGTCAGGTTGTATTGCAGTTCCAAACTGTCCTCTAGACTTGTAAATTGCACGGATATTATTTCTTGCAAGTGGTTTATATTTGTTGTTAAGTTGTATTTCAGAATTTTGTTTTCTTCTCTCAAACTGTTTTCAAGACTTGTAAAGTGCGCGGATGTTATTTCTTGCCAATGGTTTATATCTATTGTCAAGTTGTATTTCAGAATTTTGTTTTCTTCTCTCAAACTGTTTTCAAGACTTGTAAATTGCGCGGATGTTATATCTTGCAGTTCGTTAATCTTTGTTGTCAAGTTGTATTTTAGTTCTTTTTTTCCTTCTCTAACACGGTCTTCCATACTTGTAAATTTCATCGTTAGTCTGTGCTGTAAACCAGCAAACTTTCCATCAAAGTTTTCGAGCATGTCAGATTTTAATTCTAAAAGTGCGCCGTTTACTGTTGTTTCTATCTTTGTGTTACATGTTTGGTTTACTTGGTCCTCAACGTTAATGTCAATATACTCCTTAAGCTCCTTGTTTACGCTTGTGACATCAAGCTCTGCTACAAGTGGAGCTTGCAAATGATTCAGCACTGGCAGTATGGGGTTTGCTTCAGGCCTGATCTTTCCAATAAAAACTAAAAATAAAATGATAAAATATCCCATGATATAAACAATTATTGTCGAATGGTTTATCTTTCACAACATTGAACAAGCATTTTATAGGAATGCATCATGTTTATATATCACAAAATTAATTGCTTTTACAAGTCTTTCACACGTGACTTTGCGCCATTTTCGTCGACACTTCTTTTGAGAGATTTGTTTTGGTTTTTAAAAGTGTCTACCATAAATAGAAAAGATTTTAGACGATTATGCCGCGGTCAAGTATTCATCATCTTGACTGACATAAAAATTCATGTTCCTTTTCGAGTATATACCACATTGAATTGTGGCCGAGTGGTTAAGGTAGTGTGGGCAGTGTGTACTCTACTACAATCTTAATTGCCAGTTTTCCTACCGCAGGTCGGTGTTTTTGCCAGCTTCCTCCACCAATAAAAATTGAACGCCATAATATAGCTGAAAGGGGCGGCAAACACCAAACATTTTAAACAACCAACGAACCAAATTGAATTTCGCCCGGATGACTTTTGCATTTGCACCGCTAGATTGTAACGTTGAATAGCACAGTTACTTGCAGGGAATAGAGGAGATACATTAACCATAACATTAATGGTCATATTTCTACTATTTGTCATTTCCATGCGAATTCTTTAAACAAGGTTTGTTGTATCCAAGATGATGTTGTACTTCAGAAGCTATTTGATAGTCACAAACGGTCTTGACGTGAAATCCAGCTCCCAAATATAAACAGACATTTTCTCAGAGTCGTAGTAGTCTTTCGTATGCATGGATTGGATTTTCTTTGCACATGACGATAGGTAACTTAACGCGTGTTTAAAAGTAGGTAGGCACGGCCGCTTTTTCATCCGAAGGTTGTAGTTTCCACTGGAACCGACGGCGTCCTCCACCAATTAACCTAGACATAATGACTTATCTGAAATGTTGCTGAAAGTGGCGTTAAAACATAAAAATGGACAACCAAAATATTGGATGGTGAAATAGTTAAGATACTAACCAGAAAAATTGGAACAAACTTTAAGGCCTTGTGCCGTACATGATCATCTATACAAATATTAAAATTTAACACGGGACGGGGAGTGTTCATTGCTCGACCCATACATCTGCCCAGCGCGTCCCCTTGTGGCGGATAATGGAGGCTATCTCGGTGGGGATTGGCAGGTCACAATATACTAAGCCTGGCCGCGTCCATATTGAGTAACGTGTTTAGAATATACCGCGCCCTTTGCATGATCAAGAACCTTTTTTTGTAGATTTCGAAAACTAGTTCGGTTATTGTAGCCTCTGCAGAAAGGCTAAATTGTCTGCCTTGCCCAATATTCTATACTTTGATTTATTGTATTTTAATGTGTTCGCGTTCTGAATATAGCTTAAATACTGGACGTAAATCGTTGAATATAATTGAACTGGAAGCTAAATATTAAAATAACTTTATTGGTATTTACATAAATGACAATTTCATGTCAGCGTCGTATTTCTGTTACAATCACTCCGATATAGGCTTTAGTGACATTGATTCTTCAGTGTCAAATATGTCATCTCTTTCTTTGGGAAGTTTACTTTATTGCTTGCAGCAACGTTCTCGTTAAGAATTTAGCTGAAATACTGCTCGCTGAATGTTACGCTAAATAAACTGTAAATAGATCAATTAACCTGAACACAACATTGGTTCATTGGAAAATTGATCACCCTTTGTTTTACATATTCTTAACGTATGATATGAAAAAAATTGAGGTTGTAGCTACGTTGGGCCTGAGTAGGCACGTGCATACATTAAAGATTCAGCAATAAATTTTTTTGTACACTAAACTAATCATACTTTCATTATGTATCAGATTATTTTTATTCCCTTGCAATGACGAGTCAGGGGCATTAAGTTTTACTCACATCTTTCCATACCTACGTCTGTACAAATTTTCATCACATTTTAAAATAGTTTTGCGAAAATTGTGCCTGACATGAGTCGTGTGATGTAAAAGCAACTCCCTGACAGAGAGAACGGGACCTGTCTGTGGGCAAAATCGCAAACACCAACAATCTCCAATTTCACTTTCCACTTAAAGTTTACATAATATTCTCGACAATGCATTAAAAAGTATACACATAAATGTATATTAACTATCTTAGTGCACAATACCTCTTTAAATATTGACTCTTCGGCTAAATAAGTTTTTGTTGTGTATAAAGTTATCTCCCCTACGCCAGGCTACGGGCGTCATGACATTCCTATACACTCATAAAAAATATCGCTGTTTACGAAATGAACATCCCTTGACTGTTTTGTTTGGAAAACTGCATAATAAACCATTGCAATTTTAAAAAAAAATTATAAACACAATTAAATTTGGGAATGTAGATCCTACCATTTAGTTCTCCATCTCCTCGCACATGGGGACCTCTTACTTGACCATGCGCAAGTGTAAGAACGGAGCTATTTGATTGGTCAGTTCAGCTGTCCTTTTGATTGGATAAATTTTACACAGTCAAGGACTCGGAATGACCTAAAACACATTTCGAGGACTACAGTGCAAGTTCTCGTCATGTAGATGGGTCCTCGAACTGTTGGTGTGTAAACAATGTTTTATCCTCAGAACATAATATATACGAACGCACACACACACACACACACACACACACATATATAGTCTAAAGGAAGCTACCAACCAATACACTTACTAAGTATCGGATCGCCACATGACGATGCAGCATAAACGAAAAAATAATATAGAAGTCTAGAGAATTATGCAACGATACAAATATAAAGATGTTTCTACTATAAAATAGTTATATTAATAAATATGACAAAATTTTCGACCAACTGATGGCCTTCTTCAGTGTCAATATCAATCTAATAATAAACGATAAACGATAAAATTTGGATATTGGTACAACAGCATCCGGTGGTGATGTGGTCGGATCTGATTTTATTGATCTTGAACTTTCTCGAATCACATCTATCAGTCATTACATAAGGGGCCTACTTCGATTCGTCCAACTCGAGTAATCCTGTTTGAATTTTATACCCGATCGGCGCATGCGTCAAAAGCTACTCAGTCGAAGTGGCAACTCGACAAACTAGTAACTCTCGTATATTGTTGACAGTAGCAACTGAACGATGGAGGAGTTTACAGTACTACAACAAATGTTTGATAACGATGATCTAGTTGCAATTGACTTGATAGAATCGAATAGATTGATAATTGAATTATTATACTCGTTAATAATGCCTAGAGATGCGGTTCCTCGCATAAGGTATTTTGCAGAAGAGACTGTGCCAAGCTTTTCAAGTCATGACTTTAGAACACACTTTCGGATTGATCATTCAACATTTCAAGTAATCTTAGAAGGAGTAGCACCATTGTTAACATCTAATAATCCAGGAGGAAAAGACCAGATAGACGTGGAAAAACAGTTACAGATATTCATATGGTACATCGCAAACCAAGAAAGTATGAGGGAGGTTTCAAACTTATTTGGCATTTCAATTTCTACCGTACATGGAATTGTAATGAGAGTTTGTCGTCACTTCAACACAGCATATCAGAACGTATGTATATCTGCTGGCCGGCATGATCTGCATATGTAACAGCTGATTTCTTCCGGTAGTCACTTTTTTCCGCCGGAAATTTTTAACTAGTTAATTTTTTCCATCGGAAGCTTTCAACTAGTTATTTTTTTCCGGTCATTAGTTGATAATTTCCGGAAGAAATAAACTATCTGTAGATTTCCGGAAAAAATAACTAGTTGTTAATTTCCGGAAAAAAATAACTAGTTGTTAATTTCCGGAAAGAAATAAACTAATAACGGAAAAAAAATAACTAGTGGAAATCTTCCAATGGAACAATTACTAGTAAAAAATTGTAAATTTCCGGCGAAAGAAAGAAACTACCAGAAGAAACCAGTTGTTATATTCACACAAAAGACGGCTAAACAACTAGCTATTCTTGAATGTATTGAAAGTTAGACAAACAAGGATGACAGATCTATGGGGGAAATTTTATGTCAAGGAGATGCGATGAAATCGCCAAACTATAAAATTCCAAAAACAAAACATCTGACAGGTTGATCGCCTTCTACGCACAGAAGTTAGTTAATTTTTAAATGTTTATTTACATGTATTACAAACAATCAATAAATATGTTTATATCAAATAAATTATTCAAGATTTGGGGTTGATTTAGAGAAAACATAATCATTTGATAGAAATTATGTATGTGTTAAATTTATTATTGTTTTTTTTTTTTTTTTTTCATTTTCCACATGTTAATCTGTTTAAAATTTCTATATAAAACAGAAACGGTTTCAAACAAATTGACATTAATGACGGTCAAAATGTCCATTATGAGGTATTTTATTTCACCCCCCTTTTTCCCATAGCTAGCATGTATAAATTTGACCGCTGGAATTAATCAACTAGTTGATATGTTCCGGCAGAAAAATGTAACTAGTCAATTTATTCCAAAATCATAAAATTTACATTCCGGAATTTGACAACTAGTTGAATTATTCCGGAGGAAAATTATAACTAAGTTGATATATTCCGGATGCCTGTTTTTGGTGTAACCGGAATTTTTTGACTAGTTAAAATATTCCTCCGGAAGATTTCAACTAGTCAAATTATTCCGCCGGAAAGTAATAACTATAGGAGGAAAAAAATAACTAGTTGTATGCTTCTAGCGGACATTTCAAACTAGTCAAAAAAAAATGCGTTTACACATACCTTTTCCATTCATTTTCTACCATTATTTTCATACAATAAGATCCACATTGATATAAAAAAAGTCATATCTCATACTATACTTATTGAAAATATTCTTATATTTTGTTTGTTGTATTGTTTGCTTAACTCTTTTTGGGGTTTTGATGCAATAAAGTTATTGACATTGAAATTTAAAACTTCCTTAATCAGTTTCAGAACAATTAGTGAAAATGTGTAATCAGATTCAGTTTAAAAAATAATTTACGATCTGGTAAATTTATTTTTTCCAATCAAAAATACCTTCTACTTTGACAGATTTTTGTGTATCAAAATATGACGGACAATTATCATTACTTTGCACTAAGACTTTACCAATACATATATGCATGTTTTGAGTCTATCCGTTGTACGTAGCTATGTTTCTGTTACACTTCAGCTGATACATTGGCCAGAACAAGCACGACAGGATGAAATTGCAACAAATTTTCAGCTTTCATTTGGCATTCCTGGAGTTATAGGAATAATTGATGGTACACATATCCGACTGAGTGCACCCATACAAGGAGACCAAGACTTCATCAACAGAAAAGGGTTTCCTTCAGTCGTGCTGCAGGTATTTTAAATAATCATGATATACACAAGGCATACGATTTTTATTACCCATCAAGGTCCCAATTAAGGGCAAAGTCATTACAATGATCATAGGCGGATCCAGGGGGGGGGGCGGGGGGCCGGGCCCCCTCTTTCGTCAGAAAAATTTGGTTGCTTTAATTATATAGGAAATCATTGAAGCATGGCCAGACCGCCCCCCCCTCCTAAGGCCAGTCAGTGCCCCCCCCCCCTTAGCAAAACTTCTGGATCCGCCACTGATGATTATAAACATGTAACACATAGAATGCACAAGATGATGATGTTGTTGCTCTTTCCTATAAGGGGGAGTGAGGGTATTGTAAAAACATAATGTGACCAGGGACCGCCTGGACATTACTTTACATGTATTTTATCATTTGTCTTAGATCTTAGATATTTGGCAAGTGGATTTATCATCATGAAAGCCGGTTGTGTCGAGAACTAAAATGAATATCATATAATGTTGAACTTTGACCCGAATGTCAGATTTTATATGTCATTTTTATTCTATACAATTCTATATCTCTGCAATAGCCGTTGTTTTATCCTTTGTTCTAGCTGATTTCAATTTAAGATGTATCGTTGTGTCAAATACCAAATTGAACATCATGAGACATTGACATTTTTAAAATAATTTCAGTGTTTTAACAGCCTTTTTACATTTTTTCTGTCGAATCTTCCATGCATGTATGATTACATTTGAATTATAATAGATTAATTTCAGTTCGGTAATCTGTTGTACCTTTATTGAAAATACTTAAATGATCCTATCTAAATAAAATCTTCTTCAGCTTGTTGTTGATAGTGACCTCTTGATAACAAGTGCATACTGTGGATGGCCAGGATGTACCCACGATGGACGTGTTTTACGAAACTCTGGCCTATTTCATAGTGCAGAGAACGGAGATTTGGATCAACATAAACATTTAATTGGAGACTCGGCATACCCACTTAAAGGATGGTTAATTACCCCCTTTCGTGACAATGGTCATCTGAATAACCAACAAACCAGATTTAACAGAACTGTATCGTCCTGTCGCCAGACAGTTGAGAGAGCTATTGGACACTTGAAGGGTCGATTTAGGAAACTGCGAGAAGTTACTTTGCATACTGTGGAAGATGTTTGTCATTTTGTCCTTGCAGGATGTAGACTACATAACTTGTGCATTATTCATGAAGATAATATTGAGGAATACATTCAAATTGACAACGATCAACACCCAAATCACTTCCCGAATATTTTCGGGAATGCAAGAGATGGCGTTGCTAAACGCAACAATATCATGAATGCGTTACCTTAGACAATGTAGACTGAATTGCTTATCACTGTGTATTTAATAAACAACAAAAACTTCTCACTGTTTATTGAAAATTAAAAAAAAACCCAATAAAATAACAATTTCCTTCTTTGGAAAAAAACCAAAATAACAATATAAGTTCTTTTATAAAATAAAAAAGACGTATAAAAAGATACATTAATGAGTATCATAAAAGTGTAATATAAAGAACAATATGCAGAGGCACTAAATATGTTCACATTCCTCATCGCAAAACCAAGAAAAAATATAAATAAAAAAATCACAAAACACTAAATCGTGATAGAACAATGAAATATATGTAATCGAGCAAAAAGCCCACCACACTAAATAACCAACAATAAAATGGTTATTTTCATTTAAATACATGTGCACAACAACAACAAAAATAATAATTCCCAATGAAATTCAATGTTATATTTTCTACATCCAAAAATAGAGAACGTTATGGTTAATTATCTAATCTCAGAATTTTGCAAAACTTCAACATTAATATCACTGTCTAAAGTTTCCATGACAGATCTATGAGATCTGTTATACCCTTAAAAATGGTACCGAATATGTATGACGGGAATACTTCATTAAATGTCTTGGAATTCTATCCACTATTGAGTGGCAGAATAAAATATTAAAGTTACCATGAACAATGGTTGCCCATTGGACATCCATTTCCTGTGAACCATCGGGACAAACTTCTATACATTTCAGGTATTTCCAATGATTTAACAATACCACCATAAAAGATGGTTTAACAACTATCGTGTCTAACGATCTGAAAGTAGAAATGTTGGGAAAATTCACTGATATTTGGACAAAAAAATGTTCATTAAGACCAACAAATCCGCTTATATCTAGTCCCTCAATAGTTTTAGACAGCGACATTAACAGAGAACTAAGAAGGTAATTGGATGTAAGTCTGCAATGATATCCCCTCAAAACTAACACTTTAAGTCTTTTTAGCTCGCTAAGAAAATTCAAATTATCACACGTAATTTGCATCAAATATAAATGTGATAAATTTCTAGACATTCTTATGTAGTAATCCATTTGTCTTAATTTAAATGGTGATCTGATTTTCAATATACGAAAACTACGCCATAATCCAGCATCGTTAATAAAACAATGATAATACGAATTAAGCTGTTTTATGGTCATTAAATCGTCCACTGGAAGGTACGAAAAGATCTTCACTAGGATCTCATGTGGCAACTCATGTAAATGCCATTTCTGAAACATAAAAAGATGTTTTTAAAAGTGATTACGAGTGAAAATCATTTAAATGAAGTCCCACAAAAAAAACCCTTTACTTTTTTTCGTAAATTTGCAAGAATTTATCGAACATTTTAATCTTTTTCTCCCCTTGTTGTAAAATTGCAGTACGGAACTCGTCATTTTTCTTGCCCATTTCTTCTATAAGGCTAAGGACTTTTTCTTGAGAACTTGCTGGTCTTTTTTTAGTCTGGATTTTTTTTGCGACTGCTGGCTTTTCTTTTAAACTGGAATCTTTTTGTTGAGGTTCATCTGCTGGCTGGTCTGATGAACTGGGACCGGGTGCATCCGTATCTATTGTGAAATGGGGTTTGGTGCTGGCTTTATTCCCATACAACTGGTTAAAGGTATCATAATGGCGACATGTTACTTTTTCTGCCCCAGTTTTTCTGTTAATATCATTAACTTCATTATATCGTTTTTTCAGATTTTTCCACTTGTCTATAGCTTGTTTATCGGTTATGATTACCTTGTGATGGGCCATTTCTGCCACTATTTTCCCCCACAAAACTGAGTGGGTTTTGTTGCTGTTGAAAGCGTCCTCCATGTTGGACCTTGTCTGTACCAAAAGTTTTTCTTCACTCTCAGTCCATTTCTTGACAGACAGAGAAGGTGTTGAAGATGTAGACTGGTCACACGGGTCAGAGGAACTTTCTTTCCCATCATCAAATTTAGTGGTAGTGGCAGCTGCAGGTGGTTTGCACTGTTTTTCCTTTTCAACTACTGCAATTGAAGATTAAGAAAAGTTAGCACCCGAGCCTCTATTTTTTTAATAAAATTAAGAAAGAATGTGTCCATGGGACACAGATGCCCTCGCTGACCTTAAAAAAAGTTTAAGTCCGACAGGCCTGAAAGTCGCTTAGGACGCATAGTTTATCATACTGGACCATCTTACCAAGTTTCAAATCATTCCCATGTACGGTTTCTGAGAAAAGCTTGACGGAAATTCGTACGTACGGACTGACATGAGTAAAACTTAATGCCCCCCCCCCCCCCCGACATGTCGTCGCAGGGGCATAAAAAGATAAAATTGGGGTATCAGGTTAACAGAAATATGTAAATTACAGTTTATATAAACTATTTTCACGCGTTAATGAAAAAGGTTCGTTAAAAGAATTTTTCTGTTCAAAATAAAAACAATTAAACAAAGATGTATTCCCGTATCCTGAAATCTAAATATTCATCAAAGAAAAAAAGCAAAATATTGAAGTGAAGGAATTGTCTAAAACAGGTATGAAAGCAAGCTTTATTTGACCTTAGAAAATTTGTCAAATTTCGTTTAACCTTTTACGCAAATTATGAAATTTAATTGGTTTATGAATGATAATGTAAACATCTATAAAGCTTATCAAAGATCAATAAATAATGCATGGTAGAATCTCTGATAGTAAAAAAATAATGAGATGTGGAATAAATGTACGTGACACAACTCCCACTAAACAATAAAAGTTTATAAACCACACAATTGAAAGACCCCCCCCCCTTCTGGACATAGAACAAAAAAAGAGAGAACATGACAAACAAAAAAAAGCATGCAAGGGATTCCTGGCTTAGGACAGATACATATGGTATGTTTTCGGGTTACACCAAATTTGTGGATCCACCCCCTCCCCATAAATTAATCCCAACAATGCCCAAGCAGAGTATATAAATGACACATAATAAAAATCAATCGGTAAAAATTCATCTTGAGAGTACCTTAGACACACAGACAACAAATATGGAACTAAGGAAAAAAAGTACAAAGACTATGAGTTGTACTTTCTAAGAGAACACTCATTGTTGCTGAAAGCGAGTATCGATGGACGTATAAAATTGGCATCAGTACGACAAAACTCCTTTTGAAAAATACACATAAAATTTTGTAAATTTGTTTAAGGCGTTCGATAAGCTGTCAGTAATACAGCAAAAAATGTGAAACTTTGAAGACTGCCACTAAAATCTTTTATTAAAACTTAAGTTATTGCTTATTATTGTAGAATTAACTCGGAAGATATTATTGGTAGAAGAGACCCTTCTTTCCAACAAAAAACTAAGCGAAGAATGATTATATGTTTGATGAGACACTGATTTTTAATTCTTATATTGAACCAAAGAAATTGAAATATAAAGAAAGAAAAAAGAGACTAAATACTAAATCTAGACAATATTTCAAAGCTTTATTTATTTAGCAAATTGAAAACTGAAATGCGACCTGCTGACTTTTAAAACTTCACAATTCTAATAGCAGAAAATTTTTAACAAAATTACGTATTTATAAGTGACCACAATATTTAGAAGTGGAACTTGGTACAGTTACATTATTTCAAAATCTTTTTTTTTAAAAATACATACCACGCTTGTTGGCTTGCAATTGCCTGACGATGGCAATCTTCACGTCTTGGTCTACAAATAAAATAATGAAAGCAAAATGTAATAATTACATAAAACATTTGTTGAATGGTGAAAAGAGACTCATTTTATTTTATTTTTCCTATCGTTGGAAAATACTGGACAACTCCAAATCCTGCCGATATGTGTCATAACAATATACTACAAAATCATAATTTTCATTATTAAAGGCGAAAATTCGCATTTCATATGTACTCACCAACTTCATCCGAAAAGAGTATTTCCTTTGTTTCTTTTGATACATTGTAAGTCTCCCCGTCTATGGAAAGTTCACACATCTCGTCTCTGAAACACCACATAAAACAGAAATAATTAATTAGCAGATAAAGGAGATGATACTATGATCTATATTGTACTTAGGATGAAATAAAACTGGGTCTGAATTGTAGCCTGGTGACGCGAAATATTCCCAGATCTACAATGTGCATCCAGTGTTATATCAGTATAAGCAGGGGACCTAAGCAGCGAGTGAATATTGGGTCTATTTTTTACTCGATCAGCCAGGTGCTCAATTTTTCTGCGATATAGGTATAAACTGGAATCTAGTTATTTTTATCCCGGTGTAAAAGTTGAAATTTACTATTATGTATTAAATTTTAAAAAATTCCAAGCACTTTCCAATCAGGAATTTACATTTTAGTTTTAGACGTTCCAGTTCCAATTAAATCGATTATTCTCGCTAAAAAAGTGTAAATATTCATGAAATATACATAAACAGTACTGTTTCAATTTATTTAAGTTCAAAAACATGTTTCTATAATTATTTTTTTCGAAACAACTCAAAATATTCTAATATTTCAATGAAATGTATTTCTAAAAACTGCTTACATTTCTCTTGACGCCATCTTGCAACTCGATTAAACCTGGTCAGGGGCAGGGTTGAAATCGAGTTAACTCGGGTTGGATTCAAAAGTCAAACTCGGGTAGTTCGATTGCAACTCGAGTAACCAGATTTACTCGAGTTGGACGAATCGAAGTAGGCCAGGGAGTACTGTACTGTACAATTGTATAAACCATCTTATCTTTAACGTCTTGATATTCATAAATTTATTATTTATATTTTGAATGATATTTATTGTTTTATTGTACAGAGCAGAGCTCTTTGATCCAGAATCTCTCTCGAGCCTCCCGTTCAGAGTCTCGCCACTGCACAGTTCTGCTCGATAATTAGGATTTTTATTCGATCAAAATCCTTTGGAGTGTGGTCGGGCAGTCTGAAGTGTTGGCTTACGGGCAGAAACTGTTTCTTAGTTAGGTCACTTCTGTGACCATTCAGTCGTTTGTGGAATGGCTGTTTGGACTCGCCGACATATTGTAAGCCACAGATAGGGCACTCAAGAATGTAAATGACATTCGAGCTTTTGCAGTTAACAGTAGTGAATATTTTGTACTGTTTACCTGTGACTTTGCTGTTAAATGTGGACAAGGGTTCCATATGTTTGCAAATTTGCAAATGCACCGGATGCTGATGTACCAATATCGATATTCTCTAGACTTGAATATATATATGTATATAATGTGTGTGTGTCTACGATTCAACCCGGTTGATGAAGCTATATTTTTATAGCGGATTTGACCGAGGCGAATTGGTGCCACAGTGTCACAACGGTGCGAGTTCGAATCCCGCTTCGGGAAAGCAAAAATTTGAGTGTTAAAAATTTAATTCTAACAGTGTTGGGCTTAATTAATTTGTAGACGTGTATATATATATATATATATGAATCACTTTCCCACATGACTTCGCTCCATTATCGTTAACACTTCTTTTGAGAGATTTGTTTTGGTTTTTAAAAGTGTCTACCATAAATAGATAAGATTTTAGACGATTTTGTCGCGGTCAAGTGTTTTATCATCTTGACTGACATTAAAAAAAATCATGTTTTTTATCGAGTAGATCCCAAATTGAATTTCGCTAGGATGATTTTTTGCATTTGCACTGATATATTGTAACGTTCCCTGGCATGAAATGAATGTTAAGAGTATAGAGAAGATAAGGTAACCAGAACATCAATTGTCATATTTCTAATGTAATTTTCATTTCAACTTAAATGTGAATTCCTCAAACAGTGTTAGTTGAGGCTATATAATCGTAACCTTCGGTCATTACTGGTAATCCAGCTCCCAAGTAAGATCCGACATTTTCTCCGGGTCGTAGGTTGTCTTTCCTCTGCCTGGATTGGGTTTTGTTTGCACATGACGATTGGTTTAACTTGACGGGTGTCTTATAATGGGTAGGCATGGCCGCGTTTCCAGCCGAATGCATTTGTTTCTACTGGGAACGACGGCGTCCTCCCCCAGTAAAAACTGGACTAAAATGATGGTGTTAGTAGCGTCAAAACAAAAACAAAAAGAACACTAACAAACCGAAATACTCAACGGTAAAATAGTCAAGATATATATAAAATTAAAAATTGGAACACACTATTAAGGCCTTGTACCGTACATGACCATCTAAAAAATCTTAAAAATAAACACAGGAACCATACCTGGGCGGATTCTCAGTGCTCGACCCACAAAGCTTCACAGCGCGTCCCTTAGTGGTGGATAAGGGAGGCCCTATCTGAGTAACGTGTTGTGAATGTGCCACGCTCCTTGCACGACAATGAACCTTTTTGTTGAATTTGAAAACTAGTAAGGTCATTGTAGCCTCTGCCTAAGGCTAAATTGTCCGCCTTTGCCCAATATTCCATACTTGGATTTATTGCAATAACGTTCTCGTCCTGAATATAGCTGAAATATTGCTCGCTGAACGCTAAACAAACAGTAAATCGATCAATTAACTTAAAAACGACGTTGTTACATTGGAAAATTGATCACGACTGTTTTACAAATGCTTAACGTATACTTTTAACAACCTATGTTAAATCCATAATTGATGGACCTTTATCGTTTTGCTAAAAGGTTTGAGTATCAAGATTACGTTAAACAGAATACATGTTAAGATTACGTTTAACGGGTGTTTTTCTTACATTCCATTTATAAATGTATGGTAATGAAATGTAGCATAGGATGACGCTTTATTATGCCCACGCTTAGAAGAAGAGGGGTTTACAGGTTTACCTCCATCCGCAACATAACTTTCGTAACAGTTTTCTCAGGAACTACTTATCACTACCACAATGTCCCTATATTGCGAGTACCGATTTCAGGTCTGTCGCATATCTACCTAATGTTGACCGTCCTTTCGTCCGCATAAAAAGTTTCGAAACAGTTTTTTCACAACCGAGTACCGATTTCAGGTCTGTCGCATATCTACCTAATGTTGACCGTCCTTTCGTCCGCATAAAAAGTTTCGAAACAGTTTTTTCACAACCAATTAAAATTGTATATGTGACCTTGCCATGTTGCGCGTACCGATTTCATGTATGTCGCATATCTACTTTCTGTGTACCGACTTGGTCAATTCAACGATGTGAATAGCGGTGGTTTACTGAGTGAGTGAGCAGTAGCTCATGTTATAAGTTGTGAAATTTCAATAAATAAAACTAAAACTGAATTTTACTTCGTATCAGTATACTATTTTCGTAAATGCTGTGTTTTCGAGGTGTTAGGAACAAGTCAGGGGTCATCTACTAGATTCTTCTCTCATTTTGTCCTGATATGAACTCAAGTCGCTCAAATTAAAACTGCCGTCATTCCAGAAAGAAAAACAATTCAATATTTTCGGTATAATGTTCAATGTTGCTCTGTGCAATTACGGCGATTAAGGACAGTTTTCTGTCAACTACTTAAAATGAAGGCAATAATAAACGACCGATCACGAAGGAAACTGTCAAAAAGGCAATCTACAAACAAGGTCATAGAAACCACAAACTTGAGAACTACAACCATAAATATAGCTTGCGTGGTACATTTAAAAAAATTGTGGGATAATCTATGGGTGTATAGCATGCCCCATAAACAACTCATATTTTAGGGCAAGTACACATTATGTATTGAATGATCGTGACCAGCATGTGTTCTATATGATTTGAATGTAATATGTTGAATAATGATATTGTGCAATTCACATGTTAAAGATACCAACAAATGCTAAACATGTGTGATGATATTCATGCGCTGTTCGTGCTTAAATAACCATTCCTTTAACATACGTGGCACATTTGTAAAGAGCATGATTAGAAACTATTGCAGTTTACACTAATAATATTAATATTAATAGTATTTTAAGTGTCTTTGATTCTTACTGTACATCCACGGGAGGGCTGGGCCTACAAAAATGCACATCGCAACTCCGGCTTGGAATGACCCCTCGCTGGGAGGTTGTCGGGTCATTATATGCTCTTTTGCACATTAATGACGCCTTTTTATAGACGTTGATAAGCGTATGCTTGTTGTATCAGCTACAATAGGCTACATTTTCCGCTCCTTGTCGTTAAGAATAAAACTGAAATGCTGCTCGCTGGACGTAAAGCAATCATCAAATCGGTCTATGTTTCCATTTCGCAGTACTTGGTCCTTACTGTGAAGGTTCAGTGCTCAGCGCGTCTCCAGATGGCTGTTAGGGGATGCCCTCTCGTTGGGGGTTTCACGTCAGATCCAGTAAGTCTGACCGCGGACCACTGGGTAACGTATTGGGTTCGGAGAGAACCACGCCAATTTTGCAAGATAAAGATCCCTTTTTAGCTGTCGATACGAGTTAGTTGGTGTTAATTGAAACGGTAATATTCGTGGCCAGTTGTCGAACGATTAACGCTTGACCGTATATGGTTCGGGACGAATAAAGTACAGCGAAATGAGCAATAGCACTATTTTATGTGCTCCGGCATTTTCTGTATAAATTCGTAAAATGTTTTCTTTCCTCAAACTGGGACCATAGTTCCCACAGCGCAGCCCAGCGCGTCCCCGGTTGGCGGATAGTGGAAACCCTCTCTTTGGGGGGTTGTCGGGTCATAATACAGAAAGTCTGACCGCGGACCTTAGTGGGTAACGTGTTTGAAGAGTGCCACGCTGCTTGCACGATTAAGACCCCTTTTGTAGATTTCGAAAAAGAGAAGGCTTATTGTAGCCGCTACAATAGGCTAAATTTTCCGCCCCTACTTGAAACTCCATACTTTTCAGTGGCAGTCAAAATTGTATTCCGAGTGACCCATCGCACCCCATTTTCTGTTGATTTTTTGTTTGTTAACTTGCTCCCGTCCTGAATAGAGCTGAAATACTGGGTTAAGCAAACATCCAATCAATCAATTCTCACACTGTCTTCTAAATTTCTACGTTATTATTTGCTGTAGCGGAGAGATCTTTTCATCAATGTTTTCTAGCATGCCAGATTTTAATTCTAATAGTGCCTCTTACTGTATTTTTTACGATCCCAGCAAGGCTTCTTGAATATCAAATCCGGCACTGCCACCACATTCACAGAACAAATTTCCCCTTTTTGTTTAGAAACTCCAAAACTGAAAAAAAGATGTTTCTACGTGTATCTTTGCGCAACATATTTGTTGACATGGTCCTTAACGTTCATATCAATGTACTCCTTTAACTCCTTGTTAATGTTTGTGACATCGAGCTCTGCTACAAGTGGTTCTTTCAAATTATTGAGTAATGTAAGTCTGTAATTTGCCGTTTAAATGAAAGGTTTATATGTCACAAAGATTAACCACTTAACAGTTTTAATCATTCTTCTCAATTTAATTTAAGCATTTGATTGGTAATATAAAAAGATGATCAGCTCATTTCAATATGGAACAGTTACATCGTGTGTACTAAGCACTGTCTCTGTAAATCATCAAGTTGATAATGTAAACTAATTACGTGAATTTCATGGTTAAATTAAAAGCAACATGTATTATGAAATAACATTTTAATATTTACATAAGAAATTAATGCATTTGTGGAGGAATGGCCGCAGCAAGTAACTGGACTGGACTCATTTTAACTATAAAATGGCATTCTTAGAGGTCCTTAGAGCAAATTTATATTTAGCAAGCCTACCATAGAGGCTAAGACAAAGCATGATTGCAGTCTACCTTTAAGACCAAGATAAAGCATTTTGCGGGCCTACCTAAGAGGCCAAGATAAAGCATTTTACAGGTCTAACCTAGAGGCCAAGATAAAACATTTGGCATTCCTACCATAGAGACCACGAAAAGCAATTTTACAGGCCTACCTTGGAGGCCAAATAGCATAACAACGGGCCCACCTTAGGAGCCAAAGCTAATGAAATGTTGGGTCTACCATAGAGACCAAAATTAGCAAATTCACTTTAAAGGGAAACTGCCAGGCAAGGTTTAATAACCTGTTAATAGGTTGGGCGTACCTCCATAATCCAGCCACTTAAATTTTTATTAACAAATTTACAAAACAGCCCAAATCTGATATCAATTCTGCGACCATTCCTTTTAAAAGAACCAGACATCTGAAGAAATAAAATATTCAAATGCCCCTTGCAAATCATGCAAAAATATATCATTTCCTAAATCGTTCATGTGTACTCCATCTTCCCAATAAAGATTTGTAGTGTGATCTACTGTATGTTTTATAATCCTTCCCCCCATTTTTAGACATACATTTCTACCTTCCCTATTTACCCTTTTTCTCTCGAGTTCAATTTTTTTTTAATATTCTTTGCCCCTTTCCAAATAATTTTGGCAAAAAGTCAGACCAAATAAAAACACAGTTTGGTAAACATTGGACCAAATCTGTAATATCCTTCCTTATTGCATTATAATATACCGAGGTCTTTTGTTGGCATAAATCATTTGAACATAAATGTATTATTACAACGGAAGGTGCAGCTTTTGTTTCCAGTTCTGAATAATAAATAGTTTTTAAATCCCCCCATTTCATACCCCTTCGCCGCATCTAAGAAATATGTACATTATTACTTTGTAAGCCAATATGCCTGTCTAATACCCTGAAAGCCCTTTGTTTGGCCCAATGAATAATGGATGAACCAATGATCCAAGTATCTACAAAATAAGCATGAAAGTAAAAACGCAAGAGTACGTAAAAAATGAATTTGATGAGATTCGAATGTACTTTTTATATGATTTGGACTTCCACCTGCCCATAGGTTTTTTTTATTCGTCATCAACTGCATTTAATGATGGTTGTGTAGCTGCTCCAATAAAAAAAAAGGGACTTGTAGCTGTTGGCATTAAGCCCTAAAAACTGCATACAATGTCTTAGCACTGCGCAGAACTGATATCGATTTAAAGGGGTGCCATTGTTGTGACGAAATAAATAACCAGTTGAAGTTGGTCGAACGTTCAAATACTCATACAAAGCTTTAACTGGGCTCATTGCAGAGTTAGTGAGTTGTGTTATAAAAGTAGAGTTATTGCCCTTTTGATCATTTTTTTAATATCTAATGTTGACATGGAGACACTGTCCAACAAAAGATATATCTTGAAATCTCATTGTCATATCTGGGCTATCCGGGTTAAATACAAATTCGCTTATTTTCAAAAACCGAAAAAAATGAAAGCTGTCTTAACCATAATTTGTTCATAAGCTTTCTTACATACATTTGATAATGCATGAGGTAGTTTTGATATAATGGGCAAAGTAATAGGCAGTCTTGAATCTTGTTTATTTCTCAAATTTTTCTATCCTGGAACTAATGTTGTGATTACAAATTTGTTGCCTGTTTGGATGTTATAGGAGTTTATTTTCTCACTGAATGACAAAGCAGACAAATAGGTTGCAATTGTGCTTGCTGCTGAACCCTGTTCGTAGTGGTGGGATATAAAGAAAACAATATCTTCTAACGGGTGTGGCCATACATTGGGAAGTTTTACAAAGGAACGAAACTTTTAAAAGAGTTCAATACTATCCTGTACACTTTGTGTGTGTTTGTTGACAAGCTTGCATTTAGAAGGCATTTGGTGTTAATTCTAAGATCGTCCATATATCAGGTGATAGAGGCGTTGGCTTGGGATCTGACTGGTTCTCTGTTAGTCTGCGAAAACGTACCAGCTGTTGGCTATCAGTTATACTATTCTTTACACCGCTAGCCTGTTCTGCTTTTACCATAATATTGAATTGTAAACAAATCAGAGTAAATTTCCCGCAACAGGACCATTACCGGATTTGATTTAAAAGTCTGTTTATTAATTGTATGAACAACTGCTTCAGGACTTGTTACTTGAGATTGCGCCATGTCAACACTGATACCAAAATAGGAAAACACTCTAAAAGAGTTATATCTGATAATAAGCCTGCATTTATCCATATTTATCAAATGCCCATTTCCCTGCAAAATAAATCCCAAAACCATGGCCTATTTTACCCGAGAAATGGACGTCCGGGTCGTATGACTCTACATGCAAAATTCAAAGACTCATTGAGATTGAATTTCCTTTAATGTAGCTTTTTTCTTACTTTATAGGCTCTTGATTTTATCAACTATTTCTAATACTTTGCTTTGTGATATTCTAGCTGTGTCCATTTATAGACCAAGAAATGGAATTTTTGTTTTGGGGCTCTCTTTTTTTTTTCATTAGCAATGGGAACTCCTAGGTCAAGGCATGTTTTAAGAAAAACATTTAAATTGTAGAAACACTGATCAGTATCCGATTTTCCCATAAATAAAAGATCGTCAAGATAATGAAGATAATGAAGAATATTGTTATTCCTAGCTCTTTTAGCTACAATCCATTGTAAAAATGATGAAACGTGTTCAAATAAGGCCCAAGAGATTGCACAGCCCATTGGTAAGCAAATGTCAAAGTAATAAAGGCCTTCAAATTTAAAACCTAGTTGATCAAAGTCTCCCGGCCATACTCTTAGTAAACGGAATGCACGTTTTGCACACATTGCAAATTCGTCGAATTTTCTATATTGAACAGAACATACATTTTGATCAATAAAATCATTAACTGATAAGTTATCCGGATATGATAAACTATATATCAAACGATATTCATTTATAGCTTTTTTAGGAACGACGCCAATGGGAGAAACTCTAAATGTTGACATAGGGGTGGAGGTAAATGGGCCAGCAATTCTTCCTAATGCTAATTCTTTAGATATTTTTCCCTAACCATGGAACTGTGATCATCAACAGATTTTAAATTTTTACTTTCTCTAGGGGCTCTAGGTCCCTTATAATGAAGATGAAAGCCAAATTTAAACCCATCTAATAATTTAGAAGCTTCGGTGCAAGGATAATCCTCTAAAAGTTTGTCCAGGACCTCAGTTTTTATTGGTTAATTACCCAGGGTGAATCTGTCGATGAGTAAACTGTCCTTTCTTTTGTTGCTTATTTCAACACGAGGACGTGTGTTTTTTTAACAACAGGGATGGGACCGATGTTGACATTGACATCGTCTATTTCCGGTGCATCTGAGACACATGGCTCCGCTGTCTGATCTTTATTCCTTTTCCTGGGTGCCCCCGACTTTGCTGTCCTTGCATATGGACTTCTAGACTGACGGCTTGACTTTTCTGTTTTGGATCACTTCTCCTTTTGAGCATCTCTACTCTTTGTTTTGAAGTTGGCAGTAAGTCTTCAAACCAACAACATGTCTACAACTTGGTTTACTAAATAAAACAGTACCAACGGTCTTATAAATGTAAAACACTTCAAACAGCTCTGACCTTATTATAAATTGTTCAAGGCAAAATGCTCGTCGAGCTATTTTCCGTGAAGAATAGAAATTGTTCACTAAAGAGTATCAAGGTGCACAAATGGTTTGTGCTCAAGAAAGCAGCACGTGTCTATAACCAGCCACACCTTTGGTTGTCTAGGCAGCACGTTTCTATGAGTAGCGACATTTTCGGCAATCTTTAGTGTTTTATAAAATTTTGAACCAATCTACAGTATGCAATTTGTCGTAATTCCTTATATACAATAGTTGCGGAGCAAATTGTTACCTGTGAAGAGATTTAATAGTATCTCCTATTTTGTCTCTTGAAGAAAGCACGTGTTTTTGTAGTGTAATTGGGATGAAAGAGTTTATGATAAAATTAAATTAAATCCACTAAATATTTAAGTCCGAACGCACTGAAAAACTTCGTTTTCAATATAAGAACTCAATATCTCTTGCTTGAATAAATGTAGATTTGGATAAAATATTTATACTGTTCAATATTCAATAAATATTTTGTCTTTTCAGCTTGCCAGCAAAACCGCAACTGCGGCCGGGAGCTAAAATTTGCTACCTCAACATTTTCTCACGCGCATGTTTCTTTCCTTGAAACATGAAACATAAATAATTTTTTTAAGATTTTTTGCAGATATTGAACACTTTGGACAAAGAGGGATAACTCTGTTACAACTACTAAACTTTCAAGTATCAAATTGAATAAACCTTATTATTTTACTCTTCGTTAATACTTCCCGGAGTTATTTTTAAGTGTTTTAGTGTTTGATATCAATATACGCAAGACGATTTTTTTTATCATCGTTACTGATATAACTAATAAATGTTTCTTGTCTTGTTTATACAGAGACTGATTAAATTAGTTATGCGCATATTTACGGCTGCATTTGCACCGTTGCATTGTATTGTGCCGGCCACAAATTAACACGTCTGCAGATAGTATAGAAAATCTGGATGTATCTAAATACATAAAGGTAAACCCGAAATGTTATTTGCATAAACCTTACAATAAAGAACACGACATGTGATCGTTAAAAAGTAATACAAGAATATCATCATTCAGATTAGTGTGGTTCTGTTCACGTAAGTCTTTAGCTTAGAAATTGACTGAATTTGTTTTCAGTGGAACTTAAAATGACATCAGAATTCTTACTGTGACGTCACAGCTGTTAAAGTAATTTAAATGATGGACAACAATATTGTGCATAGGCAAGGTGTGGTAATTTTTCTTTGACTTGCCGAGATTCTTTGAGTCAATACAGTTCGTTAAAAGATGTCAGGTTGAAACTGATCTATACCTTGACGTTATTTGTTCTGGGAGAAATCAAGCTATTAAATACGATCATACTTTGTGCCGAGTCTTTCTTCTCCATGAATTGCGCTTTCCATGGACATGACATTAAATTACTTAACGGGAGTATAATTAGAGGTCAGAATTTCCACTTTCCATCTGATGGTCAGGGGTACTACTGCTTCCTTCCAAAATAAAAACTTGAATTCTGAAAGGGGTGTTAATACCACACATTCAAACAACCGGATACGGTACGTTATTCCAATGAAAATACTTCAAACAGGAGACAGACAAATATTTTTTAGCTGTCGGCATCCTTCAAGTTGTAGAATAAAAAACATTATGCAATTTTACAATGATAAATTTTTGAATTACTGTATCAGTACTTGCAGGAATGATAGTTTTGCATGAATGATAATACATAATTCTTTTGAATGTCGCGTTCTGAATTAAGAATTGATGGTTCTTTGTATGTTGACGATTTTCTTATTTGTTATCGATGAAAACAACAAGAATAATTTTCATTTAAATTAGAAAAAAACTGAAAAATTGCTCAGAAAATAGTTGCCATATATAATATTTGTGTTACAAATTCAGGGGTGGAAAAATGTGTTAGTCCGACGCCCGGGGCAGTGCAGTTGTATCTACGGGCACGCTTTTTTCCATAGAAAATAGTCCGTCGGCCTTTCTTTTCAAATAAAAAACGTTTCTTTAATTTCATTTTACATCTTGATTGATAGTTCGCCATTAATTTTGTATTAATTTTAGCATAACAACATCGAGAGATTACTTCCTGGTTTAATCTATTTACGATATCAGATATAAATAAAAGAATATTCTAATTAGAATCCGAATCATTTCGGCGTTTGAAAGTAACCGGTTTGGAGGTGTCGATTCAAGCGCTTACTTGTTGCTTTATTAAATGTAGTTGATAGGGTCGCGAATGATAAATGTCGCTGTTCAATTTCAATTTTACTTCATGTAAACAGAACGTAACCACGGGATCGGAACAGAATAAAAGAAAGGCCACTGATCATGCTGATGACGATGATGATTATCGTGAATCTAAAGATAAAAAGTATGATCGTGAAAAACGAGTCTGAACTTTCAAACCATCTTAAAGACTAAAATCTACTAACTATAAAACATCTTGATAACATAAACTGTTTTTATTACAGACGAAATTGCTAATACAACAATGTCAATAATATTTTAAATTAATAGAATTAGTCCATTGACATTCCACACACCTAAAAATAATATGCATACATTTTATTATTATATACCAGTTACAAAATATCTTGGTTTGGATTGGGCTTTGAATGAAAACAGCTGGCCTTGGGCATTTAAAATCTTTAAAAGCCCTGGGCTTGACCTTAAGGACAAAATTTTTCCACCACTGAAATTTTTGTTGTAAAGATTTTTATATCATTTTACAATACATAATCCTATTGCAATCAAAATCTAAGAATTTTATAGGTTAGTTTGAGTAGTGATCATTTTTAAAAGTCTTGCTAGAGAAAACTATTGGCATTGCCATTAAGAAGAGTCTTCTCTAAATATTAATGCTAGTTCATGGAGAAGTAAATAGTTCAAAATTTTCATTACTTAGAAAAAAGTATATCAGATACTTTCTCAGTTTTCAATGTGGTTTTCAAATTGATGATCATTTATGATGTTTTGTTATCAACATAAATCCTCTTTTTCTTCTTCTTAGGTTAAGTCATTAAACTCAGTTTATAAGTACTCAGAGACTTGTGGCTTGATAATCCTCAGTATGTTTCTAAAAGTATTTAATATTTTGCAGACAACTTGTACATGTGAGACTGAAATTTATGTCATGCTGTTTTTTTCAGACGCAGCAGACTGAATGTGATCAACAAACAATTCAATTTTTTTACTTAGAATGTTTCGAAGTTGCGGATATTTATGATGAGCCAGATTTTGATATTGCTCGAGTACTAATAGAGATTTGTAAGCATGAAAATATTAGCTATGATTGTAAAAATATAGAAGAGTGTAAACATTTGCATGAATTGTTGTCCATTGTAAATTAATAATCTTTAATTTATTTATGCTTTGAAGTACAGCAAATACTTATCTATGAGCATTATATAAAATAATTTTTTTGTATAAAAGTGCTAGTAAATGACTTATCTTCTTAGAGGTTCAATAACTGATTTGTTTGCATCTGTAAAACATGAGCAACCAAATTTAAAATTCATTACAGAAGCAAAGGTGCACCAAACGGGCAATCCAAATGTGTAAATGCAAAAGGACAAAGACAAAATCATCACAAAAGAAACAAAAACACATAAAACAACCAAATCGCAATCAGCAGCGTGAACTCAAGTAGAAACGAGAGTGAACTCAGGTGCTCCGGAAGAGTAAGCAGTTCCAGCTTGCTATAGCACACCCGTCACGTTGCCAACGATCGGTTTATTGTGGGTCAAATCCGGTAGGGATGACAATACTAAACCTCTATGTCAAACCAACATCTGCGCTGTTTGTCTACAAGCACAGGATGTCTTCCGTTAAATTTCTTTAGTGGCGACAACAACCGGGGAACAACATAACCTTGTGTAAACAATTTACCTGCCAGACGTGACGCTCTATCAAGGAAGTCACAAGCTCTAGAATAAGTTATAAATTAAAATGGTGTTACAATTTTTAGTTGTGATCTCTAATATGGGTTCATAAGCCATGTACTTGCATATGTTATCCATTATTAGATGCACATAAATGGGCAAACTACGATTTAAACCTAAGACATCTCAGTTGAAAACTGAATGCTCTGCCACTGAGCTAACTGACCATATATTCCAATGCACGTCTAATGAAAGAACCTTAGTGAGCACGCTCACATACCCCACACGTTCCGCTATTGGACTATAAAATTTAACCTTGAGCTCGTAAATTTTTGCGAATACAAAATGTGTGATAACATGCACAACTGAATTGTGATGTGTATACACCCATCGTATTCAAATAAGTTCTTGTCAAGGTATAATTTAAGACATTTATTTACAAACTAAAATGCACATTAATAAAGCATGTTACTTACCAAGACAAGGTCGGCTGATGGGTGTGTACAATACTTACCAAGACAGTCTGCTGATGGGTGTGTACAATACTTACCAAGACAAGGTCTGCTGATGGGTGTGTACAATACTTACCAAGACAAGGTCTGCTGATGGGTGTGTACAATACTTGCCAAGACAAGGTCTGCTGATGGGTGTGTACAATACTTACCAAGACAAAGTCTGCCGATGGGTGTGTACAATGCTTACCAAGACAAGGTAAGCTGATGGGTGTGTACAATACTTACCAAGACAAAGTCTGCTGATGGGTGTGTACAATACTTACCAAGACAAGGTCTGCTGATGGGTGTGTACAATACTTACCTGCCTATTAAATGGTAAAAGCATGTCCTCACAGAAGTTTATTCACAAAATTTAAAACAGTACATATTTTATATTATACAAAATTAATATAAACAAAAAGTTCCTTCTCTTTGTAGGAAAAGAACACCTCATCAAAACATGTTAGTGTGCAGTTTTGGTCATCACTCTGGAAAACAAAACAGGAATGTGTTACTTGATAACTTTATATATTTGCTTATCAGTTAAGTTTGCAAAGACTAAAGCCAATGTAATGAGCTCTGTGGACTAGTTTCCCAAGAAACCTTCTTCAAACTATCATATGACAAAGTCAAAATTAGAATTGCAATGAACACAAAGATAAAAGCCACACAACAAATGATCAAAACCATGCATAAAACAAAGACAAATTAGATTCAATGCTTTAGTGCTTTCTTTTTAAAAACTTATTTATTGAATTATTTCATTATTAAAAGGTATCACAACAGCCAAGATGAAGCTAGTACAAATATTGCAAATCTTACCTGATTCTACAGAACTTTTTTTCCCATGATCATCATTACATGTAACCTGTAATAAAAATAAAAACCAATATCTAAGAGATTTATAATATAACTATATGCTAATAAGTTTGTTTTTATCAAAATATTAAACATTAAATCAAGTCTTATGTACATTTTTACATGTAATTATTTTTACTAGGACTGATTGAAATGATTTTATGAATATCATCTTTACATTACACTCACCAGAGTCAGACGCCACACATTGTGCACAACTTTGCCTCATCAGGCAGCTTTGTGCCACACTGTCCACAATACATCTGAAACCATATTATACATTTGTTTACAAACTGTTAATAGAATAAATGGGGGCAATCAGTTCAATAGTCAAAGAACATTGTGGGATAAGGGCCGATTTGGCCCCAAATTATAAAAAAATAATTTTTAAAGTTGGAATCATTTCATTGTTAGTAGTGAGATTTTAAAGTAGAATATTAGTGTTCAGTTGAATAAAAAAAAATTTTTTAATTAAATTCTTGTAGCATCATAATAGGCATGCGCAAAATCCATAAATTTGAGAACCTTGGGAATTTTGACTAAATTCAAGTAGATATCATCAGTTTTAGCCAGATTTAAATATGAGCATACCAGCGAGCCACCAAGATATTTTTTCTGAACAGTAGTATTATAATGTGACACCAGTAAAAATATCTGAGTGGCTCGAAGGAAAGCTCATAATTAATGTTACCAATAAATACAGAAAGATACTATAAATTTGTTATTTTTGTAAAAAAAATCAAAATTTTCAATGTTTAGGCATATGCTGCCAAGATATATGGAGGAGCATAAATAGTATTTTTATAGAACCATTTTGCAATAACAACATCAGCAATAAAAGAATTCTTGAAAAGGGGGCCAATAGTGGCCCTTTCCAAGAGTAAGACTATTATAATAATGGAAATACCACATCATGTACAGATGCAATAATTCAGTAAATATAAAGCAATAACTTCCTTGCAAACACTAAATTTTGCACAAGAAAAATGATAACCATAATATTTTTTTTTAATATTTCAAATATATCTTAATAACATTAAATAATAATCCTAATCCCCAGTCACACTGTCATATTTCATCCCCTATGTTTCACTTCATCTTAAAATGCTATTTCACTATGTTATGCTACATTTTTTCTGCTATATATTGCTATATGGTTGTACATGAATGTGATACCCATGTTCTACTACGTTTTATTACATTTGGCAATGTACATATACATCTTTCTCAATGTGGTCCTAACTCTATGTATAATGTTTCTATTGATACTCACTATACAGTATTACATCAGGACAATGTCAGCATTGGTCAAGGTGTTCAATTCTTATCAAGAGATTCAGAGATATTTTCATGAGCTTTTCTGAAGCAAAAGAATTTTGAAAATATATCATATTAAATCAAATAGCTTTTTAACAGTTTAAGCTTTTCCTTGTACTTTAATGCATTTTTGCCAACCAGAACAAAAACTGAGGGCCCCGTACGGGATCCGGGTGGCTAAAAGAATAGACCGGAGTCGCGCTAGCTTGTCGTAAAAGGCGACTAAATAGCGCCCAGTACACTGACCGGCGTGTCAGGTCGGTTTGCCTAAAGACCGACTGGGATGTGTGCCCCAGGTGGTTGAATGGGGTACCCCTGGCAAGCTGGGATTGTAAGGCCATAATACGGAAAACCTGACCGCAAACCATATTAGTGCACCGTGTTGGGAAAAATGCCCCGTTCCTCGCACTTTAAAGAACGCTGCTGTAGTATTCGCTATGAGTAGGGATTTCGATCCCGCTACAGGAAGCTAAATTGCCCGACCCTATCCATCCTCCCATTTACCAGTGGCAATCTAAAATCAGTTACCCCTATTTTTCCTGGTTTCCCATCGCGTTTTCATTCATCATCATTTCATGTTCATTTTATCATCCATTTCATGTTCATCGCCTGAATATAGCTGAAATATTGCTGCTCGGGCGTTAAACACCATTAATCAATCAATCAAAAACTGAGGTAAATTATGTTGGTTGTAGGACATATCTTTGCTGAGAATATTTAGCATAAAATCTATTACGTATACATGTAACAGTATGTGCATAAAATAATTCATTTTTAATCAGTTTTAAATTTCACTATGCACATACATGTAGCAAGAAAGTAACCTGGTAGGTCATGGGACCTCAGAAAGTGGGTTAGGCGATCAACCTGGAGGGAATGAGTGTACATTCTTTGGCAGTTTTGCCATTGTTCTTTGTTCCAGTCTAGGACAAGGACCTGTTAACCATTATATTACATGCCCAGACCTAGAGGGTTTGAAATTAACACTTGCCCATGTGCCAGTGGCCCTAAAATTTGCTGTGGGGCTGGGCTACCAGAATTTGTACAATATTTATATGTAGCTACTACAATGAAAAAATTCAGATCCATTTATCATTCTAACAAAAAACAATAGATACCTGCTTTAGAAAGAAGAAAACATTATTTTTATTTACATGTAAGATAATTTAAATTTCAATTTATAAAGAATGTTTTAAAAAATATGATTTTTTTCACTTTCTGTGATTTTTTCTTCTTTCTGCCAGTTGAAAATATATATCATTAGAAGCCGAAGGATAAAACCGAAAACCAAAATATAAATGCCTAGAGTCACAGCACTTTGACCGCTCAGTAAAAAACTTCAAAAATGAGAGAAAAAAAAATAAATTTGGCGTGCATCAATGTGCACTCATCAAATCGTTAAATGAGCTATGAAAGTTTCACATATATAATAATTGTCTATTGAAATCTTTTGTTGGAGCAGCAGGGCTACCTACGGTTTAGGTGTGGGCTACCTAAAAAAAAGTCTTGATATTAGATGGAGGTCTTTTCTATGTGATAAACCCCGTGTGGGCCCCGGGGCACAGGAGAATAGGCCCACGGCTTCCTCAACCTGCAGTAAGAGTCTGGTAACAGAGGCAACACTTGTCGATTACAGGACGGTATTTCAGTAGGCCGGGTAAACGGTCTCGATAACTTACTGAACCCTTACTTTTTCTACACGGGAAAGCGAGTTAGCCCTGACTTCGATGAATCGGCACGTCACGTCTTGCCCTTTGTGAATCCTTATCATTTAAGCTACTCTATTACATTGTTTCCTTTAAACTGTTCCATGCAATGTATGTACCATTTAATAGACGGCTGCCTTACAGGATTTGCAAAGAAGGCGGTGGCTGAAGGGCAAAGCTTCCTCAGCTTTATAGAGGCGACATGTTACCGTGTGTTGCAACCCGATATGGTGGAGGAAGGGATCCTGGTGGTTGAGAGATCACTCTCTGCTGCATCCATTAGTGCGGGTCAGCGGGTTTGATTTTTAATACACCACTTTGGCCCTGACTTCAACTAGACGGTTTGGTCAATCGGCTGGTCACGCCGAGCCCTTAACATGCTTGTCGTCATTTCTCTTGTCACTTGATTATATCTTGTGAATTTCAATTCAAAAGTTGTTCAGTTACAAGCTGTTAAGATGGGTCAGTCGAGTAGATAGAGTTTCGAACGGTTGTTTCGCCAGTTAATATGGCACGAGGCTTGCTTTCGTGAAGAAATTCATTACCCTTAGAACGCCTGATGCTTTCTGCTGGCGATCCGCAGACACCAAGCATCGCCCCTGTTGGCACTCCTTGGCGGGTGGGTGACAAGGGTGATGAACCGCATTCTATTAACATGGCTTCCAAAACATTTACGTTAACAGGTTCTAAAACAAGAAAAAAATGACATTTTGCTTGAAGAAATAGTTTATGATGAACTTTTCACGTTTTATTGTTTTCACTGGTAAGGATTCCAACAAACCTTTATCAAAAATTTCCCCTTTCGTCATCGGAAAAAATATTAAAGGCTGTGCAGGAGATGTTAAAACGTAATAAAAATGAAATCCGGATCAATTCTTATTGAAGTTTAAAAAAAAAACTATCTTTAAATTTACTTCAGCTTAATAAAATTCTCGATTTAGAAATATCTTCCACTCCTCGCAGAACATTAAATTATTGTCAAGGGATCATTCATTACAGAGACGATGATCTCTCGGAACTAACGGACGAGGAAAGAACTCAAACCTCAGGGTGTAACAAAGATCAAAAGATCCATTGCCAAGAGACAAGGTATTCAGGTAAAACTGAATACCTTTCTGCTCAACTTTAATTCTCCATCTGTCCCTCAGTCTATAAAAATTGGACTGTACAGCGTTAAAGTCAGCGCATTTATCCCAAATCCTGTGCGCTGCTTTAAATGTTGAAAGTTTGGTCATGGCAAGGGACAGTGTCGAAGCTCCTTGGTATGCTTTAACTGTGCAGAGGTAGGGCATGAGGGCTTTCCCTGCACAAAAAACCCAGTGTGCCAATTCTTCAAGCAGCCCCCAAAAAAATTCAAATATTAAGTCCAATTCAAATACAAAATATAATTTAAAAAAAATTAAACTCCAATTTAAATTCAAATAAAAACTCAAATCAAAAAGGAGATCGTACTCCAAAACTGCTGCGGGATCCCATTAAGGTACACAACATGGTTGGAAGTCTAGATTATCTAGACACTACTATCTGGGGCGATCCCATGGATACACTACCCCCAGATACTGGATCTAAAAGTAGATCCCCCAGGAGAAACCGGCGTATTAGCCCCAAACAAACAGTCAACTATTCTCCTATTCGCAGACCATAATGGGTACAATAGTACAATGGAATTGTCGAGGTCTTGAGATTAATTTTCTTGAAATTACTTTATTAGTTCAAGCCTTTCTTCCTGTTGCATTTTGCCTCCAAGAATCCCAACGAAGTTATAACATATCTTTAAAAAACTACTCTTTATACAGCACATATGTAGGAGAGAACGATAGAGCTGCTGGGGGCTCTACCATTCTTGTAAAAGATCAAATTCTACACAGCCCTGTTGATCTCAACACTGATCTTCAGGCGGTTGCTGTTAGAATATCTTTAGAGAAACTAATTACTTTATGCTTTGTGTATATCCCTCCGAATTCTTCATTAAATTTAAATCAGTTGAAAAATCTTACTGATCAGCTTCCAGCACCTTTATATATTATTTGGGGACTTTAATGGACACAACCCTTTATGGGGCAGCAACACAATAAACGATAAAGGTAAAATTATTGAAGGCTTAATGAATCAGGAAGATATGTAAATTTTTAATGATGGATCCAATACATATTTACATCCTGGGAATGGATCATATTCGGCTATTGATCTTACAATAGCAGATTCTTCTCTGTTGCCCGATTTCTCATGGAAAGTCCATGACGATCTCTGTGGCAGGGATCAGTTTCCAATTATCATGGAATCTTTACACTCTTCAAACACAGAACGAGTCGCTCGGTATAAATTTGGCAAGGTCAATCGGCCTCTATTTGAACAACTCTGTATAGAGCTACTTAACTCGGATACTTTTTAAACTATTTCTGATCCAATTTTAAAATTCAATGAAACACTTATTTCAGTTGCTGACGAAACTATTCCTAAGACCTCGACAAATCCAAAACATCGTAGTAAACCATGGTTCGATAACAGCTATGAGGACGCTATTAAGGACCGGAAAAAGAACGACGCTTTCATAAACACCCTACTCAAAATAATTTTAAACAGTTTCGAATTTTTCAAGCAAAAGCTCGCAGGATAACGAAACAAAGACGACGCACCTCTTTGCGTAACTTTGTTTCTCAATTAAATAACCATATCCCTATGAATAAAATTTGGAACATGATTCGTAAAATAAAAGGTAAAAACAGTAAAGCAAATGTCCATCATTTGAAGGATGGACAAGACTTTGTTAACATCAGAGTCAGACATATCAAATAAATTGGCCGAAACATTTGCAACACACTCCTCTGCAGAAAATTATCCCAATTTTAAGCGGATCAAAATTCAAAAAGAAAAATCAAAACTTAATTTTCAGTCTAAACATTTAGAAGATTATAATAAACCTTTTTCTTTGGAAGAGTTAAAACTTCACTGAACAAATCTCACGATACAACATGTGGTCCAAATGACATCCCTTATCAACTTCTCAAACATCTGCCACAATCTTCTCTCCAATGTCTTCTTAATCTTCTTAACAACATTAGGGAAACGGGTGACTTACCATCTATTTCATAAAATGGCCACTGTTGTGCCTATTCCAAAGCCAGGAAAAGATCACTCGGAAGCGTCCAACTACCGGCCTATAGCCCTCACAAGCTGTCTTTGTAAAACCATGGTTTGTAGAATCAAATAACCTTCTGTCCAATATCCAATGTGGATTTACACACGGGCGAAGTACCCTAGATCATCTGGTGCGTTGCGAAACATGCATAAGAAACGCTTTTGCCAAAAATGAACATGTTATGTCTATCTTTTTCGATCTAGAAAAAGCTTACAACACAACATGGAAATATGGCATTTTAAAAGATCTTTTTGATACCTTTATTTCAAACTTTTTATCTGACAGAGAATTTTAAGTTAGGGTAAATTCTACTCTATCTGACCCTTTTGAACAGGAATTGGGTGTTCCCCAGGAAAGCATCATTTCTGTCACTTTATTTAGTATCAAAATTAATAGCCTTGCACAAATTTTAAAAGATAATATTGATGGTTCTCTATATGTTGACGACTTCCTCATGTTACCGAGGAAAAACATGAATAATATTGAACTTCAAGTGCAGTTATGTTTAAATAGAATAGAGAAATCGGCAATGGAGAATGGTTTTAAATTCTCCACTGCAAAAACCGTGGGGATGCATTTTTGTAATAAGAGAAAGACAAATTACATAATAATCCTATAAAAATTGTAAAGGAAATTACTTTTCTCGGCCTCATATTTGATTCAAGGCTAACCTTTCTGCCCCATATCAAAATGTTAAAAAATAAATACATTAAAGCATTAGATATTTTAAAAGTCGTGCTGAGTGCGATGTTTAACTTAATCTATATAGATCACTGGTTCGATCTAAATTGGATTACGGTTGCTTTATTTATGGTTCTGCTCGCAAGTCATATGTCAAAATCCTTGATACTATACATCAAGGATTGTGGCTCTGCATTGGAGCTTTTGGAACCACGCCTGTTGAGAGTTTATATGTAGAAGCAGACGAGCCTTCTTTGTATCAAAGAAGAATAAAGCTCGCTTTGCAATATGCAACCAAATTAAAGGCATATCCTGGCAACCCCGCCCACGACTGTGTTTTCAAACCTCTTAATCAAAACATTTTCGAAAAACATCCAAACAAAATTCAACCTTTTGGCCTCCGAAATAAATCTCATTTGGAAAATTATGGTATAAATTTAGATGAAATTGCTGCAAACGAAATTCCCCCGTGGTTTAACCCCAAACCGATATTTATTTATGATCTAAGAAAACATAAAAAGTCCGACACAACCCATTTAATAATACAACAACATTATGCAGAAATTAAATCTTGTTACCCTGACTATAGTACTATTTACACAGACGGGTCAAAAGACGGTGATAAAGTCACCTCGGCCGCTGTCTTCGGAGAGCGCGTTGAAACTCGCCGCCTTCCGTCTGCCTCATCTGTATTTACAGCAGAGGCGCAAGCTATTCTTCTTGCGATGAAAATAGCTGCTTCGTCAGACGAATGCAAATTTATTGTCTGTTCCGATTCCCTATCTTGTCTACTGGCTATTGAAAATTTCAAAATTAAAAATCCTTACATTTTAAAAATTATTCAAATCTACAAATCTCTTGTTGCTTTGGGAAAAGAGATTATCTTCTTCTGGATTCCCAGTCATGTCGGAATCCATGGAAACACAGTGGTGGATCAGGAGACTAAAAATGCATTAAAGGATACTATCATTAACTGTAATATTCCTTTTACCGATTTTAAAGCGTTGATTTTTAAATATATTTCTAAAATTTGTGGCAGAGTGGTTGGGATCTCCAAGTTCATAATAAACTTTATGAGATCCAGCCACTACTGCACACAAATAATTTTAAATGTTTTAGTAGTCGAAGAGACCAAGTTGTTTTAACAAGATGTCGTCTTGGTCATACCAGGACGACACATAGTTATATTTTAAACAATGAGCAACGACCCGAATGTGTGCCATGCAACAGTCCATACACCATTAAGCATGTCTTGATGGATTGTGTGGACGTGGCCCACATTAGGGAACGTTTCTATAGTGCAGATACGTATTTTAATTTATATAAAACTGTCGCAGGCGACACAATTTTAAAGTTTTTAAAAGAAATTAATTTATTTAACAAAATTTAATTTCACTATTAATTGTGATACTTCATATTTTTTATTGTTTTAACTACCATTTTTATATGTGTATATTTTCATATTATTGTATGACCCCGTGTGGGACCCGGGGCACAGGAGAATAGGCCCACGGCTTCCTCAGCCTGCAGTAAGAGTCTGCTAACAGAGGCAACACTTGCCGTGTGTTGCGACCCGTGTCGATTACAGGACGGGATTTCAGTAGGCCGGGTAAACGGTCCCGATAACTTACTGAACCCTTACTTTTTCTAGGCGGGAAATCGAGTTAGCCCTGACTTCGATGAATCGGCATGTCACGTCTTGCCCTTTGTGAATCCTTCTCATTTTAGCTTTTCTATTACATTTATTTCTTTTCAAACTATTCCATGAAATGTATTAACCAGTTGATAGACAGCTTCCTTTAAGGATTCATAAAGAAGGCGGTGGCTGAAGGGCAAAGCTTCCTCAGCTTTATAGAGGCGACATGTTTGCCGTGTGTTGCAACCCGTGATGGTGGAGGAAGGGATCCTGGTGGTTGAGAGATCACTCTCTGCTGCATCCATTAGTGCGGTCAGCGGGTTTGATTTTCAATACACCACTTTGGCCCTGACTTCAACTAGACGGGAGACCGGATGGACCCGGTTCGGTCAATCGGCTGGTCATGCCGAGCCCTTAACAAGCTTGTCGTCATTCTTCTTGTCACTTGATTTTATCTTGTGTATCCTACTGCAAAAGTTGTTCAGTAACAGGCTGTTAAGAAGGCGGTGGCTCATGGGTCAATCAAGTAGACAGAGTTTCGAACGGTTGTATCGCCAGGTAACCCCGGGCACGAGGCATGCGTTCATTGAGAAATTCGTCTGTTTGAGTATACCACCCTTGGAACACCTGATGCTTTCTGCTGGAGATCCGCAGACTCTAGGCATCGCCCATGTTGGCACTCCGTGGTGGGTGGGTGACAAGGGTGGTGAACCGCAATTTTCTAATCATGGCTTCCGAAACACCCCCTTTAACACAAAAAGGTCCAAAAAAAAGAAAAAATGATTTCCCTCTCGAAGATTTGGTTGTAGAAGAAAGTTGGCCTAAATTTATTGTATTATCTAGTAAAGACCCAACTAAACATTTGGCAAAAGTATCTCCATTCATCATTGAAAAATCTATCAAGGGTTGTGCAGGAGACGTTAAAAACGTCACCAAAATGAAGTCCGGTTCCCTGCTAATAGAATGCAGTAGAAAACACCAATCGCTGAATTTACTCAAACTTTCCAAAATTGTAGATTTAGATATAACTAGCTCACCCCACAGAACGTTAAACTCGAGTCAAGGGATTATTCGCTATCGAGGTGAAGATCTCTCGGAATTATCAGATGATGAAATCTGTTTAGAACTAGAGCCTCAGGGTGTAACAAAAGTGAAAAGATTTATTGCTAACAGACAGGGTGTTCAGGTAAAACTGAACACCTTTCTGTTGAATTTCAATTCACCCACTGTCCCCGAGTCCATCAAGATTGGTCTCTACAAAATTAAAGTCAGCGCATACATATCCAACCCGGTGCGCTGCTTTAAGTGTCAAAAGTTCGGTCATGGAAAGGGACAGTGCAGAGGTCACCTTGTTTGTTTTAAATGTGCAGAAGAAGGACATGAGGGCTTTACCTGCACTAAAACTCCAAAGTGCGCCAATTGCGGTGAAGCCCACATGTCCTCATCCAAGGATTGTCAACATTTTAAAAAAGAAAAAGAAATACAAAAATTAAAAACTGAAAAGACCATCTCATACCCTGAGGCTCGTCGTCTGTATAATACCATGAATAATCCCTCGTCTTCTGCATCAACGTCATACGCCAGTGTGGCCAAACGCGTTCTCACTTCAGTTGAAACGCAGACAATCATCACCTGGCCTATTGACAAACAGGAACCTTCAAAATTACCAGTTACAATAACAGACAAAATCATTAAATCTTCACGAAAATCTTCATCTTCTCAAACTGCTACGTCTTCAGCACCCTCTCAAACTGCTACGTCTTCAGCACCATCTCAATCTGCTACGTCTTCAGCACCATCTCAATCCTCAACCAAATCTTCAAGCAGCCCCCAAAAAAATTCAAAAAATACCAACTCCAATTTAAATTCTTCTAACTCAAATAAAAAATCAAATCAAAAAGGAGATCGAACTCCAAAACTGCTGCGGGATCCCATCAAGGTCCACAACAGGTTTGGAAGTCTAGATAATCTAGACACTACTATCTGGGGCGATCCCATGGATACATTACCCCCAGATACTGGATCTAAAAGTAGATCCCCCAGCAGAAACCGGCGGAATAGCCCCAAAAAACCTGTCAACTATTCCCCTATTCGCAGACCATAATGGGTACAATAATACAATGGAATTGTCGAGGTCTTAAGATTAATTTTCTTGAGATTACATTATTAGTTCAAGCCTTTCTTCCTGTTGCATTTTGCCTCCAAGAATCCCACCTAAAACGAAGTGATAACATATCTTTAAAAAATTACTCTATATACAGTACATATGTAGATGAGAATGATAGAGCTGCTGGCGGCTCTACCATTCTTGTAAAAGATCAAGTTCTACATAGCCCTGTAGACCTCAACACTGATCTTCAGGCGATTGCTGTTAGAATATCTTTAGACAAAACAATTACTTTATGCTCTCTGTATATCCCTCCGAATTCTTCATTAAATTTAAATCAGTTGAAACATCTTACTGATCAGCTTCCGGTCCCTTATATATTACTTGGGGACTTCAACGGACACAACCCTTTATGGGGCAGCAACACAATAAACGATAAAGGTAAAATTATCGAAGGCTTAATGAATCAGGAGGATCTGTGTATTTTTAATGATGGAACCAATACTTATTTACATCCTGGGAATGGATCATATTCGGCTATTGATCTTACAATAGCAGATCCTTCTCTGTTGCCCGATTTCTCATGGAAAGTCCATGACGATCTCTGTGGCAGTGATCACTTTCCTATTATCTTGGAATCTTTACACTCTTCAAACACCGAAAGAATCGCTCGGTATAAATTTTGCAAGGCCAATTGGCCTCTTTTTGAACAACTCTGTATAGAGCGACTTAACTCGGACGTTTTTGAAGCTGTTTCTGATCCAATTTTAAAATTCAATGAAACACTTATTTCAATTGCTGATGAAACAATTCCTAAGACCTCGACAAATCCAAAACATCCTAGTAAACCATGGTTCGATGACAGCTGTGAGGGCGCTATTAAAGACCGGAAAAAGGCCGAACGACGCTTTAATAAACATCCAACTCAAAATAATCTTAACCATTTCCGAATTTTTCGAGCGAAAGCTCGCAGGGTAACGAAACAAAGACTACGCACCTCTTGGCGTAACTTTGTTTCTAAACTAAATAACCATACCCCTATGAATAAAATTTGGAACATGATTCGTAAAATTAAAGGTAAAAACAGTAAAGCAAATGTCCATCATTTAAAGGATGGACAAGACTTGTTAACATCAGAGTCAGATATATCTAACAAATTGGCCGAAACATTTGCAAAACACTCGTCCGCTGGAAATTATCATCCGGATTTTCAGCGTATCAAAACTCAAAAAGAAAAATCAAAACTTAATTTCCAGTCAAAAAATCTGGAAGATTACAATACACCTTTTTCTTTGGAAGAGCTAAAAACTTCTTTGAACAAATCTCACGACACAGCATGTGGTCCAGATGACATCCATTACCAACTTCTCAAACATCTGCCACAATCTTCTCTCCAATGCTTTCTGAATCTTCTTAACAACATTTGGGAAACGGGTGACTTACCATCTATATGGAAAATGGCCACTGTTGTGCCTATTCCAAAGCCAGGAAAAGATCACTCGGAAGCGTCGAACTATCGGCCTATAGCCCTTACAAGTTGCGTCTGTAAGACCATGGAACGGATGATTAATGATCGCCTTGTCTGGTTTCTTGAATCCAATAACCTTCTATCAAATATACAGTGTGGATTCCGACAAGGACGAAGTACCATGGACCATTTGGTACGTTTTGAAACTTTTATTCGAAACGCCTTTGCCAAAAATGAACATGTTGTGTCTATCTTTTTCGATTTAGAAAAAGCATATGACACAACATGGAAATATGGTATTTTAAAAGATCTTTTTGATATGGGGTTGAAAGGTAGACTTCCTACCTTTATTTCAAACTTTTTATCTGACAGAGAATTTAAAGTTAGGGTAAATTCTACTCTATCTGACCCTTTTGAACAGGAAATGGGTGTTCCACAGGGAAGCATCCTTTCTGTCACTTTATTTAGTATTAAAATTAATAGCCTTGCTCAAGTTTTAAAAGATAATATTGATGGTTCTCTATATGTTGACGACTTCCTCATATGTTACCGAGGAAAAAACATGAATAATATTGAACGTCAACTGCAGTTATGTTTAAATAGAATAGAGAAATGGGCAATGGAGAATGGTTTTAAATTCTCCACTGCAAAAACCGTGGGGATGCATTTTTGTAATAAGAGAAAGATGCACCCTGATCCTGAATTAAAATTACATAATAATCCTATAAAAATTGTAAAGGAAACTACTTTTCTTGGTCTCATATTTGATTCAAGGCTAACCTTTCTACCCCATATCAAAATGTTAAAAAATAAATGCCTAAAGGCATTAGATATTTTAAAAGTCGTAGCCAGCACCAACTGGGGTGCTGAATGCGACGTTTTACTTAATCTTTATAGATCGCTGGTTCGATCTAAATTGGATTATGGTTGTTTTATTTATGGTTCTGCTCGCAAGTCATATGTCAAAATCCTTGATACGGTTCATCATCAAGGATTGCGACTATGCCTTGGAGCCTTTCGAACCACACCTATAGACAGCTTATATGTAGAAGCAGGCGAGCCCTCTTTGTATCAAAGAAGGATAAAGCTCGCCTTGCAATATGCAACCAAATTAAAGGCATATCCTGGCAACCCCGCCCACGACTGTGTTTTCAAACCTCTTTACGAAAATATTTTTGAAAAACATCCAAATAAAATTCAACCTTTTGGTATCAGAATAAAACCTCATTTGAACAACTCTGGTATAAATTTAGATGAAATTGCTGCTATTGAAATTCCACATAACCCACCATGGTTAAATCCAAAACCGGTATTTATTTTTGATCTTAGAAACCATAATAAGTCCGACACAAACCCTTTAATTATTCAACAACACTTTGCAGAAATAAAATCTCACTATCCTGACCATTCTGCAATTTATACAGATGGATCGAAGGACGGCGATAAAGTTGCATCGGCCGCTGTCTTTGGAGAGCGTGTTGAAACTCGCCGTCTTCCTTCCGTTTCTTCTGTATTTAGTGCAGAAGCGCAAGCTATCCTTCTTGCACTAAAAATTATTGCTTCTTCAGATGAGAGTAAATTTATTATCTGCTCAGATTCTTTGTCATGTCTTCAGGCAATTGAAAATTTTAAAATTAAAAATCCATTTATTTTAAAAATAATTCAAATTTATAAATCGTTGACAACTTTAGGTAAAGAGGTTGTGTTCTTCTGGATTCCAAGTCATGTGGGAATCCATGGAAACACAGTCGTCGACAGGGAAGCTAAGAATGCCTTAAATAATGATATCATTAATTGTAAAATTCTTTTTACTGATTTTAAATTATATATTTTTAAATACATTTCTAATATATGGCAGCGTGGTTGGGATCTCGAAGTACATAATAAACTTCATGAGATCCAGCCACTTCTGCACATACATAATTTAAAATCTTGTAGAGGTCGTAGAGACCAAGTGGTTTTAACCAGGTGTCGTCTTGGGCATACCAGGACGACACATAGTTATATTTTAAACAATGAACCAAGACCCGAGTGTGTGCCATGCAACTGTCCATATACCATCAAGCATGTCTTGATGGACTGTGTTGACGTGGCACACATTCGGGAACGTTTTTATTCTGTTAATTCTTATAATAATTTATTTATAACTGTCGCTGGCGACACAATTTTACAGTTTTTAAAGGAAATCGATTTATACAGAAAAATTTAATTGGATTTTAAATTGTGATAGTTTTAATGTTTTAGTTTTCTTTTTTATCTGTATATATGCTCATATTATTGTATGAGACCTCGTTCTAGAAAGGATGGATATTTTTAATGAACTGAATTAAAGTTATAATTTTCACGTCCTGAATATAGCTGAAATATTGCTTGCTGGACGTAAAACAACAATCAATCAATCAATCATATTATTGTATGAGATCACGTTTTAGTATAAAAAGGAGGCATGGCGTTGTACTAATTTAAAAATTATAATTTTCACGTCCTGAATATAGCTGAAATATTGCTTGCTGGACGTTAAACATCAATCAATCAATATATGTGTTTGTTATCAAAAGAACCGTAAAAAAAAATAACACAAAAATGTTCAGATTATATAACATTTACAAAAGAAAAAGAAAGTAAAAAGAAACTGATAATGAGTGTTTGTAGATTGCAACTGACAGCTGATGCATGAATTTCAGTCTTTGGGTGATTTCATACAAGGTATTCCTGGAAATTTTGGCTTTAAATGATATGGGAAGCTGCACAATAAGCTGTATTATAAGATCATCATTCTCTTTATAGATAACCTTTCCAAAAAAGGTTTAGGCATCACGTTCAAATATTGTAAATGTTTTCTTCCCCTGCCTTAACTGATATCTTGACTCTGGATGTTTTACAGGATATGACACCTTGGCATACTTCACATTTGTTATTTAATTTTCTTTTCCTCTTGTGCTGTAATGCAAAGAATGTATTGATTTACTTAATGAAAACAATATAAGAAAGCAAAAATATGTAACCCAACATTGAATAAATGTACAGAAAACATTTTCTAATGACATATCTTTTAGATTTCACTGTTATCCTGGGTAGAGATAAGAAGACAATATCTATTGCCCGACAGTATCCATCCTCCCATTTGCCAGTGGCAATCTAAAATCCGATACCCCTATTTTTCATTGTGTCCCATCCCATTTTCATTCATCATCATTTCATGTTCATTTTATCATCCATTTCATGTTCATCGCCTGAATATAGCTGAAATAATGCTGCTCGGGCGTTAAACGCCATTAATCAATCAATCTATTTAGGGGTCGTCCATAATTGTCAACAATTTTTTTCATAAATGTGCAAACCGCACACTTGAGGGAGGGGGTTAAAAATTTCTACATTTTTGCGCACACTTTTTTTATCTTCAGAAATTTTTCGTTTCCGTGGAGTCTGGGGTGGGGGTCTCAAAAAGTGTGCTTTTTGCACACTAGTGAAAATGGTTGACAATTATGGACGACCCCGTAAAGAAATGAGTCCAATTTTTAGCTCACCTGACTTTAAAAATCTTGTCCAAAACCACTGAAGATATTGCTTTGAAACTTTGCACACATCATCAGTAAAATGTTCTATACCAAGTTTGCACAAATCATGGCCTCAGACCAACCAACATGACCGCCATGGCTATAAAAATAGAAGTGAGGGGGGGGGAGGGGTCAAAATACAGTTTTTGGCTTATAGTTCAAAAAGTATAACATATACAGGAAAACCAAAGAGACATTCCCTCTTCAGCATCTAAAGCTCTACAAAACACTCCAATGAGTCAAAGTCGTATGAGAACTCATTGTAGGAGTTATTACCCTTTAATTGTCGAAATTGATGATTTTGCCATTTTTGCCTCAAAATCTTGACAATAATTAGAACTAGAGCAAAAGTTAGCACTGCTTAATTGTTCTGCTCTATGAGGGCTACAAAAATTACTTTAGGGTCAAGATTGTCTGATGAACCGTTTAGGAATTATTCTCCTTGAACATTTTTTTAATCAATTTTACTGATTTTAAACAAATCTTCTCCTCTTTAACCAATGACAGGACTGCTTTGAAACATTGCACACATCATCTTTAGGATGTCCTCTATCAAAATTGTGCAAATCATGACAGCTGACTACCTACATAGCTACGTTGGCTTAAAATAGAAAGGGGGTCAAGAGAGTTTTCGACTGATAGTTAAAAAAGTATAACAGGTACAGCAAATTTGAAGTGAACCTCCCTTCTCCCTGTAAGCATCAAAAGCTCCTCCTTATAGGAGTTATTTCTCTTAAAAGGTCAAAATTAATGACTTTTGCAGAAGTGTTGGGCAATTCCTTATAGGAAAGAAAAGCTGGATAAAAAAGGGTTGTTTGGTTTCAGGTGAGCGATACAGCTCCTGGGAGCCTCTAGTTACTCATTTGTGTTACTTACAGTGCTTTATTCATACATATACATGACAGTTGTTTTTTAAACAAAACCTAATATAATTTAATGTGATTGGGCAATGCAAATGGCACAACCGAAGTTTTACAAAATAACTTTAATTGGTCACATGACCTATTCTTATGCAATTAATTTTTAATAGTTACGTAATGTCATTGCTGTTTTTAGAGTACAAATTTTCAGTATTACTATTGAAATTTAAATATAAAGAATATTGTAAAACCTACTCAGAAGTTTGAAACATTCCAGTAATAATGAATGCATATTTTGTTATATTCTTAAAAATTGACTTACAATTGACTTGATTGTTTCAAGTATAAGTCCTTGCTTTGTTGTGGTTTCATCCATGCAATTGAAATCTTGATCTTTTTTTAAATAACTCTTTATCTGATTCATCAATGTGAACTTCCGGTAAACTGTCTGCAGGTAAACACTGCAAGAAGAGCAACACATTTTTTTTAAGAAAAAAGAAAGGATGCTCGCATTTGTCAAAATGAACAATTCCAAAAAGTGTCAAATAAGGTGTTGAAAGCGTTTTTGAGTAATTCTGAAAATTAAAACCCCCCTTTTTATGATCCATCCCACAACTCTATAATGATAAATCAGATATATGCCAAAAGTATACAGAACATGACGATAACATATATGGCTCCGTCCGAGGTAACCTGCAACAATACTGTGACATTCATATAAAATGGTGTGTTTCTGTGTAATATTATATACATCAATTTACATAAATATATTGACCAAATAATTATTTTTCCCATCTGTAAGATGCAAAGATAGTTTTCAATCATTAAAACCCATTATTTCAGTTTTGTTTTGTGGATACCAAATTGTTACGGACGTTTGCCTGACATTGCTAAAAATGTTGAAAACCTTATGTGAATGAGTCATCAAACATAACCTTTGGAGGTGTTATAAATGAACAAATGAATAAAAAAAAACTAAAAATTCGTTGGCATATATATTATCATTTTCCCAATCACCCATTTTATCAAGTGTTGTGGACGTTATTAAAAACACATTAAATATTTCTAGTTTTGAATTTGTTAAAAACTAAAGTATGTTCCACTACTTCTGTTTAAAACTGTACAAAACTTTAAATGACTTGAAAAAGATTATTTCTTAGGATATTGATATTTAACCAACATAAATATATTTCTTTTTCTCATTCAAGACATAATGGATGTTAGTATTGACATTTTGACGCAGACATGTCAAAGTAACATCCATTCAGCAATGGTCAATGGAAGAATAAAATTATTTTTTTGCAGGAGAACACTATTATTTTCTTTCTAACCTTATAAGATATCAATTTTAAATCACATAATTTTTAACATATTGGTTCTTAGAAACCAAAAACTAAATAAAATAAATGCAAAATTATAACTGAATAAAATGAAAAAAATTTATTCATGCTTTGAAATTTTTGTTTCAATTCCAATAAATTCAATCTAAAAGTTAACCACATTGTATGTGCCCATAACTCATTAGCTATCCTTTGCTGTATGATATGGTGTTAGTACCTGTCCGCAAGGTAGACGAACAGATTATATTGCTGTATTAGCATCTGATTACTGGTGATTGGTTTGTATACTGCTGTAATCTTTCAATATCATTCTACAAGTAGATGTATTTGTAATAATTTATATTTAATAATATACTAAAATGTAATTGTACTAATTGCTAGTTTGAATGTTGAGTAAGCACAAGAAAAAAAGCAAAGAAAACCGACCGAACAACACGAACCGAAAGTAAAGGGACAGTTTTAAATCCGGAACCCCCAAGAACAAAACGCAATGCGTTAGACTATCACAAGATACATGGAGTTCAAACGGCTCGCACTTTCCCAATTGGCAATGCATGACTGTGTCCACTGTTTACCAGTGGCTGCCACCCAGTACCACATTCTTTTATTTACGTTCGCAATAATGCATTTTAGTGGGGGTTCAAATAGAAGTCTTTCCAATTAGACACCCCTAGAGGTACTCATTGTCATGTCTAGGAAAAAGTCAAATCCAGGAATAGGAAACCCTACATGTAGTATGACTCAGCGAAAATGATCGTATTTGAGATTGATTTCCCATAACGATCAATTAAGTCAGGCTGGCACCCATGGAACTTCTGGAGAGATAAAATATATCTATGTACTACAAACACAATGTACTATCATACATTTTAATGCCGATTTACAACACTTAACAGGATAAATTCAAAAGATCTTCTTCTCTGTATGGTTTTAGGCATTACTTCATGTCTTCTATCTGAAATAAGAGTACATGTAAATGAAATGTTATAGACATGAATCTTGCAAAAACAACAACATAATATCAAAGCTTAGAAATATTATAGGACGGCTATAATAATTTTAAATAAATGCTTTAAGGACCTTTGCTGCACTTGCCTGTTGTTTATATATCTTATATATAAGTCCACTACTGCCTGCAGCTTTTTACATTATATTTTGTTTTTCTTTTTATGTTTTTAATTTTAATAATTAATCATTAGATTAATTACACTCCAACTATGGATTGAATAAAATTTATACCTACCAGAAATTAAAATTGCAGACGAGAGCCGGTAGCGCACATATCCGGGACATCCAGTTTCCTAACAATATCAGTCGGTAGAACAGAGTACTTAGTGTCGTTAAGAATCCACACCTTCTTCTGCTTTGCAAAATACCTAACCCAGGGTCATTCATCAACCTGAAAATAACACAAAAACATATTTCATTAAAGCCCCGTGCGGGATCCGGGTGGCTAAAAGAATAGACCGCAGTCGCGCTAGCTTGTCGTAAAAGGCGACTAAATAGCGCCCAGTACCCTGACCGGCGTGTCAGGTCGGTTTGCCTAAAGACCGATTGGGATGTGTGCCCCAGGTGGTTGAATGGGGTACCCCTGGCAAGCTGGGGTTGTCAGGCCATAATACGGAAAACCTGACCGCAAACCATATTAGTGCACCGTGTTGGGAAAAATGCCACGTTCCTCGCACGTTAAAGAACGCTGCTGTAGTATTCGCTATGAGTAGGGATTTCGATCCCGCTACAAGAGGCTAAATTGCCCGACCCTATCCATCCTCCCATTTGCCAGTGGCAATCTAAAATCCGTTACCCCTATTTTTCCTTGTGTCCCATCCCATTTTCATTCATCATCATTTCATGTTCATTTTATCATCCATTTCATGTTCATCGCCTGAATATAGCTGAAATATTGCTGCTCCGGCGTTAAACACCATTAATCAATCAATCAATTATTTCATTAAACATATTTAATGATTTCACACAGATTAAGTGATTAATCAACTGTCTGACTTTTGAGTCCTTTAACAACAATGTGTTGATACTTTTTCTTTCTTCCATAACTTAGAAGTATAAATTCAACACAGTTTACATGTATGGTATTTGTAAAACGGTCAAGTTAAAAACAGTATTGGTTACAATCATAATGACGCCATTGTTTGATAGTTTTCTTCAAAATGTTTAGACGAAACAATAACAGTGGTGAAACAAATAGCAGAACTAACATTTATAAAAGAAAAAAAAACATGAAGTCCAAACAATAAAGCTAACGATCAATCTTTTCACTTCAACAATGTGATCACTTACAACGCCAGGAAGGAAACATGTACCATGTTTGAGCTATATGTAATCTCCGGAATGATATTTATAGATTATTTACGTTTTGTGAAACTCGATGCATTTTCTCGTCGTATCTCATCGAAGGGCGACAGCCCTGAGATCAGATGGCGAGAAAGTGCATCGAGTTTCAAAAAACGTTAATAATCTGTTCATCGCTGTTTTGTAACATTGTGACGTTACAGTGTTTACTTAACGACGTCTTGACAGCGAGCTGAGATGGGCCCATCTCAAGCTAGTAGAGTGAGATGGAATAATATCGCACACAAAGATCAAAGGAAAATACTGCAAAATAGCGATAACTATGGGAAATGTTCATTTTTCATAAATGTTGACTGGCTTTTCAGTATCCAGACTCTGGGCTTCACTGGTTGCATCATCAGTAGGAGAAGACATGGTCTCTGTATTTTCTGGCTGCTGTTCGGTATCGAGACTATGAGCTTTGACAGTTGCATCAGGAGTAGTTGAGGTCACGGTATTGGCTGGCTGCTGTTCGGTACAGTATGGGGACAAAAGTCATTCCATTTTTTCCGCCATATTGGAAATAATACTTAGTTTTTTATAACAATTAAAACAAGTACTCACCACTCCCCTGTTGTTGAAAAACCTCAATATTTAGTTATATGTCCCTTTGAACGTAATACTTTCTTTAGTCGGCGTGGAATGGATCTATACAAGTTCTGGATATACAAAAAAGTGACAGAATTCGAAGCAGTGATAAGCACAGATTTAAGGTCCTCGGTAGAATTTATGTTAGAAATATTTCTTTTGACATGATTTTTTATAAGAAGCCAAATATTTTCGATAATGTTAATATCGGGAGATTGCGGAGGCCAAGGTAAACAAGATAGCTGATTTCTTTCCTTCCAGGCTTTTGTTGCATGCGACGCATGGCATGGCGCATTGTCATCCTGAAACAAGCAACCTTCCTTAGGGAAATGCTTCACAATAACAGGCCAAAGATTGTTATCTAGAACCTCTATATACTTTTCACTGTTCATATTTCCATTTACAAACACTAAAGTACCTACACCATAATAGGTTATGCAGCCCCATACCATCATAGTAAGTTGCTTCCCACAGTATGGCTTGACGTACCCAAGACACTCGGGGCGATAAGCTTCTCCACGCGTTCTCCAAACTTTAACGAGTCTTGTGCCACTGACAACAACTTTCATTTCATCACTAAATATCACTGTTCTCCAGTTATTCTGTACTGTCCATGTTAAATGAGTGCGGCACAAATGAACTCTGCGTAAACGGTTGACAGCCCCGACTCCTAATTTTTTACGAACTGAACGTTTTTTTATAGTCAAATTTATATAAAGCCCTCTGAATTGTCCTCTACACACTTGAACATGATTTTGGTTGTTGAATTTGTTCGTAATATCAACTAATGTTGCCGACCTGTCCTCTCTTATACTTCTGTTCAAAATCCGACAGCTCCGGTCGTCCATTTTTGGTGGTCTTCCACTTCGAGTTTTATTTTCAGATGAACCTCGCTCTTCAAATCTTTCGATAAACTTCAGAACAGTAGAATATTTAATCCCTAAAAGCTCAGCAATCTTACTTTTCTTCATGCCCGACTTGTACAGTTGCAGGATCGAGTCTTTTTTGTCTGGAGTCATTTCCTTTCTTGGAGTAGCCATCGCAAACAAAAATACTTTTATGTTTTGACAGCTGGGCGGAAATACGTCATTTTTATAAAAATAAAAATGACGTCATTTTTATCTATATATTATGTCATTAATTTATGACCTTTTTTGACGTTGTTTTTATTACCGTAAATGTACTGTAAAACGGGTGGTAAAAGTAATTTGCAAAAATCAACATGGCGGAAACGGAATGACATATGTCCACGTGCTGTATAAGGACACGGCTTCACAGGTTTCATCAAAAGTGTAGACAAGGTCCTGGTACTGGCTGTCTGCTGTTCGGTATAGGGACACCGGGCTTCATCGGTTGCATTAGGAGTAGACAAGGTCTCGGTATTAGCTGGCTGCTGTAAAGAATTTGGACTTGGCTTCAAAGGTTGCATCACCCCGTGTGGGACCCGGGGCACAGGAGAATAGGCCCATGGCTTCCTCAGCCTGCAGTAAGAGTCTGCTAACAGAGGCAACACTTGCCGTGTGTTGCGACCCGTGTCGAATACAGGACGGGACTTCAGTAGGCCGGGTAAACGGTCCCGATATCCTACTGAACCCTTACTTTTTCTAGACGGGAAATCGAGTTAGCCCTGACTTCGATGAATCGGCATGTCACGTCTTGCCCTTTGTGAATCCTTCTCATTTTAGCTTTTCTATTACATTTATTTCTTTTCAAACTATTCCATGAAATGTATTAACCAGTTGATAGACAGCTTCCTTTAAGGATTCACAAAGAAGGCGGTGGCTGAAGGGCAAAGCTTCCTCAGCTTTATAGAGGCGACATGTTTGCCGTGTGTTGCAACCCGTGATGGTGGAGGAAGGGATCCTGGTGGTTGAGAGATCACTCTCTGCTGCATCCATTAGTGCGGGTCAGCGGGTTTGATTTTCAATACACCACTTTGGCCCTGACTTCAACTAGACGGGAGACCGGATGGACCCGGTTCGGTCAATCGGCTGGTCATGCCGAGCCCTTAACAAGCTTGTCGTCATTCTTCTGATCACTTGATCATATCTTGTAAATCTTACTACAAAACTTGTTCAATTACAAGCTGTTAAGAAGGCGGTGGCTCATGGGTCAATCAAGTAGACAGAGTTTCGAACGTTTGTTTCGCCAGTTAACTCTGGCACGAAGCTTACGTTCGTGAAGAAATTCATCTATTTGAGTATACCACCCTTGGAACACCCGATGCTTTCTGCTGGTTATCCGCAGAGACCAAGCATCGCCCCTGTTGGCACTCCGTGGCGGGTGGGTGACAAGGGTGGTGAACCGCATTCTTCTCATCATGGCTTCTGAAACACAAATAAAAAATGGTCCAAAAAAAAGAAAAAATGACTTGCCGCTTGAAAAAATGGTTGAGGAAGACTTCTGGTCAAGATTTATTGTATTATCGAGCAAAGATCCTAGTAAACCAATAACTAAAGTCTCTCCATTCGTTATTGAAAAATTGATAAATGGTTGTGCAGGAGATGTCAAGAATGTCACCAAGATGAAATCTGGTGGTCTTCTCATTGAATGCAACAAAAAACACCAATCCTTGAACTTACTTAAATTAACCAAAATTATAGATTTAGAAATTTCGGCTTCCCCCCATAGGACATTAAACTCAAGTCAAGGAATCATTCATTATCGTGACGATGATCTCGCCGAACTTACTGACGAGGAAATTTGCACGGAATTGCAACCTCAGGGAATTACAAAAGTTAAAAGATTTATTGCCAACAGACAAGGTGTTCAGGTTAAACTGAACACCTTCCTTCTGAATTTCAACACCCCAACTGTCCCCCAATCTATCAAAATCGGTCTCCAAAACATTAAAGTCAGCGCATACATTCCCAACCCTGTGCGCTGCTTTAAATGTCAGAAATTCGGACACGGAAAAGGACAGTGTAGGGGATCACTCGTATGTTTTCGATGTGCAGAGCCAGGACATGAGGGCTTTACCTGCACTAAAACTCCTAAATGTGCTAACTGTGGTGAAGCCCACATGTCCTCCTCAAAAGACTGTCAACACTTTAGAAAAGAGAAGGACATTCAAAAATTAAAAATCGAAAAAAACATCAGCTACCCTGAGGCTCGTCGTCAGTACAGTTCGGCGAGCAATCCATCATCTTCTGCCACATCATACGCCAGTGTGACCAAACGCGTTTATGTAACATCAGAAACGCAAACTTTGATCACCTGGCCTATAGATCAAAAAGACCCAACAAGACTACCGGCTCAAACCACTGATAAAATAATTACATCATCTCGAAAAACTTCGGCATCTCAAACTTCTACGCCTTCGGCATCTACTACGTCTTCAACACCCTCTCAATCCTCAACTAATTCTTCAAGCAGCCCAAAAACAAATTCATATATGAAGTCCAATTTAAATACAAAATCTTCTAACTCCAATTCAAATTCAAATAAAAACACAAATCAAAAAGGAGATCGTACTCCAAAACTGCTGAGGGATCCCATTAAGGTCCACAACAGGTTTGGAAGTCTAGATCATCTAGACACTACTATCTGGGGCGATCCCATGGATACACTACCCCCAGATACTGGATCTAAAAGTAGGTCCCCCAGCAGAAACCGGCGGAATAGCCCCAAAAAAACTGTCAACTATTCCCCTATTCGCAGACCATAATGGATACATTAATACAATGGAATTGTCGAGGTCTTAAGATTAATTTTCTTGAAATTACTTTATTAGTTCAAGCCTTTCTTCCTGTTGCATTTTGCCTCCAAGAATCCCACCTAAAACGAAGTGATAACATATCTATAAAAAACTACTCTATATACAGCACATATGTAGACGAGAATGATAGAGCTGCTGGCGGTTCTACCATTCTTGTAAAAGACCAAGTTCTACATAGCCCTGTAGATCTCGACACTGATCTTCAGGCGGTTGCTATTAGAATATCTTTAGACAAAACAATTACTTTATGCTCTGTGTATATCCCTCCAAATTCTTCATTAAATTTAAATCAGTTGAAACATCTTACTGATCAGCTTCCGGCCCCTTATATATTACTTGGGGACTTCAACGGACACAACCCTTTATGGGGCAGTAACACAATAAACGATAAAGGTAAAATTATTGAAGGCTTAATGAATCAGGAAGATCTGTGTATTTTTAATGATGGATCAAATACATATTTACATCCTGGGAATGGATCATATTCGGCTATTGATCTTACAATAGCAGATCCTTCTCTGTTGCCCGATTTCTCATGGAAAGTCCATGACGATCTCTGTGGCAGTGATCACTTTCCCATTATCTTGCAAGCTTTACACTCTTCAAACACAGAACGAGTCGGTCGGTATAAATTTGGCAAGGCCAATTGGCCTCTATTTGAACAACTCTGTATAGAGCGACTTAACTCGGATACTTTTGAAACTATTTCTGATCCAATTTTAAAATTCAATGAAACACTTATTTCAATTGCTGACGAAACTATTCCTAAGACCTCGACAAATCCAAAACATCCTAGTAAACCATGGTTCGATGACAGCTGTGAGGACGCTATTAAAGACCGGAAAAAGGCAGAACGACGCTTTAATAAACACCCAACTCAAAATAATCTTAACCATTTCCGAATTTTTCGAGCGAAAGCTCGCAGGGTAACGAAACAAAGACGACGCACGTCTTGGCGTAACTTTGTTTCTAAACTGAATAACCATACCCCCATGAATAAAATTTGGAACATGATTCGTAAAATTAAAGGTAAAAACAGTAAAGTAAATGTCCATCATTTAAAGGATGGACAAGACTTGGTAACATCAGAGTCAGACATATCAAATAAATTGGCCAAAACATTTGCAACACACTCATCTGCTGAAAATTATCATCCCACTTTTCAGCGGATCAAAATTCAAAAAGAAAAATCAAAGCTCAATTTCCAGTCAAAAAATTTAGAAGATTATAATAAACCTTTTTCTTTGGAAGAGCTAAAAACTTCATTGAACAAATCTCATGATACAGCATGTGGTCCAGATGACATCCATTATCAACTTCTCAAACATCTGCCACAATCTTCTCTCCAATGTCTTCTAAATCTTCTTAACAACATTTAAGAAACGGGTGACTTACCATCTATTTGGAAAATGGCCACTGTTGTGCCTATTCCAAAACCAGGAAAAGATCACTCGGAAGCGTCCAACTATCGGCCTATAGCCCTCACAAGCTGTCTTTGTAAAACCATGGAAAGGATGATCAACGATCGCCTTGTCTGGTTTTTAGAATCAAACAACCTAATCTCGAATATTCAGTGTGGATTCAGACAAGGTCGTAGTACTATTGATCATCTGGTGCGTTTCGAAACATATATTCGAAACGCATTTGCCAAAAACGAACATGTTGTGTCTATCTTTTTCGATTTAGAAAAAGCATATGACACAACATGGAAATATGGTATTTTAAAAGATCTTTTTGATATGGGGTTGAAAGGTAGACTTCCTACCTTTATCTCAAACTTTTTATCTGACAGAGAATTTAAAGTTAGGGTCAATTCTACGTTATCTGACCCTTTTGTACAGGAAATGGGTGTTCCCCAGGGAAGCATCCTTTCTGTCACTTTATTTAGTATTAAAATTAATAGCCTTGCTCAAGTTTTAAAAGATAATATTGATGGTTCTCTATATGTTGACGACTTCCTCATCTGTTACCGAGGGAAAAATATGAATAATATCGAACGTCAACTGCAGTTGTGTTTAAATAGAATAGAGAAATGGGCAATGGAGAATGGTTTTAAATTCTCCACTGCAAAAACTGTTGGGATGCATTTTTGTAATAAACGTAAGATGCATCCTGATCCGGAATTAAAATTATATAATAATCCTATCAAAATTGTAAAAGAAACTACTTTTCTTGGTCTCATATTTGATTCAAGGCTAACCTTTCTTCCCCATATCAAAATGTTAAAAAATAAATGCCTAAAGGCATTAGATATTTTAAAAGTCGTATCCAGCACCGACTGGGGTGCTGAATGTGATGTTTTACTCAATCTATATAGATCGCTGGTTCGATCGAAATTGGATTACGGTTGTTTTATTTATGGTTCTGCTCGCAAGTCATATGTCAAAATCCTTGATACTATACACCATCAAGGATTGCGACTATGCCTTGGAGCTTTCAGAACCACACCTGTTGAGAGTTTATATGTAGAAGCAGGCGAGCCTTCTTTGTATCAAAGAAGAATAAAGCTCGCTTTGCAATATGCAACCAAATTAAAGGCATATCCTGGCAACCCCGCCCACGACTGTGTTTTCAAACCTCTTTATCAAAACATTTTCGAAAAACATCCAAACAAAATTCAACCTTTTGGCCTCCGAATTAAATCTCATTTGAAAAATTCTGGTATAAATTTAGATGAAATTGCTGCAATCGAAATTCCGCATAATCCCCCGTGGTTAAACCCCAAACCGATATTTATTTATGATCTAAGAAAACATAAAAAGTCCGACACAAACCATTTAATAATACAACAACATTATGCAGAAATTAAATCTTGTTACCCTGACTATAGTACTATTTACACAGACGGGTCAAAAGACGGTGATAAAGTCGCCTCGGCCGCTGTCTTCGGAGAGCGTGTTGAAACTCGCCGCCTTCCGTCTGCCTCATCTGTATTTACAGCAGAAGCGCAAGCTATTCTTCTTGCGATGAAAATAGTTGCTTCGTCAGACGAATGCAAATTTATTGTCTGCTCCGATTCTTTGTCTTGTCTACTGGCTATTGAAAATTTCAAAATTAAAAATCCTTACATTTTAAAAATTATTCAAATCTACAAATCTCTTGTTGCTATGGGAAAAGAGATTATCTTCTTCTGGATTCCCAGTCATGTCGGAATCCATGGAAACACAGTCGTGGATCAGGAGGCTAAAAATGCATTAAAGGATACCATCATTAACTGTAATATTCCTTTTACCGATTTTAAAGCGTTGATTTTTAAATATATTTCTAATTTGTGGCAGAGTGGTTGGGATCTCCAAGTTCATAATAAACTTCATGAGATCCAGCCACTACTGCACAAAAATAATTTTAATTGTTTTAGAAGTCGTCGAGACCAAGTTGTTTTAACCAGATGTCGTCTTGGTCATACCAGGACGACTCATAGTTATATTTTAAATAACGAGCAACGACCCGAGTGTGTGCCATGCAACTGTCCATACACACTCAAGCATGTCTTGATGGACTGTGTGGACGTGACCCACATTCGGGAACGTTTCTATACTGTAGATACTTATTTTAATTTGTTTAAAACTGTCGCAGGCGACACAATTTTAAAGTTTTTAAAAGAAATTAATTTATATAGCAAAATTTAAGTATACTGCTAATGGTGATATTGCATACTTTTTATTGTTTTAATTTAATTTTTATATGTATATTATCATACTATTGTATGAGATCTTGTTTTAGTATTAAGGGAGGAATATAAAACGGATGTTTATTATCAAATAAGTTGATTTGTTCAAATGATCACGTCCTGAATATAGCTGAAATATTGCTTGCTGGACGTAAAACAACAATCAATCAATCAATCAAAGGTTGCATCAGTAGTAGGAGAGGTATTGGCTGGCTGCTGTTCGGTATCAGGACTTAGTGGTGGACAGATTGCATCATAATGAGTCAGCAGGGTCCTGGTATTGGCTGGCTGCTGTTCAGTATAGGGACACTGGGCTTCACTGGTTGCATCAGAAGGAGTAGACAAGGTCACTGTATTGACTGGCTGTTCGGTATTTGGACTTCGGGTTTCACCAATTGTATAAGAAGTTGGCAAGGTCTCAGAATTGTTTGGCAACTGTTCAGTATAGAGACTTTGTGGTGGACTGATTGCAACACAAGGAGTCGTAATACAGGCTGGATGTGGTTTAGTGATTTTTTGGCTGACTGGTTGATCTGGTCACTGGTTGATTTCTTTTCTGGGTATGCAGTATCTTCGCCGATGCTTACATTAATTACGTCCAATATGGCAGTGAAATCTATGTCCTGAAATGAGTCCTGTCCATAACAATCAAATGAGTTATCTAAAATTGAGCTTTTTTCAAAGTTGAATTCAACTGGCTCTAAGTCTGTATTATGTGTGAAACTGATTTCTGACAATGAGAGTTCAGATACTGGCTTACTTGTATAACCATCTGGTTGAATGGCTGCTTTTCCACCTCTTGTTCGTACTGCACCTCTGATTTTACCTCTTGTCCTAATTACTCCACCTCTAGTTCTAACTCTGGTCTGACTTGTTGCACCTCAAGTTCAAACCTCTTGTCCTAATTACTCCACTTCTAGTTCTAACTCTGGCCTGACGTGTTGCACCTCTAGTTCAAACTCTTGTCGGAACCTTATCTGTATCAGTATCAGAATTGGTATCATGATCATGTAATGAAAAGTCTTACCCTGAAAAATGCTAAGTCTTGTTTCAACCCTTTAAGTATCGGTTTCCGAATCGCTATCATGATCTAGTGATGACAAGTCTGATTCTGCAGAACTACTTGATCTATCTGCCCTTTTTCTTCTATAGGAACCACCTTCTTTGTCCTCTTATTACCTCGCATCTATCTTGCTCCTATGGACATTACCTCTTCCTTGTTGACCCCACATCTTCCTTGTCCCCTTCGTCCTCTACCTCTTCTTTGTCCCCTGTGAATGCCACCTCTTTCGTGTCTTCTGCGGACACCACCTCTTGCCATTAATTGTGCAGGTTGTCTTGGGGGTTCTACGTTCTCCTTGTCTTAATAAATGTTCCTCTTGCCAGTCCTCTACGTAATGCACGTTGTCACACTCGCCATGACCATTTCGGCATGCCATGCAGAAGTAACTGAGTTTTCTTGTCAGAATATTCATGCAACTGTACGTTTTAATACAGTGCAGACTACGTGTACCTTTAACTGTCTTGGCTACCAGATCTGGTCTATTTCCAATTATATCCGACTCGGAAACATGAATCTTCTTAGGTTTAAAGTGTAGATGGTCATTTCTACCAGACCGTCGGTGAGTTGTTTCTTAAAAAACTCAGAGATCAACAGAATTGTTAGTAACACATTCTTGACCCTTCACTGCTCTTCGGGCAGCACTTTTCACAACAGCACCGGCCGCATCTGAAGGACCTTTTCCTTGTCTTGAGCAATAGAAATGGCGCTCAATAGGAAATCCAAAGTCTTCTGTAGCATACGAAATGTCACAAAACGTAGTAAATGACTTGTACTGACTGGCACAACCATCTGAATACTGGACTTCATGCTGAATTTCCAGTCCCCTGTCTTCTGTAAAGTGTATGCTGGTCAGTGAAATGAACCTTTGAACAGCATGGGCATCATGTGTAAGATCTTCACTAATGAAAATTAGGACCTTCTGAACTGTTTCTTGACACTGGTCACAATTATAATGTCACAACAGGATGAATTGTCACCTGCTGGTGGTGCCAATGAACAGTTTGTATCTCCATTTGGCTTACACAGGAATAGTTTTCTGAAAATCTAAATTCAAAACCACCCAATTGTGTTGAATGTCCTTTATCAAACCGCAGAACTGTTTCTGCTGCCATTTAGCATTGAATAAATGTTTTGCTAATGTCCTCTAACTATGCATTAACTGGACTACGATATCAGCAAGATTTTTTTTTTATGTTTCACCATCATCACTTTGGAAACACTCTTCAATTCTGTTGTGTGTTCTGACTAGGTCCCATCGAGTGTATTCTATTAAATCTTCTACATGCATTTCTACCAAAGGTTGAGGATGGGCCATCAGCAAATTTGTTCTGCAATCTTCTCACTCGCGGTTTTAACACCGAAGTCTATGAAGTAATGTTTACAGCCTCGTACTTGTCTTTAATATTTGTGTCTGGTTTTCCCACCTTTATGGCTAAATTGTTACGTAGGTTCGTGCACACCTCACAGAGACAGCTGTACCGTGGTTATTTCTTTGTTGTTTCAATGTACAAGGGTCTGTTTTCTGCAAATGTCGAAAAACTAACTTTCACCTCTGGCTGTTCTTTTTGGAAGTCTTATTAAACATCAGTTAAGAATGGTGACAAGAAAAATCAAGATTAACAATATCTTCATTGTTTGCGTGCTTTTTGCCATGGAAGATTGCTCACTTAACTGCACGTATTTGTTGCATATGTGTCATATAACACCTAAACATTACCCTGTCGGATCAAGTTTTACATATTTAAATTAGATTATACAGAAATAGGCCATCACATTCTCTTGTTTTTTTATTGTTCGAGCCTATAAGAAATGAATCCAGACCATTTAAGAAATAACAAAAACTTTTTTTGACAAACCGCTCGGGAGAATGGATATTTTAGAAATGTATTGCAGATACTTCAGGTTAGTCCAGGTAAGCGTTTTGTGGTCTTAAGAGTCTCGAGTTGTATGCTTTAATCATGGACCTCCCCCTTCGAATATCCTTTTACCTATTTTTTATAACAAAGCTTAGCATGACCCTTTTGAAATGAATTTATGTTTCGTGTTTATTTTCGTATTAAAATAATATAAATGTATTTTGTCGGAATGTTCAAAGTAATTTTTCCATGGAACATTTTAAGCAGAAATAAAGTCTTAAAGTCTTAATTTTGGTACGAATATAATTAAAGCTTTCCACTTTTAGAGTGGGAAGCCTTATTGTTTTTGTCTGTTTATTATTCTTTTTAACGCCAAGTTTTCGTACACCATTATAAATTTAGTTTCGCGACATACAAAGACATTTTGTACTATGGATGGAGTAAACATAACGCTTTCGAAGTTAACCCTGTCACACTGAACACATTTTCTTTACAGAGTTATTACCCCTGTCACAAAATAAGCGGATAAACTTTGAAACCATAAAGGATGTCGCAATGAAATCTGCAACATGTTCAGCGAAGGATTGCAATACATTGTAATATATCACAGGAAAGAATTTATTAGTTATTTCCCTTCTTTTTTGGAAGTTGATGGTGTGATGTTGTTATTCATAACCAGATGTGATAGAGACTCGAGGTTTTCACTGTTGGTCATCATTGAGCTCTAAAAAGGTCATGGTCACATTTTTTTACGTATTGTTTTGTGCGGATCTCCTCTTTTACCATTATAGATAGATGTGAAACTGAAACCTTTAACAAAATGTAGATCTTATTAAGGCCTTGAATTGCCACTTTTTAAAATTTACCATTGAAAGAGTCATCTCCCCAGGACCAATGAAATATATTTTGAATTGTAATGTCACAATATCCCAGTAACTATAACATATATTTCCATGGGACCTTTACTGTTGGTCATCCTTGACCTTGAAAATACCTCCCATAACAATCATTGATAATTTTCCATTAATAGCTGGTATTTATTATAAGTAGACATATCTCAATAACTACAGATATTTGCAAAAGATCTTCACTGTTGATCGTTACTGGCCTTCATTATGGTCAATGTCACAATGTAAGAAGTTTTTTTTAAATTTTGATTGTTTAGACCTTTTTTGTTTCAAACGGTATAGGAATGGTTTTCATTACTTTGTTTATATTTAAAAGCAGATTCAATTTCAATGTAACGAAGGTCATGGTCATTTCGTTGTTCAATATGACCTTTCCTATTTCAAATGATATGTAACGGTTTTTTTTTCAAATTTGCTGGGACCATAATGGGAGGGTTGCAGTGCTCAACCCTCGGAGCAGTCCAGCGCGTCCCCGGGTGGCGGATAGGGGAGACCCTCTCGTTGGGGGCTGTCATCTCATAATACAGAAAGCCTGGCAACGGACCGTAGTGAGTAACGTTTTTGAAGAGCGCAGGTTTCCTTGAACGATAAAGACCCCTTTTGTAGATTTCGAAAAAGGGAAGGCTCATTGTAGCCGCTACAAAAGGCTAAATGTTCCGCCCCTAACCAAAACTCCGTACTTTTCCAGTGGCAGTCTATAATGTGTCCCATCCCCTTTTTCCGTTTTTAATTGTGTGTTAACTTGTTCTCGTCCTGAATATAAAGCTTACATACTGCTCGGTGGACGTAAAGCAAACATCCAATCAATCAATCAATTCTTAATTTCTAAATACAATTTACTAATAATGTTTAGAAGCAAACTTGCAAGCTATCACTTGTTCGGTACTTGTATTTTTATATTTTTTTCCGGAATGATGTAATGAATATAAAAAAAACATATATCTATTAGCATACATATGACTGTGTTTTACGTTGCTAGGCTAGCCTCCCATGTCACATAATATAAAGGATTATGTTGTGATAAAATCGATAATGTACTGTACATTAGTCCACAAAACGTTCAATGTTTAAACAAAGGACATATGGTTACATAGATAATTTTTGAAGTGTGTATCTGTATACACTGACGTTTGAACATTTAAATATGTTTAGTCGTAAATTATTTAAAGGACATGAACAAATCTATCAAGTTAAAAAATCTTGCAATTTTTTAAATGAGATAATATTAACCAACCAGGAACCTATTTAGGAAAACTACATCCTGTTTATTTTGTTAACTCAGCGTGACTTCGTGGATTTCCAGATCGTCGTTCAAATTATAATGCATTGAGGTATCTTATACGTATATTTGCATAAAACAAAGTATGTGCGAGTTTTGCATTAAACAAATAATATATAATTAATATGTAAACCTGGAGAGCAATTGATAATAACACAACAATTATTGTTGCTTGAACTTTGTTGACCTGTAAAATACATGACTTAAACAACTTTTTATTACACACCTGCATACAAAATTGTTTCATGTTCATCATGTCAGGAGGTTCCATACAGCACTGTTAACTTTAAATCGTCTTAAAAGGTTTGCATGCTATGTAGGATCTTCGGTAGAAGAATGGTTAAGGTAGTATGTTATATACAATTGATCATTTGTCTGTGAAAACTGAGGTTGCTGGTTCAAATTGCGGGCAGGGTACCCTGGGTAACCCGACTTCCTACCCGATAAAAACTGGATGCCAGGATATAGCTGATATGTTTTGAAAATTTCGTAAAATAAAACAACAACAAAACACAAGCACTGTTAACAAGATAAAACAGTCGATTGCTTAAATGTATCTGCCTGAAGAGTAATCCGAGATCCGTTAACAAGCTGTAGGTTAACCTAACAAACTTTTAGCTCTCTCCACTATTACGCATTCCAACGATCTGCCACTTCTCAGCTTTACTTAATTTCCGCATAGGTATTGTTAAAATGTAAAATTGCTATTTAAAGATTTACCTGAGAAGTTAATAAAAGCAACTTCCCGTTCTCGAATGATGGCTTAAGTACATAAATAACACAAAGTTAATATTCATTCAGGTTTTTTTAAGGTGGTTGTTGCTTAACTTATGGCGAGGTGTACATAATGATTTCGAATGGATCATTTCCCAATTTTATATCAAAATTTATGTAGTAAAATATATTAACACAAATAAATAATGAATGGGCTGACGCATAACCAACGAATGTCGAAATACTTACTTCAATAAACTACACTCATATTTGTGTAAACAAATGGTTTTAGATGAAACCTAATAATAATAATATAAATGTTACGTACAAAACTTTTTTAAAATTTGCATTAAAATTGTATGTAAGTATTGCAATTTTACCAGAATAAATATGTAGTAATTTAAAATAAAATTATGAGTCAATACAAAAATATGTGTTTTCCAAAAAAAAAGACAATCCCAAGTAACACCCATTATATAAGTATTCTGATAAGGAAGTATCAAATATATTTTAAAACATACTGCTATTGGTTGTATTCAATAAAAACCTACTATCCGTATTTAAATCTTATCGATTGTCTTTTTGGAAAACACATATCTTTGTATTGCCTCATAATTTATTTTAAACCACCGGTATTGTTACTAAAAAATTGTCTTTAGTACCGTTTACATATAGCTCATATATACTTAATGTTAGTCTCTCGTTTCCAGTATACATGTCAGTGTTTTTACGGATTTTGCGTATTTTTTTTAATTTTCCAGCATTGTCAGGTGAAAATCACCTTTTAAACAATATGATGTCGAGAAAAAGACAATTCATTTTTTGTTTCTTCCTTTATATCGATTTTGCGACAGGATTTTTTGGGTCCAGCCTTAAAGATGGAAATTACAAAACTAAATCACATACAGACATTACACTGACCGGAACATTCAGGGCTATCGAAAAATATATTATTAACAAAAAAGGAAAAACGTCAATAGAAGATTTTTTTAAAGATGGTAAGGATATTACTATTATAAATCCTTAATTAGATGTGGTTTTAATAGTATTTCTGTTAATTTTTATATCCATAACTTATATATTATAACTAAATTTTTTGTTTTATTTAAGGAATACTTCACATTTCTGAACAGGTTATACGATATAATATGGTTTGGGTCTGTTTACGCCTAATAAAGCGCGAAGCAGTTTATGAATGGTGAAAACAGACCAAAACCATATTATATCGTATAACCTGTTCGGAAATTTGAAATATTCCTTATAATTTAATTTTAACTATAAATTTTAACAATTTTTATAGTAAAAACGTGGATGACGACATGGAACTATTTGAATTTTAACGGCGTAACAATTGGTCAAAGGTCTTATAATATGGGTTGCTCGATTTGAATTAACCAATTATATTTCAGCTTACAATGCAAATTAAATTATTTTTAAATATACCACTTAACAAGGTAAAGCAATATATTTTACATTTAAATACAGTATATAAAGTGTTTACTTTAATCCAACAAATTAAAAAAGTAAAGAAATACCTAAAGAGCAATCAAATATCAAAGTAAGTCAAACAAAGTTACATCAAAACCATGGAATACACAAAAACAAAACAGAACTAAACAGTACACAAAAAAAGTGACACGAAGTTTCCAAGAAAATGTTAGTAAACTAAAACTTCAATATACTACTCAACAACAGAAACATCACCGAATTTTTATTTATTGTTTGTATTCTTTCATTTGTTTTCGCTTTTCCAGAATGGTAAATTATAGTCTATAGGAAAACGAAAGTGGTAAAAATTATGCATTCAAAATGAAAATGAAACGATACAATTGAATTAGTCTGAGGTATAAACTCGCAATCTTGAGTCATTTTATATATAGTGCCTTGACGAAGCTGATAATCTCTAGCTCAGTTCAACCTGTCAGATATTAGTAATGCTGTCATAGACCAAAATCATTATTTTACTCTTGCGAAATATTTGAGAAGATACCGTATATTTACGTCTACTATGCAGCTTTATTGCAAACAGTTTTCTAGAATCTATAATTTAATTTATAAACCGTATAACCCTGAAGTTTTCTTCATTCTTCATCCTGCAATTTTAATATCTTATTTTTGGCATTATGTAAACGTTAAAAAAATGTCAAAAAGAAAACTTAAAAACGGTATTATTCCGCTACCTCGAGTGTGTAGGTGAAAATTGTCGTTGGAGTTTGAACGTCTTCCAGAAACCTAATCGAAACAAAAATATAAATTTAGTATGGCATTACATAGACATTGCTAACAAACAACAAATACTCAAAAAAAAACCACAAGAAGCTAATAGATACAGTAAAGCGTATGAACAAAGGTTATTTCAGTGTTTTGGAAGGGTGATAATTAATATTATGATTCCTCAATTAAGGTTATATATAAATGTATCGTGTGAACAAATGATTTTATCATGGTCACTAAAAGAAATCTAATACAAAGTTATCCACTCAATTGTTCTTAAATATATAAGTTAGTTTAATAAAAGCTTGCTGAGTTTCACTCATCTTAGTATTGCGGCGTTTCGAGATGAGGAAAGGGGAATAAAGATGATATATTATCTCTCAAATACAAATATTGCATTCTGACGGGCTACTCAACACATGTCTACAGCAGTAAATGTAAAGCACATTTGTATTCTTGGGGAAATCAATCAAAATGGCCGTTTTAGTTACGCTACGATTGCAAAATGTATGCAAAGTGTAAGAGTGCCTAACCTAAACAACTGTCTAAACCATGTAAATAAAATAATATTTATATTTTATAAAAACAAAAAAAGCAAGTAAATTAAGAAACACGAGTACACAAAAACAGGGAAGGGGTTTTTCTGGCTCGAACACGATTAATTTCAGTCACCAGTGACAAATCTGTATGAACATGTAATGTCTAGCAACGAGTGTCAATCAGCACAGAAAAACAACCGAAAAACATGATCTCAAGCGCAGTAAAAGGTAACAAACATGTACCTGTACTATTTGCATCATGTCATAGTCCCTCATTCCTCTTGTAGGACAAATAATATAAAATGAAATAGTAAATTACCTCGCGATAAACGTCATCAAAACGATGGTATACTTTAATTAGATACGTTACTAAATTAAAGTTAAATTTGATGTAAATCTTCAGATTCTGATGGAAAGTGGAACATGACACAACTAGTAGTAGCTTTAGGAAAAGCTGTGGCTGATACACAAGAAAACCGGAAAGATACGGCATATATTCACTGTCATGCAGACCAAATTAATCTCGGTAAAAGGTTTATATAGAATGGTTATTTCGAATGTCTTTTAGGGTTTTCCTGCTTCTTGAAACGATGATGTTACACTCACTAACAGGGCTTCAACAGTTAATACAATATTGAAATACTCCATACTTTTCCAGTAACATTCAAAATTTTGATCCCGATGTTTTTGCACCTTTTGTTTTTCTGTTGATTTGTTGCTTCCGACCGTTTTCTTGTCTTCAAATAGAAAGCTGAAATATTGCTTGCTGGACATTTCTGAAAAAAAATTCAATCAATCAAAATAAATTAATGTTAGCATGTTAATTCTTTAGAATCTTAAACTTTATTCTACCATTGATCATGCGATTCAATGTTGATCTTGTATGTTATGCCAATTCAAAACGAAATATGGCCTACCACAGTTTAAATTTCGTCGTATTAAGCTAACAATAAACGAACAGTTAATGAAAGAAAGTGCCTATTTGTGCACGTTACCTGTTTATAGCGTAGAGTGTTAAAATTGATGAATGTTTCCATATCCTTTGCTTTAGCTCACAATTTTGTAAAGTCTTGTAAGCAGAAACTTGAAAACAGAAAGAACGATAGAGATGAATTAAGACGTCAACTCGGGGAATGTCTGTACACAATCCAATCATTTTACAGCAACACGAACTATGTAGAAATGAATGGAGAGAAAGTGTATGAAGATTTTGGTACGTTTGAATTGATTTGTTTTGCTTAAAAACGTTTAATGTATGGGTACGAACCTATAGACAATGCCTTAAACAAAAATTACAATAATGGAAACATGAAGAATAAGCTGTCGGTCAGTGAACCCTGGCAATATGCGCCGTATTTTCGTTCAGTCATTTAATAGAGCTAATCACTTTACGGACATGAAACACAATCGATAAAATTAAAAGTATGGTAGGAATCAACTGTGTTCTCCAATGATAATTATTGCGATAATCATAATAAGATACAAACAACAAAAGTATAGAACGGGATAATATCAGGTAGACTCATTCCTATTTTAAAGAAAATGCAAATATAAGTGCTATTTTCCGAGTATTTAGAATCTGGTCGTTTAAATGCTTTATCGAATGCGACTCAAAATGACTAAATTTAACGCAGACGGCATGTGAAAAATAACTTGGCGTCGCATTTGTCCTTGTAAATTATCTGCACACTCAATAAAATGTATTCATATATCTTTATCTGACAACAAGTGTAATTACTGTAGGATAAAGCACAAACCTGCTCGCTTACTTTTGATCGTAGTGCAAAGATATATACCGTTATATAGTAATTAATTTAAGAAATAGGGCTATAAAATATAATTTGTTGACCAGGTGTAAACGACCTGATGGAAATAGCGACACCAGATGATGATACCTGTTTAGATATGATCAGTACTGAGTATGTATTGCATTCTGAACATTCTGTTTAAATGATTCATTATATTTTATTCAAATAGACAATACATTCTTCTACAATTCATAGCGACATGCCATTCAAGACTAACATAAAATAGCAACAAAAACAAAAAACCTGCAGCAACCAATGAGCATTTTTAACAAATGTTTGGCATCGTCTTTTCCAGTAGGATTATTATATCATGCTTCGCTATGGAAAGATGTCGACATTGGTGTGGGGTAATGAAAAAGAATATTCTTAACTCCCGGGACTATAAATCATGGCGGCGACCATACAATTGTAACTGTCAAAATTTATAGTTGTATAATATTTCTCATGAGCAATTATATTTCAGCTATATTTCTTTCCTACTGCCATTAATTCATTTTACACGTATCTACCATTTGTACAACTTAGTTTCATTCAGGTATAGAAGGCATGTTATTGCTGCCAATGTAACTATTATTACCTTTATTTCCAGGACAAATTGCGCAAACAACCTTATTAACAATGGTAAACTCACAAGCGGATATCATCATGGACGTGGAAATACAAAACCTTCAAGTATGTACAGATTGTGATTTAAATTATCCGGATGAACTTGTACAATTATTATATACAAACAATTGACTAAGAACTATTTCATGTTCATTTTCCCATATTTTGGGCTTTCTACTACTATTCTATTTTTAAATGTTTAACATTCCAAATATTTAACTTTTCAAGTTTAACAACGAAGGTAATAACAAAATACCGAACACCGATGAAACTGTCAAAACAGACAATCCACAATCAAAGTTCGCGAAACCGGAAATTTCCAGAAGCAACGGCCAGCGTAAAGCATCTACAGCAATTGTCCTTAACTTGGTACAGGCATTTCAAAAGAAATGGTGGGTTAAACCGGGTTTTTATGGCATGCCAAACCTCCCGCTTCATTTACTGTAGAATGTGAGTTGGTTAGTTGATTAAAATAAATGGGTATCATATACCACTAGTCACTAATAGGTCTATCAAACAATCATCGTAGCATGTCACTGTACACTGAATTCACAATTGGAAAAACTATATGCAGCCATATTTTAAAACGAGATAGAATATTTGTCGGCAAGGAAATTGTATCTATGGTAAAACTTATTAAAAAATCATTATTCTCGCTGCAAGTTCTTGCATACCTGATCAATTGAGAAATATAAACACCGTATGCAGGAGAAGCTGGAATATTGCTGCATAGGTGAGGAAAATTTATAAGTTTGAAATTAAAATCGTCTCGTTTGTCGTAAATTCTTTTGCTAATATGACCGATGGTGTACGTAAACCTTAATTTATTTGAATACATTTATTTGATCAAAAAAGTATAATTGTCATTTACCAATAATGATATAAAATGATCGACATTTAATGTCTATAAGTTTTATAAGTTTAATTTAAGTGAAACATCATTGATATGCGTATTTTTGCTTTCCGATTCCAGGATCACAAGGATCTTCCAGAGGTAAATGCAGCCATGGTGGCCCAGAAGACACTAGTAAAGAACTGATTGCAAAATGTGGTATTAACAAGGATTCCGTTTCCGAACAATGGTCACCTCATTATCATCTTCATATAGTAGCGTACAGATCAGCGGTTGCCGCAACAGAACACTTTTTAATTGCAGATGGTATGAAATTTAGTCTATTGTCTGTTTTTAGTAAACATAAAGGATAAACAAATTCAAGATTGAGAACATGTAACAAAAACAAATTAGGCATATGTTAAGTAATCAGTTATCTCCGTCCTCGTACATATTTATTGTAGTTTAAAATTTCGTATTTATTATTAATTTTAAAAAAAATATTTGTTATATTAGGCCATGGTCTTCTGTCTGTCATTGGTGGAGATATTTTTGATGCACTGTTCCATGTAAAGGCTCGAAAGCCGATATCTCTGGCCTTTGCTGTTGATTACTCGGGATCCATGTCTGACGACATTGCTCAAGTGAAGAAGACGATTATAGACTTGGTTACCAGTTCTGTAGGGTCTCCCAACGGACCAGCTGATTATGTTCTCAGTTTATTTAATGATCCAGGTATAACTTACGTTTGTAAATTTTAATTTGTACAAAGGTGTACCTTCATAAAGATGTCAAGAAGAATTTATTAGGCAAATTATAAGAAAAAAAACGAAAGACAAAATACACTTACTTCAGTCATTCAAAGCAGCTATCGATTAATGATGTAAAAAAATCGCCATAGTAGAGTTTATCTATATTCTATATTTTCATAAGACAATTAGAAGAAAGGCTCAATCTGCATTAATATTGTAACTATAAAAAAATCAAAAATACAACAAAGTTCCAGGCAATACATTTTGTTACACCTCACGAGCGTTTCGTCTATTCAAGACTCATCAAAGGCGCTCTACCCAAAAAATGAAAATGCCAAACACTGTATGATTATAAAGAGCATGTTGAAATTTACACGGACAATTTCATAGCTTTTGTGTTCTTGAACACCACAGTGTTGATTACGGAGCGGGCTAACATCGGGGAATTAAAACTCTACCAGCAGCGCTAACCATTACGAATGTTAAAAATCAAAAGTACCTCAAAGTCCCAAGCAATAAATGTTGCTACGCCTGACGCGCGTTTCATCTATTCAAGACTCGATCAGAGGCCCTCTACCCAAGAAATCAACCTATACCTGGGATAGGAAGAACCTTAGGGTTTTGACAATTTTGAAATTTACAATTTATAGATCACACTTAGGTCGACAATTTAATAAACATTCTCTAATTTTGACGTAATATTTCAACCGCTTGACCGGTGTGGAAAAAATATTTATCGTCACTAGTGAATTTGTTGTTCTCAGCAATTGATTGGTTAAAAATAATAACGTCACAATTAGAACTCATGACGTCATTAACAAAACACCTTTCATTTACCGCGTATTCAAGTCATGAACGTAAAATTGGGGTTGGGAGAATTTATACTTCATTTCGCAAATTTACTGCTTTTTAAAATTAGAGAAACAGAATCTTACATTAGTACTCTTGGATTATTGGATTTCTCAAATCTCGATAGTTAAATTATGGAAATTTAAGTCCTTGCCAAGGCTCGGACTTAAAATTCCATTATTTAACTATCTCGATTGGAGAAATCCGATAATCCACTCGTAACAATGTAAGATCCTATATATATAAAACGCAGATGAATTATCACTTCAAGATACATGTCTTTTTCGTAAGTGTTAACACAACTTTCTATTTATTACATAACCAATTTTGTTTAGAATATCTGACCAAGTCTACAGTTTACACAAATGGCTTTGAAATGATAACCTCTGTTGGTAATATAGTTGTAAATGGAGGAGGCGATTGCCCAGAGTACGCTGCTGCTGGCATTTTAAACGGTATAAAAGTGTGTTTAAAATCTAGATGAAAAATATAAATATTATAGATGTCCATATACATAATGTAATTCTTTTACGATATGTGTTATTTATTACACAAGTTTATTACAACTTTTAGTAGCAAACCTGCCTCAACGGAAATAAATCAAGTTTTTTTTTAACAAGCAGGGTCCCCAATGGCCGATATGCTAAGATAGTTCGTATATTATTGATATATTGATAACATCAGTCAACACAGGTTGCGAAATCTAGTCTCACTGCAAGTAGGGTGCTTAATTTACAGGAATTAAATATTTTCCTACTGAAGGATTGGTGTTTTCTGCTTTTTTCCGGCTTCCCTTTCCAATTTAACAATGGCATATATCTGAAAATATGTGTCAATAGCGTTAAATAGCATTCAAAGAAACAAATATCAAAACGAGCAATTGTTTTAAGATTAAACAGTATTAATCTGTTTCTTGCAGAAAACCAAAAGATACCAAAATGTGACACATATATTGTAAATTAGTATTCAAACACGAACAAACAGTTGGAATTTGAGGTCTTGGTTGAAAATTAAACGATAATTTGATATCTTAGATTCTCTAAATGATAATGACGGAAGAATTGTTTTAGTCGATATACACGAAAACAAAATTATTCAATCCCTTACATTTACGCCCCGAAACTCGAAACAAAATGAAACGCTTTTTTTAGAAATTTAAGTTACTTTATTAATACTCATTCAATCGGAACATTTGTCCTTAGAGGCAATTTTAGCGACATCCTCTTAATTTTGTTTTCCATTCTTTGACAGAAAATAGTTTCCATCCAATCGAAAGCCAGCATTCCCGTACAAGTTCTTTGTTGTAGAATAAAATATTTGAAAGGTTTTCATTTCTGAACAATTAATAGCAGGTTATATTGGGTCGTCAATATTATACACATTTAAACGTTTTATTGATCGTGTTCGGTGAATGTAATAAACAAAACAGCAAGAAAACTGTCAAAAAAGACATATCACAAATACAAATCCGAGAAACCGACAAACTCCAGAACCAACGAACAAATATATAGTAACTACAGTAATGGTCCTGACTTGGTACAGGCATTTCAGAAGAAATGTTGGGTTAAACCAGGTTTTATGGCATACCAAACCCCCGCTTCTATTACAGTAGTATGAGAGTTAATTTGTTGATAAAAATGATTGGGTATCATATACCACTGGTCAGTAATAGGCGTATCCAATAACCATCGTAGCACAACCCCTGTACACTGAATTAAAAAAATTGGGAAACTATCTGTAACCATATTTTCAAACGAACTTTATTCGACTTGTTAATGGTGCGGTCAAGTTGTTTTTTCTTGTAATCTTGGTTTAAAGTTTATCCCTAAGAAATTGAGGACGTTTGCAAAACTGGAAGCTGTTGTATTCCTGATCAACTGAGAAGTATGCAGAAGAAACTGGGATATTACTGCATAAGTGAGGACAATTTATAATTTTGCAATTAAAATAGTTTCGTTTGTAGTATTCTTGTGCTACGACGACCGTTGCCGTCATCTTCAAGGTGTACGTCTACAAATGATGTAATGAAGCTGTTTCTGAACTGAAGCCAGTCAGTAAATCAATGGTTATTAATTGAAGGGACATCATCAATATTTCCATATGTAAAATTAAATAACCTAGCTTCTGCTATATTGTCTTTCATTCGAAAACAGGAACAAATCGCAAGGAGTGGGACATCGTTTGTACCCATGAAAATTGAATTTGCCTACTGTACATTCTGCAAAAGTTACAAATATACAATTCAGAATTAATTATTGAAATGATTATTTATCACAAAATGTAGAATATATCACATTATACCGATATATCATGAACTAAAAATATTAATGCAAGAAAACTATTAGTAAAAGTTGTACCTTACATATTGTTAACAGCTTATGTGCTACAAAAGTATTATTAGTATTTAAAAACGAAACAAAAGGGTTACATAATTTAAAGAAAACTAACAAATACATGAACCAATTTAAGTATACAGCATTTATATGAACACTTAACATTATAGTACTTTGATATTTTGTTTATTTTTTACTGTATAGCTACAGAGCATTCAAGAATCGGTTCAACAGTTTTTACATTTACTGATGCCAGCGCCAAAGATGAACATCGGATACAGGAAGTTATTATTGCTGCAGTCTCAAAAAACATAACATTAACATCGCTATTGACAGGCAAGTGCGCACGTCGAAAAAAGCGGGAAACAACAGGTGAGTTTATATAAATTGTAAAGACAAACTACTAATGCATACATTTGAACAGACCAATAGAATTGCACTATTAATGTTACTATGAATAACATGGTTGTGCAAACGATCGGAACTTTGTCGTCACAATAACAATTTATTTACTTACCGTACTGATATAGATTCTGGAATGATTTATTAGAAAATATATCGTGAGTTGTTCTTAAAGTTCATTCTAAGTGTCGAACTAACTTGGGGGAAAAACTTTACTGTATATAAAGCGGGAACTACGATATGTCCGATATTTTCATTTTTAGAAAGCACTTTGACAAATTAAGATTTGTGCGTACATTTTAAGTATCTAATTAGTGAAACGACTGTCGAAGATCCCGACAATCGCCATTTGGTTGTTGCTTTAAGTAACATGTTCTCATGTTATGTACCTGAACTGGATTACGTTAGATCCTACGCAAGGCGACAATAGAAAACGGGGGCATTAAGTGAAACATTTAACAGGATTGTAATGCACGTACATTTATTTAAGAACAAATATCAGTTTATCTAATTAATAATCAATTCCTGATCGTGATTTAGTTCTGTTATGAAAATTAACTGGAGATGTGCTGCTCTAATCACAAATTTAGGTTTTGATGAGATTAGATTATATATTTAATTTAGGCAAATCAAAAAGACAAACTTCTTCCTTCTTCCAACAAATAGCGGAAGCAACGAGTGGCACAGTTTACAACACAAATACAACTGATCTAGGAAATATTCTTAGTAAAGTTTTAGAGGTAAATTTTTCTGGGTTTTAAAACGGTGCAGCTAAATATTTCTCCACAAAAAACTGCTTCTATCACTCTGTTAATTATGGTTTGGGTTACTTGCATATTTGTTGACTTGGGCGTACACCGATAACATAATGCCTTGGCCGGACGAGACCGGTATGTGTGGTATGTTTTGCAGCCATGTTCGTTTTCTAATTAGTCTGCCATTTGACTTGTACATTTATCTTGCTTTAGACTGGTGAAATAATCTTTTGAGTTTGTTAGTATGATTACTTCTCGGTTATCTTTTCATTGACTTTATTAACTAGATTTATCTTAAATAAAACGGGGAAATAGATGAAAGTGGAGCAAATCTTAAAACCAACAAACATAGCATTATTCTCCTGACACCAATGTAAAAGTCTGTTCTATACAAATAACTGTTTATATTAATAGGATATATTTCCATCAACAGAAGTGATAATCGACTCATTTGACTGGTCATCGTCTACTACTGGGGCAAAATCCGTCTTTGTGGACAGTTATATTACTGGAATAAAAATACACATCGTCGGTACCTCAGCAAAAACAGATGTAGACATTGTTTATGCCAACGGTAAAATATTGTGTGTACTTTTCTGTAGATTACTAATGATATTATACAATTTTCATTTTAATTGAGTTCTCGACCAATAGAGCTTTAGAAAACAGTAAATCTGAGTCTACATAGAACTAATTTGCTGTATATTAGAGTCAGCAAGTTGTCTTCTGTGTGTTGTTTTTATTATTATTATTTTTTATTGTTTGAATTGTTTGAAATCTATATGTGTTCCTATCTAAATATCTTGCATTTTTAATTCGTTTGTTTGTTGTTTAATATTCAGGCACAATAGACGATTTCACATCAGCTACATCAAGAAGAATACAATCCAGTACAAATGGAACCGTTATCTCATTACAGGTACTTTATCGAGTGTGTGTATGTATGGTAACCCAAATGATCTTCAATAATTCAAGAACTGCAAGGAAAATTTTTGCCTGAATGATTAATCACCTAATATCCTGCTACAAATATTTCAGCCATTCTATGTACAATCGAACAACATAACTTTTTTCCTGCAATCATCATTTTAACAGAAAAAAACCTAGTTTTGAATTTATTTTTACCGGAAACCTGCCAAATTCTTGAAATAAAATTGTTCTGACCAAAAAACATCATTTTCAACAAATGTGTTATATTTCATTTCAAATCAAATTTAAATTAACTTGAATCATTTTTATCGCTTAACCGACCCTTGGCGTCTTCGTCGACCGTAAACTTTTCTCATTTCCAAAGCCACTTTGTTGGTAAATTGGACCCAACGGTGGCGGGACTGTTTATTGGGCGATTCTCAACAAAGTTAGATTTTTTGTGCTGATTAAATATACAACAAGGCTGTCAGTGCCATAAAAGCTTTTCAATTGGCTGGCTTTCACAAACCATTTTCCATATTTTCAACAGCAAATAGTCTTGAAAAATATTGTCGAATCGGAAAATTTTGGTTGTATTTTTTAGACTTGCTCACTTAAGGGTTTAAAAATCAATTTTATAGTAAAAGCATTTTAAGGCATTTTTGTAATTACAGCGGGATAAAAAAACAACAACATCAGAAAATATAGGTCTTTTATCATATTTAAAAAGTTAATTTTGTACCTGTGATAAAACGAAAAAGGCCCAATACTTGATATTTGCAAAAATTGCCAAATCGGGCTGATATCAAAATGTTATTAACTGCTTACGAAACTTATAACACGCTTTTCCGTAAATCCTATTACATGCCTTTCCGTAGGCGATAGGAAATTACCAGAATTGTGTGCAAATATAGAGTTGAACGGTGAAGCAGACGATCTGTTAAATCATAATGAATCGGAATTTGACAAAGCTTGAGATATATTGAGTCACAAAACTTTTATCCGTAAGTGACCTGCAAATATTATCTAAGTGGCTTGAAACTAATTCGGAGCACAGGAATAGTGTTGATATTCCGGTTTCAGAACTGGATAAGAATTGTATAGGTCAAAGTCTGTTATTTGCACCGTGTTCAAGCATATGTATCTTATGCATTATTATCTCTCGCGTGTATTGGCCGTCGAGACTGCGGCTCTTTTGGGCAATATCAAACCTAGGGCTTATAATAATAATAAATGTTATTTAATACACTGATAGTATTCGGCGCGGGACATGACAATTGTTCCGCGCAAACTTACATTTACCCAGTCAACATCCTCATAAAGCTACATTGGTTTGATAACACTCTAATATTTCTGTATATATCAAAACATGGCTATACACAGTGATACAAAGTTTCATATATTCCGTTTTAAGTTTGTAGTTCACTGATATCAACAACTGTAAACTTTTATCAATAAAAATAACATAAATAATTATGTTTTTAATTAGAGTATTGATGTCTGTGTTTGTAGAATCCTCCGCCAGGCAGTCTGAATATAAGACGAAATTTAAATAGAAACTGGAAAGTAAATATCACTGCGCAAAGTTCCCTTAAGGTAGACGGCGCGCTATTAGAGGTCACTTCAGATGGAAATGTTGTTAATTTTGAAGGCAGTCCTGTCTTAGGTATAGATAACGTGTTAATATGTGCGAGCTATGTGTTTGGGTTTCAACAAATCACACATAATTCAAATATCAACATTTATAACCAGTACAGAAAAGCTATTTGTTTTTAAAATCTAAACGCCATTTGGTTCCGTCGAAACGTTCATGTCTAACTATAATGGTTCGACTGTGATTGTTTGAATGGTGCTTAATGCTATTTCATCAATTGGCAGCTTTATCGTGACGTCCTTCTATTATTTAGGGAGGCAGCAGGAGTACCCAGACGTTTGGTAGGAAAACTATTACTCCTTGACACTTCGGATAGGAGTCGAGCACACTCTGCCCGCAGTGAGACTCAAACTTTAGTGTTTACATGCACGTTATCAACAGTAGATGAATATCTACTTTAAACACTCGGTCACCGAGGGCTCATTTTCCATTTGGATAGCACGGAGTATTTTGATCCTACTAGTCGACAGTAATACAGTTATTTCAATTAATATTTATTATAAGTTACTACAAAACTGATGTTGTAACGCGCTTTTCAACAGGAAATAACTACTCGGTTTGGTGGACTGTATACAACCTTAGAGAAAACGGTACCTGCAACAAAATATCTCTTGTTGACACTGAAGGAACAACTATTACCAGCTATAATACAACCATGCATCGTGCAGACTATGGTGGAATATGTAGCGCACATATTGAAATTCCAGATAAGGTAATGACACGATTCATTTTAATATTAGTATCTCTATGACATGAAAAGAAATGTGGGTTTTTTCATATGATCAAATTTTTCAATCAGTCTTTGCTCAGATGATGGTCGTGGAGAAATAATTCAATGTTATACATCTAATCACGTCAAAAACGTGAAATTACGAGATTATATAATCTTTAGTGCACATAAAAACGTCGAAGATGTGAGATTACAAGTTTATATGAAATATGTAATCTATATTCCATATCAAACAAACGCGACTTCACACCATTTTCACAAAAATAACATTATTTTCGTACCCTTTATCTGTCAACATGTTAGACCAGTGTGTCTACCATAAATAAGCATATAATAAATGTTAACATAACAATACTTGTTAGTGGTACTACTGTGAACCAACCAGCTTGTGGAAAATTTACAATGGCTTTAACAAATACAGGCACAGATACATTTTTAAGGTTTCTTCAGCAGGTCTTTTAATATGAATATAGCCGCTCTCTAAATGCAAGCATCGCATATTGTATGGTTCGTGATGTTACTTCAAACCAACCTAACAAGTTCTCTGCATTACAGCGGTGGCGTGACGTCTTTCACATGTGTTTTGCTGAAGTCACATAAATAAAACGTACCGCGTTTCTGTGATTATCTGAATTTTGTGCTGTTATTTTTAAACGAAAAACTGCATTTTGATCGATGTAAAATTCCTTTTAGGTCTTTTTACACTAATTTGTGTGCTCTACGTCAATATTTTCTACCGATAGCTAGCTACCATCAGAAATTATGTCTTGTGTAACATTTCAAATATGTATATATTGTAGAATTTCCACCTTACATTGGACGGAAATGACGGTTACGGGTATAGATTTTTTCGCAAGTTGTCAAATGTCTATCAACCTTCTAGTGTTAAACTTGTTATTTCGGATTCACTCGGTAAATATACGATAAGAACATGATTAGCTGACAATATTAAACACAGCAATTTTATATTAACAAGGGATCATATTCACTTCATCATGAGCACGAGTGCACGTTATTGTTGGTATTTTACCAAATACATAGCACACATTTTCCGCGAAAGACCAGATGTAATCAACGCATGATTTTCTGGTCTTGTATAAATGTATGAAACTAAAGATTGTTGTACTTCTTGCAGCCATGTCATGATGCCATGTTTAATATGCTTAAAATGATGCAAAATGTCAATGCGAACCATATATTCTAATGTGGCTTCTTTCATACTTCTTTAGTACATATTAGGTAATATGATAAGTACTTACCGTCGTATTTATAGGCTTGTTTGATGTTTTAACACAATTTAAGTATTCAGCTACATTATAGCATTCAGTACACGCGCTGAGAACGCATAACCTTTCAACTTTAAATACTAATTATAACAGGACAGCAAAGCATTGATTATGCACAGCGTAAACCGATCCAAAGGCGTCTATATCCTACAATCTTACCTACAATTGAAGACAATCCTCATAGTTTTAATTCAATATGATTTAAAAAACAACACTTAACGAGTTATCTAATTATATTTGCAATTCACAATATAGTGTGTTGTCACTTGTTGTTTGCGAAGAGTACACGCGCTGGGGGCTTGGCTAAAATACAAAGTTTGATTTGCACAATGGACTACTTTGCTAAAACATTGAGTATCTCAAGTTGATTGATATTACTTTTAATGTATCCCTATTGCGTCACTATAGTTACAATATTCTATTTTTTAAATTAGATGACGCCATAATTGGCAAAACGAGAATGATTGACTATGAAGTGACTAATGTGGGTAACATTCCGAAGACATATTCTGTGTCTATAAAAGATAATTATGGATTTGCTGTACTGCCAACGACCCATAGTCACTCTATAGGTGCTGGTTATACAGGGAACGGGACGTTTACCTTACGACCAACAACCCCATCAGTAATATTGTAAGCAAACATATTCATTACGTTAACGAAACAATTTCATTACCATTATGTTGTAAAATAAAGCCTCTTGGTCGTAGGTCATCTTAGGAAAAAAGCATTTAAAAATGTATATGTATTGTAAGGTGTCTTGCCTTATCTTGTTTCACCAAGCGGCGGTTGTAATTCGTTGTCTGTTCGTTCTCTGATTATATTCAGGATCAAAGGAGTCTTTCAGTTTATATTAACGTCTCGTGTTCAACAGCTTTTCTACCTAATAATGTATGCTACAAACTATATAAAACAAATAATTTTCTGCAACTGTCGTTTAATATTTAAATCACGCCACTATATATACATTAAATCACACACAGAGTCTAAACTTTCTGTTTATATAACAACATGTACACTTGGTTTATAATCGTAAACCGTATGTCTATACCATAAAGTTATGGGATACAACAACTCTAATTACATAAATATATACAACTTAAGTATCTCCATTATACCTATGAGCTAGCTGTTAAAAACTAGTTTCCTATATATATGAATTTACACATAACCTCTAATATCCAATAAATGTGAAGCTAACAACCATAATGATACTATAAAAGATATCAACAATTCCAGATTCCTATAACACGTCCTAAACGACCTTCCCTTATCTAAGATATATATATATCACTGGTGATACGTGTCTATGCTCTTAGACCACGACAAATAATAAACACAATGTTTATATGCCTGCTTTTGATACCGAAAAGCAATTCTTCTTTACCATCGCCTATGACACGGAACCCAACCTATATTCAACAACGTTACATGGAGACTTACTGGTCTGAGAGCTGAGACAAGTCTACAAAATCAGCCCTGGGCGCCATAAAACGTTTCTAAGTAAAAATATTTTGCTCAGCAGGAGAATTTTCTTAATTACCACGACAACAATGGAAAAGGAAAGACTTGATTGGATGAAATTGAGAATACAAAAATTCTCAGCAAAGAAAATGTTTATGGCGCTGGGCTCTTGCTCCTTTAATTGAGTTCTACCTATATCACTTTAAACTTCCAAACCTTACTGATAGATTTCGTTAAATGTCCCTACTTAAGTTAACATCAGCTCCTCCTGTCTTGGTCTTACAAATGACAACGACTGAGCAATCTGCCCTGGCACTTCCGTATGGATTATTCAATTTTCACAGGACGATTGTAACCTAGCACACCTTCTAGCAACCGGGGTCGTGACAAAAAGGGTAAACTACGTCACTATCTAACCTGCATTAGCTATTCACAATAAATAAATCATCACTGTATCAATATTGTAGTTGTCCCCAATATTTTACAACTTATGCAAAAAACTGTTATGTCCTAATTCGTCAAACTCAAACGAACATAAAATATTTATCAAATAAACAACAACTCTCATATTGGAGGTGCCACTTGCGGACATCAAGTGCAACGGCTTTATTGTCAAAAAACAAAAACAAAACAAATTGTTCAGAACAACTCCCCCGCAAGGATGAACCAGGAAAAACATTTACTTTGATGTGCGTTTTTCTTCTTCTCTTGGCTATAATAATCTACAAAACAAAACAAAAAATAAAAAAGCCTGTGTACACTTGAATCGCAATGGCTCGAATGACTAAATTCACGCACCCGTTTAAAACTTTCAAGTCGAACAAACCCCAAATACCCGTGCAAGCTTTTAACCAATGAAAACCAATATCTATAAATATTTATACACGTGTTACTGTTTGTTTACAAACAATATTCGATTATGTATACCTTTGATGAATATATTTATGTCCTAATTCGTCAAACTCAAACGAACATAAAATATTTATCAAATAAACAACAACTCTCATATTGGAGGTGCCACTTGCGGACATCAAGTGCAACGTTTCGAAAACAAAGAAAGGGAAACAGAAATGAAAATACTTTTATTATTATATACCCAAATTCAAAGAAACAGACAACTGAGATTTTAGGTCCTCTCTGACGTAGCCATCTTTTGCTTTGTCAGTTTTCCATCTGCCATGTTTTTTAAACAATCTGTCTGAAACGCCTGCATTAGCTGCGGATGTAGCGCCTCCTGACCTCAAAGAATGCAATCCGAATTTTGATTTTTCTAATCCCAAACACTCCAATTTTTCTAACAGGATCTCTCTTGCCCTTGTATAAGAAATATGTCCTGAATTTCGAAGCTTATACGAATTTGACTTCTTACAGTAAGTTATTTGACGGAAAATAAAGTTGTCATCACTCATTTCAATCTTGGCACAATTGATATAATCTAGCAACATGGCTACTGGGCATGTCGGTGTGTTAGTCTTTGCAATTATTACATAATTACCTTGTCGATACTTGTCTGTTTTACTTTTTTCAATAAAAATTGATACATAGAGATTAAAAAACTGAATGTCACAAGCTCTAATCTGAACAATTTCGGCAAACCTTAGAAATCCTGCAAAACCTATTAAACACATAGTAACTATTCGTTTATCGTACAGATTAGAAGTAGATCCGAATTTTACCACAAGTTTACCAAGTATTTCTGGTGTAATAGGTTCTTTTTTCTTGCAAGGGTGAGACAACTGTCTCCTCGCTCCTTCTGTTACACTTTTCACGAGAAACGAATCACAAGGATTATCGAATCCGGCTATCTCATGAGCCCAACCAATAGAATATACAGCAGCTTCTACTTTAGATATTGAACACGATGTTTGCATCAAGTAAACAATGTACAGGCTCACATGATAATCACTAGCTGGAATTACTTCGATTGAGAACATTTTACACCAACTACACCAAGCTTTAAATCCGTAATTATAGTTTTTCAACGTATTTTCGGCCTTGGAATTATAAATTGCGTTTGGTAATTTAGCACTTAACTCCTTCAAACGGGCATCATTTTCAAAATTAATATCCTCCCATCTACCAATTTTGAATACACCTGAAATATGTAAAATTAAAAACAAAATTAATTAACTACCCGTTTGGAAGAGTTAAGTAAACATGCGTATTTTTGTGTATATATTGTGTACATGATAAAACACTCGACACTGTTCATCTTAAGCCAAGTGGTAATGCTATTTCAAGCCCAAATGGATCGTCCATATAATCAGAACAACCTACCCAAATGGGCGTATTAATAATAAATATACTTGCCAAATCGGCATAATAATTCTAATAAACCAATTAAGTAGACTATATATGTATAAATACGTGTATACATGTGTACCCAAGTGGGTGCATTTTCTCAATCCAAATATACGTGTAATCAAGCATCACTGATTTCCTCTGGTTACTCGAGATTTCATATTAGTATTTCATAGATTGTGCAAGAATGTTTACCACAATCAATCCTTTTGAATAGTTAAAACAAATTTATGATCAAAAAGAAAAAGTTTATTTTAAAACGCAATACATACTATAATAATGAAGGTACTATACGTACAACTAAAATGCTGCCTTTAAAGCGTTCTGATCCAAACAATGAATTTTTGTTAGATCCCTGAATGTAAATGTCCTTGGGATCTTTAAATTCCAATACATCTGATATATATGACATACAGTGTAAGCTGCTATGAAAAATCAATGGCCAAAAGGGAGCAGACTCCCACTTTGGAACAACTAATGTGCCTACAGCCTTACATGCTAAACAATGCTTAATGACTTTGTTTACTAAATTAATAGGCGGCACAAGCCAATTATTATCCGCTGACCAATTAAATGCAAAAGCATCTACACCATTTGAGCCCGGAGTACTAAACCTCGAATTAAATTTCTCAACTTTGTTATTCTGTGAATCCGCAAAACGATCGAATGTATGTGGACCAAACATACCGTCAATAAAATTAAAAAATTGTGTTGTCACACCCCAATCATCAACGTCAAAAATTTTACTAATTGCATCTGATTTTGCATTCAACTCTCTTGGTATCCATTGTATATCAATACTGATACATTTTTTAACACAAATTGAAAAAATAGACATAGCTATTTCATGTAAATGCATTTTTGTACTACCACACTGTACAATCCGCTCACAATTTTGACTGTCGGTGTACCATTTAACACATTTTCCAGCTAATTCATTCTTAAATGTATCTAAGCATAACTCGACTGCACGAAGTTCCCTCCATGTAGAACTCTGCAACCTTTCAGAATCAGTCCACATTTTATGAAATATACTTTTGTCGAGTTGACAGGAAAATGCTCCACAAGCAAAATTACTAGCATCTGAATAAACAACAGTAGAAGGCACCTTATAATCTGAAAAAGTTTTTACATTTAACCTATGTACGTTTGTTTTCCAGAAATGTAATTCATTTATAACATTTTGGTCGGATAATCTAAATACACTATCCCAAGATGCACTCGACTCGATCAATCTATATAAATGTCTGGTCATAAATCTGGTAACATTACCAACGACTGGCGAGAGCGATATTATGCGACCTGTAACCTTTGCTAAAATTCGAGCACTAACAAATGATAATTCAGAAAAAATGTGATCAATATAAAGTACTAAATCACTTAATCTCTCATGTGGTATTTGTAACGAGTGATTAACAGAATTCCACAATAATCCAAGCCAAATTATAGACCTACATGGATACCAAACAGACTTAGAATTATTTACAAGAAATCCTGCTTTCGTTAAAGATTCTAGAACGAAACTCGAATCGTCAGAACAACTTTGAACATCTGAATTCGTACCCCATCCGTCATCTAAGTATAACACAATACGTTTACCATTTTTGCGCCAATATTTAACGAGAGGTCTTAATGTTTTTATAAAAATGTAAGGTGCTGAGGTCAGGCCAAAAGGTAAAACTGTAAACACATAATACTTTTCTCTCCAACAAAATCCTAGATAGGTTTTGAATTTACTATTTATATCTAAATGATGATACCCAGACTTTAAATCAAATTTGTATAAATAACTGTTTTTATAAAAATATTCGAGAGCTATTCTCCAATCTTCAAATTTGATTTTTGTTTTATATACATGTTTATTTACCTCTCTCAAATCTAAAATTAATCTTTTCTTGCCTGATTTTTGAACTGATACCGTTAACGGATTTACAACAGTAGGCTTACTTGTAACCTCTTCAATACAATAATTCAATAAAAGATCTGAAACAGCTTCAGAAACAAATTCAGAATTTTCTATTGCAGACTGGTTATTGTTTCTAAACGTAGAACAAGGTGTAGTAACAAAAGGGATGGAGTATCCATTTTCTATTATATCTAAGATAAAATCATTACAGCCAATGTCTTTCCAAAACGAAACACAATTTTTAAGTCTACCCTTCACACTTGTAGATTTCTCTGACTGTTCATATTCAAAATTTTCATTATGAAACATAACATGTTCGTCATAGTTAGGTAAATAAAAGTCAGATGAATACTTATCATTTATGTCTTTATTATTACTGTCTGGTGACTGGTTTAGCAATCCCGGGGCAGTTTCTTCTCCAGTGTCCCTGCTCGTTACAACCAAAACAGATGTCAGTGGGGCTCGGTCTTTTTTGGAATCTGTTGAAGTCACGAAAACTGCGCTCAGGACCAGTAACAGTAGCAGAAGGAGTAGCACGGGGAACAACAGCCTGTTTGTTAGTATAGTTGTTGTCCTGTCTCCTACGACTTGCATTTTCCTGTTTGCGTTGTTTTCTGGCGCGGATGGCTCTATTTTCTGCGTGTCTAATCCGTTTTTCGTCATCTGAGTCTGAGGCGAGTTCATCAGATAAATACTCCTTAACCGTATCCCATCCGGCTGGAGATTTGTCGGCAAGCTTAATACATTTATTGCGTTTATGAATTTTATCTCGGACGTCATTGCAAATATCCTTGATTTTACCGTAATCCCTCGACTCTGCAGCACGCTTAATCCTGGCAATATCAACATTAATGTCGTCATTGAATTCAAACTGCTGTCTATTGCCATTGAATTTAAATTTGTACGATTAGAACAATCGTTTTGAGTTTTTTAACCACCATTTCAGTCTTCTGGTTGGCATCATTTCTGAGTTCTCGCTTCAGCGAACCTAGCTTATCTTCAAAGTAATCTCTAAAAAGATCTAAAGCAGCAAAAGCACTGGAATCAGCTAAAGATTTATCACTTGAATCTTGACTTGCTTATTCGGGGCAGGAATATTGGATTCGATACTGGTTTTACTGGTAGTGTCTTCACGGTCGGAATCTCCCATGTTTAGTATAAAAATTTTGAAGTAAATAAAAAAGCCTGTGTACACTTGAATCGCAATGGCTCGAATGACTAAATTCACGCACCCGTTTTAAAACTTTCAAGTCGAACAAACCCCAAATACCCGTGCAAGCTTTTAACCAATGAAAACCAATATCTATAAATATTTATACACGTGTTACTGTTTGTTTACAAACAATATTCGATTATGTATACCTTTGATAAATATATAAGTATTTGTCATTAGATTCATTAAAGTCTTGTTGAAATAATTGTAAATAAAAAAAAACATTATTTCAGTCTATTTGCAATAATTTTGTTTAATATATAGTAATTGTTCACCATTTTTTTCATATAGGAATAAAGTGCAATCTATTTTCGTATTTTACACTGCGTCTCAGTCTTTAAATGTAATTTACTGGAAAAGTACAGATGTGTTCCTAACATCAGCTTTTATATTTTTACTGTCGTTACATGGCCGAAAATGACATACATGATCTGCTCTCGAGTGGAGAATTAGCAGAACTGCTTGAAACTGATCAAATGGAAGTAAATTCGATTGACGATAAAAGTATTTTTTTATTTTTTTATTTTATGTACATCTACATTTAAATATATATCTGTAATATTGACCAAGTGAAAATATGATAATATTGGACCTAGTAAAATATTACGAAATAGCAAAGATAATAAATAAATAATCATTAAAAACACCCAAAAATTATTACTAAATAATAAATGGGTTATTGCAGTAAAATTGGGAAATATTGTTCGTCGCACGATGCTGTATTGAACTCGTATAAAGCTCGTATTTCCTAATATTCATGCAATAACATTAAAAAACTTACTCGTAATGTTTTTATTTAAATCTTTTTTATTTCAGTTCGTATTTAGTAGCAGTAACAGATGTTAATACGGGACAGTTACAGCAAATTTTCACAAAGAAACTAGTAGTAAGTGTAACCCAGACATTTTTTATTTTCACGCCAACTAACACACTACAGTATTGAAAGCGGGAGGTTTTGCATGCCATGTAATCTGGGTTAACTTGTCATTTCTTTTGAAATTCCTTCATCAAGTCAAGGCCATTGCTGTAGTTGCTTAATTTTGTTTGTTGGTTCTTGAGTTTGTCAGTATCGTGCTTTGATTTGTGGATTGATTTTAAGACAGTCTCGTTGGTGTGCGCTGTTTTTTAATCGTTATTCAACGTAAAATGTCTGTGTAGACCCGTCATTTATATAGGGAAGGGTTTTTTTATTGATTCACCGAGAGAGTGAGCTATAAACCGCTATATTTTCAAAGCCTTTACATGCCATCCTCTATTAGAGAAGGATTTATTGAATTTCGATCTTGATAGCTAATTACTGTAGATACCATCCATTGAAAATAGCACAACAAAAAAACCGACCGAACAACATTAGCCAAAAGCCAAGGGACAGTTACAAATCCGGATATAGACAAACACAAACAAAAACCAAAAACATAAAACACAGAGAGTAACTGGAACATAATAAAAACCATGTCCAGGGAAAAGTTAAATCCAGGAATAGGAAACACTACCCATGACTCAGCGAAACTGTCAGATAGTATTTGGCCACTGATTTCCCATAACGATCAATTAAGTCATGATGACGACCATAGAACTTCTGGAGAGATAACATCATCTTAGGTACAACAAACCCTTGTTTGAGTAGTTAAGCAGTCAAAAGCAGGGATCGGTCTAGAAAATCGGAATACCGATCGCAGGATCTAGAATAACGTATAAGTTGTGAATGTACACACCATACGCTGGAGCTGCTGGAATGTTGCTGTCGATGAACGGTAAGTTGACAATCGGAAAGATGAAGTCATCACGTTTGTAGTGGAGTCTAGTTTGTAGTTTTCCTGAGTCTATTTCTAGAAGTAGGTATAAGTACGAGGCTGACTTTGGTGTATTGGTGGTGTCTTTAATTTCACGTTGATAGGGTAAATTGAATGTAAATAGTCACCAAATTTAGCATTTTTGAGGGACAAAACATCATCTATATAGCTAATGACTTTATAGACCCGCCATTATTATAGAAAAAAGGCTTTATACATCTTCTTTTTTATATTGAAGCGTAGGACTTTATGTACCCGCCATTTTATCTTTATAGGCCCTCTATGTTTGCAGGCAAGAGCGTTCTCAAATTGTCAACCATATTCCGGTCATCATTTAAAGGAAGCGCTTTATGGACTCGCAATCTTCTTAGAAAGGGTTACATAGGGTTACACCGTCAATTATTTTGAGGTATGGGGGTGCCCAAAAAGCTGTAGTACGGATTGCAAGTACTAGTGATAGGATACAATATACACATTTTTTCGACTATAAATTAAGCTCATCACTGTAAGAATTAGATTTTAACATTTTATGCCTATTCTCAGCGGGGTCCGAACACAGTTGTGACACTGCGTCACTAATTCGACTGAAATATGTCATGCGTTAAAGACCACTCGACCAAATCCGAAATATGAAAAAAAATGCTTCAATTACCGAGGTGATTCTCAGAGATAGATATAAAACATATGTACTAGCGTTTGACGATGGTATTTTCGTAACCAATAGGTATTAATCTGACAGTAATGAAACTGTGTGTGTTTAAATCGTCATGTTTCTTGGAAGGACTTTATAGACCTGCATCTTTTGAGGGAAATGCTTTATAGACTACCAATTAGAGAAGACCATTGTACATCTTCCATCTTTCAATTAACGGGCATTATAAACCAACTATTTTTTAAAGAAAGGGCTTAATAGATTGTTATAATTTTAGCATGAGCTTTATAAAACCAGCATCGTTTTAGAGACCCATCCGTATAGCGAGTGGTTTATACCAACATAAAATTACAAGGAACTTACCGGTTTCTCTGCCGAAGGTTTATTGTTTTCACTTCTGCTTCATCCTCAATAAAAAGTGGACGCCATGAAATAGAAAAAATGCAGAAAATCACAATAAACCTAATTACACAAAAATAAAAAAATACATCAAAGTTCCAGGCAATAAATTTTGTTACACCTGACGCGCGTTTCGTCTATTCAAGACTCATCAGAGGCGCTCTACCAAACAAATAACAATGCTTATTTTGTATGGTGTATGCCTACCAGTTTAATCATAATTTTAAAGAAAGAATGTAGATAGAAAATATATAAAAATTTACAGAGATTAAAGTTTAATTTGCCAGTTACCTTTTAATTTCTATTTGCAATACAAATTGAGGTTCGTTCTAGATTATTTTATGATATTATTTAACAATCTCACAATGTTATCTTTTTCACTATGAAATCAAGTGTTATCCTAAATTACATGTAGAAGTTTTATTGCTCGAACGCAGAGCTGCTCTATGTGACGGATATGGGACGCATTCTCTTTGTGAAGAGGTGGAATGTCATGTCATAATACGGAAAGCCTGATGCAGACCACAGTTTTTAATGTGTTTGGCCACGCTTCTTGCACATTAAAGACCCCTTTTGTTCGTGTCGATAAGAGAAGGCTCGTTGTAGCCGCTACAAAAGGCTAAATTTTTCGCCCCTACCCCATACTTTTCCAGTGGCATTTCCCTTTGGTCCATCTATCCCGAGTTAATTTATTGTTTATTGTTTGTTAACTTGTTCTTGTCCTGAATATAGCTGCAATACTCCTCTCTGAACGTAAAGCAAACATTCAATCAAAAAAAATTATTTATAATTTATGTTAACTCATGTTAGAGTTTACCGGAAAGTGAATTAACACCTTCATGAGAAAGAATACTATATAAAATTGTTGAATTATATTATTGACTTAAACACAATAATTATGAAACTATATAAACATTTAGGTAACAGATGTTGAGAGACCAGTATGTTCAATACTTAGCACAACAGGTACTTGTGGACCTCCCTCCCTCAACACAGCAAATTGTTCTCTGTATTTCTGGACATCAGCAGCAGAAGTGACATTTTCAGGGACTCAAATTATCAGCATATCGTCCTCTGCGGGTTCAGCGGTAACTTTGTCGCATGAAAACGTGACAAGTCTGCTTAAAGGACCAATGTCGGTGAATATATCGTAAGTAACAATAGTTACTATAAGATTTTATTTACACTCAGACAGTTTACCCTGTAACAAGAGGCAAACAAATAACATATTTACACATCTAGATGACAAAATAGTTGAAAATGGTAGTGACAGTTCAAAGGGACATAATACATAAACATATCGAACGCACCTGACATAATTCATTTCAACACATTAAATAAATAAACTAGGTAAAGAAAATATGGTGATGTATATATAGAGTATATAATTGGGATTTAACATCAGAAAACATTTATAAAAGAGGATTCTTAGACATATTTCAGCGTTTCATTCATGAATAATGACAGGTTACCCAGTACTTAAACATTACAATTTTTAATAATGCTTGCAACTTTTCATATGTTGGGTACTTGACATAATATTCAGGAATATACAGTTTTCACAACTGCAATATATTTTCATTCTGACAAATAAACAAATTATGAAATTCATCTTCTATCTGACCATTCTCACACATGTTTTATACCCTACGTTCTCTTAAAATTTTAGTCCATCTCCCAACTTCAACTGGAAATCTTAAATTGAAGCATCTTAATTTTGTCACTAACCATATTTGTTCCTGTTTTAATTTTAATAAGTATTTTTCACAGCAAAAATCGATTTTAAACGACGAATAAAATTGACCTTTTGATGAAACCACCAACATAGTGTAAAGTATCTTAAACACTGTTATACATATAGGAAAGTGGTACAACATTACCTCAAATCGCCAGGCTGTGGATAGTCTCAAAAAATCCGTAGTCTACAGCGAAAATCGGTAGGATAGGCATGTATAAATTTTGCTTTGGTTTACAACTGCAAAAAATAACAAGGAAATATAAAAAAAGTGTCTGAGCGATTAATATGATTTTAAATTTTTTACACGGTGCCGTCGTTGTCATACCATACCAAGACGACACACAATTACCCAAGTGTGTGCCGTGTAACAGTCGGATACAATCAAGCATGTCTTGATGGACTGTGCTGACCTGGCCTCCATTCGGGAACATTTTTATAATGTGGATTTATATTTTAATTTGTTTACAACTTCGCTGGTGAAAATTGTTTACAGTTCTTAAAGGGAAATAATGTATATAATAAAATATAAATCTCTTAAATTATAACTATGCTGTTATTTTATATGTTATCATTTTAATCATTTTATTCTTTCTATGTGTTTATACCCTCGCACTCTGCATTTCAAAAGGGTTGTTTGTTTGTATTTGAAAGTTACCAATTTACAAAATTGTTCACGTACCGAATATGGCTGAAATATTGCTTGCTAGACGTTTAACATCAATCAATCCATCAATCCGCAGATCGGGATAAATGTGCAAGGTTTGTCTGACTATTGTCTTCCACAATTTCATTGCTACATCAATAATATTTAGGATGTTTGTACACATAACTTAGGCGCCTGGGCCAAAGGAACTTTTGCCTTTAACAATTAAACCTCAATTCTCAGCTACTGTGGCATACATTTTATGGTAGCCGAGTGGTTAAGGTAGTCATCTATTGATCACGTGGTGTGTGAACAATGAGGTTGCAGGTTCGAGTCTCATTACAGGCAGGGTGCACTCGACTCCAATTTTAATTGACAAGGATTGCCAGTTTTCCTACAGCAGGTCGAAGATTTTCTGCGAGTACTCCTGCTTTCTGCTCCTAATAAAATCTGAACGCCATGACATAGCTTAAAAATTGCTGAAAATGGCGTTAAAAACCATTCAAACAAACAAAACAACATACTCCTTATCGTGTTTGTTTGCTATGTTTTTCTTGTGTATTAACTTGTCTTAACTACTTTCTAATTTTCATCGTTACAGCGGAAATTGCTGTTATCCGTCCCTAGATGTGAGCATTATAGACATTGATGGGTTTATAGCGCAATGTAAACTTGACCTTTCAACTGGAGGTATGGTGGTTAGTGTCAAAGGTCTAACGACAGACCTACAGGTAAGAACATGTGATTAATTGAACGGTTATTTGTCCAGAGAGCATTCATCAATTGTGGGAAAAGGAATGGACATTTGGCCCTGACTGGAAAATGTTGGTGTCTATAGTGCTCCTATTCTTTTTATGTGGTCTTCATCCTGCAAACTGTGTGCATTCGCAACACGTTTCCATGGTTACTTATATAACAAAACTGTATGCCGTCATAATAGCATTTTCTATTATGTTGACTTGTAAGAAATAAAATAGAACAGTCTTTCATATAATTGATTCTTCACTTTCCCTCCAATAGCATAGCAAACAACAAAAGGAAATCCATTTTGAACAATTTTTGTTGTCTCGTATAAATTGGTAGAGAATAAAAATAGACTTTGAGTGTGATGTTACGATATTTAGAGTCCTAGTGACACGTTTTAGTTTTAGACTATGTGCAAGTAAAAATCTACGCCATCATTTTGTTTTGTGCATTTCAGTAGTAAACTAAATGTATGTTAACATTATGTTTGTGATGGAAGAGGGATTTAAAATTTTTACGATTTTTAAATTCTCGTATATTTCTAGGTTTAACAAAATCTTTGGCCTGAAGATGTTAAATGCTGAAACACTCAAAAAAGCATGCAAAACATAATACTGTTGTTGATTTTTACTTTCAAATGTGTTTTCCACCTGTCAAACTCTCCATTGTAAACCCCGATGTTTCCTTTTAATTTTACCTTTGTTTTCCGTCCTTGTTATATAAACTTGAGAAGTAATATAATCTGTTGTTTTCAGGACATTGTTATTCCAGTTGGACTTGTGGCAGGAGTGGTATCGGCGGCAGTAATTGTTATAGTGGCATTCATAGTCCTCAGATATTTTTGTTATCACAAATCAAAGAACTCCCAAGTTACGGATTCCACTGTCAATTTACATAGCGGTAACAGAACAAGAGCATGGACCGATATTGGTAATGCTGGCGGACAGTTCGACAAGGTGCAGAAGCCAAAATTCAGGGAGAAATCATTGTTCATCAGGAATGGAATTTCCATGCACAATGTTTAACTGATTAAAAGAAAATTAAGCTGATATACTCCGCGATATTATTTTACATCTGTTTATTCAATAATGCATTAGTCTGTCCTAAATCAAAAACATTTTAGTTGTCAAAAATGTTTTGGACTTCAATTCAATATAAAATTGTCAGCAATTTTGATAATGGTATACAAACGCCCACCCATTGCTGCAGATAAGATTTACAGCAATTTTTATTCGCTCGTCTATGATAGTATTTTGGTATACGTATACAAATGCCCATCCGTCTGTCCACCGTCAAAGCCCCAAAACCTTTATATGGAAAGTTGATAATCCTTGGAGATGGGGTCGACCACACCGTAGGTAGGCTAGTATATGCAACCTAATTTATATTGAATTGAAAATTTATTGTAAGAAATGTGGAAAAAAACTGATAACATAAGGCCATAGAGCACTTGATGCGATCTCAAGTCGACACTGGAAATTGTATCGTGTATGTTTGTTCTGTGTAGATCTAAAATATGTCATGTCACTATATTCATGTGGGACTACCACACAAAATGGTACACCTTAAGCGCATGTATATTGGTAACTAAAAGACAAGAAAAAATTGGAAAACTTAAAGATTTCTTACATCTTATATCTTGAAAATCGCATTAGACCGGGAATAACTATTTACAACTGATGGTTCATTTAACGAGAAATTCTTATAAAAATTGTAATTTCACTTTTTATTAGAATACTGGCGTTTGATTGGTCAATATACAGTGTATTTTTCACAATGGCCCTTATTTCTACCGCTTTGCATCGAATTTGAAATTAACACAGAATGCAAAAGACAATTTTGATATTTGTACAATGTTTCATGTTATTTGCTAAAAAAACAGCGGTCGTTACGGCGATTTGAATTTCCTTAAAATGTATAAACTCGCAGTGTGATTTGATATTCGGTATTATTAAGCATATATATTTGTTTGTTTAAATGTTGTATAACGCCACTGTCAGCTATTTTTCAGCTATATAATGACGTCCAGTTTTTATTGGGGGAGGAAGCCGGAGGACCCGGGGAGAACCCCGGACCTTCGGTAGTAATACTGGCAATCCTTGTAAATTAAGATTGGAGTCGAGTACACCCTGCCCGCAGTGAGACTCGAACCCGCAATCTCAGTGTTGACAGATCACGTGGATCAATAGTAGAAGAACTACCTTAACCACTCGGCCACTGAGGCCCCTAAACATGTATATTATGACTTAGATAGATATTTACCAAAACACAGGCTCTAAATAAAATTTCCAACCTCTTGACTGTAGGTATCCCACCCATGCATAATATATATGTTTAATGTATTGACCTAACTGTAAAAAAATTATAAAACAATATAAAAATATAAAAAACAATCCTGGCCCGTTGTGACTTCTTATAACATTAAAGATATGTTGACATACTACTTAAAGCTAATAAAAAGAACAAAGAATGGGTACTACTTTATTACCCTCCATTACCATGAAAACTGTAAAAGATCTTGGAAATTGACACTCTAAGAAAGCTCAACTAAACAAAATACCAACGTTAAAGGTAATATATCTAGATCATGGCGTCCAGGTTTTACTGAAGAGGAAGCCCGAGTACTCGGTAAAACAATGATGTTCGTTAAGAAATATTCTTATCGTTGGATTCAAACGCACCTTGACTGAAGTCGTACGCCAGTGTTGTCATGTTGATCAATAGCACATATCTGACTACCTAGACCTTTCGACCACCTACCCCTTTTTTCAGTAACCAGTGAAAGCATTCCCTGCTTTTTCCTCATTAGACACAAATTCCTAGTTTGTTGAGCACTTAGATTTGATCAATGTATGAGATAAGTAAATCAGTTAAAAACGATGAATAAAATTAAATTAACCATCGGTTAAAAAATGTAAAATATACCTACTTGACAAAAACCCGATGCTTTATTGCTTGAAATCCGTAAGTTTTAGTAAAACACAATATAACACATTCTCTAAAGCTCACCTAAATAGGATATTCAAGAAAAATTAAATATCGCACACATAAGGTATACTACAAAATTGGCTACTTTAATCTGTCTTTGTGTAAAAGGAGTAAGGATATACATAACAAGCGTAACATGTGTGTGTTTATTATAGCAAACCTAAACCAACTGAATCAACTCGTACAAAATCTTGTAAAAATGGGAAGTTGTCTATCTGCGAATTAAACAAGTGTAGACTGTGAGCACGCTAACAAAGGGATACCCCCTACTTCGCTTTCAAGTCCAATTATCTCCCCTTAATGATATCCAAGCTAAAAAATATCCCTTATGCACATCTACATACAATGTACTTCCTTTATGCTAAGTTTAATTTAATTTAGGACAGGGTGATTCCTATATACCCCTAAACAAGGTTTTTTTTTTTTTTTTTTTTTGGGGGGGGGGGTTATAAAAACTAGAAAAGTTGGCAAAATTTCTGTTTTATTTTTGTTTGTTTTTTTTTTTTTGTTGGAATAGTGTTTAACGCCACTTTCGGCAATTTTTCAGCTATATCATGGCGTCCTAGATTTTATTGGGAAGAAAACCCCCGACGTGCGGTAGGAAATCTGGCAATCCTTATCAATTAAGATAGGAGCCAGGACTCTGCAGTGAGAATCGAACCCACAATATCAGCGTTGACAGACCACGTAACCGATAGCAGACGAACCACCTTAACCACTCGTGCACTGAGGCACCCTCCAAATTTCTGAAACCTTTTTGAAAGAAAAGGTTTCAAGAACTCAACTAATACATTTATATCGGAAAAAAATATTACAGAAAAATTTTATTTGTATTAAAAGAAATATTAACAAAACGAACAAACAAAACACATTAAATCCAAATCTTTATTTTGTTTCCGAGATATTTTCCTTTTGTTTGTATCCGTTCCGTACTTTTGAGTGTATCTGTTCGGAAAGTACGGAACGAATACACACAAAAGTTCGGAACGGAAACACACAAAAGTCTCATGCCAGAAAAGCCCAATCAAAATACACACAGGGAGTCTGTGGAGGTACCATTATACGTGACATGCGCATGTGAACACTTTGTTAAAACGATGTGTCCTGGGTAAACATCTCTACGTCTTATACGTATTCATTTCATAATTAAATGTACTTGTAACGTATTGAATTTTCATGTAAAGACTCATCCTCCCAACGGTTCCGAGTCCGTGTTCAGAACCCCTGACTTAGGAGGATAGTAGAGACTTACAAAAACAATCTTTGATAATACTTTATATAAAAAAATAATGTGTTCAGCTCACTATGATCGACAGTTAGATAGTTTCACATGTTGGGTATTCCCCTGCTTCCTCACACCAATACCGTCCTGAATATAGCTGAAAAACTGCTCGCTGGACGTAAAGCAGACATCAAATCAATCAATCAATGATCAAACGTCCTGAATATCGCTGAAATACTGCTCGCTGGACGTAAAGCAAACACCCAATCAATCAATCAATCAACCTAATACCAATAAAATCTAATCAATTATTAGTCTGGGAATAGCCAGTCGTGTAAAATAACATTAACGAGATATTAATTTTCTAACAATTACCTTATATATTTATTATTGACTTATTATTTTTAATTTTCTAACAATTACCTTATATTTATTATTGACTTATTATTTTTAATTTTCTAACAATTACCTTATATTTATTATTGACTTATTATTTTTAATTTTCTAACAATTACCTTATATATTTATTATCGACATATTATTTTTAATTTTCTAACAATTACCTTATATTTATTATTGACTTATTATTTTTAATTTTCTAACAATTACCTTATATATTTATTATCGACTTATTATTTTTAATTTTCTAACAATTACCTTATATATTTATTATCGACTTATTATTTTTAATTTTCTAACAATTACCTTATATTTATTATTGACTTATTATTTTTAATTTTCTAACAATTACCTTATATATTTATTATCGACTTATTATTTTTAATTTTCTACCAATTAACTTATATTTATTATCGACTTATTATTTTTAATTTTCTACCAATTACCTTATATTTATTATCGACTTATTATTTTCGATGAATCATAGGTAGTGTTTCCTATTCCTGGATTTGACTTTTCCCTCTACATGACAATGAGTAACTCGACAGGTGTTTAATTGAAAGCAGGCACTGCGTACTCGTCCGGATCACCCCTGTATTATTATAAACAAAATTTACATAGAATTTAAATAGCCTTATATAAAACCGTAGTAAATGGCAACTTGCATGAACATATTCAAGACAGAATTCAATAGGAATATAAACATTCTATTTTTAAATAGAGACGTGATCAATATATGAAGGGAGATAACCGCAGTCCGATTTCACCGTGTTGTGCAATGTAGAATTTTACATTTATTGTTATATAATCAAGTGGTATATTTTAAAACCATTTTCTCTTGCGACAAAAAGTAAGTTAATTTAACTTTGTATTTTTATGTAGTACACAATGTCCTACAGCAGCTAAAATGGTGTAGGGAGTTGGGACCGGGGGAGGTCCCTAAAATATCGTAGAAAAAACTCAAATTTTATTACAATTAAATGAAGCGATTTTTCAAACGCGAAAGTGGGGATTATGTTGATTATTACAAAAAAACAATTAAATAAATAAATAAATAACAGAAGGGTATCACATCCCGAATATGTAACAATTCTTTAAAAACTCATGTTATTTTATCTTGTTGTGTGAATACTAAGAAGTGAAAAGGAAGACCTTTAAATTAATTAAATAAGTTTATAATTAGCATTTGTAATTAGTAAAATTTCTCAAAGTTATGGAAATGCCCTCCTCCCCTACTTAACTCTCCGTCACAACTAACGAACATGTACCCCTTCTCCCCCCGGGTCACAACTAGAATACATGTACCTCTTCTTCCCCCCTCCCGGGCACAACTAGAATACATGTACCTCTTCTTCCCCCCCCCCGGGCACAACTAGAATACATGTACCTCTTCTCCTCCCCCCGGGCACAACTTGAATACATGTACCCCTACTCACCTCGCTATATCAACTATGATATAAGAACCCAACTTACCTAGCTGTCACTAGAGTGCATAACCTCACATTTACCCCACAGTCAAACATAGATCTACCTCTACTTACCCCGCCGTTACAACAAGCGTACATGTGCCACTTCATACATGTACCTCCGTGTCAACTAGAGTACATGCATTACGGCGTATTTGCTAAACTTACCACGAGGTCACTACTAGAATACATGCACCGTGCTCACTATTTTTCATTTTTCGACATATTCGAAAGTAGCCTTTACCTTTGAAAAGAGCGCAACACATTCTAAAAAGGTGAAAAAGTGAAAAAAATTTATTATCACACCATATTATTGCAACACAACTAACCCATTAAAGGGGCATTACCTATTCTTCACGCTGTGATGGTTCAGTTCTGGGCACAATTAGGCATAGTAATTAAGAGAGTTAGCACTATTGTTCACCGACATTTGACTTCTAAGTTCAAAAGGTCAGAATTTACACGCCCTTTCAAAATTAAACAAAAACACCGCATTTTACAACGCATTAAATATGGAAAATATTTTTTTATTTAAAGGACTACATTTATGATCAACAAATAGAGAATATTTTCGACCATACGGGGTAAGCAGTCATTTGTCATACAAAAACATCAAACAAAACACGCTAAAACTTTTACTACAAAAAACCTCACTCTTAATTGAGAAAGAGGAATGATGCAAAAAACTGGACTGGATTCGATAATACATGAACACTGGATTGAGAAGTTGTATCGTTCATTCTCTGCCTAGTATTCTCTGCAGAAATATTTTCGAGCTAGATAAACTGTCCTAGAATCTATACCTTTCATAAGCAACGTTATTTTTTATGTTTACACTGGGTACTACGGGTTCCTCCCCCAATAAAAGGTAGACTCTATGGTATAGCTTAACATTTGCTTACGATTAAATTCTATGCCAAAACAAAAACCCCAACACAATCGTCTATTTAACTTCCGCAAGTTAAACCGCCACGAAAAATAAACTACCACAAGCTTTGTAAATTAGTCCTGTTATACACGTAGCGGGTATTTCCCAATGTGCCCATGTAAATTAGTCCTGTTATACACGTAGCGGGTATTTCCCAATGTGCCCATGTAAATTAGTCCTGTTATACAGGTAGCGGGTATTTCCCAATGTGCCCATGTAAATTAGTCCTGTTATACACGTAGCGGGTATTTCCCAATCTGCCCAGCATAAAAGATGGGTATTTCTAACTAGACCACATATTCATTTAAGTAAAGCCTTATATAAAATTAAATTTTGAAATATTATTGCCAAGATTTTTTCTAAACGAGGATTTTAATAAAGGATGGAGAGTCAGATTGTATTTGTGCACACATTCCGGCAGAGGGCGAGGCTCCTTATTGAACTACAGACCAAATCTGTATAACCAATGAGAATGCAGTATTTACCGATAAATTATTTCAAAGAATACTTTTATTTTCAGATTGAAAGGGTTTGTAGATGATCTTTGTATTTAAACTAAACTTATAGACTTGCGACGATATTATACGAGACTTGATCATGACTTGGCTACGCTGTTCAGAACATTCCAAGCCGTATCGTTACTTCTGTCCTACTCACTGTTGTGTTATATGTCCACTGTGTACATACTCCCATAACAGATGTCATATAATTGAACTGGACGAGGACTTGGATGGTCCATACTATGGCGGGATGTTTACCTCCGTTAATGAAACAATTGATGACAAATTGCAGAAATTGAGACAGCATATTGAAAATGTCAGATTGAACATTGAAAATAATCTTAAAGTTGATAGTTCCCGCGGTAATCAAAATGACGAACCAGTGAATACATTATTATCTAACATAAGAAATATGATGACAAACTTGGAACTAGCAATTATCAATCAAAATAGCAGAATCAATGCAATAAAACCCGCCAAGGTAAAACTAATATATATTGTGACATTTCGTAACCTGTTGACTACCTTGGAAAAGTATATGTCAACACAAACTACTACACTATCAACAGAAAGTGATTTTATCAAAAAAACAAACCATGCCATACAGCATTATTTACAAACCTTTCAGGAATTTAGGCCAAATAATTTTGCGATCGAAGTGTTGACATCTATTTCTTCTGGACAAATTGAATTAGTACTAATTAAGAAGCTGAGAGTTTCTTCGGAAGACACTTCGACTTCAATCAGCAGCTGCTTTTTCACGTCAAATAAAAAGATGGCGTTTCTAGACGTAAAGCACAAAAGCCTCATTATTCATGACCGGTATGGATCATTCGAACGATGTATAAAGTTGTACGGTCAACCATGGGACGCAACTGCCGCTGGACAGAATTCAGTAGTTATACGTTATCACGGATGGAACTGGTTTGAAGTACTAGATATATCTGGCGAGAATTCTGGGAATGTTGTTACGTCAAAAATTTTGCGTCGAGTGTCTTTTAAAAATGAGATCGTTTTTAGTTCCAATGACCCATTAGTACTAGATGTGTATCGTCCCAACGGGGCTATAGTCACGTCAGTTCCAGAAGATTTTGAAACGGTATTTGCAAACATCGCATGTGACAAAACTAAAATATACTATATTGGTAAAGATAGAAAAACTGTATTCTGGATTCAAAAAGATGGGAAACGGAGCCACGATTTCGTGTTCCACGGTGACAATGTTATTAAAAATTCCCTAGCGACAGCAGGAAACGGATACATCTTTGTTGCCATGGAAGGTGAAAACGGACTTCTTGCCTTAAATTGTGATTTGAAGTATAAACAACTCATTACTGTTAAGGACGCAGTGATGACGTCAAACATTTCAAGTATTAGTTTTGACCGCCAAAACAGCAGGTTATTGCTATGCAGTTGGCAAGGGGATGGTTTGTTATACGATGTTCGATTTCCTTTCGCTTATTAATAGAACATTTATCTCAATAAATTAAGGAATATGTCAAATTTCTAAACAGATAAGAACATTGAAATAGTCCTGATAATTAAGTTTTACCAATGATTGTTGACAATTTTAATGCTCAAGCAGCAAGAATGTCATGAGCTTTTAGAATTTTTACGATTTTAGATAGGTCCTTTTTCCAATCCAAGTTTTTTAGTACGACTTGCAATAACACCTAGTGAGCAAAGTTGCGCTCATCTCACTCGCAACTATTGTGTTGATAGCAAACCAGAATCGGCGAAACATATTGTATAGTTTTAATTCGACAGGTTTTGCTGTGGTTTTTGGTTTTGTTTTTTTTAAACGTTGCAATATTTCTAAATTGTGTTCTTCTCCTAAATGATTTTAACAGTAGAGATTAAAAACATATAAAAAAATGGTCGCCACGATACATATGTATATCTGAAAAATTTATGAAAATGGCATTAGACCCACAAACAAGCAAAATGCTTTACTGACACGAATTTATTCTGTAGTAAATCTAAAGCACAACATAACGTCATATTTATACATTAACATGAGATCTCCTGGCAGTTTTGTTAGTTATCTCGGACGCTTCAAAACAGTTGTTCTTGGTAAGTTTAGATCTAATCACTTCCGACGTATTTTCATGGAGCTCATAGCAAGTCCCTCGTAATATTTAAAAGAATACCAAAACATAAGCTTTCCGGAAGGGCTTGAGTCGGACAATCCTGGAGACCACATTCCATTTAAATTTACGTTTGTGCATTTTTTGAACCACCAGCCTGCATTGTGCTGATCAGCACATGGCTGGTTACCCCACGACTTCACAATACCTCTATCCCTAGTGTCAAATACAACGTTGTTACTGCTCATCATTCCATAGACACCATCATCGCCTGTAAATTTGAACAACTTATTATTATTATTGTTTATTATTATTATTTTACTTTTATTGTTGTTGTTGTTTTTGTTTTCGTTTATTACTATTATCGTTATTTTGTTGTGGCTGTCTTTCTGGTTCTTAGACCTGTTTTCATGTTCCTCGGAATAAAAGGAAATATAATATTTTTAATGTTTGCAAACTGGTTCTCGTCGAGAATATAGTTGAAATACAATCAATCAATCAAAAACGTCATCATAAAATCTAAAGGTGAGTTTAGTTTACAATAGATATTACATCAGCTACAAATATCGTACATTACCTATATTTACAACGCCGTCTGGTATTTCACAGTACTCTCCAATTGCCAGTTTGTAATTATTTGGTTCATTATCGATCTTAAATGAGTAATACAGAGCCTTTCGTCTAACACCTGTTTTGTCTGCAACGTCAATTCTGAGCAAATAACTATTGTCTCGTGTTAACAGATATATGTTCTCGTTTCCTGTACGAAGAGAAATCGTTACGATGTAGAGAAACACATTTAAAAAGAAATCTAAACCAAATATAGTTAATGTGTCAAAGGGAGATAAACCTGACAAACTATTACAAAGAGACAGCACAAACAATTATCAAGGAAAAATATAATATACAACGGCACAAACTATTGGCTTAGAGGTATCAATGTACTATTGCGTAACGGTATGGGCGCGGCCATTTTATGAGCACAAAGTAAAGCGTGAAAAAACTGTCAGGTTAAACGCGATTGGTCAATAATGATTGTTAAAGTAAATATATTTTGGAAAGAAATGCAATCTTTGGTATGAAAATACACAAAAAAGGAGTTTTATACACATTTAGGAGGAAGAAATCAAATTTCGAATACGTAGGGGCACATCGAGGAAATTTGAAAAAAATGAGACTCCCCCTTTTTGACCTTCATTTTTCAGCCAGAAAAGCAATGCGAACCTATATTTTTAATAACACCAAATAAACCCCCTATTCTTTAACATAAATAATTTCTCTTAATTTAACATTAAATTAACTTTGTCTTTCAACGAAATAATAATCGAAAAGGGGTACCCCATACGGAAAATAACATAGAAAGGCCATTGGTCCATTGTATTCTATACATGTTTCTTTTGGCATTTGAATTCGGCAAATTTTACTTTAAGCGCATAAATTCTGCATAAAATCATAGATTATTACAAAATTCATTGTTTATATTCACGTTTTAATTAGCTATAGTCTATTTCATGAAACATGCTGTTTTCAAAGCAACGTTAGGGGTGGGAATAATAAAACAATGACTGAAAGGCTCGTGGGCAATGTGTACACTACATTTGGAGTTTGTATGTTACAGGACGCACAAAACAGCAAATTTAGTCTAATTCAGTGATTCAAATTGAACTTTTGACAATTTTAAAAGAACTATGACCTTTACGTTTTTTCGGCCCTAATCTGTCTTTCTGGTTGTGTTATAATAATGGGCGATAATTTCACAAATGTTAAACGATTTCAAAACGCTGTTTAAAAATCAGAGAAGTAAGGTCCAGCATTCAACCATAATGTTGTACTATGAAATTTAGGTCAGTTTTGAACAAGTTATAGTCTGTTTCAAAAACCGTTAATTTTCGGAAGATCATTTAGACCGCATTTCGTTCGTTCAATTGTGGACCCTGAATGAAAATTTAAGATAGAACAATCGTCGAACATAGGCATCTACACATGCTATGTGAAAAACACCAACAGTAAAGATAAAAAAACATCAATTTTGAAGCGCAGCACAAACTGAGGAGAACAAAACTACTTGCAAAAACGCGCCTTTTTTTCTAGGGGTGGCCTTTAAAAAACGGCACTTAAAGCATAAAGGAACATCGATGTATATGCCCAACTACATACAAGTTTTTTAATTGAATCAACAGTACTAAAGGTATGCAATTTGCTTAATTCTGCATCTATTTAATATTTCTATAGGTATCAATGTACTATTGCGTAACGGTATGGGCGCGGCCATTTTATGAGCACAAAGTAAAGCGTGAAAAAACTGTCAGGTTAAACGCGATTGGTCAATAATGATTGTTAAAGTAAATATATTTTGGAAAGAAATGCAATCTTTGGTATGAAAATACACAAAAAAGGAGTTTTATACACATTTAGGAGGAAGAAATCAAATTTCGAATACGTAGGGGCACATCGAGGAAATTTGAAAAAAATGAGACTCCCCCTTTTTGACCTTCATTTTTCAGCCAGAAAAGCAATGCGAACCTATATTTTTAATAACACCAAATAAACCCCCTATTCTTTAACATAAATAATTTCTCTTAATTTAACATTAAATTAACTTTGTCTTTCAACGAAATAATAATCGAAAAGGGGTACCCCATACGGAAAATAACATAGAAAGGCCATTGGTCCATTGTATTCTAGAACCGTCACACAAAACATTACGTAGCGGGTCTGACTGATGCCCAACAGTCCACTATAACAACAAAGAGTGGAATGTATTAAAAACAAATCTACACCTTTCTATCAATTGGTACATTCAATGGATTCTAAATATAACTAGAAATCAGTGAGATGGTACCCCATCTTTTTGGGCCCCGCCGACCTTGAGGTCAACGTCAAAGATCATCAACCATGGTATGCGATACATCGCCTTAATATTACCTACCCACATACCAAAATCAAAAGCCTACTTAAGATAAAAAAGTTATAGCTCGGACACGATAAGCTTCGGACGGACTGATCACTATAGAGCGTCTGCCATAAAGTGGCTTGGCCCTAACTAAAATTGCAACTGGAAAACTAAAGAGTGTTTGGTGAGGACGAAAAATTTACCCACACTTTGCTAATGCACAAGGAATGTTGAGCTCTCCAGACACGACCGTATAAACTCCTAAACCCTTTATGACATCGTGAGATGATACTGACCTAGCCAGTAATCCCCGGATATATTCCCAAATCCATTTTTGTACTCATTCCACGTCCGATAAAAATCTACTGACCCATCACGTCTCTGCTGAATTGTCTGAAATGTATAAAGGTAGTGCTTTATCACTAATGATACAAGGAACAACGCCAAAAATAATGATACAAAATATGTGGAACTAGAAAACGCAGGCCAATTTAATTACAATAATGTCAAATAAACAACACTATATGCATGCTTATACACTTTTCTGGGATGTCGGATGCGGCCATTTGGACTTGTACAAGAATTTAAAAAAAAATCCAAAACTGTCTAACTATAAAATTATCAAGCACATCTTTCAAAAGTGTACTTTGCTGACCAACAAATACTTTCGTAGAATGTAAACAAAACAAATGTACAATGAACATATTAAAGTAATTGCAACAAGGGTAAAGTATATATGTTAAAAATGTAATAATGTCATTTTAAGAAGTTCTTAGTACAAAACAATTGAAACATTGGTGCTGAGATTCATTCCCTCAGCCGTGTTTTATGTCTATAAATTGGTGCTGAGATTCATTCCCTAAGCCGTGTTTCTATAAATTGGTGCTGAGATTCATTCCCTAAGCCGTGTTTTTATGTCTATAAATTGGTGCTGAGATTCATTCCATCAGCCGTGTTTTTATGTCTATACATAGGTGCTGAGATTCATTCCCTCAGCCGTGTTTTTATGTATTGGTGCCGAGATTCATTTCCTCAGCCGTGTTTTTATGTCTATACATAGGTGCTGAGATTCATTCCCTCAGCCGTGTTTTTATGTATTGGTGCTGAGATTCATTTCCTCAGCCGTGTTTTTTATGTCTTTACATTGTTGTTCATTCGAAGTTCTGTTTTACTAATTTATTTTTCTAAATGAATTTACAGTAAAAAAAAACTTTAGGCTACAAATCTGAAACATAAAATAGAACCATGAATAAAGATACGTTTTTGTTCTATTAAAATATTGCAAGACATATAAAAGCGGAAGATGCGCGAAATGTAAATAAAGCCGCATCTAGATCTCATACCTTCAGTCATTTAAACTATTGATTCATTAATTTCATAATTGTGTTCTAAAGAATCATTGAACTGTTTTCATTATGAATTTTGCAATAAAAGATTACTCTAAAAATAAATGCATTAGTATTTAAACTTTTGCCAATTTGAAGAGGTTTTTGAAGGACGTTGATGTTTCTTCCTAGCTGCGATAAGTTAAATAAAACTCAAACTCAAGACTTTAGGAAAGATCTGCGTCACGATGCTACATGTATTTCTAAATTAACGGAAGCCTTGGAGGGTACGGAAGCTTATTAGTGCCAAAAAATATTTATTTATTTTATTTTTTACACTTTAATATATAAAATTTTAAATTGTTCTGTATATTATAAAAATTAATCTGTAAATTTTACACTTTAATCTGTAAATTTTACACTTTGGGTTTTTATTTTTTCGAGAGAACTCATCTACATGTAATATACAGATGTGCATTTTTATTCCATACCGTGCAAGTTTATCATACCCGTCAATGTGCCAAACCGAATTAGGACCTTAAATGGAATATGTTCTTCTTCGGAGTCTTCTTTTTTTTCAGTATTCAGTACCTTCAGGATCAATAATTTGCAACAATATAGCGAACCGGCTTTTGGTCCATTACCAATCCCCTATCTAGACACTTCATGTGCATCCAACGATACCCATTCTTTTTCCAGTGATTTTCACATTATTGAAGTAAAAATAATGCAATATCTAAAATGTCACTTTTAAACTTACGACGATAAAGTACTAAATTTTTCGTTCATCTTTTAAGCGTATGAATACCTATGTAATTCATGTAATTCTTCTAAATATTTAACTATTTCACTGTATTTAAGGCCTAATTTGAAATATTCTTTAATCAAATTTTCCCGGTCCATTTCTTCACTGTCATACATTTGACTATCTTACTGTTTGAAGGATTAATTAGAAATATTCTATAATTAAAGTTTCCGGGTCTACTTATAACTAATGTTATGGAAAGAAATGGCTTTTTCAGAATCAGCAATATCTACATGTATAAAAGGTACACATAAAAGTAAGATTGTGTTAATTTTAAATGTACAGTGGTAGATTTTACAGAAAATGTATATTTTACAGAATATTGTGTCAATTTTACAGAATAAAGTATAAAATTTACAGAATAATGTGTAAATTTTACAGAATAAAGTGTAAATTTTACAGAATAAAGTATAAAATTTACAAAATAAAGTATAAATTTTACAGATTAAAGTGTAAAATTTACAGATTAAAGTGTAAAAAAAAATTAATATTTTTTGGCACTAATACGCGTCCGTATGAGAGTCATTTTGACTTTTAACTTACTAATTCTGACCTTTTTTGTTTTGAGTTTTGACTATTGACTTATTATACAAGCCGACTGGGGAAATTTTCATTGTTAGCTTTGACTTTTGTCTTTTGACTTTTGACTTCTGACTTTTTACGTAAGCCGTGAAGGGACATTTTGTCTTTCAAATTCTTACAATAGACTTTAAACTTTTCAACTTATGACTTTCAAGGCGGGAAACAATGTTCAAAGACAATCTCACCTTAATTAGATTTGCTAAAACCTATTAATTAAAAAAACGTGATTTCACTGACAAAAATATCTTCAGGAAAAGTGCAAATATCTGTATCAAAACCATATTAGCCAAAATTATTTATAAAAATACATGAATATAACGAAAACGAATGGATTTACTTCTTTATGTTATTGTATAACATCTAGGTGTATTAGCCAATCGTAATATGAGATTTTAATAGTCGCCATATTTCTAAACTACACCTCATTCTGACTTTTGCTTTTGTGTAACGTGCTCGGTGTTAAAAGTCAACAGATTGGATTTCTGGAGAACAGACAGTTGTTTATTTGCATGTTAATAAGTCGCATCAGACAGCGAGACATAGATATACAAATTATATAATGTAACAGTTTGGGTTTTGTGCAGCTGTACGGTGTACAATCTTCAATTTTTCCAGCCTTGAAAGTCATAAATTGAAAAGCAAAAAGTAAAATTGTAAGTAGATGATTGATTGATTGATTGGACGTCTGCTTTACGTCCAGCAAGCAATATTTCAGCTATATTCAGGACGTTTGATCATTGATTGATTGTTTGAATGTCTGCTTTACGTCCAGCGAGCAGTATTTCAGCTATATTCAGGACGTTTGATCACTGATTGATTGATTGGATGTCTGCTTTACGTCCAGAGAGCAGTATTTCAGCTATATTCAGGACGGGAACGTTAACAAACAATAAATCAACGAAAAATGGGAGTGGGATGGGTCACAGGGAATACAATTTTAAGTGCCACTGGAAAAGTATGGAGTTTTCGGTAGGGGCGGAAAATTTAGCCTTTTGTAGCGGCTACAATGAGCCTACTCTTTTTAGAAATCTACAAAAGTGGTCTTTATCGTGCAAGGAGCGTGGCATTCTCCAAACACGTTACCCACTACGGTTCATGGTCAGGCTTTCCGTATTATGACCTGACAACCCCCCCCCCAAAAAAAAACGAAGGGTCTCCCCTATCCGCCACCCGGGGACGCGCTGGGCTGCTGTGTGGGTCGAGCTCTGGGAACCCTACCAGTATGGTCCCACTTGTATGTAGTTGAAAGACAAAAATGTCCCTTTTACGGCTTACGTAAAAAGTCAGAAGTGAAAACAAAAGGTGAAATGAATAATTTGATAATTTTTCTTGAAAAGATAACAAGTAAACATTTTTCTTTTTAAATATGAATTATCGTGTGTTGTGAAAATTAAAAACAACGATTAAAAATAAATGTTTGATTTTATCGTGTAATTTAGAGTTGTAGGTGAATGAATGGCTTACAGTCCAACCCCCTTGGTCGGTATCCATATCACAGTACACTGATATACCATTCGGAATAACCTCAGGATAGATCATATAGACACCAGATGGTTTTCCGGCATTTTTGTGGTAAGAACAGTCCTCGTTATTTCTTACGAGACCTAAAATGTCAAAATACTACAGATCATACAAGTCAGATAGAAAATTAACGAATTTAGTAGTCGTGTTTGTTTCTTTTGAATGGCTTTTAGCGTCAGTTTCAACGAATGTTTAGCGTCCAGTTTTAATTCGTGGTGGATAAATGAGTTTTCTATGTAAAACCCCGGCATTCGGTTAAAACACAATTAAAATCCTTATCAATAAGGGTTCGCGAATCCATGCGCCTACTTGTAATCTCCGTGCTGACACTAGTAAATGATCAACTACCTTAATCACGTACACACTGAGGCCAAAACTAACGGAATAAATAACGCTATAACAATCCTTAATCACGTACACACCGAGGCCAAAACTAATGGAATAAATAACGCTATAACAATCCTTAATCACGTACACACCGAGGTCCAAAACTAACGGAATAAATAACGCTATAACAATCCTTAATCACGTACACACCGAGGCCAAAACTAACGGAATAAATAACGCTATAACAATCCTTAATCACGTACACACCGAGGCCAAAACTAACGGAATAAATAACGCTATAACAATCCTTAATCACGTACACACCGAGGCCAAAACTAACGGAATAAATAACGCTATAACAATCCTTTATGACGAACACACTGAGGCCAAATCTACAGAATAAATAACGCTATAACAATCCTTAATCACGTACACACCGAGGCCAAAACTAACGGAATAAACAACGCTATAACAATCCTTAATCACGTACACACCGAGGCCAAAACTACAGAATAAATAACGCTATAACAATCCTTAATCACGTACACACCGAGGCCAAAACTAACGGAATAAATAACGCTATAACAATCCTTAATCACGTACACACCGAGGCCAAAACTAACGGAATAAATAACGCTATAACAATCCTTAATCACGTACACACCGAGGCCAAAACTACATAATAAATACCGCTATAACAATCCTTAATCACGTACACACCGAGGCCAAAACTAACGAACAAATAACGCTATAACAATCCTTAATCACGCACACACTGAGGCCAAAACTAACGGAATAAATAACGCTATAACAATCCTTAATCACGTACACACCGAGGCCAAAACTAACGGAATAAATAACGCTATAACAATCCTTAATCACGTACACACCGAGGCCAAAACTACAGAATAAATACCGCTATAACAATCCTTAATCACGTACACATCGAGGCCAAAACTAACGGAATAAATAACGTTATAACAATCCTTAATCACGCACACACTGATGCCAAAACTAACGGAATAAATAACGCTATAACAATCCTTAATCACGCACACACTGAGGCCAAAACTAACGGAATAAATAACGCTATAACAATCCTTAATCACGTACACACCGAGGCCAAAACTAACGGAATAAATAACGCTATAACAATCCTTAATCACGTACACACCGAGGCCAAAACTAACGGAATAAATAACGCTATAACAATCCTTAATCACGTACACACCGAGGCCAAAACTAACGGAATAAATAACGCTATAACAATCCTTAATCACGTACACACCGAGGCCAAAACTACAGAATAAATACCGCTATAACAATCCTTAATCACGTACACACCGAGGCCAAAACTAACGGAATAAATAACGCTATAACAATCCTTAATCACGTACACACCGAGGCCAAAACTAACGGAATAAATAACGCTATAACAATCCTTAATCACGTACACACCGAGGCCAAAACTAACGGAATAAATAACGCTATAACAATCCTTAATCACGTACACACCGAGGCCAAAACTACAGAATAAATACCGCTATAGCAATCCTTAATCACGTACACACCGAGGCCAAAACTAACGGAATAAATAACGCTATAACAATCCTTAATCACGCACACACTGAGGCCAAAAACTAACGGAATAAATAACGCTATAACAATCCTTAATCATGTACACACCGAGGCCAAAACTAACGGAATAAATAACGCTATAACAATCCTTAATCACGTACACACCGAGGCCAAAACTACAGAATAAATACCGCTATAACAATCCTTAATCACGTACACACCGAGGCCAAAACTAACGGAATAAATAACGCTATAACAATCCTTAATCACGCACACACTGAGGCCAAAACTAACGGAATAAATAACGCTATAACAATCCTTAATCACGCACACACTGAGGCCAAAACTAACGGAATAAATAACGCTATAACAATCCTTAATCACCTACACACCGAGGCCAAAACTAACGGAATAAATAACGCTATAACAATCCTTAATCACGCACACACTGAGGCCAAAACTAACGGAATAAATAACGCTATAACAATCCTTAATCACGTACACACCGAGGCCAAAACTAACGGAATAAATAACGCTATAACAATCCTTAATCACGTACACACCGAGGCCAAAACTACAGAATAAATACCGCTATAACAATCCTTAATCACGTACACACCGAGGCCAAAACTAACGGAATAAATAACGCTATAACAATCCTTAATCACGTACACACCGAGGCCAAAACTAACGGAATAAATAACGCTATAACAATCCTTAATCACGTACACACCGAGGCCAAAACTACAGAATAAATAACGCTTTAACAATCCTTAATCACGTACACACCGATGCCAAAACTAATGGAATAAATAACGCTTTAACAATCCTTAATCACGTACACACCAAGGCCAAAACTACAGAATAAATAACGCTATAACAATCCTTAATCACGTACACACCGAGGCCAAAACTAATGGAATAAATAACGCTTTAACAATCCTTAATCACGTACACACATTCCAAAACTACAGAATAAATAACGCTTTAACAATCCTTAATCACGTACACACCGAGGCCAAAACTAACGGAATGAATAACGCTATAACAATCCCTAATCACGTACACACCGAGGCCAAAACTACAGAATAAATAACGCTATAACAATCCTTAATCACGTACACACCGAGGCCAAAACTAACGGAATAAATAACGCTATAACAATCCTTAATCACGTACACACCGAGGCCAAAACTACAGAATAAATAACGCTATAACAATCCCTAATCACGTACACACCGAGGCCAAAACTACAGAATAAATAACGCTATAACAATCCCTAATCACGTACACACCGAGGCCAAAACTAACGGAATAAATAACGCTATAACAATCCTTAATCACGTACACACCGAGGCCAAAACTAACGGAATAAATAACGCTATAACAATCCCTAATCACGTACACACCGAGGCCAAAACTACAGAATAAATAACGCTATAACAATCCCTAATCACGTACACACCGAGGCCAAAACTAACGGAATAAATAACGCTATAACAATCCTTAATCACGTACACACCGAGGCCAAAACTAATGGAATAAATAACGCTTTAACAATCCTTAATCACGTACACACCGAGGCCAAAACTAACGGAATGAATAACGCTATAACAATCCTTAATCACGTACACACCGAGGCCAAAACTAATGGAATAAATAACGCTATAATAATCCTTAATCACGTACACACCGAGGCCAAAACTAATGGAATAAATAACGCTTTAACAATGCACATTCGTAACATAGAAACAGGACGACAGGACCGAACTGAAAATTGCAGTGAGTGGCGCTAAACCCCAAACAAGCAAACAACAAACAATCTAATGCATAAATATATATTGCAGATTAGAAATGATATGACGGGTTACATAAACACTTGTAATGAATCAGTTACGAGTTTATAATGGCAGAATGTAGATGCCATCATATAGTTGAACAAGAATGTTTACTATATACGAATTTGGCTATCAGTAGATGATACACTTTAACACATTTTACACGTAATGTCAAAAAACATCGTAAAAAATGGAAATGTTTTCTGAAATGTACGAATATGTTATGTCTTCCAAACGTTAGGTGTTCCCAAAACGTATAGGGATGAAGTTATCACGGATATCACCCTTATAATTGTTTCTTACCAATATTTGTATGTTTGTTTGTTTTTCTTTCAGTTCTTTTTTTTTATTTTGTTTGGGCAAGTTTTTGTCAATCCATTGTAATTGACGTTTTTGTAACGTTTTATCCTTTTCATAAATCAGTCAATGATCAGTTAAATCAAATTGTGTTATGTTGCACAATTCCTCAATGGGGCCTGGGTGGCCTGGTGGTTAAGGTGGTTCGTCTACTACTGATCACGTGGTCCGTCAACACCGAGGTTGCGTGTTCGGTTCTCACTGCAGCAGGAACGGTGTAATCGACTTCAATCTTGATTGACAAGGATTGCCAGTTTTCCTACCACAAGTCGGGGGTTTTCTCCGGGTACTCCGGCTTCCTTCCCCAATAAAAACTGGACGCCACGATACAGCTGAAAAATTGCTGAAAGTGGTGTTAAACACCAAACAAAAAAAACCCAATTTCTCATTTAATATTTTATCAAATATCCAGTCAAACGACCAATCATTTACAGATTATACATTCACTATTTGTTCAATTTAATCAAAAGTATTTTGTTTGTTCTGTTTTAATAGTCTGCTTAATATTTAATGATTAAATAAGCGATGTAAAACCTAATTGGATTTATGTTAATTTTATTGTCACAGAAAGGACTCATCTACTATTGATCAGCTCCCTGTCAACATTAAGGTTGCGAGTTCAAACCTTATTACGTGTAGTTAGTGCTCGACTTCAACCGTAATTGACGTTTTCCTGTCGCAAGTTTGATTTTTTTCGGGTAAACCACCTCTCCTATCACCACCTAAAAAAATCTTGAAGCCATAAAATAGCTGAATCATTGCTGAAGTAGCATTAAAAACAAACATCCAATAGAAATCAAAGACATGTTGAAATCCCAATATAATTATTTTTTATATAGTAATATTTTTCCCCATTGTAATTCATATTGCAATAAAGTGCAGTATATTTTCATATTTTACACTGAATCTCGGTCTTTTATGTAATTTCCGGGTAAAGTACAGATGTGTTACGAACATCGGCTTTTATATTAAATGACATACATGATCTGCTCTCAAGGGGAAAATTAGCAGAACCGCTTGAACTGGACAAATGGAAGTGAATTCGATTGTAGATAAAAGTAAATTTCATAGACCAACAAAGGAAAAAGCAAGTGTAAACTGTACAAAATGGGATTTAAATACCGTGTATACACAAGTGGCTCGTCAGTTTCCCGTGCGGGATCCGGGTGGCTAAAAGAATAGACAGCAGTCGCGCTAGCTTGTCGTAAAAGGCGACTAAATAGCGCCCAGTACCCTGACCGGCGTGTCAGGTCGGTTTGCCTAAAGACCGACTGGGATGTGTGCCCCAGGTGGTAGAATGGGGTACCCCTGGCAAGCTGGGGTTGTCAGGCCATAATACGGAAAACCTGACCGCAAATCATATTAGTGCACCGTGTTGGGAAAAATGCCACGTTCCTCTAACGTTAAAGAACGCTGCTGTAGTATTCGCTATGAGTAGGGATTTCGATCCCGCTACAGGAGGCTAAATTGCCCGACCCTATCCATCCTCCCATTTGTCAGTGGCAATCTAAAATCCGTTACCCCTATTTTTCCTTGTGTCCCTTCCCATTTTCATTCATCATTTCATGTTCATTTTATCATCCATTTCATGTTCATCGCCTGAATATAGCTGAAATATTGCTGCTCGGGCGTTAAACACGATTAATCAATCAATCAATCAGTTTCAAAGCAGGAATTTATGTTAAATAAATATACTCGAATTTTGGCGAATATTGTCCCTCGCAAGATGCTATATTACACTCGCAAGCTCGTGCAATATAACACTTGCTTGGGAGAATATTTCCTAATATTCATGCAATAACCCTATAATATTACATATGGTGTGTTAAGTCCTAATTTTGATTGGTTCGTGTAGACAATGTCCCCCCAAAATATTCTGTGTATATATTCTATTTCTTAAGTATATTTAAGGCTTGTTACTATTTATAAAGCATATTTAAGGCTTGTTTCTAAAAATAGATCCGGATATGTTACTATTTATAAAGCATATTTAAGGCTGTTTCTAAAAATGGATCCGGATATACTCTTCCGACTCATTATTCTAAATTTAAATAAATAGAGAAAAATTCATCTCGGTCAATATTTTCCTCCACGGTCCATATAACTACGTATTGACCTCGTAAAAAGTCCTTATTTGATAATTATTACATATTTAACAGCGATATTGACTTTTTCCTCATGCAATACAGCTGCAAGTTGTACACGTAATTTTGTATCAGCCCTGATAACGTTACCAAAGACGATGACGATGCGTTTATATCGATGACGTTACAATTGACTAAGTTGGGCAAATACGTGTATCGGTTAGCACTCAGGTTTGATTTTGGAGTCTCAAGCTAGCGACGGTTAGCACACAGGTTTGATTTTGGAGTCTCAGGCTAGCGACGGTTAGCACTCGGGTTTGATTTTGGAGTCTCAGGCTAACGATGGTTAGCACTCGGGTTTGAAATGGGAGTCTCAGGCTAGCGATGGTTAGCACTCGGGTTTGATATGGGAGTCTTAGGCTAGCGATGGTTAGCACTCGGGTTTGATATGGGAGTCTCAGGCTAGCGATGGTTAGCACTCGGGTTTGATATGGGAGTCTCAGGCTAGCGATACTGAAAGTGCAATGCAATAATCTGTATCTATAACTTATGGTAAGTCGTAGTCAGGAAAAAAATGTCGCGAAATAGTCAGTTTTGTCTATTCCTATTTTTCGTTTAAGCTCGAATATTAAAAAGTTTGACATTTATAAGAGGTAATATTGAAAAGGTAATTTAAATGTGAAGTATACGTCACGTAGATACAATGTAGTAATAATAATTTAAGCCTAGAATAATCAACAACTATTGACTCATTAGAGCCTGGTTCGCTCACCTAAACCTGAAACCAACTAAATAACTATGCAATTCTTCAGTACTTTCCGATAAGGGCTTGTCTAACACTTCTACATCAACTTTACGTTTAGTTTTAAGGAATAACACTCCTATAAAGATTTGTCCAACATATATGCCGCAAAAATAATTTTGAAGAGTTTGGTGAGCTGAATATTTTTGTATTGTTTTGACTAGCTCTTCTGATTTTCAAGATATTAAAAAAGGCAAGAATCAACAAAGCTAGCAATAAAATTCGTTGTTTTGGAGAGGAAGATTTTCAAAGACAAGTTAATGAGCGGACGGACGACCATTACAAACTAACAAGGTTTTCTATAATATACACTCGAGTCCGGTAATTCCGCGCGTCCGGTAAATCCGCCCACATTCAGTAACGTTAATTTCCGTATGAACTGTAAACTTCGTCTGCAAAGTGTTGTCAACAGTCCGATAAAAGACTGAAAATCTTCGAATTTCATTGCAAGGTATTAAGTAAATATAAAATTATGATTATGCAACTAGTATTGAAGAAAAAATTACCCCCTGTTGAAAGAAATATTCCAAACGACAAATAAAACCCCGCAGGAAGCACATGTTTCGATGTTTTAGGATCATCTCATTAATATGCATGAGCGGATTTACCGGACAAGGTCACACACGATGTAAACGCAGGTAAGTCACATGTTTCCTTAATTTGCATGGTGTTTAGCAATTATTTCCGTTAGAAAAAGCTAACAGGCATACAGTTCAGTATCTATTTTAAATATTTATTTAAAAATATCGAAAAAATAATTTTTGTGTTACTGCAAATCGCAAACTTTATGCTTAGGTGGGCGGATTTACCGGACGGCATCGTACAGCACAACATGTTTTTAATATATAAAAATGACCTCTTTAGATAGAATTTTCCTTAATACAATTAAGTGTTTTAAACAAAAACAACAATGTTCCTACAACACTTACCAGTCAAATTCCTCCGTAAAAGGGATGACCCCGTTACAACTATAACATTAGTTGGACAGCAACCAGTCGTATATATGCGACAGGCAGCGTTGTAATAACTTGCAAAACAAGCGTCTCGTCGGCTGTGAAACATCTGGACACATATCAGCAGAGTTTTGGCGGGAATTGTTTCTATAGCGCTAACTGTTGCCGTTATCCCTTTATTCTCTGCTAGAGAAAATTTGCTGACCTGAACAGTTGGGGAAGCACTTAATGCTGTATACAGACAGATGCTGAATATCACAAATAATGCTAACTCCATGATAGTTCTTGTATAGTGTTTGAATGTCTGAGGTTAAAAAAACACTCGAACGACTTGAACAACCTGTGATAAATAATGATTAAATTAGTTCGTTCACACAAGAAATTTGTCTGTTTTGTTGAAGAAATATAGTAATTATCAGATTATCTTATAGCAGACGTTTGACAGGTTATTCTTCTTCCATTCCAGCTCCGTTATTATCTAACGATGCTTCTGTGTTCATATAATCAACAATTAACTTTCATATGAAGTGACATGTTGTCCAACACTAACTGTATCCTGTAACTGTATTTAATACAATTAACGAATCCATTCAATCTATCACAGATCAAACTCTATGTCTGTGTGACGTCTTCCATGACACTATTATTTTGTTATTATCTTCTGATCTTCAAATTTTCGTGTTATTATCATTCAAAGCTATAATGGTGTAATTTCCTTTTATCGTTTGGCACACCACGGTACGTAAAGTTAAAAACATGCAATTCTATTCAAGAGAAAGTTACATAATATGTTTTGTTATCACCAGTTTTAAGTTGGTAACAAGACGGAAAGCAAGTTAACGTTCAGGTTAGAGACAATCCGAATGAGATGAAACATCCACCAAATATTGAATATTAAGGCTATATTTACATTATAATGCCAATACAATTTAATTTTAAAATTAGACATTTTGTTATTATTACATAATTATTCCATATTTGTTAATTACAATCGGAATTATTATTTGTAATTCATCAAAGTGTCTCTGATGTAATAAAGTTTCACGCTCTTTTTTGCTATGCATTTAAATTTGTATTATACAGCATCTATGACAAAGCTTCTCCAAGTAACTCCCAATAATGCATTAGCACTAACGCTCTTTTTTATTGATCATTGTTCAAATTTGAATAAATTTGAATTATTATTAAAACAAATCGAAGAAATGGTTTTCTGCGCTACACGCGGCATTACAGAACCACACCTGAGCGCTTTTAAGAATTTCTGTCAATTTGGATTTTTTTATATATCTAAATTATGGAAGGTATGGAGATTTTAACCGCTTTACACTCTTTTCCTCCGCGACACAAACTGGACGCCACAATAATGTAGCGAAATTGCTGAATATATCGTAAAGCGCGATTATAACAAACATATACATACTGACAACTTCGAAATTACAAACATTTAGTTTTTGCAGTGCGATGATAATAACGTGCATGGTTTGATTTTTATTAAATTTATTCGAAATATAACTATAATGAATGTACATGTTTCTTAGTCGAATATTCCGATAAGTTGCAAAGAATCTTCACGAAGTTTTGTGTTATATATTGCAGTCACGTTTCCATCCATATTACAATGAAAACCTTTAAGTAATCTATACGAGCGGATTTTTTTAATGGCTAGAGGCGATCTTCATAAAAACAAACAAATATCTAAACAATTTAGGGTACTTTTTCAAAGACAACTATTAGTTCTGCAAAACAGCTGCATACATACAACTTATAACAAACAACCTAATGGGAATTCTAATGAAAAAGGTTCTGTGATATATTAACCCACGACTGGACATGAATGAATGACATACATGGGTTCCAGCTTACACGATTTAAAAAAGAATAGCTATCTGTCGAAAAATGATATAGTTGTATGAGAAAGGACAAAGGGAACATGGTACAAATATGCCTTAGGCCTAATCATGGAACTGGACCAAAGGTATGCAACCACCACAACACTAAAATCAAGGACATTGTGAAAATCGATATCTTTGTGCATACTACATAACACTTCTGATTTAGGCTCTGTCAGTAAAGGCAAAACTATGCGTTGACTAGAATTTGTACATTTTCCGGATTGTTTTTTTTTTAAATCAATGCGAGTAAGCGCAGCGCACGTAAATTTTATATCATTTATTGTTGACTTAATATGCCCACTTACTGATAAAACAAACCTACCTATGTTAATAATAATGAATGAACTATGAAAAGTCTGAGTGACGCTTAGCCGGATTTGGTAAAACGTTGTTATGATGTTAGTTATAAAAGCTCTAAAACATCTTCTTTATTTGGGTTGTGACTATTGTTTGGGTTTGAGTGCCACGTCTAGTGTAGTAAATTCTACTAACTTTGGTATTTTTGATGAAATTTTATTTGCAACAACTGGGTCCCTGCCACTGCCGGCGGACTGATAGTCCCCCTAGTGTATAACCATCCCAGTATATCATTGATTCCTTCAGCGATATAGTCATTGTCTTAATTTGCAGTCCTGAAATTTCGAAAATTATGTTAATTGTAATGTTTTTTCTAATTTCGAAGTGAAGATAACCATAGACTCATTTGTTACAACGGTTTGGGGAATTTGGTAATAAAAGGATTTTATATACTGTTTGGATTTGAGCGCCACTGATGAGTCTTGATTAGACGAAACGTCTTTTAACTTTGGTATCTTTGGTGACATTTTATTTACTCTGGTCCGATTTACGCTGACCGTTTTACTAGTCTGTGATCCTGATTAAATATTTTCAATACCGTAAGCGGACTTCCATTTCGAATATATAATCAGGTCAACAGCAATGAATACAGTTGTTCCGTCCGACCAAGGGCATTAAGTTGTCGGTGTAGGACGTAAAAAACTCACCAAGTCAAGTCATGAATACAGTTTAATTTTTAAACGGTTTGCAACATTTGAAATACCTTAAATTTACTTAAGAATAAACTGTGTCTGACCAAATTCCAATACAAAGCATTATGGCGTAACGTCCGGCGATCAGTTATCAACTTCAAATAATGAAAAGAATGGTTTTATAGATTACTGTCTAGTTTATGGAAATAACTTCGGGAAATGGCCAGTTTTACTCGACAGTCAGAAAAAAAGAAGCTACTAGTATTTGACATTACCAACGGAACAAAACACTCGAAAAGTTAGCAAAATATAGCGTTTTAATTAATCAATCAAACTGAATTGTAGACTTATGGCAACCTAGGGTTATATTTGAAAGTGAAGCTTGCGTTAATGCAAAATATTGCATCTGGGGACCAAGTTAACGGTTTTACCATACTCCGATTATCATAATAACGCTAGATATAGTGGGATCAGATATTTTAATTAAAACGCATTTACAGCGTACCGCGTTATAATTTAATTGTCATAAAAATCATCTTTATGGATATAAATTTACGTTTGAACATGACTTTGGATTAGTCGTGTATCTGTTTGCTGGTTAATGTAGAGACAAATGTAATCATTGATCAGGAAAAGTTGACTGTGGCAGATGTATTGGAAACCACTATTTTCATTATTTATTGTTTTTTAAAATGATTTATCCATAAAAATGATCGTTAATTAAAAGATAACCATCAATGGATCTAACAAGTTTTTTTCATCGCAGAACAATCAGTGTAATTTGTAAACACTTAATAGTTAATCGTCCCATTTAATCTGCAAGTTAATTTTCAATTCCATTTACTGTTGTGATGTTGGACCCATAAAATGTTAGTTTTAAATAAACGATAACACAAACATTAGAATTCAATTGTAACATTAGCACGACGATTATAATCAACAATTACTATTATATCTTTGATATAGGTTAAACAAACTAATTTCTTACAAAATATACTCAATCAAAAAAGAAACGCAACATCGTATAAATTTTCAAATTATTTTTTTGCGGACGAATAACCTATAAATATTCAAATATATACACAACATCATAATTACACCTTAATTACAGCTTTACAGGTGAAAGCATTTAAGTTCATCTGCCAGGAACACACAGCTGATACATATCCAAGGCAATCTAAACGCTGTTAGGTATAGAGACGAAATTATACGGCCGCATTTATTGCCCGTCATTGAAATTCAAAGAGAAATTTTTCAACACAATGCCCGAGCTTATAAAGCACGTGTAACAGTAGTTTTGTTTAGAGCAACAGAATGTCAATGTTATCCGTCGGCTGTCGTGATCTCCGAACCCTAACCCAATTGAACATCTGTGGGATGCACTGGATCGGCGCGTGCCACCGCTGCAAAATCTGCAACAATTAGAGCAGGCACATCAGTATGAGTGGCATAGGATATCGCGTTTTCGTACTCAACGTTTAATTGAATCCATGCCAAGAAGAGTAAGGGCTGTGTTACAAGCAAATGGCGGGCAAAACAGATACTGACATCTTTTTTCGTGATTTGTTGACAATTTGCGACAAAATGTTATATTCCATGTTAAAATAATTCATGAACAAGAAGTGTGCCTATTTTTACATTTCTGTATCAATTATTTATATGATAAATTGTTAAAATAATATTAGAAGTAAACTTCCCATTTTTTGTATGTTGCGTTTCTTGTTTGAGTGAGTATAGTTTTTAATGGAATATTGGTTTGTTAAAAAATATAATCGTGTAAAAAGAAGAAGTATAGTAGAAATTGTGTAAGGAAATGCATGTCTTCACGTTTTATATGAAAATTAGTACGTTGACTGGATGCTTGCTATAACTATATAAAGGACATGAACAAACAATAAATCAATGGAAACAAGGGGTGAGATGGGACAAAGTTTTGACTGCCACTTGAAAAGTATAGTACTGAAAAGAGTAGAATTTAATTTGTAGCGGCTACAAAGAGCTTACTCTTTTCCTAAATCTACACAAGGGGTTTTGTCTGCCAGGAGCGTGACTCTCCAAACACGTTACCCACTACGTTCCGCTACCAGGCTTTCCCTACATGGTATTATGACAGGTCAACCCCCCAACAAGAGGGTCTTCCCTTTCCGCCACCAGGGGACGCGCTGGGCTGCTCTGTGGGTCGAGCACTGGAATTCCTCTCAGTATTTTCCCAGCAAGATCATGGTAATAAACATCAAATCGTACAGAGTGGTTAATGAAAGCCACGGTAAAAATATAGGACGAAGAATTAAGCCAAGATCAAAAATAAAAATTAAATTAAAAAGTTGTCATTTTGGTTTATTTTGGACTGCTTTGTCATTTTTATAAATATATTTTAAAGTCAAAATTATCAAATGAATATTGAGTTTCAACAATGTATGATGTCAAATACAGGATAACTGCATGAATATCGCTAACATTTCTTCTTATACTGGAGAAATAGCTTCGCGTATTATTATTATTGCGTAATCACAAGTGACATTTTGAACAATTACAAGTGACGTTTTACACAATTACAACTGACGTTTTCAAACAATTCGCCTAAAATGTCCTTTAGAATTCATATGACAATTTTAAATATTTGTTTCAATTGGAGTAATGATATCATGATTTAAGAGCTAATTAAAAAATATGAAGACATTATGATTCAAGGGATATACATGAGTAAATGCTAACATTTTCATTTTCGTGCGACACTAAGATCACTCAGTAGAATGTGAGTTTGTATGAATACCAGTTTAATTATGATCTGGGGGCCTCGGTGGCCGAGTGTTTAAGGTAGTTCGTTTACTATTAATCACGTGTTCTGTCAACACTGAGATTTCGGGTTCGATTCTCACTGCAGGCAGGGTGTACTTGACTCCAATCTTAATTGACAAGGATTGCCAGTTTTCCTACCGCAGGTCGGGGGTTTTCTCCGGCTTCCTCACACAATAAAAAACTGGACGCCACGATATAGCTGAAAAATTGCTGAAAGTGGCGTTAAACACCATTGAAACAAACAAAAAACAATAATTATGATCTTATTTAGTTAGAACAGTAATGGGGATGGATTACTGGGATTTAACGCCATTTTCAGCTATTTTTCAGCTATATCGTCAGTCTCTATTTAAGAAATAGGTTATTGCGAGCGGGTTGTTTTCGAATTAGAACATGTTCAGACCTTATATTTGTCAATATTTTATACCGAGCTATAGCGAGATATAAAATGAAGAGAAATATAAGGTCTGACAATTGCAATAATCTATTTCGATTTTAATATGTCTAAATAATGCTTTAAAATTTCGAAGCGGCTCTAAGAGGACGCTTTCAATGGTAATTGTTTTTAAAACTAATAAGATATCTCCAGAATCAGCATGTTAAAGCAAATATTATTGACCTAAACATATATTTATTGAATATACGTACTTTTTAAGCAAACAAATATTTAGAAATCTTAACAAAATTTCATTGTTCCAGTTTGAAATTTTCAGTTGAATGTACATTTTTAAATTAAATTTGTACTTTTAAATTTAATTGTGAAGTGTTACCATCCTCTATGCTTTTTAGAATCCTAATGTGTTCTCAAAGCGTATGAAGGACATCATACTATAATGACAAACAAAATTATTTGTTTGTGGGAATGATGTTTAACGTTACTTTGTGCTATTTTTAGGTTGTATAATGGCGTCTAGTGTTATATTGCTGTGGGGAAGCTGGCGTATTCGGAATAAAACCGACCTTCAGTTGAAAACTGGCAAGCCTTGTTAATTAAGATTATAGTCGAGCAAACTCGACTGAAAGTCAGACTCTAACAAACAACATCAGTGTTGACATGTATGTAGATGACTACCTACCTAAATCATTGGGCCGCCGCTAGAAGTCTCGGTAAGAACAGTTATCGGATGAAAATAACGGATGAAAATGATATAAAATGTCAGCAAACCGACTCCATTCTGATATAGAATTGATTGCTAGATTGATTGATGGTTGTTCAAAGTCCAGAAAGCAGTATTTTAGTAATATTCAATACTGTGGATGGAGCGGAAGGGATGTATAAATAAGTTTGAAGGTTAGTACGGACGGGAAAATTGCATCTTTTCTAGCAAACAAAGACGCATACACTTTTAAAATGGGTCTTTTCCTTAACTAAGAATAGAACAATTGGTGCAAATTGGATGACTCAAAAATGGGAAAACCCAATACAAATGAACTATTACTGCCACAGGAAAAGCATAACATGTTGTGTTGGGATGGAGAAGTATGCTTTTGTACATCTTTAACGAGTCTTATTAACATTGACAAATGTGGTCATTACCAATCTAGAATCGCGGGTACTTTGAAAAACTCGGAACACATAATATCCCGCGCTCAGGTGTTCAATATGTCAAAACCTGACACTCGTCCATATTCTCTACCCGGCAACACGTTGAACAACACTGGGGACCTGAACCATTTTGCAATATTGTCGGTATCGTACTGTTGTGTTCGTGCTTAAAATAAATAAGCATTGTAATGTCTTATGACACGTGATAAGCATTTCTCATTATTGTAATTGCTCTTGATATAAATTGCTTTTGTTGGTTTAATTATAACCTTTGTGTTAGTGTAATGCATTTGTAATGATTATCTCTCGTATAATGTGTACTTTTATTAAATAAAACTGTAAATAATTGGGAGTCAAAATTTGAATTTTATATAAATATTGTTTTATAGAACAATTATGTCCTGATTAATTTTGTAGGCACACATTTCAGCCTAAATACAAACTTCATTTCATTATTTTTCAAACAATACTATTCCACATGCTAATGTCCTCTAGATAGAGTTAAAATACCATTAAGTGTCTGGGACTAAATTATTCAAATAATTTACATAAAAAAGAAATTTTCATTTAAGTAATTTTAGCAGAATTCTAGCAACTACACTTGAGGAAATCGTCAATCTAAAACTAATTGTCACATTAAATGAAACAATACAGACAAGTTTATATTTAAACAAACAAATAACTAAAAAATCAACAGCTATACAGAGTGAACAATACATACAGCAAAGGCATACACATATATGTATTACTTATTTATTAGTTTATTTTTTATTTAATACTACTAAACATTATACGTCACATGCATTAAATTCAAAACAACATTTAGAAAAAAGCGATAATAAAATCACGCTCTCCAAACAAAGATGTTTTGATTAAATGTAATATTGAATTTTGATTGTTTTACAATTAAAAACGTTTTAACAAAGACCTAGTAAAAACTTATTATTGTTGATGTGCTGCTTTAACAGGTAATAATATTTATATCAAAGAAAAGTATCAATAGAAATTTTGTCTGAAAAGTTTGAATGAGGGTTCCGATGTAATTTCATATGTACAGACGTTCTAAAAACATTAGAATGCGACAAATGTGTATCTTATAAAGATGCAATCATTTTTGCCACAGAAAGAAATTATTTCATATCAATGATGTAATAAGCCATTCCATTGGATAATTTGTGGCCTGTATTTTAAGGTACAGTTATTGTTTAAAAATAAAAGATTCATCTTGGGTGTAGCTAATTTCATACAGGCTGGAGTTAGATACAGACCAAGCTTTAACGGGGATACAACCTAATCAATATGATGATTTGAATTTCGATATGACACAAAACAAATGCATGTACATATTTTGTCTTGTAAAGTATTAAATTTGTTTGTTTTTTTCTAATGTGCTCATTCAAATAAAAGTAAAAGTAACTTGTGTGTATGACCGTATGAGAGTTTCGGACTTCTGGCTCAGGCTGTAACGGAGAAACGGTCTGTGTCGTGTCATTCACTAGTCCGTAATTCTGGATACGGCCGTACACACAAGTTACTATTACATAAAATCTTGTCTAAAGATGAACTTTTATAATGACTAGCAATTCAGTGTTATTTTTGCGATAAATTAAATGCTACTATGGAACAGTATAGAATGCTTTCTTAAAATATAAGATGATACATTTCTCTGTAAGATCTATTAGATAGACCCGTTTTCCAAGCAAAAATGTGTAAGTGCTAACCCATGTCCCATGTGTGTTACAATGTAAGTATCTTCCGCAACACGTATGTGTATTGGATTCAATCAATGCAGACTTAAACATAAACAGTTTAAAGAATAAAATCTATAACATCCAAGAATAACTACAGATAGACAACACTGACATGTTGTTTAGCGCAGAAATAAAAATAGAAAGCTATTTTGTAAACATTAAGTTGACTGACTTGGGGAGTTTTTTACGTCCTACGCCGACAATTTAATGCCCTTGGTCGGACGGTACATTAAGTTAGCGTTGATGATTAGACATTTTGGAGATCTGGTCGGAGAGTGAGAGGTCTGGTCGGAGAGTGAGAGGTACAACTGGAATATAAAGTCACACATAGTAACAAAGCGAGAGAAAAAAAATGATATAGAGTTTTAAGCTGTAGAATCAATAGGTATAGAAAAGTTTAGGAATAACAGAAAATTGCTCACATTAGGAGTATACGAACCACCATGTATGATTATTGTTTGTTGAATGATGTTTAACGCCACATTCAGCAATTTGTCAGCTATATCATGGCGTCCAGTTTTTAATTGGGCAGGAAGCCGAAGTACCCGGAGAGAACCCCGACCTTCGGTAGAAAAACTGGTTATCTTTGTCAAGTAAGATTGGAGTCGAACACCCTGCCCGCAGTGATACTCGAACCCACGACCTCAGTGTTGACTGACCACGTGATCAATAGTAGACGAACTACCTTAACCACTAGGACACCGAGGCCCCACCATCTATGATTAATACAATATGGTATCGTAAGACGTTTTATATGATAACCTGGTATCCTTATACGCCTGTATGGTAAACTGCCATCATAATACGTTTATATAGAAAACTGGTATCCTATGATTGATATGTTCTGTAAGAAATCCTCCATTTAAAAGCTATTCGGATTTTATTGTTCGGTGTTTTTGTTTAAAATCCAGCGATAAATATGTTCAGCTACATACAGAACTTATATAGTAAATGGAATTGCTTCAAGTTTAATATTATTCCTCTTCCAGGAAGTTAACAAGGTCTATCTCCTTTATGTGTTCTATGACTGTTTTTTTTCAAAATGTTCTTGTGATTGGTTAAAAACAGAGAACATCTTTCCCGAAGACCGACTTGAATTCGCAGATCCAGTGTTGGCAGGCAAGTTGTTAACTGCATTAACACATTATTTTCATAGGCCCTTACTGATGTTGATCTGATGAACAGTATGATAAATTTACTAATTTACTAATTTACTGGTTCTCTTAATTAATTGATCAATGTTCATCTTTGTCAAAATACACGAACCAACAACGATGTGCAATGCTGAACTATATTAAATATTATATATATCTTTATTCTTATAAAGCCAACACTTTTTGGTACAAAGAAGGTGTAACATAAATAACAAATAATATAGAGACTATTTACAATATATACAGAGCAAAAAACAAACACAGAGAAGCATGGGCGGAAGTGAGACAAGATCAGCCAGGAGTTCCAATGCTACTGTTGATATGTTTAATGAAGTTACACAGTTTATATAGTATTCTTTGCTTTCTGGTCGACATTAAGTAAGAAAACTTCAAAACATTTGGTCTAGTTTGAAAGTATTTTGAAAGGAATTGTTTACGTTTTTCAAGCAGAGATGAGCACTCAAGGACGTACTGGTATTCTGCAGTTACACAAAGGACAATACCTATTTACTCTGTCTATGTTCATCCATCTATACCAGTTTCTATTGGCAGATGATGATTTGCTGTTCTAAATCTGCAAAGTGTTGTAGCTGCAGAATGGGAAAATCGACTTAAATATTCCTCAAATTCAAAGTCCTTTTTAAATAATTTATAGTTAATAGCCTTTATTGATTCATTTAGACACGCATGCCATTTCTGAATAAAGTGATCAATGAGACGTTGCTTTACAATACTTTTAATCCATTCGTGATTGTAAACTGTTTCATTTCCCCATAAATAAAATAGACCGCACTCATTCAACGTTGATTTAATAAAATTAACCCAGTAAAATAATTTCCTTTCTTCATTTAGTTTTCTAGAAATTTGTATAAAATATATGCAAATTTCGCCTCTTTACCGATTAGTAAACGTACTCAAAATGAAATCATCCTAACTTTAATATCAATGTCAATTGAATGTCTTCCAAGTTCTCCATAGACCATATAGTTTGGGGCTGATGGTTTTAGATTTAATAGAAGTTTGCAGAATTTAAGATGTATCCTTTCAAGAATGTAAATTTTTCCAAATCCCCTAATTTCGCATCCGTACAAAAGAATAGGCTTGGCCAGTCTATAAAAAAAAATCGAGTTGTATTTTAAATGATAGTTTATAAGCTCTTCCGAATTTCAGGACTTCGTACATTGCTATCAACGTCATGTCTGCTTGACTTTTTTGTAAGATCAAAGTTACATGTTTTTGATAATGTTACTCTTAAATAATTAAATAATTAAACTGATTCACTATTTCAATTTCTTCGTTCTATTACTTATAAATGTAAAAGTTTGCTGTCTTAGGCACCAAATATCATTACTTTCGTTTTATCAACTTTAACCTTCATTTTCCAAGTATCGCAGTATTCACCAAAAACATTTAGTTGAATGTCAACTAAATGTTTTTGGTGAATACTGCGATACTGCGGCAGATCTTCTGGCGTGTCGTCTGCGTACAGAACTATAACAATTTTCAAAAAGATTTCTAACTCGTTTTCTAGTGTGTTTGATATACTGGTGAGGCATTCTATATTTTTCTTCAGCATGAAATCTTGTAGATCATTAAGGATAAGTGAGGAGAGAAAGGGGGATAAGTTTTCACCTTGTCTCACTCCCGTTTCAATATGCACCATTTGAAAAAAAATGCTTACATCAGAACTCTCTCAAAATTTTGCAACCTGTATTGCAATCTATTCAAATACCTGTAACACAATTTTGACAGAAAAAAATCAATTGCCGTGTTCGAATTTCACTTCATTTAAAAAATTATTTGAACTACATGTATATATGAACATAATGACCGTGTTTATATTTATTGACATCATTCGGTAGTGTTACACACTTGATTTCTATTATACTTCAACTGCAATGAATTTGTCTTTTCATTCCCCAAAATTTACCTAACCCTTGCTCTACATAACGTTAATAAAAGATGAGTGTTGTTCAGAACGAAATGATTTCTAGATGGGGAATATGGTATATGATATTGTTTTGGTGCAAAAGTACAAATTATTGTATGCATATAATGTTCAAGTAACTGTTTTCCTTCAGAAGTCATCGGCATCAAAATGCTTAATAATTATTTGCTATTGCTATGAGTGTTCTCATTAGGTGTAAGCTTACACATTATATGCATTATAAACGATTATCTTTTTCCTATCAGACATGTTTTCATTAATGACCAAGTTATCTCCACTTTAATGTCACAACAGGAAAGGACTAACTACCACTCGGCCACCGAGGACCGAGCTTACATTAAAAGTACTATACAATGTAATAATATATACAAAACAATCTATTAAAATATTGATGCTGCTATTAATCATCAACTAGAAGATGATATTAGTGAATGTTGAATGAGGATAATCAAGAGTAAGACATTAAGAAACGTGTAATCAGCAGATGGGAACTGTGATTATAGTTACCCTTGATAGTTTGTTGATATTGATCGTTTCATTATTATGAATATGTCTTGCTGTTACTAATGGCCCTGTAATATCTAAAAACAGAAAAAAGTTGTAGCACAACGGCTACTGACAGTGTACTAGTTACAAGTGTATTATATATTTCGATCGAAAAAACATTTAAACAAAATTTGATAAAACGACAAGGTTGCCATTGGTTGTGTGTGAATTACCTGTGTTTTAGTAGTTTGTTCATTTTAATGTTCATTCTCATCCCATATTTTCGAGTTTATCTTGGTTTTCATACATCCAATGCCGACGTGCTGTATTGCTAGTTGCAATTTTGTTAACGGAAATATGCAAATGAGTTATGTTATGTGACTTAACGGAAACTTCATGCATTTGTAAATACAAACGCTGGGATAGGAAAACGAACACATATAGTATCAATACCTGCTAATTGTATATGTTTTCCGGTTAGGAAATGAATTACACCAAAATTTGGTGGAACATTTTGAAGTCTTTTAACATAATATTTCAAAATCCACGTGACTCAATCCACGATAATTACTCCTACGATTGATTTTAGGTACAATAAAAGCAACCATCAGGTTTGGCAGCGCAAAAAGCTACACGTTTAGCGATGACAAAATTCGAGATGCTCCAGCGTATGGTGTGTACAGTTCACAACTTATACGTTACACGTAAGCTAGATCTTGCGATTTTCAAGACCAGTCGCCGTTTTTGAGGATTAAGCTACTCAAGCAAGTGTATTAATACCCCCCGCTCTTATTTGCAACTCCTCCTACACCACTGAATGGAATTTTATGAAACTTACACAGAATCTTTGTCACATAGTGCCATTGTGCAGGATATATTTATCATTTTGATCGGAATGATATTTGGGGTTTCCCATAGAAAAACATGGATTTTGTCATTGACCTAAGTGGGTCCTCATCTCTTATGTGTAACTCCTCCTACACCACTGAATGGAATTTGTTGAAACTTAAACAGAATCCTTGTCACATAGTGCCATTGTGCAGCAGATATTTATCATTTTGATCGGAATGATATTTGGGGTTTACCATAGAAAAACATGGACTGTCATTGACATAAGGGGGTACCCATCTCTTATGTGCAACTCCTCCTACACCACTGAATGGAATTTGATGAAACTTATACAGAATCCATGTCACATAGTGCCATTGTGCAGGAGATATTTAACATTGTGATCGGAATGATATTTGGGGTTTCCCATAGAAAAACATGGACTTTGTCATGGACATAAGGGGATACCCATCTCTTATTTGCAACTATTCCTACACCACTGAATGGAATTTGTTGAAACTTAAACAGAATCTTGGTCACATTATGCCATTGTGCAGCGAATATTAAGCATTTTGATCAGAATGTTATTGGAGGTTTCCCGTAGAAAAACATGGACTTTGTCATTGACATAGGAGATGCCATTCCTTGGGGGATGTGGGAGGGTTACATGTTTTATCTGCAACTCCGCCTTCACGTTTTCAAGTTAATAATTAAGAACACCTGACTTTTCAAAGTAATTGTGAGCGGGGTATCAATGATGAGCATTGCTCACAGGTTTTTGTACTCTAGTTTATACCTAGGTTGATGTTCCCGATGCAGAAGTTCTCTGGCAGTTACCTTGACTTAATTAATCGTTGTATGAATCCGTGGCCAAATTATGATTGTCGATTTTCTATTTCTGGACTTGACTTCTCCCCTAGACATGACAATTAGTCACTTGATTGTTCTATAAGCACTCATGTGTTATAAGTATTCTCTATACATTCATACTATAAATAAATATTCAAATAATAACATTTGCCGATAGCCCAGCAAACCTAGACCGATAGCCCAGCAAACCTAGTGGACACCGGAGTTTATTGGTATTATAACAATTAAATAAATATCGCATATATAGATCTAAAGCAAATATACACATTACATGAAACAAATTTATTTCTGACCATACAAAATAAAATAGCAAATTCAGCTTATGCTTTCGAAAATTGTCATTTATACAACAAATATTTTTTATCTCTATCATCGACGATCTCGCCGTCCAGGAAAAACCCAAACCTTGTTTAGGGTAAGGAAACCTGTGTCCGAAGCCAAAGCGACAAATCGCCTCAAGATTTATACTCGGACCTGTATACATCAATAGAACATATTTTTAATAAATCAAAATATTTAATTTATTTAATCTAACAAAAATTATTAAATTTTTATAATGAACTTTGTTTGCCCTTCGATGTTGGGCTAGAAAGTGAAATGTCGGGAAATATTTCCCGCGAAATACATGTAGTCACATGACCTGAATAAGTATTCACATGAGTACTGTTAATACAATAATTTCTTACTATACTATCGAACCGTAAGAAATTATAAGTATTCTCTATACATTCATACTATAAATAAATATTCAAATAATAACATTTGCCGATAGCCCAGCAAACCTAGAAATTATAAAGAAAGGAGTAGAGAGTTGATGAATGTCAAATAAATTTAAATACCAAGATTTTTGGAAACTGAAATTCTCTTTTCAATAGTATCATCTATATAACTGTCTTTTACAAAATTTGTTTTCCATCTACCATGTCTCATTATACATCTTTCATTTACATCTGCCTTGGCAGCGGCCGTAGCGCCACCTGATCTTAATGAATGTAAACCCAGATTTAGTTCAGGTGCAACTTGTTTTAACCTCTTAACAATATTTTCCCTAGCTGCTGTGTAACTTAGTGGCTTGTTTTTATAAATGAGTTTAGCTATGCCCTTAGACCTAAAAATTGGTTTGAAAATATATTCATCTGACTTTGGATCCAAATTGGATAAAGAAATATAGCGTAAAAACATGTTGACTGGACATGCAACAGTTTGACCCTTAGAAATATAAATTTCATTTCCTTTTCTATATTGATCAGTTTTGCTACTGTTTATATGTATAATTAAATAATCGTCAAACATCTTTACATCTTTACATTTAAGATTGCTTAATTCGTCAAACCTTAAAAAAGCTGAGTAAGCAATTAATATCCTAGTTAGATCTCTTATAACCAGTAAATCATCGTTATCTTTATACATAGAACATAACTCAATTAATATGTCGTTATTAACAGGGTCCTTTTTTACCGTTGGTTTACCGTTTAATCTTCTGACTGATTCAAGAAGTAGTTTTACAAAAGCGTTATTAGTAGGATCAATATAACCGTTCAGGTCATGTGCCCATTTAATAGAATATACGGCCGAATCTACTACATTAGGTGAACATTTCATGTCAATCAGCTTTGTAATATACAGTGAAACTTGTATTGGTTCTGCCGGTAATGCATTAAAATTATGTTCATTGGCGAATTGTTGCCATCTGTTGAAACTAGAAAAGTACTTTTTGCGTGTATTTTCACTCCTCGAGTCAACTAAATATGTAGACATCTTTTCTGCTAAATTTTTGACATCACTGTCCATGTTTGTACCGCTCTTCACAATAGCTGTTTCAACGTTCCGTCTCAGATTTAGTCCTGAAATGAGTATAATGTTTTAAATTAAAATCTGACTTTTAAAGCTACCATTTTAAATTTTAGTGGAATTTCACCGAAAACACCGTTTCTACCGGTGCCTTTGTTCAATATTCGTCTACCATTGAGATACTTCATATCAATTATATAATGGGGAAGCCCATAAGATTTGAAAATCATCGGCCAATATGGGGCAGATTTCCATTCTGGTATAATTAATGTGCAATTTGCTTTATCATGCTCGATCTTGTGCAATGTCATAGGTATCAATGACGGAGGAGGTACCAACCAATTGTTTTCTCCTTGCCAGTTTTGTTTGAATGCATCGATACCTTCTGTGCCTGGGTACCATGTTTTTGAATTAAATCTTTCGCACTGTTTGTTGTAATGTGTAGCGAACCTGTCTATAGTGAATGGCCCCCAAGAGCCGTTCAAATCATTGAAAATATCAATGTTAACATACCAATCATCATTATCAATGTTTCTACTTAATTCGTCTGCGTATTGATTACCGCTTCTTGGTAGCCAATTAACCTTCAAAATGGCGCTATTGTCTTTGCAAAAATTTCTAATATCTGTTGCGATTCCTTGCAATTTACTTTTCTTGCTACCGACTGAAAGAATGTGCTGTACATTTTTATTGTCTGAATTTACAAGTATTCTCTTGTCTGTAACCTCATTAGCACAAGTATGCAAAACCCTTTTTACACATTCTAGCTCTCGCCATGTGGAGCTTTCTACTCCCTCTTCTTGGGTCCAATTGCCCGACACTTCGAGGACAGAAAAAATATTTCCGTCAGGGCATAAATGCCCACCAAAGCCTACATCTGAGGCGTCACAAAAGATGTCAAAGTCTGACTTAAAATCGTCTATTTGGGAAATATCGTTCCCTTGATCATTCAGACGTCTCAAAGACTGATCCCAAAACAAAAGTTCTGTGTATGCTTGTGAAGAAATTTTTACTGGTGCGTTCCAACTAGCACGCGCCATGACACATTCGTATAAATATCTAGTATAAAATCTGACTGTGTTGCCAATTACTATCTGCATTGATATTAACTGGCCTACAACATTGCTAAAAATCTAGCACTGAACACCAATTTACCATTTGCAATTTCCTGACATAATTTCTTTATGCTACCTTCGGCTTTCTCTATTCTCGAATCTTTTACAAAGACTTTACCAGTTTCAGTGTTCCATGTATAACCTAACCAGTCTATTTTTTGAACTGGTGACCACTGACATTTTTCGTGTGCTATCAAAAACCCTAAGCTTTCTAGTAGTATTTTTACATCCAAACTGTTTTGACGACATGTTTGTAAATCTTTTGCACCTCCTAGACCGTCGTCTAAAAACATTATAATTTTAATTCCTTTGGATCTGACATGTTTCACAACCTCTCTCAAAATTTTGGTAAAGATGTACCCTGCTGTTGCTATACCAAATGGTAAAACATTAAAAACAAAATATTTTGTCTTGTTTTCAAAGTAATAAGAAAAACCTAAGAATGTTCTATGAATTTCAGCTATGTCAACATGGTGATAGGCTGATCTAATATCGTAACCGAATAAGAAATCCCCCTTTCGGAATAAATCTCGAGCTACTTTAGTATCTTCATACTTAAATCTAAACTGGAAAAGATGAGAATTAATATGCCTGCAATCGAGTACCAATCTTGGTTTGTTTTTATTATATGCTACTGTCAATGGGTTGACTACTTTGGGCTTCTGACTGACCTCTGAAATACAACCTTTCTCCAAAAGTTTACAAATTTCCGACCTAACAAAATCAGGATTGTCTCTTGAGGATTTATTGTTATTTAATATTACGGCATCTGGTTCCGTTTTGAACGGAATTTTGTATCCGTTAGATATTATATCTATTATATGTGTATTGCTTGTGATCGAAGACCATTCTTTTATTCTACTTTTTAATCTGCCTACAGGTGAGTCAATACCCGTAATTGTTTGCTCAACCTGAACGTTATTTTGATCAACTGAATTAGAAAAATCAATGCACGTGTTTTCTAGGTGCATTTGACTAGCACAATGCTTGTTAAATATAAAATCTGATATTCTATGCAAATTTTGTAAAGTATTACAAATACTTATCTTTTTGTTATCAGGACAGTTATCTGCCCAATGCCCTCTCTTGCCGCATTTAAAACAGCGACCTGGTTTCCATGATCCGTCTTCCTTTGTGTCCTCTTTCGCATATGGTATGCGCCTTCCGCTTTTCAACTTTTTGCTCTTCTCATATTTCTGTTTCCTTTCGGCTCTACTCTGTGCGCGTATCATCTTTTTCTCGTCCTCTGAATCTGACGCAATGGGATTGGAAACATACTCCTGTACAACTTTCCAACCTAACTCTGACGAATCGGCGAGTTTTATGAGCTTTTGTCTATCTCTAACAAGTTCAATACCTTCCACGATTTTAGCCTTCGCTTTCCTGACTGAATCCATGCTTATTTCAGGTCCGGCCAAATTTGCATCTGCTTCTTTGAGTTTTGCCATGATTTTTACTTCGTGTTTGTATTGGTTTTCGTTACCCTTCCTCTTAAATGTGTAGTTGTCACCTAGTGTCTTCTCAATTTGTGTCATTTGATTCGATGATATATCTTCTTGGCTTTGCTTAATATTGGCTTGAAAATCGTTTAATCTCGAATCTATGAGGGTCGTTATGTCTTTAAGTAAGCCTTGTTGTAATCCCGTGACAGCTTGATTAACTTCTGTCTGAATAATGTCCTTCAGCCCGGTGTCCATTTTGTTGTTTGCCCTTCGATGTTGGGCTAGAAAGTGAAATGTCGGGAAATATTTCCCGCGAAATACATGTAGTCACATGACCTGAATAAGTATTCACATGAGTACTGTTAATACAATAATTTCTTACTATACTATCGAACCGTAAGAAATTATAATTCCTTGTTTTTGAAAGGTCTGGTTTTCTCATTTATGTTTGGGCTTTTTTAAGGATTATCGGGAATAAAATAGCAACTGTCAAGAAAGTATTTATTATCATATAACGGAGAATAGTAGTGTAAATACCTAAACAAGCAAAAAAAAAAAAAAAACAAAAACAAAAAAAAAAACAAAAAAAAAACACAACACAAATCAGCAAATAACACGACAATTTAGGTATTCGGATTAATTTTACTTTTTCGACAAGATGTATTTAATTAATTGATTGTTTTTTATACATTCAAAATATATTTTTTACAATGTTATATGTAGTTACACATTTAGTATTTCCGATATTTGCCGAACATGACCGAGGTCATATATACGAAATGCGTTTTTTAGGGACATTGTTATTTCCGGATTATATGACTGTTAGTAAATGAGACAGTTTTCGAATAAACGGCAAAAAATGAAAAATTGTTTGTTTCATTAACAGCTTTTACTTACCAGTTGTTTTATGAACAAATATCATGGTTCTGTGGTTACCTATACAAACATTGGACTACGATAAAGTTAACTGAATGAAGAAATCGGACGCGATGTATTTACAAATAATTTTTCGAAAACCTAAATAAAAAAATTTTCAGACCAAAGTGAACTGCAATGATGCCCTTTTTAACCTTAGAGGTAACTAAAATAGCATATTCATGTATCAATTGTCCCCACTGTCACTTGGACAATAGGCGTCTTAATTATTTAACAAAACAAGCAAAACAAATATGTCACGTGTCATTCTCCCGTATTTTAATCTGATCTAACTTAGAAAATTAATGGAAAACATCTTAAGTGAATGCATGACCAATCTGTTGTCAAGACAACAGCATCATAATATTTTTAATGAAAACTGAAAGCTGTTGTAAAAATATAACCGTACAGCACTCGAGGACCGCTCAACCTTCAAAAGTTTGGTTTCTATAAGAGTTAGGTGGTCCGTGATATTATTGGTCCGAACGCTAAATCGATTTAAGAACCGTACCAAGACTTTTGGACCTTGATGGGGTCATGTTTTATACAGTAGTTAGTCGTCAGTTATTGCTCGAGTTTCAACACTTAGGTTGTGAGGTAGACTCTTGATAACGATTGAAGCTCGACTCAAACCTCTATTTGTACCGATTGCCTTTTTTCTGGTAAAAGTCGTGGGTTTTTACCTGTTACTCCATTTCGTCGAAAACTTAAGCATTTTGCATTAAAATGCCGACACCTCAGATATTTTGACCTATTTTCCAACATGTAAATGTACATACCATTGTAGTTTTTAACAATTTGTAACGATAAATAAAAATATTCCGCAACTGCTAAGACGTAGTGTAATAATTGACCCTGGTATTTTCGCAGTGAATGTCGATCTATTAAAAGGTTATTACAAAATAATTTCACACAAAAACATATTTTTCACACGTCTGTTACAACTTTCGTCGAAAATTCTTTGTGAATTGAGAGCTCCGCAATCTGACTCACTATCACCTGGAAAACTTGAATCATAATTATTTAACTGAACAGTTGTACCAAAAATGTTCACTAAAGTGTCACCTGTCATCCACCGTGTTCCTTTTAATCCGATCCATATTTTAGACTCGCCTAAAAATTAAAAACATCAATCGAGGTCATTACGTCAAAAAAATGCTCGTCCTGAATATAGTAAAATACTGTTCCGAAAACGTTTGATCGATCAATCTACGAACGGTGTTTATTTTAGCCACACATTTATTTGAGAAGCAAGCAATTTAGGATAGGATTGACCAATAGCCAGACAATTTTGATTATCAACAGGAAATAATTAAGAGTTCAGTAGGGACACAAATTTTCCTTTGCAGATTACTCATGTTTTGAATCTACAAAAGGCGATTTAATTGTGCAAAACAGAGTATTGTAAAAACCTGTAATTTAGTGTCCCCATTTTACAAACAACAGGGTGCCGTTTCATAAAGCGATCGTAAGCTTTACGTGCACGTTATCCCATTTAAATTGCATGGGTTAACGAGCACGTTAATTAGCGATCGCTTTATGAAACGGGACCCAGATATATATTACACACATATCCACTCAATGAACACGTATTCATCGCAAATAGCTAAAACAATATAAGGTTTAAAAATTATAATATTGGTTAATTGTTGTATATACTGAGCACAAAGTTACAGTGTTAAACAAAGATGATCTTACACAGTCGTAATGTCAATGTTGAAAAGGTAACAGCCTTACTATAATTTTAACGAAAATAGGCATACAATATCCGTACTTTGTATGAAAAAATATATAATTGTATGTGTACGAGTCTTAACAACAGGTAGAAATATGAGGCATTTGCCTACTATTTTCGCGGCGAGTTCAAATTCTAATGATATTCTGACGGCACAAACACATTTCGTATTCGACAAATGTTGTTAGCCAGAACATAATACTTAACATCGTAAAAAGTGAAAACACGGCTACCAGGATACTTCATTCAATACCTCCGAATAAAGCTAAAATGTATTCGGCTACCTTTATTGTACAGCAAATATAATGATTGCATGATAAATTATAATACCTGTAACCTCCATCTAAGTATTTAAGTATTTATATTAACTTACATCCAGCATAGCTGTTGATGAAATCCCATTTTTCCTTTGTTGTTATACTTATCAAATCACCACCGTCTAGTTGGCACACAGCTCTAGCACCTTTCCAGGTTACGCCATTAGTTGAATTGAGTAGCGTAAGGCAGGTGTTAGTTTCCTTGTCATAATCATATTCAGGGTCTTGACAATCTAAAAAAGACATGCATATACAGTTTATGTCAAGCCAGTCTGTTGATAAGGCAACAGTGTACAAATAAGTGTGATTTATTGATTCCATAACGTTCAAAAAGTGGGAATTTCAATATATTGAAATGTATAAGCAACGTCTATCCTTTATTAACAAAAATTTTTTTTCCAAAAAGATGTTAACGGTTTCTCTTGCCTTTTCCTCCAAGAAAACAGAATGCCATGATATAGTTTAAAAATGTATGATATTTGAGTTAAAAAGCATTAAATAAAAAAAAATAAATTTCAAGAGATATAACCACTACTTTGCAAAAATCGAAAAAAGTATGATATGGACTAATAAAGTTGCAGACACAAGAGTATTCTGTACAATTTTCTGAAAAAAGACCAAGTTACCACAATCTTTAATAATAGCACGTTCCATCCATTTCAATATTTGTGCAATATTTCTATGACATTTCAGGGACGAGGCTAACAGCCGTATGAGAATTGCTAACAACACATTATAAGAATTATTGCCTGTAACTTTGTTGTATTTTTGATATAACATATTATAAATCGGCGTGAAATTCATTTAATACGACCTACATAATGATATATGCTATAGAGGCCGTGAAGACCAACTTGTTTTCGCCAGATGTCGTCTTTGTCATACAATTACATCGTTACATTCAAGTCCATTGACCATTAATTGGATGAGTCTCCATGCAAATGATTCTTGTGATTACTTGTGTGCGTAAAACAGAAACATGTTGAAATTCTTAAACTAAATCTACAAATTACTTTGCTCCTATTTACGCGTTATGGCTATACACCCAATCGGAAGGATATACATGTCCACAAACAAGGGTCCCGCTGGATAGTTTAATAATTGGTTTATATTCAGCAAATAATTTGTTAGCTGCATTCAGGACGAAAACAATTTAGTATAATAGTAAATATTGGAAATTAAATGGATTATGGAGCATTTCGACTTTCATTTAAACATTTGGTGTTTCACATTTTCCTGAGTCTACTTTTTCAAACTGGTTCCTTATTGTGCAAGTAGCGTGGTCCTCTTCTGAAACCTTACAGAATAGAGTCTATGGCAAGGCATCCATATTGAAGCCTTCTAATACCCAACAAGAGGAATACTCCGATCCGCCGTCTGGGACGGGATTTGCAGTTATGTTGGTTTCGATCCGCCGTCTGGGGATGGGCTTTGCCGTTTTGTCGGTTTCACTATTTCAAACGGTTTTTACGGAAAAGATTATATTATAGACTTACCTCTATGCGTGTAACTGTATGTCTCTATTTCATCATTGGTAGAAATACTTAGATTGTTTATACCATCATAATGCAGCATGCAGTCATGATTGGTAGAATCCCATACAAACCGGTTGCACTGTCCAAAACACAGACTTGCACATTCTACTTTAGACTTGGTTGTCATGTTTAGATTAAAAGAAATGTTCATTGTACATGGTGGTTCCATTTTTCTGAATTGCTGTATAAGTTGTGCTAGTAAAACATTAAAATAAGCAACTACACACATTAACGACATGTTTGTGTTCATTGTAGTCGTTACTGTGTTAACGTTACATTGTAATGACTGAATTTATCTTTAATATATAACAACTCTATCTAACCCCGAGGTGGTTTGAATTATAAATGATTAATAAACATAGCAAGATTTGACATCACATATCTCTTAACAATATGTATGATTTCTAGGTTTTAGGCCTGAACGACCGCTTCAGTACACAAACTGCGGGGAGTAATTTAAACAAACAAAAACACACGTGCGGCGGGATTCTGCATTTTGTAATGGAGTAAAAATAATCTTAAATGTAGAAATATTTTTTAACGTTTTATTAGCAGAAGAAATCGTTTAGCTAACAGTTATTATACAATAACACATTTTGTCTCACAAATTCGATTAAAAAATTTCCAAGATTTTAAAAAAGTATGTAGTATAACGATCATTTATGTTACTGAAGTAAAAAAAACACACGTGCGCGATGTAACTCAGGATTCTGCATTTTTAAATGCAGTAAAAATAATCTAAAATGTAAAAATATTTTTTAACCTTTTATTAAGACAACAAATCGTTAAGATAACAATTATTATATAATAACACATTTTGTCTCACACATTCGATAAAAAATTTCCTAGATTTTAAAAAAGTATGTCGCATAACGATCATTTATGTTACTGAATTAACAGCGACCTTGAACTCGTCTGTACAATAAAGGTCATTCAAATCCCGGTGCCTCGGTGGTCGAGTGGTTAAGGTAGTTCGTCTACTATTGATCATATGGTCTGTCAACACTGAGATTGCGGGTTCGAGTCTCACTGCGGGCAGGGTGTACTCGACTCTAATCTTAATTGACAAGGATTGCCAGTTTTCCTGCCGCAGGTCAAGGGTTTTCTCCGGGTACTCCGGCTTATTCCCCCAATAAAATCTGGTCGCCATGAAATAGCTGAAAAATTGCTAAAATTGGCGTAAAACAACAAACAAACAAACAAACAATCATTCAAATCCCTGTAAGGGACATTATCGTACATACAAAGTTTGTCGCGCCAGAACATTCAAAACTAAGGTCCTAGAAGTTTTCGACTACAGGTTAAGTATTGGTCAATTTAAGAACAGGATAATTATTCGTGAATGTTAAAAATAGGATCAATCATGCCGAAACCAAAACGTATTAAATTTTAGGAAAAATTTGAAGCAAACATCTGACTTCGGATTATCCAGTTGAAAGTTGTTTGTTTACGTTGAAGCAACATGTTAATGGTTGAATCGGTTTATTCATTATGTTTTCGATTTAAATCCAGTTACAGTGAATATGAGAGTTGTAAGGTTTTTTTTTATTTTTGCGGCATTCCGACTGGATAACTTAACTAGTGCATGCGTTCTTCATAATTATTGACAGGTAAAATTTATTCACTTAGTTAAAGTATTTTTTTCACAATCGTTATACATGTACAACTTTACTGTATAATGTAATTTTAGTATATCGCTATCCTAATTTGTTTTCCCATATCAAAGATTGTACATGTTGCATGAGGCTTTGTAAAAAGCAATACTTTTTAGCACAAATAAGTTAGATTACAATACATATTTTTGTTTACTTATGACGGATGGCGCTGTACTGAACTTATTTAAGTTAAAATAACATCTTCTAAGTGTAAAGTTTGGTATATAATTTCAATGTAAGATTTTATTTTCGGTCTCATGCTAAGAGAATTTTAAACCTTTAAAAAACATAATTGTATTTGTTCACCGATTCAAACGAAGAATGTGAGAAGATTCTACAGGGAAAAAGAAGAATATTCAAAAGGGAAACGTGTTCCCAAGAAGATGTCATTTCCTGAATTTCTGGTAAATCGTACGCTGTTAATACTTATTTTTGATAACATTTTATATAAAGTACAAGTTTTTAATGTTTGTTGAAATTAAACTTTTTCGACACTTAATGACTGTTTATACATATATTTAGCACACTTACGACAAGATAATCCAAGTGTAAGTAAAATGCATTTAAAATTGGAATGATAATATATTTTTTATGTTTTTCGAAGCTTTAATTTCTATCTGTAGCAGCTGCATCAATTTAGATTATGAGAAATATTTATTAAAATGAAAATACAAGGGGGAATTTTGCCTTTGGGGAATCCGATCTTTTTCAGATAATAAGAGGTGAATGTTATCCTTCCTTAGACAATACTAATGTAACAAACATTGTACAGAACAAGCATGTTCTTAAATTATTTTAGAATTAATCTTGATAATATCTTGCATTTATACATACAACTGGCTGAAGGAAAAAAAATCACGCATTCTCAATTTGAGTGGAATATATTTTAAACTTTAATTGCTTTAGGGATATTTTAAACTAAATATTGGTACTTCCGCATTAAAGCATCAGTCTAGTACAATCTTGATAGCATAAGTGTTTAATATGGTGTAATCTGTTAATAAAAAAACCACTAGTGTTTAGTGTAATTACCTAAGTTTGTTTACAAATTAATTGAATGCATCGATATACATTGAATGAAGATGCAACTTTTATGATGGTATCCCAACTTATCATATTTAACTTATTTTAAAATAAAACTTTCCAAATATATTATTTTTTGTATTTATTTAATGTTTACAGTTTAGTCCGATTGAAAATAAAGTATATTATTTTTTATATTTATTCAATGTTTACTGTTTAGTCCGATTGAAAACAAGATTCATAACACATCTGTATTTGTTTCATTAAAATTCGGCCTAATTCTAAATAATTTGCTGGGTTTAATCAAAAGTAAATATATAAATAGTTCTTTCACTCCATGGAATGGACGTCACAATGTTTTCCTTAACGACGTCTCGAGCAAACATTGAAGTGTATCAAAGGACAATCAATCGCAAATGGTAAATTAAAAAAAGATAAGTCGTGGCAATAGGCATTTAGATCAAACTCGTGATTTGTTTTAATATCTGCTCTGATCAATTATATATATATATATATATAAATAATTGACACGCAAACCAATGACACACTATAATAAAATGATGTTGTGATTTCAGACATTAAAGGACAATGCTAACATAAAAAGAGCAATTCCCAGAATGGCAGTATATATTGGACCATAATAAACAATGCATAAGACTTCATATAGCATCACATTAAGCCATTTGTTATTGAACTTTTTACTGTCCACAAGAGTCTATTAAAATCTCAGTATTTATGGAGCATGTACCTAATAGGTAGATTGCTTTAACTGATTGAAATCTAACAATGCGTTAGAAGTAATAAATACATAAAGTATTGATTGACTGATTGAATGTTTGCTTTATGACCAAAACCATTATTTCAACTATAAATCAAAAAACAAAAAAGGAGTGAGATGAAAGATACAGAACAACCATTAAGGGATGAGAACACGGCAAAACAACTTTCAGTAGTTACCATTGAATGATCCATGAACCACTGTCATCTATCCAAAGCCAAACGCAACAGTAGGACAAGATTGGAGTGAAGGTAATAATGAAAACCAAGGAAACTGTTGAAAAATCCTATCCAAAAATCAAAGTCTAAGAAACTGGCAAACGCTAGAAACAACAACCTAAAATATAACAACAACAGTAATGGTTCTGACTGTACAATCATTTCAAAAGAAATGGTTAGTTTGAGCAGGTTTCATGGCATGGTAAGGACCGCGCTTTCATTACTGTAGTGTGTTTGTGGATGAAAATGGATGGGCATCATATACCGTAAGTCAGTAATAATCATTGCTTCACAAACACTGTGTACTGAATTAAAAAAAATAAAACATATCTGCAATTCTATTGTCAAACAAGATTTTTGTTTTTTTCAACTAGGAAATAGTAGTGTTAGTATAACACATTACATAACCCAGACGTTATTTTCCTATAACCTTGGTTTATCAGTTTATTCCGAAAACAATTGTGACGTTCACTAAAATCAGCATACTCGCTGCAAGCATTTGCAAACCTGAACCTGATCAGTTGAGGAAAATAGATCTATTTACACTTTGAAGCACGTTGTACTAAAAATACGACTCAATTTAGTGCTTTTTCTAATGTTGTCGTTTGTTTTCCCTTTATTCGCATTGGACAAGAAGAATATCTTCATGGCATCAATTTCACGGTTAAAATTTCATCGCAAAGTTCGGTCGTATCACATATTCATCCGCGTTTTTTTACAAACAAAATTGAAGACACGTCATCGTACGAAACGCTAGAACTGCTTGTCCCAGTCATTATTCCGGAATTTAGTTTCGTGTTATTTTAACCTTGTTCATGAAGACATGATGTAAAATCAAGAATTACATTACAATGATTCATTAAGGAAGAAAAATTTGATACAAATTTAACCGTTTGTTTAAAAATACAGATAGCGTAAATACTCTTTTCAAAGTTTGAAGATCTTTATCATGAAAGGTACATAACACCATGATGGTCTCTTACAAAAGAATATGGTCAAAGATACTTGAGTTCATTAGAAACAAAGAATGTCATTTTTAAACTTACTCCCCGAGTGTAAAATTTCATCCGTATTTCATTTTTTAGCCCGACGATTATTCAATAATATACCAAAAATATACATGCATATAATCTATGGTCACAATGTTAGTGCAGTTCTGAAAACAAGTTCTGCAACAATAAAATAAAGAGACAACATTATTGCATTAAAAGATTTGCTGACATGATGGTAGCTACTTTAGTTTACTGGAGTGGCACTGATGAAGCGGAGCCAGTAAATAAAGATATTTGAAACCATCAAGTCCTCAATTGATACTGGCAAATCCTCCAATTTATTATTTAGAAGATACAAAGTAACTGTATTGTATTTGAAGATATACTGCAATAAATTGTTGATCTAGTGGTCTCAAAGTCAGTTTACTGGCTACACTTAGGTGAAACCATTAACTGGATATATGTGACCATCAAATCACCAACAGATGTTGGCAAATCTTCAAATGGTTATGTTCATATTATAGTTTGAAGTAATGAAAAAGGCACCAGGGGCAATTTTATGCTAATAACAAAATTGATCTCAAAAGCCCATTAAAAGTATTAATCCATTGGCAAAACATTACATGCCTGTTTTAGAATGATTAAAAAATACAAAAAGAGATCTTAATTTTGAAGAGTTTTCTACACAAAAATTGGATCAGTATCAGGTTCAGAATGCTGATGGCCAGCTTTACTCAACAAAAGCACCTTTGTTGGTATAAGAACTTCAGTCGCCTTCAAGAGCTCCTCCATTCAAATAGGCTTTGTCACTAATAACACAAGGAATTTCATAAATCCAAACAGATGCTCTTAGCAATGATCAAAATGTTAAAACGGGAAGGTTTTGATGTCACAAAGCACCACCGTCTATATCAGAAGCAGATTTTGCGCTTGTCAGGAGTACTGTGGACAGAAAATCCAAAAGGAGTGTTGTGTAAAATCTGGTTTGTTATAATGTTTGGTTTTGGTGGTAAAGGTCGTGAAAATCAGATAGGCTTTAATGATACATTTGGTATTAAAACTGATGATTTTGGTTTTAAATTTATAAAAACGGTCACAAGAGAAATCACTAAAAACCACAAGGATGGATTGAATGATGATGATTTTAAGAAACCTATCGCATATATGCAAGAAACACATCTAGCTGTCCAGTCGCTTCATTTGAATTATACATGGCTAAACGCAATCCTGTTTCTAATCATTTTTACCAGCTACCACGTGCTAATGTTCTAGCTTCTGACATAATCTGGTACACAACCCGTCCCATTGGCGAAAGGATACCGAATAAGATGAAAAACATATCCACAGATGCCAATTTGTCTAGATTACATGTATACACAAATCATTGTGTGCGCGCGACAACAGTAAATGTTTTATCACATTCTGGTGAAAAAAATGAGAATAACTGGTCATAGGTGCTAGGCAAGTTTCAGCTCGTAAAACTCGGATTTTTTCGATAACCAGAAGCGAAAATATTCGGCTAATTTTCAAGGCGTAAACGTTGACGAGTCAAACACTACAAATTCCAGTTCTCCCATGCTTGTTTCTACGAAAACCTCACTACTGTGCCTCCAGTGCTTACAAAATCATTTCCCGCCATCCCGCTCGTTTTCCAAATAAATAACACGAAAATTATGCAACAAATCAAAAACTTGCATGTTCCTCCATTGTACAGCTAACAATTTGAAGTTCACGATTCTACCATCCATGTGTACGGTTACCATATGTCTTACATACCAAATCAGTAGAAATGACAAAACTTCTAGACGTAACATGTGAGCTCTCCATCCGACGGACTGTTTATTTGTAATTCCGGTTTGTTCGAGTTTGCCGGTTAAGAACTGTAAATTAAAAAAACCATGTTTAATATACTTTGAGAAATTAATATTTGTCTATAATAAATTTTCTTCAGTATTTTAAATGATATTTTATTCAAAATATTATAAGGTCGATGAGTCTTGAGTTTAAAGAAGGAACAACTTGTTGGTGTATTATTTTGTTGTTTCAAAAATTGATCAACTGATCGTTGAAATTCGAAAGAATTACAAATGTTAACATTGTAGTAAGTTAGACCCTACATAAGAATGGAGATAGCTCTATTGTATTTGAAGATTTGACGGAATCGATTAGGGATTTGGCGTTTTTTAATTGCCCACCTGTATTAGTTAAGGCTTTCCCAGTCCTTTAATCTCAGCCTGCGTTGGGTTGATAATATTATTTCATTAAACAATTCTTGATTTGGTAACTTCTACATCTCATTCATAATTGCCAATTTAGCATTTCTTCGATTGTTTAACCGTAATAGTTATCGGACATCAATAAAAACTGTTGTAATAAGATCATGTTAAAAATTAATAGATTTGTTACACAAATTAAAGATAGTCTTATTGTATAAGGTATATATAACAGAAATATTGTGTGTAAAACTGAAAGGTCCGCGTTCCATTATTTAACGAAGTTATATTAAGATTTTGCAAGTATTTGTGATACAAAAGTGATCAGAAAATATATCCAAGATGAATATTATTTGAATATAGTTGTATAGTTTAATTATTCTTATTTAACTTATTGACAGTTCACACTGGTAGGTGAAAGAGAAAGTTGTTTTACCCTGAACCTCTACCCTGATCATATAATACAAAAAACACAATATGCAATTTTGTAAGAAGTGAAAGTTTCGGAAGAGATTTCCGTTCAAAACTTTTTTTTATGCTAACTGTTGTAAAAATAGCAAGTCAGTAAAAATTGCAACAAGTATAAAAAACAATAAATGCACAAATCGTTGTGTCTATGCTTAGTCAATTTTTATTTAAGCCAAGACCTATTATTTATAGTGGTATGTTGTATTATGCAATCTTTTCTAGCCCGATTAAAGCAACCAGCTATGACATCAACATACCTTAAAACACAACGCATTTGTTGAAGAAACTGAATATTTCCGAATCACGAATAAAATTATTAAATAATAGATTTTTGTTCACTGTAATTTGATACACTGTAACCTAGTATACGAAGCCCTAAGCGAACGAAGTTTGGTCGTTTAAAGGTTAAGAGTCAGTGAACATTAGTGAGAGATTGTAATAATCATGGCGTTTAATTACAGTAGAAGGATATTTTGATACTTCCCCATTTGTAACTGTAACTAATATAAACACCACTAAACCAAACCCCAACAAACAACAAAAAACACCTTACAAATTAATATTACAGATCAGTTTTATTTCATTCAAGCAGGGACATCGGAGTATTCAACTGACATGTAAACTTTATGCAATTACAATGGCTTGGAAATTATGTAATATTTTGGTATTGCTTATAGAGAGCAAGTGCAAATAGTTATTAGCCTAAAGTTTAAGATACTAGTATGTATAGGTGATACACAACAAAGTGTAGAATTAATTTCATTTAACAGAGGACCACACATGAAGTTATTTATAAGTCTCTTGTATCTTTTACAATGGAATACATCACTTGAATCAAACCGATATACGAGCATGATTGAAATTCAACCAAAATTACATCTTTGAAATGAATCATTAAAAGATGATCTTTCGATACGTGATTGAAGCTATTAACAATAGTTGGTGGTACATCGGTTCTATACTAAATCAGATTGCAAGTATTTTACTTCATTAAATCAAATTCTTGCACTTTCCCTACTATCTCAGCTTTAAAGATCTCTCCTTTTACCACCTTGTTGAAATAAACATTTGAAATTGAGTAAAAAAATGAACATGAGAAGAAATTACATTGACATCAAAATTACGAACCTTGTTGTCCATTATTCATAAATATAAAAAAAATATGTGGTGTATTGGAAAATGTTTAATATTTTTCAAAATTTCTTAAAATTTTGCAGGTTGCACAGATATTATACAAAATAGAGATATAGGAAACTTGAGAAAACGAATACCACCTTGTAAATCAAGTCATTGTCATAAAAGTTATATAAATTTAATTAGTGTCAAAAATATCATCTAATATTGATAGCATGCACAACTTTAATTACTTTGTAGACAGAAATAAAACATGCAAGGTTTCGCCTATATTAAGTAATATTATAAAAAAAGAATAATGGCACAAAAACAAAATTACTTACTCTATTTGGTACTAGCAAATATAACCAAAGATGTTTTATTCACATTAAATACCAGAACAAGAATTTCTATTTCAAATTATACGAATTTGTATCAAAAACTAATTCAAGACAGCCGTAATCATTTTAAGTGTTGGCCAATATAAAGTAAAATTTTATAAAAACTTGTAAGCAGAATTTACTTATCTATATAGTACTAAAGTATAACTAAAGTTATTTTTATTTAAAAGGAAAATGTGAAATTTTAAAAATTTGAATCAGAAACTAGCTCTGGACAGCCGTGCAAAATGCAAGTTTCTAACTATTTAAGTCATATTTCATACAAAAAAGGGGACAAACATAAATCACTTCATTTATTTATTAGTTATAACATATGTTACTAAAATTAAGACCAGGAATTGCCTTTACCTCAATATCTATCTTACACAGTGCACTTTGAAATAATATCTAACGTTTATGATGATTTATGTGATCCAAACACTTTTTAAATTAGACATTTGAGATAAAATATTCAAAGAAAAGGTATCCTATGATGAAAATGAACAATTATAAATAGTTTCCCCTGAATAATTCAATTTATATTACATTGAGCAGGGGTGTTTTCCATTATCCGGTACGTACCAGTTGTACCTCCCAAAACTGAAATGGAACGCGACGTACCTATCGGAACGTCTGATTCGTCAATTTTTTTGTTCCAACTTTGTTCCAAGATGGCGGACACAGACACGGAAAATGTGATGTGGAATTGAATTTTAAGCTTTAGACGAAAATAAAAAAAAAGAACAACCTTTGACATTGTGAAAATCTATCAAAGGAGTGAAAGCGTGAAATTTTAAGACACGTATGGTTATATTTATGGTATATCAATGTATTTTTAAGCGCAGCCATTTTGAAACAAGTCGTCTGCCTTGGACGTTCCATTATCCCGAACCGATCCGGATAATGGAAAGCAAGCCAAAATTTTTAAATGCGAAAACAAATTGTAGTTATTCATATTAAGACGTCAACAAACAGTAAATATCCATGTCAACAAACAGTAAATATCCATGAGGTTGAGATGTTCAACGAAATCTTTTTATTAAACCTTGTATTATTAAAAAGCTAAATTTAACATTAGTAATTGTTGTTTACTAATAATGATTTATCTATTACAATATGTCGACAATAATTATTTAATGCTTTTCGAGTGCCACAGCGAACCGGAAGTTACTAAACTTGCATTTGTTTACTCCGTAAGCGTCTTGTTTTTTGGCACATGCGCGCTTGTATTTTTACGGAATTTGCATTTTTTGCGCTACAGCGTATAACATCAAGTAAATAATTATGATGATCATGTTTAATTTTAATTTATTTGTGTATTATATGATCTTTAAGATCAGCGCAGTAGACATTTTTAACTGTCGAATTCATATTAAATATAACTAAAAAAATCATAATAAACATATTGCCACATGTCTATAAACGCCTTGCCAAACGTACATGTACACAACATAATTGATTAAGATACAATTTTAAATGTACTGGTTTAAGTATACCTAACATTTTAGCAGAAAGTATAGATTTATAGCAATAACAAATATAATTTAAAAGACCAAATAAATCTGTAACCATTTAAATTTATCGTAAAAAACACTACACGTTCATATTTGATTGTTAATTTTGTTAATTGGTTTGTTTGCAAGTTGTCATGCAATGGTTGAGACTACTCTTTATAACGTAGTTTCGTATTTGATACAAATATACAGCGTTATATTTTGAGAACCCTAGAAGTTTATTCTTCTGATCAAATTATAAATTATGCAGAACACAAGAAATTGATAAAGACTAACAATCTTTAGGGTAAAAACTAGTTTCCCGAACATTTGGGGGCTGTCTTTAATTATAGGATTAAACACTTTTTTAAGGAAATTAGCAATGTGTAAACTCCTGCGGCTTACTCAGCAACTGAATAAAGTCCTTGAATATAATTGTTATAGTCATTGCGAATTTAAAGCTGCAAAACCAGTTACTGAAACCCATCTATATCTCAAAATGTACAAAAATCGAAGGCGTAGGAATATACAAAACAAAGTCAAAAAGGAATCTCGGTTCTGCATATATTAATAGGAAAAACAACAAAATGAAGCCCTATTTGTATGTATATTGTATTTTATTTAAATCGCAATCAATTTAATTAGAAATCACTAGAACATACAAACCATTGTTCCCTCTCTTTTACGATTTGCTAGGAGAGTCCTAGGATGAGGCAATTTTTGTTTACATTGGATACAGAAAGTAGTCTGCTCAGAAGAAATTACGATGTATAAATTATCTGAGATGACGTAATTTAAGAGTTTTTATCTAATGAAGGCATTTAACATTGATAAATTACAGCATTACATATTAGTTAAATACTAGACGTTTAGGCACTATTAAATTATTTAATAAATCACAATTGGCTGTAGACCTTTGACCTTGAACTTTGATCAAAAGGTCATGAATGACAAATTCATATCCGGGTTGTAATTTTTTATCTTTTGAGGTAGGAATTAGGTATTTGGAATGTGGGTCGATAATATCAAGGCGACGTGTCCCATACCATGGTTTATGTCCTTTGACCTTGACCTCAAGGTCGGCGGGCCCACAGAGATGGAAACCTTCTCACTGATATCTAGTATAATACTGTTTATGCGTAGGGTCCAATTTTCGAGGTTTTCGTTGGAAGGCTGATCCACGAATTTAAGAATCCAACGAAATCTTAACTCTTTTGTATTGTTATTATGGATGTGATCTACATTTTACAATATGGACCGATGTTCTATGTCATTGAAGTGTAGTATCAATAGGTTTCAAGCTATGGGAACAGCCAATCTTTGAATAATCTAACAGATAAATACCTTGGATATCAAAGTCAATCATTAAAAATATCTCAGATAAGTTTATGTCATGTTTATTTGGTGAAATTCAAATGATTTCATAAATTTAAGCGCACTTCAATGATACTTCCGGTTTATTAAAATGCTTTTGTAAAGTGTTCATTTTATGTGTACAGAAGTGTTATAATGTATCTTTTACGTTCAAATGTTCTTTTGTGATAACAAAAAATAAAATAAATTTTATACTTGTAAAAAATTTATCAATCTATTTTTTCTATCAAAGTTATAACCATGTCCTGTCAAAACCGACTGAAGCCATAAAAACTTCACTACTGTTATATAAACACCGGCAGGGTAGTTTTAAACAAAAGTAATCCCTTTGATCACCATAAATCAATTAAAAGTCTACCCAGGTGTTATTCAAATAAGGATTGATAAATATTGAAATAAAAAAAAAGTTTATTTTCGTTGAATAGTTTTAAAGCTTACAGATGAAAAGATAATTAAAACCGGACCTACCTTTACAGCTTAATGAAGTAAAATAATCACAGCTCGTTAACACATTAATTAATGATAATTACATAATTATAAAGGAATTTTCTGGCATTATGGGTATTTAAGTAAACGACAAACATGTCTTGATCATCTTCATTAGGTTGTGAAAATCGATATCTTCATTAATAGAACACTTTTATGTGCCGACTCTAAAGGAGTAGAGCCAAATACCATAAAAAAATTTTCTTCAAAATTACAAATTCAAGAATTTAAGAATCCATGATCTTGCAATTTGGGGTAAAACCACGAAAATTGTTTCCCACGAATTTAAGTACTTCACAGTAAGTACTTATAGAAATTTATTTCCAGTCGTTTCCAACAACCTATGTAAGAACATAAAAACCATTTTCTATAAATGCACGTTATGTTTTTGCGAAAAAACCCAATAGAATATACACCTTTGCTATAAAAAAAACCACCAAACAATTGGTAGATGTGTCACACAGGGAATTATCAATAAGAATACGTTAGCCATGCATGCTGTGTATTTAATAACAAGTATTATTATATAACTTAAGCACTCGTTTTAAAAACGTACTTGTGGGAATAATAAGTAGCAATTAATATTCTCATGTCATGCGAATTGTTGGATTATCAATCGTGTCATAATAATTATGTAGTCAAAACATGGTATGTTTGCTACAATGACACAGAACGATCGCATTATTCACCATATATCTGCAGAAATACAAGTGGAGAAGTTATTATTAAATATGGATGATGTATGTTTTCATATAAGAACTCACAAGTAGATATAAAGAACACTCTCCTGCAGTATTGATATGATATTCCACAGCTTTACAAGGCTAAAAAGTCTGAAAAAATATCATTGGTTGAAGGCTTTTTTGAAAATATTTTCCTCTTAATAGTTACGTAATCTACCATTTAAAGCAACAATTAAGATAAATCTCTTATCTTTAATTGTGTTCAGTCAACAAAAATGATAAGCAGTTATATGAGTTACATGTAATACATTTCTGTCAGTATTATTTATCTTTTACATGTACGAGTATAAGGCCATCAAAGATACTAACACAGTGAGGATAAGGCAATATACATAACTGATTTTGACTATCACATAATTGTGAGAATCTATAAAAAATTGTCAATTTTTGTTATCATAGGAAGCCTTTTCTATAATAAAGTGTCATCACAACTACCAAGGTTAATATAATTTCCTACTCCAGACGTGCCTCTTATCTCATCAAAATAATTAGCGGCGCTAAAACCAAATGGATATGGCTATGGATATCTATACCTTGAAAAAAGAAACCCTTTGAATTAAAATAAATTTTTAAATTTCAGGGTTGTAAATTTAGACAATGACTACATCATTGAAAGATTCAGTTATATTCCTGTCAGCGCCGAAGTGTGACTTCCAGACAAATTGTGTATTACCTAGTTATATTGCCTAAAAAAATATATAAAATTATGTGTTTTGTTTTGATTTTTTTTTAAATTTTTACTTCCCTCCCCAATTTTTGTAATTTTTATATGTTAATTTCTAAATCATATTTAAATATATAAATATAAATATCAAATATAGTCACTATATAAATAATCAAACAGTATGCAAATTTTTCTTTTGTTGTAGAGTGAAATACGACTGGACTTTAAAGTTCAATCGGTGTAGATTAACCAATTATAAATCTAAACGTTTAATTTTCTTCTTTTTAAAGAAAATTCCACAACTGATAGTTGCAGTTGAAGTCCATAATTATATTCACTACAATACAATTTAAATTCATAATAAAAAAAGCGCAAAAACAGTATAACGTCAAGTTTGTTTCAATATAAAGTAATTTTGGCAAGACATTTATTTGAAAACTTATGGGATATATCTCAGACTTTACTTTTCCGTTAATATTATATAATGTTTTCTTCTGTCTTTAGTGAAAATTTTGGATTTTTTTATTTACCATTTATACACTATCAAATGTTGGAATTTTGTTTGGTTTTTTTTTCGATTACTCCGGGACTCTTCCCAATTATCGCCGACACATTGCTTATTACACTCTAAACATCATTGAAACAAGCAAATCTTTGTATTCACCATACAACATATACATTGTATATCTATAATCACGTCTACAAGTGCAGCTGAATGTCAATATGGTTGGAGAGAATTGGGAGGCCACTGTTATTACTTTTCGACTGATCAGAGGAGTTCGCAAAATGCGCAGGTTCGACAAATTTATACAATTAATGTCTCTCTAATGGTTGTGTAAGCGACGCGGAATACGCTTGCTTATTCTTCTAAAGCACCATGTTTTATTAGTCCTTAAAAAAGCATGGTATAAGACTAAACAAGAACAACCGAACGTAAAAAGGACGATTCCATAATGAGATGAAACAAAAAACCAAAGAACACAAAAAGAAATGTACTTTACACGAATACAAATTATTGGTGTTATATAATTTTTCTTCATTTCTTTGTGTGTTGTGTGTTTCTCTCTGGCCTTTACAATGTAATCGAAACATGCAATACACCACTGGTTATCAAATGACTGTAAATAAGTTACAGTCGTTTTCCGTCTATCACAGACTGAGATTGCCTGCAAATTACTGCAAACGTTGTATCGGAAAATAAGTTTTACTGTGACAATCATTTTATGTCTGTGACGGATATATTTTGTCTGTCACAGACATTTTCTTCGTGGACGCAGTCAAAATTTATCTGTTACAACGGCGTTTCCGTTGCATCAGTCAACAATTGTCTGTCGCAGTTATTTTTGACTCAGTAGAAATTTGTCTGTTACAAAAGCATTACAGTCATTTCCCCGTCAGACAAAATGCGACTGTTACAACCCTGGTACTAATTATTTCAATTTTTTAACACCGGTCGATTAATATTTTTAATTTCAATTTTTTCATAAACTGTTCGGAAGGAAACCAAAAAAGCTTATTTGGAATTATCTCATTACAGATATATCTGTTCTAAAAATTAACCCTCAGCATTGAAGACAATTGAAGGTGTAATTATATGTTGAAATGTTAATATTAACTGAATTTCTGAATACCTGACTGATTCCTCTAATTAAAATAAGAACCGTATTTGGGACTTCTTCTACATTTCTGTCATAAACAAAATATGATGACATCGCCCAATTTATTCAGTTATGACAAAAACTTTTTCTATTTTGGTTAATTATGTTACAGGCAATCAATTTCTTTTGATTATCTTTATAAAAATATTTAGCGTGTATTTAAAACTTTTATTAAAACGTAAGATAATCTAATGTATTACAGGTTTTTATTATTTAATCAATAGTCCAAGTGTGATAATGAAATCATAAATAATCTGTAAGAATTCAAACTAAATTTTATCATATCTAATTATGACCGAAATAAATAGACATGTTATCAAGTATACAAGGTTCGTAAATTCAAGCCTGACATCTGGGTGTGTTTGACTTTAACCTTAATGAACACTGTCGAAGGTCAGAGGGTTTCCCCGGGTTCTTCTGTGATCTCCCAAAATAAAAACAATAAGATTTTTAATATAAACAAAATTTTTTGAATTGAAGAAATGACCTCGGCAAATAAACTAATAATTTTTCAACAAGTTAATAACAGTGACTCTAAATAAAATAAAACTAAGTAAAAATAATTGGAACAACATCGTGTCCAATTTTTTAAAAGTGGATTTTTTAAAAGAAAAAAGTAATTATTGCATTCTTTAATTAAATTACATGTATACCTATTCGCTAGTAATTGTAGAAGTCCCAGTGTAGTTCAATGTTTCTTGCATTTTTATGTTTGATGCTTGACTTAATACTGTACTATTAACACGGCGCAGTCGAATCAGTTGCATGCAATATAGAATTGCGATTGTGGGTTTTTCTGGGGCACTTTGCCTTTCTCTGGAAAAATTTTAATGATCTCTTTTGCTTGTCAATGTAGACTATCAGAAAAATACACATTTACAGTTGAGTGTTTTGTGCGTTAAAGGAAGAAATGTATATGACAGACATCAAACAACTGTCACAGTAAAAATGATTAGCTGACACAACTTTTGCTGTCTTTTACAGACATTTTTGCAGTATATCTTAGTCAGTAACAGACGGCAAACGACTGCAACTGGTATTTACAAGCATTTTTACAACCAGTAATGATAGTACGTAAATTTCCAGTATTGTTGTTAATGTTGTAGACGACCTCCAAATAGGTCAAGAAAACGGCTTTCAGGCTACGGACTACGAGGCAGATTTCCAATCCCATGTTCCCTTAATAAAACCTGTTTGCCATTATAACGTATAACATGGCTTCTCAAAGAAAACAATGAATGTTGTATTGGTATCAAATAAGAAAAGACGTACATTATAAAGTAATTACTTGAATCATTATGAGAACACATGAAAACTGAAAAGAAATAATTACAAACATCAAAGAAGATTGATAATTTAATGTAAAGTTAGTAAGTTTTGTTTGCAATGTCAAACAATTTATTTTTCTTCCCTCTTAATTTAACACAGTTTTACTACTCATGAAGTTTGCACATATTTAAATTCATCAAAAAGTTTTATTGTCGTTACAAATACACTTACCACCATCAAATGTACATTACATGAAAGTAATAACCAAAATATTGAACACCGATGAAACTGTCAAAAATGTAAATCCAAAAATTAACATTCAAGAAACTGGCAAACTTAAGAAAGAATAAAAACATGTAGCAACTTCAACATTGGTCCTAACTTGGTACAAACATTTCAACAGAAATGGCGGGTTACACCAGATTAAATGGCATGCAAACCTACTTCTTGCATTACTGTAGTATGGTTGGTTTGTTGATGACAATGGATGGATATCATATATCACTAATCAGTTATACGTGTATCCAATTATCATCATATCGCAATCACTGTGTATTGAATTCAAAAATTGAATAGTATTTACAAACTATGTATTTTTCAATAACAAAATGGTATTTAATGGAAAACTAATTAAAAGCGCTGCGAGTCGTGTTTTGTTTTAACCTCGAATTATAAGTTATCCCGAAGAAATTCCTGACGTTTGCGAAAAATACTCGATTTATGATTGTTATCAATTGAAAAAGACACATTATGCAGGTGAATCTGGAATATTGCGCATAAGGGAAGAGAATTTATAATAATTTAGAAATCGTTGTCATAAACTCTTCTGCTAAGATTACCTTTGGTGTTATAATTGCGGAGTAAGTCTAAAAATGATGCAGATAGAGCTGTGTCTGTGGTTTGTTTAAGGATATGCTCCTGAAGTCACTCAGCAAACTGAATGTTGTTAGTTGAAAGGCAATAATATCATCAATTTACCTATATGTAAGATTAAAGGACCTATATTCTCCTTTCTTCTGATCTTAATAAAACGTTAAGGAAATTCTTTTTCATAAGAATACATGAACAAATCGGCAATAAGTAGGGAAGAGTATATTCCTATTGGAATTCCGATTGCATGCTGTAATTCGATCTGAAAATCTTCTACAAACCTGTTCTTTTATATAGCATGATTTGCCTTTTTGGTAGGAAAAAAAAAAGTTTTGTTGTAACCTAAAACTACATATCTGTAGGCTTATATGGAAGCGAAGACTTTATGTGTGATGTATTTTAGACGTGAGTTGAGTTTCTCATGAGGCAAGATGGTATGAAAACCAAAGTTGAAAGTTTACATCCTTCCTTAAAGAAAAGAAAAAGACATAAATAAAGAATTTCGAGATAAATAAACAAATGTGAGATAACGTTAAAACAATACATACATTTAGAAATACATGAATGGTTATTAGCGACACGTTTGTGTCTCTATATTAAAACATACAATTTCTTTTCTGCTACAATGTCTATCGATTGGATAAAATTTGGTCAAGATAAATGGCGCAACTGAGGATGCATGGATTGTTTCTATTTTACAAAGTATGCGAACGTTTTTCTTTTTCTTTTTATCTGACATTGTTAAAACACTAAATCAATTAAGGCTCCATATATAAATTAAATTGTTACAGTTTTTATATCTTAAATCTTTTGTCGAGTGGTTAAGGTAGTTAGTCATCTACTGTTATGACGTGCTTTCTAATACTGAGGTTTTGCCGTGTAATTCGGGTTCCTCCACAGCAATCCGGAGTCCGTGATACAGCTGAATAACTGCTAAATATGGCGATAAATCTCATACAAACGAAACAATATATTTTAACTTTCACATTTTTCAGCAGACATTAATAATGAAATGCAAATCTATCGTCCCATTATATAATCTGTCAAAATGATCTGAGTTTTTTATAAAGCATCGCGTTACTCCAAGCAATGAAATGCATAATATAAAAACAACAGCATATAAATCTGCAATAGAAGACGTGATTTAAATAAACAACTAAAACTCATTGCAGGTCTGCACGGACAGAAAATCGGGATAGGAGCCAACAAAATTGGAAGAGCAAAAGGTACTTGGGTCTGGGTGTATGACAACTCTGTGTTGAACTACTACAAGTGGGCAAACGGTGAGCCATCATGGGTTGGAAGAATATGTTATTATATGGACAGACTACTGGTCGTTTACGGCAAACAAATATTGTTGGGATGATATGAATGTTATAACCTATAAAACTTATTTATTTATATAAATGATCTACTATTACGCTCATTTAGACAAAATTAATCTACTTCTTTCATAGCAGTATAAATACAAAGAGAAAAATATGTCCACTGTAATCTTTATACGCATCTTTTACAATCCATAAATGTAATTAATTGTACCATTTTTAAGTGTGTACATAATTCATATTTTTACAATAATAATTCTTATCTGCATTAGAATTGTTGCGCCTCATGAAAATGAATAGATTTGTCACAAAAATCAAAGATAGTCTTATTTTATGGGGCATATAGAACAGAATTGTTGTACGAAAAATTGAAAGGTCCGCGTTACATGTTTTTAACGTAGTTATATTAAGAATTCTGCAAGTATTTCTGATGGGGACGCAAAATTGGGTCATTATGCTAAAAAAGTTTCGTTTATTAAATGTGTATTCAATAAAAAAGTTCTCACAAAATATATCAAAGGGGAATGCTTTACTGGTCAATACTATTTGAATATAGTTATTTGGTGTTAGGTTTTAACTTATCGACTGTCAGGTTGATTTTATTACCGTGTTTCAGATATATTTAGGTCATGAACAAGTACACAACAAAAATATTATTAGAAGGTATACCAAAACCATAAACACCACAATTTTGATTGCATTGAACATGTAAAGAGTGTTGAGTAGTGAAAGAGAACGTATCCATGTGTAGAGTCTGCATTGTAATTACTTATTAACGAGATGTTTAGTACGAGATGTACTAAACGGTTGTTTTTGGTGTCAACAGCTCTATTTTCTTCACACACGTTACTTACTATAGTCTTTTCTGATTTAGCGTTATTTGAATGGTTGATTAAGTGTTAAAATACATCGATCTATATTTTAGCTCTATTCAAAACAAACAAGTTTTGTCTTTTCTCTCAGCTTTATTTTTTATTTATTCTTGTGTTTAGTAGTAGAATCCGGCATTGTTTGGTAAATATTCTCAATCAGATGTTCCCTTATTAAAAACAAGTTTCAATTTGGTCTTGGAAACATAAACACCAGTTAGTCACTACTACCATATCAGTAACATAGACATTTGTCTTATGTCCTCGTTTTAGTTTTGTATACCGCTATATCTTTTAACTTCTCTTTGACAAATGTGTTTCAATTATCACGTTATAGTGATCGCTTTTTCTAATTTGCTGAGGTAATAAAAATGAATGACTATATGCCTATTTGAAGAAATTAGGTTTCTTTTGTTATGCTATCATGTTGAAAACTTTCTTCTTTTAGGTTTTTTTATTTTCTGTTTGGCTATATTTATTATTAATACTTTCTTTGGTGCATAAAATGGTAAAAATATTAATATCCTTTTTTTCTAACATTTATTTGATCACTCATGAATTTTTAAAATACGTATTAAAAGAACACATAAAATATTTTTATATGAAATAAAATCTATTGTACACTTGACTTTATTTGTTTTATAAACGATACAAAAAATTATAAAATAGCGACACAAATTGAAAATACAGCAATGTTTGACGGTTACAATTGACTTATACGATCACTGGTATCTTCGAAATTTATTGTGCAAATTTTACTGACCAAACTGGTAAAATGATACAATTCTCAATCACTTCTCTTGTATCGTGTTTATTTTGCCGAAACACTTGTTAATAATATAAACTTACATTGTGTTCAATACATAAAAGTTGTTGCATTCATTCTGAGTAAAGCAAAAAGTCAAAACGGTTAAAATAGATTTATGAATAAAATTTAAATTAATACAAAAGTTCTCACTAAATGTATCAAAGACACGAATCTTTTACTTATCAATATTATATGAAAATAGTTGTTAGGGATTATTCTTAGTTTATACTTACCGACTGTTTGGTTGCTTTGATAGAAGTATTTTAGAAATATTCAAATCATGAACAAGTTGCAAAAAATAAACTAATTGGTGGAAAGAAAAATAGCTTAGGAAACTGTCAGGACAACAAAAGAAGAAGGTCAAAGGACTATAACAAATACGGATGTAGACAAACATAGACTTAGCCGAATTTGGTACAACGTTTAGTAATTTTGCTGAAAAAAGCTCTCCAACATCTTAATCATTTCCATTTTTGTTTGGGTTTGAGCGCCCCTGATGAGTCTTAATTACACAAAACGCGCGTATGGCGTAGTAAATTCTATTAACCTCGGTATCTTTGATGACATTTTATTTGCAACCACTGGGTCGAGGCCTCTGCTGGTGGACTGTTAGTCCCCGAGGGTATCACCAGCCCAGTAGTCACACTTCTGTGCTGACAGGAATATCATTGATTCTTTCCGTGATATAGTCATTGTCTAAATTTACTGCCCTGAAATTTCGAAAATAATTTTAATTTTAATATTAAGTTTTTTCTATTTTCACGGTGTAGCCTTATCCGAATTTGGTATAACGTTTTGGAATTTTGGTGATAAAAGCTGTACAACATCTTAATTATTTGCATTTTAAATATTGTTTGAATTTGAGCGCCACTGATGAGTCTTGATTAAACGAAACGCGCGTCTGGCGTAGTAAATTATATTAACCGTAATATATTTGATGACATTTTATATACAGCACAATACAAATACAAAAGCACACAAACAGAAAGAAAGAATCCCGAAGACAATAAAAACCATGGGTGCACTCAGTTGCTAAGGACGAGTAAGCATTGCCTGTCTCTAATTAAACACCCGTCGAGTTACTCATTTAAGTCTACCAATGACTCAGCAATAATGTCCCATTGTAAATGAGAGATTGCTTTCCCATAACGATCACAAGTCTTCGTGACGACCATAGAACGTCTTGAGAGATAACATCAACCTATGTACAACAAACCCTTATTTGAGTAGTTTAGTAGTCAACAGCAGTGATCGGTCTAGAAAATCGAATTTTTGATCGCATGATCTAGAATACCATATAAGTTGTTAAATGTACACTGGAGCTGCTGAAACGTTGCTGTAGTTTGTATTTTTTCCGAGTTTATTTCTAGAAGAAGTTCTTAGTAAAAGGGTTAACCTCAGTGTTTTGCTAGCTACGGTAAATTAAATTGAAAAAATCACCAAATTCAGCCTTGTTGAGGGACAAAACATCATCGATATAGCTGAATGTGAAATTAATGCTTTGTACCAGAGTATTTACCTTATTTCTCTTCAGCAGGCCTTCTAGGAACCCATCCTTTAAAAGAGTAAACAAGCAGGTTGGCGAAGAGAGCAACACAGTAAGTAACTATTAGAATACCAACATTTTGTCCTCCAAACATGATGAATATGTTGTCAATCTAAAAATGTAACACTTCACAGATTTGGAATTCAGTATATTTAATGTTTTATTTAGAGTAATTGATGACGAAGTAAGTTCTGTTATGGCTAGGTACCAGGTATTTATAACGTTTTCTCAGTATTCTTGAAAAAGCTGCGGTTAATAAGATCTTTAAGCATGATTTTAAGCCGCATATGAGGGAAGGCCATGTAGAGTGTCAAAAAATCACGTCTTAAAAGTGTTTCATTGGGAAAAAGATCTTCACCTTAAGATGTCTATCAGGTATTGAATTTTTTAATATCCACATTTCATTTATTCCACTCCCGCAGTCGTTTTTAATGTCTAATGTTAGTTGATTCATTGAGTTTCACGCGTGACCTTAATAATCGAAAAACGCAGTAAAGGCAATATGATGATGTATCTATCTGTACAATTGACAAAAGGGGATAATTAATCCCTCCAAACGAACAAAACCAACACTTTACTTAGGATAAAAATTTTAAACCTTATAAAATGTATAAGCGTAATTTCCGCATAAAACGTTTAGTTTTTCATGTCAGCTGTTCCAAGAATGTCACAACACAAATAAGCTGTCGATATCCTGGCGAGAAAGTGATAACGTGTGTCCATAAAACTAAAAATACAAAATAATGAGGCAAAGCTATTTGAATTGGTTGTGTGACTAAATGTGTGCTTAACGTCTGGCAAACACTTGAAAATAAATTGAGTTTTTTGTCAGATCGAAGAATTTTGCGACAATAAGCCTTTGTTAGAAATCTATAAAACAGTAATACGCATGACACTCTCTAAGCATGATATACACTATCTGTCGTGGTCAGCCAGTCTGTAATGTAAGCTGGCGTCCACCACAAATGACAGGGTCTTTCCTGTCCACCACATGAGGGCGGACAAGGCAGCTTTCTTGGCTCGAGCACTGGAACACAACAATAATAGGTAAACTAAGCAAATGGAAATTTAGGCAATTTAACTGACTGAAAAATCTTTGACATGAAAATTCCTATCAATGAAATTGTAATATTTTATTTTTTTATTCGTTTTCAAAAAGAGGCGTTCCTGAATATAACAATCATACAAATTTCACAACGAACCTTTTAAAATTATTGATTAATGAATTATGACAAACCATCCGAATATTAAATTCCTTACGAGATGATATAAAAATTGTTATCTATAAATTTTGACATTGCAGTATCAGTCAGTTCACATAATATCAGACAAAATGAACATAATTGTTTGGTTGTGTTTGGTTGTATTTTGCAATGTTATTATAGCAAAAACTGTACCAATAATGTTTCGACAATGGACATCCAAATGCAAAAAGACTATTTCTATTTATCAAGAAGTTGCCCAAGTGTCTAAAATAACATGCACCAGTCTTTGTTTTGGAAAATGCAGGAGATTTATATGGGATTCATCTAACAGTAGTTGTATGTTAAATTCTTTTGAAGCAGATGCAGGCTATGTAAACACTACCACCAATGCTGTACTGAAACTGTATAGCTACCATCCTAAAGGTAGGTCACGTTTTAATAACACGATTTTATAAAAAAAACAATGAAAGAAAGAAACTCTTAATCGCCATCAATGCCCAACATGAAATGATTTAATCTGACATAATCATTAACACTATGTGGCCATCTTTTGTAATGTTAATTACCGGACATGAGAGCTACCTGCTTTTTCTTATATACTATTTCTGTATATTTACTGCACTTATTGCAGTACACCTTGTGTATATATTGTATATTATATATTATTATAAGAGTAAAATGTTGTGCCTTTTTGATTGGTATCATTTGGGTCATGTTAAATCAGTACTAGTATTGCATTCAAATATGGTATTATGACCGTTGCACAGTTCCTGTGGTCCAGTGGTGAAATGTCATCTAGTATTAACATTTTTTATCTCATTCATCTACGTGTCCGAAACATCTGATGTCGCTTTGTATTAAAATATAATATTTCTTAGTACATAAATAGAATTTTGCGTGTTTTTGATTGGTCTTAAAACATGTCGGTTCATGGCAAATCGCATCAGTATTAATATAGCTAAGTTTGTCCGCTCCACGAAAATCGTGCACATGTCAGTTCTTATACATTTGTTACGATAGACGAGGATTTTATGTTTTTTTATGTAAAACAATTACTTATTTGATATGTGGTCGCTATCGTGATTTCTTATTCCTGAAAAATGTATACGCATTCGTATCGCCTAGAGGCTCGGTAAAAATTTCATTTTCTCTGGTTTGAGAAGTCCTTGTAGAGACCTATATCCAAGTCAGTAATAATATAATGTTCTTCAATTTTATAATTGTACTGCTGTCTTTATGGAGAAGAAAATGCTAAGTTCTGGTAACTTGTTTTTAATACAAGTTGTTTTTACTTGAACAATAACATGTCTTTAAAAGAAACTATTAAATTGGTTCAAACAAGTCAATTGTTCCTCTTTTCATTTTTATGTAAATATTATCATTAGATGGGCAAAATTATATGAAAATGAAAAAATCCGCTCAAAATCAAATACAAAATAAAATATTGACTTCATTAAAAAATATATTTACCCCATGTTTACCGCTTTATTTGAAAAACAGTATAAAATATGCAAAAGCTGTTGACACAATAATGCAAGTAAATGAAACAAGTAATCCACAGAAACACAAGTCAGTAAACCAGTATTGACCTCATTTAAATATGATAAAATTATTGTCTATAAACACATGTTACCACGTTTAGTCCAAATAACGTTCAAGATAGGACGATAAGATATGCTTAGCTACTACATTGTAACAGCTTGATAATTGCATGAAATAGAACGAAAATTGAGCCCGTTTTAACTCAATATACTTCAAAAATCGTTAAAAATTAAACGTTTGTCTACACCCTACCGATACCTTAGGATTTAAGACCAATTATCCCTAAGCACCAAAAATAACTGGGACACGACATGTCTCAGATTTTGCTGATTTTCATTTCATAAGTTGCAATAGACCATTGGATCACAAAAATGATGACTGTTTGTTATGATTGACCACGGTTGCCATTATAACCGAGGCGGTCATTTTTTATCATTTCTCATACTGCGAAATATCCTATATTTAATTCCCAATTTTTTATTCAAAAATCAAAGGAAATTCAATATAACATTTTATTTGCTTAATTCAATACCTTATAGACATTCTCAAAACAGTTTCAAGACTAAACATAAATGTGTAGTCAGAACGAGGCTATGGAATATGTCAAGAAATCATGGATTTTCTCTGGAATTTTTTTACCAAAAAATTTCCATTTTTGCCACTTTTCAGACTCCATTTTCAGAAAACGCACCAATCACAAATACTCATGATGAATATAATTAAAAATGGTAATATTTTTAACCAAAAGTTATAGAGAATAATGCCCTATTTCTTGACATGTTCAATAGTCTCAGTCTGATCACACATATATTGAAAGTGTTGTAACTGTTTTGAATATTGTCAATGAGATATTGAATAATGCAAATAAAAAAATTCTATTGAATATGAATTGATTTTCCCCTGAAAAATTGGGATTTGAATATCGCCCTTTTCACTGTATTTTAATCGGCCCAAATGGCTGCCACATTTACCATGGCAACCGAAGACAAATCATAACAAACAATCATTATTTTGTGATCCAATGGTCAATTTCAACTTATAAAATGAAAATCAGCAAAATCTGAGACATGTCATGTCTCACCCTATATGGAAATCCTTTGATCCTAATGGAGAATTGGTGTTAAAAACAACGCTGTTACAGACATGTAAATCTTAAAAACACAACCTCTACGCAAAAACAAAAAAGTTACGTCGAATGAATTTAACATGTAGGTTTATTATTTTTAAGTTTTCTTTTAACTTTAACCATAAATAGACAGATAGAGAGAAGATAAATTAACATACAAATGATTCCATAAAGTGACGCGCACATGTTCGAATTACACACAAATGTATCAGCAAGTAGTTTAGACTAATTATTTATATAATTGCGGGAAAACTCAAGTGAAAAACGTATTAACACATGAAAAACGGTAGAAGTAAAATAATGACTGGCATGCTTAGTAAATGATATACCATTTGGAATATATCTGCAAATAAATATGATGGCAAAACGAATAATTCATATTAATCTGAAGTTCGCTCTCTTTTCTTAAACTGGGTTGGTTACCTCTAAGTATTCCGGCTACTCCTCAATATAAACTGGACTTCAGGATACAACTGAAAAAAAATTGATGAAAGTAGCATTGACCATTATGCACACAAGCAAGCAAGTATACAAAACTAACAGGGCTATATTATTCATCTTATGTTTATTGTATCATAAGTTCCAATTGCAATATATTTGGATACCAATATCAAATTACTTATTTGTCAGATTGTCACGTTGCTGGATATGATTACGACTTGGAAACTGACACGTGTCTCAAACTAATCCAGACCCCTGGTGTCACCTGGAAAGAAGCTAGAACTAGGTGTCTTCTCGATGGTGGAGATCTCATTAGTATAACGACGAAGGAAAAATATGACTTCATTCAAAATTATGTAAATTGTAAGTTGATAATTATTTTAATATAAAAATGAATTACTGCTAATTATTGACCAATGTTTACTTTAAAATTATAAATTTAAAGTTTATATATATGGGGAAAATTCTCCACTGCATAAAAAATATGCATTCAAACCCAAAAATAACATTATTATGTTCCCTCTAGAAAACTACACCTAACTATATATTCCATAAACACAATGACGTTGATACCAAGTAATAGTTTCCTCGATGAACGCCCAGCCATAGTCCTATTCATATGTATATCAGGCAGCGAGCTCTGTTCGCATTATAATAATAATATCACTCTCTGTGGCAAAAGTTTGGCCATCTATTGTGGCCAAATATTTATTTGACTAAATTAAACATATATACATGTAGTTATGAAAACATGGGGTTAAAAAAATTGCCACAGATTCTGCAGTAATCCCCGATCCGAAGCTGCCTGCTGCCCACACTATGAATGTCTTTTACTCCCTATAATTCATTACATTACAAACTTTTCAACATGACGTCATAAGTTAGACTGATAATGAACATGTTTTATTGCATAAATTATCAAGTACATTACAACAACAAGATTAAAGAATACATATGTATACAAAGGAAAAAAGAGATGACTGCTCCCGCTCGTCATAAAATACAAAAGCATAAAAATAAAAACGAACAATTGAAATATATCTAATAACTAGAAACAAAGAAAGAATTAGTGCTCCTTCTTGTCATTTGCAAACACTTGTTGTTATATCTTAAAACTATATCCTGTGTCTTATTTGGGAGTCAGATTTTCCTTCTGTCATAAGCCAAGTACAACCCCTATAACTTTATATAATAAGTTTGTCAAAAGTGTAAAAGAAACTATTTTTGGTGTTAAATTTGACTCAAGGCTAACCTTTTTACCCCTGGTAAACGTTGATGTGTGTGAAAGTCCATACAAGATCAGTCATGCCTTGATAAACTGTGTCGACGTGGCCCACATTAGGAACGTTTCTATACTGTAGGTACTTATTATAATTTGTTTGCACTGTCGCATAATACATAATTGTAAGCTAGTTTTCAAAGGAAATAAATTTATGTAGGAAAATATAATTTTACTACTTGTGTCGATATTTCATACGTCTTTTGTTTAAATTACATTTTTATCTAGTATATATTCTTATACTTTTGTATGATATTTCGTTTAATTACTAATGGAGGGATATCCATTTCAGAATTTGTTTTCTGACAAACCACATTGCCAAAAGAATTATGATATTGTAGAAATGTATCTTAGATGGTTTTCTGCCAGTGGCACATACTAAAAATAAGACTCTATGGGGAAAAAAAATAAAAACGGCTTCTCGTCAGAAACTGTTCTGCACATTAAAACCAAATCATACAGAATAAAACTGAGATATTTTTCTCATAATTTTGAGTCTTTTTTGATGAATTGAAATCCACATGATAAAATACATAGTAAAAACATCTGTCAGAAATGGTCTCACTAGAGTATATTTTATTTACGTTTTTGCAAAGTCAGGTGAGCTTTACAGCCCTTTCAAGTCGCTAGTTCACTTTTCAGGATTAAACCAGGTATAACAAATAGGAACAGACCCATTATAATAAATCAATTGTTTGCTAGACGTACATGTATCTCGGCAAAACTTAAAAAAAACACAAGTCTAATAGTTAATAGATTGTTACGGCAAAAGTAAGAGTTTGTCAGAGACGGAAAATATTTCATAGCTGCTACAATTGACATATTATTTCCAGAGAAATATCAACAAAAGGGAGCAAGGAATGAATTGATATTTGACATTTGTTTTAAGTCAGGCTAGCAGTATTTCAGCTTCATTGAGGACGAGAACAAACAATAAATAAACGGCAAAAAAGGAAATACAACTTTCGACTAAAGTGAAAAGGCCTGCAGTATGGGTATTTACCTTTGTAGCGGTGTAATAAGTCTACTCTTTATTTTCGGAATCAACAAAACGGGTGTTTATCGTGCAAGAATAAAAATATCCCTGGTTTACGTTATTGCTAAAAAATTTATTTCTTCAAACCATTAAATAGCCAAAATATTATCAGAGTTGAAATATAGAATACTACATACGTGGCTCTTTACTTATTAAATGTATTCTTTTTAAGGCTATACAAGAACAATGTGGCTCGGATTAAAGGGAGGAAATTGGATGAATGGGGAACCTTTCGTTAACAAATTTAATTTTACTGTGCTAATATCTAATATTGATCCGGATTTTGAAAATGACACTGAACATGACTGTGGAGCCTTGTATTTTTATTTTGTTCAAGACAGAAGTTGTAACATACGTCTGAAAACAGATTTCTTGTGTGAAATAAGATTGTAATCATGGTCAATATATATGATTGAAATTTTCCAACGCAACTTATGTCAATGTATTTATAGAAATGCACCGAGATAACATACAGATTTCTTAAATAATAGCTATCTGTTTAAATTTGTATATTCGTTTGTTTGTACGGTGTTTCTTTAGTCACAATTTTAGTTATGTTGGTATTACTGGAGTTACCTGTAAATTCAAGTCATTACATGCACTTTGTATATAATGTCTTGCCCTTTGTATTGCCACAGAAATTAGACACATATTTTGACAATAATTTCATGACGAGGTTTTGTTAATTGTGATGAGTTTTTTACACAGTCAATTTCATTGATACGCAAGAATATTTCAAAGTGGATGTGCGTTCTTATACGTAAACAAATAATATTAGTATAGATAGAGCTACACTTTTATATAGTCTAGTATAGGAATACATCGAAAAACAAACTTGACTCAGAAACATGGATTTGAATGTGGATCAATCAGCTTTCAGGTAATTATTTAAACTTTTGTTGTAAATCACTGTATGTAATTACAGGAGCAACAAACTATATGGCACTACCAAACTATACAAATAGGTTTTACAAGGGATATATATAAACGTAATTATTAACATTCGTAGATAACATGGCAGTTCATCGTTCAGGCGCCATGACGTAGTTGAAAATATACTTGAGGTGGCGTTAAGCGCGATTCAAACATGTAAATTGTGTAAGGAGGTTGTATATCGAAATATAAACATGCTGCATAAGTAAAGTTTAATGGAAATAATTTAACAGAATAGCAAATATAAGAAGGATTCATATCGTGACATACCGATTAATCGCGTTCGTTGTCTTATTCGACTTCTTTTCTAGAAGAAGGATCTAGTAAGGTACTGGGACCGTCTACCCAACTTACTGAGACACTATCATGTAATCTTTACGGGTCGCAACACGCTGCCGCTATTAGTAGTCTCATATTTCAAGCAAAGGAAGATGGCGGATATGCTTACATTAGCCAGTGTACCACAAAAAAGTCTAATTAAGGATTAACTACAACAAATATTTTCTCCATCGAGGGATAGCAAAATTTCCGTTTTGCACATTGTATAATCCGCGTATTGTTCAATGCACCAATTACTATAGTCTTAATATTTATGTTGTTCCTATAATTATACAAAATGTGTGCACTTTATGATGACTATACAATTTATGCACTAATTATGCATATGTTATCAATGTTGTTTTACATTTTTAAAATTACCACAGACAGGTGTAATCTAATTGTAGAGGTGATAGTGATAATGATGGTGATGATAATAAGACTTGTGACCTGAAAGAATTCAAGCTACATTATAATTTACTGTGATGTTTTCCTGTAAATACAGTTAAAAAAGAATATACTTAGTTAAACGATATTTTAACTATTCCTGTAATTTTGTATTTGAAAAAGGTCGGTCGACAAAAATTTATTTTATTTATAGGCGGTGATTTAAAATTTTATATAATTCAAGATTCTTAACGACAATAAACAACCACTATTTTCTCATAGTCATTATAAGTTATGGCTCCTCAAGATTTAAACAAAATGAAATAATAAGGTATCTATCTTTTATTTCAAGCGTAATAGTCATTAAAATATTGATTGCCAATAAAACCATGCTTTGTATAAGATTGGAGTTGTTAATACATCATGTTTGTTTTCAATCAATTTAGGAAATAGGAACCTGGTAACCTTAGCTGATGTGAATACGTTGTATTTTAAGTGTTTGAAAAAAGGACTGTTGCATGCACAAAAGTTTAAACTACGCTTCTTTGTAATAATTGTTTGTGATATTTTCTTCTAAAATAAGTCGAACAACATTTAATCTATTAATGTATTTTTATATATGAACATGTTCCTATATCTATATTGAAAGATATATGTATTTTCAATATTTATCTTAGTGATTTATAATTTTATATGAATAAACAAATCCCTCATGGTAACAGCGAATAATGAAAATAATAACATTTTATATAGGATGTCTATTCCATTCGCAAAAAAACGGTTTTTGTTGACCAATGACCTTGAACGTGTAGAGTAATTGCCCGAGACGGCTTTTTGTGCAGTTTTCTTAGATTGGTTGGCAACTGTGACGTTGAAATTTTACGGATTTCCCCCATATGGATCGGCTCTTTATCAACCTGATATGTAGCGATATCTCATCGTTTCATTTAAATTGGGTGCAAGCTTTTAAAATTGTCATCCGAAAAACCAAATTATGACGGACGAACGGACGGACAGACATTAGGACCAATATATATACCCTTTACTCTGTCGAGCAGAGTTATTGTAAAACATTGTGGATTGGGAAAGCTTGAATATATTTTATTTGTTTTGCATTCTTCTGTATTAAGTAAGTACTTTCGAACGATTGAGTGAAAATGAATGTTTCGTTTTATTTTGGAATTAAGGGTGAACAATTTTTGTGATATTAGTCAAAATAATGTGAATGCTGGGATAAAATAAATTATATAAATGCCAGTAATATATTTCCATGTATTTCAGGAATTTATACAAATTAGTATACTATAGGGTTTTCGTAAAAGTAAAATATGGGGCAATTGTCTTTTTATAAAATTTTGACGAAATTTATTTAGTTTACCTATGAAAGTGGTTAAATGAAAGTGTATTTCTTAGTGTCAATATGAATTCGCAACTATACTTTCGTTTTCTGTTTGTTTTGAATGTAAAGTAATTAAAGAAACAGTTCGGACTATTGTCCGGTAAAAAATTACTTGTAGTACTTTAAAATTGATTGATTGAAATTTTAAGGCATTTGGGTAAAGTAACACGCATAAGTGATACGGGCTTATTTTATTTTGGTTAAGATACTATTTCGCTTAGAGGTTACTATAATTTAGTATATTTTAAGGTAAATTTTCTCAGTTCTCATTGTAGTTCTACAGAAGGGTTATCTACGTTGATATTAGCTGAAAAGGTATGTCTTATACGGTTTACAACCCAACTGGCTATTTTCTAATAAGTAGTAGACCATTGTACTGTCTGAATAAAGCAGTGACAAGTTGGCCTGACAAGCGGTCGCTTCGTACCAGTGGTCACCTGGTTCTGAATAAGGACCAGAGGTACACTGGTATTATTCCCAATACCTTTGCTGTGAACATGAGGCTTTGTAAATCGTCCATGTGGGCTTGCGCCACTCTGACCCTAAATAAGGGACTGAGGAATGTTGGTCCTATATACGATTGTAGTTCAGTACACGAGTCAACGTACCATTAGCCAAATATTATCAATCATTTGGAAAAGGTTTAACAAACGCATGGGAGAAGCTGATATGGGTTAAGGACTAAGACTTAGTTAGATTGTAAATATTTCACGCTTCCCATTGATAATGTTATAAGGCCGTTATAAAGCATCTAACAAATCACCAGGAAATAACATCGGCAAGAATCCACAAAGTACAGCTGGTGTTGTGACGGCTTGTACTTACCGGCGCGTAAGGTAAGACCCCCACTGGTTACACAATATTTGTGTGCGTTAAATTTCAAGAAAATAAAACAAAAAATTGTGCCATTCATTACATTACCATAATGGCATAGCACAAACAACGTCAACATGATTCAATAAAAAAACAATAATAACGTCGGCACTACATAACACTATTTCAATTATCATAATAATCAAACAGTCAGCAATTCCACAATTTCGTCAGCACATGATGTGGTGTTTCGTTTCTTCGTAAGTTGTGGTGAAACTTAGGTAGCCATCTATGGTAAATAGGCTTCAGAACGGAAAGTTCTATCGTATCTTATCCAGGGCAGCTATGTGGCTCGAGCAGTGTGATTACTCACAGTTCGGTTCCAGTGCTAGAATTCTGTAAAGTGTCAAGTTCGTTTTGACACATATATACAAGGAATACGTAAACAATGGGTAGGCCTTGTTATATAACAGGCAGGTCCATGTCTTCATTTCAAGGACATTTCCTTGTATCGGACCACATGTTTCTCAATGCTTTAGTTGTAAGGCACCAATTAAATATGTAATTTCACCTTTGTCTTCTAAAACGACAATATCAACCTGCTTTGAACCATCTACAATCGTCCAGATTGAGACTGTAACCATTTTTAGAGCTGTCTGACTGAATAAAAATAAATAAAAATGTACCTTATTTGTTGACAGTTTCCGTGTATGATACGCTATATTCGGATCAATCAAAATTATCTGGTAACGTTCTTGCCTCCCCCTGGTATCTTTGCGCTTAACATAATAAAGTCCCTTAAGAAACTATAAGAACCGTTTCTTGTCAATGTGTATAGTGATTGATGCGCCCATCTGTGTCTCAAAATTGTATTACTGTCCAATAACTCTAAAAGGATCTCGTGACATTTTTTTCTATGACTGACTCAGAACACCGTCGTTTATACTTGAAATATTACATAGGATACGATATAATGCCGCATGAAACTAAATCCGCTTCCATATTTTAGTACACTGAACATAACACTAATTATACACGAGAATGCGCTAATGCGGACTGTGGAGTGAAAATTGATAAACCGTTTCAAATGTGAGGCGAGTTTGCACGTCGAACAAATAACCGGTTATTTCTGTTGAAATTCGGAACTCTTTTGCAGGTCGAACAAACAACTAGTTATTTCTTAATAAACATAAAAGATTTTTTACATGTTTTGAGACTTTTTTATCACGTTTGTAATCCCTAAACCAAATTTAATTACTGGAGTGGATTATTCGTAAACATATATTAGATTTTAATATGACGTCCTGTTTAAGTTTTGTTGGGATCATACTTCGACGGTTCATAGTGCTCGATTCGAAGTTGATTCCCAGCGCGACCCCGGTTGGCGGATAGGAGGTGCCATCGCGCGGATCACAGTGGGTAAGGTGCTTGGAGAGTGCCATAAAGACCCTTTTTGTAAATATCAACAAGAGTAGGCTACAAAAGGCTTTATTCCCCCTACTTATAACACATACTTTTCCAGTGGCATTCAAAATGTTTCCCCTTTTTTTCCTTTTTCCTGCATTGATTTATTGTTTGCTAACTTTTTCCCGTCATAAATATAGATGAAATACTGCTAACTAGACTAATATCAAACACCCAAAGAGAATCATGTTATTCTCCTTTAAAGAGTGGCCTGACACTGCACCAAATACACTTCAGTAAAAGTGGACGTTTTCGCGGGAAAGTTTTTCGCGATTGTGCTGGTCATACATTTGGGTAAATTTCGATGTCCGAAGTCTCCTAATGTTTTTTCGCGATTTTTTAGCACCTACAATTTACGTTAAAATTTGTTTCAGAAGTGAAATAGAAGGTATCTTTCTTTGCAAAGACATACGACATCCAAGTTATGAATTGAACATAAAATGGAACCAAATATATATACTTCAATATTTACTTTATAAATGCATATTTTTTAATTGTAATAAAATAGTAGACTGAATGAATAATTCCAAATACAAACTATACATGCTCCAAGATAGTTGAATAAATTGTCCATATTTATCAAAATAGATTATTTATGCAAACTGTTTTTTTCTGTAAATTATGTTGATAAACATCACTATCCGTCTGTCCATTTATTGATTTTGTGTCCGGGTGTGTATATATATAACTTACAGTCATTAATTAATTCTCAGACCTGTACCTACAATTGACCAGATGCACGCTCAGTTGGTAATCAAATGTCATAAAGAATTTAGAGCGATCAGAGTATGAGTTCATATTTTATAGTGTTGCATTGTTAATCTCAAATTTCACGTTCTTTGATTCGTTAAAACCAAATAATTCGCGTGAGGTAATTTTTTTTTGGCCGTGAAAAAAAGCCCAACACGAAGATGTCCACGTTTACAGTACTTAAAGACCTTGTTGTATTTAATATTTATACAAGATACCGATTTGATCTGTTTTACTGTCATAATATTTTAGGTATCGCACTACAAACTAATACATTTTTCTTAAATTGTCTTTAAAGACAATAACTTCAACAACTTCAAGAAAGGAACAATCTGAGTATTTAATTTTAATTAAGTAACTTAGAGGACCTGTATAACTAGTCATTTATGCAATTAAAATGTTGACTCTGTCAGGTTACAAGGTCAAAACTGAAAATTGCATCTCATCAGTTGCCTTTATAGGGGTATAAATCTACAAGTAAATAGTCCAACTGATTTGTAGCAAATTTCTTCTCAATTATTTCTGCAAACAACAGTAGCAATCTTATTCTTAATGGTTTTTCATGTTTTACTCTAACAATACCATATTTAGCTGATCCTTCAATAAATTTAAGGTAACGTTTTGGAGCTCTTATTCTTTTAGATATTGGTGAAACAAAATGTTTTTTTGTTGACCCAATGTGCTATTTTTATGTTTTAACAATGGACCAACCTAATGGATTTAATGGATAAATTTCTGACCACGTTTTAAAAAATAACTTTAAATGGAGCTAGTCAATGAAGAAAATTCTATAAAGTGGACATAGGACGCCAAGTGATGACAAAAGCTTAAATGGACTGTTAGGCCAGGTATTATAAAATTACATCTTGAATTTCCAACCGATTTGCACTGATGTACAGTTCAAATATACGGAAGATGACAATTTATGTTAACAGATAAGGTTTATTGGACATTTTCAGAAAGATAGGTCTTCCTGATATGTGGCGTTTGATTGATTGTGCAGTTGTGATCGTACGTTGATCAAGTATTTCATGTGTAACACAAGGTCATGCATACACTTTATTTCTAGATAATACATAAAACAACAAAATGTAATTAACATTGAATTTTGCAAAAAAAACCCCATAAACATGGTTTTATAAGTTCTTAAATGTTTTGTACTAACTGTATTGAGATACATAATATCATACAGAATCGTATTGTGAAAAAAACATTTTCGTCTAGTTAACTATATAAAATTAGCTTCTTAAGATATTTTTCTCTATGAATATAATCATCATACCTTCAATCAAGTAATTTAAGCACTGGATTTAAGTCGCATTGTTGTCACGTGACTTTTTGTTCAAAATGAAAACGAAATGTCCGAATGTAAGGGTATCGATGGAAATGAGCTTAGAAATGGACTTAAATCATCTTGATCGAAGGTATGATTATTATATTCATAGAGAAATATATCTAAAAAAGCGAGTTATATATAGTTTAACTGGTCGAAAATATTTGTGAACATCTGGACACGATGAAATTTGCCGACCCAGACCCGTGTCGCAAAATCCGCTGTTTTGCTTATGGAGAGCTCTCTGACGTCCCACGCAAAAAGGCGTTAAACGGCAGAGGATTCTCGGACTAATAGTCGCTATGAACAATTTTTCAGTTGTATCATGGATTATAGTTTGTATTGGGGGAGCCCAACAAACAATGCTGGCAGTAGTGCCCGAATTGACAACTTCACATATCAAGTTGTAAATAATAGATAACTTACTGACCGAACCCGTTGGCCAATACAACGCCCCAAGATGTTCTCATTGCAGATTTAAAAAAAATACTTAAGAAAGATCTTTATAGAAAATGTCAAAGACATACAATAGTTAGTTGTCTTTATATCGTCGAATGTTGAACACTGGAACTATATTGCTTCTAGCATCATAGTGATATAGAGAGTGTTCCGTCATATTTTTTTTTGGTAAACATTTTGTAGTTTCCGGCATGTTCGCCTCATCCATGTTGTGTGATGTTTTTGCAAAACTCTATGTCTTCGAAGCTTATCGATACCAAATCGTAAGTTTTCACATTTTTTAGAATCGAGTTAAACGTTGATATTACTACCTATATTGTTTATATCCATATTTTTTGGTAAATTGATGCAGTATTGGCTCGACCTATGCGGTACCTCAATTTTCAGTCGTATTGTTATATTTTCCTGCTTTAAAAGACTTTTTACCCGTTGATAAGTGACTAGCCATTCTTTGTAACCTTTTTCGTAATTTTCCATATTTATTATTGGTTGTAGAAGGGTCTATTTCGATGATTTTTCGAACGTCCTAAATTATGAACTTTCATGCTTTGCGTATGTCTTGTTATCACTGTATGGTTTGTGCTACTCGAATTTTTGAATTTTTATTTGATTGTTGCTGCCGATATTTACTTATTTGTGTCTTAATATAACTCATATGCGACTATTGCAACCTTCCATTGTAAACATTCAACGCTTTTTAGTCACTGTATGCAATGTGCTAATAGTTAAAATTGTGTTTTTTGATTTGTGCTAAAGTGTATTATCAGACATGCCTGTCTGTTGATTTTCTTGTGTATTAGTAAGTTTTGTTTATTTGTATTTTCAGTTTTTCACCCTCACCGGAGGTCTGTTTGAATAAAAGTAAAGTACTGCCTTTCTTGTAACTGAACAGTGAAAAAGATTCGACTGATAGAATGGCTTCTGAAGGAATTAGAGAAAGAAAACTTACAAAGGCAGGTCATGAACTGTACCAAGACAAGGTTTTTCGATACCAACGTCAGCTTTTGTTAATTCATAAGGACATTGACACTCTTATTGGTTCTGTGAAGGAAAACCCAGAGGTATCTGATATCAATCTCGTATGTGATCAAATTTCTAAAAGCCTCGAGGATTATGAAAGAGCGTCAGATCATTTCATAAATTTTTTACAAGGCACTAGAACTGTGGAAAGCAGTCAACAGAAAACTGAACATCTGAAAGTTAGAGACACAATTAAGTGCAAAGTTGTTGATACCCTCCGACACATTAAGCTTAGGCATTGGCAAACTGATAGGCCTGAAGCTAGATCTACATCTAATCGCTCATCAACAAGGTCATCTGTTATTCGAAAAAAGGCTCAGTTAGAGGCAGCTAAACTAAAAGTTAAGTTTGCTGAACAACAGAATGAAATTTTACGTCAGAAGGCTGCATTAGAAGCAAAATTAAACTTAATGCGAATGAAACAAGAGGCCGAAGCTCTTGAAACGGAAATCAAAGTTTTTGAACAGGAATGCTCCGAAACTCAAGATGCCAGATCAGATCTTGAAGGTGTGCGTGTTGAAAGAACAAATGAATTCGTGGAAAAACATTTTCAGAGTGATTCATTTCAGGTTAAAACCGAAATTCAGCATCCGCAAATGTCTGCATTGGCTCCTCCGTTTGTGCCGAGTTCTGTAGCTTTTACTTGTGGAGAACAATTTAGTCTTATTTCTGTGCCAGATCAGAAAACCTTTGTGACTCCAGCTGTGACTCAGATTCCAGCTGTGACTCAGACTCCAGCTGTGACTCAGATTCCAGCTGTGACTCAGATTCCAGCTGTGACTCAGATTCCAACTGTGACTCAGATTCCAAGTGTGACTCAGTCTCGACCAATTAATGTTTCAGAACATGTACATTATAATCTGCCGTTGTATACCACAGAGACATATGTATCGACCCAACCTACTAGACATAACCCAGCTATTCACCCGTCAGCACTTATGGGAGTTCCGAATCGGACTGATTTAGATTTCTGCAATCTAATAGCTAAAACTATGGTTCGTAAAGATGTCGTTCTTTCACGTCTTATTAAGTACGATGATAGTCCTATTCGATACTTATCATGGAAAGGAACATTCACTTCAGTCATGAAAGAGATAGGCGTTACTGCTGCTGAAGAGCTAGATTTACTTATTAAATGGTTAGGTCCAGATTCATCAAAGCAAGCTGAAAGCATCAAAGCTTCTAACCCTTATGATCAAGTTCATGGTTTGTGCAAGTTATGTGAGCGTCTAGACATTCGTTATGGAAGCCCAGAGCTTATTGAACAGTGCTTGAAATCAAAACTTGTCAGATTTCCGAAGTTGTCGACCACATTAAATGACTATAAGCGATTGTATGATCTTCATGATCTATTGTGTGAAATTCAAAGTGTGAAAGCCAATCCAAAGTATTCACAAGTGCTTTCTTATTTCGATTCATCAACTGGGATAAATCAGATTATCAGCCACCTTCCAACAAATCTCAAGGAAAAATGGTCACAACAAGCACTCAAATACAAGAAACAACATGGACTTCTATTTCCACCGTTTGACTTTCTTGTTGATTTTGTGCACGATATGGCCCAATGGAGAACTGATCCAAGTCTGCAGTATGGCGAGAGTCCCCAGTCGAACAAAGCTGTTCACCCAAACGTACAATCTGTGAAAGTGCGTACTTACAAAACAGAAGTAGCTGTTTCAAATGTGTCCGACAAACTTTTGTGTCCAATTCATGGGACCAACCATAGTTTAAATGACTGTCGAGCATTTCGTCAAAAACCTATCAAAGAACGATTTGATATACTTCGTAAAAACAAGTTATGTTTCCGTTGTTGTAGCATGAAAAAACACATGAAACACAAATGTAGGGAAAGTGTATATTGTTCCGTGTGCAAAAAGTCAGATCATCCGACTGGATTACACATTGACAATAATAATGGAATTGAACGTCATTTCGTTACTGCTTCAGAAAGTGTGAAGACTCACGAAGGGGAGTCCAATAATACTGAACTTACTTCAGCTTGTACTCTGATTTGTGGTGACAATAACAAAGCAAGCAAGTCATGTGCCAAGATTCTGCCGGTGATTATTTACAGTAAGAATCGACCTCAAACAACTCATAAAGTATATGCTCTTATAGATGATCAGAGCAACTGTTCACTTGCCAATTCTGATCTTTTCGACTATCTTGCAACCGATGCGGAACGTATAAACTATACTTTGTCTTCCTGTTCGGGTAAGATGCCTACATCTGGCAGAAAGGCAAGAAATTTTGTGATAGAGTCATTAGACAAAAGTGTAACACTTAACATTCCGTCGCTCATTGAGTGTGACATACCAAATAACCGACATGAGATACATAGTCCTGAAGTCGCTCTGTTCTACTCACATTTAGTTGACATTGCATCTCTCATACCACCTGTGCAAAATGATGTTAAAATTTAACTTCTGATTGGCAGAGATGTTTTACAGGCTCACCACGTCTTGGACCAAAGAGTTGGAGGTGCAACCTTATGCGCAAAAATTGCCATTAGGCTGGGTAGTGATTGGCGAGTCCTGTCTCGGAAAGGTGCACAATACTGACACTATTAACGTATACAAAACTTCCGTTCTACCATCTGGTCGCTTGTCACATCTCGAACCGTGCACAAATTCATTCTCTGTGAAGGAGGAAACAGTTTTTCAGAAGACTCCGTTTGATGAGATGGTTGGTCCATCAATTGAAGATCAACGATTTATTGAAATAATGGGAACTAAGGTGACAAAGGGTTCTGATAACCAATGGATTGCGCCGCTTCCATTTCGAGAAGGCAGAGAACGACTAGTAAACAACCGAGTCCAAGCAATTCAAAGAGTAAAAACTTTAGATCGCTCGTTGTCAAAGGACAATGATAAACGAGAGCAAGTAGTTGACTTCATGCAAAAATGTTTAATAAAGGTCATGCAGAAAAGGCCTCTATGTTAATCGAAGGCACTGAGTGCTGGTATCTTCCATTCTTTGGCATTTATCATCCCAAAAAACCGGGAAAATTGAGAATTGTGTTCGACTTATCTGCTAAGTACGCTGGAATGTCACTTAATGATGTATTAATAAAGGGTTCCGACCTTGTTAATAGTCTTTTAGGAGTGCTCTTGAGATTTCGCAAGGAACGAGTGGCCATTATGGGTGATATTGAACAAATGTTCTATAACTTTAAAGTTTCGGAATCCGATCGCAACTTTTTACGCTTTGTGTGGCATGAAAACAACGATATCTCCAAACCATTAACTGACTACAGGATGACTGTCCATGTTTTTGGTAACAGTCCTTCCCCTTCTGTGGCCACCTATTGCTTGAGAAGGTCAGTTGAGAAAGTTGACAAGGATGTACAAGATTTTGTAAATCATTACTTTTACGTGGATGATGGTTTACAATCAGGCCCAAATGAACAGTGTGCTATTGATCTGCTCAAACGTACACAAAAATCTCTGCTTGAAGGTGGTAATTTGCGCTTACACAAAATCGTTTCCAATAGTGGACTTGTTCTTCAAAGTTTTCCTGCTGATGATCTGTCTACCGACCTTAAGGATCTAGACCTTGGGTCAGAGACACCACCTGTTCAGCGAAGCCTTGGAATGTCATGGGACATAGCGAACGATACATTTATTTTCAAAGTATCACGTGAAACGAAACCTTTTACTCGAAGAGGGGCATTGTCTGTAATCAATAGCATTTTTGACCCCATGGGATTTGCTTCTCCGGTCACAATTAATGGAAAACTTTTGTTGCGAGAGATGATGTCGACTTCATCAGGACCCATATCTTGGGATGATGAATTGCCAGAAACTTTAAGGTTTAAGTGGGAACAGTGGGTGTCATCCCTGATTGACCTTGAGAACTTTTCAATCATGCGAAAATATTCGAACTTTTCCTTCTTAGGTGCTACAAAGAAAGAAATCCACATATTTAGTGACGCATCCAAGGATGCGATTGCTTCTGTTGCATATCTTAAACTTTTCTTAAATGATCAAGTAGATGTATCATTACTGATGGGGAAAGCAAAAGTGGCCCCATCTCATGGGCATACAATTCCCCGCCTTGAGCTGTGTGCAGCTGTTCTATCGGTAGAAATTTCAGATATCTTGAAACACGAACTTGGTGATTCGTTTGACTACTATTACTATACAGATAGTCAAGTGGTATTGGGATACTTGACCAACGAAACTCGAAGGTTTTATGTCTATGTGAGCAACCGTGTTAATCGAATAAGATGTGCTAGTTCTCCGAATCAGTGGCGTTATGTACAAACTGATAAGAATCCTGCAGATATAGCCACCAGGCATCTTAATGCGTCCGATTTACCCGATTCTCTGTACTTGAGCGGACCGTCATTTTTGCGAGAATGTACATTATCTGTAAGCAAACAGTTTCCTCTTATAAATCCAAATGTCGACAAAGAAATTCGTCCTTTAGTGACAACTATATCTGAGCTTGAAAAAAGTGTTAGCATATGTGATCGATTTTCTCGCTTCTCAACATGGAACAGTCTTGTGAGAGCAATAACTGTCTTAAAGCGTTTCGTCAGCAGATTTCATAATCACAATGTTCCATCTCGTCTCGAAGTTGAACGATTCATTATTCACAGTGTTCAGCGAGATGAATATAAGACAGAGTTTGATTGTGCTTTACTCGGAAAAAAGCTACCGCCAAAGTCTGACATTCTACCTTTGTCTCCTATCTTGGATAAGGAAAACATTTTAAGAGTTGGTGGTCGCCTTAAAAATTCTAGAACTTTCAATGAAACTGTGCAGCCGATTATCATTCCTAAAAAGCACTACATTTCGACATTACTAGCCCGTCATTATCATGAGTCCGTAAGTCATCAGGGTAGGCATTTGACGGAAGGTGCTCTGAGATCAGCAGGCTTATGGATTATAGGAAGCAAACGATTAATTTCGTCGCTCATCAGGAAATGTGTTATATGTAAGAAATTAAGAGGAGATCATGTTATTCAAAAGATGGCAGATCTACCCGAAGACCGACTAAAACCTGGACCTCCTTTCTCTTTTGTCGGGATAGACACATTTGGCCCGTGGCCAATTCTATTCAGGAAAACTAGAGGTGGTTGCGCCGAACAAAAGAGATGGGCGATTTTATTTACATGCTTAGTTTCACGAGCAATTCATATTGAGGTGACAGAGGAGTTGAGCAGTGCGGCTTTCATTAACGCATTTCGTCGGTTTGTTGCCCTTCGAGGGCCAGTGAAGGTGATAAGATCTGATAGGGGGACCAATTTTATTGGTGCAATTACTGATTTAGGAATCAAGGCCGAATTTTGTGAAAACGGACCTGTAGATAAAGCTATATCCGCCTTTGGAACGACATGGAAATTCAATCCACCTCATGCCTCCCACTTTGGAGGTTCTTGGGAACGAATGATCGGAATCAGCAGACGTATTCTGGATACTATGATTATGAGAGAGAAAACCAAGCTTACTCATGATTCGCTTCTAACTTTAATGGCCGAGGTGTGTGCTATAGTAAATTCGAGACCGCTGTTAAACGTATCATCCGATCCAGATAGTCCGGAAGTGTTATCGCCTTCAGTTTTGTTGACGCATAAACCTGCACCTTGTAATCTCGTACTTTCTAACTTTAACACTAAGGACATGATCCGCAGTCAGTGGAAATTAGTGCAGGGTCTTAGTGACGAATTCTGGTCGAAATGGTCGAAAGAATATATCCATACTCTTCAGAGTCGCAGGAAGTGGGAAAGCAATAACGATAATTTGCGTGAAGGTGACGTCGTTTTGTTAAGAGACAAAAACTTGAACAGGTCGCAATGGCCGTTGGCCATCATAACCAAGGTTTTCCCTAGTGTTGATGGAAATGTCCGAAAAGTAGAGGTTAAGACAATTAAAAACAATGAATCAGTTGTTTATGTTAGACCTGTGGTTGAACTTATTCTTCTTGTTCCTGTTGATTAAACTCTTATATTTGGCATATACATGTATATAAAGACGATTTATCTGACATGTGTATTAATTCTGTAATTGTATTAACTCTTTAGTGTAGTGATTTGGTAAAATCAGAAGGGGAGTGTTCCGTAATGCGCTCCGTCATTTTTTTTTTGGTAAACATTTTGTAGTTTCCGGCATGTTCGCCTCATCAATGTTGTGTGATGTTTTTGCAAAACTCTATGTCTTCGAAGCTTATCGATACCAAATCGTAAGTTTTCACATTTTTTAGAACCGAGTTAAACGTTGATATTACTACCTATATTGTTTATATCCATATTTTTTGGTAAATTGATGCAGTATTGGCTCGACCTATGCGGTACCTCAATTTTCAGTCGTATTGTTATATTTTCCTGCTTTAAAAGACTTTTTACCCGTTGATAAGTGACTAGCCATTCTTTGTAACCTTTTTCGTTATTTTCCATATTTATTATTGGTTGTAGAAGGGTCTATTTCGATGATTTTTCGAACGTCCTAAATTATGAACTTTCATGCTTTGCGTATGTCTTGTTATCACTGTATGGTTTGTGCTACTCAAATTTTTGAAGTTTTATTTGATTGTTGCTGCCGATATTTACTTATTTGTGTCTTAATATAACTCATATGCGACTATTGCAACCTTCCATTGTAAACATTTAACGCTTTTTAGTCACTGTATGCAATGTGCTAATAGTAGTTAAAATTGTGTTTTTTGATTTGTGCTAAAGTGTATTATCAGACATGCCTGTCTGTTGATTTTCTTGTGTATTAGTAAGTTTTGTTTATTTGTATTTTCAGTTTTTCACCCTCCCCGGAGGTCTGTTTGAATAAAAGTAAAGTACTGCCTTTCTTGTAACTGAACAGAGAGAAGTGACAACACTTACATATACAAGTTTTCTTAAAACACTGTTTTTGCTGAATTTCAAATGCCAGTAACTAGCAGTCTTCTTTTTTGGATTAGCCATGAATACATAAATATTAAAAGAAATAAAATTGAGGAATTAGAACCGCTGGGTCTTTCACATTTATTATTATTTAATTCCTGGTTACTGGGAAGGTTCTTACGTCTCGATAACAGCTGCGTAGTGCGCCTACATGTTGCGAATACCGGATGCTCTCTCTTTGGGGTACTGTCAGGTTACGATTCGGAAAGCATGACAAAGAAATATAGTAGGTATGGGGAAAAAGACACTTCATGCATGATAAAGATCCCGTTTGTAGGTTTCAAAACAAAGATAGGCCAATAGTAGCTTCTACACATTATATTATTGTATTACATGTATATTCTTTCTTCCTAATTTTCCACTTAATTCGAATTATAATCCTGTGATTAATTATTTTACTTAATGATTTTTGTTTGTAGATATTTTTGTCCTGAATATAGCTACGACAATTATTGGGCGCTATATGTAAGCTAAAATCTTCCGTCGTATGATAGATCGCACAGAGTCTTTTCATCAGGCTCTTCTGTTAAATGTGGGTATTGGTATGTGTTATGACAGCTAAATCCTCAGACTTGCACAAAGAGCTGCATTATGTGGGCACACTGATTGGGTTGTCTTAGTTTTATACAGAGGCTATCAGCAGATAGTTTGGGAAATGGTCGATCTTTGCAGAAGAAATTTTTTTTGTTCAATTAAAAGTTGGAAATCGAAGACCTCATTAGAGAGAGCCCCTTTATAAAAAGGTTGTCCGGTTTTAATACAGAAAGCCAGACTGCAAAACATGTCGAAAATGCGGGTCAAGAAAATCCCAATTTTGTATAAATATAAGACAGTCCTACATTGTAAGATTGTTATACACAACAGGATTCAGTTGATGACAATGGATACACATGAAAAGTTCAAACTATGACATTTAAGCATTGTATCAGTGGGTAAATGGTTTTCAACCGTAAACCTAAAGTATAGTGTGGACATTTTTAAGGAAACCAGTTTTGATAAATCAATTTAACTACAAGTAGTAAAATATGTAGGCATTGTCTGACAAGTTACAGAGAGACAATTTCATTATTTTAATTATTTTCTTCTGATCATAATTTGTGTAATTTTGTATGAATACTTTAAACCGCGCCAACTGTACCAGAACATTCCAGTTTCATCTGCTGTAGGTCCTCCGCCATAGCCACCATTCAAGTTTGAATAACCACATGAACTATACCACCAGCCACCATGATGCTTAACAGGACAATTATTATTTCTGTTGTCTCGATCAAACGTACTAAAAGGCATCCCATTAGAAAATGAGAGAGTGTCGCCTGTAAAAGCAAATACGCCATTTTGATACATTTCTAAAAATCACCTTTGATCATCAGTGTGCCCTAGCATAAAAAAAGTGTATTGCCTGTGCAGACAAATACATTTCATAAGATGTTCAAAAGTTGCTTCCTGGTTTCCATGAAGGGTTTCCGTATATTTAGGCGAGCTCTTTTTCAATACGGAAAAACTTACCACATGCTATAGTGTGTAATGTGTTAGCAGCATACTACGCTCCTAGGTAGATTCAAAGTTGTGTATATTGTGCACACATAGTTTATTTGGTGCGGGCTACTTACTGTATGATTTTGTGTTTTTGATTTTTGCTTCGTGTTGTATATGATTGTTTCAATCCGCCTTAAGTTTGTAATTCATCTTTGACTTTCAACTATAAGATTCTTGTTTAATCGATTTTATTTGTTTTCGTTTTGTATTCGCGATGAAGCTTTTATAAACGTCTAAAGATATTCTTCCAAACTCTCTATTAACACATTTGTCGGAACATTGTTTTATCGGATTTCAACATTGATGTATTGTTAGTGACTCGTATGATTGATATTGTGTTACGCAATAGTTTTGATATATTACGGACAAAAACAAGTTAATAAGTAAATTAATAGAGTGAAGACCGGTAGACCACTTACACATTATTTGACTGCCCCTACCAAAAATATGTAAGGACGGGCAATTTTGCCTTTTAAAGCTAATTCATGGCGGTTTTTTGTTTCAACACAATGTGTGCTTATCGTACATGGAGCTTGACAGTCTTCGGGTATTTTTCCACTTATGTGTTGCAGAAATTTGTTTCGTGTTTTATCCTAACAACCACACGACGAACTTCTCCCTAGCCCTCTACATTAGGGCGCACTTTATAGATCTGCAGGTAATTCCCTTGAAACACTTCAATGTATATAGTTTGACGCAAAAATGTTGGAAGCTTTTAAGCAGTCGGCCAATGGTTTTACCGAAACAGTTCAGACTGTTGTTATATGATATTTCATAAACAATGTAACTTGTACATGCTGTCTTTCCAGTATTTTCGCACGTTCTTTTGGCATGTGTTTTTGTGTGTGTTTGTTTAGGTTTTATATTTTTACGATTTCTTGTTAACTTTACTTACTGGTTTTATTTCATTTGTGACATGTGACAAGATTAACAGTGTAATTTAAGTGTATGAGTTTTGTGAAGGAAACAAGTAATTCATACCTGCGTCACCAGTGTATCCAGTTACATATATTTTAAAGTTATTCCACTCATCTCCAAATGAAACAAAGGAATAGTTAGCAAATCTGTGAGCACCTTCGAAATCTTCTAAGTACACAGACATTTCGTGAGCAGATGTCCTAGAGATAACATGAATGTTCTCATTTCCTTAAAAAAATAGGTAACGTTAAAATTAAAGTTACTCTTGAAAACCAAACTGCTGTTGACGACACATAACAGTGTAAATCTGACAAGAACATTTAAGCAGACACTACAAGTCTATGTCGCATGAGCTTTTGCAATGGTGTACAACGTGTTAGTAAAATCATATTGCATGCTTACGAAAATTTTTGAGTGCAATATAGTGTTAACTGAATGTTGGCATAACGTTCAGCGTGCAATATTTTACCACTTTTCATGAAAAGGAACAGACAGTCCATTAATTGGAAAAGAGAATTTCCAAACGTAAGAGTTATTAACTGCAAATGGAAATAAAATGAGTATTGTATACTGGCGGAGAATTGATATTTCTGCAGCAAATAATAGGATTCTGCTTTTTTGAAACTATTACCAAAAAGGTTCTTGTTATGCAAAAAACAGCAGTTTTTCCTAAACACGTCATCCACTATTTTCCGCGGACATGCTTTGCACATTATGATCTGAAAACAACCCCATAACGAGTAGTAAAAAAAAAAGAATCAAACCCCGACGTAAAAGTTCATCGGCAGAAAAATTTAAAAAATGCTAAAGCAAGTGACATCAAATACTCAACTTAGAATATATGAATTAAAACAGGGGATTATCGTTATTTATACTAATAATTTGTGACGTCTATGTAATATGTGTATAAATGATTTATTATAGTATGTTATTTGTGTTACGTTTTTATTGGCTGGAATTTAACAGATTAAATACTTTACGTTTTACAATTTAATGATAGCACAATGAACATCTAAGATCGTGAAAGCTGGTGTTAAACAGCAACACAAATGTTAAATGGACTTTTACTGATAATCAATGACACAATAACATACTACATTTGTTTATTGTTAACTGCAACATCTTTTCTCTTATACTACACAGGCCTGGCATAAAAAGATTAACTACTACAAGGGTGTCCATGTAGTTTATATTTGTATAATAAGCTAAACAATAACCACACCATTTACCAGCAAGCTAAACTCTTTCATAAAGCATGACCTTTTTTTTGGCAAAATTCTTCTCTAGAACAATTATCTTTATCCTTTGATAAATTGAAATACATGTAAGAAATTAACATGTTTTTGTATAGGATAACCTCAGCCACTGCCCGTTACGAATCATTTGTGAATTACCCAGCCAATATTCCTCTTCAGCCAACCCAAATCCATCTTTATATTCACTCCATCCACGGTAGAAGTTAACTGTTCCGACATGGCGTCGCTGTATAAGCTGCACAAATAATTTGGTTGTCACAAAACTGTCTTTTATTTGTTAGAGGTTATAGTAAGATTTACGTACCTAGCAAAATTATATTTTTTACCCTTTTTATGACTTGTTTTAAAAAAATTCGATCGGCATCGTGTAATATACATGGACATGCCCCAGTCATATAACATCAATTCCTGTGATGAGTGAAGCTTGCAAATATTATACGTGCACATAAAGACATGTCAATATTTTTGTTCCTGTTTTGCAGTTTTTTAATATGGGCTTGAGTTCCACATTGAAATTGTATTCCATGTCTGACATACAGAGCTTCCTTTTACATCAATTTTGACAGGTGGTAATTCTATTATACTCAAGATTTGCACTTTTCCCTTTTATATCATTAATTCATTTTTGTAATCTAGTCTAGTTGACTATACATTTGAAAAGACGGAATATGTGTGACAATTATTGTATTAATTTTAATCATTTGTCCACAATACACATTGATACTTAAAATTGATTGCCACCGAAAACATAATGGAACTGTTTAGATACACGGGACAATTTTGGTCTTTTTTATAATATAAATATCACTTTTCAGTTAAAATATTTACCGTCCACTTTTTGTTGTTTTCCACAATACAGTAAACAGGAACAGGATGGAATGGACCATACGGATAAATTGTATACACACCACTGAGAGATATACTCAAATCTTCACATTCGGCTTGGAGCTTGTGTATGGTACTACCTGAAAATAGTTATAGGTTTTAGAATGAGTTAGAGTTGCATATCGCATTATATCACATCGAGTTAAATAATTTTTACAAAATAAAAGAACGAGTTTATTAGTTTGTTGAAACTGAACAACTAGCGATGATATTAAGCAGATATACAATTGTCACAATTTGTGAAAGAAACCCATTTCTGTTCTGATGAAACGGGACACCGTTGAAACACAGAGTAATATAAAAGATGTAATTCCAGGCTTCAACAGTATAACGAAGAGTAACATTAAAAAGAGAACACATATAGAATAAAAACAGTTTTTTCAGATTTAAAAACATAATAAACGCCATTGTTCATATAAACATTAGAATTTGTTCATAGAAGAATATTTATCAGGAACGTTCTTACAATACATGAAAGCGACGTCACACTGCATGTTTTCTTCAGGGTCTAACGTCATAGTGTATTTTTTCATATCGTTTGTATCACATCGTTGCCCATATCATACGACATTTTTCAAGACGCGCGAGAAGAAGATAAATCAGGACAATCATTAAAAAATAAACATATTGCTATACATTTCTTGTGTTTGACTCACATAGCTGGCAGGAGGGCAAGGTAAGTTCATTTTTGACACGTTTGTATACTTAAAAGCATTACCAAACCAACTTGTTGCAATTGACTCCTTTTTCGAAAAAAGATCCTTTGTGTACAAAAAGAGTCGGCTCTTTGTATCACGAAAGGCCAAGTTCTATGCCTATACCCAATATTTGGTATGTTTCCAGTTACAGTCAAAATTTAGATTTTGATGTCTCATCCCTGTTTTCATCCTTGTTTCCGTTCTGGATATTGCTTAAATAGTGCTATCTGAATGTATACAAGTATTCACTCAATTAATCGGTTCTATTAATCCGTTACAGAACGGTCAGCGTGTTCCTAACACTGACATGTTTTCCATTCAATTTACAGTTAAAGAAAGTAACATATTTTGAATTCTAAGCATAAAAAAGGGCAAACATAAAAAAGGCAAACGATAGACTTTTGTGAGCAATATTGTAATAAATAAAAAAAAATTATTTACTAATACAAACAGTGCAAACATACTACAGAACCATGAAGCATGTATACGCTAATATTAATTGAATAACAAATTACAAAACGCGTTATATTTAATTTAATTAATAGGACTAATTAACATAAATATTTAAACTAATGAAAAACAAATATAATCCCAGTTGAAAAGTACATCTATATTCTTGTTTGTATGACAGGTCTTACCTCCGTTTGCCGTGTGATCACACATTAGGTCCATGTTGCAGATGTTTGTTTCATTACAACAACTATGACAGATCATATGATGTCCTTCATCTACCCTCTTGGTTCTTCCGGGTGGGCATAACTACAAGCGTGTGAAAGTAAGTCCTCTTTCAAAACTCCAAAATACTTCCGCTTTTAAGTAATCAAAAGTTGTTTTCACACAATCATAACACTAGAATATTTGTAACGAACCTCGTGCAATATTCATTGCATCTTTTATTAATGGATTATTTAAACTGACTTACTTTGGAAAATACAACGGAAAACTTATTTCAGCGTAAGATTTGCATATGATACTGGAGTATTTCAATCTACTAACTCGCTAGTGCGACACCCTGCACTGACGAATGGGCCTACATCTTTTGCAGAATATAAATGACAAATGGTCAACGTAGGCCATGTAAACATGGTCGACCCTCACTTCAGATACTTGGAAAATACATAGCCATTGACCAACTAAATTATATTGTCAAATGTTGCCTATTGTAAATTTTTTAATATATCTATTTTGTTGAATTAGATTCATACACATTTTCATTTGTTGCGATCAAAACTTCTCCAAACACACGAAAACATCTACGTTGTGTATTTTAAACTGTTAAATTCTTATTTAGGCACATAACACATAATACATTAGAACAGTTAAGCAATATAAAATTTGTAGAGGTTTCAAAAAAGGAATAAAATCACTTACATCAGGATATGTACATCCAAGGTCGAAATGGTTGAGACCATCGTCTGTTGTATAATTGTGTAAGAAACACACCTTAAATAGGCGAAACAAATATATACAAGCTAGTTCCGTGAACTACTTTCTTTATTACTTTTATACTATTACAGTGTGAATTCAGCCTTTAGTACAGCAATTGTACAGGTAATAATCTTCAGCAACAGAAGGTAGTCATTATCAAAGAATTGATTGAGATGTTTGCAGGAATAAACGCTTACTTTTTGCAGTTCGTGTTGATGGCATAATACGATAGACATTGATCGAATGTTATATATACCACAAAACTACTGTACACTTGAGGGATGATATGTTCCACATTGGTGCTATAGGACAGTTTACACGCCGGGACTGATGCGGCACAGACTCGCGAAAAATTTTAAAACAAATCTATTGCCATGTTACAGATTAAGATCGTTATTCTTAACCTTTTTTGTATTAAACGAACTACGTATAATTAAGTCGTACATGTTGTCCCCATATACATAATACAATTCACTGGACACACATACTAACTTCATCAACGTGGCACTGAACCGTCTTTCTACAATGTATAGGGTCTCGTATGCCAGTACATGATAAACACTGCTGTCCGCAATCTGTAGGTATAAAAATATCATAGCTGTTTTGAGTCTTACCATTTACAGTATAAGTTTTATATCAAAAGTCGAAATAAAAAGCATATTTTATCGTTCAATTAGAAATATGTTTGTTGTGTTGTATACACAAGACTGTGTTGTTTAAATGATTGTATATATGGCTGAGCTAATGGAACAAGTTAAAAATGTTCGAGTGTCCCTTTTGCAGACCCTATTGTCACTCCATGCTTAAGTAGATGAAATCCTATACTTGTCTTCCCGTCGTAATGAGATAGCGACGAGACCACGTTATTTAAATATAATTGTCTAACGTATTGTTGTTTAAACAATTTATTTCCATTTAATTTACAAAAATAAATCGTATTATCTATTAAATAACTTACAAACTATTCCAAGATTAAGCGTCACCAAAAACAAAAACACTTCTGAAAAAGAACGACATGGATTATATAAGAAACTTAATAAATTTGTGTTACAATATGATCTTCATGCGTATAAAGTATTTCATAATCATGAATTACTTCTTATGTCGCATTAAACTAAGTAAACATAAGTTTGTTCAAGCTAGTATTAAAATAACAGCACTTTGATATCTAACTGATTATTATGTCCTGCAAAAGTTTAGGGTACATATAGATTTTAGCCACTTCGTTCTCCCGTCCAAACTCAGGTTTACCCTTTAATTAACAGTTTATTTGAATATGACTTCACAATAAAACTTGGTACATGATGACGTCTCTTAAACCGGAAAAATTATGTAGGGCGTTGCTAAATATTTCAATCTAGAGTCGACTTAGACAAAGGTATTTACCAACATGTGCCATACGGTAAATTATTGTCTCCGAGACACATTTTCTTGTTCTAAGACATTTTAAGTTTAATTATAGTTACAACATTCCGGTGTGGTTTAGCATGTAATTTTCCCGAAGACTAAATATGTTTAGGTATGGACATCATGACATAGTTAAAAAAATACAATACGTTAAGGCAAGCACTGCTGTTTAAAATATATTTGAACATACCTTACAACCTTCAATCCAACCGCTTTTATTATAATAGAATAATCATTGTTATATCATTAACACCAGAAAAGTATCAAATTAAGACTTACCTACGTTCGCCATCATTGAAGTATTATGTTATCTGGCCTACATATGTATTTCCGTACTTCGTGGTAAAATCAGAGTAGCCTTATCATTTCATGTTAGGTTAACATGTAGTGCACTTATATAGATGACATAATTTTATATCTTGAATTGGTGGAATGACTCCTTTTAATGTTCTACTAGTTAACTGTTAACCTTGGCAGACTTATCAATTTAAACATTATTACATGTTTACATGCTTTTTAACTATACATTAAACCATTCATTAAAGCCGTTGACAATTTGAAGAATGGTACCATTACTAGTTACTGACAATAACTTGTTCCAAAGACCTAATCACACAACTGTTTGCACGCTATCCGACGGCGGATTATTATTATCGTTGATATCCGTGCGGTTACGTTATTATAAGGAAAGGCATACCGAAAACCTATTGAAACTATGGCTGAAAGGTGACACGCTACTTTCAGAAATAACAGTGACTGATCGATATCTTCAGCGAACAATATTTCCGTCATATTTACGACATGAAAAAAAATAAAAGTGGGAAAAGTGATGGACTAAAGGTAACATACTTTTGGAAGCATGAGGTACAATAAAATTATAATTATATCTGCAGAAAGTTGTTTTCATCGTGACAGGAAAGTTTTCGACTACGTTCTTGTTTTCTATATTATGACCTGAACACACAAAACGATATGGCCATTCCTTATACGCTATCTTGTCAGGCGTTGTGCAACTTTGTTGGTTTAGCAGTTGGACCCGGCGTACGTTCAATATATAACAGTTTTTACTGTTGTGTAAAGAAAAATGTCAAATGATATATTTAAAAGGGTTATGAAAATTTGTTTATTTCTTACCAAAATTTTAGGAAAAATATCAATCATATTCTTCCTTAAAATTTCCTTTGCAACAAATTAAAAAAAACATAAATGTGTTTCAACTACTTGGGGTAAAAAATAACCTAAAAATCTGGCAAAAAGACAGAAAGAACGGCAAAAAGACAGCTGTCATGTAAGTTATCTGCAGAGTGATGTTGAATTTTTTAAAGACGGATTTCATCTTATTATTTTTCTTCATCAAAAGGGGTTATATCTACAAAATTTGTTATTTCTTACCAAAATTTTAGGAAAAATATCAATCATATTCTTCCTTAAAATTTCCTTTGCAACAAATTAAAAAAAAACATCTTATTATTTTTTCTTCATCGAAAGGGGTTGTAATCGCACAAGTAGTGTGGTATTCCTTACAACTTTCACGCACTATTTCCACCGTCACACTTTCAGTGTTATAATTCAACAACAACCAACGATACGGCGTCACCTATCTGCCACTTGGGATGCGCTAGAAAGTATGGGTGCGGCACTTGGTACCTCAAAGTTATGCGACAGACGAGTCGTGGCCGATACTTTAACCAAATTATCAATCTGATTTTAAAAAATGTATATGTTATTGTGGTACAAACACAAATTAAAATCGTTGTCTCAACATTTTCGTTTTTGAAAAAATAATATAAACGATTGGGTATAGTCTTTCATAATATAAATGTATATATAAAGACGTTAATTTGGACAAACACTGTCAGAATGATGGTAGGAAAAACGACAGCACACCCTGAAAGTAAAAAAACCAACAATTACAGCTACAAAAACACGATTCAACACACAATAATTGCTTTCTGCATCATTAATTTATGTCCTGCAGTCATTATATACGAGAATTATTACCGTTAGTCATATCTTTAATAATATAGTCACGCTCAACTAAATGGAAATTATATCATATGTGAAATAATCCCACTATCGTTTTATTTTTAATTTTTGTATTCTGACATTAGTACAGTATATACTTGTATTGTCATGTTATAATTGACATTTTTAATTTCATGTATTAGTGCTTTATTACTGGCAATTACGACATTGTTGGTCTTACCTCTGTTGTATTTAATCCCATAAGTATAAATTTCTCAATTATCGTCCTTTAGTATTATTTTCTTTAAAATTTTCGCTTTGACGCTAAACGTTTATTCCAAAACTCGGAGGATTTGTGTATATTACGAATATTATTTTTCTTAGTGTGTCAACAATGAGGTTGCGAGTTCAAGTCTCATTACGGCAGGGTACGCTAGACTAAAATGTTAATTGACAAGGATTGCCAGTTTTCTTATTGAAAGTCGGGGTTTGATCCGGCTTCGTCGGCTTCGTCCCCATTAAAATTGGATCTTATTTTATTATAAAAACAAGATGCAGCTGCAAAAATTGGGGTAAACACCAATCAAACAAACAAACATTTATTAATGTTGTGGTAATGAAATCGTAACAAGTGCTTTACCAAAGATTTAAAGAATCTGCCAAACGCGTCCCCAGTTGTGGATAACAACTAATTAATTCATTTCTAAAATAGCTTCGTTAGTAAACCTTTCTTTTTTAACCCTGTTTTCAAAGGCGACACTAACTGTTCACTTGGCAGTTTTTTTAAATAGTTATGCAAAAACGCTTAACATTATAAAAATATTTACATGTTTATAATGATACATTAAAGCCGGTGACAATTTGACAAACGGCACCATTACTAGTTACTGACAACATACCTAAGACCCAATCACACGACTGTTTGTGCCCTTTCAGACAGCGAATTATTATTATCGTTATTATGAGGAAATCCTGACAGAAAAACCTATTGAAAATATGTGTGACAGGTGACACGCTACTTTAATGATAAGTATAAAAAACACAATACAGATAGTTCAAAATATTATATAAACAGTCTAAAGAGTCTACCAACCAGTAAGCTTATTAAGTATCGGATCGTCAAACATGACGATACAGCATAAACACAAAATAATATACAAGTCTAGAAGATTATGTAACGATACAAATGACGATGTTTCTTGTCAAAATTTTAGACAAAGACTGACCAACGAATGGCCTTAGTCATTGATAAATGACGTAAACAAGTCATAACGTATTGATCTTAAACTTTCTCATTTCCAACTAGATATAATTTTTTGTTTATGCTGTATCGTCCTGTTTGTCGATCCGATACTTAATAAGCTTACTGGTTTGTAGACTCTGTAGACATATATATAGGTACATATTTATATGAGTTGTATTATCGATATCCATACCTTTAAAGATATAGTCACGCTGAACTAAATGGAACTAATATAATATGTGAAATAATCCCATTATTGTTTTAGTTTTTATTTTAATATTCTGACATGAGTACAATTTATTCTTGTCATACCCTGTTATGAATGACACTTTTAATTTTATGCATTATTGCTTTTTTAAAGATTGATTGATTAATGGTGTTTAACGCCCGAGCAGCAATATTTCAGCTATATTCAGGCGATGAACATGAAATGGATGATAAAATGAACATGAAATGATGATGAATGAAAATGGGATGGGACACAAGGAAAAATAGGGGTAACGGATTTTAGATTGCCACTGGCAAATGGGAGGATGGATAGGGTCGGGCAATTTAGCCTCCTGTAGCGGGATCGAAATCCCTAGCGAATACTACAGCAGCGTTCTTTAACGTGCGAGGAACGTGGCATTTTCCCAACACGGTGCACTAATATGGTTTGCGGTCAGGTTTTCCGTATTATGGCCTGACAACCCCAGCTTGCCAGGGGTACCCCATTCAACCACCTGGGGCACACATCCCAGTCGGTCTTTAGGCAAACCGACCTGACACGCCGGTCAGGGTACTGGGCGCTATTTAGTCGCCTTTTACGACAAGCTAGCGCGACTGCGGTCTATTCTTTTAGCCACCCGGATCCCGCACGGGGCTTTTTTTAAAGAAAATTGCAGCATTGTTAGTCTTACTTTTTTATTTTATCCTTTAGGTATTCATTTTTTAATTTTGGTCGCTCTGAAACAAACGTTTACTGCAAAACTCGGAGGATTTATGTAATAGATGATGTTTTAAGGCCATCATTTATTTTATAGATACAATAAGTGTGTGAATGTATGCCGTGCATATGATTTAGATCTACTATTGATACGTTGTATGTCAACAATGAGGTTGTACGTTCGAGGCTCATTGTGGGCAGGTTGCTATCGATTCCAATCTTAAGGATTGCAAGTTTCTTCCGGCTACTAATGCTTCCTTCCAAATGAAAACTGGATATTATAATATAATAAAAAACAAGATATTGATTTAAGTAGTGCAAATTGACTCTAAACACCATTCAAACAAACACAAATTTATCACGTTCGTCGTTTTGAAATCGTAACAAGTGCTCGACTAAAATGACCAAAATCTGCCAATCGCGTCTCCAGTTATGGAAACTAATTAATTCATCTCAAAAACAATCTCGATATTTAAACTTTTGACCCTTCAAAATATGGGAGACGGGCACCTTCGTGTTGTATATGTTTGTTTAAATTCGGAGTTGTTTTCACGCCTTGACCTCTCGCTCTTGTTGTTCGGTCGGTTACCTAGCTCTTTTTTACAGTTGCTAGATGCTACTAATAGGGACAACACTCACCTTGTGCAGTGAAATGTTTTGATTACATGCGGTCCCGATACCTACTAAACTCTACATATTTTCTAAAAAGGAATTAGGTTATTAATAATGTGGTTATAGCTTTTTCTTAGATGTTTAATCAATGCTTAAACCTGTTAGAACCTTTTTATAAATGGCATAATTTTAAAAGGTGGGTCGGAGTCTTAGGGACAAAGAATAGTGGCATAGAGTAATGGGTAGGTTAATAAAATTTATCCTTTATGATTCCTTCTTAAAATCTAGTTAATTGTGCAACACTTTCCAAACACGGAATCTACTTAGCTGGTAGGCTTTCAGTAACCTGGGTAGCACCTTGCCAATGGACTATTTTGCAATTAGAAACGAAAAGAGTAACTCCGTTAAGCATTCGAAATCCTCCTATTACGTTTACAAAGCCGAACAGAAATAATCAAAATAAAAATTTGAAAAATATCTTAGGTACTATAACTTATATGCATGCAACAACACTACTAAATATTTCAGCTTAGGGAGAAATATTTCCCATGAAAGATCTACTTATTTCTAAACCTGAAATAGCAAATCCATTTTAAACCATCATATCCAAATAAGCCTACAACAACCAACAACATCGTCCGTGAAGAAATATTTTTAACATTAAAAAAGTGACCATGACTTAACAAATTTAAAAATGTCTACAGTCCTCCATTAATGTTAGAAGATTTAAGTCAAATTAGCAAACACTGACACAACAAGGGTGAAGGGTGGCTACAAATAAACAACAGCTTAATGAAAAACAAAAGATTACAAATCTTAATGCACACCTTGGCCTATAGAAGGCTGAGAACATTTCTAATGGCAAAACCTTTAACAAAAAATACATAACCGAAATAAAACTATATAACAAACCTAATCTTAACACCAGTGGAAAAATTGTTAATGTTATTGCTTCCTGTGCATATAAAATTTTAAGTCCACTTTATTGTTAGCATTATGTTAATCGTCGACAATAAGTCAACCTGGGACCATAAAATTATATATTTATATTGCTGTTGTAGGCAAACATGAGATTATGATCCAATGAATATTTTATTTCTATTCTTAGGCGTTTCATACTAAACCTCATGAAGTCCAGCATTACTTTGCTAAGTAAGTACATGTATACATTTTATAGATCTAGATGCCTAGTTTGTATAAATAATAGTAAGCTGTACTAAGTAAACAACAAAATGCAATGGTCAATGGTGCTAGAACAAGTTAGAATGTTTTAAACACACACATCACATTAGAGTTAAAGTGACTTACTGTTAAACAGTTAAAACGTAAAAAGGGTACACATACCTAATCCTTTGTTTAATTGTATACCGGTCAACTTCAGTTTTCTATCTAAGAATCCGAATGCCGATCACAACTTTTAGCGTAACGTATAAGTTACCAAATGTTAACAAAATACCTGTGTGATGTTTGACAAACGTCAAGTTGATAAATGAACAGTTGATGAATCACACGTGTCGTCTAGTACAATTTGTTATTCCAAGTCTATTGCCAACAGTCGTCTTACAGGAAACAGAGTTATATTTTAACAAAAAACAAAAAACGGAGTGATAGCAATGCAACTATCATTATATTATAAAGCATGTTTTGATTGGGCTGTGTAGATGAGAGTTACATTCAAAACTTATTTTATACAGATAATGTGCACTGAAGTCACTAATTTTACAGTTTGCACCAAAATCTACTTAAAAATGAATATAAATACATTTTCTGATTAAATATTTAGTTGTTCTATACAATAAGATACACATTATTGTATTGATAATGTTTAATGCGATGATTTGATTTTCATGCATCGATATTTTAATTATTAATAATCCGAAATACGGCAGAAATATTACTAGCAGGACGTTAAACAGCAATAAATGAATAAAAAATATACAATGGTGCTATGTTTGCTTACAAGAGTTAGGAAATAATAAGTGTTCTGTTGCTGTGTAGTTATATAGTTAATCTTAGATTTTAAAGTTAGGTTTTAAGTTCTTTTATTCTTCTACAATAACCCTTAAACTCCAAACGTTCGAGTATAGGATGTTAAAATTTATTACATGCGCTACTACAACCGGTTTATTAGGGGAATAATTGTTGTCAAACACTGACTATTACAAAATACCCTACATGCGCTACTATAACCGGTTTACTAGGGGAATAATTGTTGTCAAACACCGACTATTACAAAATACCCTATTTGAAAAGGCTAAATTATAATTAATGAAATAAAAGTTTCTTTAACAAACTACCAAAATTAGTTCTTTTAATTTACGTTTTAAATGGAAAATATAATTACAGTGCCTCTATATTATATTAATGAATATGTTATGTCATCGTATACTAATGTTCCGTTTCAATTAGTTTATTATCTGTTACGTTTCATAAAGTATAAAAATTTGATGGAAATACCTGGGATGGCTCGTAATGGTTGGGCCATTATATTTAAAATAATAATATGCATGTAACGTTACTTCATCATGCTGTGTTCAGTTAATTGTACAAGTATTTATTTATTGCTTGTTAGTATTTCAAATGACTCTAGAAAAGAAACATTAAACTGTTACATTTATTGACGTAGATTGACAGAAGAAGAAGAATACGTTCTTTGCTTTCAGAATATATTATCTCAACAGCAATGAAAAGAATTATATTTATAATGTGTACGCTTTTACATCTTGGAAAAACACAAAGGTTGCCACGTTTTTTCAGGAAGATGAACCCACCATGTTCGATGGAGTGTCATGTGTATCAATCCTTACGATCACTGTCTTTAATTCAGTGTGCAGATCAGTGTTTCGGGAAGTGTAGCAGGCTTTTATGGCATCCCACTAGCCGAGATTGTATGTTACAATCTGAGGATCTGACCCTTCGTAGCACCTCGCTCAATATTGTGATCAATAATACATGGAGTTTATACAACAAAGATAACAGAGGTGGGTAAAGCTATATCTAATATATGTTTACGGTTTTATATTTGCTTACTGAATCCTTTTAAAAATGTAAAGGTATCCGGTCCCCCATTGACCACGTGATCATATTTGGTGTCCCGGAAGACCATCGTTTTTCAATGGAGCAGACCTTGGTAATGATCCGCAAACATCGGAAATACTATATAACTAATAACTTTTGATAACTCGAAAACAACGTTTGTTTCTAAAATTGACTCAACTTAAAACAGAAAATTTTGTATTATTAGCAATCAATTGATTTAATACAGCTTTATTTTCAGTCAAAAAGTGAATATATTTGCTTACTGAATCCTTAAAAAATGTAAAGGTATCCGGTCCCCAATTGACCACGTGATCATATTTGGTGTCCCGGAAGACCATCGTTTTTCAATGGAGCAGACCTTGGTAACGTTCCGCAAAAATCGGAAATACTATATAACTATTAACTTTTGATAACTCGAAAACAACGTTTGTTTTTAAAATTGACTCAACTTAAAACAGTAAATTTTGTATTATTAGCAATCAATTGATTTAATACAGCTTTATTTTCAGTCAAAAAGTGAATTAAACTGTAATTCTAATTATTAGGTTGGACACCGTAACATTATTGTTTGCGGGTTTGAGCTTTTCTACCACCGTATTGTACTCGACTCTCCGACTCTAATCTTAATTGACAACTGAATGTCGGGGTTTTTACCGGATACACTAAGGTTCTAAGGAATACACTGGACGCCACGATATAGCTAAAAAAATTTTAAGAGATGCGATGTTCAATCAAAGTGAGTATGCTGAGGCTGACTTTAAGGTGTGCAATGAATTTTTAAAAGTTTTTTTAAAAAGACGCCATTTTTTTAACATGTAACATTACATTATATGATATCTGTGATTGGAAGATATATTTTAATAAAAAAAAATAGTACAGTGATTGTATCTGTATTGTTAGAACATAAAAAATAGACGGTTATCGATCCTATTTGCTGTTTTTTTCCGCCACATGTTAAACTGACTGTTTTAAGCCAGTATTTTATGACATCGTTGTTTCCCAGTTTTTTCCTTTGATTTGTATTTAAGTCTATAGGTTAATTTGCTTGGTTGATCTTTCAATATATATTAATCAGGCAAGCAGAATATTTAATGTACCCTTAAAATGAAGTTTAACATGAATAGTAGCAAAGAAAACCGACCGAACAACAAGAGGCAAAAGTCAAGGGACAAGTACAAATCCGGATATAGACAAACACAACACAAAAACAAAAACAAAAAAAAACAGAAAGAGAGTAATCCGAGCCCAATAAAAAACATGGGTGCACTCAGGTGCTCCGGACGAGTAACAAGTGCCTCCCTCTAATTATACACCCGTCTAGTTACTCATTGTTATGTCAAGGGAAAAATCAAATCAAGGAATAATAATCACTACCTATGACTCAGCAACAAGTCAGATCGTACATGTTTTAAAATAATAATATAACACGATTTGCATATAAATATTCGCAAAAAAATTTAATGAGACAACGGAATCTTGTAATTGTTGATACATGTAAGGTAATACAATTAAGATATATTTTAAACATTTTACAAGACTATTTTCGCTTCAAAAGCAAACTGTACGATTTTTAATCAAATGAACATATCAAGTTTATGAGGAAACACATAATATAAAAAACACTAGTTTTGTATCATTTGTATCTTATATCTGGTTTTGTTTAACAAATATTGACATAAAAACAAGGAAAGGAGTAGGTTCACTAAGGGCCAATTTTGGCCCCACCTTGAAAATAACTTTTTTTGTAATATTCTGGTAGAATAATGTTGAATTATGATTAAAATCAAGAATTTTTGCATTTTTCTCAATTTGCCTAATTTTTGGGGCAAATCAGCTAAATCTGATGAAAAATCACAAATTTTGGGAAAAAATCAATCAAATTTAAAAACAACAATATATGAAAGCAAGAAATAGCAAATAACTTTTATTTCAAGTAAAGTTTTCATACATGCTCTTAGGTGCTGGTTTGGTGGTTTTTATGTGCTTTTCTTGTTAGTTTCTAATTATCTAATTAACATATGAGTAACTGATTACAATAGACTTCTTAATTTCATATTAAATGTTTAATGTTTTTTGTGATTAAAATTAATTCAATTTAATCAATCTTGATTGTTGTGTTATTGCCAATAAAATAATAAACTACACTATAATTGCCTTTGAGTGTTGTCACATATTTATTTTAACAAGATTTGTTCATTACTTACATTACTGGAACCAATACTGAACATGCTGAAACATTTTTTTATTCAGTATTGTGCATAAGTATTACGATCGCCAAGTATGTAAAAAAAAGAATCGGAAGAAATTTTTAATTTTAAATTGTTCAACTGACAATCTTAAAGGAAATATGGTTAAAGATTGGTTTTGTCAAAATATGTGAGCTGTTTGTTTGCATTCAATGATTCAATCAATTGATCTCGCTGATCTGACCGGAAATCGTATGCTCACTGACTGTCACATTTAAAACACCACTGGGTTAGCTTTTTTAATACTTAGTAAGGCATGAAGAATGATAATTTTCATACTTACTCAAATTGGCATAAATAATACTTCCAGCGAAAACATCCGTATGTTGAGGTCGTTATTTGGGACGATATCGTCACTTCCGTTGCCATGACAAATCTAAATAACAAAAACGGGGTACGAACGAGAATACGCGATTTCGTATGGATTGCACAGTTTTAAATTACGAAAAATTTCTTTTTTTACATAGAGCACAGGCCTCGACATCTTTCACTTTTACACAGTAGAAAGATATAGCTGCGTTTCTTCATTGTGATTAATTTCATGTTTGTCGATAGCTGTGCTCATATATAATTTTTAATGAGAAGTGTGCACAAATTACCTAAAATGCAAGAATTTCGTCAAATTGAGATACACGAAGTATATTTTCACTAGAATATGACTCATAAGGAAAATCGAGAAATATATTTTTATAAAGATTGGTTATATTAGAATGATAAAAAGTGCAAACACAATATATAGAAGATTATTTATATTTCACCAAATACGAGGCCAAAATTCATAGAAAATGAACCAACTCCTTTATTGAACTCCCTTACTATATTTTAAATAACGATACAAAGATAACTCAATGCCAACATGCCAGTTCCAATAACAAACTGCTATTATATGATTATATGTTGTGTATTACCTAATGACGTGATCTTTGTACTCTTAGTACTTCAGTTGGGATCAAGAGTTAAAAAATACCTAACAACATGTTCTTTACAAGTTCTTTAAATGTGCGGGCTAAAATATTCTATTTTGTCTTGACAATTTTTATAGTGCTCGTACTGATTCAGTTCTGCATTCCTAATTTAGAAAATATTTAGTTAGTTATGTATAAATTATTATACCGTTAATTACTTTGATATAGGTCTGATCTAGATTTATCAGCCATAAAAAAATGATATACCCACCTAGCCGCTATGCGAGATGAATATACATTTTTGAGGACCGGGAAATCCTGATAGAGACCTATATCAAAGTCAGTAACTTATATTGGATTCCGCTTGACTACAATACAGCTGCATCCAGAATCGACCCACTAACTACTATTTAAAGCCGGTTTTTAAATATATATATTTTTATAATTTTAGTACTGTTGTGATCTCATCGGCGTTCGGTATTTTGTTATTACCTTCATATCGTGACCCGAAAGTTGTTTTTAAACCAATCAAAAACATGCAAAATTGTATTCAGGTAAGAAAATATGTCCGATAATGTTTAATGAATTTATATTACATCTGGGATGGTCACCTTTGCTAAAATGACATAATTGCCTAGCTTGTCCCAATATGACGACAATATGAGGCCTTCTGGTTTGAATTATCAGGTCATATAACATCCATGCCACCATGTGTTTTCGGTCCGCACTGTTTTGTGGCGCTTGTGTAGGATTGCAGGCCGTCTGTTGTGTCAGGCATTTCAATTATTTAGCTGCTCAAGATTGATTATCTCTGCCCTGTTTGCAGCTTTGTCACTAAATAAAATTAAGAGTAAAAACCAATTAGTACACTAATTGATCAGATGTGACATAAATATTCATTAGACAAGTGTATGAAAATACAAGTGTTGCAACATGATGACTTTATAACTGGAAAGTTATGGGATATATATTTTTCTGAAACTAGTCAATGGGTTTGTCATTTATAAACATTACTAAACAAATATATTGAAAACCATGTTAAAATCTGATATTTGGCATTCTTTCTTCTTATATTCAACATATCTGTTAAAAGGTTCATTAATAGTTAGTATCTTTCAAATGCAAATGTTTGGTAGTCATTAAAACATATAGATAAAATATGCCTCAACCTCCTTACAAAAATTCAGATTTCATATTTGATTTTATTGTTTTAGATTGCAGACCTTCAGGATATGACTACGACTTGGAAACTAACACATGTATCAAACTTGTCAACATCCCTACCGGCATAACATGGACTGATGCAAGAACCCAGTGTAAAGAAGATAGTGCGGACCTTATAAGTATTACCACTAATAGGAAATTGGATTTTCTCGATTATTATTTAGGATGTAAGTAAAACAATGCCTTAAATATCATCTATACTTTAATTTTAGCCACAATACAATTTTAATCGTAAAAGTGTGATGAAATCATCGGACTTTTTTTTTCATGTGACTAAAGTAAGTTACCATGTATAGCAAGGATTGCTCCATTCGAATTCACCAATCTGAATACTGGTTACAAATCAAGTTAAATTATATGGAAATTTCAAAGAAGACAGACGACTCCCAATTCGTAATAAAAAAAAAATTATACATCAACGTGTCAAGATAATAAAAAAAAACAGAAATAACAAATAAAACTATTAGGAACAAAGGCAATCAACACTGAACAACACAATATAAGCTACAAACTATACATACTTACTGCACTACCAACCTGACGTGATGCACGTTTTTTTAAATGTAGATTCAAGTCTGGAATAAGACTTATTCCGGGTCATATACAAAAACCACAGCAAGTCAAATTTATGTTAATCTAAAACGTTACGTTTGTAAAAGTGTATTCAATTCACAAACAAAACACATTCGCTGTAAGTTGACAATAACATTTTCAATAATATTCATGTGATATGTACAACATCAAACTGTCCCTGCAAGGATACATGCAACTCCAAATGCTTTTACCAGGTATAATTGCCATTCTATTACATCTCATATATGATGTATGTGTCTGTTTTGGGAAAAAGCAAATAGAATTCTAGGCAATCATTGGCACTAAGTGCATTATATATCTCCTGTCTAGATAAAAGCATACCCTTTAAATGACCATGCGAAAACATATATATATATAAAATTTCCAGAGGCGATTAGTTTTTCTAACTGTTCGAAATGTAGACTAAATGATTCGTTTTAACAGTGTGTATAGCCACTTTTGACAATCTAGTGCAATATGTCATCCAGTTTGTATGGCAAGGATGGAGCAACAGTAGGAAAACTGTCCATCCCTGTCAATAAATATTTGAGTCGAGCATTGAGAATAAAGCACGCACCATCAAAGAGGAAACATTAAACAAATATTCTGTTATGATTATATGTTTAAGGTAAAGGCAACATGTGGGTTGGACTGAAGCAGAAAACGTGGATGACAGGAGAAAATTTCACGAACTTTTTCGGCAGAAATGTCGACTTTGATGATGCTGATTACAATTTCCTAAGTGATACGGAACAATATTGTGGAAAACTGTCATATGCATCGAACGACCGACTTCAAGATCATAGTTGTAACATTCGTAAAATCTATTCATTTGTTTGTGAAATTGTACTACCATAAACTGTATGTATATATGTTGATCTTGTTCAAAAAGTCAGATACCGAGTAATGGGTATAGATTTTCGTTTATCTGACTGTGTTATGTGAAGACAAATACGAACTGTATATTTACTCAAGCCTGCATACGTATGTTTCGATTATTTGTGTGTAAGTTTTTCAATTATTGCTTGATAAAGGCCTAATCTCTGACTTTTACAAAATTATGCTCATTTTAGCTTCGGTAAAAGTAAAAATTATCTGTTCCTACGAAAATACTAAAATTCAAATTCCGAGTGTTTAGTTTGACTGCTTATTTTTTATTAATTCAGCAAATACCTTCCAAGAAAAGGATTATTTTGGGTTTCCAATATTACTCATTCTAAGGAGATTTACTTAAATTCTTATTAAGTTGCTACGAGAGCTTTGTGGAATAGTAGAAAACTAGAAAGGTTTTTTGTAATGTAATTTAAAGGAAAAATAATATAATATAATAAGTTTATAAACTGAAAATAACATTATTTTAATAATGTTAATTCAAATTATTTAAAACAATAGGAAGTTTCTTTTATAACATTTAGAACTAAATATTCTTGTTTAATTTGTAGAACCCCATCAAACGTGTATAATATATTTCTGGTGTAAATCGTATAGCGAATTCATTCATTTATAACTTCACTTTATTTTAAAAAGAGAAAGTTGGCAAATGTTGATGGTTTAGGGGATATATGACTTACACTGGAATTGGAAATTTAGGTTCCAATTGTATAAATAAGCAAAACTGTGGTCAAGATTGGTTAACATATTCATCTAGTCAATTTAATAAAATACTTTTATTACTTGATTTTATTTCAAAAGTTACACTTGTTAACAGTTGACCGAAAGGATGGTTTGGCATAAACTATGCAAAAAGTGCAAAACTAAAGTCAAATGTCGTAAACAGAATTCTATATTAAATGTAATAGCAAACTCATTGATATATATCAAGATATTTGTTAGGAAAAGGAAAAGTATTTAAAGTTGATCTAGATAATCTTAAAAGATCTAGATAATCTTAAAAATCTTAAAAAGCATGGTTCCCATGCTTTTAAGATTTTTAAGATTATCTCAACTTTGAACTCAAACTGTCAAGTTGGAAAAAATTATAAAATCCCAGAAGTAATCTTCCAATTTGTTATAGAATATTTAATTTTCTAGAACATGCAAACATCTATGGTAAGTTTTAAAATGTTTCAAATTTGATCGGTATGTTTCCTTTGAAGAAAACACCAGAAACCAATATTAAAGCACGTTTTAAAATATTGTGCGTGTACCTTTATACTCTTTAATTTATTTTCAATCCGTGCTACTGTTTAAATTCAAGTAAGGAAATATATATTGACATGTTTTTGATATGCTTACCTTTGCTCAGCATTTGGGAGTATATATTTTTTAGCTATTGTTTGTCCATCTGTTATTTTGGCATGTGTGTAATAAGACCCCATCTCATATTTTTTACTCCAGCATTATTGTCTTATTTCAAGAAACTTTCAGGAAATGCGCAGTGCTAGTGTTGAAACTCTTACATAATTTTTAGATTTTCCCATATTTGGGGGGTCATCGATTATATCGTGGACTGTGCCATTGTAGGGCAACAACGAGAGAGGTTATCCCATAATTCTTTATTTCCTTTCGTTGGTCAACTAATTCTAGTACAACCTTTTGGAAAGGTTTAGTTCACAGTGTCAGTATACAAGATATATAACGTTTAAAGATTTATAAAGTGTAAGGTTTACATATTAATAGAAATTGTATTATTAGAAATATTCAACACCAACTGGATACTTACACTTAATAAACATGCCAATAAAAACTTAAAATTTAAACTTGATGAATAAATAAATAAAAATAATGGTACAAAATTTTCAACAGTTATACAAGTAGTGTATTTTATTTTATGTATTTATTATAACAATCTTTTGTATATGTATATAGAAATGCCATCTTCATTCAGTCGTCCATTGGTATTAATCTTCAACTTGCACACCCATAGTATATATTCTTACTGGTGCAATAGTGTAGCAGTCATAAACTAGTATGTGTCATGTGTAATATTAATTTATAATAAGTATTAATTGTTTAGAATTTAAATTATATATGTATTTATGTATATTAAAACAAAATAATTACTTATAATATATGTCTTTTAACAGTTAATTTTGAGTAAATCTTGAATTTTAACAGCTTTTCTGAGAAAAAGATATTACCTAAAACAATTAAAATCTCCATGTTATATTATTGAGTTTATAGACATGTTATAGATCATACTAAAGTAAAAAAGTAAAATTCATTTAGATATATCAACCAAATCGGCCGACGAATTAAATAATAATTTTAAATTTTGATATTACAAAAAACATTTTCTTAAGAAGAGACTGGATGCCTCGGTGGCTAATTAGTTAATGTAGTTCGTCTGCTGAGGTTGCGGGATCGATTCTCACTGCGGGCTTAGTGTACTCGACTCCAATCTTAACTGACAAGAGTTGCCGGTTTTCCTACAAAAGATCCGGGGTATTCCGGCTTCCTCCCCAATAAAAACTGGACATCATGATATACCATAAAAATTGATAAACATGGCGTTAAACATCATTAAAAAAACAAAATCTTTGGACGAGCTCTCAATTTCTGTAAACAAATCACACTATACAGCATATGACCGAGATGATATCTATTTTCAATTCTGTACAGATTGTGTATAGATTTAAATTAGAAACTAAACTAATTCAGCAGTTGATGATTATTATTTTACAAGATATGTGTTAACGATAAAGGTTTCCATTCCTATGTATAGGGCATTAGTTAAATTTTTACTCTTACGAGTAGGGATCTTTTATTTTATAGTTTACGAATTTAATCATCAAAAATACCAATTAGCATGAAACTGGGCCATGTGCTTGTTTATATAAAAAAGAATTTCCTTCCGGTGTCATCTAGGAATTATAATACAAAACTTAAGGAAATAAAGAATTAAGATAAATAATTCCTACAACGTTGTCCTCAAAGAATTAGTGTATGCCTCCCAATATGAATTATATCTGTAAAGTTATTTTTAATGATACAAACAGCTTAACACTATATTGTATATCATTTTAATAAGGATTATTCACGTTGAAGGTCACGTGCATTGGAAGAGTTTTTCGGGGATACCATCACAGCTGACATGTTTGCTGAAAATGGCGTTACGAGAGTTAGTTTGATAAATAATAGTATTTGAGGATCCCTGTTCACACTTTTTCTATGAATATCGTGTATAAAAAGAAGTAGTGCAAGGATCTACTTATTAAAAAGAAATTGATGTAAACGTAGAGCATAAGTTACATACCCGTCCGGATTATTTGAATTCATTACCGGTTTTAAGTTGGATTCGTGCTAGTCAATTGATTATTTTTGTGTTGTGTTTGGTTTTTGCTTTGTTGTCCCTTTTTGCTAAATAGCGGGTTTGTTTGTCCTTGATTTATCGCTTCGGATTACTCCTCGTCTACATTTTTACGTCCCTTTTACGATACCCAAGTCAACTATTTTTTTAAAGTTCTGGTTTATAAAACTATGGCTTCTGTTATCCACGTACCTGAAGTTAATTGATTTGCACTGACGCTTATATAGTGGTGACGTACACGAATGTACTATCAAATGAACCTATAAATGAGTTCTAGTTTTCGAAAACTCAGTGTTTGAAAAACCAGGTTTTTTTGCACAAACACATCTAGAAATAAATGACGAGACTTTCAAAACAGTTTGAGTAATCGATGTTCGAGCCATCCGAGTGCGATCTACTGAAGTTGAACTGTATATACAAAGATTTAAATACATATGTCATGTCGTCAAGTCTAATTCTAAACATGAAATCAGATTTCGTGACTGTGCAAAATTAAAATATTATGACCATACGGTGTATTGTATTCGTCTTTTCTTAGCTATACAATCAAATGTGGGTTTAACATTGAGATGTTTCTGTTAGATAACACATCCATTGTACAATTGCGCAATGCGTCGCGTATGTATGTTGTCAAATATCACAGTAACTTGCTCAAATTTCATGTGCGTATTTAAATGGAAATATATGTATGACTAGAGTTATCTGACAATTGTGTTGTTTTTGTTAAACATGCAGTCAAGTAAAACATTTAGGTAAAATATTAAGACTGTTTGGAGTAGGCTAACGATTTTGTAGGTATGTTGTTTATGTTGAATTATTTTATATTACTGTTATTAGGATTTCAGAATAATACAAATCTGCTACATTTAATGCCTGTTGTTTTCTAATAATAACAGATTTTGTTTTCATTTAATTTCTATTAACCTACAAAATAAACATTTGTATTACAACACCCAGTTTCCTGTCTATAAACCTAGCTTTTATAAAAGGCGACATAAATGTACCGGTATTTCAATAATAATCAATGTACTTTTTAACGTTATCTTTCTCTGTGTTAAAAACATATTCATGAGTAACAAGTAAACAGGGCTTATTGTGTTATTCTGATTACATGTTAGAGATTACTTTATCTCAACGTTGGCCGGCGCTGCAGAATTAATCTCAACCCACCGGCATGGCATAAAGTATTTAATGTCAACTTAGGCCTGTATAGAAATGTCGTTCTCCTTTAACATAAAAGTCCAAATTTTTGAACTGTTTAGCGGACTGCCCATTTAATTGGTTGCAGATTAGTCAATGTTTACATTTATTTCTGTGTCACTTGTCAAGAGAAGATTTTTTTAATCCCGCCATAGACGTTTTATAGACTATAGACTACAACGTGTTTGCCCTTGGATTATTACAGAATTTCAGTTTTCCCATATGTAAGCTTACCGTACCCTCTTGTCAGATTGGAGCCTATTTTACGAGGATTATTTTATGTTTAAGTCACTTTACATGAAGTGTTCACTTACATCATTTTATGCTTTTTCTGTTTGAGATTATTTAATGTGAGTATTGTCTTACACTTACAGCGCTGTTTTACTACTTATATGTCAATTTTTAAGTGATTTAAACTCTTTTGAACACATTCTTAAACAAAGCTAAGTTTCCAAAAGATTGGTGTTTATTAAATTTATAACACACCACGGAACAAAGACCTTTTACAAGACATGAGGAATTGTATTTTTATTTTATATTTATTGAGACAGTTGTTAAAAATACCTAATAACTAAGAGCATGACGCTGACACGATACCAAGGATAATTAACAAATGTAGAAATGTTAATGTACAGTAACGACCTCATCAGCTAAAAGTAATAATGCAATTGAGAACAGAAGTAAATTTAATAAATAAATAGCTGTTTGTAGTTGAAAGATGTGCGAGGACTGAAATATCCTGTGAGAATAAAATTAGACATTTACACAGAATAGTTGACAATATTTATGTTCACCTTCCAAGTGAGCCATGTTACCATCAAGACCGAAATCGTTTTACAGAGTTATCTGACCTTTACTTGTAATGTACTTATTAATGATATTGACGCTAAATCAATAAAACTGTTTTTAATTTTACTAAAATGTCTCCAACAGTTATTATCTTCAATATCTTAACAAGCACAAAGGACAGATTTTGTTTTCTGTTCTATACCCAATATGTGACTTTGTATTGTCTTGGTATTTTCCTAAGCAATCATGACAGGTAGAATGACGATATTGTTTGCTTATAAATAGCACATGGCAGTTTACCGAGTGTCACCTGACCCTTACCTCTATTTTGCGGTTTAGTAGCTCCGTAAAAGTTTTCATATATTTAACAGGTAGTATGACAATAGTTAAAAAAGGATGTGATTAATATCACATGCCAGACTACGAGGTTTACTTGACCTCGAACACTATTTTTTTATCGACTGGAATTATTCAAAATATATTGTCCATGATGCATGTATGTATAAGTTGTTTGTGGATTATGCTTGGCTTAGTTGTACAAAGAATAATAATGGTGATAGTATTGTGAAGGTGTGGGACTGACACCCTTACTGAACTATTACAACAGTTTTAACCCATATTTCTGAAACTTTACTAAATACAGCAAACAATTAACTTTATGCATCTATTATTAAGAAATTGTTGCAAATTTTTGCCAATTTTGCAAGTTTAGTGTAATGAACTTCCTTTGCAGTTTTTGTAACCCGAACGCGCTCCTACTATAGTTGTGCAGTTGTTATTTTTTTCAATTATGTGCATAATTTTGCCTATTAAAGTCGGCTTATTAATTTTCCATACGGCTTTAACAAAACGGCACAAATTTTCCATAATAAATAGACTTTACAGTATCCAATGCATATCTCATTTCAAAAACAATGTAATATATGCTTTCTTTATTAAAGCGGGTGCTTATCAAATTTCGGTCGGTTGTTTACTACTGCTAAGGAATGCAGGAGATGCACTTTCTCCGTCCACAAGTGTACAAATCGACCAAACATTTAATGGCAAAGTTGAATTCATATGGATATAAATCAAACAAAAAGGCCTTCTGAAAGCTGACTTCCGTGTTAATGTAGCAAGTAATAATAATAATAATAAATTTTAGTCCTTTGTATATGTTGATGGGATTTGTTTCAGTTGAAACTTGATCAATTAAAAGCTATATTTGCGTTCCCTGTGACAGGTGTCACAAAAATAAACCGCTTAAAAATGGTTCTGGTGTCAGTCATTTATTTCGTTTACGGCTATTTAAAACCCCTAACCGATGTATCACTAACCTATCCACTGTATTCTCAAGGACATGAACATCATTTCTTTTACTAAAGAGTATATTTTTAATGTAACTGTTTAAGCTGTTATAATATGATCGACTTTTTGTCATTCACGTCAATTGTTTAGCTACTTTTACCTCGATATACGGCGATATGTGAAACTTTCAGGCATACGACGTGATAACTTATGAATACCCATCAAACATAAGAGTCAAATATATGAGTTTATTTTGTAAACCATGTTTCTGTGTCAACACTTCTTTATACTTGATGATAAAATAAATTTGAAAAAGTGTGTTCTTATTGAAACTACTATTAACATAAGTTTATCATTTAAAGATTTACTTTATTTCAACATCTGGGGATATTTATATGGTGTTGAAACATCAAACTATTTTTAATAGAACATATTCTAGCTTCATGTTCAGCTCATTTTAAGTGTATTGTGTCGTCATCGTCGTCAGCCAAAAACTGTTCATAATATTATCTTCTTTTTCAGAACTACATGTGGCTTAGGCACAACGTAGTTTGAAAAATGCTTCTGGTCAAGTGTCTCTAAACACTGAGATTGTGAGTAGTAGCCGTTTGAAAGACTCCAATTTTAATTGAAAAGTTTAACTACCTAGTACTTCGGCTTCCTCTGCAATAACAACAGACCTCCATCATATAACTAAAAAAACAAGAAAAAAATTAAAATCAATTTGATTGTTAAATTCCAGAAGTGAACATATAGAAATAGACTCTGGAAAACCACAAACTAAACTTTACGACAAACGCGATGACTTCAATTTTCCAATCGTCAACTTCATGTTCATCGACAGCAACATTCCAGCAGATCAGGCGTATGATGTGTACATTTCACAACTTATACGTTATTCTAGATCCTGCACTCGGTATTCCGATTTTCTAAACCGTTGACTGCTAAACAACGCAAACAAGGGTTTGTTGTACCTAGGTTGACGTTATCTCTCCAGACGTTCTATGGTCGTCACCGTAACTTAATTAATCGTTATCGGAAATTAGTGTCACAAATACGATCTGACATTTTCGATGAGTCATTGGTAGTGTTTCCTATTCCTGTATTTGTAACTGTCCCTTGGCTTTTAGCTCTTGTTGTTCGGTAGGTTTTCTTTGCTATTTTCATATATCAACACAGAACAAATACATACAAGAAACTCTCAAAAGTATGTATAATTTTATGTAGAAAACTATAAAAGTCATAGTATTGTTTTACATTTTTAACTTGCAAAGTAGAAATCCGGCGAATATCGTGTAAATCAATCAATGCATGAACCAATGTGTTTAATAAATAGCAAAGAAACCGAACCCACCTGCCTTTAATTAGACACCCGTTGAGTTACTCGTTGTCATGTCGAGGGAATAGTCAAATCCAGGAATAAGAAACACTTCCTATGTTAACAGATTTTTCTCACCAACAGTCCTAAATCTATACCTTTCGGTACTCTTCCAACACGATAACCATCAATTAAACGAATAAGCTAATATGTAGATCGGATTATTACACATTTTTATTTCAGATTTTAAAGATTATGGAGTCCTGGAATGAAGTAAGTAAAACTTGTATATATTAAATTTTTGAGCAAAAACCAAACTTGTTATGTATGCCATACTATTTAGAACATATATGCCAGAAATGTACACTTGACAAGTTTTAGGAATTTAGACAGTATAAAAGACAAAAATGTCAGTCTCTTTCTGAAACCATTGTTTCTGTGATGCGTAAACTGGACGACTTTTTACAGGCTACAGGAAATCCTTGATATAATTGTGCTTTTTTAAAACTATTGAATATATTTTAGCAAGTACGTAAAGACATAATGATTATTATTAGTATTATTAAAATAGAGATTACAGATCACATGACCACAATTTAGCCGTTATTTAACAATATATTAAATTTGTTTATGCACCTGTACGATTTCAGAAGCTATTACCTTCTGATAATGTAAAGGTAGCGACAGGTCGTCTGGACCACGGTAACCGTGAAAATGTAAGTTGTAGAGTAGAAAAATGATCTTAATGCAAGTTTGTTTTCATGAGACAATTTTTTAGAGTCTCAAATTTAATTTAAAAACTTGGTTGCAATTGTATGCGATACTATTAAAAGATGATACATTTATTTCAGTTAAATTTTTTTATTTGACGTGAATTCCAATTTAACAATACACCATGTTATGGCCGACATCTTATTTTATTTCGCGATAAACGTGGCTATTCAGTTTACAACCGTTGGGTTCTGAATAAGCACATAACTATCTTACCATCATTGATAAATTTGGAACAAAATGGAGTAACAGTTTATAATATGAAAATATTAGGTTTCGTATGATCCGTTACAAACACTATTATTTATATCTGTGTTACCTCAAACACATCTTGGTGGTGTTACTTTGATATGTCTTGTTGATGAAAATATTAGTCTAAACACATATTGAATATGCGTTTATGAAAAAAACTTGTCATTGGATTATGTATATCTCTTGTAATTGGGAAAACTATCTATTTTCAAGCTAGACCTTTTGAACTTGATTGTAGGTATAGTCTCCAGATCTCTTTACTATTTCACGACAAATTGATTGTACTAATACACATGTATTATTACAGAAGTTATTAACTGCTGTCAAGGCTGATGATATAAGAGTGGTTAAAGATTGTCTAGACCATGGTGCCGTCGTGAACTGTACCGAGAGTAAACGTGTAAGTTACAGTGCAAAATGAAACTCTTTCTATATGTAGTTGTATTACTTCAAACACATAATGGTTTCTGTTACACGACGCAAAGATCTTAATAAGAAAGTGTCGCTCCAAGCGACGTGTGTTGCACAATTTTGTGTTTTTTTTAATTGGCAGAATTGATCAATAATACATTTTGAATGTCTTACAAGATAAAAAATCCATATGTTTGCAAAACTTTTAACAAATAATCAATCTTAACGACGAAGTTGTTTTGTCTCAATAAACCACCGGTATTTTTACTGCATTCTTAATGGCTTTGAAAAAATCGATTATTTCACACAGCAGTTAATTTTAAATGATAATTGTGGACTACTGTTTTAATTATTGTTGTGTTCTAAATCAGGCTTTATTTGATCTGTTGCGAAACCTACTTTTTCTAAATGTATAAGTAACTGCGTTAAAATTTGACTATAAACCTGTTTTATTTACATAAGCATTATTGTGTTCAAACTTTTTTTTATATTAATTGATATAGGGAAACACACCACTTCACCTGGCAGCACAAGATGGGAGAGCGGCAACAGCAAGCCTGCTTATTAGACATGGGGCAATTGTTGACGTCAAGAATTATGATGTATGTATTTATTCACTTTTTTCTACTGAATCCGAAAAATATATAAATTTATTACTTTGTTAATAAATTGGTTTTATTTTGTTTTATTTTATTATTTTTTTCTGACATTCAGAAGAAATTTGATGATAAACTGTCATTTACAACAAAATTCTCTCCATTTTATATATTGTTGTAGGGAAACACACCACTTCACCTAGCAGCCCGAGAGGACAGAAAGGAGACAGCAGAACTGCTTATTTCACATGGGGCACAGGTTGACATCCGGGAAATAGATGTAGGTGTTCCTTAAATGAGTGCGGTGGCTTACTTTTGTTTTTAGTTTGGTCAAAGTCAAGGTTACTGTTACTAAAACAGAAAAGAGTTCTGCTCTACAAATTTAGTTTTGATAAACCAATCTTGCTGAAACTTTTGGATATAGAAAGTTCAAGGTCACTGATACTAAAAATAGAACAACAGTTTCCGCTTAGTCTGCTGCTAAACTATATTGGTAAATTGTTGAAAAGCTGGCCATGTTACTTGCTACAAAATAAAATAATATAAAAGTTTATGGCATGTTGTATAAAATTACATTACATTGTATGTTTTTCCATTAATTTGTCTTGATTTATTTCAGAGCACTTAATTATAAGAAAATTGTGAAACTAAATCCATACAATTTTAAACATGCCATGTTGAGTGTATTTTCTGAAAAAATGTTATATATATATATATATATATATATATATATATATATATATATATATATATATATATATATATATATAGCGGATTTGGCCGAGGGGTCTAGACCGCTGGACATAGTGCAGGCGAATTGGTGCCACAGTGTCACAACGGTGTGAGTTCGAATCCCGCTGAGGGTAAACAAAAATTTGACAGTGTTAAAAATCTAATTCAAACAGTGTTGGGCTTAATTTGTAGACGTATATATATATATATATATATATATATATATATATACTTTTTTATGTATTTCTCGAAGGGACAGACACCTCTTCACCTGGCAGTACTCAATGGCCAAACCGAGACATCAGGCCTGCTGATTAGATATGGGGCAAATCTTCACGTTCAGGATAAGTGGGTATGTATTTCTTATTAGAATGTTATGTGTTATTTTCTTTCTTAAAGTTTTTTTTGTGTCAGAGTAACAACAACTTTAATCAAAATATACCAGAACCATAAATTTGACAAGTCATGCTGTTTTTCTGTTACTCGACTCTGCTTTAATTCGGATAGTAAAATATATATTTATATTGTTTGCAGCTGCATCACTTACATTTGGTTTTTTCTCTGTTAAAGAGTATGAGTAAGCATTTTTTAAATATTATCGATAAATCATTTTTCAGGGCAACACACTGTATGACGCAGCTAGTAAAGATGAAATAAAAGAATTACTTAAGGTACATTTACATGTCTTTTTGGGTGAAAATTAGAAGTTTGATAGTGTTATGTTTGTAAGGCTCCTTTTGTTTGGTGAAGACTTTTTGTTTGTTCGTTGGGTTTTTTAAGATGAGCTATTACTATAACTTGTTGGCCATCTTTGTCTATCTATATTCAGTGGAGATCTATATGTATGTATTCAATCTTTAGAACGTTGTAGATGAACTTGGTTTCAATCACTTATACCTTGCCGTAGTTTATACATCTCTACTGAAAACAAATGTCAATTTGCTTAGTGTCTTGTTTTCTGTTTTCTTGTCTACATTGTCTGTATGCCTGTCTTGTATGTCTATCTTGTCAGTTAATTTTTGTGTCTCTTTAACGGCGTGTCTGTATGTCAGATATAATTGTGTCATAATTTGTCTTGTTTCTTTATCGGTCTGTCTGCCTGCTATCTTTTTTCTACAAGTTTTGTCTCTTTACTGCGCTATCCGTCTGCTGCTTGTAAATCGACCATCGGTTTGTGTCTGCTCATTGCTGTCACACTGTATGTATGTTCAACTTATGGCCACTTTTTTGTCTACCTGACATTAAGTTGGTTTTACTGTAAGTCTGTACAGCTGGTCTATACCTTAATCCTTTTTTGTCGTTATCTGTGACTTTATTTTCTGTTTGTCTATCCGTGGTCTTGTCTGCATTGTTTTACTATTCTCTGTCACGTGTCTTGGTTATGGTTTTGTCTATGTTTCGTTTGGTTTTGCGTTTTTGACGTCTGCCAGTCTGTCTGTCTGTTGTCTTTTGGTCGATATCGAAGTTTTTTTATGTTTCATGTTTTAATCAGTCTGTCTGGTACATCTGTTTAGTTTTGTCTGACTGTCCTGTGTTGTGTGTATGTCCAGTATGTGTCTCACTATTTATGTTTCCGTGTGTGTCGGTTTACTTGTTTTGTCTGTTTTGTGTAAGTTTGATATTTGTTATTCTGTTGCTTTTTCCTGCCTGTGCCATTCTTTGCGGGATCTAAATTGTCTATCAGACTTTTATCTTGTATATTTTGTGCCTTTACGTTTTTTCTTTTTAATGTCTTTTCTGCACGGTCGTTTGTCTTTCTACTGTATTTGTCCATCTGTTGTGTTTCTGTCTGTCCTTACTACTTGTGTATCTGTTTGTCGTATGTGTTGGATGTGTCTCTATCAGCATGTCTTCTTGATTCTGTCTGATTGTCATTTGTGTCTGTTTGACATGTCTCTGTCCATCTTTCTAGCCTACCTGCTTTTGTTCTTTTCTGTCGGTGTCCTACTTTTTTGGTTGGTGTGTCACACATTTTTCCTTTCGTAGAGCCTGCTCATGTGTGTAGAAGGAAAAAATGACACTAGTCATGCCTTATCTTTCCATTTCACTATAATATATATGATGTCTTGTCCCTGAACAATGCCTATTTTGGTGACTAATTATATTGAATATTCCAATGCGACCTTGAAATTAAAGACAACACTAATACATTGTGGTGTCTTAGTAAAACATAATATAGACCCTACTTCAAACGTGATGATTTCAAATCTTTAACCAGCACAATGGATGTAGATGCTTATTCAACAGGGCCAAAAAGTGACTAAAGCCCTCAAAATATAGGAAAATTCCATGCAAGCATTGCCTACTCACACGCATGATTTTTGTTTGGGTTCGTGTTTCTTCCTTTCTGTTGAGTGTTTATTGTTTTTGTTTCGTATTTGTCTTAAAAAGAAACAGTAATCATCCATTGACGCGCGGCTTTGGTTGTTTGGTTGGTATACTTGCTATTTTTTTAACTAATACGTATTCTATAGTTTATTGGATTTTGATTTTTAAAAATATTTCTTATATTGCATATTTTCTTTCGGTCACGTGTGAACAGATTTTTTTTATTTGGTCTCTTTCATGTGGTAACTTAGTCTATACTTTTTTGAAACTATATTCAGTTGTGACCAATTTTTAAGTGACATGTAAATTAATTAAGTGAAACATTTGATTAAATTGACATTTATTGCAATACAAAGTACATCTTAATTAACTGCTGTTATATAATATGTTCCAATGTTATAATCTTATTGTATTTTACATGTGGGTACTTTAGCACAAGATGACAGTGGTTCGCATATAGTGTTAGTTTATTTGATCTTGAAAACTATTTTCAATACAAATATTTGTTGCACTATGGCTAAAAGTTAGTTTTCTATTAAACATTTGAGGTCATTTTTAATGTAAATATATGACTTGTTTTGTTTTACAGACTGCTAAAGATATCATTAAAGTTGGTATGTTACAGTCAAATTGTATAATAAATAAAAACTGTCAGGACGGTGTGTATGACGGATAATGTAATGGCCTTTATTGTTATGCTATAATAGTGATGATTATACACTTGCGCCCTTGTACATTATACATGTACATCTTCCAGAAAAAGTACTTCGTCACCTCAGTTACAAAATTTGTGTTATACTTTTATCAATTGTGCTGCCCTGTTCACAATTTTGAAAGAGGTAACACAAAACATATGTCCGCACAATATGAATCGCTTTATATCTGCAGAATGAGATCACATTTAATTCGATAAGCTATAACGCTTGACATAATTCGGCAACATCTTCATGAATGACGAATAATTACTTATTTCTAATAAATACATCCGTTCAGAAGCAGGTATTTGATGATTAAAAAAATACTTTGTTGGTCTCACTTAAACACATTAAACTGCCCATTGCATTTTACTTTGTACATGATTTGTGTTGATCACACATTTAATAAAAATATGTAATTGCTCTGAATTATCAATAACTAGATGATACATTTTTACCAACAGTGACATGCATACTTTCCAATATTTTTCTTTAGGCATTCCCAGGGAACTAATTCATCTAGGCAAAGAGGCCGTCAGTATCTTTACAGATTTACTAAAAGAAGAAAGCTATGATCTATTGGAGTTACGATCAATGTTGCATGGTGAACAGGGTACAGGGAAATCAACATTAGCTAGATTTCTTGTTGGAAAAGCACCTAAAAAATTCCGAATGTCAACAGATGGCATTGACCTTTACACTGGTGTGTCATTCTTTGATGACGACACAGAAGAATGGATCAGTGGCAAACAAGGTTATTATATACATGTAATATACACAAATCAACCTTAGACCTCCTAAATCGACATTTGAATTACAAACCATAAAATGTTAATAAGTCAAAAACACATACTTGTATACTTTTACCATATTTTTTTCAGTATCATGTTTACAATACATGTTTAAACTTTGTCTCAGTCTCCTTTAACCTACTTTGAGAACTTGGTATGTGTCACCCGACACTGACCTCATTTTTTGTTGTTTTATTGTACGTGGTAGGATGACAATATTTGGTACATGTAATGCTCAAAATCATGTATTGATATCGAGTATGTCAAAGCGTCAGACGATATTTATCACAACATGCAGTTTTCCATAATGACGCAGCATGTACGCGATACATTGTTCGTTCTCACGCTTGTTTTACAATAATCTCAAATAAAAATATACATGTTTGACCAATGGTAGTCGTTAAAGTAGAAAGGGTGTTAAATGATGATAACTTTCACAGATTTTACACTGGAAGATATAACAGTAAGCCAATCTGTCAAGACCTTCCAGCAACCAAGAGATCGAAGTGAGCCGGGAGAGAAAATATTTCAAAAACAAGAATCAGTAACCTTAGCATCAGAGGGAACAAACAAAGACGCACTTAACGCACAAGGACTCGGACACCTGTCACAGAGAGAGGATGATTTGAAAATATCTGGTACAAGTCAACAAACGCTGCCCATAGAAGCACATGGCAAAATATTTGAAGAGCAATTATTGTCTTCCCAAAAATGCTCAGATGCGTCTTTGTTTTCAGAAAAAATAAACGAGTCAATCAAAATGCAGCGTATGCTGCCTGAAGAAAAAAACGAAGAAAGATTAAGACAGGATCATTCAAATGATGAAAAATTGCCATCCTATAAAGATCAAAGAGATGACGCAAACATTAAAAATAAGCCTGAAGACGTTAAAGCTTTACAAATAATTAAAAACCCGGGAATAATCAGAAAATTGAAGGCACTTTTTGGAGTAAAGAATGAAGTTAAAGAAGTAAAAATATCTGTAACAAAGACAACACTCTTTAGGAAATCTAAAGACCTTGTGAACAAAAACTTTCACAAACGGAAGTTAGTACCTGTTACAATATGGGATTTCGGAGGACAAGACGTATTCTACAGTACTCACCAAACCTTCTTGACATACCGAGCTGTTTATATGCTTGTCTTAGATGGCAGCCGTACATTGAATGAACCATGTAAATATGGACCGTTTCTGCCTGGGAGAGCTGGTTGTAAAACTCAAAAAGGTAAATAATAAAAGATATAAATACGTCAAGGTATATTTTTAAACCAGTCAGACAACAATATTTTTTCCAAATCATAAGCACACCATTTTATATACTTACAACTACATCCCCTGCTTGTGAGGAATTAATTGGTTTATCGTCAAGATGTATCAGTCAAACGTGTACCTTTTTCACTCGACATAACATGATTCCGAAGGCACTTGAAGGGATCCCTTGCTATTAGTTTGTATTGCGTATTTATTTTTGTCTTTTTGAGATTAAGGTTATTTCTTAGCCTTGACTCTATAATTGTGTATGTGTATACTTTGATTTGTTCTTATGATTACATCATGGAATATTGGAATCTTCTGGTTTTGATATATAGTCTATACTATCAACCGTTTACCATGTCAAAAACTTTTTCAAAATATTCATTGATTGTTCCCTTTACATTTTCGTAAAAGAAATTAACTATGATAATGTAATCGTCACATAGTATACAAATGCATATAAGAAAATGTTACTCTGCACTATCGGCTCAAGTTTATTGCTTAGGTTACATGTACTAATAAAATTCGCAATGCTCAATTTTAACAGTTGCGAAAATTTTGCCATTGTAAGAACGTGTAAGGTCAATGTTATCATTTGCTTTTAATTGGATACAAATGAATAGTTACCTTGATTGCAAAAACTGACGGTTCTCCTGGCTATGTAAAATCAATTTAAATTAGTATTTCACGACCGAAAATAAATTTGAAATTTTGTGCTTAATCTGGATTGTCCTGTAGCAAGTACCGATCTTCTGCTAAGTTTGGAAACACTTTACACGTACTATAAATATTTACAATGAAAAAAGCAGATAATTCTACAAAATAAAAAAAACAAAGAGGATGAGTACAAAGTTACTAAAAGTATCCCTTTTAACTATGAGACAATCATCATAACTTAAAAAAATCGTTTATATTACAGACTATGTCAGGTTTTGGATCAACACTATAATAACCTACTGTAAAGGGGACTTTCCAGGATTTCCTAAAATCATCGTCATTCTAACACACAAGGATAAGCTCGATTTGGTATGTGGATTTCAATGGCAAGATCGAAACAGTATTAGATTAATTTAATTAGTCCAGTTGAAATTATATTCGAATACTTCTAGCAACAATAAGTAATCTAGTCAGCATACATTAAAGCTGTGGTTTCGTTTTGTTTTGATGAAATGCCCATTATAAGTTCGCAAGGATTTAGCAATACTTAAGGAGGTTCGCTGGTATTACTCATAATAAATAGGATGCTCCCTTTCTAGCATTTTTGTATGTAGTATACATATATATTCAAAAATATACAAAAAAAATGATAGGTTCATGTGCTTGTTTTTTCGGTAGGGTCAGATTTCTTACATGTGTAATCATCAATGATCACAAAATCTGGAGATGAGCATCTTACCATAAAAGCAATAAAACAATCTTGTTCAGTTGGTATTTTAATTAAATCTCAATAATAAAATTAGATAACATATATGTTTGCATTTTCATAAAGAAAAATATAATATTGTACATCTCAACTTCAAATTTGACCAGTTAATATAAAATACTGAAAAAAGTACGGGAAAATGTATCACCCATGGATGTTTTTTTCTAAATTTAACCCTTTCTTATAAATACAAAGTCCCAAAATTTTAACAAAATATTTATATTACCTTTATGTTTGTATACATGAAGAAAAAAATGTATGTTCGTGTGCTAACTTTTTCAACAGGTCCAGAAAACTGTTATTTTATTGAAAAAGTACAGGAAAATGTATCACCCATGGATTTTTTTTTAAATTCAACCCTTTCTCATAAATATAAGGTCCCAAAATTTTAATAAAATATTTATATTACCTTTATGTTTGTATAAATGAAGAAAAAAATGTAGTTTTGTGTGCTAAATTTTTCTTACATGTGTAATCATCAATGATCACAAAATCTGGAGATGAGCATCTTACCATAAAAGCAATAAAACAATCTTGTTCAGTTGGTATTTTAATTAAATCTCAATAATAAAATTAGATAACATATATAGTTTGCATTTTCATAAAGAAAAATATAATATTGTACATCTCAACTTCAAATTTGACCAGTTAATATAAAATACTGAAAAAAGTACGGGAAAATGTATCACCCATGGATGTTTTTTTCTAAATTTAACCCTTTCTTATAAATACAAAGTCCCAAAATTTTAACAAAATATTTATATTACCTTTATGTTTGTATACATGAAGAAAAAAATGTATGTTCGTGTGCTAACTTTTTCAACAGGTCCAGAAAACTGTTATTTTATTGAAAAAGTACAGGAAAATGTATCACCCATGGATTTTTTTTTAAATTCAACCCTTTCTCATAAATATAAGGTCCCAAAATTTTAATAAAATATTTATATTACCTTTATGTTTGTATACATGAAGAAAAAAATGTAGTTTTGTGTGCTAAATTTTTCGACAAGTCCAGAAAACAGTTATTTTATTGAAAAAGTACGGGAAAAATGATCCATTTTTAATATTTTTCAAAAATATTTCAAGTGTTGATCTTAAAATATCTGTAAATGTATTTATTGAAGTAAACTAGCTAAAATATATCATATAATGTGTGTTTGCTAAACCTCAAGACTTTTTATAGCCTAATTAGCATGTAGTGCATGTCAAGTGCTAAAGGGTCAAATAAAGACAGATACCTAATAAAAAAGACATTTCAGGTACGGGAGGTACCATAATTTTTATATCCATGTTCAGATTCTAATACAATTTTACAAGAAGGCAGAGCTGTTTTTGCCTATCAATTAACCGTTTTTTTTTTATAATCCATCTAATGACATCTTCTCAATATTTAGCAGAGCACAATATGACCACAATATGTTGAACTCTGTATGTTAGTAGGGGGACATTGTGGATACTTTTAGATTATTTACGTTTTTTGAAACGAGATGCGTTTTCTCGTCCATATCTCATCGAAGGGCAACAGGCCTGAGATGAGATGACAAGAAAATGCATCGAGTTTCATACAACTTAAATAATCTGTTTTGTAACATTGTGATGTCACAGTGTTTACTTAACGACATCTTGACAGCGAGCTGAGATGGGCCCATCTCACGCTAGTAGATCGAGATGGAATAATATCGCACACAAAGATCAAAGGCAAATACTGCAAAATAGCGATAACAAATTTATATTGGATACACTTACAAAAAGTGGACTTCCTCTTAGCAATAGTTGGGACTGGTTCGCCATGGTCTAGTGGTTAAAGTAGTTCCGGGTTTGAGTCTCACTGCGGGCAGGGTGTGGTCAACTCCAATCTTACGTGTAATTGACAAGGATTGCCAGTTTTCCTACAAAAAGTCAGGTGTTTTTCTCCTGGTATTCCTTCCCAGTAAAAAAACTAGATGCCATGATATAGCTGAAAAATTGATGAAAGTGGCATTTAACACCATTAAACAAAAAAAAACAATCTAGAATTAAATGCACATTATATTTGAATTTCCTAAAACTCAGTCAACTATTCCTCAAGTAATAACACTGAAAAACCATTTTGGTCCTTCATCGCTATTATATAAAGTATAATATATCCCACGGAAATTAAATATTTAACAATGACGACACACGACCCATACAATAATAACTAAGACCACAATTTTTTATACAAGAGTTATACTATATGCTCCTTTTACATTCGTGATTGTGGCATAAAAAAACTTGTACTGCATATATTTTATAGTTTTCATTTGTTCAAAAATAACAACAAATAGCCATGTTATTGTCCACATATTATAATCTAAATATCCACAGATCTATTATGACTCATTGACTGATAGTTTTTTCTTGTCTGTCTGTCTGTTTATCACTAAGTTTGCAGTAAAACGTATTACAAACTACTATGAAACGGAATTCAATAAACTTGTTTGGTAGTTACTCCATATGTTGTCACATTACAAGGATTTCTCCTCTGACAAATTTAATACGAGTTATGCTCCTTTTCACTCAGCATTTTCACAAAATACACTACAAAAAATCTTGAGTTATGCCCGTTATATATATCAGTGTTGATTACATTATCGATGGATGGTATTGGTGGCTCAATAATAGGTCATTTTGGTGCAGGTATTTCAGCTGTATATAATTTATCATTCACATGTAGTTCTGTCAATTCTATGCGTTTTTATAACAGTTACCGTCTCGCTTCACAACTTGAAGTTTTATGATCATGACTGAAAATATAAAGAACATTATATTAGTATCAATATTACATATGAAATGAGAAACAATATAACAATGAAATTTCAATAGAACTGGTGGGTTAAACTAGGTTTTACTAATATGTGCCAAACCTTCCTCTTTGAAAGACGCACATTAAAACAAAGTGGTCAACACATTCCCAAATACAAAAGGCAAGTACCTAAAAAAAATTAACCCTGATCGAAAAGTTGGTTAAAAAAAAATTGAGAATTAAACAATTCATATTTTTAGTGCTACCAAAAAGAAAAAAATTCTAGCAATATGATCTTGATCAGACCAACATTTTGCTTAAGGTCAGATTGGCAAATCGAATTTTGAAAATAGTTCAGTTTTTCAAAAATTAAGTTTGTGGAAATTTTATTACAAATTAACCTATGACCCCATTAGATCTTAGAATAGTAGTACATGTATGTGATAAATGTGACCTAAAAAGGGTTGAAGACGAAGTTCATTATTTCTCAGTGTCCTCAATTTGATACCAATAGAAATTTACTTTTAATAATGTAAAAACTAAAGTTAACATTAACTTTAAAAACCTTTCTGGTGTTTTAGTTGTGCAAATTTTGAAATTGTTGACCAGTTGAGTTGCTTTCTGCAGGAATGTAACATAACTAAAGCTATATGTATGTTTTATATACATGTACTAGTAAGGTTCATTAATAGCTTGGATGCCCCAATTTTCTCATTTAATATGATGAATATTTGTTTGCCTTGAATTTTATTATCTCTGTTATTTATGTACTGTAATAATCATACATGTTTTGCTGTATTTGCCCCTCGAGGGCCCATAATTGGCCAATAAACTTGTATTCTTGTATGAAAATTACCACATTCACCATCTGAGCATGGAGATGTTTAGCAAAATTTATGTTATAGATAGTGCATCAATATGTATTTCAATTTTTACCTCAGACATGGCCATCACCATAATTTTTCTCTGTTGGTAAGATGATTACATGTTGGCATTTGCTGTTTACACAAAAAGTATTTTCAAAGTACTAGTAGAAGCTATTTATGTAATGTAATAATCATACATGTTGTGCTGTATTTGCCCCTCGAGGGCCCATAATTGGCCAATAAACTTGTATTCTTGTATGAAAATTCCCACTTTCACCATCTGACCATGGAGATGTTTAGCAAAATTTATGTCATAGATAGTGCATCAATATGTATTTCAATTTTTACCTCAGACATGGCCATCACCATAATTTTTCTCTGTTGGTAAGATGATTACATGTTGGCATTTGCTGTTTACACAAAAAGTATTTTCAAAGTACTAGTAGAAGCTAAACTGTCTATCCATTTACACAGTTTTGCTGGGAAAGAAGTCCACATCCTTGCAGGCTGATCGTCCGTCGGCAACTACAACCAATTCAACAACCTTGCATCCATCTCTCCATTCATCTAAAGCTATGGTTAAGTTATTTCCTTTGGCATTAACTACTTCTTTTTTAGCACAGTGGGACAGCTGCACGCGTGACTGTGATAAGTTGGCATATGAATCTTTTGTATCAAAGCGACTTTCCTGTAACAGCCCAGCGCTTATGATATATATTTTTCCTGCTTTTCAGACTAACACACTGTCTTATGTCTAATTACGGCAAATAAGACTAAAAGGGTTATAATCGTATCAAAATTCCTGTCAGACGACATCTCGAGTTTATTCCGGAAGTTATCGAGTATTTACCGTAAATGTCGTAATTTCTATTAAAATCAATGTAATCGTTTATAAAACCGATTTATTTATATACTATTATTGAATTTATGACAAATATTTTGTATTTCGTAGATTTCTTTTGTCCACAGTAATATTTGTAAAGTTTTACCGATAACGACATCTACAAATTTTACGGTGCGCAAAGCATGACAAAAATACGACCAGCTAACATCCTTAAATCTTTCCCTGTATGATGTTTCCCTATTTCTGTGAAGTCAAAATTAATCAATTATACTCCATTTGAACTATACGGAAAAATATTGGTTTTGGTTTTTTGTGTAAAATTAAAGGTCAGAGTAGTTCACATTGGCGAGAAGACCACTGTGTTTGAATGAGAAAGCTAAAAAATACCTGGGTTGCAGTAAACCTGCAATGACAAGAGGGCAAACAATTGCAAGGTTATAAAATGAACATGAAACAGTTTTTAGTGTTTGTGTTTGTAAAATGAAAGTAGTTTTTTGAAAATTTAAAAGCAAATTTTTTTTCACGACCAAGATCTGTCCATTTAGTCATTTCTTTACCGTAGACTATGCATTTCGAATTGTATTCTTTCATTCTGAATTGTTTGGCAAACATTAAATTTAATCCCTAAACTTATCACGCATGGTTGCCTGAAAGAATGAATGTAAAAATAGATTACCATGAACAATACTTTTGACGATATTATCTTAGGACATGGTAAGTAGATAGAATACTAAATACTAGACAAATTATGCTTTTATAATAAAGAAATGATAACCAAATTATTTTTTAGAAGAAAATTGATGCAAGAAGAATTGAAATATTTGGGGAAATCGAAGAAATGTTTGCCGGGAGCCCAGCTGAACAACACTTGATAATTAAAGATAGACTATTTGTAAATGCACGAGACAGCGAGGACCCTGAAATGGAACAGATAAAAAAATCTTTAATTCAGCAAGCAAGAAACCAGCCCACATGGGGTCAGAAGTTACCGAAGTGTTTTGTGCCATTAGAATTAGAAATACAATACCTTGCTAAAGAAGGTTTACCGTTAATACACATTGAACATTTGAAACATATTAATTTGCAGCAGCCAATTCGTCCATTAACAGAGTCTGAAATTAAAATCTTTTTGAAGTTTCAACACTCTGTAGGGAAAATCCTTTATTTTGACGAGCCATACTTGGACAAACATATCATAATCTCCCCCACGTATCTTATCGATGCATTTAAATCAATTATAACCGACCATCAGTTTTGTAAAGGAAACAAGAAGAAAGAAGATGCATGGCACTTAATGGATAAAAAAGGAATTATTTTAAAGGAAACCGTGGAGATAATTTGGAAACAAAGGAAGTATGCACACTTTTTAAAATCAATGGAGTATCTTCTGGAGGTTATGATTCATCTTGATTTTTTGGTACAGCCACTGCGTTACGATCCAACCAATAACCGAAAACCAACCAAGTTCTACTACATCGCAAGCATGATACGGAAACGAGATACAACTGAATATCTGAAGTCCTCGACATTCAGCCAAAGGAATATTGCCTTTTGTTTTGAGACAAGTGGGGTCATCATACCACCAGCACTTTCGTTTAGATTTATCAGTTATTGTTTAAGCATATGGTGCGTGAAAAAATATGGAGATGAAAATGAAGACATGTTGTTCCATATGTCAGCAGTATTTACAATTGATTCATTTCATGATGTCTACATTCAGTGTACAGAAGATCAACTTATTGTCCGTCTTGTGCATGCAAAGAATCGTACTTTGATTTTGAAAGATCTGGCATCAAGTATTCGTCTGTGTTTAGTTGCTGCTCTACAAAAGATCAGTCAGCTTTATATCAAATCCAGCAGTGCGTGTTCAGAAAATAAACAGGCATTTGATGTAAAAGCATGTTGCAGCAATTCAACTCAGCCGTGCTTTATTGCATTTAAAGATTTACCGGATGTTTGGATCTGTCCACAGCATCAAATAGAACATAGAAAAGATCTGGTTTGCGCATGGTATACAGAAAAGGTAAGGAAATCGAATAAGAAAGTACAGCAACAGACAATTTTGATGTAAACTTTTGAGTCTGTGTAGTTGTATAGTTTCTGTGTATTTTTGACACGAACCTTGTTTAATTTAATTGGTATGCGTATCATCATACGAGTGATGTTTGGTTTTAAAGTCTATACTGTTAAGAGTTTTGTAGTCTATATTGTTGAAAGTTAATTGTGCTGTGGACGACTGATTAGAGATTAAATATGTCTTGAATGACAAAAATAACAAGAAAACCGACACAAATAGAGCAAAAATCAAGTAATAATTAACAAATCCGGATACAGACAAACATGTACAACGCCAAACAAAAAAAGAAAGAAAAAAACTACAAAAACAGAAAGAAAGTGAGTAACCCGATCCCATAAAAACATGGGTGCACTCAGTTAGTCTAGAATCATAAGTAGTATATGCCGCTAATTAAAGCAATGTCTAGGAAAAAGTCAAATCAAGTAATACATGTAGGCGACTACCAATGACTCAGCGTAAATGTCCAAACTTATTGCGAAATTGATTTACCATAACGATATATTGGGTCATTGTGACGACCATATAACTTCTGAAGTTAAACCTAGGTATATCAAACCCTGGTTTGAGTAGTTTAGTAACAGTGAGCGGCCAAGAAAATCGGAATACCAATCGCAGTATCTAAAATAACGTATACGTTGTGAAAAGTACACACTATAGCCTAGAGATGATGAAATGTTGCAATAGAAATCGTTTTAAAATTGTAATTAGATAACTGCATTATGCATAGTACTGTATTGTATTTATGATCATTTAAATATTTTTGTAGGAAAGTAAAAATTGTGGATCCATTTGTCCAGGTATGATATACTTGTTTGTATACTTAATTGTTACTTATAGTTTATGATTTATGCAAGTTGTAATTTATGTTGTTAATAAAGATGGTAAAGGCTTAATGCCTCAGGCTTCAAGTTATTCCAAAAATGATAGAACGTTGGAAAATTAGTACGTACAATGACATAAAATAATAAATAATTAACTGTTTGATTGTTTTAGTCAATTGGTCAGCTGTATACTGGATAATATAAATTCAAACTATTGGGAAAGGGATATACACCAATAAACAGAAAACTCCTTTGCTACGCGACAAGAGAAGTTTAGAGTGAAAATACGTTTTAGGGTAAACCGCCCGCAAATTTATATTGACAAGAACAAGAATGAGTTGTGTTTGAACGGTAAATATATCAATTTTAAATAGCCTGATAACCCCCAACCACTGGCAATGTTTTAGCTGGTTCTGTAGAATTCAGTAAACAAAATGCAAACTAAAAATAAAAACTAAATAAAACCAATACTGAAGCCGGGTGTTCCAGAAGTGGCAAGTGTTCATTTATATCACTGACGACAAATATTGTGTTTTCTATCACCCAAAATTAGTGTGCAAGTCAATTTCTAACTGGTGGTTTGTGGCGCCCAGCCGTTTTCATCGGTACACCGGCTCACACACAACGCTGGCAGAAGCGCCTTTTGGCTAGCCATAAGGCCTGCTTTTACCCACAATTTCTTTCGAAATGCCTGTACCAAGTCAAGACTATTGCTGTAGTTGTTATCCTTTTGTTTGTTTGTTGGTTTACTGTGTTGCCGGTTATTTTTGACAGTTTTCTTGGTGTTAGGTATTTTGTTTTTACTTTCATTTTGTAATCAAAATAGCAAACCACCTGTCGAGTTAATCATTGTCATGTCTAGGGGAAGGTATAATCCAGGAATAGGAATCACTACCTATGACCCAGCAAAAATGCCAGATCGTATTTGAGGCACTGATTTCCCATAACGATCAATTAAGTCGTGGTGCCGACCATAGAACTTCTGGAGAGATGACATCAACCTAGGTACAACAAACCCTTGTTTGAGTAGTTTAGCAGTCAACAGCAGTTATCGGTCTAGAAAATCGGAATACCGACCGCAGGATCTAGAATAAAGAATAAGTTGTGAAATGTACCCACCATACGCTGGAGCTGCTGCAATGTTGTTGTCGATGAACGGGAAGTCACCACGTTTGTCGTAGAGTCTAGTTCATAGTTGTTCTGAGTCTATTTCTACATTTAGAGGCTGACCTCAGTGTATTGGTGTTGTCTTTAATTTCAAGCTCGCTAGGATAAATTGAATGTAAATAGTCAGCAAATTTAGCATTGTTGAGGAACTGTAAAATTAAAGGTCTTGCCCTGTGCCTTTTCTTTCCTCTTCAGCAGGCCTTCTAGGAACTCAGCCTCATTAAAAAACAGGTCGGCGAGGAGACACAATTAGTGCCCATTGGAATACCAACAGTCTGTTGAAAACATGTCCTCCAAACATGAAAAATATATTTTCAATCAGAAAATCTAACATATAACAGATTTGGTCTTTAGTATATTTAGTATTAGATTAAGAGGTGTGTGATGACAAAATAAGCTCTGTCAGGACTAATTACCAGGTATTTATATCGTATCTTTCCGTTTTTCTTGAAAAAAGCAACGTTTTATAAGATCTGTAAGCCTAGTTTTAAGCTGCATATGAGGGATGGCGGTATAGAGTGTCGAAAAATTAAATGTTTTAATGTTGTTACAATGTGAAAGAGACCTCAAGATATCTATCAGGTCTTTTGAGTTTTTTAATATCCAAATATTCCACTCCTGGAGTAGAAAGTGTCATTGTAATTTTGTCCCGTTTTTACTGTTGTTTAAATAGTGGTCAGGAGTTGCGATAGTGTTTTCGTAGTACATTTAGACGATCCTGCTATGAAACGCTGTTTGTGTGGATTTTTGTGAAGTTTCGGTATCCAGTACAATAAGGGTAGATCACAATCTTCGACTTTGATTTTGAGAGCAAAGGATGGCAAAACCGATTTGTGATTTTCAATAATCTCCTCTTTTGAAAGCGCAGTGAATGTGTATGTAGAATTGCCAAATGAACTGTCCAAGCCTAACTCATTAATTAAATTCTTTATGTAATTTTTTGCAGATAAAAATAATGTTGTTAGGGGCCTTATCTGCTGGTACAACAACATATTTGTCGTCAAGATTAATGATGCTTCTGTACTCATAGACCTTCTTAAATGACTTATTCTTATTTGAATGAATTACCTCAAGGCCTTTACCCCCTCGGAAAAGCTATCAAACTCCTGCTCCTCTAGAAACATTCTTTGTAAAGAGAGTGTAGTGTTTTGAGTGGAACAAAGTACAATTTATATGAATTCCTAGTGGTTTTAGAACAAACGGTAGTAGGCCATTTATAGATACATCATGTAACAAAGGTGATGTGTAGTTACGATGAACTACATTGTCGCCTGTGATTGTAATTGAAAAGGCCCATCCCATTCACACTGCTGCAACCAGGACTGGAAAGGTTACCTATTTTATCCATTTTGCCATTGCACCCATATGGCACTGCAGTGCCTAATTTTCTGATCAAGTGTTCTTTTTTTCTACGTAGAGGTGTACTTAATTCAGGATTGTTAGAATGATGGTAGATTTTTTTCAAGAATGCGGACCTTCATAGGCAGAATAGAGTGGTTTGGCTGACTGAAATGTTGATACACCTCAGGAAATTTGTTGGTATTATTCCTGACCGGTGTCCACACATACGTTTGTTGAGTCGCCCTTTTATTTCTCTAACATAAATAAGTCGGCATAAGTTGAATTCTAACGCTAAGACAATATTTTCTGATTTACAATTCAGACCATCAAAACTAATGTTGTGATATGTATTGTTTGTAAAATTACTTGCAAATTTAGTTTTTGTTATTAAAATATTACAAGTTTTACAATTCTTTGATTTACATTTAGAGATGATGCAATGTTGTTCATCGTCCTTTTAGTTAAAGATATGTTACTGTACGGAACAAAGGCGAATATTATTAATTTGATCTGAATTTTTATAATGTAATTAGTGAACATATATGTTCCTACCGTATTTCTTTAAAATTTCTTGAACACTATAGTTAAAACAAAAGAAAGTATTTGGAAAGGTTCACAAGATAATACATTGGTCTAACACTATGAACATATAAAAAAGACAAAATTAACTTGATCTGCACTGATAAAAACTTAATATTTAATTATAGATTTGTACGTGTATCTAATCCTTTTTCTCAATTGGTAGTTATTTTTCATATAATCTGTTGTATATTTTAGTGACAAATGAGCATTTTTTACAACAATCGCCTAATGAACTGCACTTACGAAGACTTGCTCTTTTATATAACAAAGATGAAGTTAAACATTTAGTGATTCAACTGAAACTTCCGTACGAAACATGGGAGGAATTGAATGGTAGTTCATTGCAGGAAGTGGCTATCAGATTTACAGCTCTACATAAATGCTTTAAAAGGAAGCCGTTTACATTTAATGACCTTAAAAATGCTGTTGAGAAGGAGGGTATTAATACCCCCCACACCCTCTGCCAGGTAATTTGTGATGATCACCAGACGTCTACGAAAATCAGAAAGGTTTATGCTATTTTATGTTAGCTTTTTGTATGTTTTATTTTAAGGCTTAATCAAAGTTTCATGTTTCAATATTTGAGAACAATTTATTATTTTATGCTGTACTCATTTACACATGGGCTGGGCCCTTATGTTCTAATATTTGGAACGAGCGATAGCGAGGCAGATAATAAGAATACAAAGATCTAGCCCATGTATACAAGAGTAGAACATTATACTAATAATGAATTTTCACAATTCTTTCATGAAAAAGCAGTTGTTTTTCGATTCAAGCGGACCTATATGCCATGATTTTCTAGCCGCCGTTTTCGTGATGTAAACTCTTCGGACTAGTAATCCTTTTGTTGTTTGCAACATACGATGGACAAAATTGACTTTCACAAAACAATTATTTGATATTTTACAGTAACGCACCATCAGTATGTCTCATATTGTCTTTTACGTCAATCCGACCCTCAAAACTCAACCGATATTATCGCGTGTGCGAGGTATAGATATATTGGGTAATATATCGTATGAAGTTATAAGGGCGTCATATCAGAATCAAAATTTAATAAACATTATCCTAGTTTCTCCTGTACGAATAGGAATCCAAAATGAACAATGTGTATGCATGAATGTTTATTTAAAGTAGTAACTGCTTTTTTTTAATTTTATGATTTATAATTTGCATGAAACAATTATGAGTAAAAGTTTAAGCTGACTAAAGTAAAAAAAAAAAAAACAAACGGATAATTTATTCTAATTGATTCAAGTTTTATTATCTTAGTTGGCGTTTTGAAAACGACTTTTTTGTAGATTTCTTATTGTGAAATTTAAATAATTTTGATTTCATTTATTCAAATAGATTCAAGGTGTTTTAATCTTTTGTGACAGTTTGAAAACGAACCTTCTTATGGTTTCTTATTTATTAATTTAAATACTTATACAATGTTAAAACTTCGTCCGCAATTTGCGAATATTAAAATCATCTACTTACCAGGTAATCTGTAATGTTGATATTTTCATCTCTGGAGTATACTTTTTATAAGCGTTGATTAAATAACGGATAATTTATTGTAATAGATTCAAGCTTTTTTTTCTCTTAGTTGGCCATGTTACCTGTATTGTTATTCATCATTGTACTCCATTTTTGGAGTACTTCATTCTTAATCTGTTAAGGAGGTCCTTGTTGTATTTCCATATTTCTACGAACTGGCGTAAAAAATGTATTTGATTATATTGATGCCTCAAACTTCTGTACATATTTTAAAATATTTTATTATATGTAGGTTCTACGAGACAGAAATATAAATTTTGGTAAGTTAAAGTTAAGAAAATTGCCTGAAGCTATGAAATAAATTCACCGCTTTAATTTCTTGATATAAATATATCATAGTATTATAGCTTATAAAAATATATTTAATCTTTATACAATCAAACTAAGTAAATGGGTATGAATCAACACAAAAAATAATTAAATCAGTGAATCTTTTGTATGTGATTCTCTGTCTTATGCATTTTGGATTACATCTGATTAACTATGATGTCATAGTTCCGCGTGACTTCAATAAAGCTTCTTTTAAATTCTATATTCCTTTTTATATTGTATCAATATTTATACAATTTATGTCATACGATATGTATACTATTATTTTGTAATTGAGTATTTATGGTATCTGCATGTTTATTCTGTGAATGTCTCCTCACATTACGTTCATTTATTCGTTTTTAGATAGTGAACCAGAAAAGTGGGACTTGAGTCCGACCGATAAGGATATCGATAAACTAGCAACAATTGTTGGAAACGAATCTTTGGCTTTCCTTATAGAGCTTGGCTTAACATTCCAGGATTGGGAAAATATTGAGTACAGTCAACCAGAGCGTGATCTGGTGAAGTTAAACCGAAAAATAATGGAAACATGGAGAGCCAGGTGTAAAGACCTCAGCATCAGGCCAACATTGCGAACAATTGGACAAGCTTTTACAAATATTGCAATACACATAACTAATATTGAGAAATTATTGTTTTGTGACTGAATTATTAGACATACATTTAAGATTTTTAATTGACAAATAATACTTATTACAGATCTTGTTATTATGTTTTCATATTAACTTTACAGTTTCTGTGAACAACATCTTGTCATCTTATTTTCTTCAGTTTCTTAATTTATTATATAAGCAATCCTAATTACATAAAACACATTTCATATAACATTTGCAGGTAATATGTTCTAGCTCTTTGTCTTGGCTATATTGGCTCTTACCAATGTTAAATAAATTAACAAAGGGTGCACTAGACATGCATCGTAATGTGTTCAACAGTAGTCTATTTGTTGCAGTATACTGTGACATTTATGTGGAGCATTGTTGGTTCTTAATAGATATGACAATGTACTGTTTCCTCCTATAATTTCGGCAGTGTACCTACATGTACCTATGGTTTCTTTATGGTTGTGGAAAATATCATGAGATATGTCTATACGGATACTGTGTCATATGTATGGTGGTCGGTGGGTATTGCTGACAGACAATAAATCTTTTTCCCAACTACATTTGTATAAAGAACAATATAAATTAATTAATGAGTTATACAACCCCTCCCCCTTTTAACTGTTTCTGTTATAGCATTGTGTCGATTTTTTGAGGACCCCGAATGACTTAGAAAAAAATAATTTTCTGCAGAAAAACTAGCAATTCGTGTCTATCACTTTCAAGTTGAGCATATCTTGGCGAGACAAATGTTTATGACGAGTGTGGAACATAATTTTGTGATAAATACATAGTTATTTTACAAGGAAAACATAATGGTAAAGAGAGAAAAATTGTGTGTCATCTATAAAAACTATTGCATGTTTAGAACAATATTGTAATGAATGCAAATGGATATCGTTTGAAAAAAATTATTTATTTTTTTATAAATATTGAAAGTCAAGTTTTTTGTTACACCAATTTTAAGATAAATGGGTAACTAAAATTGTAGAGTTAAAGATGAAGCCTGGTTTAAGTAGACTTGTCTAAGTGAAATTAGCACTTCTTCTAAATGCTTTGGGTTTCAAGAAAGGGTGTTTAACTATAATGTTATTTTTTAAGTTTTCAATGTGCTGTTTTATTAGGAAGTGACATATTCATACATTTTTCGTTGCTTCACTCCGTACGATTACTTTTCCTGCCATGTCAGATCATTTCAAGTTTTATTAATAGGTTCTTGTATACCTTTATAACCGTGTTTTGTGCATAAACAATGTGTATGTTTCACGACTGCAAAAGCATGTATTGTATAGTTATTCATAAACAATATGTTGCACTTATTATTATAAGTTTACTTCAGCAAATTATTAGAGCATTTCATATTTTCTCTAATTTCACCATTTCTGTTCTGTTCGCCCGCCCATCATCCATTTTTGGTTTAGTGAAAACTATTCCTCGTTTTTCATACCAGTACAGTATGGCAAACTAAGGTACAGACCAATAGTAACAGATAATTTACCGCGAACTATCGCGGATAAGCTTAATGTGTTATTTCGTCGATTTTCTTATAGTTTAAAAATGTTTTACTTCATTTTTTGTTATTAAACTAATCGATTTAATTTCGGTTTGTCACCTTTTGTTCGATATTTTATGATCATGAACTGCATCAATGTAAATGTGCCTTTGGCTAATGAGTGTATGTTTGTTCTTTTGGTTTTTCTCCCTCTCAGCTAGACATCTTGTTTAAGTACAGTGGAAAAATCGGATACCACATTTTAATGCCAGGCTCAGAACGAAGAACCTTATAACCTTGTAACACGAACGCTTACATCAGATGTAAGATATCAATTCCAGGTGTCATTAGATAGACATTTACCAGACAACAGGAGTTCAAGACGCTATATTGATGCGATCCTTATGAATCTCGATGAAAATCTAATTCTATCTTTTGGCTGAAGCTCCACTAGGAAAAACAGACCTTAAGCGATGTGCATCGAAATATGAAACAGTTTAGACAAATTGATTGAATATTACCAGATCCGGAAAAATATCTTAGATTCAAACACCGAATATAAAAACCCAGAAAGGTAGTTTACAATCTGAGTTCATTAGACAGACAGTACAACTAGTCACAGCAAAAATAAAAAAGAGGTATGAAAAAGAAGAAGCAACGATTTTGCAAAAAAGAGGGAGAATTATAAGCAGAGAGAAACATTATGACAATGAAACGAGAACTGAAAAAGGCCCAGTCAATGATCGACGCAGCAAAGGAGGTGGTAAGGTACGAATTCTCCAATGTCGAAATTAATGTTAATTATCGGAAGGCTCCCACCGACACTCGAGGCTAGGAAGGCATTTTTATTATAGAGAAAGGTATCAAAAGGCTCAGACTACACCGAAGAAGCCATATCAGAACCTGTTGAAAAACTTGCATTGAATTCATGTGGTGCAGAACCAATCTTTTTAAACGCTTTCATGTTTAACCAAGAAGATAATATTACTACGAATGTGTTTACAAATAAGTGAAACTTGTAGTCTATCAATTTGTCGGCTTTTGAAGATCAACCATCGCACTTTGTGTCATGGAAGTTTAGTTTTAAAAGTATCATGGCTGAGCACAATATTACTGTCTAAAAAAGTATTATCTGCTAAAAAAATTAATCCGTGATAATGGTTACGCAGCGATTTTAAGGCAATATTCTAAAAATACATAAATTGCATGTTGCAATACAAGCCGATCTTTTAGACACTACCTTGAACGAAAAACAGTTATAAAATCATCCATTTTTTCTTCTGACAATAAACAATTCATTCTTGTTTCATTTCTTTTCGCCAAATATTAAACATCTAAAGCGTAACTAGTCACGTGACCAAAACACTTTATCTTAGCCAAGTACACGTAAAGCAAAAGGGCGGGGGGTTACTGTCAATATAATGGACAATGAAACTGTCCTCACTTGTAAATAATTGTTATCTGTTAACTTAGTGTCGCAACAAGCCAATATCTTATTTAATAAACAAATTATCAGTTTTGTTTACAACAAATATCACCATGAATATATTACACATATATCGATGATAAAACCAATTTAACGTACGTCTTTCGTTCTTGTTGCGCTATTTATTTAAATATCTAGACCACGAGAAATCTTAATATGTATATACAATGATATTTTATTATTCACAAACCACCGCACTTTTCGATCGAAAATGTCATGTGTGATTTTATTCATATTGTCATGACGTCAACATCTACATTCAAACGTAAAGATGACGTCGAATTAACATCTGAATGCATACGGAGTGGATACGTCAAAATACCAGAAAAGGAAAAAGGACAACTTTCGTACAAGACTACGAATATTTTGTCAAAAATAAATTCTCTAGCCAAGGAAATATTCCAAATAATAAAATTAATAAACAGGAACATGAACACCCTTAAAAAATAACTTGCCAGATTTTCGGCCTCAACCTATTTTTAAGAAGGATGGTGTGTGTGCGTTGGGGGTGGGGCAGTATTCTCCGTACTAAATAGATAGTACACATTACTTCACAGTACATGATAGAAGCTTTATCTGTACATATAGCAGAGTAGTTGTCATAGAAGCAAAACACTATTCAGTAAATAAAACTTAAATCATTAAAATAAACATACAGATTAAGGCAGTAAAAATGTTAATCTGGTTTGCGAAATATTTAAAATATAAAAGTATAAAATTATCCATTGTATAGTTTAACTATATGGTATTAATATCATGAAATGTTAATTAATTTTTTTTCAAAGAGAAAATCTAACTTGAAATGCATGTAAACTTTTAATTTTCTTAATATCCACCAGACAAGCCATTCCAATATTTGATGGCATTATAGTACAGAGTGCTTGCCGAATGCCCATTTACAGGTGGTACATATAAATTGTATGCACTAAATCTAGTGTTATAATTATTTACTTCTCTTGCAATCCTCTTTTTCACTTTGTAAACAACAATATTACTGTTGTCTTCTACTAAACACAACTTTTTTTAAAACTATTATCCAAAGCACCTACTAAACAATAAAATGGAACGATTAAAACACACTATACTTGTTAATGAAAATTTATAACAATTAAACCAGTAACAACTGTATATGCATTCAAAATGACTGTGGATTGGCATTTTTTATCAAGGTAAATAATAATCATCAATGCTGAATTTTAATTTGATATGTCCATGAAGACTTTAATCCATTAATGAAATATATTGTTAATTATCTGTAAAGGATAGAAATGGAGTGTCATGTTATGTGTTTGTGCTACGTACCACATTGGACTAATTTTTGCTACGTTCTTTCAAATACAGCATAAGTATTTTAAGTTGTAGCAAATGAACTCTCCTGGTATAAACAATTGTGCAACTAAGTCCTCAATAAGGCTTTTATAATTAACTAGAACATGGCTACCACAAACTTTCTTTAATACCACTTACTTTCACATTACCATAATGAAAGATGAACCCTAACAATGAAAAGTGTATTTCAAACTGGACATCGTATAAAATACTGTGCTGTATAAATAATAAAAAATACCAGTTCAAAATGGAATAAACGCATCAAAATTATAAATAATTGTTTATTTAACATGTATGGCAAATTATCGCATGGATATGAAGTCAAAAGAAGAAAAATAATGTTTAAATTTTGATTAAAAACAAAATATAAAGATATTTTTTATTATTAAAAAACTCACTTGCTCTTGAATTACTCCAAATTATTTCAAATCAATTCAATTTACTTCTAGTTACTTATGCACTGCATGCATCTCTTTTTTTCCACCAAATTGACAATACATCATTAATGAAATATAACATAAGTTGCATCTTCCATGGCAAAGTCCACTATGAATATGTCACATGAATTTAGTTTCACAATATTGTACTCTAGACCCATTTGTACATTTATAAATATGAAATATATTACCTATTGTTAAATACAGATATTCATTGGGCATTTTCTTGATCTAAACCACTAAAATGGGTCCAATCTTTAACTATTTATGTAGTTATGAATTGATTATATCAATAAAATACCTCTGTCATTAAAGCTTTTTATAGTTTAATTTTCATTATCTTATGTCTTGGAGTCAACATTCTGATGCATAAACTTAATCAAAACCTTTAAATCAACTATAAAAGTTATACTTCTCCCAGACTTAATGAACTTTTTTGTTAAGCTCTCAAAGTCTATTGGTGAAATCTTTCACTCTTTTTTCTATAAGTTGGTCTGTAACTGAAGAATTGATAATGTATTTTGTTCAATATGCCAATTGTTATGTTATTTCTATTAAATTATCCATTATATTATGACTATGAGTCCAAATGTTTGGCAAGACCAGTAATTGTTTGTTTAAGGACGTCTGGTATTTTTCAAGTTTGAACATTAAAACGTTAGAAATAATGTAGACTAAGTTTTAATTTAAGTGTCAGTTATGGTTTCCTTTTGATTGTATTTGGGGATTGTTTTTTTTTGGGGGGGGGCGTGATGACGTGGAAAGTTTAAACCAATCTAACATGCAGGACATTATTCGACATAAACTAATATTACTTTACGGGTTTGCAACACGTCAATCGACAATTTTGAATGAAAATGGGTAAAGCAAGTCATTTGGGTAAATGCATGAGCATGAAAATCATTACTACCTTTTCTTTGCACGTTAAAGACAACTCTTAAATAATATGTTTATAGTTATTATAACGCTGGCAACACAACTTCAGTATTTTTATAGACATACCTTAGTGTTCATCTTTACTTGACCTTCGTCTTATGCCTAAAGGTAATTATAAGTAGCACGTTATTTGACTGCGATGTGAAAACGTGTTCGACGTTGACCGTACCGGAAGCCACATTGTTGCATCGTAAATAAAGCTCAACAAGCTGGCCAAATTTAAATAAATAGAAAACGTTCGATTTATATTATCAATTTAATTATACATGATCAAAAACAATTGCATAATTTTAATATAGGAATAACTTTTATTGTGCGCTATCATTTTCTGCCAACCTAAAACAATTGACCAATCAAAACGCTGGGAATATGTGTAGTTTTGTAGATTGCAATGCGATCGTTAAAAATATAATGAAATTGCCTACACCTCGCGGCGTAATTGTGTCTGTTTATCAAGCGCTCATCCCTCCGCAATACACATAAACAAGATCCAACCCCGAAACAATAATGAGTGGAGTAAATGAACATACATTCGCGTAGTACCCTTCCAACGAATCTCATCAATACTAAGGTAGGAAATATAGTGTGTCAAATCCGAGCCCCAAGCTCACCCTAACAGTGATTGTATGTTCCGTCAGAACAAAATACTGCTGACATAGCCTCTTGATTAATAAAAAACTTTAGACTTGCCATAAAGCTCATGTATCAGTAGACAAAATACAGTTATTTTAAATGAATCGCCATGAGATCAGTCTTACGCCCTAGTCGATTCTGGTCATTATATTTTTTGTGTTAATGCAACGACAATTTTTCATTATTACTGTGTGACAAAAGCATGTGTTAAGTCCACATAATAATAAATTATCAAGTAAAGTTTTGGAAACTATGTGTTAAGCTGTATTAGGCACGTTATATAAATTTTATATAATCACTCAAAATCGAAATTATTACAGATTTCATATTATAATTTTTTTTAAACGTGTTCCTTATTTTGAATTAGCATTATACGCAGATAATTATATAGGTGAATTGAATACGATAAGCGCGTACCGGACATTCGATAGTTATTGTTAAAATAACTTTTTCCACGAATTGGCATAATTGTTTCTAAGTAACTTATTAACAAACTATCAGTTGTGCTGCAATGATTATTGGATACACCCATTACTGACTAGTGGTATATGAAACCCATCCATTTTCATCAATAAAAAACTCACATAAAACAGTTTTTTTAATTGGAAAATCTTAAAGGGATAAACTGTTGGTGTAAACAATCAATTTGAAGAATACATATTAAGTGTATTTCGAACAAAACTTACTTTAGCTTGATTTAATTTGTTCTTATCACGTAAATGATTTTACACCCTAATTGGTTTTGTCGTGTATGGAACATGCCTTTTCTAAAATCATAATGTTAGGGTTCCAAGTGTTTGACCCACAAAACAGCCCAGCTTTTCATCATGTTGGCGAGTATGAGAGACCCTTCGATGGTGGGGTTGTCAGGTCATAATACGAAAAGCTGGTCTGGGACCTTTTGTAGTTTCGGAAAAAAATAAGCTTATCGCAGACGCTACAAAATGCAACATTTCCGCCCCTAAACAAAACTTCAAACATTTCCAGTGTCAGTCAAAGTTATGTTCATTGTGTCCTACTTTCTTTCCCTACTTGTCCCGTTCAATTTTTTATTATACACTTCTCCTCCTGAATATAGCTAAAATACTGCTCAGTGGACCTAAAACAAACATCGAATCAATCAATCGGACGCGTTTTCCACAGATTTGTGATACAGCGGTGGATTTTTATTCTGTTCCTTCTTACAGTGTTTGAAGTCTTATCACGTTGAGTTCCTTGAAGACGCATTAAAAAAAGTATAGACAGTGGCATAGTTATTTAATATCATATTCGGATGAATTCTTGTCCTACCAATGCCAAGTTGGTTGTATGACGCTAATTAAATCGATATATATATTTTTAAATTGGTATCATTGATGACATGTGATTTGATTAAGTTTGTAAAATGATCCATTTGCTTTATAAAGGATAAAGTAAACTGAATAAAAACTCATAAAGGCATAAACAATGCTGTTTAAATGTAAAATTTTGATCATAGATACTTATAAAGTGGTAATATTTTTAACCAACTTTTGTCCTTTTTTTATTACATATTTACACCGAATATTAATAACATAATGTGTTAATGTACTATCAGGAAGGTTTTCTTTCTTTAAATAGAAAGACTACCGGGTTATGCTGTCTGCTAGTTTTAATACAACAAGGTAATACAATACATTTAACTTTGTCCTTGCTAGAAACCGTTCATTAAAAGAATTACTGATTTTACTTTTTCCCACGCAAATTAAAGGGAAAATTGAAGTGATTAATTAAGTTATTTTCCAATTCACAAAACAAACAGTTGCAATATAGGGAGGAACATTAACGTATTTGGGAGAAACAAATAAACGATATAAGTTGTATTTGCTGAATACGGTTTTATTTGTGTTTCATTAAAAAAAAGAAAATTCACTTTCTTATTAAATGCATTTTATTCCAAAGACGAAAGCAATATTTCTTCCCAAATAATGACAGCTGAAATCTATGTTACATATTTCAATTTCTCATGTATCCCAGACATAACAAATTAACATAGGCATTTCGTCATATTACTCCCCAACGAAAGCACATGTGTCTGTTATACATTCTATACTATTTGTTAAGTATAAAAATGATGTTTTTTTGTTTTCTTTTCTTTTCATAACTGAGTTATAATTTGATCGTGTTTTTTTTTCAAAAGTACAAAAATATATATTTACGTATATGTAAGGATTGTTATAAAATTACTTGGCAAAACTCCCACTCTATACAATAATGTTTCTACACTGCCTTGATCCGGATTTTAAACAACATTAAAAGTCAAGGCACCAATTTTTCGGCAACTGCAGATTTCCAAGAACTTAGCCAAAAGTAATAGAATATGCGTCATTTTAAAATGGCTGTGAAGAATATTAAAAATAATAATGAAGTTGCTTGTACCTATTTCACTTCGGGCAGTTTAATAGCAGGGACATTTATTTTAACATGTGTATTTAAACATTAATTATGGAAAAGACTTTAAATACATTTATTTTTACCACACAGTGAATACTCTGCAAAACATGGACAAATATGTCTTCTCTGCCCATTCTGCCTTGAAATTGCAATTGTTCTATATACCTATCGTTCAAGTGAAGAATTTTTATATTAATTTATTGTTATGAGTACGCGTATAAAGTGCAAGGAAACCTTAAACGTATGTTAATTCCTTTTTGTAATACCTTGAATCCAATAACTAAATGTCAAGCTTTGATATTGTCAATTAATGTGGAAGCATTTAATGTTTCGCTATTGTACGTTGAATTGCATTACATTCATTTGGTAAAGCCAATGTAATTTTAATATAATGAACTTTTAATTCTTCAACAAATCAGATTTTTTTACGTATATGGTAGGATTGATATAAAATCACTTAGCAATGCAATCATTCTATTGAATTATTTGTAAGGTACACTAATGTTTACTCGCCGACTTGAACCGATTTTAAACTACAACTAAAAGGTCAAGGCAACGGTTTTCCGGCAACTGTAGATTTCCACGAACCTATCCAAAAATAGAACAACATGCGTCATTTAAAAATGGTTGTGAAGAATATTAAATCTAATATAAAGGTAACATGGATTGTACCTATTTAACTGTGAACAATATAAAAGAAATCAATTTATTTTAACACGTGTATTTAAACATTGATAGAAAGCAAAAGACTTTAGCTAAGTTTTTAACAAAATGATTCTTCTACAGAATATCGAATCTGGATATGCCTTGCAATGACAATAAAAAAGAAATGGAATATTCGTAATATTCAAACAAATAGACAGAGTTGATGAGAAAAGTTAAATTAATAATTTAGGGTTTTTTGTTATAATATTTCGTCGTGTATTTTCACTATTTAAAATGTCACTTTTTTCTGTATTGCGACGTTTCGTTTTTGTTTTTGTCTCTTGAAGTGAATTTGTTCACGCATACGTAGTTTTACTTTGTAGTTGTGTGTAATTTACTTTAAATTATAATTAAATTAAATTGGACGTATTAAGATGTTAACAGGTTACGTTGATTGTTGGTTATGTAAACCTCAGATATCACGCGTAACTAGATGTTGGGAGACTGGTTCTTGTTTTCTGTAGCCCTATCGTTCGTGTGATATATTTCTGCATCCATCCGTAATCCAATATAATTGTTATATAATTACCATTTAAATCTGCTTCAAATCAGAGCAGTATTATATAAATACATCGTGTTTCAAACGACGTTTTCCTTTTTTTTACAAAACATACAGTTGATCGTATTTTTGTCAAAAACAAATGGGTAAATCTTTTTCCGTAAATGTTAGGATTGATATTAAATCACGTAGCAAGACTCCTGTTCTATTTAATTATTTGTAAGGTACAATAATGTGTACACGCCGACTTAAACCGATTTTTTAAAACTACAACTAAAATGTCAAGGCAACGGTTTTCCTGCAACTGTAGATTTCCACGAACTTATCCAAAAATAAAACAATATGCGTCATTTAAAAATGGTTTGAGGAATAGTAAATATAATATAAAGTTAACATGGAGTGTACCTCTTTAACTTGAACAATATAAAAGAAATGACATTTATTTTAACATGTGAATTTAAACATTGATAGAAAGCAAAAGACTTTAACTATATTTAACACAATGAATCTTCTACAGAACATGGAATCCAGATATTTTTACATATTGGATATTGACGACTTTGGGTAGGTTTGCTAGGTTTTCGCCAATTAGCGTAAACCCACCCCCAAGGTGTCTATATCTAATAATCTAACCAAGAATTGAAAGCATTTATTTTATTTAAAATTCTCTATTATTAAACAAAAACCCAAACAAGTATTTAACAATTAGTCAAATAATATTTGCAAATCAAACTCGTAAAGTCTCGTCGCTTGTTGTTTGCGAAAAAAATTATGCATAGTTAACGTCATCAATACATATAATTATGACGTCAACAATCAGTAACGTTGCTCAGCTGTTAAATATGTAATGGAAATAAAAATATTAGACCATGCAAGTGCATATCAACTACCAACTCCTATAATAAAATGAGTTCTACGTTGTGCTATCAATATTTGCCAAATAAGTGACAAATAATTATAAATTGGGTAGTATCAACTTACCTAAATAGTTATTTATGATAATTATATTAAGTGAAAAAAGTATAATGACATATAAGTGTAAAACTGTATGCTGGGAGGGGAGATTGATAGTAAAGTGCAGCTTTCTCCATTACTGCCCTTTTTGGTCACTGGTAATCTTTTGTGATTAATTCGGTGCTTTATGACAGGCAAGCTGTATTGCAACTTTATTCAGGCTGTGTAATAGTCTAGATTCTTTTTTCAGTATTCAACACTTTCCAATTTTAATCATTTTAATAAACATAGATAATAAAATCTTGTCTTAATTTTTAACGAAAAATATAACATTTGTATAGATGATATTGTACAATTTAGAATGGCATTGATATTTGAAAAATCGAAAGAAAACACTTTTAAAATAATTTATGAAGTAAAACTATAAATTCACCTATGGCCGATAGAAGTATACTATATTATGTTCTGCATAAACGTAATCAAAAAAGCACACACTTTTATTAATGACTCATTTCAAACGGGAAATGCAACTCACCATACATGTCCATTAAGAAAACCTCTCGAATAGCTGATATTCTAGGGAATGATTGACACGTTTAATTATTAACCTTTGTTTAAGTACAGTCCACAGGGGGATGAATTTCGCAATCACTGTCAGTATAGATTAACGTGTGAAACTGATCACACGGCGATTCGTTTGAAATAAAGTTTATACGAAGTTTTACTCTCCTTTACATAACTTTTAGTGGGGCCTCGGTGGCCGAGTGGTCAAGGTAGTTCGTCTACTATTGATCACGTGGTCTGTCAACACTGAGATTGCGGGTTCGATTCTCACTGCAGGCAGGGTGTACTCGACTCCAATCTTAATTGACAAGGATTGCCAGTTTTCCTACCGCAGGTCGGGGGTTCTCTCCGGGTACTCCGGCTTCCTCCCCCAATAAAAACTGGACGCCATGAAATAGCTGAAAAATTGCTGAAAGTGGCGTTAAAACATCATTCAAACAAACAAAAACAAAAACATAACTTTTAGTTACATTCCATCGTGTTTTTGTCAAAAACAAATTGGTAAATCTGTTTAAGTATACGCTAGGGTTGTTATAAAATCACTTAGCAATGCTTCCATTATTTTTGAGGGGCAATAATGTTTACATACCGAGTTTAAACTACTAAACAAGTCATTGTAGATTTCCAAGAAACTAGCCTAAAATAAAACAATATGTGTCATTTAAAAATGTTTGCGAATAATATTAAATATGATATGAAGGTAACATAGAATGTTCCCATTTAACTTCGAACAATTTAAAAGAAGGGGCATTTATCTTCACATGTGTATTTAAACATTGATAGAAAGCAAAAGACTAACTGTATTTATTTATAACACAGTAAATCTTCTTCAAGAAAATAGCAAAGAAAATCTACGGAACAACAAGAGCCAAAAGCTAAGGGATAGTTACAAATCCGGATAAAGAAAACCACAACCCAAAACCAAAACATACATAGAACACAGAGAGAGAGTAACCCGAATCCAATAAAACCATGGGTGCACTAAGGTGCTCCGGACGAGTAAGCAGTGCATGTCTCTAATTAGACACCCGTCGAGTTACTCATTGTCTTGTCTAGGGAAAAGTCAAATCCAGGAATAGGAAACACTACCTATGACTCAGCGAAAATGTCAGATCGTATTTGAGACACTGATTTCCCGTGACGATCAATTAAGTCGTGGTGCCGACCATAGAACTTCTGGAGAGATAACATGAACCTAGGTACAACAAACCCTTGTTTGAGTAGTTTAGCAGTCAACAGCAGTGATCGGTCTAGAAAATCTGAATAACGATTGCAGGATCTAGAATAACGTATAAGTTGTGAAATGTACACACTATACGCTGGAGCTGCTGGAATGTTGCTGTCGATGAAAGGGAAGTTGACAATTGGAAAGTTGAAGTCAAAACGTCACCGTGTTTGTTTGGCGTTTTTTGTCTGGTCTCTTTGATGATCTAAAAATCAAATTTATTTCCAGCGTTGTGAAATGCTTCGATTTTTGTCACTTTGATAGGCTTATGTTTCAATTATGTTTTTATTAAGATATAGAAAGGATTTGTTGTTAAAGTCGTTAACTCACGACAATTTAATCTAGGTGAAAGGATCATTTATCTTTTAAGATTTTTCATTTAATCACATATTTCTAAAAGTTCAGCTCAGGTGGAAACACATTTCAAATATTCACCACAATAGTTGATCATTATTTCTTCTTTTTTCTTTCGGTAAATTTTCACACATTTTTAAAACTGTCGATAACAAGGGTTCGCGACCTATTATTTTGTTCTTTTGTAACAAGTATCAAAGTTTTAAGACCTGTTTGGAAAACACCCTACAAAACCGAAAACTTGATCGTAAAATCTAAGAAACTATAATATATACATATAAAAATGAAAAGTGTGAGTGACACGAGTGACATAGTTTGGCTATGACGAGCGGAAGAGAGCGGTATCACTTGAATATTTCAATGACACGGCTTATCAACAAAAATTTACAAACATATGGTCTTCACCATTTGTCATTCACTGACATGTCCATAAAGATGATCTCAAGGTCACAATTAATTGTCTTCCTCAACAGTATGTCTAATGTCTTGCCAGTTTAGGGTTTTAAACATAAAGTGCACGGTAAAATCATAGCTATAATTTTAGCTCAAGGTCAAAGTCATGGATCAAGGTCATACTATAGCAACAGGGGATCTTTGTAAAATGTGTTTAGCAATCATATAGTTTTACAATCAGGATGACGCATTTTTTACTGAAAAATGTCATTTGTCAAACGAAATGGAATTTTGCTCCTAGCAAAAGTCCTTAGCAACCATATATTGTTTGATTAGAGTAAACTTGCTTAATTCTAATAAGTAATTTTCATGACTGGAAGCGACATTTGTGCTTAGCAACCGACAAACAGGCCAATACATCTATATATTTTCTGTTAAAGTTGAGAGTTATTTGTAATACTGAATAATATACGTAACCATGACATGGAAAACGGATAAAATGTTTTAAAGTAATTTTGATAATTTCCTACTCTAGTTTTTAAATAATATTTCATATAAAGTAATAAATGGGTTATGTAGCCGTATAGAATTGACAGCAATGCCTTACAGAGATTCCTTAGTGAAGACATGTCTTGTAAAGCTCATTATTTAGTAGTATAATCTGCTTTAAGACTGTTGTAATTGTGGGTAATTAAAGCAATACAAATTTGTATTTTTTTACCCTTCATAAATGAAGTCGTACGAATAGCTATTTCGTATATTTTATCTGTGTGTTTTAATTGTTTAGTAGATGTTTCTATAATTGTCATTCAGTTATGTTATAGCTACTTCAATGCAGATATGGAATTGCTCAGAGCAATCAAAGCTTTATACTTTTAATTTAAATATATAGAACACAATTTTCAACCAAGTCACATTTTTATTTTATTAATTATTAATGTATGCATATCAACTACAAACTACATACAGAAAATATAATTTCATTTTAATATAGGTTATCAAACATATGAATCGTACATTTGTAAAAACATGTAATATGCATATAATATACATTATGACATGCGTTAACATAAGGTTAACATTACGCATGTAAAACTATATATCGTATCTGTGCAGAAATCTTAACTCTTATTTTGGACCAAATTCATTCTTCTGTGCAGAAATCTTAAATCTTTTTTTGGACCAAATATATTCTTCTAATTTGGTGATATGTATATTAATACAGCAGAATTCGACTACCGTGCGCATGTTTGTTAAAAGCATAAATGTGAGTAATTAGTAATATATGGTATAAGATTATATACAATTGTAAACCGAAAAACTATATTAATGTGTGTTGTTCTTCCGTAAAGACAACAATACTTATTTGAACATTTTATTTCATGAAAACTATAATAATATAGTTTAGATAATGATGTGAATGTCTTCGTTTGAAAAATTGTGTAAATTATATAAATATATTTTTGAATTTATTGTTTTCACACGAGAATGTTATATACCTTTTATATTTATTCGTAGATGATGCTTTTAGATGGTATGACATATCAATAAACCTATTTCAGAGGCAACAAAGCAGAAAATACACCACGAATACAGTAAAAAAAACTACAACTTTTGATATTTGAAAACGAAATGAAAATTTTTTACGTCGATTGTTATATTGAACTGACAGAGAAAAAGTCTGCTCCACGTGACCTTGTATTAATAAATAATTTCTTATTCCGAATGTTGCTATTGTACTCAATCGACGATGTATCGGTTTTGGAATATCTATCTCTCGATTTTTGTTTACAGCACAATTTTTTCCAGTCATCTCGAACTGTTTTCTCCCTCATCGTAAACAATACAAAGATGACGAATCCTTGGAGTACATTCAACATGGTAAATATGTACTGAAACATGACGCTTGCACCTTCTATAGTTAGGAATCCAAAAATCCACGTCAATCCTAAAAAAGAATACATTGTCAAAAACTGAGTTTTATAGACTGTGGGGATACATTGGCGAAAGTTAACATAATCAGTGTACGATTGCAAACTTTGTTAATTCGCAGGTGTGTTAAGGGCATTTATCGGAATTTTTAATTAAAAAAAGAGATATACAAACATATCTTGTTTAGCATGAATTTGTTTGTTTAATTCAATTATTATGTTCAAATATATGTATTACCGACTTCAAAATGACATTATGCGACCATGTTGATTGCATTTTGCAAAATTTTAAAAATGAAAGTAGTCACGTGATCTATTTTTAGTAACAACTGAAATATTTCAGAGTTTCCTCAAATCTACGGTTTCAGACGATTACATACAACTAAAATCAAAATATCTGTCGATTTAGAAACCTTTATTGAATATAAAAACTGCTGTGAATTTAAAACCTTAAACAGCCATCTCATACATTTATCACTTTGAAACGTGAAAAATACGTCTTTTTTATCATAAATCATGGTAAAGATCTTTTCAGGCAACTCGTTTTAATATTTATCTTGTACAGAAGTTAGGTTCACAGCACTTTTTAAACTTGGAAAATACTCTAATTTGCAAATATATTTCAATCATGTATGTACGTATCAATTTGTAACCGTATATTTCTACATTTGTAACACATCATTTGTTTTTTTATCGTTTCAGAAGTGTATGACGGTTTACAGCAAACGCTTAAATGATCACGTTTATTACCGACGTTACACAGACGGCAAAAGAACAGAAGAAAATCCGGACAAAAATTCTCACTAGACCACACATTATATAGAATATTAATAAACTGCCTGGGGTCCAGTCTTGTTTACAAAATGTAAAAAATGTTCAATCCTGGGATAAATTTGACTGGAAAATTATGCATTAAAAGTGTTCAGATTTGAATTTTACTAACTTCTACATTATGAAACCCATATAATTTATTGTATTAAAGTTAATTTTGCCATATACAACTAATCAAAGAATGGGAATGAATCAATTAAAATAACAATAAAGCTTTTTGAGAAGCCAAAATCTTCTGGTTTAAGAATGTTTATTTGTTATATGTGGAACATGTACTTGTTACTACATTGTTATTACTAATATAACCTACTAGTATAGCTTCCATGCTCTATATAGGAAACAGATTAACATCACATGCATGATGATTCTTCATTGTACATAACATTTAAAATATTTATCATAATAAATTTTATTTATATTTTGGGAAGAAAATATTTTAAATAAAGTAAGTTATTAAATTCAAAGCAAAATAACTTACTTTCTGCATCTTTTCATGAGTTTATAGCATATATTTGAATGAGTCTTAAATTTTGCTGCTCCAATTTGTATGAAAGTTATTGGAACTGCCTAGAGATGTAAACCGCTAAGAAAGAACTGCTGAGAATACCAACATTTAGCAGTTCTTAAAAACTGCCAAGACCAAAATTGCTTGCAACTGCCTAATAACTAGTAAAAGATTTAAAACTGCCTTAAAACTACTTAATAAACAAGCAGTTCACTTTTATTAGGATTTGCAAAATTTAAAGATGTCTAAAATCTATATAATGATGATTGGTTACATTTCAAGTTATAGGGTATGTAACAAAAATATTATAAATCTTAAGAATTGGGGGAGCAATATACATAATCCAAGAAAAAATTACAATGCAATGGATAAGATAAAACTTGCTACCATTATTAGACTGTGGTGATCAGGGACATGGGAGGTTAAAGGTCATTTTTGTACCTTGTCATTAAAAAAAAAACTTATTGTAGATTCCGACTTTGCTAAATGAAAGAGTAGAAATGTCTTTGTAATATATATTTTGCAATTGTTTTTAAAATCTTTTTAAATAGAACTTTGTTAGTCCTACTAGTTTCACAATAGGTTGATAGCATGGAAGTTTATAACTTCAACTTCAGAAATAGGTGTCGCCACATCCTAGGATCCAAATAATATTCAACACAAATAGTCTTTATGACAGTAAAAATGGTTTAAATATGATTTTGATCCAAGAATGGTGTACTTACTTTGGTAATAAACTTCCTTAGGAGTTCCCTTTTTCATCCACAATAGATAACTATATTGACAATAGATTTAATCATTTAATGCCTTTTTTGTTACTTTTAGAATAATATGTAAATAGGTGTGACCCATCAGGTGAGTGATCCCCTTTCAAAATTGATCCAAGGCAGTGACAGTCTATACAAACTTAGTCTCCCTGTTTTGAAGATTTTTTATAGTATATGTTTTTACCTTACTTTGATGCACGATTGTTGACTAATTCATCTGCAAGTTTTATGTTATGTGCAACCCCCCCACCCCCTTTTTGAGGCCAGGAGATAAAATAATATCAAATTATTAACTTGAAAAGTTATGTGTACATCCAATGTCTACCTAAAAAAGGAAAAAACTAGCTCAGGTAATGTGTTAAAATACTTAAAAACAAGGGTACATTGATATGCCCACCTCCCCCCTGACTTATCTTCGCAGGGGCATAAAAATCCATAATTTTCTCCAAAACATATTTTTCATAATAAAACAACTCCAACCATTCCTGGGGGCCTCAGTGGCCAAGTAATTAAAATAGTTTGTCTACTATTGATCACATGTCAACCATGATGTTGTAGATTCAAGTCTCACTGCTGGCAGGGTGGACTTGACTGCAGTCATTATCTTATATGACATTGATTGCTAGTTTTCCTACCGAATATCTGGTTTTTCACCAGGTACTACAGCTTCCTTCTCCAATTTTAACTGGATGCCATGATATAGCTGAAAAATTGCCGAGTGGCAAACTGGGGATAAACATTCAAACAAACCTGTAATTGAAAACAATTATACTATAGATGATTTGATTTCTTTAATGCCATAAAGGGAGAGCAAGTAAGAGATTCCTGTCACTATTGAGTGATTGATTAATGGTGTTTAACGCCCGAGCAGCAATATTTCAGCTATATTCAGGCGATGAACATGAAATGTGTCACTATTGAGGATGGTACTAAAGTCACACCTGTACATTTTCTGGAATACTGAGTTTGAAGATTAGACTTTCAAATGTAAGCAATGCTCAACTGCTATTTTAGTTGACAATGATTTAGGAGATAACTGTATTGTATTTGAAGATTTGCCGGCATCAATTGTTGATTTGATGGTCGGAAATTGAGTTTATTGGCGACGCTTAAGCGGAGCCAGTAAACGGATATTTCCGACGATCAAATCACCAATTGATGCCGGCAAATCTTCAAATACAATACAGTTATCTGGATTCTAATGCTAGGGCAATAAAAAACTAAATTAATTAAAATTGGAATTTTTTATTTGCCGGAAATAACGTCTGCGCTTGCGTTAAAATCTGACGGCATCAATCGTGGAATTGATGCCATGAAATTATTCACGTTATCCTATCATAATTGACGTTACATCAAGAACTGCATTATAATAAAAGTTTTCCTACCAAAGTCAGGTACTCCATCATCCTCCTCCAATAAAAACTGTACGCCATGAGAAAGTTGAAAAATTGCTGGAAGTGACATAAAATGCTATTCGAACATAAAGTTTTTGGTCCAAAGATAAGTCAGAGACAGTGATGTCATGCCTTGTCAATACACGGGTGATATTTTTGTTCAAATACATTTAAATATGTTTTTAAATAAGATTTTATTAAGTAACCATAACAAGCTTTTATATACATGTGAAGATATGAGGCTACAAAATAAAATTTTTTCCATATTTCCAAATTTACAGTGCAACTTCAATGAAGATATTTTCAGAGTAGACCCTTGTGTATTTCACGAATCACTAAAATCAAGTTTTCAAATATAATCCTCACTTAAAAAAAACAGAAGAAACTAAACTTCTTGGTGAAAAACTGATTTTTCACCAATGGACTTAGTCCAAAGAAAGACAAGTTTTAAAGTATAAAAATTACACGTTGCATTTGTGAGGCATTTTAAACAGGAAACTTAATCAATTTAAATTCAGTCGTTAAAATTAGCACTGTACTGATGGACCACAACTGATATATATCCCAGTGATCTGGTAACTTTATGAAAGTTTTAGGAAAAATTGTCTTGTAAATTTTCTTGTAGATTAATGTTTTTTAAGCATTACATAGAAACAACAGCCAATTAATGATCAGTTATTAACTGTGAGCCTGTTTATACTATTTCTGTACATTGCACTTGGTTTAGAACAGTAAAAACTAGATATCAGTGTTAGAGATGGAATCCATCTCTATGGGTCCAGCTGACCTTGAGGTCAAGATGAAAGGTCATCAACCATGGCATGCGATACATTGTCTTGATATTATCTAACCACATACCAAATATCGAAAGCCTACCTCGAAAGATGAAAAAGTTATAGTACATACACGATAAGTTTTGGACGGACTGACAGACAGACTGATAATACTCATTGGCTCTAATAAAAATAAAAACCTCAAAATAAAGTTTTGTCACTGGCTTCTAATTCATTTCAGCGATTTTTGTCTTTCAGTATGAGCTTATTCAGTTGCCTTGATTACAGTAGTGTATTGTATTTTTTATAGACATTTTTGACAAAATTTTAGAATGGTATTGTTTAATTTGATAGAAATTTTATGAAGTTGTTAAAAAACCACTACTTGATAATAATTTTGTTTAAAAAATGTGCATCACACAATTTAGATTCTTTTTGAATAACTGTGGTGGCCCTAAAAAGGGCCAATTTGACACATTGTTCATTCTATTATCTATGTTGCTGCTTTCAAACTGTGGCCAATTGTCCAGTCCAACAATCAGTTTCAGTATTTGTATTCCCAACTTTATATATGCATAGGTTCATGGTTCTGCAAGCAAGTGACTGTAATTCCAGGGTTGATAATTCTTTGTCTTGCTTCTGAAAAATATACAGTTAAGATTTAACAATAAAATCATAACATTATTACAAGAGCAATTTGTTAAAAGAACACAATTTTTCGTTTTATATTATATTAAAATACAATTAGAACATAATAATGTGTGAAAATTATCATGGTACAGTACAGCCTCTATACTTATGTAAACAGAGACGGTTACTTAAGGTAAAAATATTGGTTGTCTGCATGATATAAGCTAAATGGCAGGAACTACTTGCTAACTATAGTAGACTGGTAAGACTTATTATTCACTTTTACAACCTAATTAGCATTAAATCTTTCACTTGCTTCCCCCCTATTGTTATTGGTTATTTACGCAGCGACTAATAACAGAAAGGAGTAAGCAGGTGCAAGATTTAATTTTAAGTAGATTGTCACTTTTTTTATTGTGGCGGGGGCCCTAAATGGTATTTGTTGGACTTTATTTGTTAATAACACATAATTTTGATAATATACATGATACAAAATTGTTAAATATTTTTCACATTCCAAACTTTTCTGGTTATTCAGGATGAATTAAGACTAATTGACAGATCAGGAACTAAAAGTGTTACAGGATAATACAGATATAGATGTTCAAACCATTCTAAAATTTCTAATTATCCTTTGGATTGAATGTTTGCTGTGTGTAAATATAGTATACTTTAATATCATTATTGCTGAATTATTTGGAATAAATGCAACAAATTTTAAGTACATGTACACTTGTCACTATGCTTTGGATTCATAGTTTACATTGCTGAGAAAAGTGACATTGGCGAAATTTCAGTAGGTCGCCATATGGGTACAAATGTTTGGCCAAGTCATGTTATCATTCAGACATGAGTTACATGTTCAAAGGGACAAGTTTAAAACAAGTTATTGTGCAGGCTTTATTTCTTTCTTGCTCACAAAACTTTTACTTTTGAGGGTTTCGTTTTAGCAGGAACTGTTCATTTAAATATTAAGATCAACAGAACTACATGTGTATGACCTCATTTTATAAAATTGAAAAACTTTTAGCTTTACTCGAGATAGAACCTTTGTGAGCAAGCTCACAATACCCAAAGCGTTCCCATTACATCAAGGTGGTATTAATTGGTATAACTATATTGAAGTTTCATGAAAATCCATGAAGAAATGAAAGCGCTATCGAGGCAACAACATTGAATATACATGTACATGAAAGTTGACCAAGTCCCCCTTGACAAATTTCCCTAAAATCAATCCCATCCAAGCACCTACTATAAGTAACAATTTCCCAAATTTTCACGGAAATCCATGAAGAAATGAAAGACCAATCCAGACGACAACATTGAAGATATATGTATGTGAAAGTACACCAAGTACCCCTCACCAAAAATATGGTCCCCCTTGACAAATTCGCTGAAAATCAATCCCATCCAAGTACCTTCTAAGTAACATACCAAATTTTCATAATAGTCCATTTAGAAATGAAAGCACTATCCAGGCGACAACATTGAATATACATTTACATGAAAGTTGGTCCCCCTTGACAAATTTCCCTAAAAATCAATCCCATCCAGGCACCTACTATAAGTAACAGTTTCCCAAAGTTTCGTAAAAATCCATTATAAAATGATAGTGCTACTCAGGCGACAACAGCATGACAGTACACGGAGGGACTGACGGGTCAAAAACATACCCCAGCCAGGGCTCGCGTTGGAGGGCGACTCGGGCGAAGAAGTCGCCTTATCATGGTCCCACTTTCCCATCGATCATCTTGTCTTGAAAAGCGAAGTGAATTCGCCCTTTCATTTTGTAGAATCGCCTAATGTCGCCTTTCAAATTTTATTCCTATATTGGTAAGAAATCTTCATATTTTTGATACCGTGTCGTGTTTATTATGCGGCAAAGTTGAACTGGTACCCTTTTAAATTTTATTTCCTATATAAAGCGTAGGTTTAAAATACGACCGGAAACAAGTTCAGAGCACAAGAACATGAAAATTTTCGGAGCAGATATGAATTTGGTGTTGGAGATTGCAAATATACGCTGATAGTGGTGAAATGAGTTTTGCAATGATAGAAACATAGTAACACCGGTAATAGTATTTTGGCAGTTACTTTAAACAATTTTAAGTTAAATATGTTTAAATACTATAAAGTGAATTTTACAATTTTACATAATATATAATTTGTCACAATGATGCAATTTTCTACTTCTAGTTCTATTAGTACTTCATTATAAATCAATCAAATTGTGTATCATTGACAATGAAACATATATTTTAATGAACAGTTTTGTGATAGCTATATATAGTTGATTCTTTTTTTATTGTCATGTTTAATACATGTATTTATGAAAATGTGTGAAATAAGTATACTGAATAGTTAATCAAATCTTTGATACTTTATCCTCAATAAATTAAACTGCTAAAAAAACATACAGCAATAAAAATGCAAATGCCAACACTAATTTTAAAAAAAAAGTTAACAGGATGCTTTCGCGACATATAAATGCAACTTCTCCCTGTTGTCCATCCATTCTCCCTGTTCTATCCTCACTTCTCTCTGTCAGCCACCCAAAAGAAAAGTGACTTCTCCCTATAATTTTGACCCAGCGTGAGCCCTGCCGGCATCTTCGTTGTGTGGGGTATAATTATTGAAGTACACCACCAAGATGCAGCATTTAACACAAATACATAATATTTCTCTTGGTGGACAAGGCACATAATATTCAAAGTTAATTGAAATGTATTTCCATAGATAAAATTATTACTTCAAAAATTTGAATCTATCTTAGGAAAAAAAAAGGGGGGGCTTCCAATACATACCGGTAAGTTAAGATTAGAACAATTTCTTAGAATTTGTTGAACAAATGAACAAAACATCTTTAGGTATAGGACCATAAAATAAAAAGATCCAGTTCCGAGGTTAGATTAGTTCACTATTATATAGAATGTCAACCATTGGATATTTTTGGAAAGCTGATATTTAAAGGAAACTCGAGGATGAATGAAGTTTTAGTGGATATAATTGAACATAAGAAATGTTTAGAGTCAATTAAGGACATGCACTATTTTTGGACTGAAACTGAGAGTGAAAGTAGATTTGTAGGCCATACTAGTACATATGAGCATCTGGTATAGGGTATACATGTATGTTCGTTAACGTTCTTATGTTAAAAATTATTTTGACAGAAGGCTGACATTGTTGGGACAAAAGAGTCACATTATTTTAAATTAAGGTAAATAGTCTAGGAAAAGTCAAAATAATCAAATTTATTATAGCCAAAGTCACTGTGGTGGAAAAACAACAAGGGTCTTGCCCCAGCCTTGCCTTTGATGATGATGTAGTGATATTTGTTGAGAGTAAATAAAATATTGAATCAGATTTTTAATCTTTTTAGATGTCATAAATGTTATTGAATGTTATTTAAATCTGGGAATTTATTGTTGAAAAACCAGTACCAACCTTACACATAATTGTGTAACATGCATACATGTAGATAGAAAGCAACCATGAGATTTAGGTGGTCTAGGAAGGTACTTAAATATTAGGCATATACTAGTATATTGCTTGTTTTGTCTGAATGTTGTTTACTATAGTTTGGTTTATGTTTGTATGTTATGGTTTAACGTTATGTAACTAAACAACATGCACTGACTAACATTTCCATGTATATTACTCGGCCACAAAGGATGAAACTTCTCTTTGCCATGATGCGATCTGATACCTCAATACTGCTGGGATAAAATTAGCAAATACTAATTAACTACTATAATATTCAATTAATACCAGAAATACTGTCCATATGATATATTTTGCTGAGCCAGTCCAATATTGTTATGTTGGCCTGATTGATTTGGACTAGTTAATCAATAAAGATATATTACATGATGACTTCTATAGTTATACTTATAATATTGGTCCTTGGCCATCCTTTGACTGTGGCATGGTCAATACAGCAACCCTGGGACCAATAAATGACTAGGCCAATACAATAATCATGGTATCGGGTCCGTTCGCCCTAGTTACATATTCGCCCTAGGTCCGTTCGTCCTTGATATGGGTCTGTTCGCCCTACATTATTATAACAATTGTTATATATGAAGTTATGTTTCATGATTAAACATGGCTTAAATTAATTATATAAAATCACTTTACTGGGTAATTTTTTTCTTTGATCGTTATGATGATAAAATGATTTTAATGATAAAAAATAATTAGCTTGGACGGAGAAATATATAAAAGCAATTAGTTTAAGTGTATAAAGAAAACAAAATATCTTTTGCATTTAATTTATCATTATTATACAAAACATCTTAAATATATATACCAAACATATGGGCGAACAGGTATTAGGGCGAACGAACCTAGGGCGAACAAGTTTACTAGGGCGAACATGTTTTAGGGCGAACGGACCCGGATTCCAATAATCATCACCTAATAATATCATATTATCTAATATTTGCCACACTTTCTCATGTTTTCTTGCTTAGTAAGTTCGTAATTTTTGATGCCACGTGCACAGGCACTTGTTTCAGAAAAAAAATTACCCCTATACTCTAATATAACATAATATAATGTTATATTAGAGTATAGGGGTAATTTTTTTCTGAAACAAGTACCTGTGGCCACGTGCTAAAAATTAAAAACCATACGGTCAGACACATATCGATACAAGAATCGATTATTGACTATTGCTAGCATTAAAAAAATCAATATGTGAATGTCAATCAGCATTAAAACAATATTACTCCAATACAAAAATGGCATTACTTACCATTTATCGTCAACATCTTCTATTTGTCGCAAAATACTCGCCATGCTTTTACCTGCAACAAGTGCTCTGCCAAATGACTTCAAGCTTCTAATTGAAATCGACTGGTCGCCGATTGGTCAATTTCCATAAATGGGCGGAGCGAAATCGCGACTATTGCTGGTGATAAAAACTTGCCATCTCATTAAAAATTATGTGTACACCGTAGAATTTTAGTATCAATTATCTTAAGAGTAACTCATATAATCATACACAATTGAAATTGCACTGTTTTGGATTCATCTAAAATTGACTTTACAAAATATAACTATAGACGCTGAACGTCGTTAGCCGCCATATTATGCATAATCAGACGTCGTAAAAGGGGGATAACTCCAACTTAAAAAAATGGGACTGAAAGTGCCTTAATATCGCTGCGTTGTAGAAAAACAACAAGCTAGATACAACGTTGACAGTACAGGCTTTGTTGAAAATGTTGCTTACAAATTGTGTCGACACATCTTTATAACACATTTGCAACACATCACTAACTGAAGTGTTTTATGTTTGGCCTATTTGCCGCTTGTTGCAGTATAGACATAACTTTAAATTGTTGTCTTTAAAATACTTATTTTTATTGAATTTGCTTCTATTTATGATATATGAGCCAAGGTTAAGGTAGTTCGTCTACTATCGATCATGTGGTCTGCGGTTGCTACTTCGAGTCTCACTGGGGACAGGGTGTTCTGGACTTCAATCTTAACTGACAATGATTGCCAGTTTTCCTAACGAAGGTCGGGGGTTTTATCCGGGTACTCCGGCGTCCTCCCCATCAAAAACTGGACGCCATGATATAGCTGAAAAATTGCTAAAAGGGGCATTAAACATCATTTAAACAACCAAAGAATAATATATTAATAATATTACAACTCTCTGAAGAATGATAGTTGTTTAATTTTGCTTTTTATTAAAATACGAATAGCGAAGGAGAACAACAAATTTCCTATATTATAGAGTATATAAGCCTTAAATGTGTGACAAAAGAGTGAAATGTAAAAATGTAGTTACTTAATAAAGTGGAATGCCTCGAATATGTGATGAAATAAAGACAATGATTATAAAAATGGCTTTGGTTGCTTGACAAGCAAGAAGTTTTTAGGGAATCGTTTTTCTTGACAAGCGGATATCGCTTGACTATATAACATAAACATGATGAAGTAAAGACAGAACATCGTGGTCTCATATAATCGAGTGTTGCTGAAACTACAAATTTATATAGTTGTTTTTGGGGGGTTTGGGGTTTTTGCTTCATGAGTGGCTTGTTTGTCTGGTCAGTTTTATTGATATTTATCTTACAAAATATCTTACCTAGTAAAACAAAAACGGGTAACGTTTCACATAAGTTCTTCATGGCTTTATTTTTCTTGGACTGATTAACGTCAAGGTCTTTAGGACGACACAGACGATTTCTCAGAATCATGATGAATATTATGATATTTGCCAGAACTATAAGACTAACTGGCACGACAAAGGAATAGTAGAATGCACTTAGTGACATCCAGCACCTGTTACAAAAAGTGCAAATGACAATAATAAAACTTAGTAACAACAATAAATATTAAAACTATCTTCAAAGCTTATTGCACCTACTATATATACTGCATTTTTAGTGAATGCAATTGAGTGAGAGAAATCAACTATTTCTGATGTTAACTTACAATCAGAAAATCATATATTAAATCCTTTATATAAAAAAAACTAAACAATAAATACAAAATTTAAAAAAAATGTAAAGTGTACGTTTAATTAGATGACAATGATACAATTATTAAAGGGAATAGATTAACACAAAATAACATGTTACATATTGATGAAGTTCAGATGTGTAGACAAAAAGCCTGACTGCGGACCACTTTTGGAAGAATGTTTGTGTAGCACCACGATAACTACCATAATAATTTAAGTACTTTTTCTGAAAGGATAAGCGCTATTTTTGGTTTCCACCCACCAATCATTACGTGTCAAGTGGAAGTCCAATCAATTTGCAAGGTGTTTTTTCCATTTTTAGAATTGATTTAATGATGTCTTCATTTTTGTTTGAACTGCATATAACTGAAATTATGGACGTTTACAAATTATTAAATTAATTATCAATTGCTATAGTGATTTTTCTGTATCATTTTAGTGTGAACCAAAATTACAAAATGAATTACATGTACCCTATCAGAATTAGTATTTTAAAAAAATGGTTATTAGCTTACGCTTTGGATCCTCCATAGTACAGTTTGTGGTCTAGTGCTAAAACTATAATAACTGTTATAATTGGAACACCTGTTGAATACAAACAGAAAAAAATAACACCAGTCATCAGTGTTTTTCTTGAGATAAAGAAAAACACATGAGATGTAAACCAGTTGAGAGGGTATATTTCATTATTTTAAAACGAATTTTCAAATAGCGACAATGGTTCACTATTCTTAACTTTGTGTTAATAATGGTTTGCTCAGCAAAACTACTGATGTATTGTAAGGTATAATTATAAGAAACACAGTTCTCTATTAAAGTTTCCGAGGATTTCTTCGCCGCTTGATTTCTTATATTAAAAACCACAAACAAATTAAATAAGATCTTACACCATGCTGGCACTGTTGTCTTTAACATAAAGTTTGGAATTGAATTGGGAACACTTATTGAATACTGCAAAACTCCTTCTATCAGCATCCACATAAATGCAACAAGAATAAAATAATGCAGTAACACAGAAACTGCAATGCAACCATAAAAGTCGTGGGTTTGTTCGATTCCTGTTATAAATACTATAAGGAAACACAGTAAAGATAATGCAAGGTTGAATAACGTGTGTTGTCCTCTTCCTTTCCGAAGATGCCTAAAATAAATGAGATTTTTAAAACCTTTTGCACTGGCGTCAATCTCTTTTCGGTAAGTATTGCAAATTTAATGTTCTATTTGTATTGATCTCTTGATTAATTTAAGTAATGTTAGGTTTGTTCTCAAAATGGTACGCGTACAAAAACTGTAAACACCTTATTAATGACAGAACTCTAGTAGATAATAAAAGAAAGCGCACTTTTTATAAGTAATTGTTTTTCTCCATTGTTGCTTATGTAGTGATAGTTTCTTTTGAACATTATTCAGACTTCGTTAGAAATAATATAATTGTTACGTAATTAACTCACTTTAAAACAAGTAGTGACAAAACAGTAAGAGACAAGCCAACGATCGACAAAATCAGTCCAATGAAAGTTATAGTCTTCAAAGCTGGACTATCCGACAATGTATCTTGTCCTCCAATATTCTGAAATAAAATAATTACAGATACGAGCAGTTTACACCTTTTTCGGTTTTAGCACACATTCCAACCGATTATACTTTAGTCAAACTTTTTAAAGTACCACACATTCAACTAAATATAAATTATGTAGTCTGCCTACATTACTATACAAATCAAATAACGACACTTACCACAAGAACAGCAAAATTCGTAAGATGATCACAGATGCAAACTAAACGACCAGATTCTATTCTATTTAGTTCACAACCATCTGTGGCCCATCCGCCTGAATTTTCATGGAGGGCGTAGTCCCAGTATTCACAGACTACAACGCTTGTATTCTAATTTAGAAATAAAAAATAATTTTATCATTTGATTTTTTAGGTGCCAGTAAGCCAATATTGATTTTGATTTGGTCGAAATTCCCACGTCCCAAACAATGTCATTGGAATTACTAAACACGAAGAAAAAATGAAATAAAACCTTTAGAAAAACAGTTGGCCACAATGCCACAAGAATCGAAATAATGTGCAAACACGAAGGCCATTGAATAGTGTATTTATATGTGGCCATTCGTCTAAATTGTCATGGAGGTCGTAATCCCAATATACACAGACTGAATCATTTGTGTTCTAATTAATGAATAACGCAAAATTAATTATTATTAATTTTGTATACCATATGCTTATATGCCTGCAAAAGAGGTACTTTTTCATCATTTTTTATTACAAGCTGCAATATTATCATTTAATAATGTAGGTGCCAGTAAGGCTACATTGATTTTGAATATTGTCGAACCAGGAATGCCGCTGATTCGTATCTTTGTCTGACAAGCTACAAAGCCATGACCTTTTATATTCATCATATTCTTTAAAAAAGTATATAGAACCAAGTTTAAAAAATTTCATCACAGAGTCAGAGTGTCCCTGATACATTAAGAGTATCATTTGATTAAAAAACATTGTTCATTATTGTAAATTGGCAAGTGCGTTGTTCAGCAGTTGTTCATAAATATACATAGCAACAAACATGCCTACAGTTTACGTACCACTCGGGGATAAAATAACGCTTGAACTTTATATTTGCCAAGAGAATGTACAGGAATTCCATTCCGTATTATACTCGCAGCAATTATACGGCTGTTAGGGCGGTATTGAATAATATCAGACCGCACTGAAAACAGATTGAGGTTCCTGTAGATGATCAGAGAAACTCTCGTTGAATTGTTGATACCTAAGAAAAATTATAATCATGATCAATAACGATCCAAATGCTAAGTACATCTAGAAATACAAGATTTTTGCAGTGAATAAATTTGCAAATACAGGAGTAAATTTTATATCAAAATAAAGCTAGAATGCATTTTCTATATCTAATAATTATATTGGCAGGTGAATAGTAGTGGCTCAAATATGCTGTACGAATCCTAGAACATACCTTGACGACCGCTATATTATAAAACAACAGGTTGTTTCCTCCTTTTAGAAAAATGCATTTTAAGTGGATGGAAAAAGAACATTGTAGAACCCCGAAGTTTTCTGCTACCGATAGTTCCACAAGAATATCTGAACGAAACATCGTTAAACTGATTGAAATAATATCATAATCAGAAAAAATCATTATTCGTGAATTTTACAAACTATATTTCCACAACTAACACAATAATGTACATATTTTTCATTCCATTCAAAAAGCGTATAAGTTTATTTTTATACTGTCAGTGAGATAATTATAATAACGAATATTATTAGTGGGTCACTATTTTACCATAATAATAAAGAAATATAAATGATAAAACAAAACTTATTTAAGAAATGTAAACAACATTCTACCTTTTATTAATTCTACTGGGAGTATAATTGCTGCATCCACGGTTTCCACATTTACCTCATCAACATACGTAATGGTTTTAACAGTATTGTTTGACAAAGGTTCTAATTCGCCGCTTTCAATCTGAATTCCAATTACAGGGTACTTCATGTAAGACACGTCATAGACGTCCATCAGAATGTTATCCCGAAGAAATCGAGCAGCTGTCTGTCCTCCTAGGTCCAGTGCTTTTGATACATTATTCAGTACCTCAAGAAATCTGTAAATTAGGTGTTGACCCAAATGTTGACTTAATATTGTTCTACGATGAATTAATGTGGTTAACCAATTACCAACGTAACAAACTGTCAGGTTTACCATTAACCCACCAACCAAAGTTCACTACCAACTTACGCAATTGTGTTTTTTTAAACAAAGAAAAATATATAACTACATGAATGCCACTTATGCTGTTCTCAAACATTTACCAGACCTTAAAAATGTGGCCTTTTAATCAATTAATTTTTTTTATTAATTTGTAAAAGACAAGAATATGTTTGGCAACAAAGGTCAAGGAAAGTGCAATAAAACAAAAATATATCATTGATTTATGATGTTTTTATTGTATTGTATTGCATCCCCTTCTCATTGGAACATTAACTAACCTGTTCGTTGCACTGCCATTGTTTTGAGCTGTTTCTCGTTTAACCACATCAACATTAATCATAGAATCAATAATATCAAAGATGTTATTTACAACCTTTAAAAATAAATAGATATATGTATACAGACATGCCTATGTCAGCTGATAGTTTGAAACATCTATTTAAATTTTACACATTTTAAAACATTGCCGCTATATACTGTGGTTTCATTTTTATTCGTGGGGTACCAATTTTCGTCGTTTTCGTGGGTGGAGACAAACCACAAAATTAAAAATTCAAAGAATAATGATCTCAAGAAAGCTATAATGACGGTAAGCCGACATATTAAACTGCTATGGGACAACTGTTTACATCATGGATAATGACGACTAATGTTCAAGATGCATCGTTATATTAATATGTTTGATTGTTTGTTTGTTTGATGGTGTTTATGGCCACTTTCAGCAATTTTTCAGCTATATCATGGCGTACAGAAGCCGGAGTACCCGGAGAAAACCCCCGACCTGCGGTAGGAAAACTGGCAATCCTTGTCAATTAAGACTAGAGTCAAGTACACCCTGCCCGCAGTGAGAATCGAACCCCCAATCTCAGTGTTGACAGTTAATATGTTTGAATAGATATGACAATTTTTCATTATGAACAACTTTAGTGTGTTTATGACACTAAATAGAAATAAAAATTATAACAAAACATCGTGGTTATTTTTAATTGCGTAATACTGTCAGTAGTAAACGACCTTCCTGTTGTTCCTTTTCGTTGTAAAGTGTTGATGCATACACAAATATTAAAGTAACTGTCTAAATTGAAAAAGAACAATAAAGCAATATATCTTTAACACCATTTATACTGATTTCCATCTAAAAAAAACCACTAATTATATCATCAAGTTTATTGCCAAACAAATTTAATCTTTGCCCCAGGGAATGTACGACGAATTTACAATGAACTGTTTACATAGATTGGTTTTAATAAAATGACATGTTTATTAATTATTTTAATTCTGTTTACGGCTACAAAACAAAATCTTTATTACTTCATATTTCTTTGAAAACAAAACAGTCATTACGATGTTTTCAAGATAGCTAGCGGGATATATGGTATCGCATGATTTTATTCAGGGCATTTTACTCGACGCACCGTCTTATAAAATTGTGTTTACAAACGACATAATACGACATAAACGCAACTCCTTTCATAAATTTATGTTTAGTGTGTGCTTTGCTACACACAGTTCGTTCTGTTCGTGTTTTTTCATGTTGAATCCGAATTAACAGCTGATATGTACACTATGTTTATTGTTGTCCTTACTTTCATATCGTACTACTTACTTTTTCACTAATTACAGGAAGGTTAGAAATATGGACTAGCACTTCCGCAACACTTATAATGTCAATACTTGTAAGATTTGTTGGGTCGGAGGTTAAGTTTCTTACACTTTCGACAATAGCCTGTACGTTGTTATTGTCAACAGAAATCTGAAAAAATGTTAAATTCTTTTGAACAATATTTTTTTTACTTTTAATTAAACAATAAGTAAATCTTATTATATTAATTCTTAAAAGAATATTTTAATAGTCTTAGGTATGCCATTTATTTAGACAAACTTCTAGAAATAGACCTAGTTAAACTACCAATAAGACTGCACGACACACGTAATGATTTTAAAATTCTAAATGTCCCGTTAATCGATAGTAACATTTCAACAGCTCCAACGTTTTGGTAGTACATTTTACACTTATAAGATATACTTGATCCTAGGATCTGCTATTTGTGATCGTCATTGTTGTTGAATACTCTTGCTAATCGAATTACGGCTTGTTTATTCAATGTTGCTGTCCATTCGAAGCTGCTATTTTCGTCACCATGACTTAATTGACCGGTATGGGAAATCCGCAATTCCAATATGATCAAGCATTTTTGCCGAGTTATATAATATAGTCTTTAAAATTCCTTGATTTTACTCTTTATCTAGGAATGATAATCATTAACTCGATGCATGGCTAATTAGAAGCAAGCGAGGCTAACGTGTTCGTAGAATCTGAGCACACCTTTATTTATTTATTTGGGTTTTTTTGTTTTTTGTTTGTTTTGGTTTGGTGTACACCATTTCTGCTTTGGTACATGTATGCTAAAGTCTTTACTGTATCCGCTCCCGAACTATCGGCTCTTGCTGTTAGGTCAGTTCGGTAGGTTTCCTTCTTATTTTTCTAAATATTTTTCCGTCATAGATATTCTTTAATAAAAGACCTGTTGTTGACAGAGACACTATATGCCTTGAACGTATTACAAATATTGTTCTCAGAAACAAATCAAGCTTAAAGACCTTTAATATAAGTTGGTAATATAAAATATGTTGTAATCAAAAAGACGACAGTCGGGTTAAACATACCGTAGTCAAATTCTGAATACTCTTTGTTACAGGTGAATGTTCAAACGTGTTGAAAATGCACTTTGGGTTTATGACAATATTTAAAAGAGAAGGTAATTGCCCATTTATTGCAATGCAGTCAGCGGTGGCTAAAGGTTTTTTGTCTGAAATAAATGTTAATTACTAATTGTTAATCATCTCATGGATTGAAAGTTTCTACTTAATGACAACATACCATACCAGCTGCATTACACAAAGTACGACAAAGTAAGGAGCACAAAATATAAAGTTAAACTGAATTAAGCCGAAACTGATATAAGACATGAATAATTATGTGTCTTCATTCATTTTTAAGAGAATATTTGGTCTAAGTATTTATTTTGTAATTCATAAATTTACAAAGATGACATGATACAATAATCAAAATAAAATGTCACCGTTGTATAACCTGTATTAATGTTTTGGAATGTTTTGGAATTTCAGTATCGATCTAGAGAACACCAAATACACGGCTCGTTCTGGTGACTAGCAGTAATTTATGTATATCAACTGCACCACCATTTAAATAATCAATGAAATGAATGACTACTAAGACAATGGACCACCTGGTAATGCCTATTTTATGACAAAATGACAACATACCTGTAATGCAATCTTCTGTGGAGGAAATAGACGATCCATATGATTCAGATGGAAAACTGACTATTCCCCAATCTAGATGGTAGCTCCTTCCGTCACAGTACACTGAAAGAAGAATGTTTTTTTATATTTTGCTATAAAAAATATGTCTTCATTAATTCATCAGTGCATAAACTAAATAAATCAGCAATATAATTCAGAAGTTAATATTCTTTTAGAGTTTATTTATATAATACAGATCTTCTTATTTGTACACAAATGTAAAACTAAATCAACAAACGCAAGTAGATACGTTTCAAACTATTTCTTATTTGTTAACTCTGTAAATGATTATAATACAAATAATACAAATATAATTACCTCGTACAGCTAGAGTTATTGTGTGAGTATAAACAGTTTCAACTGAATCTCCAGCTTGACAAATATAGCTGCCTTGATCTGACTGCTGCAAGCTGATTACAGTTAAAGGTGGGGTCTGAACTGTTCCACCAACATATCTGTTCTTATTCGACAAGATAATTGTTGAGTTGTCTTTATACCATATGATATCCGTGGCAATCCCTGATATTACATCACAATTTAGCGTAACATTTGTTCCAAATCTTGGGTTGTAACTTGTATTGTTAGCTCTAACAGTCAAAGGAGCTGAAAAGTGTATACGAGATTGACACATACACAGTTAGTTATCGAATATGCAATGTGTTCAAGCTATTTATCCGAAATTAATGCGTATGTTTAATCAATCAATTCTTAAGGCACTATTGAAACACTGATCATAGAAGATAACCAAACAATATGTTACAAATTTACAATTATCAATATAAAATTTTCCTGGAATTAAAAATAATTTGCAAATAAGCAATAATTGCAGGCTTGGCTTGGAAGAGTAATATTAATATTGTTGTGGTATTGATCTGCATCAGGGGATTCTTTTGCACCTCCTTCGCATTCCATAACAATAATAATACATAAATAAGGAAATATAAATGCTTACCAACATGAAGACATATAAATCTACACTAACACAAACGTTATAAAAGGGATAAAAAATAACACACAGTCCCAGATTGGGCTAATTGTTCAAGACCAATTAGAAAGTTCTTTCCCAGATTCCTGTAAGAAATTTGTTTTCTTCATCTTTTCTTTTGAACTTGACTACATAGATTGCTTGGCCATTTTTAGGAGGAATAGACTATTTCTGTGGTCCTGAGTGAAACAATACATGGTTGTCAAGGACTTTTGTTGTCATTGATAGGGATACAATGTCACTTATGGTTGTAAAATGAAATATTTCAGTAAGCTACATCATATGATAATAAGGGTTTGGTGTTTGTGCAGATAACGCCGTAAAGAAAAATGTTTAGATTTTACAGGGTGAATTTCGACTAGACTTTCAGTGCCCAAAACTTGTTTGCAAAGGCCAAAAAGATATATCGCGTACTTTTTAAACTGTTTGGTTTTAAAAGTTGGCGAGAAAAAAGAAAAAAAATAATAATAGAATAAAAACAATAAGATCTTCCCACTGGAAGTAGTAAAGACCTTAATTATTGGTCGAGGTTAAAAGGGATGCAGAACTGCCCCACATTATGGTCAAAACTACAGATCAAAATGGCTGTCAACAATGATGGCGGTGTTCATTTGGAATTTATAAACAATAGCGATATTCTTGAAGTAACTGAGCTGAACGACAACCCCAAAAATCTTAGCAATTACTCCCACACAGGTAATCAGATCTATAGCCAATATTCACCATTTATTACTGAAAAACTCCTAACTCAAAGCAAACACTCGTGAATAATACTCTTCAAAACCTGGATTTGTTAATATTATAACATAATAAGGAGCAGGTTTACGCACTCTAAGATTTTATTGTATTTGTAGACAAGCATTGTTGTATCCCAGATTGATATATATGCTAGTTAACTGATATAGCTGACAAACATGATAATGTAACCTGGTATAGATATATTTTAATGAGACGAGCTAAATCATTGAAGTTGTGTCCGTAGACATATCCAAGTATAGATTCCTAACAATAACATAAACATGCTATTAGATTCAAATGTTTCCTCATGGTGAAAACTCACAAAAAATGAAATAATTAGAAAACAGATCAACACCCTAAAGCTGCGCTCGATTAATCACAATGTAGATGGAATAGTATTAAAAAGACTGGTACACTCTAATGCCTTTTAGGGAGGATTAAAAAATACAAGACCAAAGCACAAAAAAAATTAAGACATGTTTTGATGAATTGTCATTTCAATTCAAAGACTTATCTTCTTCTGTATCGATAAAGTAGGCTTAGTACGAACCAAATTATACTGGTGACAAAAACCAGCTAAATAGCTCGTCGTGATTAATCAATATAGTTTATTATATCGTATATATGATGTAGTCAATGAGGGTCGTCTTATCTTAAAGTTATATACTTTATTTAAAAATAAAGTAGTGAGTAAATTGAAACATTTAACTGTTACATAGATATTGGAGATAAATAATGTCATGCTCTTGTCTTGCTGCTGATGTTGCGTAGCTATTGTGAAAATTTTGAACATACAAAAAGCTAAATACGTATCAAAAGTATTTTAATAATGAAGATGTTAGTTTAACGCATTAAAAGTTTGCGTCATAGTATTCTCTAGACATTCATTGAGGTTTGGTTTATTGTAACAAGCAGAATGACTCTATTCCTATATCCGGCACCTACTTTGGAATTAAAAGTAAAAGAAATATAAGATCATTGCACAAGACTGGTGTCATGTGAACAACAATAGAAACCATATTTTGTTTTACTTTGTCCTTGATGTAAGCGTAAATCCAATAATATTACTCAATCTTAACAAAAAACAGTCGCGATAACCATCATGTTTAATCTGTGACAAATCTGGTTTAATTACAATCCAGCTAAATTATTCCTAACAACTCATCTTAAACAATATGCAAAGTCTACTAACACTTACAAGGTATGACATTTGCGAAAGCTTATTAAGACTTTAACATTTATTATGTGAAATTTTAAAGCGTAATCTATTTTTCCTCGAAAAACAATGTAAACTACTGTAACCTTTTGCGAAAAACAATATTGTTCAACATCTGCCCACGATAAATTGTTATAGCTACATATGAAACATGAACGGTATCACCCAAAAGTTTAAACCTTTAGATTTTCTATAGACATATATCAATTCATGCCAGTTTTCTAACAAACCGGTGTAGACAAAATAGTTCTAAACACCGTAAATATCATACTGTACAATTGACAAATAACAGTTTGATTTCCAATATGGACTATCGTTTCTACAAAATACTCAATACGATCTCGATCGCAAACAATACTATTGCACGACCGTATTAAAGCTTCGGAAAATCTATTCAATTGTCACGTTGATAACAACTATTTCAGATCTCCCAAGGATAAACTCTTTACTAACATTTCTTACTTTAGAGGCATAATTGATCACGCTTCTTGTGAATTCCATTTAACGTGCCACCTCACAAACGTTTTTGTGACTGGTCATTTAACATTTCGGCTTTAGGTGGAACAGTTGAACAATGATATTGATTCTTTGCACGAAATTCTTTACTGGAAAGATCTAACATTAGCTACAGCATAAAACTAAATATTTTGTGATGCAATGCTTAATAACCATTATATTGATACATGCTGTCATTCGTAGCATTAGTAAAATTCCTACCCCCTATTTGGTGTAATGTGTACATACTTAAATGCTATGCTAACGAACTGTTCTAAATCCTGTTCTTTCTTTGTCATGAAATTGTGTAAACAATGTATCTTTTTTTAACCTTGTTCATTTTGTTATTCGCAGTGATAGAGAAAAATATGATATGTATGACTGAATTGTGATATTAAAACAATAAAAAATATAATTACCTCGTACAACCACAGCTATTGTCAAAGTGTAAACAATTTCAACTGAATCTTTAGCTTGACAAACATAACTGCCTTGATCTGACTGCTGTACTTTGATAATAGTTAATGGTGGTTTCTGAACTCTTCCACCAGAATATCTGTCATTAGTCGATAAATCAATGGTTGTGTTGTCTTTATACCATGAGATATTAGTGGCAATCCCTGATGTTATATCACAATTTAAAGTAACATTTGTTCCAATGGTTGGACTATAACTTGTAATGTGCGCTCTGACAATCAAAGGAGCTGAAAAGTATGAATGAGATTCACACATGCACGATATGTTAATAAAATAATAAATTTGCAAGCTTTTCATTTATAATGCAATGCATATGTTTCATCTATCAAATCTCTTTGGCAAGAATATATATTGAATTTTTTTAAAATGTTGCTGTTGAAACACTGGTAACCAAACAATAAACAATGATCTAAAAATCATTTGAGCAATGTTTGACATTCGTCTTATCAGATGGTTTCGAGGAGAAGACTTTTAAAAATAAAGTAAAATTCATTTTAAACAAAATGTTTAAGGTGAATAACCCCTAAACGGTTGAACAGACAATGCTGACCCTAACTTTTTATTGTAGCTCACATAGAGCTAAACAATTGTGCAATGCATATTTTGTGTCTAGTTTGCTAGTTTTCAAGATATTAATGAAAAAATTGCAAACATCTTCACTTTTGACAATTCAGGGTCAAATTGCAAGTGGTCTTATACAACATAGAAGAGTCTTGTAGCGTTTTTGATGTTAAAGAAAACGGGTCTTTTCGTTTTTTTTGTATATATTATACCTTAGGACGATAATTCAAAAACTGTACTTTGAATCCATTGTTTATATTTAGACAAGGCGGCAAGGTTAGTATGTCTGGAGTCATGTTTTGTGAAATATTGATAAAAGACATCATATTGTTGATGTTTGCAAAGTTTCAAACCAATCTCTTTAGTGATTTTTTATAAGAATATTTTTAAAGAAAAATTAATGACGATGACAACGACAAACGCCAAGTGATGGAAATGGATCACCTGATCCTTTGATCCAGGAGAGCTAATAAACAATATAATTACCTCGTACAGCCACGGCTATTGTGTTAGTGGAAACAATTTCAACTGAATCTCTAGCTTGACAAACGTAAGCGCCTTGATCTGACAGCTGCACATTTATTATAGTTAATGGTGGTTTCTGGACTGTCCCACCAGAATGTCTGTAATTAGGCGATAAATCAATAGTTGTGTTGTCTTTATACCATGTGATATTAGTGGCAATCCCTGATGTTAAATTACAATTTAGAGTAACATTTGTTCCAATTGTTGGATTATAACTTGTAATGAGAGCTCTGACAATCAAAGGAGCTGAAAAATATGAATGAAATTAACAAATACACGGAAAGTTTACAAATTTACAAGATATTCATCCAGAATACGATGCATATTTTTAATAAAATAATCACCTCGGCAACAATATATATGGCTTTTTAAAATTTTATTATAAAAAACAGCAATCAGCAATGATAACCAAACACTTTAGAATTATAAGTGATGAAACAAATGTAAATATAACTCTCACGCTCCAAACCGAAAACAGACACTTGTGATGAATATGGATTTTTTCGACAGAATAACAAATTCCAGACCCGGATCATGTAGTCCTGCAAGATTGTATTGCATTTGATGACAAACATTGTTGAACCTTAGAATTATATATATATATATGAATAAAGATTAAAATCACATGAAAAAATCTGTATATTGTATTACATCGCTAGTACTTTCACTGCTTCCTGCAGCTCTTCATGCGACAATAATGTTTACAAATATTGTTTACTTAAACGTAAGATACAAAGATGACGTGATAATGTGATTAAAAGTTCGGGAAAATAACGTTCATAACGTCGCATAAACAAACAATGAGTTTATATTAATTAATTATAAGTTAATCAGTTGCTATTAATAACAGTTAATTGGCAATAAACATCTAGCCATTTAAGTGTTGCTGTAAACTACGTATAAAATGTATTTCCTTTTCATCACACAGAGATTGTTTGTCTTCCAAAACTTTATATAATGGGAAAATGTTATATTTTCCGTTTGAACATTCGTGGAAATGTTTGTTCACTTTCATGAAACGTAGTTCTTCTGTTGACGTTTGTTGACGATGCAAAGTCATTCTTTTCCGTAATTCATTTTTAGTTTGTCCAATAAGAATTTTTTACATTTTGCACAAATAATTGAATATATAACATTTTTAGTTTTGCAAGACATTGTGTTTTACGGTAAACGTTTTACCGTTAATAAAAGTTATGGAAGGTCCTTCTAATAAACTGTCACATGTTTTACAAGTTTTTACTCCGCATTTTGAAACCCGACAAGTGTTTTCAATATCAAAGCATGATTTGGTTAAAATTCTTTTCAAATTTTTATGCTGTCTTCTGCTATATATAATCTTCTTTTGTTCCAGTATAGATTTCATCGTCTTTCTTTGCATTAAAATAGGTTCACATCCTTTAATTATTGGAAAAATATTCATATTTCTAGGATTATGTGTACACAACAAACGGTATAATTGTACTTGTGTCATTTTTAACTTTTCGCTTTTCGTAACTCCTCGTATATATAAATATTTGATATTAACCCTGTATTTCAGAAATCTTTTCAAAAATCCGCTTGATAGATATATGATATGGTTGTCACAATACTTGTGGACTTGTGGACTTTATCTTGTTTTACTATATTTTATACCCGTCTTTTTATACCCGTCTTGTGGACTTTATCTTGTTTTACTATATATATATAGTATATATTCGTTTAAAAATATGTACAACAACATCTAGATACATAATTAAAGCGAAAACAAAGTTTTACACTTTTAAAAAATTGCACAAATATTTCGCCTGACCAACAGGCTTCGTCAGTGTTTTTACCACGAATAAGTATTGTGACAACCATATCATATATCTATCCAGCGGATTTCTGAAATACAGGGTTAATATCAAATATTTATATATACGTCTACAAATTAAGCCCAACAATGTTAGAATTAGATTTTAAACACTAGCAAATTTTTGCTTACCCTCAGCGGGATTCGAACTCATATTTATATATAGTCTAGAAGACTATGCAACGACACAAATGACGGTGTATCTTGTCAATATAAATAAGTAACCTGTTTACGGTATTTATTTATATTGACACTCAATGACTAAAGCCGTTCGATGGTCAGTCTGTGTCTAGATTTGATAAGAAACACCATCTTTTTTATCGTTGCATCTTCTAGACTTATATATTATTTTTGTTTATGTTGTTTCGTCATAATTGTCGATCCAATACTAAATACTACGGTAGGTCGTGGTTCTCTCCGGGTACTCCGGCTTCCTCCCCCCAAAAAAACTGGACGCCATCAAATAGCTGAACAATTGCTGAAATTGTTCATTCAAACAAACAAACAAACAAACCGATACAAATACTACGGTAGGTCGGGGGTTCTCTGCGGGTAATCCGGCTTCCTCCCCCAATAAAAACTGGACGCCATCAAATAGCTGAAAAATTGCTGAAATTGTTCATTCAAACAAACAAACAAACAAACCGCTACTAAAAAGTGTACTGGTTTAGCATCTTTCTTTAGACTCTTCTTAACAATAATCTGAAAACTGCTATATTATTCAAATTTTGCTTTAATTTTAAAAAGTTACAAATATATTAAATTATAAAAAAATAAGATAAACTTCCATCACTGCGTCTGATTATTTTTAATGCAGATCGAATAGTATTAAAAAGCGTTACTCTCACAAGCCTTTCAAAGGGACGATTTCAAAGGTTGAGAATTCCGGTATGGAAAATAACAAAACGAATGACGATCTCAAAAGAAGAAAAATGAAGACATGTGTGGATCAATAATCACCTCATTTTAAAGTAAATTCAGCAAGAATAAGAATTCAAACATATTAAAAAGTATTAGATAGCTCAAAGGTATTTGCTTAACTTGAATAAAAGAGTAAATGAAAATGACTTTCAGTAATCCTGGCTAGCTCAACAAACTATAAACATTTATTCCTAGATCATTACATATCTTCCAAAACTGTCTCGACTGCGTCGGTTGTCATCCTCATAAATAGCATTTCTCAAGGTAATAATTGACATTTGTTGTGGTACATGAAAATAACCCATCGACGAAAGCGTCAACGTTAATGTGAATCCATCGTCACATAACAACTAGCGTGGAGGTGTATAAATAGGACATAACACACATAGGTATAAGGATATTCGTAGGTGTAACGCTAAAGAACAAGCAATCTTTCTAAGACAAATGCAAAGTCGATACTTATTTCAGAACATGAATGGATTACGAAAGGTGTTAAAAGGAAAACTCAGAGGAATACAATACAGCTTGTTCAATGAATACACAAGTTCTAAACGTAACTTTCGAAATCCTCAGAGTGCGGCTTTTATAGACATTTAATTACATAAAGTCTGCTGCAGAGTATTTGAGTCGTTTGTAGAAACTAATAAAGAGAACGTGCCAACGGAAACTCATCTTTGATAAAAAGCAACCGAACACTTATCTGGATTTTTCAATTTATAACAGAGATTCTTTGCTTGACCCTATTTATGTAAAAGATATGAGACTGTAAATGAAAGAAGGGGACACTCGCAAGTTTCTCTTTTATGTATCCGTTCAGACATCTGCAGAATAAAACCGATTATTTTGCAATGCATTGTTCAATAAACAGTGTAATGAGACATGCGATCATTGGTATAATTAAAGAAAAGCAACCCACAACCACATTTTTACATAATTCGAATGATGTACTCACAAAGCATTGTAAACTCTGAACATTTTAAAATAAACTTCTTATTGTGTATTTTGTGTCCGTTAATTATCCACTTCATTAGAATATACGTATATTTCAATTATTAATCGCTGTATGAATAAATTGTCATTTTAAACAATATAAAATATAATTACCTCGTACAGCCACAGATATTGTCTGAGAGTAAACAATTTCAACTGAATCTCTAGCTTGACATACATAACTGCCTTGATCTGACTGCTGTACATTGATAATAATTAATGGTGGTTTCTTAACTGTTCCACCAGAATATCTCTTATTAGTCGATAAATCAATGGTTGTGTTGTCTTTATACCATGTGATATTAGTAGCAATCCCTGATGCTATATTACAATTTAGAGAAACATTTTTCCCAATTGTTGAATTATAACTTGTAATGAGCGCTCTGACAACCAAAGAAGCTGAAAAGTATGAACGAGATTCACACATACACGGTATGTTAATAAATTAATTAATTTGCGAGCTTTTCATTAAGAATGCAATGTTTATGTTTCATCTATCAAATCTCTTTAGCAAGAATATATATTGTATTTTTTTAAATGTTATTATTGAAACACCGATAACCAAAGAAATAAACGATGATCAAAATAAATGTTCCCGCAATATTTTAAAGGAAGCAAAGGTCAATATAGTTACATACATATTGAGTCGGGTTTGAAATAGATTAAGCGTTTTCTAATCCACTTTCTATATATGCCCTAACAATTCCGAAAAATAGATAGTAGACGAAATCCTAAAGATCATGTGTACAATATTTGATATTCGTCCTATCAGTGGGTTTAGAGGAGAAGACATTTACAAAAAATTAAGTAAAATTGATTTTAAATACAACGTTGAAGGCATTGCAAACTTTTTCTCTAGTTCGCTAGTTTTCAAGATTTTAATGAAAAAATTGCAAAAAACCTCAATTTCGACAAATTCAGGGTCTAACTGCAAGTGGTCTTCGTACAACATTGAACAGTCTTGTAGAGCTTTTGTTAGAGATGTTGAAGAAAACGGGTCTTTTCGGTTTCTTTGTATCTATTAAACCTTAGAACGATCATAAAGAAAACTGTTCTTTGACTCCATTGTTTTATATTTAGCCAAAGCGGCAAGGTTAGTATGTCTGTAGTCTTGTGTTGTGAGTTATTGCTAAAGGAAATCATATTGTTGATATGTGCAAAGTTCCAAACCAAACTCTTCAGTGTTTTTGTATGAGAACAGTTTTAAAGAAAAATCAATATCGATGACGACGACGGACGCCAAGTGATGGCGATGGATCACCTGATCCTTTCATCCAGGAAAACTAAAAACAATATAATTACCTCGTACAGCCACGGCTATTGTGTTAGTGTAAACAATTTCAACTGAATCTCTAGCTTGACAAACATAACTGCCTTGATCTGACAGCTGTACATTTATTATAGTTAATGGTGGTTTCTGGACTGTCCCACCAGAATGTCTGTAATTAGGCAATAAATCAATAGGTGTGTTGTCTTTATACCATGTGATAGTAGTGGCAATCCCTGATGTTAAGTTACAATTTATCGTAACATTTGTACCAATTGTTGGATTATAACTTGTAATGAGAGCTCTGACAATCAAAGGAGCTGAAAAATATGAATGAAATAAAAACATACACGTTAAATTAACAAATTTACAAGATATTCATCCAGAATACGATGCACATTTTTAATATAATAATCTCCTCGGCAACAATATATATTGCTTTTTAATTTTATTATAAAAACAGCGATCGTCACTGATAACCAAACACTTTAGAATTAAAAAAAATGATCAAATAAATATCAATATAACTCGCCCGCTCTATAGTTAAAAAATGAACAGGTAAAAATTCATGTCAACAATTTCGGCGATATTATCTAGTGCATTAGCTAGTTTCTGGAGTTAACTAAGCGAATTGACAACGCATAAACTGAAATTGGTTCCTCCATTCTGGCAATCCATTGTGAAGCCAGTATTCACCAAAGAATTCATAATAAGTTTTATTGAGAACTCCAAACCCAAAACAAACACTTGGGATTAATATGCTATAACACATGGTGCCCTTTCTGGAAACTAGAAAATAGAAAAATCATCGATCCGAAGTACATAGTCTTAACAATAATCTGAAAACTGCTATGTTATTCAAATGTTGCTTTAATTTTAAAAAGTCACAAACAGATCAAATCATAAAAAGAAGATAAAACTCTATCACTACGTCCGATTATTTTCAAAGAAGATCGAAAGGTATTAAAAAATCGTTACTCTCACAAGCCTTTCAAATGAAGGATTTCAAAGGTTGAGAAATCCGGGATGGACAATACCAAAATTATTGACGATCTCAAAGCAACAAAACAAATGAAAGACATGTTTTGATCAATAATCACCTCATTATAAAGACTTTTCTTTCTATATATCGAGAAAGTAAGTTCAGCACGAATCAAAACTCAAACTTAAGAAAAAGTATTAGATAGCTCAAAGGTATTTGCTTATCGTGAATGAAAGAGAAAATGAAAATGACTTAAGTTATCCTGGCTAGCTCAACAAACTATAAACATTTATTCCTAGATCATTACATTTTTTCAAAAACTTTCTCAAATGCGTCGGTTGGCATCCTCATAAATAGCATTTCTCAATATAATAATTTACATTTGTTGTGGTACAAGTAAATAACCCGACGACGAAAGAGTCAATGTTAATGTGAATCCATCGTCACATAACACCTAGCGTGGAGGTGTATAAATAGGACATAACACACGTAGGTATAAGGATATTCGTAGGTGTAACGCTAAAGAACAAGCAATCTTTCTAAGACAAATGCAAAGTCGATACTTATTTCAGAACATGAATGCATTACGAAAGGTGTTAAAAGGAAAACTCAGAGGAATACAATACAGCTTGTTCAATGAATACACAAGTTCTAAACGTAACTTTCGAAATTCTCAGAGTGCGGCTTTTATAGACATTCAATTGCATAAAGTCTGCTGCAGAGTATTTGAGTCGTTTGTAGAAACTAATAAAGAGAACGTGCCAACGGAATCTCATCGCTGATAAAAAAACAACCCAACACTTATCTGGATTTTTCAATCTATTACAGAGATTCTTTGCTTGTCCCTATTTATGGAACATTGGCAATGAAAGAAGCGTGACACTCGCAAGTTTCTCTTTTATGTATCCGTTCAGACATCTGCAGAACATAACCGATTGTTTTGCAATGCATTGTTTAATAAACAGGATAATGAGACATGCGATCATTGGTATAATTAAAAAACCCACAACCACCTTTTTACATAATTCAAATGCTATACTCACAAAGCATTGTAAACTTTGTACATTTTAAACTAAACTTTTTATTGTGTATTTTGTGTCCGTTAATTGTCCACTTCATTGAAATATGCAATTATTAATCGCTGTATGACTGAATTGTCATTTTAAAACAATACAAAATATAATTACCTCGTACAAACACAGATATTATCCGAGCATAAACAATTTCAACTGAATCGCTAGCTTGACAAAAATAACTGCCTTGATCTGACTGCTGTACATTGATAATAGTTAATTGGGGTTTCTGAACTGTTCCACCAGAATATCTGTAATCAGCCGAGAAGTCAATAGTTGTGTTGTCTTTACACCATGTGATATTAGTTGCAATTCCTGATGTTAAATCACAATTTAGCGTCACATTTGTTTCAATGGTCGGATTATAACTTGTAATGAGAGCTATGACAGCCAAGGGAGCTGAAAAGGCATAAATGAGATTAACACATACACTGTAAGTAAAAAAAAATTGCAAGCTTTTCATCAAGAGGACCAAGAAAAATTGCAAGAAAATCGAGCCAAAAGTCAATTTGTAAATACAGAGTCGGATATATACAAACATACACAACGCAAAACAAAAAGCAAAAACACAGAAACATAAAGTGAGTAATCTGAACCTGATAAAAACAATATGTGCACTCAGGCTCATCGGATGAGTAACCAGTGTCTGTCACTAATCAGACACATGTGGAGGTACTCATGTCATTTCTAGGACAAGTTGAGCTATGTATCTCTTAGATAATATAATATAAATATATATATATTTATTTATAAATATAAATTGTAATTGTTTAAATTTTATTATTGAAGCACCCATCGTCAAATAGAACCAACATTTTACAAATAAACAATTATCAATGTAAATTTTCCCGGAGTTTATAACTTTAGAAAAGCAACGATAAACAATCACATAAATATTGTAGCATGGTTAAACTTGTTAAAGAGAATCCTAACCTAGTTCCTTTTCGTACCCTGATAATACAGAACAAGTCACACTTTAATAATGTTGTGGTGCAAATAATTTACCAGTCGACGACAGCGAGAATGTGAATAATAATCCGTCAAATATTTCAGAACACATAACATGAAAGTGTATAAATGGACTGGCCGAGTGCACATCACATGTGGGCGATAACGAATTCGTATGTGTAACACAGAAACGCAAGGCAAGATATTATATTTCTCAGATAAAGGCAAAGTAGATACGACTCTTCAATTCTTATTCTACAAACATAGCGGATAATATTTCTTGTGAATGTCGTTTAACGGGCAACCCGAGAAACATTTTTGTGGCTTTTATATCATTTCGACAGAGGACTCTAGTGGAACTTTCAAACAATGATACAGATTATTTTATTATATTCATTACGGACGTATCTGGCATTGGTATAAAATGAAGTCAAAACTTGCATGTTTCATATTTTTTTGTGCACACGCAGAAACATTATCTGCAGAATAAAACCTTTTGGTTGAAGTCTTTTGTTCAAGTAAAGCCTACTAAATGTTATATTTAGACATAAAAGCAATAGTATCACTAATCACTCCCTCAAGTTTTTATATACTTGAATCCTGTGCTCACGCAACATTGTTAACTGTTACTCATGACCTTGTGTATCTTTTCCATGTATTATCCTGTCCATTGCGCTATGTATTTCTATATTGGTAACTTACAGTTAATAATCAATGTATGATCGGAAATTTATTATTTAAATTAAGAAAAGATATAATTACCTCGTACAACCAGACTTATTGTGAGAGTATTAACAAAATTGTCCACTAAATCTGTGGCTTGACACACATAGCTGCCTTTATCGGACTGTTTTACATTGATAATAGTTAATGATGGGTCCTGAACTGTTCCACCAGAATGTCCGTTATCAGTCGATAAGTTAATGGTTGTGTTGTCTTTATACCAAGTAATATTTTTTACAATCCCTGATGTTACAACACAATTTAGCGTAACATTCATTCCAATTGTTTTGTTATAACTTGTAATGGCAGCACTAACAGCCAAAGAAGCTGAAAAGTACGAATGCACGTGCAGTTCACAAATTTGAGACAAATATAGCTAGCCACGCCATGATGCAGATGCAAACTGTTTAATACAACGTTAACACAATAAAAAATTCGGATTGACCAAACAATTATGTCGCGAGGCTAAAGTTGATCAATTGACAAGAACTCTCTCGTTTTGTCAGCTGAGTACACATGTTTGTTTAATAAATTTGGAAAGTCTAACATGCCCTGATCAAAACCGTAAAATATAGAAGAGTTAGTTAACAATTGCTGGAACTATTGCTTATAAAAATATATAGTAAACCAAACACAAAGCTCAATAGTTCAACATATCACCAAATTACAGAATTAACGAAGCAAATTATCATTGAGGTGAAAACAAACCGGATTTGAACAGTCGTATAAAACAATATGTTTTCCTGAAGCAAACGTCATAATGTTATTAATCGTTCATTGTGACATGAACCTTGATTTGGACATTAACGCTTATAGAAAATAGCCCTTGTACTTTGTGTGACCTAACACTCGATTATGATCATAAGTAAGAAAACGGATCACTAGAGAAACATGATATGGTCCTCATATTGATATGAACTATTTGTTTTTAAGGGTTCGCGTCCCTTAATTGTTTATTTTATTTATAAAGTGTTTGATGTGGTACTGAGATCATAGCTATGTCATTTTATTCTTCGATGACAGTTAAGCAGACATTTTGTAATAAACTTTAAATTTATTAACAGTACAGTGCTTGTACATTTTACAACTGTTACTGTTGCTATAAATTAAATATCTTTTAAAGTTTCACAGCTAAATTTGAACAAAATAGTAATTTATCAAATAGTAATTAATACATCGAACGTTTCAAACAATTTATTTATTTATTTAATCAATAGAAGATTGCTACATTTTGACAATATAGGGATGTTGTCATCTTTTTATTAAATTGTAATCGTTAATTTTTATTCTTCATTGTAATTGTTGTCGTTGGATATTCATTTCGAATGTACGTTCGAGTTTGATGACTTGTTTTAGATTGAACAACTTTAGGACAAAATCAAGATAGATTTTGAAAAGTTGTAATAAAATAATCACAATTTAAGAAAGTATGAAATGTTATCGAGTCTCATTGATTTTCATTGACTATTTTTGGGAGCTGAACGGCCCCTCTTATATTTCTTTTCGTCATACCATTTTTACCGAATGTACCACTGCAGCTGTAACTTATAACTCGGGGTTTATGTGCTTCTATTAAAAATGATTCTATAACTATGTACGCAGGAGTATAACACTCCCCAGGCAGGTGACGCCAGGTCCTATTTAATGATATGCTCGCTACGGATTTACAATTCATCTGAGATCAAAGCTGCTGATTAGATAATGTTAAAGGATGATTTTAGTACAATATTTTATTCTAACATGTAATTCTAAGACCTGTAGGAAATATAAGAATTCATTATATAGCATATATGGGAATATAACATAACGAATACTTACTATTACAGTTTTTAAGCTCAGATAAACGAATGGAGTTGACGTCTCTACCTTCACTACAAGTGGCAGATGTGACATTTACAGCAGTTTTATTTAACCAAGCCCAGAAAGGAATGATGTCACAGCCACAGTTAAGAGAATTTAATGTTAAATTCCTAAAAAATAATAAACCTAAAAATAAATAATAATTATCTATCCCCAGTATGTTTAAACATTTAACGAAACATTTTCGCATTTCTCATAAATTTAAACAAATTAAAACAGTTTTCTTGGTAAATAATTATTTGAATATGGTACCCATAGGTGTGTCCGCTATTTTTGGGAGGCAACAAGGTTGGCAAACAATAAGTCAATGCGAAAAAAAGTACGGATAACACATTTCCATTGACATCGTAAAAGTTATTTAGCGTCAGAAATTAGATATCTTTTTTAAACACCTACAGAGGTGATCTATACGTGCAAGGATAAGGAAGCTTTTCAACACAACGACACTATTGTCAGCGGCGAATTGTCCGTATTATCACATAACGACTTTTATTGAGAGTGCATTTTTACAAGCAAAAACAAAGATGCAATAGATAACTGCATTCACCGAACGCTGTAAACAGTACCATTTCAGTCTAAAGAAAGCGGCATTTAGTACCGAACTAATCAACCGCAACATATCTTGTTTATTGCACACGGTTTTTTAATCGTTTTCAAATGTTTCACTCATTTCTTTTTACCTGAAGGTTCTTGTTTTTCATGTTAAGCATAAGGCTGTAATACTTACAGGTATTTTAGATGCGGGTTTCTGACAAAAGCATCATTTTCAATAAGACTTATGTTGTTTCCGTATAGATTTCTACAAACAGATTGTAGACATACATCCGAAGATCAATATATATAATATTGTATTATATATAAAATAAATTCAAACCTTCTCACTCTATGGCTTTATTGTTTATGTAAACATCAAAAAGTATAGAACATGAGGATACAGCGTTCGTTATAGCCTTACATGCCGATTCCAACAGTGTCTGTTGGATGTGTACATCTAAGCGATTACTCTGACACTAATGTCTTTATGAATTTTCTTGTTTAAAGGAACATTTTCGGAAACGTACTCATTGGTAATAACTATAAACAAAAATGCTACAAAATAGGTTCGTTGCTATCGAATTCAGTTTCTACTGAAATCCGGGTCTCGCTAACAGAGATATTAATTTAGTTAGATATCTAATTTTCATAAAAACTGGACCCCATGATATAGCTAGAAAATGGCTGAAAATTGCGTTAAACACAATCCAATCGAAAACAAACTTTTCGTCACGTGCTTAGAACACGCAGTCTGCGGGTTTGAGCCAAATAGGAGACAGTTTAACTTAAATGCAATTTTAATAGACGGAGTTTGGAGGAAGCGTTTTCACTACGAACTCCGAATCTCTTCCCAATAAAATCTTGTTCTCATGATATAGCTGAAAAATTGCAGTGGCATAAACAAAAAAGTCACTGAAATCTACCAAATCAACTACATTTCAGACGGTATACTAATCACTTGTAACATTTACTCACAGTAAATAAAGATTATCCATATCTAAGAATGTATATGATTTGATAACAGTTAGGTTATTATACTCAAGTTGTCTGAAAATAGAATAAGGCTTCATTAACATGGTCAATAACAGACGAGTATGTTTAAACATTTGGATATCACATAATTTATCCTAAAGGCCGAAAGGAAAGATAATGGCGACAGTATCGAAGGGTGATTTCTTGTTGGTCATCATTTGCCACCGTTTTACCTTTTACAAATAACTTCTATTTAAAGACTAACATAACACTTAGACTATCTAGCCTTTACTCTCTGTTTCGTGATTGTTGCAACTAATTACAACCATCGGCCTTATTTTTGATACTGACTATTTTACGTAGAATATCATGACGACTCTTTCAGTACTTAAACAAAAGTTATTGTAAAATACTTCATTTCTTAAATTTTCTATGATTTTGGTTTGAGTGATATATTCCTACACACTAACTTGATTACATGGTGTGTAATACAGATAGAACAAATGTTGCAAAATAGCATTAATTCTGATGAATCCACGCTTATTTAGATACAAACGTTCTGTTGTTAGGAAGACAAATTATTATGCAACGTTCAATGAAGATCAATAAATAAGAGACTAAATAGGAATAATAAATTAACGAAAGTTCTTACAAGTATTCTACATTAGCCAGGTTTACAAAGGAGTATTCTTCAATTGTATGTATTTGCTGCTTACTCAAGTTTCTGAATGAAAAAAAAAGCATAATATTAGTAAAATCATAATATTTTGTACTAAATAAAGATACCGCATTTTACCCTGCAACTGTCCATAAATCTTCCGCAATTGTTCCCTTTTAATTGTAGTGTATACAATAACGTCAGAAAAACACACAAATGCAAACGGAGAACTTTTACTGTAATTCATACATTTTCCAGAATCAATTACAAGCCGTAAAACTAAACATTTTTATGCAATTACATAGTGGTGTATGATGTATCTACTTGTATCCACAACTTTATACAACTATCAACGCTTTTGCACTTCAAACATGTCTTCTAACGCTTTGAAGTGATTTCAAAATAAGCAGCAAAAACCACACGTATAAATGGGAAAGCCGACATAAATATACTTAGACCTTGATATGACAATTTCACAAACACGATCATATTTCAAGCGAATTGACAAACACACAGAACAGAGGTTATTTTAAAGACTCGTTCAAATAGTTTCAATTAAACGCTTATGGACCTGAAATTATATTTATTGTTCAATATTTTACCAAGTTTGATTCCCATGCAATAATTCTATCGACAAATGCATTATGCAAAAGATGGATGCAATGTTATATAATTGGTTTAGCAAAAGTAAGTCGTATAACGATACTTAATTAACCATGTTCCGTTAACGTACATTAGATAATGTGATATCGATAATCATAGTTTAATTTTAAATGTTTTAATGTGCCCAATGTTTTAAATGCAAAAAAATATGATAGCAACTATAATAGGAGTTTACAGAGTTTATTTGGTGTGTCTCCAGGCTGCAAATTAGTGATGATCTCCTGTTTTGATTGTCAGGGTGATATTGCCGTGGACATTAGTGAGCAACATGTCTCTCGACAATAAAGTGTAACATTTTGACATAGTAACGAGGAATTGTCTTTTAACATATCAATTTAAAGTAAGTATCTACACATTACACCACAATCACAGTTTTTACATTGATTTCTATTTTTGGCAATATCAAAAGAAGTAGAGAGGTATTTGAAAGCACTATGTGTTTGTTAATGATTAAATGGTGGCGGTTCTAACAATTATGGATGAATCAAGTAAGTTTTATACGTTCAAAACATTTTATTTTGTTTTCAACAGCCGGCAATGCTTCACCATCTGATTCGGTTTTTCATAAGATAATTGACCAGTTTAAAGGTTTAAGGTAAAAACAGTTTTGTAATTGACGTGGATAATGGGGAGTAGTTAACAACTTTTAAGCTTCATAGTAATTGCTTGATATGGTCACTGATATGCAAAGGCTGCTTTGCTAATTTTTTTAAATTACTTTTAATAAGTCCTAAAAGATTCTATAATCTTTTTATTATCTTGTCTTTCAATATAAAAACACGTAGCACATATTTAATACACAAACAAATTTGTCATTTAACTATGAGTCTTTCTATGTGGTTATGGGTACATATTGAAATTATTTATGCTTATACATAAAATATTGTACTTGTGTAAGCTTAAAACGTATATTTTGATGCTCATAACTATTAAGCTTCTGATAAATCTGTAAAAAATACTTACAGTTTATGTAAAGCAATCAAGTTCACAAAGGAGTACTGTGATATTGTCTGTATTTTGTTCGATGACAAATCACTGAAAAGGAAACATCATACATTGTGATTATTGAATTGTGCCAATTACGTTTTTTTCTAATGCAAACTGATGGTGTTTTACTGCTAAAGTATTGTACCCCGTGTAGATTCCAAAATAATATAAGTGCTCTCTAGTATAAATAACATGACGTAAGTAGCTATACATACGTTTCATGATAAAAGTGTTTACAATTGTGTTTTGTTACAACAAAATGAGATAAAGACCAAGTTACATGTTACACACGCATGGTAAAGCATGGGGTATTTGGGCATACTAATATGACGAAAATACTTAAATAAAAGATGTACATTTAACCAAATTCAAAGCTTTGTTTTTTTATTAGACGCCATTGCAGATGAAAGTACGCTGTTTGACACATGGATACACAGGGAGATTTTGTTCACTTAAATTTCACATGAAAATAATGTGAAATTCACGTGAAAAATTTAACGTGAATTTCATGTGAAGTTCACGTGAAAAAATGTTCTCAACATTTTTAATGTTCTTTAACTTTCATGCAATTCTATAAATATTTAGAAATAAATTCTCATTTTTCAGAATTTTCATGTGAAATTCACGTGAAAAAGTTAACGTAAAATTCAAGTGAGTTTCACATGATATTAACGTGAATTTCACGTGAAATTCATGTTAAATATATTTCACATGATATTCACGTTAATATGCTCGTTTAACGTGATAATCATCTGAACTTTTAACGTGATAATCATGTGAACTTTTAACGTGAAATTCACGTTAATCCTGATTTCACGTGAATTTCACGTGAACAATATTTCCCTGTGTAGCAAATAATGCTGACTTAGTGACGTACACTGGATCTCTTTCTTCCATAAAGATCCAGTAATATGTTCTGCCTGTAATAACTAATGCTGAAAAATATATCCGCGTAAGCTGCGGTTCTTTAAACTTTCTGTTACATTTAGTATTATGTTAAATGTTGAACCTCTAGTGTTTCAAGCAAACATTTTGATTTACAGGCATGTTTGGAAATGTTATCGAAAAAACAAGTATTTTTAATAAAAGTACTACACACTTTTTAATTTGCACATTTTACTACCAGCCGGAAATTCTTCCACTACGGACTAGGTTCTTCGTATACAAAATTGACAAGTATAATATGTTAAGATATCAATTTGTTAGTGTTTTGACGTGGTCATACATAAGTGGTTCTACTGTAAGTTTCTCAGTTGTTTGGCGAACAATACTCAAGCGTATAAAATGTGTTATCAATTAAAAAAATCTCTTCAAATAAAGAAGATTTAAAAATATTGTAAATGCACTTAATAAAGAATATTTCATGGATTTATTATCTCGTCTCACAATAAAGCAGGTAGTACTTAATTCAATATAAAATTTTTCATGTTCACAAATTGAGTATTTTGATATGGCATGGACTTCTAGACCAGTTATAATTAAACATTAAGTCTGTCCTATAAATTTTTAGTAGGTATGTTATCCATAGATTGACTTGTTATTTGTATTGATACACAATATTATGGAAGCATCAGCTTTTAATAGTGTATCTTGATAGTAAGTTATCCTTAATTTCTGTACAAAATCTTACAATTGCTCTAAAGCAGTCAAGTTCACAAATGAGTATTCTGATATCGTTTGTATTTGATTGCTGGACAAATTTCTGAAAATAACAATAATACAACATAAGTATGTATTGCTTTCATTGAGTTTGCCTTAATGGAAGCAATTTGGATGTTGTTGTTTATGTATTGTACACCACTGAACGTTGAAACAATTTAAGTGCTCTTTTACATAAAGTAAGTATATATACGCTACATCATAAAGGTGTTTACAACTTGCTAGTTTTTAAACAAAAAAGTTAGGTTAAAAGCCAAATATTATACTAATGTTATCGTTTTGAAGAAAAAAACTGGAGATCTGTGGATGCAGCACTTACAACATGCCAACGATATTAGGTGTGTGCATCAAAACATTGTATTTTCAGACGAAAGCAAATTATAAATTATTTTACAGATTATGCGAATCAGATAGTGCTGACTCTTGTGACATGAACTTGATCTTTTTCCTTTGGTAGACACCATGTTATATCTTCTGCTTACTATGGCTTTTCAAGGTTTTGCAAGTAAGCTTGATGTTGAAAACTGTCTCAGAAAAACAGTATGTTAAATATTGAACATCTAAGGCTTCAATAAAAACATAAAAAAAATATTGAAATAAAAATTGAAAGAAAACTAAAGGTTTTCTCATATATTTGTTTACCCTAAATGCAATTAATTCGCAAGCGATATGACCCTTACGTGTTCCACCAAACGTTAAAATCAAATTGTCATAACGACACTTCATGATAATGAAGTGTATTTAGTTGCTCTTTTAATACACCTGAAGGTTTTAAACTGAAGATCTCAAATAAGCGCTATAATAATAATAATAATAATAATGATAATAATAATAATAATAATAATAATAAGAATAATAAACTGTTCTGGAGAACATTTGACTGTCTGAGGAACATTTAGTTTATTTTTAGTTTAATGAAAAATAACCCCAAAAATGTTGATAAAACTTCTCACATGTCTTAATTTTCACGTAATAATAATTTAAACATTTTCGGAAGGGGACCATTTCAATATCAAAGAAAACAACAAGGTCAAATATAGTATGTAACTTTCATAAATGCACATATTCTAACCCTTCGCCTCAACTTTTACTTGCTTATTGCAAAGAATCAGTGTGTTAATTAGTCTAATAAACGAATTTATTATATGTATTCTGTTACCTATTTATATAAATGGATTAACTTGTCGTTTGTACTTATACGGACAATATTATACATGTGTTTTATAATCGTATTTTTTAATGGTAAGGATTACGCAAGAGATTAAATTATACTTACAATTGCTTCAACGAACTCAAGTCCACAAATGAGTACTGTGCAATCGTTTGTATTTTATTCCAAGACAAATCTCTGAAAAGAAAACATATCGCTGTATTGTATCTTTTATGTATTATTAGCGTAAACGATTGTACAAATGTGAAGGTTTAATATAAGTGCTTTCTAACATAAAGAACATGACGTAGGAATATATATGTTACATTGTGTAGGTGTTTCAATTTGTATTTACATACAACAAAATAAGATAAGACCCAAATTATGTACCCGCGATAACGCATGGGGCATGTAGGCATACTTGTATGACGAAATTATTGAAGTAACCAATTATAATGAAAAGACTTACCATAAAGTAAACTATGTTCCTTTCAGTTTAATTCGCAAAATGTTTTAATACTCAAACATTGTTTGCGCCAAACAGACGTATTTTCAATGTGTATTTATATAATGTGTAATATGTATTTATACTGAAAATATGTACTTACGTACAAGTACTTAGAAAGTCAAATTTTCTATAAAACTGTTATATATTAAAAACTATTATATGATATATATATACTAGTATTTGTCGTTTTTTTTTGTTATATATATTTTTTTAAATGCTTCCTCTTAATAAAACTATGCACATTTGAAAACAAGCACGTGTACTACGATTTGGCACAAAACACTAAAAATCTGCTTTATGAAAAAAGTGATAAAATTTCATGACTTAATGTTATGGGCACACTGAAGCGTAAAATCCTGCATATTGCACTGTCATAATGTAGACGTTATATATTTGTTAATAGATTAGTAGTTTTTATAACATCTGTAATTATTGCGTATTAATAAAGGTGTACATTAAAATTTATTGAGACATATCAATTAAGATTTTGATCACTGAAGATTTTTTACTTAAATAAAAATGACTTCTGAAACAGTCTTATCATTTTGGTGTTCGAGTGAATACAAACTACTTATAAACAAAATTCAATTCAATTAAATGCTTTACATTACATTTGCTTCGTCGGAACTTTTGTACCGCGCATGCCATACGTATCGTCCACTTTCAGTATGAGTTTAGACTCAAATTTTTTTAACCTTTAAGGACTTACCGTTGTTTTAATATATTCAATGTTCGTACAGTTTATTATCATACAAACTTTGTATACGTGATAAATGACAAGTAGACTAAAAAAATCTTCGGGACTCGAACCAGCGTTTCGCGATTTATAATGCTTACGATCTGCGAGCTAACCAATTAGGCCATATACACACAAACATTTTCGTACGAAAATAAAACGTATTTACGCGTCAATATGCTGACGTGATGTAGATAGATGTGTTGATAGATTACACCAGTTTTTATGCCATTTATACTTATTACGTGAAAAAAATTAAAAAGGAGTAAATTAACACCTATTTAGACAAATTAGGATGACTGAAGAACAGTCTTTTCATTTTTTTGTTTGCGAATGTGTATTAAATAACTTAAACAGAACTCTTTACATTACTTATTACTTTCTCTGATGTTTGCCTATCCGACGATTCCGCGCATATTATACGTTTCTTCCACTTTCGCTATTATTGTGGTAAAATTATTTATTTCAGCCTTCTGTGGACTAATTTTGTTCCTCAAATACTCCATTTTTTGACGCTTAAACTTTGCAACTTATTATTTTTTTACAGTTTGCGTCTTTAAATATGATACAAATCGACGATGAAATACACGACCTTTTAAGAATTTAATCAATCTGGAATATATATCAATGCCTGGTAGATTTATTTTGTTGACAAAGTTTAGCCGATTCATCAGTGTTAAAATTTATCACTGTATTGATTTTTTTTACACATTTCTATATGTTGTCAACGATATATTACCAGCATAAATAGATGTATGCAGATTCGAAAGTCCGGTCCGGTCGTAGGCTTACATACTACGCTGAACAGTACAAAAACCACGCGAGTTTGTGGAGAAAACATTAATGTTTTAACATGAGCGAACGCGTGTACCACAAATATAATTATCTGCTGTTCTGTTGAACATTTGAGGGTTTTTTCACATTATTTAAATTTGGTATTGCGTTACAAGATCAACAATAATAAAAAAAAGGTTTTGCGACATGTCTAAATGTAATCGTAATTACATATAAGACATCTTAAAAAGAAAGTCATTTCAATATTTTAATAATTAACAACAGGTCAAAAATTAGGACCTTACATGTGTTTTGATCGTGAGAGAATTTAAGCATTACATTAGAAACATTACAAGTTGACAGGTTATAACTTTTCGATAAGTATTTTTTTTTGGTTATTTTGTATTATTTGCTTAAGATTGTTTATCTAAGAGAGATAACTCCTATAAAATGTTGATGAAACTTCTTACGATATGTCTTAATTTACTCGTAATTATTAATAGAAGATATCAGGAAGAATAATGATTTCAATATCTATGAAAATAGTAAAGGTCAAAAACTAGTACGTGACCTTGACATTGTGCACATTTTCAAGGTCAACTGTCATTAGGGTCTTTGTTGAAGACCCCATGACTATACTGTCAATAGTTAATGAGTTATGTATGTAAAACTAATAATTACTTGATATAACGGGAGATAACTCGTATAGCATGTCGAATCCTTTCGCTCTAAATGTAAGAAAGTTACTTCTTTACAAGACCAACAGTTTCCTTGATTTATGTTTCTATTTGTCGCCTACGGTTTGAAAGAAAAAGCTAACAAGCAAATTTTCAAAATCTAGAACGTGACCTTGATCTTTGACCTTGTGTCCACTTTCAATGTCAAAGGTTATGGGTCTATTGTGAAGACCTCATGCCTCTACTATCAATAATTAATAAACTATGTGTGAAAAACTAATAATCAAGTTCTTAATGGGGAGATAACTCGTATACAATGAAGTCAAATTACTTCGCTCCATATGTGACAAAGTTGTGTCTTGATACGGCAAACATTTTCCCCTTAATAAGTGTTTATCTATCTTTTACCGTTTCAATAATTAATATGTTATGAGTGAAAAACTAATAATGAAGTGTCTAAATGGAAATAACTCATATTAAATGAAGTCAAATTATGTCGCTCCATATGTGACAAAGTTCCCTCTTGACAAGACAAACATTTTCCCCTTAATAAGTGTTTATCTATCTTTTATTGTTTCAGAGGAGCACTGGTAACAATCTTAGGCCAACATTTAGAACGTGACCTTGACCTTTGACCTTGTATCCATTTTTAAGGTCAAAGGTCCAGAAGGTCTAAAGTGAAGACCCAATGCCTCTATAATCAATAATTAATAAGTAATATATGAAAAACTTATAATCAACTGTCTTAATGGGAGATAAGTCCCATAAAATGAAGTCAAACTGCTTCGCTTCAAATGTGATAAAGAAACATTTTTTCCCTTAAGTGTTTATCAATTTTTTACCGTTTCAAAGGAGTAGCGGTAACACAGCATGACCTTGACCTTTGACCTTGTGTCAGTTTTCAAGGTCAAAGGTCACGAGAGTCTATAGTGAAGACCCCATGTAATACCTATCTGCCACCTGTTGACCCACTGATCAGCTCTCTTGACTGCGACTTCAGAACCCTAACAGTGGCCACATTTTTTATGTGTTTATTGATTGCTCATTTACTATTTAAAACAATCAGTCTATGGTTTCCAACTATTTTATTCGTTAATTCGGTACACTGCCAAATTTGGATCATATAAGATCTGAACGGATATCAATATATATTATATATAAATATACCTTAGAAATTATATTATCATTGAGAATACTGTTGAGCGTTGGATTCATCATACTCAACGCTGTCAAATGACCTTTGCAGAGTACAATGATAAACATCATTGACCACTGCTTCTAAAATACGTAAAGCAAGAAGTGGTCGGTTCAAAGTCGGAATCATAGGTGCGGTACATCTATTGATGAGTTGCTACTACAATTTTTAAAATATCAAATCCAAGTATATTGTATTCTAGTACAAACATTAAATGCAATTTGCAATTAAAAAGGTCTTGTTTGAACCATTAAATAGATGAACAAATGGTAACGGCATGAAATACGTGAAACACCGTGCTTTAGTTAAACAATAATTGCTTATATAGAGGGAATTGTCATGATGTCTTGATTGACACAGGAGAGTGGCATTGCTTAAAACATTGATACTGCCCGAGCCAAAGGAGGGCATTAAAGGCAATACCACTCTCCCGAGTACTGTCAAGTATCATGACAATGCCAGCTATATAAGCAACTATTTTTTTTAATTGAAGAATTAAGAATCCATGTGTTTGAGACTGTATTATTTATTTGCAGCTGCTTGCTGTATAATTTAAATATGGGCCTCATGATGATCATTGTTTGGCATTTTTAGGCATATACACAGTAAGCTTTCTAAACTTGATGACATTTTTTCCTAATTTAGGTTTTACATGTACATATATTTTTGTATAAATTAAAAACAGTTTGATGTTGCTTGTTACTGGAAAGGGCATTACCACGACGTGATAACGCCCTCATGTCCAATTACTGCAGATTAATTACCAGCTGACATTGTTTTATCCAATTGAAACAAACATAATTTACTGATATGAAATAATCACTGTACTTGATAACTGTTTTTTCGTGGCTTACCTCAAAATCAGCGAGCCAGTATGGCAGATAAAATATATGGGATGTGTGCCAGGTGAGTGTTCCTTATTCCTGGCTTCTTAACACAATTGATCGACATTTTTTAAGAGGTTTGTCCGTCGTATTTTCGTCATTCATTCGTTGACCCAATGCCTTCCTGACGGATGTTCAGTTATATTGACGGTGAAAACTAATTAACAAGCCTTGCTTTAATTGAAAACTTGGAATGCACCATTGAAAAGGAACTTTTAATTGATGAAAGCTGATAAAGAAATGAATTGATCCTGTATTCACTATTCGGAAACTAGTGGGATATGTTGATCAGTTGTACAAAGCAATTTTCATCATATTTTGTAAACAAACGGCCCGCGCCATGTTTACATAAAAAATGACGATTTTCTATCATCGATCTTACGCAATCTGTTGATTATATCTGTGTCGCATACATACAGTCATGCATCAAAATATACCCTTGACCGATTCCTGTATTACGTATAAATTGTTACATTTAATTTAACGATTTAATTTTAGAAAAACTTTACCTCGCAAATTTCTCCTGACCTAAACTATTTTTATAGGTGGCGCTGTTAAAAAATTGTCGTTTTACATACGGGTAACTTTTACGGCGTTAAATTGACCTTTATCTGTCAAATCGGGGCCTTTGCTGTCCGACTGTGGTGCAATGCCCGGGATGTAATATTACATTTATTTTATATCAATGATGTATCAAGATTGGGTAATTTTCAATAAAGAACCGTTTTCTTACCGTCATCGTTACAATACAACCGTCAATAGTCTCTTTTCAGAAAATCATGAACTATGAACAAAATGTGAAATGGTAACAGCCCAAGACTCTATTGTCCAGAACGCCAAATGTTTTGGCAGTAGTTCTATTTGATTCGTAGTGTAATAACACAACTAAAACTTTACCTGCTACCAGCTCCTTTGAACGAACACGCAATAAACATTGCCAATCTATAGCAGCTTGAGCACGAAATAATTCGATTTCCTCTTCGTCAGATTTAAAAGTCAGCATGTCTGATTTTATATTAGATGGCCTTCAAAATAAACAAAACTACGTAATTTTAAGCAGTATATGTGACAACAAATTTTAAATAGACACTGAGTCGATTAAAAAATATACAAGTAGCTTAACTGTTATAGGGTAATCAAAAATATTTTTTACTCCATTACAATTTATTATATTAATACTGCACTGAACTTGTGGGTAAGACAACAGACATTTCTCATTAACAAAAGTCACTTAATGTCTAAAATTAAGCACGCGTTGTACGGGAAACTACTTAAACAGAGTGTTGACAGACATCATCTTTATTAGAAAGAAAGTATATTAGGAGACAACACACAATTTACTAGGTACCATGGACACTAAACGTTGACCAGTACAAAACATGGACGGCATACACTGCTTGAACATTGGCACTGACGTAGCTAGCACACATAATTCGTTACTGTTCAAAATGTCATCTAATTAAAACGAGAAATTGTTAAGTAAAAACTTCTTAATAAAACACTGGATGTTAACATAAACGCCTGTAAAGTTTTCTTCTGGCACTCAAATTGATATGTGGACGTTAGACATCCAGAAAAACACCAATAGCACATAATACACTATTAAAGAAAAAAAATGAGATCATGAATATGCTATATACCTTTATTTTATAGCTGTCGCCGAGGTTTGTGTCTATTTTCCAAGGTATAACAAGATACGTGTATATAGATGAATATCAAGAAATATTTTGAATTGAGTCCAGAAAAGACTCATTAAGTATGTTTCGTTGTATGCTAAATTTAAAAATGAGCATTAATAAAAGCATTTTGTTTGCAAAACCATTGCCCAATTTTTACTTTAATTACAGTATTTATTTTTCTACGACTGCGTACTGTTAAGGTATATCTTAGTTACCTTTTTTAACAAATAGTATGTTCCAAATGTACAGCAAATGAAATGCTAACTGCCTGACGGCATACACTGCTTGAACATTGGTACTGACGTAGCTAGCACACATAATTCGTTACTGCTCAAAATGCCATCTAATTAAAACGAGAAATTGTTAGGTAAAAACTTCTTAATAAAACTCTCTCGCAAACTCTAAAATGTTACATGTACTTAGATAAGGGCGTGTTCTGTAAAATGTCCAATTGTATGGCCTGCGACTTTCATTATTATGATAATATATTGTCTTGATGGAGTACAAGCTTTCATAAACGAAAGTCTGTGTTTTAATCTGTTCAAATCTCTACTTGGACAATCAGTTTCTGAACAATCAATACCTAAAGGCTCAAAAGGATGTTCTCTTGTAGCGTGGGTTAATATTGGGTCTTCATGTTAAAATATTGAACGCTACTAATCTAAATTTTCCGTCCCTACACAAAACTCTATATTGATTCCAGTGACAGTGAACATTTTATCGTTAACTTTGTAATCGTGTTCTTGTCCTGAATATAGCTGAAATAATGTCCACTAGACCTTCAACAAACATTTTGTTAATCAACCACATCTCCTGCTCTCCTTAGAATTAGTATATTAGGTTCATTTCCATTTGTTGTAAAGGCTACAGTTTCCTCCGCATTCCAATCACCCATACTTAACAGTGGCTCTTAACATTCGATCATATACATTATTTGTTGACTGCTCATACATATAGCTTAAATACCGCTAGATAGACTTACAGCAAATCATTATATAATCCAAAATACGCTAGTAGTAAACATACTTTTCGCTGGATAATAAACCTACCAAGACCGTACCTCCCAACAAGTTTGTTAAGAGTTTGTTGTAATCATTTTCTAGTTTGTCTTCAAATAAAACATCACATCCTTTGACTCGTCTTTGCTTCTTACTGAAGCTGAAAAAGTGGGTTGTAGGGTAAAAGATACATATTGAATGCTCTCTTAACGAGCAGTATTATTGCTTTTTTAAAAACAGTGCAAGATATATAATAAAGGAACATCTGGTCAAATGGTTAGGATATTTTGGCTGCCAGAGTAGTGTAGAGAGTTCGGTAGGGACAAAGTGTGAAACATTTTTGGAACGGCTACAATGAGGCAACTTTTTTATGACATTTACAAAGGAGTTCTAAAATCTAATAATCATTTCACATACTCTACGTATGAAGGTGTATATACGTAGACGACTGCCATATATTGTTTTTATTTTTGCAAATCTACACAGTGGTAAAAAAGAATATATACATAAGCATACCATTTTACAGGTACCAGTAAGAAAATCTAAAATTATAGATATGCAGGGTTTTCAGAGCGGTTCTTTAGCATTGAACAAAAGGAAAGATTTATGCAAGTTAAAGTCCGAATAAAGCATCATTCAAACAATCACTCAAACCAGTCTGCTTAAACTACAAACTTAAATGCCAATCAAATAATGTATCCTTTGATGTGATCTGACTGAAAAATTGTACTTCAGGAAGCGGAATGCATCGCTAAGTATAGCTTCCTCATGAATAACCTATCATCTTCTTGAAGATTTCGATGGCTATTTTCCCGTCTGCAGTATAGTAATCTGCCAAAACGAAGCACTTATCTACTAGAAAATAGCAAAGAAAACCGACCGAACAACAAGAGAAAAAAAGCCAAGGGACAGTTACAAATCCGGATGTAGACAAACACAACACAAAAACCAAAACCATAAAACACAGAAAGAGAGTAACCCGAACCCAATGAAAACCATAGGTGCACTCAGGTGCTCCGGACGAGTAAGCAATACCTGCCTCTAATTAGACATCTGTCGAGCTACTCATTGTCTTGTCTAGGGAAAAGTCAAATCCAGGAATAGGAAACACTATCTCTGACTCAGCGAAAATGTCAGATCGTATTTGAGACACTGATTTCCCATAACGATCAATTAAGTCGTGGTGCCGACAAAAGAACTTCTGGAGAGATAACATCAACCTAGGTACAACAAACCCTTGTTTGAGTAGTTTAGCAGTCAACAGCAGTAATCGGTCTAGAACATTGGAATAACGATCGCAGGATCTAGAATAACGTATAAGTTGTGAAATGTACACACCATACGCTGGAGCTGCTGGAATGTTGCTGTCGATGAACGGGAAGTTGACAATTGGAAAGTTGAAGTCATCACGGTTGTCGTAGAGTCTAGAAGTAGGTCTACGTAAGAGGCTGACCTTAGTGTATTGGTTGTGTCTTTAATTTCAAGCTCGCTAGGGTAAATTAAATGTAAATAGTCACCAAATTTAGCATTGTTGAGGGACAAAACAGCAGTCTCTTCTTTATTCTTCAGTAGGTCTTCTAGGAACTCAGCCTCATAAGAGTACAAAAACAGGTCGGCGAGGAGAGGAGCACAATTAGTACCCATTGGAATACCAACAGTCTGTTGAAAAACATGTCCTCCAAACATGACGAATATTTGTCAATCAGAAAATCTAACATGTGACAGATTTGGTCTTCAGTATATTTAGTATTAGATTTGGAGTCATTGATGACGAAGTAAGTTTTGACATGACTAATTACCAGGTATTTATATCGTCTCTTTCCGTTTTTCTTGAAAAAGCAGCGTTTTATAAGATCTTTAAGCCTGGTTTTAAGCTGCGTATGAGAAATTCGTTACATGAAATTTCTGACATAATAAAAAAAAGAAAACTAGTTTTTTTCTATAACCTTTAGGTTTCTAGAATATATATATTTCTTTTCAGAGTAATGCAAGCATGCATTAAACAGTATCGTAGAATACAATCAATAATTTTTCAAACCGCGAATTGCAAGGAAAAACAATACATCACATACATTTCGTATGTCTTTCGGTGCAATCTTTAAATTTATTGTTCACTTATTTCGAGAATGTTACGATCTCTGAACATAAAATGTGAACTAATTCTGTTTTAAAATATTTACAACGATGTTTATTACTTTGTTGTCAAGAACATTGCTAATGTATTGTTCTACTTTGCAGTTAATTGTTTATATGTAATCAAAATTACCAAGTATTACAATGTGCAAGCATGTCGTCTTATCAAATAGCATCAGTGGGCTATTTTGTTTTACGTCCAGCAAGCAATATTTCAGTTTATTCAGGACTAAAAAATTAGAAAATTAATTAATTAAATTATTTAAAAGAATATCCCTCCTTAGATTCTAAAACGTGATCTCATACACAAATATGAGCAAATATACAGATGAAAAGAAAACTAAAACAATACAAGGTATGTAATGTCACAATTTAAAGTCAAGTTAAATTTGCTGTAATCTTCTAAATTTTTTTTGTTCATTTTCTTTTTTAATGTTGATTCGCTGAAAATCGGGATGGTAATTTACAAATGTTTCATCCAATGTGTTTGATATCTGACTCTGATGTTAACAAGTCTTGTCTATTCTTTAAATGATGGACATTTACTTTACTATTTTTACCTTTAATTTAACGAATCATATTAGAATTTTATTCATAAGGGTATGGGTATTTAATTTTGCATAAAAGGTACGCCAAGAGGTGCGTCTAATTTGTTTCATTACCCTACGTGCTTTTGCGCAAAATATATGAAATTGGCAGAGGTTATTTTGGGTGGAATGTTTATTAAAGCATCGTACGGCCTTTACACGATCTTTAATAGGTTTTCACAGCTGTCATCGTACCATGGTTTTCTAGAATAATTGGATTCGTCAAGGTCTTAGGAATTGTTCATAAGTAATCGAAAATAGTGTTTCGTTGAATTTTAAAACTTCTCAAACAGAGGCAAATTGACTTTGTTAAGTTTATACCCAACGGCCCGTTCTGTGTTGGAAGAGTGTAAAGATTTCAATATAATGGGAAAGTGGTCAATGCCACAAAGATCGTCATTGAACTTCAATGAGAACTCGGGCAAGAGAGAAGGATCTGCTACCGTAAGATTGCCAAAAATGATCTATTCCCAGGATGTAAATATGTATTGCTAACATAATTAAAAATGCAGATCTTCCTAATTCATTATGCCTTCAATAATCATACCGTTATCGTTTATTGTGTTACTGACCCATAGAGGGTTGTGTCCGTTAAAAATCCCAAGTAATATATATGGGGTTGGTAACTGATCACTAAGATGTTTCAAATGATTTAAATTTAATGAAGAATTTGTAGGGATATACACAGAGCATAAAGTAATCGCCTGAAGATCAGTGTTGAGATCTATAGGGCTATATAAAACTTGATCTTTTACCGAATAGTAGAGCCGCCAGCAGCTCTATCATTTTCGTCAACATATTTGCTGTGATATATTATCATTTGTTTTAAGTATTATAGACAAAATGCAACAGAAAGAAATTCTTAAACTGGTAATGAGATTTCAAGAAACCTAGACAACTCCATTATGTTATTTTATCCATTATGGTTTACGAATAGGGGAATAGTTGACAGTTATTTGGGAGCTATTCCGCCAGTTTCTGCTGGGGGATCTACTTTTAGATCCAGTATCCGGGGTTAGTGTGTTCATCGGGTCGCCCTAGATAGTCGTGTTTATATGGCCTAATCTTCCAAATTTGTTGCGGACCTTAATGGGATCCTGAAGCAGTTCGATCTCTTCGATTTGAGTTTGTATTTGAATTAGAGTTAGCATTTGAATTTTTGGGGCTTCAAGAAGTTGATGTTTTAAATTGAAATGATACAGACGTAGCAGTTTCAGAAGTTGAAGATCTCCGGGAGGGTGTAATGATTTTGTCTGTCGTTTGAACTGATAGGTTCCTTTTCTTTGGCAATATGCTAGGCGATAACTGTATGTGTTTCGACTGTAGCCTCAGGGTACGAGATGTTTATTAAGTCTTTAAATTTTTTTATTTCGTTTTGTTATGAAATTTTGTGAAATTCATATTCAAAATCTAAAAATTCATTTGTTTTTTAAACCCTTTATACGATATTGCCGCACGAAAAACTAAAATGCCGTTTTAAAGAAATCTTACATAAAGCCTTTGCTACTACATATACATACGAAGAGTAGTTTTAGTCTACAACAATATTGTTTTACTAAAACACTCATTATGCAACATCGAAGAACTGGTTTTTAGTATTCTAGACTTTCCGATCGATAACATATTTGTAACTTTTGGGGATGTGCATTTCAGCAGACAATCGGTATCCCACAGGGTACAAACTGTGCCCCACGCTTTGTCGATTTGTTCCTGTATTTAAATGAAACTGAATGTCTTTAACGTCTTATTAAGGCCCACAAGAAAACAGAAGCTAGGTCCTTTCATTTCACATAGATATATTGATGATGTCCTATCAATTAACAACCTTCAATTAGCTGAGTGGCTCAGTTAATATCTACATCACAAATGGAAATTAATGAACACATAAAAACATATTCATCTATTTGTTTTTACTTTGACAACAATGGTCATCTTAGCACAAAAATTTATGACAAACGACACGATTTTTTTCAAAAATATAAATTATCATCACTTATGCAGCAATATACCAGCTTCTCTTGCATATAGTGTTACTATTTCTCAATTTATCAGGTATGAGAGCTTAAGCGCGTATACTGATTTTTGCAAACATCACCATTTTTTTCGGGATGAACGTCTAACCAACGATACACGAAAAAAAAGACTATTTCGCGACTTTTAGTTTGACTTTAGATCTCGTTTGAAAATAAGGTTGCATATAGTTGTCCTATCTTTTTTAATTCAGTTCACAGTGATTGCGCTACGATGATTGTTGGATACACTTATTACTGACTAGTGGTATATGATATCCATCCTTTTTAATCAACACACCAACTCACATACTACAGTTATCGAAGCGGGAGGTTTGGCATATTATAAAACATGGTTTAACCCACCTTTTGTGAAACGCAGCGACGTTAAGGCAATTCAATAAACGTTTTTGATGATCTCATTGCAATCTACCAACGAAACTCATTTCCATGGCTACAACGTTCTCAGTGGTCAGTTGTTTTAAGTTGGGAGAATATAGTAAAATCCATTAAAAGTTGTTATTTATTCAGATTATGTAGTTGTTTTTAATCCACCAGAGTTTAATTAATTAAAAATATCTTCAGACGTCTTCTGCTTATTCGAATTCGACCAACTTGTGTTTTATTTACGACGAATCTATGCAGCTTCCGGTACGTTTACCGTCGAACAGAGTCTTATCGTTATTTACATCCCCATTGAACCCGCTAGAGACAACCAATTTACCTGTCATTATCTTAATTCAAACAAAGTCTGACAATAAGGTAGGTATCAAAAATGAAAACAGCTTTTTTGCATACAAATATTGTGTGGTGTTCATTCAGGCAGGACATAGTCCTCGGGTCATGAATGAGTCTTTAAGTGGCATGTTGGGACTTGACACCCTCCTTTTTCATCAAAATTGTGAATTAATTTGGTGCAAACATGTATAGTAAATATGTTTGGTATCCGAGAATTATAGAATAACTGCATAACAATGTTGTACTTCATTATGTTTATCACCCCCACCCACCCTACCCCAATTTTCACACACACTAGATACACTAAATCAGAAACCTTAAGTTACAAGTTGGATAATTCCACTCAGTTTATATTATTGCCACAGTTTTGATTATTGCCACAGTTTTGATAATGAAACATGTATCAGAAGAACTACTGTAGACCAGCTTTTATATGTGTATATATGCAAATATACATGTCATAGAAGCAATACACCAATATGGAGTGGGTCAAATACTTTCTGAAATTTCACAGAAAATGTTGGGGTTTTTTAATTACAAACATTTCTAAATCATCAATTAGTTACCAATATGTCTATGAAGAAAGATCAAAGGATTTTTAATGTCCGAGGTATTTCTATAGGTTCCATTGATTATGCATCATTTGTTCATACTTATATAATTATAAATAGTTCAAGACAAATGCATATAATTCTCGGGTTATAAGTCCATAATAATGTAGTGTACAGTATGCAAAAGAAGTTAACAAACTCATAAAATAATATATATGTCTGTATTTAACAATAGTTTAATACTTTTTATATTTAAAACGGCACAAATGGAGATCCAAAACACAATAATATAAACTTAACATGATTCAGTAACATTTAGTATTAACATTCACCAATTATCAATATTTTTATACAGATCCCATAAAGTAAGGCCTTTCATTAAAAATTGAATGTACTAACTATAATAGAATTGAATTTAACTTTAGTAAATGACTGTATTGCATGTATTATACTGATTCTAATTTATTTGTTTTTATATTTACAGGTTAAGCAATTAAGAAGAAAGGAAATTTATTCCAATAAAGAAATTGTCATACCATATTGTGTTCCAATGTTAACATGGAAATTTAATGATAATGAGAATCTTAGTTACTTTAGTGAAGATTGATTGATTGTTTGTTGTTTTACGTCCAGCAAGCAATATTTCAGCTATATTCAGGACGTAAAAATTAGAAATTTAATTAATTTAATTATTTAAAGAATATCCATCCTTTCTGAAACGTGGTCTCATAATAATATAAGCATATATACAGATAAAAAGAAGACTAAAACAATAAAAAGTATTTAATATCACAATTTAAAATTCAATTAAATGTTTCTGTCAATTTCCTTTAAGAACTGTAAAATTGTGTCGCCAGCGACAGTTATAAATAAATTCTTATAAGAATTAACAGAATAAAAACGTTCCCGAATGTGTGCAACGTCAACACAGTCCATCAAGACATGATTGATGGTATATGGACAGTTGCATGGCACACATTCGGGTCTTGGTTCATTGTTTAAAATATAACTATGTGTCGTCCTGGTATGCCCAAGACGACACCTTGTAAAAACCACTTGGTCCCTACGACCTCTACAAGATTTCAATTATGTATGTGCAGAAGTGGTTGGATCTCATGAAGTTTATTATGAACTTCGAGATCCCAACAACGCTGCCATAGATTAGAAATGTATTTAAAAATATATAATGTAAAATTAGTAAAAGGAATTTTACAGTTAATAATGTCATTTTCTAAGGCAGCCTTAGCCTCCCTGTCCACGACTGTGTTTCAATGGAATACCACATGGCTGGGAATCCAGAAAAATACAACCTCTTTACCCAATGTTGTCAAGGATTTATAATTTGGATGATTTTTAAAATAAATGGATTCTTTATTTTACAATTTTCAATTGCCTGAAGACATGACAAAGAATCGGAGCAGATAATAAATTTACTCTCATTTGAGGAAGCAATAATTTTTAGTGCAAGAAGAATAGCTTGCGATTCTGCACTAAATACAGAAGAAACGGAAGGAAGACGGCGAGTTTTAACACGCTCTCCAAAGACAACGGCCGATGCAACTTTATCGCCGTCCTTCAATCCATCTGTATAAATTGCAGAATGGTCAGGATAGTGAGATTTTATTTCTGCAAAGTGTTGTCGAATAATTAAAGGGTTTGTGTCAGACATTTTATGGTTTCTAAGATCAAAAATAAATACCGCTTTTGGATTTAACCATGGTGGGCTATGTGGAATTTCAATAGCAGCAATTTCATCTAAATTTATACCAGAGTTGTTCAAATGAGGTTTTATTCTGATACCAAAAGGTTGAATTTTATTTGGATGTTTTCAAAAATATTTTCGTAAAGAGGTTTGAAAACAGTCGTGGGCCGGGTTGCCAGGATACGCCTTCAATTTGGTTGCATATTGCAAAGCGAGCTTAATTCTTCTTTGATACAAAGAAGGCACGTTTGCCATACAAACTATTTACAGGTGTGGTTCTAAAAGCTCCAAGACATTGTCTCAATCCCTGATGGTGTATAGTATCAAGGATTTTGACATATGACTTGCGAGCAGAACCATAAATAAAGCAACCGTATACCAATTTCGATCGAACCAGCGATCTATAAAAATTCAGTAAAACATCGCACTCAGCACCTCAGTCGGTGCTGGATACGACTTTTAAAATATCTAATGCTTTAAGGCATTTATTTTTTAACATTTTGATATGGGGTAGAAAGGTTAACCTTGAATCAAATATGAGACCAAGAAAAGTAGTTTCTTTTACAATTTTGATAGGATTATTATGTAATTTTAATTCGGGGTCAGGATGCATCTTTCGTTTATTACAAAAATGCATCCCAACGGTTTTTGCAGTGGAGAATTGAAAACCATTCTCCATTGCCCATTTATCTATTCTATTTAAACATAACTGCAGTTGACGTTTAATATTATTCATGTTTTTTCCTCGGTAACATTTGAGGAAGTCTTCAACATATAGTGAACCATCAGTATTATCTTTTAAAACTTGAGCAAGGCTATTAATTTTGATACTAAATAAAGTGACAGAAAGGATGCTTCCCTGGGGAACACCCATTTCCTGTTCAAAAGGGTCAGATAACATAGAATTTACCCTAACTTTAAATTCTCTGTCAGATAAAAAGTTTGAAATAAAGGTAGGAAGTCTACCTTTCAACCCCATACCAAAAAGGTCTTTTAAAATACCATATTTCCATGTTGTATCATATGCTTTTTCTAAATCGAAAAAGATAGACACAACATCTTCATTTTTGGCAAAGGTGTTTCGAATATACGTTTCGAGACGTACAAGATGATCTAGGGTACTTCGCCCTTGTCTGAATCCACATTGGATATTTGAGATTAGGTTGTTAGATTCTAAAAACCAGACAAGGCGATCATTGATCATCGTGTCCATGGTTTTACAAAGACAGCTTGTGAGGGCTATAGGCCGATAGTTGGACGCTTCCGAGTGATCTTTTCCTGGCTTTGGAATAGGCACAACAGTGGCCATTTTCCAAATGGATGGTAAGTCACCCGTTTCCCAAATGTTGTTAAGAAGATTCAGAAGGCATTGGAGAGAAGATTGTGGCAGATGTTTGAGAAGTTGATAATGGATGTCATCTGGACCACATGTTGTGCCGTGAGATTTGTTCAAAGAAGGTTTTAGCTCTTCCAAAGAAAAAGGTGTATTGTAATCTTCCAGGTTTTTTGACTGGAAATTAAGTTTTGATTTTTCTTTTTGAGTTTTGATACGCTGAAAATCGGGATGATAATTTTCAGCGGACGAGTGTTTTGCAAATGTTTCGGCCAATTTGTTAGATATATCTGACTCTGATGTTAACAAGTCTTGTCCATCTTTTAAATGATGGACATTTGCTTTACTGTTTTTACCTTTAATTTTACGAATCATGGTCCAAATTTTATTCATAGGGGTATGGTTATTTAGTTTAGAAACAAAGTTACGCCAAGAGAAGTGCGTCGTCTTTGTTTCGTTACCCTGCGAGCTTTCGCTTGAAAAATTCGGAAATGGTTAAGATCATTTTGAGTTGGGTGTTTATTAAAGAATCGTTCGGCTTTTTTCCTTTCATTCTTTAATAGCGTCCTCACAGCTGTCATCGAACCATGGTTTACTAGGATGTTTTGGATTTGTCGAGGTCTTAGGAATTGTTTCATCGGCAATTGAAATAAGTATTTCATTGAATTTTAAAATTTGGGCAGAAATAGCTTCAAAAGGATCAAAAGTATCAAAAGTTGTTCACATAGAGGCCAATTGGCTTTGTTAAATTTATACCGAGCGGCTCGTTCTGTGATGGAAGAGTGTAAAGATTCCAATATAATGGGAAAGTGATCACTGCCACAGAGATCGTCATGGACTTTCCATGAGAAATCGGGCAACAGAGAAGGATCTGCTATTGTAAGATCAATAGCCGAATATGATCCATTCCCAGGATGTAAATATGTATTGGTTCCATCATTAAAAATACACAGACCTTCCTGATTCATCAAGCCTTCAATAATTTTACCATTATCGTTTAATGTGTTACTGCCCCATAAAGTCCGTTTAAGTCCCCAAGTAATATATAAGAAGCTGATCAGTAAGATGTTTCAACTGATTTAAATTTAATTATGAATTCGGAGGGATATATACAGAGCATAAAGTAATTGTTTTGTCTAAAGATATTCTAACTGCAACCGCCTGAAGATCAGTGTTGACATCTACAGGACTAAGTAGAACTTGATCTTTTACAAGAATTGTAGAGCCGCCAGCAGCTCTATCATTCTCGTCTACAGATGTGCTGTATATAGAGTAGTGTTTTAAAGATATGTTATCACTTCGTTTTAGGTGGAATTCTTGGAGGCAAATGCAACAAGAAGAAAGGCTTGAATTGATAATGTAATTTCAAGAAAATTAATCTTAAGACCTCGACAATTCCATTGTATTATTGTACCCATTATGGTCTGCAAATAGGGGAATAGTTGACAGTTTTTTTGGGCTATTCCGCCGGTTTCTGATGGGGGATCTACTTTTAGATCCAGTATCTGGGGGTGATCGCCTTTTTGATTTGAGTTTTTATTTGAGTTAGAAGAATTGACATTGGAGTTGGTATTTTTTGAATTTTTTTGGGGCTGCTTGAAGAATTGGTTGAAGATTGAGAGGGTCTGAAGACGTAGCAGTTTGAGAAGATGAAGATTTTCGTGAAGATTTAATGATTTTGTCTGTTGTTGTAACTTTTAATTTTGAAGGTTCCTGTTTGTCAATAGGCCAGGTGATGATTGTCTGCGTTTAAACTGAAGTGAGAACGCGTTTGGAAACACTGGCGTATGACGTTGATGCAGGAGACGAGGGATTATTCGTTGTAGTATACAGACGACGAGCCTCAGGGTAAGAGATTTTTTTTCAGTTTTTGTTTTTTGAATTTCTTTTTCCTTTTTAAAGTGCTGACAGTCCTTGGATAAGGACATGTGGGCTTCACCACAATTAGCACATTTTGGAGTAGTGAAGGAGAAGTACTCATGTCCTTCTTCTGCACACTTAAAACAAATCATGTGACCTCTGCAGTGTCCCTTTCCGTGGCCGAACTTTTGACACTTAAAGCAGAGCACAGGGTTGGAGATGTATGCGCTAGCTTTGTAGAGACCAATCTTGATGGATTCGGGGACAGTGGGTGTGTTGAAATTCAACAGAAAGGTGTTCAGTTTTACTTTTACCTGAACACACTGTCTGTTAGCAATAAATCTTTTAACTTTTGTAACACCCTGAGGCTCTAGTTCTAAACAGATTTCGTCGTCTGATAATTCCGAGAGGTCTTCGCCTTCGAGTTTAGAGTTCTGTGGGGTGAGCTAGATATTTCTAAATCTACAATTGTTGAAAGTTTAAGTAAATTTGAAGACTGGTGTTTTCTATTGCATTCAATAAGGAGGGAACCAGATTTCATTTTAATGACTTTTTGAACGTCTCCTGCACCACCTTTAATAGATTTTTCTAAGATGAAAGGAGATACTTTTGCCAAAGGTTTAGTTGGGTCTTTGCTAGATAAAACAATAAATTTAGGCCAATTTTCTTCAACAACTAATTCTTCAAGAGGAAAGTCATTTTTTCTTTTTTTGTACCATTTTTCATTTGTATTTCATTATGCGGTTCACCACCCTTGTCACCCACCCGCCACAGAGTGCCAATAGGGGCGATGTTTGTCTCTGCGGATCACCAGCAGAAAGCATCAGGTGTTCTAAGGGTGGTATACTCAAATAGATGAATTTCTTCACGAACGCAAGCTTCGTGCCAGAATTAACTGGCGAAACAACCGTTCAAAACTCTACTCGATTCACCCATGAGCCACAGCCTTCTTAACAGCTTGTAACTGAACAACTTTGGAACTGAAATTCACAAGATATAATCAAGTGATAAGAGAAATGACGACAAGCTTGTTAAGGGTCTCCCGTCTAGTTGAAGTCAGGGCCAAAGTGGTGTATTGAAAATCCAAACTTGCTGACTCGCACTAATGGATGCAGCAGAGAGTGATATCTCAACCACCAGGATCCCTTCCTCTACCATCACGGGTTGCAACACACGGCAAACATGTCGCCTCTATAAAGCTGAGGAAGCTTTGCCCTTCAGCCACCGCCTTCTTTGTAAATCCTTAAAGGAAGCTGTCTATCAACTGGTAAATACATTTCATGGCATAGTTTGAAAAGAAATAAATGTAATAGAATAGCTAAAATGAGAAGGATTCACAAAGGGCAAGACGTGACATGCCGATTCATCGAAGTCAGGGCTAACTCGATTCCCCGTCTAGAAAAAGTAAGGGTTCAGTAGGTTATCGGGACCGTTTACCCGGCCTACTGAAATCAAGTCCTGTAATCGACACGGGTCGCAACACACGGTAAGTGTTGCCTGTTAGCAGACTCTAACTGCAGGCTGAGGAAGCCGTGGGCCTATTCTCCTGTGCCCCGGGTCCCACACGGGGGACTTTAGTGAAGACTTGTTTCTTGGAAATTAATATGGATAATCATGATATAACCTATTTCATAATGGACTTTGCAACAAAAAATACAATTGATTTGCCATGATGTGGTTTAAATTTAAGGTAAATAGTTACATGCAGCATAAAAGAAAATCAGAACATAGACAACTTTAATACTTGACAATAATAGTGCTTGTAACATTACTTGTATTAGTAAAAGAAATCTAATGTTGTATTGTCAATCCTAATTGCTTCTGCAAACATCATTAAACTTCATCGGACTACATTGTCATGAAATAAAATTGCATACATGTTAAATTTACAATACAATTTCTAATATAAATATGTTTATGTCATGGTCAACTGGAACTATTAGCATATACAAAAGTCATAAATATTGGAAATTTTTGAAGTAAACAGTCTCAAAGTTTTCCAGAAATTTGCCGTAGAATTTAATTGGTTGGATGCCATTGTTTATGGCTCAAAATCATGCATATATACATATTTTATAAGATGATGGTATGTGATGTGCATATTTGCAGTTTGTAACAAACTTTTATTTTTGGGTATTTTCTTTCAATCACTGTAATGTGAAAGTAGGTATTATAAAATAAAACAAGGAAATGCTTGTTCATACATGGTCTCTAATTAACTGCATTTTCAAGAAGAAAGGGGAAAGTGTGGTAGCATGCACATACACATAGTGTGACACAACACTTTTCTATTCTATTCAGATTGTGCCCTGATTGACAAATATAACACTAATGATCTGAATCTTAATGCAAATTTCAAATTGAAATTTAGCTGTTTATTATTATTTACATTTATATCAACTTTTGGTTTCAAACTGTTCATCCATGTAGAGAGGTTGCCTGAAAAGAGAGTCATGCAAATTAAAACAACAGAAAATAATTTAGCTGTGTAATGGATAAAATGATATTGTGTAATTTTATTGTTTCTGACTTGCAAGTATAAATACCAGTTGGGATGTAATTGGTCTTGTGGAATTTTATACAGAAAGAAATTTTTATCCAGGTGTCACCTTGGAATTGTTTTTTCAAAATTAAAATAAGGAACTGGAGTATGAAGATAAAGGAGAGATTTGGATCAATACATTTTATTTTTTTCTGACTGAGATAAAAAAGTGTTGTAAAAAAAATCCTTATCACCCCCCTCGCATACACGCATAACTCCATCATGCCTGACATAAATTTGAATTATGTCTGATGAGGTGTCATGGATTATGTAGCATCTTGATAATGATTAGTTCGAAGTCGGGGGTTTTTACCGATTTCCTCAGCTTCCAATCCAGTACATACTGGACGCCATCTTATAGCTTCAACATTGCTGTAACAGAAAGTGGCGTTAAACCCCACTCAAAAACAACAAACAAATAATGAATAATAGTGGTATTCATGCACATACTTTAGGAATGAATTTTGTGAATACAATGCAATATATTTATTTATTTTTGCAAGGATCCATTTCATTGATTGTATTTAGACTACATTTATTCATTTTAAAAACATGAAACGAGAAATGAAATCCATCAAATAAATTAAGGAAAAGTTCTCATAAAATATAAATTTATTTATTAAATGTCATGGTATGCAATGATATAACTTCTATCCCGTATCGTTGCAACCACAAAACGTCTTAACATATCCAGTCCGTTTACATTCCCGATGCTAATTTGCCGTAATCTTGCGTCAGGCCTTAAATAAACGTGGTCATTTCAGCGTTAACTGTACACTGACGTAAATTCCAGAAACAATAATAAAACGATAGATGTGTTATAAATGTTGAAAACATCGGTTACAAATTGATTCATACATACACGATTTAAATATATTTGGAAAGTAGAGTTGCATGAAAAGATGTTTACAAAATAGACGATTTTTCACGTTTCAAAGTGATAAAAGTATGAGTTGGCTGTTTAAGGTTTTCAATTCACAGCAGTTTTTATATTCAAAAAAGGTTTCTAAATCGGCGGGTATTTTGATTTCAGTTGTACGTAATCGTCTGAAACTGATGGTTTGCTGAAACTCTGAAATATTTCAGTTGTTACTAAAATAGATCGCGTGACTACTTTCATTACAAATTTTGCAAATTACAGTAAACATGATCGCGTAATATCATTTTGAAGCCGGTAATACTTATATTTGTACATAATAATTGAATTGAGACAAAAAAATGCATGCTAAACAAGATATGTTAATATATCCCTTTTTAAATAAAAATTCCACTAAATGCCCTCAACACACGTGCGAAGTAACTAAAGGAATTGATAATGAAATACCGAACAACAAAGAAACTGTCTTTTCCCGCCCCCCCCCCCCCCAGAAATCAACGTTTAAGAAACGTAAAAACTGGAGAATTAACGACCAAACATAAAGCAATTTCAGCAATGGTCCTGATTTGTTAGAGGCATTTCCAACGAAACGGTGGGTTAGACCAGGTTTAGGGCATGCCAACCCTCCCGCTTGCATGATTGTAATGTGTTAGTTGTTACAATAGTTGTGTACATTACAAATTTAAAAAAAACAGAATAAGACATCTGAGTGGATAAACGAACAACTTGTGCTTTCGCCCGTGTCATGCTTTAAAATGAAAACTTCGAACCATAGTTGGTGTCGTGTTTGGGGAGCGCCACCATCCTTGCAAGCTGAATAATCTTTCTGACGTTTGTAAAACGTAGGAAAATAGCAAGGCAGTGCAGTTATTTAACCATGTTACTCATGTTTCTGAGTAGCACAGTCGTGAAAAACATTGCATTTTAACGAAATTTATAGATCAATCAAGCGGCATCAATCCTAATTTTCGGTGATTGTAAAGGGCCTTTCTACAACGAATAAACTTGGATGTCTATGGATGGTAGCACTTTCAACGATACAAGGAATAAAGACAATGTTAAATGGTAACACATGTTAAATTTTATTGAGATCGTTAATCTAATAAACTTGAAAGAAAATGTGCACACGTGTTTAATTTTATATTCGTGAAATAACTTGCATTTCCTATTATTGTGTAAGAAGAAAAATATATAAAAAGTAATACTTACCAGTTCTTTAGCTTTCAATTGTAAACTGGATATAATAACTAGTTCAGTTTATACTATTGTTTTGGGTTTCGTTGAATTCTCTGTTTATGATTTTCGAACGCATCTGAAACAAACATTGATGGATCCACGACTACAACTGTTCAATCATCAATATATCGGCCGAAATCCCTTTACAATGATTGTGTTTGTGGCCCAATGTAGAAAGGTCCAGTAGTCAAACTTCATCTTTAGTGTCTCAATCTAAATTTAAACTTTTCTGCATTTAAGTATTATTAAATCGCTTTTTCACCAAATTGTTTGCCTTTAAATAGTAAAAAATTTTATAACAGTTTTAGCTACTGCCGAAGTACTCATACAAGAATGTTAATAGTTTTCATGTTCTCTACAATGTCTCTATATGATGACTGGTGTCATTATGATTCTAGAATACAATCCTGTTAATAAATAAATTAGGGTGCCGCAATAGTAGAGTATTACGTATCTGTTGTAACAGACTTAATAACGATTGAGTTAAGTACTACAACTCTTACTTTCCTTATCAAAATTTTGCGCATCAAAAATTTAAATTCATTGAATTAAATTATTCAGTTGTTTAGCATCCACTAGTTGTTACCTGGGTAGTTGTATGTGTTTGCCCGAAAACTAGCTTCAAATAGTTTTGTCAAAAGGTAAGTTCTTAAGGTTACAGTTAAGATGTATGTATGATTGCCGTTTGTCTTACAAAATTATTTTGAAAGATGCGTATATAATGATCAATGTCAAACCTTGAATTGAATTATCAACATGGTTTCCAATGGCTTGCCAGAAAATCGGTCAGTCTAGAAAACATAGAATACCAAACATTCAATAAAAACGACTGCATAACAATAGAAAATAGTTCTAAATATTATTATGCACGCTACCATTTCAATTTCTATACATTTACAAAATGTATGGTAATGTCAACTGCAGATGAAGATAATGCCAAATTGCATACACAAGTACAATTGATACATTCATTCCTAATATTCCTTTTAGTCAATTTAAATTTTTCAACTTTGTTCTGAAATGCAAGGGGTTTGTTTGTTTAGTGTAAATGTTCAGCTATATTATGACGTCAACATGCTTTGGTGGATAAGCGGTCTGATTACGTGGAGACTGTTGCCTGCTTTGATTGCAAATGAACAAAAATGTTTAAAAAACTCTGCAACATATTTATTAGAAGAGAGGATATGACTGGAAACATAAACATGCTTATTTCAGTACAACAATCTAAATTGTATACCCACATAATACTACAACCTGCAAAAGAAAAACACATTATTAATTATAATTCAAGGTTTTAGAACTTTTTTATCTAGATCGTTGGGATCTGTATAATTAAAATACATTATTGCGTATAAATGTAGTTATCTTATTGGTAAATGTAATCACATTTATTCCGTATGCTTAAAAGTTGTTGTTCTTCAAATAAACACCAGTTATATCATGTACACATGTAGCTTATCAATCTAATTATACTGTCAGACAAATATTGATTTATGAAAACACAATAACAGTTTTAAACAAATATATATAATATAATAGAACATAATGTTAAAAATTATATTAAAGAAACACAATTATATACGCTCTTATTCACTCAATAGCGAGATAAATAAGCAAATATTAATAACACAAAAAAGAAAGAAGACTTAGCTAGTTTACCCCTTCCCTCTGTCAAACTTTAAAAAATCACCATGCAAGTTGGTATTTGTTTTGAATATTAAATGAAGAAATCTATGCGGTATTGACACATCTATATCTCTTTAGCGAAATCTACCTTCTTTACAGTTTTGTGTTTCTAGTGGTTAGTATGTAAAATGTATTATTATTACATGTATTGACGCAAGTGTGCTAATTGTTGATGTTATAATAAACTTAAACTATTTATAATAATAATATCTAAAGAATAAAATATACAATAAGCAATATGTAATATAAATAAATTATTTTAACTATAACAAATAAATTATATGTTTTAATGATAAAGTTTGAACTATATATGAAGAATTATTGTAGATTATCATATTGGCCTTCTGTAGGAAATATTGTTGTTCTAAGTATTTTCAACATTTCTTATCACTTAACATATAAAGAGCAAGCTCGTGCAATATAGCATCTTGCGAGGGACAATATTTTCCAATATTCATGCAATAACCCTTTTATTATATAGTAATATTTTTTGTGTGCTTTTAAGTGATTATTCATTATCTTTTTTATTTTGTAATATTTTACTAGGTCCAATATTATCATATTTTCACTTGGTCAATATTACAGATATATATATATTGATGTAGATTTACATATAATAAAAACAGATTTTTTTTTCAATTGTTGCTCCTTATTGTTGTGAATATATGGCCACACACTCGAATTTCGTCCATACTCGAAATTTGGCGATTACCCTTCATTCGGTAATGTCAACAATGATCCCAAGGCTAAATTACTTTTAAAATATCTTGCATTTATTGCTCAAATCAAATGACTCCTAAATAATTAAATACAATGCGTTTCAGCGAAATTAACGTCCATTAAAGCAACACACTTTCATCGCCGAAATTCGAGTGTACTACTACTAGCATAAATTTCTGCTTTGAAACGAGCCACTTGTGCACGATATTTAAATCCCGTTTTGTTTTAGTTTACACTTGATTTTATCCTTTGTTGGTCTATGAAATTTACTTTTATCTACAATCGAATTAATTTCCATTTGTTCAGTTTCAAGCGGTTCTGCTAATTTTCTCCTCGAGAGCAGATCATTTATGTCACTTTCGGCCATGTTTGTTTACCAAACAACAGTAAAATATAAAAGCCGATGTTCGGAACACATCTGCACTATTCCCGGAAATTACATAAAAGGCCGAGATTCAGAGTAAAATATGAAAATATACTGCACTTTATTGCCATATGAAATACAATGGGGAAAAAATATTACTATATAATAATATAACTTACTAGGGCAGAAGCTAAACTGAGGGAAACACTTCGCCGACCCACTGATTGGTTCTACATAACATGTGTCTTGTCCGCAATTATAAGACATACATTGGCTTTCTGAAATATTAATGCATAAGAATGATGAAACCGATTTTAAGATTTAAATTAGCATCACATCATCAGTTTAAGATACCACATTTCGCTTGTGAGCCATCGAAATTACGCAATAAATGCATTAACATTCAAAGTTGCTTTTTATTTTCATTTCATCACCTGTACATTTTTTATTCAAATAATGAAACAATCTGCAATTTATATAATTTAATTTTATAAGTTTAAGGATACGTTTTATAAAAAAAAGAATTAAAAGACAGATATAATTTCTGGTTGAACGTACCTAAACATTTTTCACCTGTCCATTTTCCAGCACAAATACATGCAGATTTACTATAACTATCAATGATACAGGTCCCTCCGTTGTAGCACTGGCAGTTGGCTAAAATGTATTGATATATCAATGAAAGCAATCGAATATGGAACGCACGGCACGTTAAGTGAGGCACCAAATAAGTTTTGTAATAACACTGTTTAACAGATGATAGCTGCTCTGCGAAAATTATTTGGTAGTGCCAAATTGTAGTCTGCAATCAACTGATCGGTGTTGGAATTTTACTATTGAAGCATTACTAAAGAAGCCTCAGTCTATGTAATCACTTTCGGAAATATAGTGTCCGAAATAATTAAATTGTAATCAATTGTCGACGGATATTCTTATAAAACTAACCGGTCTCTGATATATTTCGATACGGTACTTTACACACAATTTGACCGCAAGTATCATGACCGATGTCTCTAGTAAAGCGGTGTTTGTGTCCTTATGTTGGCAATAATTTTGTAATTGTGTGCTTGGGAAGGTCATTGCAATCCAACAACATTTACTTCTTAGGAGAAGGCACTGTTTATTTAATGATATGCTTGTTAAGGATACAAAAACGTGAGATCAAAGCTACTAATAATTTGATCATGTTAAATATATTGTTTTAAATACAATTTATTCGGACAGGGTAATCTAGAAGAGGAATTCAATGCGTACAGCATTTACTTTTTTCATCTCAAATAATGGCATTAAATTCATACATACTAAAACATTCATCAAGCTCAGATATACGAATTGTGGGGACGTTTCTACCGTCAATACAGTTTCCATATGTCGCAATTACGGATCTTTGTGTTAGCCACGTCCAAAATGGAACAATACTACAGCCACAGTCAAGAGGATTTGATGTTAAATTCCTAAAAATGTATTTTAAATGGCAATGTTCAGCTATAAAAACAAGATCACTAATAATAAAAGAACATCATTTTAAATAATTGAACGTACAACTTTCGCATTCCTTTAGAAATATTGCAACGTTTGTGTAAACGTACTTATTTCCTTTTCATCTATTGTGTACAGATAAGTAACGCATTACTGCACAACGAACTTCTCGACTTTCGATTGCGTTAAGTCCACCCAGGAAAATTTTAGCTAAATTCGTTGCGAAGTAGGAAGCAATTTGCGTATACCATATTTTGCCTCCAGTCGGAAAAGTTATATAAGGACAGCTTGTAGTCTTTTTTTACTTACCTTATATTTTTCCACATGTACAAAAGTTGTCTTTAACATGCAATTAAAATGAAACAGCATACCAATCTGTATTGTCTGTGTGAGGTTGCCTATATTTTAACATAACTACTCCCATTTAGAGGAACAACAATGGTCGTTAAATGATGCCAACGTGTATTCTCATTTTTAATAAAAACGCGTGATGACATTCATAGCCGCCCGAATATTTCTTAGATGTTTCTATCTTGCTTATAGCCTTTCTTATGTTTGTTTTTACTTTCTTCTTTCGGAACACCTTACATGAGATTGTTATACTTACAGAATTCTTAGAGATGGGTTTTTGCCGAAAGCATCTCTTTCAATAATACTAATGTTATTTCCTTGCAGATATCTACAAATATCAATATATAGTATTTGTTAGCACATACCAGAGGATCACACGAACAGTTTTTGCATGATTGTTTTCATAAAAAGAGTTCTCATTTGTTACTTATGTATCATGGTATCATTCCATGGTACAAAATCAAACTAACAATGCCGATACGGCTGGATAAATATAGAAACTGGCGTACAAACTCTTTCAAATAAGCAAACTTTATAAACTACAATAAAATTTTACATCCCCATTACTTTGAATATTCGTAGGAAAACTTAACACATGGCTATCGCCTTGATACTTTTGCATTCTATTTAAATAATTAATCTGTAGTCGCCACACACATTGTTAATATGTATTACAAACCGAATAGGTTTCATGAGTAGCCAGCTCGATCTAGCCTGATATTGTGATTCCAATCCAATGATTTTAAACTCTTGGTTATTCACCAATATGATAACTATTGCAATTAAGTCACGTATACCTTTCACCTAAGTATTTTGGCAAATTTGTAAGGAACTGCTTCGGTACATCTTCCTTTTTAATACATGGATATGAAGTTAAAATGCTTGCTACATATTATATGCACATTATTTTACGTTTCACTTGACACTGGATTGTATCAAATTAATAATTATCTGTATACCAATCAATTTAAAAGTTTACTCACAATTCATAAAGGCTATCCAAATTCTCGAATAAATGTGCGTTTAAAACGGTTAATCTATTATACTCAAGTCGTCTGAAAAAACAAAAAGGGTCAGAATACATCTTCTTTAACATACGTGTGTATGTACGTTTTTGTCTATCACTTGTTTGGCTGGTGATAAATTTTGGGACTAAGGTTCTAAGATTTTAAACATTACAACTCGCTCAGCATTGGCGCGCAAACCAAAAATAGCAAAATAATTAACATATTAATGAGTGTTTATCACCACACATATCCAAACGTTTTCACTATTTAGCTAAAGACATTACAAGTTGGTAAAGAAAACTTTAAAATCACATTTCACTTTTGTGGCAATTAAAAAATATATCGGATAATTTTAATTTGATCTTACAAATCTCCTAAATGCTTCAGGTTTGCAAAGGAGTATGCTTCAACTGTCTGTATTTGGTTCTTGCTCAAAACTCTGTATATAAAAGACACATAAATTGTTGTATATTATTGTTGCAAATCCAAGATTGGATATTTATTTAGATGATATGTAGCATTCAATAAAGATGTTATTAAGAGGAACTTAACAAAGCTTGTTCTGTGTTTTATTCAAAGCGAACGGTAACAGTGGAATTCATTTATTGATTTATTGATCATAGTGGTATACAATAATATTCTGTTTTCGGGGACGGGTATATTCCCCTAGGCATCAATATTTAAATCACCATAAATGTTTACAAATATACATTAAAATATTTTTTAAATATTTTTTACGTTGTTCTAACAATATTTATAAATTCTTTGGGTTACTAAGGATTATCTTTTACCTGTCTGGACCTTGTACCTGAATACTTACTTTTTAAAAACTACTTAAAAACTGTAACTTCTGTATATTCTTGTCATCTAATATTAAACAATACTAACGCTGAATGAGGTAAAACACAGTATTTAAATGTCAATTCAATGCGTCATTTTAGCGTTAAGTTACCTGTCAATCAATCAATTAGTATGTGCTACAATGTGTGAGCCGTTCTCCAATCAATGGGTTAACTTGCTAGATTTTCGTATACATGGCATATTATAAATTTGTAAGCGTATAAACCTGTATTATGATCGTTGAAATTTGTCAGAAATGATATTAATTGTAATTCTTACAAGCGAATTAAATTTGGCATGTTCACAAATGTGGATTCTTGTATCGATTGTATTTTATTGTTCTCCATAAACCTAAAAAATAATTTATCATAATTATTTATCTATCGATGACCATCAATATTTTTGGAAGATATCTATTGTACAAAAATTAATGTCATCATAGCCAGGTCCGAAGTCAATGGTAAATTGTATGTTTTAGGTGCATACAAGAAATGTTTTAGAGCTTTACGTGCACAAAACCCATTAAGTATGATAAGATCAGTGAGGCCATTAGCTTTAAAGATTTCGGCCGATATCAAAAGACAAAAAACACCTAAAAGAATGCAATATAAGAAGGCAACGATTATAGTCGACTTCAGTTGTCTAAACGTATATACAAAACAAAACAAACGCAGATAATCTACTGCTGAACAAACAAAAAAAGGTAACTGTATTGATTTCTAACAAAATTAGTACTCCTCACAAGAAAACATACATGTAATCCTAGTGACATGTAACCTCATTTTAATTTATTTTTACTCGTTAAAAACAGCCAGTCGTTTCTTCATTTTCATGGAAGCAAAATGTTCAACAAAAAGGTAAATATACTACTGAACATTAATACAGTACAGTAGACATTTCCAAAACGATGTTCCAAATGAGAATATATGCAATGAATATATTTTCTAACAACGGGGATCTGAAAGTATATCACAAAGCGGTAAAAAACGGAGAACAATTCCAGCATCTCTCCAGTCACATCTGATGTAACAGTATCGCAACCAGGTAAATTCATATCTTAACTTGGTATTTCTTAACATAAAAGGTCAGTGACGGTTTTATGATTTGACACTCCATTCAAAACAGAAAACGATTGCCAAATCGACGCGCGACTGATCTCGTTGCTTTCATTGTCATCGTGCAATATGTTGGACCTATTATTGTCTTTGGCAGGTAATCTACTATATTTTGAGCATCTGTCTTACATAAGACTATGTATAACATTTAGCTTCCTTGTGCTTTAAGAATAATAAACAAAGAGACTCCATTTGTATAAAATTAAATCTCTATGTCATTTAAATGTTTATTGCGTTGCCGGATTGGATATGCATTGGTAGATTTTAAAAGTTGTTTTCTTGTATAAGCTTAAAGGTGTAGTGTAACTTTCGGGTCTTTATGCAGTTGGTGCTTAAGTTATATGAACCTGAGGCGTTTACTTGAAAAAAATAAAATCATGGTGTCATAATAACATTCCATGTAAAAACATTATTGTATTTTATTGCTTGTTTATATGGTACGTTTATAAAGCATCTCAATTGTATGCAAAGGTCAATTTTACTGTGCTCAAGTATTATATAATCCATGGGATAACTTGCTATTTTTAATACAGATCATATAAATTTGTTAGCGTATCACCGTGATATCAGTTTAAATTCTTACAAGTATCCTAAATCAGTCAAGTTAACAAATGAGTATTTTGATATCGTCTGTATTTGATTGTCTTGCAATTGCCTGAAATAAAACACAAAGTGTTACTGACCGATGTAAATTATTAGATATGTTCTGATGGTATGGAAGGTGTTTGCTGAATTTCTTCGACATCATTTAACTTAATTTCACTTTATTTAATGTTTCCTAACGTATCATGAGGTGTATTAAAGTTGGGGGAAACAGAGGTTATTCCTGGCAAGTTCCATCTGATGAATTTATACAACGATACGGCTTTAGCGACAATTCAGAAAACAAATTTTAAACGTGTTTACGTTGTTTAAACAATAATAAGAAAGTATTCAAGTTAAAAAGGATCAGTCTTAAAATATCTTTACATTGTTACTTACATTCTGTTAAAAAAACTAAATATATATCATAAAATGAATTGTAAGATGCATACATTGTTTTTTCCAGTGAAAACATTTAGATGTTTCAAAAAAACGAATTGGATTTTTTTTATTTGCATTAACTTTAAGAATATCATGGAGCAATCAATGAGTCTGTACTACCAAATGTGAGTGATTCTTTACTTCACGTGTAATCGTGTAATTTCATTGTTGATATTTGTCAGAAATGATATAAATTGTAATTCTTACAAGTAAAGTAAACTTGGTATGTTCAGAAATGCGTATTCTTTTATTGATTGTATTTGATTCCTTGCCAAATACCTAGAAATAAAACATACTAAGATTATATTTATGGTTCACTGCAAACGCAAATATTTTATATTTGTTTACATTATTTCACGTCATAACATTATGTTTTAAAACGTAACCAGGCTCAATGTCTATAAAAACTCTTATATTTTAGGTGCTAAGAGAAATATATTAGGGCTTTACGTTCACCAAACCAATTAAAGTATGTTTACAGTAAGACCTAAAGCCTGCAGATTGCTAAAATTATAAAAGAAAATAAAATCTGTACAGAATGTGACAAACCTTGATTATCGCAGAATTTTCTGTGAAACTTATAAAAGCCGACCTGCTTCATGCAATCGGGGTTGAAGTAATATGGACATGAGAATTATTTAAACACTAGAATTTGGGTTTTATTAAAACACTTTTTATATTTCTTATGATAGAAGTTAAAACCTTTTCACATATATGACGTTGCTACAGCATTGTTGACCCGAATGCATATGCTTTAAGGAATACTACTACAACTATTCCTGATAATATATTTTAGTCGTGCCGACGACCGATAATATTTGGTCATATGTCTATGTTTTTTCCAGATTCATAAAAACACAAAAATGAAACGTTTAATTTACCAACCCACTCTTGTTTATATTTATATTTGCCACCATTATAAAATTTGTTATAGTATACTCGTGTATTTTAATGGTAAATATATTTTTTTGGTATTTTAATTGGTAATATGAGGACATAATCTAATTCTTACAACGCATATAAACTTGGCATGTTCACAAATGTGTAACTTTCTATCGCCTGTATTGAATTGCCATTCAATCTCCTGAAATAACACATAATAAAATGTTATTTATGCTTTTATATATATTATTTTTTGCTTGATGCAAATTAATAGTGTTAGCTAACAAACGTCGATATATTCATTTCAATTTTATTTCACATAAATCAAAATGCAATTAGTAACTGTTTTATAGTGTTTTATGTGTTTTGCTTAAACAAAACATAATATTGAGGTAAATTGCCAGACATGATAGCAACATAACGATAAGTGTATGATCTTTGAAACAATTGACAATACAACCGTTTAATTGTTAGATATGAAGACGCAAATGCTTAAGATTACAGAGTATATAACAGATTCTAAAACAATAAGCGAGTAATTTGATAACTAAAGTTAATTAATATTTATTTAAAAAGCTAGCAGTCGCACATTTTACAAAATGGGTATATTTTGAACTGTAACGCATAAATATCTTTCTATCCGTATTTGATTGTTGCTCAAATGGACGTCACAATATAGCGAAACATTGTTGATAGCGACCTTGACCATATTTTAAGAAAACAAAAAAGAAAGAAACCCAACAAATGGAAAGAGTTGACAGCAAGTAAAACATCATTCAGTCTGTTGAAATTGCCTTCTTGGAACTCCATTCCAGCCTTCTTAGATCTCGACATTCACACTTGTATATATAAGCTGTTCGTTTACATTGAGTCCACTTAAACATACTGTTTATTTATTATCTCACAGACTGAGTATTTAAATATTGATATTTCATCTTTCTATAGGGGTTAGTAACCTTCTTAATTCAGAAAGACTGCCCTGTCAGTTTTTCTTTCACAATTGTGAGTTTTACCGTGCACTCCTCGTCAATAAAAATTAACTGCACGATATAGATGCAAAATGCAGAAATATGCGTTAAATTAAATTCGGCAAACAAGACATAATACTTACAAATCTTGTAATTCCGTCATATCTTTGAAGGTAATATTCCTGATTGCCGTCAGTTTGCTGTAAGATAAATCTCTAAAAAAGAAAACAAGATATATAGATAAATGTCTAAATAACTCAACAAGGCTTATAATGCTATTTTTATCATAAATCTGGGTTAATTTATAACATTGATTTACATTTGTTTTCAATGTTAATTATAACGTTTCAGTTAAAATAATATTTTACCATCAAATTGTTATCTATGCTACTGTATCAATGTAAAAATGTACAGTTCAAAAAAAGAGTTTAAAGACCTCAGAATATTGGAATTCATATTGATCGCAATCGATATTATGTACTGAAAATCTGGACTGGTACCAATTTACAGTTTTTGTTTAGAAGACGTATATTTAACTTTTAAGCGTTTTTCCCTTTTAGTTAAATGTATGATAGTTGCATGACATTGTAATTCAAGAAATACAAATTCAAGAAAATTTGAAAAAATGAGGCTGTAATTTCGAGTGTGAAACAGCTTGTCTTATTTTTAAAAAAAATTTTTTTTTTTACAATTTATCATTTTATTAGAAGAGTGTAATGTAACATTGATGCAATGTCTAATTTCATAGGTGGTCAAGTTGCATACATGTGCCTTCTACCAACTGAACGGTAATATCCAACGGCGGTTGGTGGAGACGAATGTAGGTATTTTTGTAAACAGTTGAAGATTTGTGAATATTAACTTAAGAGACCAACGGGATTTTAAAAGAGCCTACAAACTGTTCTGAAACTACTAATCATACAACATATGCATATCAGAATGTTTAATAAGAGGCAAACATGTTATTGATCTAATTAGGTTGACTGGAATGTAACGAATCAATTATAATTTAAGTACAATTGTACGCGTAAATTTAACAAGTATGCTTATAAAACTTAAGAATACTCCAAAATGTCTCTCGTTACTATCTATACAACTGGTTGGTTTTATATTATACCCGTAAAGTAAATTATTTATGCGTAAAAGTTTTAGAACAATGATGGGTAACCATAACAAATAATACAGTTTAATTTGATAGTCTAGGATCTTTTGTATATACTGGGTTTCCTCACTTAATTTAAGTCAGAAGTCATGGAAATGTTGTGATCAAATTTCCCGGGTTTTCATCGGGTACTAGGGTTTATTTCGGCAGATAAACCACCCAACACCTTTTAAGCTAAAATAGTGCTGAAAGTGACTACATTTTAAGAAATCGAAAACAAACGATTAACTACACCCATCTGGCGGAAGGTCAGACACGTTTACTTCATTAAAATGGCCTACTTAAGTCCGTTGTTATTATGTTTACTTCAAAAAGAAGTTTGTGTTTTTATTATTAAGAAAAGTCAAATTAATCAATTTCAAAATAATTTTAGATTCAATGTTTTTATGTTTATTTTTACCTAATAAACAGGAATAAGATTCATTATGGCTATCAATATTTACTCTCACTCATTATAAATGCAGTCATATTCTTAACGTTTTATTTAATAAAAGTGACAAATAAACTACCCTTAGGCATCTTGTTTATACTCAAATGACGAATACATCCCGACTTTATAAGGTTCTTAAGATTGTATGTGCACTTGGCGATCCCCTTAAAAATAGTTATTGACTTTACTGTATCTCCTAAACTCCATTATGTGTTGACTGTATTTGATACCCATCAATTTTCTGGTTTTTTTATTACCTTCAGTTATTGCTCTGAACATCTACATAATATATGGCGCTGGACGTACAGCATAAATGTATTACAAGAATTTCTATGCCATCTTACTGTATATCCTCTACATACTTACAAAATGTATAATTTCTTTACATCTGTGAAGGTGCTTTCATTGATGGCTGTCAGTTTGTTAGAACCTAAATATCTGAGAAGAAATGAAATCTGATAGATAAATCTTTTAATAACGTAAATATATGACTATCTTAATATGTTTTCAGTAATATCGAAATAGTGAACACATTAATGGTAATATAATTTACAATTTTGTGCATTATTAGTTATTGGTTTACATTTTTAAAAATATTTTACATAAAATGTCGTTATTAAAATATACAGTGTAAAAAGAGGTCACATAAGGGTGAATCTTTTGCTTCGCAAGGGAGATAATTTTCAACGTTTTTGAAAGTTTAATCAGACAATTCAGATTTAATTTAGAGTCGAAAACGTTATGGCAAACGGAAGGCAATTGATGCCTTTGTATATAATAAATTCATTGAAATCATAGACTATACACAAAACATGAAAATAATTTTAAAGTAAATAAACTTTTGGACATCTTAATGTCATTTGTAGAGTAATTATATTTTCCTTTGAAAAAGCATTCAGATACTCTTCCCTGTGAAGCATACTTCTCTTTGCTAACGTGTTTGCAAAATTAAAGGCAAAATTTTGAGCTTTTTAACGGTTTGTTAATGAATTTAAGTCCACATTAGGCCTTAACACAATTCACTAGAAAACAGAACATATAAGCTTTCCCAATCATAAATTTGATAGTTTGATGAATTGTGTAGAAATTTTACTTTTAGGGAATTGCGAAAACAAATTTTACGGAGAAACAAATAAAAGAAATTTAAGAATAAGAGTCAGATTTTATCTGGATTGATTCTGGTATTTTGGGACAGATTGGTTCTTATGCCTCATATCTGACCAAATCTAAGAGAAAATTACGCATTTAGGTTAAGGCTGAATTGTGATTTATTTTGACGATCGCAATGCAATCTACCAGCAACTAACATTCCCATGGTTACAGCGTTTTGATTGGTCGATTATTTTAAGTTGGGAGAAAAAGACATCTTTCTCGAAAAGTTGTTATTACATTAAATTATGCTTTGTGTTTTATTTTCTGTGGTCAGGTTACATAACAAAAACTTGAACGTTTTCAATTTATTCTAATTTCGCCGACTTGTTGAACTTTATTTATGAGAAAACCACATAAACTACTGCAGCTTCCGGTAACGTCAACGTTCAACAGATTCTTGAATCGCCACTTGACGTGTTAGTAAAAATCAACTAAAAAGTGATATTACCACATATGCCATACGAAGCAAGACGAAAGAAAAGAACACTAAGGTATGTCTATGAAAAGTTTCCATCGGTATAATTATTGTTCTCAATATCCTTTAAGAGCTTTCGCCAACAACGTGCTCGGAGAAATATGAAGGTACGTGTCTCTACTAACAACAGCACTTTTCGACTAAAATTGTATATAAATATGTAACAAACCCGTATAGTAACTATCTGTATTTTTATGCGAGAATTATAGAATATCATTTGAACAATTTCCATATTTAGATTTGATTACATACTCCCCCCCCCCCAAAAAAAAAGGCCAGACATGTACAGTTATAATGTATAGTCTTTTAATGTAAAACACAACTCATTAAAAATCGTGCTCTAAATTCCTTTATAATTAGTCGATAAATTCTTCAGTATCACTCCTAAACTTCAATTACAATAATTCAAAAATTAACTAAATATATAAGGTCTTAAAGAAATAAGAGTCTCAAAATTTTTTCATAATAAAAAACCTATAAAAACCTATGACACTACTATATTTTAACTCCTAAATTCATTGTATTATGCAACACCTAAATAATAAATATTAAATATCTGAAATTTATTGTCCATAAGGCATTTGTATTTGCCGACATTCTTATAATTTGATATGAAAATTGAATTAATTTGTTTAAAACCCTTTGTTAATATCACAAAAGTTAATTTTTGACACCCATATATGCTTTTTAATGCACATTGTGACTTGTGAATAATCATGTTTCTGAAATCTTGTGTTTATAACGGTACTAATAGGCAAAGGTCTATGTTTTTATATGGTCCAAAATATGTTTCTGTATGCCGGCCTTCTCAAAATTTGCTAAACAAATTCTCCTGTATTAAACCTTATGTATGTGTCATAGTTTTTATTTTGTAACACCCACATTTAATATTTTGTATGCTGGTATGTGCATTGTGGCTTTACATTTCATCTCCAGGGGGGGTCCTATAAATTCCAGTAGAAATTTCGAACAAAATTTTCATTGATTTCAAATTTGTGCTGACAAAGATACATACATGTACAATTATTTGACTTGCAAAGCAAATCTTAGTGAGCGTATTTTGCAATTAATATGGATAATTAGAAGTCATGTGACCTAGCTATTACCCAGCCACAAATATAAAGCTAATACTCCATGATGTGTTTTAAATAATTATTGTGCATGCGAGTTTTTTTAATAATAAAAAAATCTGCATATTGTGTTTGCACAAATTTTTCTTCGTCTGACTACATTGCCATGAGACAACACATTGTTAAACGTGTTAAATGTACAATTAATCTACATTTGTTTATTTAATCATGTTCAAGAAATGGTATTTTTATCATTTATATCTCTACACTACACTAACACAGATACAAAATGCATCAGCAAGTCATGTTTATGTTCATGAAAAAATCCAACTTTATCGCGTGGAACCAATTGCAGTTGTGTATATCAAGAAATTTACACTTTCATTAAGGACTATTTTTCTGACTAAAGCAATGTTTGTATTTATTAATTATAAAATATTGTAGGTGCACTTACATTTGAGGGGAAGGGACCTGTCTAATTTGGTCCCAATATATATTTCCACGTTGAAAAACTAAAAATTTAAATTTTGACACAGGCAAAAAGGATTAAATAATATATCTGGACATATTTTTTCTTACATTTTATTCTCATTGTAAACTGGGACTAGTATAACTGATTTATAGGTTCCTTTTGTACATAAGATGTTGATGAATACAATAAACAGTAATGGAATTCAGAACAGCATTTAGTACAAATAGTAAAACCTCTGACAGTGGAAGCAGGCACAAAAGAACTCGCAACAAATTTACACTTACAGAACAAAGCCAATTTATGACTATGTTTTGACCAAAATATTTTTGACTGATTTATGTCAATAATAGATAATTTTTATGCAGAATCAAATTAATTTATATATTACGTCTGTAATGTCCCCGGCAAAATTCATGCGCTACGCGATGGTAACAGTTGGCGTGGTTGGTGTGTTGAACGCTATATGCGATTGGCCATATAAACAAATAAGTTGCATCAATTATTCGTTAACTATTTGTATTGTATATATCATTACAAAGCTGATAAAGTAAAATGTCTAAATATTTTTACTGGAAAGTCTAAAATATATGTATTAATACAATAATCCACACCATCACTCGCTAGTGTGTAACTGGTATAAAAGTTGGCATGTTATATCTGTCAAAACCTTTATTAATTGATTATTACATGCTCCAGTATTAGTTTCAGAAAATATAAGAAACCATCTTTCGATTCAAACTTTGTTGCATGACAAACGACTTGGCAGGTAACCTGAACTTTAACAAAACTGTTATTGAAAATTGAAGTAGCCATTTTGTGGTCACGTGATCATACGGTGACATCGACAATAGTTTTATATAAAAAAATTCTGTAGATCAACCATAAAGATAAGTCCAACATCTATATGAATTGAATCTTTTGTTTGTTTGGAGTTACAACACATCTTGTATGTTTGCTACTAAGGGCAAATTTCTGATTGCATAATACGCAAAACAGCTTTAACCCTACTGCGTAGTTAATATACAAACAACTCACTTTCGCTGGTCTTTTAAGGATATTATTGTTATACTGTGGCGAGCTAGACAATTTAAAATGCGTTAAAAGACGCTGTATTTATAGATCTAATAGGTGTTAATTGTGTGATTAAAAAATTCTCTATAACTGGAAACGAACTAATTGCTCGGAGTGAATATTGAAACTACGATCACGAGTGCCGTACAACGCATCAGATGAAACAAGTGCGCGGAACCGCGCATGAATTTAATCTGAATGCGTTTCGGCACGAGTGATCGTATTTTCAATATTCACGATGCGTTATTAATTGTCTTGTTTATTACTTTTACAAATTTTAAATATCTCACCGAAAACTTTGAGGTACAGTGTTTTACTTGTCCTGCGCGTCAATGTTTACCAAGGAGGTCGTAAAGAACATTGATTATGACGTCACTTCCAGGAAATGAAAGAACCCAATGTATTTCAGATGTGATTTACCAGAATGCATTTCTATGAGAACGCTCCGGAAATTACTTCATACTATATTACTCACAATGTGCGTTTATACTTCATATTTCTTGTGTATTTGGTAGCGGGATCGACTGAATGTATGAATATTTTGTTTATTTTTACGTACGATAATATTCCATAAACCATTTTCTGATTTTAACAAACACAACTATAAGTTTTACATCAATCTATAACCTTCTTTTCTGTATCGAACACAATTTTAAATTTAACAAATCATAAATGATAATTCATCAAACAACAATAATTTGTAAGTTGATCGCTACTTTCGATTTTGAAAGCCGCCATCTTTGTTTACGTTGGTTACGCTAAAAATAGTTCGGTCAACGTCATTTATCCAAAAATAAATCAAGTCAACTTATTTATCAAAAAATAAATTTCGTTGAAAATCTCTACCGGAAGTAATCTCGACCAATTAAATAAACGCATTTCTAAATATGCAAATCATATTAGAATTATTTATTTTTATTAAAATTGGCATTTAATTTATATTAATCAAATCGGAAAAAATATATTGTTGATTTGCATATTAGAGAATATTCTAAGGAAATAAAAAAAATACAATTTGGATTACAGACAACAGTAAAAAATTGTGGAAGATACATGTGTGCTATTAGGATTATGATTGGACATATCCTTTTATTGTTCCCCTTGCAATTAAAAAAGAATCACGGAGAAACTTCTTTAAGTGTAACAAGCGCATTGCTGAATACATTAAATAAAACAAAAAGCAAGTTATATACATACACCATATACATATCAATGCTTGAAATAAAAGTAAAATATGTCACCAATCCACTTACAATTTTCGGAGGGAAACCAAATCGCTAAATATATGTTCAGGTATTGGAAAAATATCCATACCACTTAGGTCCCTGTAAATAAATAATGGTAAAACCTTCAAACTTTTAGTGAAATACTTTTACACATCTGTGATTCTTAAGCGAATTCATGTAAAAAACATATGTGAGAAAAAAATACATCTCGATAATTCAAAATTAGATCGAATAGTCCACTGATTTAAAGTTTTGTATCACACTTAGACGATTCACAAACTGCCAAAAAAGTTAACGCGCAAACTAGTTGCCACCACAAAATAAACGTAATATAGTGTTATATTTTGATAACATTGTAATCGCACTTGTAAACAGTGTATAACTAAGCGTTCAAAATGAAACTTATAGAACCGTTTACAATTAAGAACTAGTCATGTTTGCATTACAAGCAGATGGTAGCACCATTCAAATTATACCGTTTTTGTTAACGGAATTGTTTGTTCTAATAAAATTATGTTATTTTTAAATAGGATGTTTTCATTTCATTTTACGCATTGGTAAATATTATATGATAAAACTTGGATGGTTTGTGCTTAAACGTAAAGTTAAGACGAGCTAAATCTAACTGTTATTTATAAAGTAAAATGTTATAAAGCAGTTAATTAAGTTTACGTTTTAATTCTGAACAACTAAAGTTAAGTTGTTAACTCCAGTCTAAAAAAATAATCCATTTGCAAATTATGCGTTTATGCCTTATAGCGTTAGTTTACTTGTTTAATTTTGATAAGTCCAAAATGTTGACGCGTTACCAAACTATATCTTATTGCTTATTGTATCCAAAAAAGTCCGCTTTATGTTTAAACGTTTTCGCTCAATGATGGCTAGATCTAGTTGCATACACTTATTTTTCTATTTTATTTTACTTTAGATCCATTATTTACTTACAGGGATTGTAATTTCGTCATATTTTTGAAGGTAAGTTCATGAATCACAGTCAGTTGGTTAGAACTCAAACTTCTAAAAAAGAAATCCGATGAATAAATCTCCCAGTAACTAAAGGACGACTTAGGACATGATCTGTTTTTTTTTCTTTAAAATTTGGAAATATTTATTACATTGACGATAATATTATTTAAATTTTCAACATTTATTCCACTTTAACATTTAAAGTGTTGTTAAACTACCTTATGAACAAAAACAAATTGTAAAGATAAACATAAAATTTAGATCAGGGCAGATAAACTTTTGCTAAACTCAGAGACTCTTTACATTTTACAAAATATATACTTTTTACTCAATATTCAATCCTGCTTAGGTATACTTCGACTTCAACCTTAATTTACAAGGATTGCAAGCTTTTTCTTCAGAGGTTGGGTAATGTTTTCATCGGAGTTTCCTGCTCAGCTTCCTTCTCCACACGCGTACGCCATGACTTTACTGAAAAATGCTGACAGTGTTGCGTTAAACCACATTCAAGCAAAAATAACCAAATACAGATAACCCATTTGCGAAGTGACTTCGAGTCCAAAACGTTTACTTTATTGATATGCCTTATTTGAGACTATTGTCCGGTCCTCGCAGCTCTCTAAACTCACAGTTTTATTCATTAACTGTCTGTGTATGACGTCAAAAATGCATGTTGATTGATTATGTTGTAGATGAATCAGTTATTGTAAGGAACATCATTATTTTTCAATTTCATAATTTGTATTCCTGCCATAATAATGTGTGTTAACCTAACAACTTCAGTCAAATTATAAAAGTTCTATTTTAAACACTGCCGTGTTTTGTAATGTTCTTTATAAGAGACATGGCTGGTTTTGTGCATGAGATGAACCCATGTAATTGTCTCATCGAAAAAATCTCATGCTTCGGGCTGTTATCAAGTGTATGTTTAGCAATAGTGTTATCGTTTATAAATACCAAACAAAGCATACTGTCGTATTCTATTTCCCTTTGGGCAGTGCCTTTCGATTGATAACTTGTTTTAGTTCTTAGCATATATGCAGTATAACAGTTGAAAGTAAAACATAAATTAACTAATAACCTTAGCGATATAATACTTATCTTACTGTAGATCTTTTAGATACTTACAAATGTTGTAATTGCGCCATGTTTATAAAGGTACTTTCATTTATCACTGTCAATTTGTTTCGACTCAAAATTCTAGAAACCAAAATAAATCTAATAACTACGTATTCTAATGACACAACGACGACTTGAGAAATAGTCAATTCTTGTCCAAAATTCGAAAAATAATATGAAAATGACGAAAATATTATCTAAATTATTTCAATCAATCTTTTTAATAATTTCATCAACTTAAAAAAATTCTCTCTATAACCATATATTTCTAATGATAAAATTTACCAGTAAAAAAAGTTAAATGATAGAAATCAAATTACGACATGCTTTAATTCACAATCCCAGCATTACCGTTTGTTTTATTTTGCTATAATATTGAGGTATACATTTTAGGTAGACGGGAAAACCGTCCCTGAGTAACAAATGAACTCGGAAACAGTTTTCCCGTCAACCTAAAATGTACACCTATTACTCAATGTTATAGCAAAACAAAACAAATGATAATGCGAGGATTTTGAATTTGAGCATATCTAGGTTAATTAAAACCTTAATTAAAAAGATTTTTGCTACCAAAATGACTGTGTTTTTTAACCGGATACTTAGAAATCTTGCTATAATCAAAGGCCTCTATTCAAACTCTTGAACACACAGACAGTTGTCTAGCCAATTGATATAACATGTTATTCTTGTCTGTATTAAATCCATAAAAAATAGAAATGGGTACGTTAAACTAGCCTAATGACCATAAATTGTTTATTTGCAATATATTATTTTTCATACAAATGTTACTTATATGGTCATTTTGAAGAAAATTCACTGACAAATAACAGAAGTTTATATGTCCTGCTGTCATTAAATAATATGGAATACACTACTGTTTGTTTACATATTTTGCTATATATGTAGTTACGTATTTTGGCAGACATATTTACGATCAATTCTTGCGAATATTCAGTTGTTTTTAAAGTGGAAACCGGTTATTGGTTGTATATCTTCACACGTTTCTGGCTGTTCCGAATATTTTTTAACTGTGTGCAGGCTGTTTTTTTTAAATCATGCTTATTTTAGGCAAATCTATTTATATTTTGATTCTCATGCATTATATACATACAATGTTTGTAATTGACTACATCCTTGGAAATATCCATCTGGTATCTGTTCTATTCGGTTGGAGTCCATATGTCTACAAAAATGACAATTTCATCTTGAAAAAAAAATGTTGTCGAACCAAAAAAAAAGGAAAAGAACGAAAAAATCCCAAAACAAATAAAAACAAATCAAAAGACCCCCCCCCCCCCAAACAAAAAAATCGTGAAAACACAAATTTTATATTTCAACAATTATAACAAATGTGTTTATGTAAGTGGCATACTGTTATAAATAAATAGGCGAATTGGTGTAAGTCTTTATATATATATATATATATATATATATATACAAACGTCCAAGTATTGTGACAACCATATAATATATCTATCCAGCGGATTTCTGAAACATCAGAAATACATGGTTAATATCGATTTTTTATATATACGTCTACAAATTAAGCCCAACACTGTTTGAATTAGATTTTTAACACTGTCAAATTTTAGTTTACCCTCAGCGGGATTCGAACTCACACGGTTGTGACACTGGCACCAAATCGCCTGCACTATGTCCAGCGGTCTAGACCCCTCGGCCAAATCCGCTATAAAAAATATAGCTTCATTAACCGGGGTGAATCGTAGACATAGACATAGTACATGTGTACTATATATATATATATATATATATAATATATAAAAGTCTAAAGAATGTACCAACCAGCAAGCTTATTAAGTATCGGATCGACAAACATGACGATACAGCATAAACAAAAAATAATATACAAGTCTAGAAGATTATGCAACGATACAAATGACGGTGTTTCTTGTCAAAAATTTAGCTGAGACTGACCAACGAATGGCCTTAGTCATTGAATGTCAATATAAATAAATGACGTAAACAAGTCATAATATATTGATCTTAAACTTTCTCAATCCAACTTAGCCCCGTGCGGGATCCGGGTGGCTAAAAGAATAGACCGCAGTCGCGCTAGATTGTCGTAAAAGGCGACTAAATAGCGCCCAGTACCCTGACCGGCGTGTCAGGTCGGTTTGCCTAAAGACCGACTGGGATGTGTGCCCCAGGTGGTTGAATGGGGTACCCTTGGCAAGCTGGGGTTGTCAGGCCATAATACGGAAAACCTGACCGCAAACCATATTAGTGCACCGTGTTGGGAAAAATGCCACGTTCCTCGCACGTTAAAGAACGCTGCTGTAGTATTCGCTATGAGTAGGGATTTCGATCCCGCTACAAGAGGCTAAATTGCCCGACCCTATCAATCCTCCCATTTGCCAGTGGCAATCTAAAATCCGTTACCCCTATTTTTCCTCGTGTCCCATCCCATTTTCATTCATCATCATTTCATGTTCATTTTATTATCCATTTCATGTTCATAGCTTGAATATAGCTGAAATATTGCTGCTCGGGCGTTAAACACCATTAATCAATCAATCAATCCAACTTAACCCAAAATAGTTGCTTCCCAGTCCGCCACCCGCGAACGTGCCGTGCTGTTACTTGGCTTTGCTCAAATATTCCAACAAGATGTAATCAAAATTACCAAGGTGACAAATTTATTACGGCAGACGCGCGTTTCGTCTACGTAACAGCACGGCACGTTCGCGGGTGGCGGACTGGGAAGCAACTATTTTAGGTTAAGTTGGATTGAGAAAGTTTAAGATCAATATATTATGACTTGTTTACGTCATTTATTTATATTGACATTCAATGACTAAGGCCATTCGTTGGTCAGTCTTTGTCTAAATTTTTGACAAGAAACACCGTCATTTGTATCGTTGCATAATCTTCTAGACTTGTATATAATTTTTTGTTTATGCTGTATCGTCATGTTTGTCGATCCGATACTTAATAAGCTTGCTGGTTGGTACATTCTTTAGACTTTTTATATAATATTTTGAACTACCTGTATTGTGTATTTACACGATCCCAGTGGACTATATTATTCCATCGCCAATTGAAAAAAATACTTTAAGCATTTAGAGTTAAACGCCACTGATGAGTCTGGAGTAGATGAAACGCGCGTCTGGCGTAATAAATTTGTCACCTTGGTAATTTTGATTACATCTTGTTGGAATATTTGAGCAAAGCCAAGTAACAGCACGGCACGTTCGCGGGTGGCGGACTGGGAAGCAACTATTTTGGGTTAAGTTGGATTGAGAAAGTTTAAGATCAATATATTATGACTTGTTTACGTCATTTATTTATATTGACATTCAATGACTAAGGCCAATCGATGGTCAGTCTTTGTCTTAATTTTTGACAATAAACACCGTCATTTGTATCGTTGCATAATCTTCTAGACTTGTATATAATATATATATATATATATATATATATATATATATATATATATATATATATATATATATATATATATATATATATATATATATATATATATATATATATATATATATATATATATATATATATATATATATATAAGCAGTCTGATGTTCGTTATTTTTATGTTTTTGTAAAGATAACATTTATGTTATTAAATTTCATACCAAGCATGGGATGAAGCAACAGGGGCAACTTTGTTTGCATTGATGAAAGTTATATAATATACTTACAGGTATGTCAAGCCGGGTATATTACACAATTTAACTTTCAAATCGTGTATCATGTTAACATGTAAATTCCTGAAAATTAAAGATATATTGTCAAAAAAACAACTCATTCTAAATCATGCATTAAATTTGTTGCTGATTAGATAAAAATCATGTTATCGACAACCTAAAACCGTTTGAAATCTTGAAATTTGAAAACGATGACCAGCAACACATTTTTTAATACTCAGATTTATGAAGAATAACACCATTAAAGAAGATAATTTTTGTCTCATTTGATTTGACTGCTTTAATAAAACAATTCGGGCCTCTTTAATCGGCGGACATATAGAATGGTCAACTTCTTAAGAAGGCCATACTTGCATTTTGTCTCCATTACGTTGCATAATACCATATGTCATTAGTAATATGTTGTTTAAACGTAACATGATAGTCGACTTGAAGAGCAGAGACTGTTTTAAGTTAACTTTGGAACAAAGATTATGCTGATTAGATAAACAAATATGAATATTACTGCCTTAATAATCCGATGTTAGTTTTGTGATTTATAGGATTAACGCAGAGTTTAGTCCTATTACTCTGAATATGAATTGCATCTCGTAGGTAGCGGTAGTGATTTTCTGTGTGAAATGTGGATTTTAATTGCATCTCATATGTCTTAGAAATGAGTTTATGTGTGTAATATGGTTAATAATTGCATCGATAAGGTCCCAGGAAATTTAAAAATGGTTTATTTAATTTATAAGGTTTAAGGATTAATTCTTTGTGTCATATATTTTTCAATTGCATCTCTTAGGACTCGAAGAGTGTTTCTGTGTGTCGTATGTGTAGTATATGTAGGTTTTTTCTATAAGGTTTCAGGGTTTTGTTTCAGTACAAAATGTTTTCATATTTAACTTGTAGATCTCAGTAGTAATTTTATATCTGTAAATAGTGTTTTATTTTAATTGCATTGCTACGGTCTCAACAATGATTGTGTAAGTGCAATATGCTTTTAATACCATCTCTTAGGTCTCAGAAGTGATCAAAATATGTAGTATCGTATCGTTTTCAATTGCATCCGAAGAATGATTTTGTATATGTAATGGTTTTTAGTTGCATCTCTTATGTCTCATGTATATAATATGTTTTGCTTCTTTATTATAATTATTTTATACATCATATTGTTGCGGAACGCAGTTGAGAACAATATGACGTCTCAGTAGTGATTTAATGTGTCAAAATTTTTAATGGCATCTGTAAGATCTCATATGTGATTTAACATGTAAAAAATGGCATTTTAAATTGCAATGCTTTTGTTTCAGAATTTATTTTAATCTGTGGAGTATGGATTTTATTTGCAGTTTTAGGTCTCAGGAGTTAGTTTGTATGTGTAATTTGCTTTTAGGTATCAGGGCCGATTTTTTGTGTAATATGGATTTTAGCTGCATCTCTGTGTTTTTTTTATGAATTATATATGCATTGCTAAGGTCTTTACTAAGAGTTATGGTTTATTTGCATCCCTTAAATGGATGAGTACGACTTTTTTTATACGAAATATGGTATTCAAAAATCTTTTAGGTGAGCCTTTTTTAACTGTTACAAGCACACATCCGTCTTAATTTATTACTCACAAACCATTCGTAATATTCACCTGAGCAGTAGGAATATAGTGTAACAACTTTCTTGTTTACATGCTCTCGTTCTAAACATATCAGCAGTAAAGCATGCTGAAAGTAAAGCAGAACTCAACCAATGACTTTGGAGATAAAATATTTTATTTTACTGAGTAGGTCCTCTAAATACTTACAAAGTATGTAAATTCGTCATATTGTCGAACATACTTTCATTAATCGAAGTCAGCTTAGTTGTATCCTAACTGTCTAGAAAACAGTAGAAATATGATGAATTAATCTTTTCATAAATTAAAATAAAAAAAAACAACATAGAACGCTATATGTTCTTGTTCTGAAATTAGAAATAGATATCACATTTACGATAATATTAACTCTGAATAGTTATTGTTAAAATGCATACAATATAAAAAATTTTGTAAGCATACTACCATATTGATGTAAGAATGAACTATTATAAGTTTATCAAATATACCATTAGATATCAAATTAATAGCAAGTGAGATATTTCTTGGAAAATTTAGATATTATTGCTTTTAATATGTTTTTTTCTAACTGAAATACATTTAACCAAGATACTGCCGTGTCTTCTACCTAAAATGAACACATATAGAACATGTTTACTCCAGTCACACATTTTGTCTGACATATAATGTTGACAATTGATTTATGTAAACTTTGAAGTTATGTCTCAAATGAAAGACTTAATTGACAAGGATTGCCAGTTTTCCTACCGCAGGTCGGAGGTTTTCTCCGGGTACTCCGGCTTCCTCCCCAAATAAAAACTGGACGCCATGATATTGCTGAAAAATTGCTGAAAGTGGCGTTAAACACCATCAAACAAACAAACAAACTCAAATGTAAGACTTACTCTGATTGTTTATCTTTACTTCTTGAAATGTTTGAAGTGAAAGCAGTTGTCTTTAGTTTTTGCTTGATTTTTTAAATGAAGAATTTTAAAATATTTGTTCTCCTTATGCATTTTTATACATACAATGTTTGTAATTGATTACATCCTTGGAAATATCCCTCTGGTATCTGTTCTAAAAGGTTGAAGTTCATATTTCTAAAAAGGCAATTATAAGAAAACTTATTGTTAGGACTGCACATTAACACCCAGTTTCTGAGAAAACCATGCAAAACTGTCCACAAGGGGAGTCAACCAATTTTGATAAATATTTGTATGATGAATGGGCACCACAAAAGATATTTTTTGACAAAATATTTCCTCTGGTATTGAAACGGTTTTTTTGCAGTGACCTGTTAAGTAGCGGAACCAGTTTTTTTTGCTTGTTACACTTTTTTTCATGAAAATATCACATTTTCGACAGCTAAAATTGTCAACTGAGACAACTAATTAGAAAGAAAACATATTATGTCTTGACTAAGGTACAATTTTGTTGTATCTTTCCTTGAAAAAAAAACACAATTATGTTTTCGGACATAATGAGGAATTAAGGGGAGATAATCCTCTAAAACCAATATTTAGAAAAAGCCAATGTACACATTCAAAATCACTGTAGGATGCGCTTCAGTGAATATTTTCTTATTTCACTGTTTTTCTCTTATAGTACCCTAATAGTGTTATTAATTGATGGTATGAAATTGCTGGGCAAATGATGTCGGGTATATGTGAGTATATCGCAAAGTTGCCTCTTTTTTCCATTTTTTTTCAATAAAATATTGATCTTACAGCCAGCTATAATTTATTTTACAAAAACCTTTCATAATTTTACACCATTCTTTTATGGTCAGAGTTAATATAACTGCTGCAGACTAAGTCATTTTACTCTGTCAAAAACAAACATTTGCACAATAAATAAGTCCAATATTCTGTTGAGGATATTACAAATACTATTCCTTCAATATTTAATAGTTCTTTCAAATAAATTGCAGCTTATGAAAATACAAATTTTTTCCCACTATACTGTTGGTTTATGAGACATATAAACAAATAAACATATTGTGAAGTTTATAGTTACATAAGGTCATAACAATTCATAAATATTCTCTTTTTTATGGAACTTTTATTAAGGGAGATAATTTGACTGTTTTTTTCATTATTTAGGTTGCTGAGCTCTAAAAATTACTTTTTTATCGAAATACATAAAACGTTAACTGTTGTAGGCCATATCTAGGTAACATTTTATCAATAACAATTTTCTCTATCTGCTATGGTTGTTAAGTTATAGGCCAATATTGTCAAAAACCCATAAATGTACACTGCCAGATTTTAGAAAAATGCTTTAAAGATATGCAAATACTAACAGTCTAAGCCCATGTTGCATTATAAGCAAATCTGCCTATTTTGTTTTCCAATACACTACAAAAACAAAACCATGATTGAAAGCACCTAGATGATGATTCCTACCATATTGGAATTTAATTATTAAACAGTTTCTGAAAAATTGATTTAAATGCAAAAATTGGGAAACTCCAACATCAGTTTTAAGATCATTTTTAAAAATTGAACACAGGTCAATGTTATCTTTCTGAACAAGTTTATCCTTCCAAGATTTTAGAGGAATGTAAAATTTTTGTAATTTTTGAGATATTTTCAAAAAGCTATGCTTTGGCCACAATGTTCTATTTTTACCGATGGCAGCCATTTGTTTGAACTGTGTCGTATAATTATAGGTCCTCCCAATTTACATATCCGGCCGGATACGCAAAGTTAACATTTTGGGTCCGGATCTCTATAATTTATGGTCCGCCCGTATAAGAATGGGTCTGCCCAATTTAAGTATCCGGGGCGTTTTTACTTCTTAATTTTTATTTTTCAAATATGAATATTTAAGTAGGTTCTACACAATAACTTAAATTCGAATATATGTTTTAAATGGGTTCAAATAGTGATTATTAAATACAGTAATTGGTGTCAATACTCGGAAATACTAGATATATATAGGCAATTTATTATTTTATTATTATTATTATTATATTACAATTTTAAATGATTACAGTACATGCTATGTGACATCTGGGTTATACATATTAACAGGAACAATTAATACTTCCCTTATGTAAATGTATATTTGTTTGGCGACGGTTGTAAATGCAACTAGTTTACATATTAAATAAATGTGCGAACACATTACTGACTTTCAAAATAAATTATGCTATTTTATTTTATGTTCCACCATTTCTGCCAATTCTGACTAGCTACCAAATTAAAATTTGTATGTTCCCCAAGTGGTGTTTCAAAATGTGAACCTTACAAATGGAAAAAAAATCGTAAGTGACAATAAAGTTCAATGCCTTGGGGGACTTCATATCTAGTTTGCACTTCAGACAGGAGTCCAAGAAGACCAGAGGATCCATTACACCATTTTCAATATGAACGCTGTCAGTGGCCTAAACTCTTAAGTGTCACCATAATTTGTATGGAAATGGGAAAGGAACGTGATCACATCGTTGATCTTTGTAAATATGCCTGGAACCTTATATGTACAAGTCTTAAATCTATGGCCTTTATAGTCTTATACCTCCGATAATGTCTGTATTATCTAATAGTCCAACGAGTATCATTAACTCTTAAAACTCTATTTCTGTGTATATTTTGATCATTTCCGCAGTAATGTCCGTTTACATATGTGTTCAACTTCCTAGGCTATTAAATGACAGAAAATGGCAGACCCGTAAACTGTACATTTCATGGGTCCTGGCCATAAAATTAATATGAAATGTGGACCTGTAAACAGTAAATTTTAGGGCTCCGGGGCTATGCACAAAGTTGAATAAGATATGCGGACCCATAGTAAATTTCATGGGTCAGTGGCTTAAACGTAACTTAGAAAGTCAGACCTTTAAACTGTACAATTTATGGGTATGGGGTTATTAAATTGAAAAAAGTAGCCTACACAGGAGCTTAGAGTGGAATTACTGATATTATGTTACACCCCGAACCTAAAACCTGGTCTCCAGTTGCAATTTTTTTCATTTACGCAAGCTACACTTTAAATATAACATCAGGTCAGGACCTTCCATATAAGCATTTTGATTGGTTGATAATATGACGCCATTTAATATCACATGTACATGTCAATCTTTTTTTAGAAATGAGAATACCTTTTCTTTTCTAAATTTAAATATACATTATATTTTAACTTAACTTTTAATTTATGAAATCTAATTGTAAAAAAGCTGAGAAATGTAAACATTGAACTTCATAAAGGGAGCGACGTCATAATACTTGTAATTTTATGACACCGGCAAATTTGACAAACACAAACTTCATAGAAGACACCTTGATGTGACTGATCAAGTTTCAATTAAATCCTTTCAGCAGTTTAGGAGAAGATTTCAGGAAAAAATATTAGACTACGACAATGAAGATGGATGCAAAGTGATGACAAAAGCTGACATGGACCTCTAGTCCAGGAGAGCTAACTAAAACTCATAAAAATCGAACTATATTTATCTATATATTTATTAAGAATTCATTAAAATCAAGGCTCTGTTCATAATATGTGGATTCTTTTAAAAGAATGTGTACAGTATTTAGGAATAAAAGTGGAAACTTGATTCACATGGCATCCAATCTATTATCTTTCTTTGTTCAGTCTGTTTCTCAAACCTCCACAATGATGTTCGGAAAATCAGGACCATTTGAAACATCAACCTCAGTTATCCACGATTTTTTGGACTCGGCAGATGATTCCATGTTTGCTTACTTCATAGTGAATATGCCAAAGAGACTGCGTAACTATTTGGATTTTGATTGCAGGATAGCCATTCACTTGGCACAACTTCCTAGTTCCATCTGGGTTTCTTTGTTTTCTAAGCTTGTCACTTACTTATTCATATGATGATCTTTTCACCCTCAGATATTATTTCATAAATTGCTTCACATTTTTGGTAACAACCTTTTTGACGTCTTCAATCAATGTAAGGAGCGCAATGCCAACATCCAAGTGATCTTCACTCAATGTCTTTCTTACATTGGGATAATGTTGCGTAAAGGCTGGAAGATTGGTTTAAATGTTGGGAGTCCACATGAATGATGGTCAAATTTGTACCAAAAACACAAATTCACTTGGTTTTTTAGTTTTACTCGTTTGTTTATGGTTTACAGGAAATGGAAAGTTTGAAAATTGGAGGTAATTCGAGGTTATGCTAAAACACTGAATTTGATTGCAGTTTATTATTTATTTATATATATGAAGCAAATAATGCTACCATTACTATTTCTACATCTGTTACAGAAGTGAATATATAAAGAAGGGTTGTACTTTCATATAACTTCTTTGCAGCAACATCCATCAAATCTTATATTTTGTTGGAATCTTTTGAAAACACATAAATGAGCTAGAATTTTTTTTAATAAAAATATGATGAAAATAAGCTGTAATTTATTCATTTTATGTTAAAATATCAATAAATATGCAAGTATTTTGTTTATTATTAATTCATTAATATATATTGAACCTTAATTATGCTTATAGCGATTAATCAATAGACAAATAAAGAGAATTCCTATGAAGAAAGTCAAAATATTTATGGAAATCATCATATTTTAGAATGGTAGCCATGGCAACATGCAATAATTGCCCAGAAGAAAAATCATACAGTAGGTAGAAAGGATCATGGGCGAAAATATGACAGTCATTTGTTGTAAATAAAAGCACTACTTCAAAAGATAATTTCATTTGATTATGCATAGAAATCCAGTTTTTCATTTTTGTCCAATTCTTGATCATTTAGAGTTAAATTTTGTATCAGAAAACAAAAACTGGCAAAGAGTTTTGTTTTTGTTTTTAGAAGAAACGTTAAGACCGCTTTATTCCATAAACCATCGTTTGAAACTCTGCTTTATGTATTATGCTAAATGAACAGATTTTAAAAAGGATAACCAACGTAGAAATTTAAAATAACAAAGGACCAACTTGTTGCCGGACAAAAACATCTATAAAAATCGTGCATATTTCAACCGTTTAATAAAAACTTGTGTTTATGAGAGTGGTATTACTTTATGCAACTTAGATTTTTCTACACTCTATACGGCCATTCCTCATACGTAGCTTAAAACCAGGCTTAAAGATCTTATAAAACGCCGCTTGTTCAAGAAAAACGGAATGAGACGATATAAATACCTGGTAATTAGTCATGACAAAACTTACTTCGTCATCAATGGCTCCAAATCTACTACTAAATATACTGAAGACCAAATCTGTCACATGTTAGATTTTCTGATTGACAACATATTCGTCATGTTTGGAGGACATGTTTTTCAACAGACTGTTGGTATTCCAAAGGGTACTAATTGTGCTCCTCTCATCGCCGACCTGTTTTTGTACTCCTATGAGGCTGATTTCCTAGAAGGCCTACTGAAGAAGTAAGAAAAGACTCTGGCCCAGACCTTTAATTTCACATTCCGCTATATTGATGATGTTTTGTCCCTCAACAATGCTAAATTTGGTGACTATTTACATTCAATTTACCCTAGCGAGCTCGAACTTAAAGACACCACCAATACACTAAGGTCAGCCTCTTACTTAGACCTACTTCTAGAAATAGATTCAGGAAAACTACAAACTAGGCTCTACGACAAGCGTGATGACTTCAACCTTCCATTTGTCAACTTCCCGTTCATCGACAGCAACATGGTGTGTACATTTCACAACTTATACATTATTCTAGATCCTGCGATCGTTATTCCGATTTTCTAGACCGATCACTGCTGTTGACTGCTAAACTACTCAAACAAGGGTTTGTTGTAAATAGGTTGATGTTATCTCTCCAGAAGTTCTATGGTCGACATAATTGATCGTTATGGGAAATCAGTGTCTCAAACACGATCTGACATTTTCGCTGAGTCATAGGTAGTGTTTCCTATTCCTGGATTTGACTTTTTCCTGGACAAGACAATGAGTAACTCGACGGGTGTCTAATTAGAGGCAGGCACTGCTTACTCGTCCGGAGCACCTGAGTGCATCCATGGTTTTTATTGGGTTCGGGTTACTCTCTTTCTGTGTTTTATGTTTTTGGTTTTTGTGTTGTGTTTGTCTATATCCGGATTTGTAACTGTCCCTTGGCTTTTGTCTCTTGTTGTTCGGTCGGTTTCTTTCGCTACTTTCTTAATAGACAAAATAGTTAAAATTAAAAAGTAAGAGTTTTCTACTATATTAAGGTAAAATATTTAGTGTCATTACCAAGCGTATTATTGATTTATTAATTCGGTTCTAATTAAAAAAGTGATAAAGCGTTGTAATCCTAAGATTTATTTTTAAACAAGACACATTTAAAACGAATAATTTGAAGCTCGTACGAATATACTTACAAAGATATCAAGCCAGGTAGTATATCACACAGATTTACGTTCAATTCTTGTATATTGTTAAATTGTAAATCCCTAAAACATTAAATAATTTTTAAACAATAAGACAATTCCTACAAAATTCTGGCTTGATAGGCATATGTATATTATATAGCATAAACCAAATAAATGGCTCGCAAGTTCCCTTAATGATGTCTAGTATATGGAATGACACATAGTTATTGAATGTTACTTATTACATAACATATTGTCTCTTTCTGTTTTTTTGGTAAATAACTTAAGCTTAACTACAATTTAGACAATGGGGTGTCTATACTATACTATGTTTAGAGTGACTTTATAACTACGAGCAATTCTAAATTGCTTAGGAGATGTGCTCGTAATGTCTTTGAATTATGAGGTAAACAGCTAAAATTCAAGGACAATAATATTACCAAATTGTTTATTAAACATTTTCTCATACATTTATAAATTAATTAAGTGTGGGTAAAATATTCTTGAATTATTGAATGCACACAAATACGTATATATTTTTTTACTTACAAATTAATCGTTAAATTCGGTAGAGCTGAAGGAATATACTGTAAACCTCTCTTCGAACACGTTACTTCCATGCCATCTGACTTAGGAATACAGTCGCATTCTGCTGGGCATGCAAATCCGTAGCTACAACCAGCTAACACAGCCAATAAAGCAGCTAGGTAATACGTCATATTTACTGCGGCCTTTAGTAAGATAATTCATTCCAATATAAATGCAAACTATTGTGAACTTAGAATGCCACGGCACTAATTTAAAATATTTTAATAAGTTTTATGTGTAGATATTAAGATTTGTTAAAAGGCGGAATTTGCCACATTTGGCTATTCTCTTGTGGGCCTTTAAATGAATCGATATCCGATAACATGCCGATTCAAACAAATTTTTTTATTATCAAAACGGAAAATTAAAACTCACAAAGCTGTTTGACAAACTGACCAAATAGAGGTAAAGAGTATTTCTGCTTCCTCCCCAATAAAAACTGGACGCCATGGTATCGATAAAAATTTGCTAGAAGTTTTGTGAAACAACATTAAAAAAAAACAAAAATATTTTGCTAGAGAAAAACACTTGTTATTAAAAGTCTTTAAACGTGTTGCGACATGCTGAATTTTACTCGTCGGTATTAATAAAAGAATGTTGGAAATATGCAAAAAAAAAATTACACAGGTCACAAATTAAGACGCAACATGGTTTTTTACCTTGAAGATGGTCAAACAATATAAACATTACAAATTGACATGCTATAGATTTTGCGATAACACTTTTTTCTGTTGTATTTGCTTAACATTCTATAAGAGGCAACTCTAAAAAAATGTCACTTGAACTTGTAGCAACATGTACAATTTTACTTGTAGTTATTAATACAACATTTTAGGAAGAATAATCATGTCAATATGTTAAATTAATAACACAGTCCGAAAATTAGGAAACGGCATGTTTTCAGCATGTGAGTAGGGTTAAACAATATATACATTATGACTTCGCGATGAATACTGGTTATGCTACTGCATTATTTGGTAGATATTAGCACCTTAAGAGGCAACTCCATTAAAATGTAACTTAAATTTGCTGCCACATTTCTTAATTTAGTAGGTAGTTATTATTGCAAAATTTTATGAAGAATTTTCATTCAGTATTATAAATAAAAAATCCCATTTTAATGTGGCATGTTTGTTTTTACGATAAGAAAGGTCCAGCAAGATAAACCTTACAAGTATACACGGTATAACTTTGCGATAAATTCTTTTCAAATAGTCATAAGCATCATGAGAGCTAATTATTATAAAATATTTCTAAAACACGTATTGACATGTATGTTTAGCTGTACTCATAATTATTATATTCATTATATAATAATAAAAAAGCAAGGTAACAATTAGGACGTGAACTGTACTTCTGTAATGTGCAGGGTCAAATGTCATACGGGTCATTAATGAAGACACCACGCCTCCAATATTGGTTGATTATGAGTTATACATTAAAGACAAACAAACTGTGGTACTTATGTGAGATGAATCCTACAAGATTGCCCCGAATCCTTTGTCTTTAAATGCGAAGTTGAGTTTGTGCAATGCGAATATTTATCACCATTGTTCTTTCTACGGTTTGAAAGGATGAGCAAAATTAGGCAAATGTCAGTCTAGAACTTGACCTCGACCTTTTACCTTGTATCTATGTTGAAGATCTCATGCCTCTGCACTTAACAGTTAATGAGTTATACATAAATTCTTGTAATAAACGGTCTTAACACCTACGACATGACATCAAATCCTGTCAATACAAATAGGACAAAAATTTTTGTTAATAAATCTATATGTACTTTAAAAGTGTTAATCATTACGGTCTTCGAAGAATAGCAACCAAATGTCATATGTTTTACAATTCAAAACAAAATCAAATGTTACTGATTTTCATGCTTTAGTATGGGCATAAATGGTATAAAGGACGTAACAAATTTACTGATTTTAAGTATCAGTTTTGATACACAAGCCGGTCAACAGCAGTGAGAACAAGCCATCAGTGGAGTGGACGAAGTACAATCCGCTTGAGGAAGCTTAAACTTTGTTACCCGGACCACAGGACGTCTGCAATTACATTTGACCAAAAGTTACTATCGTTCGCTAGAATAGAGATATTGTCCATAACCATCTGAAAAATCGGTTCACCATGGCTACTGAAACTTAATGACATACTACCAAAATACACTAGATAATATCACCATGGCTATTGAAACTTCATGACATACTATCAAAATACACCAGATAATATTTATTGCTGATAAGTTCATAATGGACAAGATGCGAGGAAACATCAGATGTCCTGTTCTCACCCCGTACAACGACAGGCATGTCAACAAAGGTTTTTGGTGTAATTAACAATTGCGTATCATAATTTTTTTTGACAAAAGACGTTACAGCATATCTTCTGCAATGGATGAACAGAAATGTGGAGAAGGTTTGCAAAATGTTTAAAAGGCAGTTTTGGAAAGGGGCGTTTAGTTTGGTTCAAACATGGTATAGGGTTGTAAGTGGATTAAACTATTGCTTCAGGACAAAACAAATTGAAACAGATCCCAAGTTATGGTATGAAATATATTGTGCATTATTTGGAAGACGTTTAATGGCGGTTGCATATCAAACAGCCAAGCAAGTACCTCAACAGTAGCTAAATTTTCGCTGGCGTGTTAAAAAGGATGAGAACGTATTCCAATGGCGTTTAATTGCATGCATCGCGGATGGGCCGTTGTGATAAGTGTTGAAGGTGGACATACAAGTTATTAAATATTCGAAAAGCTAAAGTCATTTATAAATGGCAAATTGTATTATAATAATACCATAGTTAATCAAGAATTTACGATACTTTGTTTTGATCACATGAAACAGCGGTTTATGAACGAAGTATTATTAAAATGAATAGTTTTTTACTTCACTAAGGTGCTAACTGCTGTTAGTGTTTAACAATTGACAGTGTACGAAATAGTATTTTTTTTCGTAATTGGCAAGTTAAATAGTTGAACATTTGAGGGTCTTTCCACAATAATTTAAATTGTATATTATGTGATGACATTACAAATAATTAAAACTTATGGGGACATGTCTAAATTTAGTCGTAATTCAATATAAAACAGCTTAAAAAGAGAATTCATTTTAATACCTTCATAATTACCAAAAGGTAAAAAATTAGGACATGACATGTTTTTTGGTCTTAACAGAATTCAAACACTATAAACATTACAAGTTGACAGGTTATAACTTTGCGATAAATATTTTTTTATTATTTTGTATTGTTTGCTTAAGATTGTCATTCTAAGAGAGATAACTCCTATAAAATGTTGATATTTCTTACGACATGTCTTAATTTATTCTTAATTATTTTTGGAAGAACAATTATTTAAATATCTATAAAAAAACAAAGGTCAAAAACTAGTAAATGACCTTGACCTTGCGTACATTTTTAAGGTAAACTGTCATAAGGGTCTTTGTTAATGAGTTAAGTATGTAAAACTAATAAATACTTGATTTAATGGAAGATAACTCATAGTAAAATTTATGTCCCATCCATTCCCTCTAAATGTAACAAAGTTACGCCTTTACAAGGTCAACATTTTTCTTCCTATAAGTTTCTACTTATCTCTTACGGTTTTGATAGAACAATAAAAAGACTTCAACATCTAGAACATGACCTTGACCTTTTACCTTGTGTCCAATTTCAAGGTCAAAGGTTACGAAGGTCTATAGTGAAGACCCCATGCCTCTACTATCAATAATAAATAAGTCATATATGAAAAACTAATAATCAATTGTCTTAATGGGAGATAACTCCTATAAAATGAAGTCAAATTACTAAGCTTCAAAAGGGGCAAAGTTGCGTCTTAATAACGTGAACATTTTCTCCTTATAAGTGTTTATCTATCTTTAACCGTTTCAAAGGGGTAGCGATAACAAACAAATGTCAAAATTTAGAACGTGAACTTGACCTTTGACCTTGTGTCCATTTTCAAGGTCAAATGTCAAGAGGGTCTATGGTGAAGACCCCAGGCTTCTCTTTTGGTTCATGAGATGTGTTTGAACGTCACTTATAACTTTTATATAAAGAGAGACAATTCCTATAAGATGTCTTCAGATCCCTTCAATCAATCTGTCCCAAAGTTGCGAAAGGATACAAGACACATGTTGGTAAAGGTTTGGGGTTCGTATCTTAATTGGTTTAGAAGGAGTAGCAATAACAATATTTTTAGTAAAAGGGCAGATAAGTCCATAAGGGAAAAGGATGCGGTCAGTAAGGGTGAACTGCGAAAGTGCAATGGGTAACAGATATCAGATATTAAATATCAAAGCGACATGTCGCGAATTAAAAAAAAATTCACAGAAGAAAGTTGGCGGAAGAAAAGAGAAAATAATAATAATTAAACCGCCATTTGTTCAGAGAACAAATGAGAAGGTCTTTCCCATTGTTCCTCTAAAGTCAGAAAATTTAGGTGATGGTATGGGATTTTGTGTCTTGCTAAGCACAAAATGTCACTTCCAGTCATAAAAATGAGTTAATTGAGTAAAGAAAGTGGTCCCAAGCCAAAAAATATATGGATGGTTAAGGACTTTCATTCCGTTGCTAGGGACAAAATGTCACTTCCGGTCATGATATGACATTTGTTAGTAAAGTACATCATTCTGATTCTAAAAGTATATGGTTGCTATGGACTTTTTATAACAGTCACCTTGTTGCTATGGTATGACCTTGACCTATGACCTTTGACCTTTGGCTCTAGGAGAATGCACCAAATGAAGGTTTTGATAAGAGTAGTATTTTTCCCATTTATTGTCTACTTCTATATTTTATGGTTTATGAGATATAGTGCTAACAAGACCTAGGGTGACCTTTACCTTGACTTTTGACCCTTGACCTTGACATTTTTAAATGTAATATATGTCACTAAGGATCAATGGTGCTGGTCCCATGTCTCTAGGACTTATGGTTTCTTTGACAAAATTTTTTGACGCATTGCGACATTTTTCAGGTCAAAAACGCCTTAAAAGGAAGTTGATTGGAAAAAAATTGTGCATGACAAATGATCGCCATAGGTCCAGCGACATTTTGTAAACTTCAGATTTTGAGTATCTGTTACGGTGTCTGAGTTTATCTGCTAACAAAGGTTTCGGTGTTCGGGCAGATAACTCTGTTACTAAAAATAGACCGGTCTCACAGGGTGAGTCAGATCATCTCCAGTTATGAGCGATTAAATGTACCAAGTATCAAAATGATATGTTGAAAACCCTTCTGGCAAACGCATTTGGAAATTTGGAGAGAAAAAGAAAAATAATAATAATTAAACTGCCATTTGTTCTGAGAACAAATGAGAAGGTCTTTCCCACTGTTCCTCTAAAGTGAGAAATTATATGTGATGCTTTGGGATTTTGTGTCTTGCTAAGCACAAAATGTCACTTCCAGTCATAAAAATGAGTTATTTGAGTATAGAAAGTGGTCCCGAGCCAAAAATATATGGTTGTTAAGGACTTTCATTCGGTTGCTAAGGACAAAATGGCACTTCCGGTCATAATATGACATATTTCAGTGCAGTACATCATTCTGATTCTAAAAATATATGGTTGCTAAGGACTTTTTATAACAGTCACCTTGTTGCTATGGTATGACCTTGACCTATGACCTTTGACCTTTGGCTCAAATTGAAGCTCTTTTCATACTGATCACTTTAAACCTATATGTTAACTATATTATCTCTAACCGTTTTCAAGTTTTAACCAAAAAACCGATTAACCGAAACGCGTCAAGGGCAGTAACTCAAAAATGGTTCATTGTACAGCTTTGGGTCAAATGTACCAAATGAAGGTCTTAATAAGAGGAGTATTTTTCCCATTTATTGTCTGCTTCTATCTTTTATGGCTTGTGAGATAAAGTGCTAACAACACCTATGGTGACCTTTGACCTTGACTTTTGACCTTTGACCTTGACATTTGTTACATAGGATCAATGGTGGTGGTCTCAACTCTCTAGGACTTACGGTTTTTGAGAAAAAAAATTTGACGCGTTGCGACATTTTTCAGGTCAAAAACACGTAAACAGGAAGTCGATTGGGAAAAAAAATTTTGCATGACAAATTATCGCTATAGGACCAGCGACATTTTTTACACTTAAGATTTTAAGAATCGATTACGGTTTCTGAGTTTATCTGCTAACAAGGGTTTACGGTGTTGGGGCAGATAACTCTGTTACTAAAAATAGATCGAGTTCACAGGGTGAACTGAGTCATCTGACAGTATGACCAATTAATAGTACCAAATATGAAAATGATATGTCGCGACACTTTTTTGCAAATGATGGCGGAAAAAAAAAGAAAAATAATAATAATAATAATAATAATAATCATAAGAAAGGTAAGAAGGTCTTTCCACTGTAGTGGGAAAGACCTTAATGAAATGTCGTTTGTTCATTTGTTCTGAGAACAAATGAGAAGGTCTTTCCCACTGTCCCTCTAAAGTCAGGAAATATATGTGATTCTATGGGCTTTAGTGTCTGTTGCTAAGCACAAAATGTCACTGCTAGTCATAAAAATGAGTTATTTGAGTAAAGAAAGTGGTCACGAGCCAAAAAAATATGGTTGTTCAGGACTTTTATTCCGTTGCTAGGGAGAAATGGCCACTTTCGGTTATGAAATGACATATTTCAGTAAAGAACATCATTCTGAATCTAAAAAAATATAGTTGCTATGGACTTTTTATAACAGTTACCCTGTTGCTAGGGTATGACCTTGACCTATGACCTTTGACTCAAATGAAGCTCTTTTCCTACTGATCACTTTAAACCTATATGTTTACTATATTATCTCTAACCGTTTTCAAGTTTTAACAAAAAAGCCGATTAACCGAAACGCGTCAAGGGCTGTAACTCGAAAATGGTTCATCGCACAGATTCGGGTCAAGTACCATATGACGGTCTCAATAAGAGGAGTATTTTCTCCATTTATTGTCTGCTTCTATCTTTTGTGGTTTGTGAGATATAGTGCTAACAAGACATATGGTGACCTTTGAAGTTGACTTTTGACCTTTGATCTTGACATTTTTTAAATGTAACATATGTCACTTAGGATCAATGGTGGTGGTTCCAAGTCTCTAGGACTTACGTTTTTGAGAAAAAAATTTTGACGCGTTGCAACCTTTTTCAGGTCAAAAACGCGTAAACAGGAAGTCGATTGGGAAAAAAAATGTGCATGACAAATCATCGCCATAAGTCTAGCGACACTTTGTACACTTCAGATTTTGAGAATCGTTTACGGTTTCTGAGTTTATCTGCTTACAAGGGTTTACGGTGTTGGGGTAGATAACTCTGTTACTAAAAATAGATCGGTTTCACAGGGTGAACCAAGTCATCTCTGCATGACCGATTAATGATACCAAGTATCGAAATGATATGTCGCGACACTTTTTGGCAAACCTCTGCGGAAGAAGAAAAAAAATAATAATCATAAGAAATACATGAAGGTCTTTCCCGTGGAAAGGGGAAAGACCTTAATTAAACTGCCATTTGTTCTGAGAACAAATGAGAAGGTCTTTTCCACAGTTCCTCTAAAGTCAGAAAATTTAGGTGATGGTACGAGATTTTGTGTCTTGCTATAGCACAAAATGTCACTTCCAGTCATAAAAATGAGTTATTTGAGTAAAGAAAGTGGTCCCGGGCCAAAAAAATAGATGGTTGTTAAGAACTTTCATTCCGTTGCTAGGGACAAAAGGCAATTCCGATCATGAAATGACATATTTCAGTAAAGTACGTCATTCTGATTCTAAAATATATAGTTTCTAAGGACTTTTTATAACAGTCACCTTTGTTGCTATGGTAAGACCTTGACCTATGACCTATGACCTTGGCTCAAATTGAAGCTCTTTTCATACTGATCACTTTAAACCTATATGTTTATTATATTATCTCTAACCGTTTTCAAGTTTTAACCAAAAAAACCGATTAACCGAACCGCGTCAAGAGCAGTAACTCGAAAATGGTTCATCGCACAGCTTTGGGTCAAATGTACCAAATGAAGGTCTCAAAAAGGGGAGTATTTTTCCCATTTGTTGTCTCCTATCTTATATGGTTTTTGAGATATAGTGCTAACAAGACCTATGGTGACCTTTGACCTTGACTTTTGACCTTTGACCTTGACATTTTTTAAATGTAACATATGTCACTTAGGATGAATGGTGGTGGTCCCAAGTCTTTAGGACTTACGGTTTCTGAGAAAAAAATTTTGACGCGTTGCAACCTTTTTCAGGTCAAAAACGCGTAAACAGGAAGTCGATTGGAAAAAAAATTTGCATGACAAATCATCGCCATGAGTCCAGCGACATTTTGTACACTTCAGATTTTGATAATCGGTTACGGTTTCTGAGTTTATCTGCTAACAAGAGTTTTCGTGTTGTGGCAGATAACTCTGTTACTAAAAATAGATCGGTCTAAAAGCATGAGCCATGTCATCTCTGGATATGACCGATTAATGGTACCAAGTACCGAAATGATATGTCGAGACACTTTTTGGCAAACCTCCGCGGAAGAAGAAAAAAAAATAATTAAACCGTCATTTGTTCTGAGAACAAATGAGAAGGTCTTTCCCACTGTTCCTCTAAACTCAGAAAATTAAGATGATGCTATGGGATTTTGTGTCTTGCTATAGGACAAAATGTCACTTCCAGTCATAAAAATGAATTCTTTGCGTACTGAAAGTGGACCCGAGCCAAAAAATATATGGTTGTTAAGGACTTTCATTCGGTTGCTAGGGACAAAAGTCCATTTCCGCTCATGAAATGACATATTTCAGTAAAATACATCATTCTGATTCTAAAAATATATGGTTGCTAATTACTTTTTATCACGGTCACCTTGTTGCTAGGGTATGACTTTGACCTATGACCTTTGACCTTTGGTTCAAATTTAAGCTCTTTTCCTACTGATCACTTTAAACCTGTATGTTTACTATATTGTCTCTAACCGTTTTCAAAGTTTTAACCAAAAACCGATTAACCGAAACGCGTCAAGGGCTGTAACTCGAAAACGATTCATCGCACAGCTTCCGGTCAATGTACCAAATGAAGGTCTCAATAAGAGGAGTATTTGTCCAATTTATTGTCTGCTTCTATCTTTTATGGTTTGTGAGATATAGTGCTAACAAGAACTATGATGACCTTTGACCTTGACTTTTAACCTTTGACCTTGACATTTTTAAATGTAACATATGTCACTTAGGATCAATGGTGGTGGTTCCAAGTCTCTAGGACTTACGGTTTTTGAGAAAAAAGTTTGATGCGTTGCGACATTTTTCAGGTCAAACACGCGTAAACAGGAAGTCGATTGGAAAAAAATGTGCATTTTGTGCACTTCAGATTTTAAGAATCGGTTACCGTTTCTGAGTTTATCTGCTAACAAGGGTTTTCGTGTTTGGGCAGATAACTCTGTTACTAAAAATAGATCGGTCTAAACGCATGGGTCATGTCATCTCGGGATATGACAGATTGATGTTACTAAGTATCGAAATGATACGTCCAGACACTTTTTGGCAAACCTCCGCGGAAGAAGAAAAATAATAATAATAATCATCAGAAAGACAAGAAGGTCTTTCCACTGTAGTGGGAAAGACCTTAATCATAAGAAATACAAGAAGGTCATTCCACAGAGAGGTGGAAAGACCTAAAAAATCATGATTTGTTCATTTTGGTTTCACGTCTGTATTATTCTTACTTCAATGAACTTTTAGAACATGCATTTAAAATTAGGAACTTTTTTTCATTCTAAACAAAAAATATTAGAAGTAGTGTGACGATTTAAATTTTAAATAACGAAATTTCATCAAACATTTCATCTGCTTTCTTGTGATCATTGTGTATTGACAAAAATCGATAATTAACCAGGGAAAGCCATAAAGCCACAATAATCGGGCAGATCCATAATGAACCATCTATAATGCATATGATGTGCAAACAAAGATCTGTCTGTTCAGTAATATTAATACTAACTGGTTTATAATTGACAAATATATTTTTGTAATCTCCGAAAACGTATAAACTAAATATCTACGATGCTATTTTGTGCATAAAAGGCTAAAATTTACCTCAATTCATCAAATATACGATCAGTGATGACATTTAGAAATAAAAGAAAACGGTATTCGATACTATTTTTATCACGAAAACTCTTAAACAAGCCATGGAACATTAGTGAAGTCATCAATTAAGCCTAAATGTTAAAACGAATTGTTCAGTTATTAGCAAAAGGCATAGTTTTGCATTACTGTTTAAAAATATATTACTTACCTTTTACCCTAATTTTGCATATAATCCGACAATATATTTATGGGATACACATGGCGATCTTTAACTTCAAGTTAATAATACTAAAATATACTTCAACTATACGTTACTAATACAGGTATTTGATACCCTTTGTTACCTTTGCGCAATACTATACCCATGATGAATTAGTGGTTAGATGTTTAAATAATGTCATGGTTAAAGAATATTAAATTTTTATTTTATCGTTATAACATACGCTTTGTTGATCACGGGGTTTAAACAAGTAAATGATCTTGCATTTAAAAACCAATTGTGTGATAGGTTTAACATCAGTAATGGTATTTGAAAAATGAATAGCTTGTTTTGTTGTTCCTTTTTGTTTCTTTTTACTTCGTGTTTCCGTAGTATGTCTTTATCCCAATCTTTGTGTCATTGTCCTATGTTTTATTTCCATATTTTTGTTGGCGGTTCAGTTTTAACATCTTATTAAGAACTTATGATCATACTCAAAATACAAATGTAGAACATATTTGTTATTCACGTGTTTCAACTTATTTGATCCGTAAATCACTGAAAAATGTATTTTTATAATTTATTAAGGCAATAATTGTTAATCGTGTTGTACAATGGTCAATCTAAACAGAAAAGAAAAAAAATCGATATCAGTTTTGAACCGTCGAATCATAAAGTATTGTTTTTGTCCATTCCAACGCTAGATCTTAAATACCCAAAATGTCAGTGCTTATACAATCATGGTTAGTAAAACAAGCAGCAGTCTTAGAAGATTATCTGTTACCAACATAGAAATCCATAATGTTAGCTATTCCAGTTTTTGTCAAAAGAGAGATAGCATGGAGTGAATGTTTGTATCTACGTAAATGACAATTTTGCCTTCAACACCAGAACTGGGTTACATACTTATTTTTTTAAAATCAGTATAGATAGAACTATTGCTCCCTAAAACCGAAATTATTATAAGAAACAATATACCTTTATATAATTTGTTTTTCTTTTGTAATAAAAATGAAAGTGCATTATTTAGAGTTGAATCAGAATATTAGCTTATGTTATATGTGATTTCAATATATGTAGGTAGAAGAAGTAAGGGCAGAAACACCAAAGTGGCATGAAAGCTTGCAAGTCCGTCCAAAACACATATGCAATTCCATGAAACATAAAAACAATAAAAACAAAAAGCACAGAACAAACCAGCAAGCAGAAATCACGACACGAACTATAAAAAATTCAGACTGAACTCAATCGCTCAAAAGAAGTACACAGTTTCTGCCTTATGCAACACATCCTCGTGTCTTTGGTAGTCATTCCAGGTTAAGTCTAGTCCGGTAAAAAAGATATTACACAAACCCTAAGATGAACTTACATCTGCATTTATTTGAGACACATATACTCTTTTTTTTTCTACAAGCGCATGCTGTCTTCCATGCAATTTTTTTAATTTTAGAGAAGAAATTCTTAGCAACAAAACCATGATTTTGCAGTTTTTGCGTCAATTGCAAACAAGTTTACTTGCAAAAGAATGTTTTTAGGCGTAGGTTCACTAACGTCCTAAACCTATATAAGTTATTAGGTAATGATTTATAATGATAGAAACAACATAAAAGGTCTAGATGTTTGTTCGTTGTTACCACTGCAACGCACTGAAATTTTTTATAACACATAGTATACTATATTATAGTAAACTATTACTGTACCTATTAAAACAAAATATTTCAACGTTTGTTATAACGTGATATTTATGATAAATCATTGTCACAGAAACATTCCACGTATATATCTATAATCTGTTAGTTTAGCATCAGATCCACAAGAAAGAATCACCTTGAAAGGTCAAAGTCGAAGTTGGTATTGAAACGTTTTTGCTCTGTATATTTTGTTAATACTGTAAAATCGTCTTTAAATCTTGTTTTACTGAGGCTCAGGAACACTTTTTTCTTTTAAAAACATGATAGCCTATTAGCTTTCATGTCATTAGATAAAGTCGATGTCAAAGTATTGCTTTAAAATCTTGTAAGTGTACATAAATAGTAATACTATAGAGTTAGCATCAACATCTTTTAAATATTATTTTATATTATATTTTAACAATACAATCGCAATGTAAAACTAATGACGATAAAGAAAACCGATGGTTTTTTAATGGAAATAGGATTATAGAAACAAATTAAATAATTGTATTTTTAATGTCTGTTAATGTATGTAGATGCTTTGAATGAAACATTTCGTTGAATGAGTAACTAGTTAGTTGCTTTCCATCCATTGAAACTCGCCGTCTCCAGTCTGCCACACCTGTATTTACTGCTGAGGCGCAACCTATTCTTCTTACGATGAAAATAGTTGCTTAGTCAGACGAGCACAAATTGTATATCTGCTCCTTTGATATGTCTTCTTGCCATTTAAAACTTCAAAATTAAGAAACCTAATATTTTAAATTGTGTTCAAGTTTACAAATCCCATGTAGCTTTGGATAAAAAGGTTGTGTTTTCTGGATTCCATGTCATGTGGGAATACATGGGAACACGGTTGTGGAAAAGGAGACTAAGAATGCCTTGAATAACGATATAATTAATTGTGCCATACCTTTGACTGATTTTAAAGTACTAATTTTTAAATATATTTCTCGTTTGTGGCAGAGTTATTGGGATCTAGAGGTTCATAATAAACGTCATTAGATCCAGCCACAACTGCACACAAATAATTTTAATTGTTTTTTTAGACCAAGTTGTTTTAACCTGGTGTCATCTTTGTCATACCAGGACGACACATAGTTATATTTTAAATTACGAGCAACGACCCGAGTGTGTGCCATGTAACAGTCCATGCACTATCAGGCATGTCTCGATGGACTGTGTTGACGTGGCGCACATTTGGCAACGTTTCTATGAAGTTTTTAAAAGAAATTTATTTATATTGCAAAATTTAATTATGCATAATTAATAATTGTGATATTGCATACTTTTTATTGTTTTAATTACATTTTTATCTGTATATATCTGTATGAAATCTTGTTTTAGTAATAATGGAGGGATATAAAATGGTTATTTATATCAAATGTGTAATTGTTTTTAGCTATCATGTCATGAATATATCTAAAATATTGTTTGATGGACGTAAAACAATAACCAATCAATCAATCAATTGTTATTTTTATGCCCTGAAGATTAGAGGAATATCTTTTATAAAACATTTACATAGTCTCTAAAAGCTTGCTTTGTCATTAAACTAGCAAAGACAGAACACCAAATATTCCAAATATTTAATAAACCACAATAAAAAAACAATATGAACTCTTAATATTATGTTGGGATGTCAACGCAAAAGTCGCCTAAAATCCTCATTGATAATATTTCATCTATATCAGTACATTTAATTGTTCATAGGAAAAACATAGACGACATACTTGTGGGGGTGGTAAAATGGCGAACTTTACGAAATGGAGGTTAGCGCGTCAAATGTTTTTAATTTTAAATGCTCGGGATAGTCAACTGTATCATTGTACTAATTTTATGTGAAACCACTCAACCCATCTCAGTAGTCTGAGACATGAAATGTAATATTTTCTACGTATTTATTAATAGATCTTGTTGTTTAATATAATAATGTAAAAGGCTGTATTCAATAATGTTTACAGTAAAGCTAAGTATTCTTCAGGACAATTATAACAAATAAATATTATATAATAATTATACATATTCATACACAAAAAACACAAATCAGCTAATTCACCTCCTCCCTACGCCAAACGTTAAAAATAACTATAACAATTTAATGACTGTTTTATATTGTAAATGCTGAAATTTTGACAAAAATTGTACCAGTATAGCAAACTCTACCTTTTTTGTTATAGCTTCGTGTTTCCAGTATTGTTCAGAGCATCTCAGCGCGTCCCCGGGTGAGGGATAGAGAAGACCCTCTCGTTGGATGGTTGTCAGGTCATTATACAGAAAGCCTTGACGCGGACCGGAGTAATGATATATTTGTTGAGTGCCATTCTCCTTGCACAATAAAGATAAGAATTTTAGATATTTGTTCATTGTAGCCGCTAAAAGTTTTCCGCCCTTATTCCAATAATCCATACTTTTTCCAGTATCTTTGATGACATGTTATTTCAATATTTGATCAGGAACATGCTCATGTCATTAAACGTCTGCACTGTGGTATACATAATACAGTCATTTATGGACCTTGTGATTATCTGCCACCTAATTCTTGTTTTAACGCTACTTTTCGTCTTGTCTAGTTTTGTTATATCGCTCATAATATCGTTATAGTTTTCACATTAACCGTTGCTATATTTTTGTGTCATTATACTTATTTTTTTCTTTCAATTTGGCGCATTCCTTCTGAATTTACTGTATCACTGTCCTGTTTCGCTATATACAAAATCCTATCAGTATGTTAGAAATATAGGTTAAGCTCACGTTTACCTCCCAGAGTTACCCACCTAGATTAGATGTGATATGTCATATATTTAGCTAGTAATTTCTTAAATTAGGTATTTTGTTGTTGTAATTAATAAACATCTGAATAGGAGTTTTAATTAACAAGTACACGTTATTTGTCGCAGCGAAAAAGGCAATATTTCCGAATCCCTAAACATTGAATAAAGGTAACTTCTGCTTTATTTATAATAAAACTATGCAGCTTTATGTAGCGTTCACAGTAATCTAGCATTAAACTGATATCGATAACCAGCATACTTGTCATTATTGTACATTTGATGTTTTTTCTAGTGAATAGTTATCTATAAAGAATCAATGTATGTAAATAGTTTGCGTGAAATGTAAATAAATTCATTTAAATATAATTGGCTGGATGTCATTTGCTAATGGCATGAAACCACATGTACACTACAATTTAGGGTTTCCAAAAAAGCTTTATATGGTATATGGTGTATATGTCTGCAGCTTGTAATACTTTGTTTGTACCCATCTTTCAATCAATGTACTGTAAAAGAAGTTTTTTGCAGAAAAATGATAGAAATGTAAACGCATGTTGCTGCTAAGCGTTTTTTAAGCATTGTTAAGAAAATGGGAATTTAACGTAAAGACGTACCTCGCACATATGCATTTTCTGACACTCCTTTTCAATTCTATACAGATTATGTCTAGATATGAATTAAGAACTTAACTAAAATTTAGCAGTTGATGATTATTATATTACAAGATAATTGTCATCTAAGTGGTGCCTATAACTATGCAGATGACATTAAACGGAATCAAACCGCAGTACAAATTCGCAGTTAATAGGCAATTTATTACTTTTACGACTAAAAATATTTCATTTTATAGTTTCCTAATTCAATCATAAAAATACTAATTAGCATGTGACTCTGCCATGTGATTGGTTATATCAAACAAGAATTTTATTCCGGTTTCATCTAGAAAATTTCGGATACACATTAGAAAATTTAGAAGATAAAGTGGTATTCAGATTATTAGATATATTGTTTTGTCTTTTATGATATAATAATTCCTACATCATTGTCCCCAAAGGATCAGTGTGTGCCTCCAAATTTGAATTATATCTGTCAAGTTTTTTTTAAAATAATACTAACAGCTTTACACTATAATGTTTTAACGTATCAATATTATTCACGTTGAAGGTCGACTGCATTAGAAGAGGTTTTTTGGAGATGCCATAAAAACTGACATGTTGATGAAAATGGCGTTACCATTGTTATTTTAATACATAATTGTATTTGAGGCTCAATGTTCATGAGCACACTTTTATCTTTGAATTTCGGGTGTGAAATAAAGTGAAGTAGTGCAATGATCTACTTATTAGAAATTAATGTAAACATAGAGCATAAGTCTTATACCCTTCTGGATTATTTGAATTCATTACCGGTTGGAAGTTGGATTCGTGTTACTCAGTTGATTATTTTTTTGTGTTTTGTTTGTTGTCCCCTTTTTTGTTTAATAGTAGTTTTGTCTGTACTTGATTTATCGCTTTGGATTACTCCTCTTTGTCATCTATATTTTGTCTGTCCTTTTTAAGTATCTTTACGTTACTCATGTTAATTATTTTTGATAGGTAATGATTTATAAAACTATGGCTTTTGTTATCCGCGTCTTTTGTACCTGAAGTTTATTGCTTTGCACTGACGCTGATATGATGGGACTTACACGAATGTACTATTAAATGCACCTATACATGAGTTCTAGTTTTCAGTAATCGGTTGTGTTCGAGCCGTCCGAGTGCGAGCTACTGAGGTTTAACTGTATATACAAGGTTTTAAATACATATGTTATGTCTTCAAGTTTAATTCTCAACATGAAATCAGATTTCATGACTCCATATAATTAAAATATTATGGCCATACGGTGTATTGTATTACCTATGCAATCAAATGTGGGTTTAACATTTAGAGGTACATGCATTGTACAATTGGGCAATGTGTCGTATTTATGTTTTCAAATATCACATCGTTTCCTTTCCATACACCTAGCTTCTGTGAAAGGCGACATTGAAATGTATTTCATTAATAATCAATGTACTTCTAAAAGTTATTTTTCTCTGTGTTGAAAATGACGTTAGAGTCCCTGGAACGTATAAGTTAAAGATTTTATCGTTCGTACATCGTTCGTATATGGTATCGTATAACGTATAGTATATGGTATCGTATAACGTATAGTATATGGTGCATCGTTTTCTCCAGAGTGCATCGTATTGTAAATCGTTTGTTCTATCGTTCATCGTATGGTTTTCGGTTTACATTAGCGTATATCGTATGGTTTATCGTACATCGTATGGTTTATCGTTTGTGTTATCGTTCGCCATATTGTTGTTCTGTTGTATTAGCGTACATCGTATAGTGCTTGTGCAATTTGATTTTACATGTACATCGTTATTTACGTTTAGTTAAACTGTTCTTCCCTAAACAAACAAACCTTCAACTATATTATGACCTCCGTTCAATCGTACATTTTCCGCCTTTTGATTTTATAATAATAATAATAATGATAACCATTATTATTATTATTATTATTATTATTATTAATTTAACTTTGTCACTTTTTACCAAACATAGTTTGCAACGAATGCTTTAAAATGTCAAATCAATACAAAATACCTTTAATAAATTAGTAGAATTTGCGAACCAAAATACAATGAATTTCTTAACTGTATATGTTCTAATTTAAAATGGCAACGTGTGCAAAAATTGTATGCAAGTTTGACCTATCGACAAAGAAAACCGACCGAACAACAAGAGCTAAAAGTCAAGGAACAGTTATAAATCCGGATATGTACATAAGCAACACAAAAACGAAAAAAGAAAGAGAGTAACCCGAGTAAGTTTTGTATATTTTCTGGTTTTACTTAACACATTTGGGAATTGTACTACTACAAGATACAAGTACTCATATACTAAGTTCAAAGCCATAAATATGTCCGGCAGACGTCAGTAATTATCATTAATAAACCGGTGAGAGTGTGATTTCATTGCAGCATTTTTGCATTGTTTGAAAGATAAAAACACAATCGTGAAATATGATATGAAAAATAAAAATAATAAAAATATAATGCATTAATTAATATAATGGTCACGATTATTAAAGAAGTAACTGCTTGTCTATCAGTATATATAAGTCAACAACAATTGTAACTGGTGCTCTGTTGATTCTCTATAAGTTTCTGGCTTATGATAATGTGTATCTGTGTGCACTGCGGGTATTGCGGATATGTGTTAGTGTTTTCATCCTCTCTATTATTTTGTATCAACACTGAGATTGCCGGTTCGAGTCTCACTGAGCGCAGGGTGTACTTATTTACACTGTTAATTGACAAGGATTGCCAGCTTCCATACCGAAGTTCAGGGTTTTTTTTGTCGTTTCTTATGTTATGTTAATATGCAAAAAACATTACATGGAGTGTTTAATTAATGAGTTAGGCATGGACAGTTCACTAGGCAATCCTACTTATATATTCACTGCGCTTTCAAAAGAGGAGATTATCGAAAATCACAAATCGGTATTGGCATCCTTTGATCTCAAAATCAGAGTCGAAGATTGTGATCTCCCTTTATTGTATTGGATTCCAAAACTTCACAAAATCCATACAAACAGCGTTTCATAGCAGGATCGTTTAAGTGTACTACCAAAACACTACCGCAACTCATGACCACTATTTAAACAACAGTAAAAACGGGACTTCAACAATACAGTGACACTTTCTACTCCAGATGTGGAATAAAAATGTGGATATTAAAAACTTCAAAAGACCTGATAGACATCTTGAGGTCTGGATCTTTTTCCCATTATAACAGCATTAAAACATTTGATTTTTCGAAACTCTATACGGCCATCCCTCATATGCAGCTTAAAACCAGGCTTAAAGATCTTATAAAACGCTGCTTTTTCAAGAAAAACGGAACGAGACGATAGAACTACCTGGTAATTAGTCATGACAGAACTTACTTCGTCATCAATGACTCCAAATCTAATACTAAATATACTGAAGACCAAATCTGTCACATGTTAGATTTTCTGATTGACAACATATTTGACATGTTTGGAGGACATGTTTTTCAACAGACTGTTGGTATTCCAATGGGTACTAATTGTGCTCCTCTCCTCGCCGACCTGTTTTTGTACTCCTATGAGGCTGAGTTCCTAGAAGGCCTACTGAAGAAGAAAGAAAAGACTCTGGCCCAGATATTTAATTTCACATTCCGCTATATTGATGATGTTTTGTCCATCAACAATGCTAAATTTGGTGACTATTTACATTCAATTTACCCTAGCGAGCTTGAAATTAAAGACATCACCAATACACTTAGGTCAGCCTCTTACTTAGACCTACTTCTAGAAACAGACTCTGGAAAACTACAAACTAGGCTCTACGACAAGCGTGATGACTTCAACTTCCCAATTGTCAACTTCCCGTTCATCGACAGCAACATGGTGTGTACATTTCACAACTTATACATTATTCTAGATCCTGCGATCGTTATTCCTATTTTCTAGACCGATCACTGCTGTTGACAGCTAAACTACTCAAACAAGGGTTTGTTGTACCTAGGTTGATGTTATCTCTGTTGAAGTTTTATGGTCGGCACCACGACTTAATTGATCGTTATGGAAAATCAGTGTCTGAAACACGATCTGATATTTACTCTGAGTCATAGGTAGTGTTTTATATTCCTGGATTTGACTTTTCCCTAGACAGGACAATGAGTAACTCGACGGGTGTCTAATTAGAGGCAGGCAGTGCTTACTCGTCCGGAGCACCTGAGTGCACCCATGGTTTTTATTGGGTTCGGGTTACTCTCTTTCTGTGTTTTATATGTTTTTGGTTTTTGTGTTGTGTTTGTCTATATCCGGATTTGTAACTGTCCCTTGGCTTTTGGCTCTTGTTGTTCGGTCGGTTTTCTTTGCTACTTTCTTATGTGTTATTTCATATTGATCTTACAAGCTTTATCACAATTTGAAGTTTTTAGATTACTATTCACTATAATAGATAATATCGAATCAATACCTATACTATGTATTTTTGGTTTATATACTCACTCAAACATGAAACGCATCATCGGATAATTTTTTTAAAATCATTTTTTTGGGGACAAATAACCTATAAATATGCAAATATATATACACAACATCATAATTACACCTTAATTAAAGGCTTCAAGGTCAAAGCATTTAAGGTTATCCACACGTGAACGAGTGTAGCATCAAATTATGAGCAAGCGAGATATGTGTTTGAAAATGTAGATGTTATTGCTTTTAATATGTTTTTTCTAACTGGAATACATCTAACTCAGATACTGCAGTTTCTTCTACCTTAAATGAACACACACAAAAAATGTGTAACAGAATCGACATTCCGCTTTGTATTCTATTCCTATTACAATCCATAAGAAAATTTGAGTTTGTGTTTTAAGCTTGTATAAAATAAACTTAGAGGATAGTATGTGCTGGTGTCAATTATTACTTTTTTTCAAATATAGGTGTGTTTAGTTTCTGCTAGATTTTTTAAATGAAAGATTTGTTTGAAATTCTTTTTTTCTCGTTATGCATTACACAATTACAATGTTTGTAATTTATTACATCTTTGGAAATATCCATCTGGTATCTTTTCTAAACGGTTGAAGTTCATATTTCTAAAAAAAAAGAATTATAAGAAATCTTATTGTTAGGACGACTGCATATTAAATTTTAATAACTGCTCGGATCAGTAAACAGATATGACAGGATAACCAAGGTAATAGTATAAAATATTAACCAAGGGTCAACTTGTTGTCAGACAAAATCATTGATGAAAATTGTTCATATTTCAACAGTTTTATAAAAACATGTGTTTATGACAGTGGTATTTCTTTATGCAGATTAACAGACAAATTGGTTAAAGTTAAAAAGTTACACTTTTCTACTACATCAAGGTAAACTATTTAGTGTCATTACCCTGCTTAAAAATTCATCCCGTTCTAAGTGATAAAATTAACAAAACATTTTGATCCTACGATTTAAACAAATACTAGATTTATAACTTGGAATGTAATGGAACCTATATGAACAGCTTGATTTGGATTGAGTAAAGCTGGTACAAATATACTTACAGATATATCAAGCCAGGTAGCATATCACACAGATTTACGTTCAATTCTTGTATATTGTTAGATTGGAATTCCCTAAAACATAAAAAAATTTTTTTTAATCATTACGACAAATCCTGCAAAATTCTGGCTTGATGGGCATATGTATATTAAATAGTGTAAACTAAATAAATGACGTAAAAAGTGGAAAATAGAGGACAATTACCTTACCAAATTATTTATTAAATATTTGTTATACATTTTTACATTATTTTTAAATTGTGTGTAAGAAAATTTTTTGCATTATAAAATGCACACAAATATGTATATCAAATGTTGCTTACAAATTAGTCGTTGAATTCGGTAGAGCGGAAGGAATATACTGTAAACCTCTGCTTGAACACCTTACGTTCATGCCATTTGGATTAGGAAAACAGGCGCATTCTGCTGGGCATGCAATGCCGTAGCTACAACCAGCAAACACAGCCAATACAGCAGCTATGTACATGTAATACGTCATATGTGTCATTTCTGTACCACAGGCTGTAATAAAACAATTCACACCAATATAATGTATTTTAATAAGTTTTAAGTATAATATTATCTTTTTTTACGTATGGTAAATACGATGTGTTATGTTATAAGGCGGAAGTTTTCTCATCTTGCTATTCTGTTCTATTTGAACCTTTAAATGATTTGATATCCGATCACATGTCGATTAAATGTACTTTTATATTATCATAAACGGAAAATTGAGACTCTCAAACTAATTGAATTGTTTACTAAAAAGGGAAAAGTTTAAATTACTCCCTTTTCGCGCTCAATGAAAATTATTAGAATAGATGATTTAAAATGCATATCTGTAAAATTGATTGCGATTTGCAATTAGATCGTTTCGGAAAGCCATTTTCTATTATCGTGAGTAGAATAATTAATAATAATATATAATAATAACATGAATAAACGTAACAATTCGTTCCTTTATGAGTATATACACTAGTCAATAAATCAGCTTTAAACGAAACATCAAGAATTAAAACAAGCAACTATTCTTGTAAACTTTTGAAACGATATTCCACTTTGATTTTAAAATTTAATCATATTTGATCAAATTAAAAATTGTAAAAAAGCTATGATCATTGCGTATCGAAAAGGCTAGATGATATTTGTCATCATAAGTTAATACCTTTAGCAGCAAATTGTTTGAATACCTTAAAATCTAACAACGGTAAAAAAACTTAGAATGTACTATATGGTTTGACCTTGGATAGGTCAAACAATACAAGCTTTTCAAACTGACAGGTAATTACCTTTTGATAAACTATAGGTCGCAGGTTTTCTCCGAGTACTACCGTTTCATGCCCCATAAAAATTGAATGCCATGATATAGCTGAAAAATTATATTAAAGTTGAAAGTGGCGTTCAACAACATTAAAAAACAAACACAAACTTTATGAAAAATACTTTTTGCTAGAGAAAAGCATTCTAAGAGGGGTAAATGTCTTGAAAACACTGTTGCGACATGTTTATATTTATTCATCGTTATTAATAAAGGATGTTAGAAAATATCTAAATAAATGATTTAGGTAATACATTAAGACGCGAAACGGTTTTTCACCTTGAAAGTCACACAAAATAAGCATAAAAAGTTGACATTTAATGATTTTGCGATAAAACACTTTTATGTTTATTTTCTTACCATTTTATAATAGGTAACTTCGTTATTAAATGTCACTTCATTTTATATCTTAATAAATAAAAAATCACAAAATTTAATGTCGCATGTTTGTTTGTACTAATAGAAAGTTGAAGCTAAAAAACATTACATGTTGACACGGTGTGACTTTGCGACAAATTTTTTGTTTCATTACTTTTCAATTGCCATAAGCATCCCTAGAAGTAACTCCCATAAAATATCTCCAAAGCTCGTTTCACGTGTATGTTTAAATTTCTCGTAATTATTAATCTTCATATCTCAATAATATAAAACAAGGTCAAAAACTAGGACGTGTCAATTGACATAATGGTCTTTAGTGAAAACCCCATGCCTCCATTAATAACCGTTAATGAGTTATACATTAAAATCTACTAAACCATTGTAATAATTAGAGATAAATCCTTTAAGATTACGACCAATGCTTTGTTTTAATTCTACAAAGTTGCGTCTGTACAATGCGAATATTTTGCCCCATTTTTCTTTCTTTTTAGCTATTACGGTTTTGACGGAAAGTCCAGCTATAAACTACAGTTGGAGACGCGGATAAACGTGTCACTCTCCATGTATCTTAACAACATTTGTGTAGATGTCAAAAGTGTAAAAGTTTTAAAAGGCTTAATGTTATGCCGTTATCTAACTTCTCACTTTTATTGTCAAATACATTTTCTGCCCATCCAATTTTCCAAACTTACTGATGGTTGGTGTGATATATTAAGACCAATATAAGACTTCGAATGGCTATCACAATTATTTATTTATAACTTTATGTTATTTCGAAATAAATGCGTTAAGCCAATTTTCGACCTAATTATAAATAACCAAACAATAACGCAGTGGTTATAAAAACTAATTAATAATATGTTAATTCGTAAACATTAAATTGAATTGTAACTAATTTCATAAACTAAGTCTAAATTTTAGGAATTGTTCAGTTTTTGCAAAATGATTAGTGGGTTTTATTGTAATTTAAAGTGTATTGTTCACTTCTTACCTTATTTTTAAATAAATCGAACGCTATATTAATGAGATACATATGTCGTCGCCTTTAAATCTGCAGTTAATAATACCTAAATATACTTTGGATATATCAATATTAGTCATCTTAACGCATAGTTACCCTCTTCGCAATACTGCTCCTGTGATTAATGAAAGATAAACGATATTCTAATAAGGCTTTAGAAATTGTACTAATGTTGCCATTATAAAATATAACACTTTTTTATCACGTGTTTCAACGAGTTACGAAAACATATAATGATTAAAACTAACCATTGTTTTGATTTATTAATGCAATAATTTCTTACTGTCTAAAATTGCTAATACTAAATTTTGTAAATACTCATAAACCGTATTGAGAAAGTTTGTTATGTTTCTGCCTGTCTGTTTTTTTCGATTTTTTAAGTCAGTAGTTTATACCCTCAAATTTGTTTTGGTTTTAAGGTTTTTGAACTTTGTATTTTGATTATCTACTTTTTATTTAAAAATACATTCAGCCAAAAGTATGTATGCAAATGAAAATAATTATAAAATAGGATTAAAACAATACTGCTTCGTAATATTTAAAACCAGACCAAAATTGTCCTTACTTATTTTTATTCTGTCCTGCTGCACACGTTCTGATTAAGAGATTATTATTATTATTATTAAAAATGTTGAAAATGACGTTAGAGTCCCTGGAACGTATAAGTTAAAGATTTTATCGTTCGTACATCGTTCGTATATGGTATCGTATAACGTATAGTATATGGTGCATCGTTTTCTCCAGAGTGCATCGTATTGTAAATCGTTTGTTCTATCGTTCATCGTATGGTTTTCGGTTTACATTAGCGTATATCGTATGGTTTATCGTACATCGTATGGTTTATCGTTTGTGTTATCGTTCGCCATATTGTTGTTCTGTTGTATTAGCGTACATCGTATAGTGCTTGTGCAATTTGATTTTACATGTACATCGTTATTTACGTTTAGTTAAACTGTTCTTCCCTAAACAAACAAACTTTCAACTATATTATGACCTCCGTTCAATCGTACATTTTCCGCCTTTTGATTTTATAATAATAATAATAATAATAACCATTATTATTATTATTATTATTATTAATTTAACTTTGTCACTTTTTACCAAACATAGTTTGCAACGAATGCTTTAAAATGTCAAATCAATACAAAATACCTTTAATAAATTAGTAGAATTTGCATACCAAAATACAATGAATTTCTGAACTGTATATGTTCTAATTTAAAATGGCAACGTGTGCAAAAATTGTATGCAAGTTTGACCTATCGACAAAGAAAACCGACCGAACAACAAGAGCTAAAAGTCAAGGAACAGTTATAAATCCGGATATATACATAAGCAACACAAAAACGAAAAAAGAAAGAGAGTAACCCGAGTAAGTTTTGTATATTTTATGGTTTTACTTAACACATTTGGGAATTGTACTACTACAAGATACAAGTACTCATATACTAAGTTCAAAGCCATAAATATGTCCGGCAGACGTCAGTAATTATCATTAATAAACCGGTGAGAGTGTGATTTCATTGCAGCATTTTTGCATTGTTTGAAAGATAAAAACACAATCGTGAAATATGATATGAAAAATAAAAATAATAAAAATATAATGCATTAATTAATATAATGGTCACGATTATTAAAGAAGTAACTGCTTGTCTATCAGTATATATAAGTCAACAACAATTGTAACTGGTGCTCTGTTGATTCTCTATAAGTTTCTGGCTTATGATAATCTGTATCTGTGTGCACTGCGGGTATTGCGGATATGTGTTAGTGTTTTCATCCTCTCTATTATTTTGTATCAACACTGAGATTGCCGGTTCGAGTCTCACTGAGCGCAGGGTGTACTTATTTACACTGTTAATTGACAAGGATTGCCAGCTTCCATACCGAAGTTCAGGGTTTTTTTTGTCGTTTCTTATGTTATGTTAATATGCAAAAAACATTACATGGAGTGTTTAATTAATGAGTTAGGCATGGACAGTTCACTAGGCAATCCTACTTATATATTCACTGCGCTTTCAAAAGAGGAGATTATCGAAAATCACAAATCGGTATTGGCATCCTTTGATCTCAAAATCAGAGTCGAAGATTGTGATCTCCCTTTATTGTATTGGATTCCAAAACTTCACAAAATCCATACAAACAGCGTTTCATAGCAGGATCGTTTAAGTGTACTACCAAAACACTACCGCAACTCATGACCACTATTTAAACAACAGTAAAAACGGGACTTCAACAATACAGTGACACTTTCTACTCCAGATGTGGAATAAAAATGTGGATATTAAAAACTTCAAAAGACCTGATAGACATCTTGAGGTCTGGATCTTTTTCCCATTATAACAGCATTAAAACATTTGATTTTTCGAAACTCTATACGGCCATCCCTCATATGCAGCTTAAAACCAGGCTTAAAGATCTTATAAAACGCTGCTTTTTCAAGAAAAACGGAACGAGACGATAGAACTACCTGGTAATTAGTCATGATAGAACTTACTTCGTCATCAATGACTCCAAATCTAATACTAAATATACTGAAGACCAAATCTGTCACATGTTAGATTTTCTGATTGACAACATATTTGACATGTTTGGAGGACATGTTTTTCAACAGACTGTTGGTATTCCAATGGGTACTAATTGTGCTCCTCTCCTCGCCGACCTGTTTTTGTACTCCTATGAGGCTGAGTTCCTAGAAGGCCTACTGAAGAAGAAAGAAAAGACTCTGGCCCAGATATTTAATTTCACATTCCGCTATATTGATGATGTTTTGTCCATCAACAATGCTAAATTTGGTGACTATTTACATTCAATTTACCCTAGCGAGCTTGAAATTAAAGACATCACCAATACACTTAGGTCAGCCTCTTACTTAGACCTACTTCTAGAAACAGACTCTGGAAAACTACAAACTAGGCTCTACGACAAGCGTGATGACTTCAACTTTCCAATTGTCAACTTCCCGTTCATCGACAGCAACATGGTGTGTACATTTCACAACTTATACATTATTCTAGATCCTGCGATCGTTATTCCTATTTTCTAGACCGATCACTGCTGTTGACAGCTAAACTACTCAAACAAGGGTTTGTTGTACCTAGGTTGATGTTATCTCTGTTGAAGTTTTATGGTCGGCACCACGACTTAATTGATCGTTATGGAAAATCAGTGTCTGAAACACGATCTGATATTTACTCTGAGTCATAGGTAGTGTTTTATATTCCTGGATTTGACTTTTCCCTAGACAAGACAATGAGTAACTCGACGGGTGTCTAATTAGAGGCAGGCAGTGCTTACTCGTTCGGAGCACCTGAGTGCACCCATGGTTTTTATTGGGTTCGGGTTACTCTCTTTCTGTGTTTTATATGTTTTTGGTTTTTGTGTTGTGTTTGTCTATATCCGGATTTGTAACTGTCCCTTGGCTTTTGGCTCTTGTTGTTCGGTCGGTTTTCTTTGCTACTTTCTTATGTGTTATTTCATATTGATCTTACAAGCTGTATCACAATTTGAAGTTTTTAGATTACTATTCACTATAATAGATAATATCGAATCAATACCTATACTATGTATTTTTGGTTTATATACTCACTCAAAAATGAAACGCATCATCGGATAATTTTTTTAAAATCATTTTTTTGGGGACAAATAACCTATAAATATGCAAATATATATACACAACATCATAATTACACCTTAATTAAAGGCTTCAAGGTCAAAGCATTTAAGGTTATCCACACGTGAACGAGTGTAGCATCAAATTATGAGCAAGCGAGATATGTGTTTGAAAATTTAGATGTTATTGCTTTTAATATGTTTTTTTCTAACTGGAATACATCTAACTCAGATACTGCAGTTTCTTCTACCTTAAATGAACACACACAAAAAATGTGTAACAGAATCGACATTCCGCTTTGTATTCTATTCCTATTACAATCCATAAGAAAATTTGAGTTTGTGTTTTAAGCTTGTATAAAATAAACTTAGAGGATAGTATGTGCTGGTGTCAATTATTACTTTTTTTCAAATATAGGTGTGTTTAGTTTCTGCTAGATTTTTTAAATGAAAGATTTGTTTGAAATTCTTTTTTTCTCGTTATGCATTACACAATTACAATGTTTGTAATTTATTACATCTTTGGAAATATCCATCTGGTATCTTTTCTAAACGGTTGAAGTTCATATTTCTAAAAAAAAAACAATTATAAGAAATCTTATTGTTAGGACGACTGCATATTAAATTTTAATAACTGCTCGGATCAGTAAACAGATATGACAGGATAACCAAGGTAATAGTATAAAATATTAACCAAGGGTCAACTTGTTGTCAGACAAAATCATTGATGAAAATTGTTCATATTTCAACAGTTTTATAAAAACATGTGTTTATGACAGTGGTATTTCTTTATGCAGATTAACAGACAAATTGGTTAAAGTTAAAAAGTTACACTTTTCTACTACATCAAGGTAAACTATTTAGTGTCATTACCCTGCTTAAAAATTCATCCCGTTCTAAGTGATAAAATTAACAAAACATTTTGATCCTACGATTTAAACAAATACTAGATTTATAACTTGGAATGTAATGGAACCTATATGAACAGCTTGATTTGGATTGAGTAAAGCTGGTACAAATATACTTACAGATATATCAAGCCAGGTAGCATATCACACAGATTTACGTTCAATTCTTGTATATTGTTAGATTGATTGGAATTCCCTAAAACATAAAAAAATTTTTTTTAATCATTACGACAAATCCTGCAAAATTCTGGCTTGATGGGCATATGTATATTAAATAGTGTAAACTAAATAAATGACGTAAAAAGTGGAAAATAGAGGACAATTACCTTACCAAATTATTTATTAAATATTTGTTATACATTTTTACATTATTTTTAAATTGTGTGTAAGAAAATTTTTTGCATTATAAAATGCACACAAATATGTATATCAAATGTTGCTTACAAATTAGTCGTTGAATTCGGTAGAGCGGAAGGAATATACTGTAAACCTCTGCTTGAACACCTTACGTTCATGCCATTTGGATTAGGAAAACAGGCGCATTCTGCTGGGCATGCAATGCCGTAGCTACAACCAGCAAACACAGCCAATACAGCAGCTATGTAATACGTCATATGTGTCATTTCTGTACCACAGGCTGTAATAAAACAATTCACACCAATATAATGTATTTTAATAAGTTTTAAGTATAATATTATCTTTTTTTACGTATGGTAAATACGATGTGTTATGTTATAAGGCGGAAGTTTTCTCATCTTGCTATTCTGTTCTATTTGAACCTTTAAATGATTTGATATCCGATCACATGTCGATTAAATGTACTTTTATATTATCATAAACGGAAAATTGAGACTCTCAAACTAATTGAATTGTTTACTAAAAAGGGAAAAGTTTAAATTACTCCCTTTTCGCGCTCAATGAAAATTATTAGAATAGATGATTTAACATGCATATCTGTAAAATTGATTGCGATTTGCAATTAGATCGTTTCGGAAAGCCATTTTCTATTATCGTGAGTAGAATAATTAATAATAATATATAATAATAACATGAATAAACGTAACAATTCGTTCCTTTATGAGTATATACACTAGTCAATAAATCAGCTTTAAACGAAACATCAAGAATTAAAACAAGCAACTATTCTTGTAAACTTTTGAAACGATATTCCACTTTGATTTTAAAATTTAATCATATTTGATCAAATTAAAAATTGTAAAAAAGCTATGATCATTGCGTATCGAAAAGGCTAGATGATATTTGTCATCATAAGTTAATACCTTTAGCAGCAAATTGTTTGAATACCTTAAAATCTAACAACGGTAAAAAAAACTTAGAATGTACTATATGGTTTGACCTTGGATAGGTCAAACAATACAAGCTTTTCAAACTGACAGGTAATTACCTTTTGATAAACTATAGGTCGCAGGTTTTCTCCGAGTACTACCGTTTCATGCCCCATAAAAATTGAATGCCATGATATAGCTGAAAAATTATATTAAAGTTGAAAGTGGCGTTCAACAACATTAAAAAACAAACACAAACTTTATGAAAAATACTTTTTGCTAGAGAAAAGCATTCTAAGAGGGGTAAATGTCTTGAAAACACTGTTGCGACATGTTTATATTTATTCATCGTTATTAATAAAGGATGTTAGAAAATATCTAAATAAATGATTTAGGTAATACATTAAGACGCGAAACGGTTTTTCACCTTGAAAGTCACACAAAATAAGCATAAAAAGTTGACATTTAATGATTTTGCGATAAAACACTTTTATGTTTATTTTCTTACCATTTTATAATAGGTAACTTCGTTATTAAATGTCACTTCATTTTATATCTTAATAAATAAAAAATCACAAAATTTAATGTCGCATGTTTGTTTGTACTAATAGAAAGTTGAAGCTAAAAAACATTACATGTTGACACGGTGTGACTTTGCGACAAATTTTTTGTTTCATTACTTTTCAATTGCCATAAGCATCCCTAGAAGTAACTCCCATAAAATATCTCCAAAGCTCGTTTCACGTGTATGTTTAAATTTCTCGTAATTATTAATCTTCATATCTCAATAATATAAAACAAGGTCAAAAACTAGGACGTGTCAATTGACATAATGGTCTTTAGTGAAAACCCCATGCCTCCATTAATAACCGTTAATGAGTTATACATTAAAATCTACTAAACCATTGTAATAATTAGAGATAAATCCTTTAAGATTACGACCAATGCTTTGTTTTAATTCTACAAAGTTGCGTCTGTACAATGCGAATATTTTGCCCCATTTTTCTTTCTTTTTAGCTATTACGGTTTTGACGGAAAGTCCAGCTATAAACTACAGTTGGAGACGCGGATAAACGTGTCACTCTCCATGTATCTTAACAACATTTGTGTAGATGTCAAAAGTGTAAAAGTTTTAAAAGGCTTAATGTTATGCCGTTATCTAACTTCTCACTTTTATTGTCAAATACATTTTCTGCCCATCCAATTTTCCAAACTTACTGATGGTTGGTGTGATATATTAAGACCAATATAAGACTTCGAATGGCTATCACAATTATTTATTTATAACTTTATGTTATTTCGAAATAAATGCGTTAAGCCAATTTTCGACCTAATTATAAATAACCAAACAATAACGCAGTGGTTATGAAAACTAATTAATAATATGTTAATTCGTAAACATTAAATTGAATTGTAACTAATTTCATAAACTAAGTCTAAATTTTAGGAATTGTTCAGTTTTTGCAAAATGATTAGTGGGTTTTATTGTAATTTAAAGTGTATTGTTCACTTCTTACCTTATTTTTAAATAAATCGAACGCTATATTAATGAGATACATATGTCGTCGCCTTTAAATCTGCAGTTAATAATACCTAAATATACTTTGGATATATCAATATTAGTCATCTTAACGCATAGTTACCCTCTTCGCAATACTGCTCCTGTGATTAATGAAAGATAAACGAGTTACGAAAACATATAATGATTAAAACTAACCATTGTTTTGATTTATTAATGCAATAATTTCTTACTGTCTAAAATTGCTAATACTAAATTTTGTAAATACTCATAAACCGTATTGAGAAAGTTTGTTATGTTTCTGCCTGTCTGTTTTTTTCGATTTTTTAAGTCAGTAGTTTATACCCTCAAATTTGTTTTGGTTTTAAGGTTTTTGAACTTTGTATTTTGATTATCTCCTTTTTATTTAAAAATACATTCAGCCAAAAGTATGTATGCAAATGAAAATAATTATAAAATAGGATTAAAACAATACTGCTTCGTAATATTTAAAACCAGACCAAAATTGTCCTTACTTATTTTTATTCTGTCCTGCTGCACACGTGCTGATTAAGAGATTATTATTATTATTATTATTATTATTATTATTTTCTTTTCTCCTCTTACATAACATATTTTTTGTTACATTTCGTGACCAGTTATGTTCTTACAAATATAATTGGAATTCACCTTGTGAAATGTGATACAAGTTATCTTATCAAGACCACAGAACGCTATATTTCAACGATCGAGTCTTATTGTTTACTGGCTTTTGTTTTATTAAATGACAGAAATCATGATATAGATAGTTTTATCCCCTCTTTATCGTTCTGTTATTTGATAATTATTTCCCACATCACGTCTATGTTTATCGTGACACTCATCATGATCTTTCATCCCTTCATAATATTTCTATTCATAATGTGAACACATAATATCGTTTACCGTCGTGAACAACATCTATTCGTCTGGTTTCTTTTGACTATCCTGAATAACTTTAATATATGCTAGCATGTATATTTATATTGGACAAAATGTTAAGATCATATTTGATGAACTATTTACTTCACAATAAATAAAAAGTATTCATAATTCATACGTTACAACATGTATACACAATGACACAATGTTGAGTATGTTAAAAAAAAGTAATTGAAGCGTAAAGGTTATTCGGCCTTGATTGACATACTTCCCTTCAAATCTATAATGAGAGTGCAAAGCTCATGGTGTCATCTTACAGTCCTCTAACGTTTTTAATAAAGCAGTATGATCACCGCCAGCCTTAATTACCACGCAAAAACGCCGCCGCACGATGCGTGTTAGTCTTCGGAAGATCATGTACAGCAATCTTGCCCATTGTTTCATCGATGCAACAAAAAGCTGCTGCCGGCATGTTAGGGGAACCGGATCAACAGAAACGAGTTTTTACAGTTGTCAAACCTATGTATCACTGGTTTCGTCTTCCAGAAACTAAATGACTTCACGAGCTCTGTGAGTGCCATCATTATTGTATATTATTAACTAAAGCTATAGTAATCACTTAGATAACAGTAAAACTGCCGATATATTTTCTGAACCAGTCCAATACAGAATGAACTGGTCCAATATCGGTATTGGCCAGATTCGACATGTATTGGTCCGATTCCAACCTGTATTTACTGATTGATTTGAATTTATCACAACGTGATGATTTCTGTATTGGCCTAATTATTGGTACTTGGCAGCTGCATTGTCCTACGGTTGCGCCTTCGGACCTTGAACCAATAATTAGACGAATACAGAAATTAATACGTAACAATATCATATAATTCAAGCCAATAAAGCGAATAGCACAGGTATAAGATTTAAAAATCGAATCCAATTGATCAGCTCTATATCTAATACTTGTGAGAGTTTCTGCGATAACATGCAAGTAAGAAATTCCGGCTATTCTACCCTAAACTATTTCGGAACCCCCTCCAAAACTGTCGTGTTCAGTAACATAGCAGTCCACACATTGTTAATCTGTTCTGTGTAAACACGCTTGCGTCATTCATGAAAGTGTTCACAAAAACGTTATTCATCTAAAAACAGAACACGAGTCCAAAGACGCAGTGTTCAATGCACGATTTTGCGCCATTGCGTCGAGCTGTTCGACGGTTTACGGTCAATAATGGACATGAAAGGGATGAAAAATGGCAAGTCTTTTAGAATCGATTTTAAACTTGAAGTGTCAATTTGTGAGACATAAAGGTGCACGGTAATAGTTCTAGAACTTCATCGGAATATATTGCATACTTACAGCTTGTGCAGCTTCAACAGCAAATAAACGACGCCTAATTTTTTAATATTGGAAACTTTACACAAGAAGTTCTTCACAGTATAACAGAATCTGTGTGTACATTTAACCACTTTGTTTTTGGCCCGTATCAGTATTCATTTATTCTTCTTCTTCTTCTTCTTCTTCTTATTATTATTATTATTATTATTCATTTACCCATGAACTGTAGGAGCACCAATGCACTACCATCACATTTAATACATATTCAAACAAAGTATAAGGAAGCCTTATCCTTATAATGTAAATACAAAATCTCGTGTTTTAATCTACTGGAGCTCAACGACTGACGTCCGTTATTGGTAACAAAACAAAACGTACTTTTATAAGTATAGGCAATGTTCTTTACTGGCCGCTTACGTTTTCTACGGTTCTGTTGGCGGATCCGAGGCTCATCTTCCAAACTGCACAGTATATTTATAGACCTGACACTAAATACTTAGTGTGTGCAGGTTTGGTTCTTGAAAGCTAGTAATACATATGACTATTTAGAGCTGATAATGTTCGTCTTTGATAAGTTGCGAGGAAATATCAGTTGACCTTGAAAACCTGCTCTAACATCATTACAACAACAGGCACGTCTAAAAACGTTTTTGGCGTTATTAATAGTGTATCATAATCTTCCATATCTTCTGCAACGGCAGAATAGGAGTGTCCAGAAGGCATGCAGAATGTTTTAACGATAGTTTTGGAAAGGGACGCTTAGTGTGGTTCAATCATCATCATATAGGGTTGGAAGTGGATAAAGTTTTGGTTCAAGACGAATAAGTTCTGTAACAGCTGCCAGATTCGTCTATCAAGTCTTGAGACCCCATATCATTTCGCATTTCGCACGTAACCAAAACTTGCCATTCTAGCATGATAGTGCACCTGCTCATACAGCAAGAGCAACAAAGCTTCTCTTACAAAGGAATAATGTCCGTGTTACGGATTTTTGAGTCTGTTTTGAGTCAAGATCTGAATCAAGTTGAGCATTTATTTGATGAAGCTTAAGGGGACGGCTGCATGTACCACATCAGTACCTACATTTCCTCTAGCGTGTTACCAAAGTAGGGGCACGTATTCCAATGGTGTTAATAAATCGTATGATCAAATCCATGCATCAAGGATGGGCCGCTGTGATAAGTGTTGTAGGTGGACATACAAAGTTATTGACTGAAGTGTCATTGAATCTCCAAAACGCTATAATAGTGATTTATAAATGAAAAAGGATATCAAAGTAATGCCATGTAGTAAATCATATCAACAATGTCAGATACTTCGTTTCGATCACGTGAAACAACTGGTTTATTAACGCAACGTAATTAAAATAAATATTGTTTTACTACAATAAGGGACTAACTGTTGATAGTGTTTAACAATTGACAGTCTGAAATATAGTATACATCCATTTTTTTATGATGAACAAGTTATATAGCCAATGTCTTTTAAAACGGACCAGCCATGACTGGAATGGCACTATGCAATCCGAAGGGTCATTACAGTTATCCACGGGCGGCTAATACAGACCGAGGTTACACATTTACCCAGACAAAAATATCTGAGAATGGACAAAATATTTAGCTCATCATATGATAAATGTTTGGTCCGTTTTGTTTTACCTTTGTATTTTTATTACATCGATGAACGTTTAGAACATGCGTTTAAAATTTATTAAATTTGTTTTTAATCTCAACAAAAAATATTTAAAATAGTATAACGATTAAAATTTAAAGTAACGAACTTTTATTAAATATGTCATCTGCTTTCTGCTGATCAAAATGTATCGACAGAAATCCATAATGAACAGGGACAAGCCATAATGGACCATCTATAATACACATGATGTGAAAATAAAAATCTGTTTAGTAATATTAATACTAACTGGTTTTTAATAGACAAAGACTATTTTTTGTAATCTCCGAATGACGTATACAATCAGCAACTTTCAAATAACCGATAATTCTTTTAACATTTACAATGCCATTTTGTACATAAACGGTTCAAGCTAAAACTCATCCCGATTCATACTGCTATATATAAACAAATAACGTTATTCGATGCTTATTTTAGCACGATAACTCTTAAACTTGTCATTAAATTCCCAGTGAAGTCCCTAGATGAGCCTAAATTTTCGAACGAAATGTTCTGTAATTAGAAAAAGTCTTATATTCACATTATGGTAATATAAAACTGTATTATTTACCTTGTTACATTAATTTTGCATATTATCTGACGCTATATTTAGGGGATAAACATAACGACCTTTAAATTCACAGTTAATGTACAGCAAATACTAAAATGTACTGGAACTATACGTTAATACATGTATTACAGTTCGTTGTTACCCCTAGTTACCTTATGCGCAATACTATACCAGTTATAAATCAGTTGTAAAGGATGTTTAAATAACGTTTAAATAATATCACGATTAAAGCCTATGAAAACATGAATATGTGGACGCTTTGTCATAACGAATCAACACTAAGTAAATAAATGGTATGTTACAATTATATTATATGGCATATTAAACAATTTACATCAATCACACAAAAAAGATTAGCAAAGTAAATGCATCTATTATTATTCACCCTTAAATTTCAACTACTACATGTACTCTGAAGAATCAATGGTATAAGATAAACTAACACCCCCAATCACGTGCACCGAAGTTATGTCTAGTCTTAAGCACAAATCAAATACCATATAATGGATAAAACATGAAAACAGATCCCTACTACATACGTAGATATATAGGATGTACATAACATAGGCTTGTATACACTAAAGTATTATAATTCTGAGTTGTTCCTCTTTAAACTGTGCAAAACGTACACTAGATTATTATGGAACTTTAGGATAGAAAGTAAAAATAAATTTCTCTAAAATTTCAGCTTCATACAATTTCATAATCTATATATTTTACTGTTTAGTTGTATTGACTCACTGACTAACTAGAGTATTTTTAATATTTTGTGTTCAGCTATGGGCTGCATTTACAGGGACCTAACGAAGATGTTGCTGGAACCATAGTGTTACGATTTACACTGCTCGACCCAAAAAGCTGTCATGTGCGCCCACTTGTGGCGGATAGGGGATGCACTCTCTTCGGGGGGTTGTCGGGTCATAATACGAAAAGCCTGACCACGGACCACAGTGTTAAACGTGTTTGGAGAATGCCACGCTCCTTGCGCGCTAAAGACCACTTTTGTAGATGTCAATAAGACTAGGCTAGTGGTGGCCGCTCAAAAAGGCTTAATTGTCCGCCCCTACTCCATACTTTTCTAGTAGCATTCAAGATGTCCTACTATAGGCAAAGACCAACTATTAGGCATTGATTTTTAATTCCAATGGAAACGCCAAGGCATCATTAGAAATTCTGTTTACAATAAATATTTGATTTTACTGTACCCACTTTTTATCATCCACTTGGTATTCTTCGAATGTTTTAAAATTGAAGTTTCATTATTGTTGATTGCTTCATCATCAAAGGTTTTATTAGAGTGCATCCATTATGTCCGCTATAACACATTCTTTGAAATTTTTAATGCGTAAGTAGGTCCTATCAAGGATTAATACAGCATGTGATTACGTTACGTGGGCAAATAATATCTGAACTTATGTGTGCATTTGTTCTCTATGAAATCTTCACGAGTTGCTATAGGCCTAGATTTGTTTGGAACATCCGTTTGCATTAAAGATTCTCTTGATGGCGATATTGCGCGCCTCAAACTTGATCTTGAAATATTGAAAATAGTGAACAACAGTTAAACTGCTAGACTCAAATTGAACTCAAAGATACCCAAGATGTTCTTGTAGGTCTAGCTGGTTTATTTCTACAGTTTCTTTGACGTACTCACATAAATTATAAAAAAATCGCCTTACGTATGTCAATCAAGTTCCGAACTTCAAAACAAATTTTAGGAATCAAACTTAATCCTTATTTGTTCACTCTGCACTCCAACAAATTGTATATTATATATTGAAGTCCTCCAATCATTTTGTCAAACTGTTTAAATAAAATTACTTGCATGATTCACTTTTATATCAATGTATTTTTGTTATAGAAGGGCGTCTAGTGGTGTTAAACACCAAACGAATATCATCAACACACCAACTCCCACACTACAGTAATGGAAGCGTCTTTTGAATGCCCGTACCGAGCCAGTACCATTGCTGTAGTTGCTATAGTTTCGGTTGTTGGCTTTTCAAACCAGATAGACTAATAATGATTGGTTTTTTTAAAGCAAATTGCTTCTATTCCATTTTTAAATCATTTTATGTTTGTGTAAAATAATTTAGTGAAAATGTGTTACCAGTAACAAATGTTAACATGACAGTTAATCATATATAAAAAATAATGTTGATCAAGACAATACAGCATCGGAAGTTGTAACATAAAAAAGATAATAAGCTGAAAATTAAAACATGTTATACAGTCAACTTTAATTTCTTGAACAACAGTAAATTGCACTTTTTTTCAAATGTTGACCACCCTGACTATTGTCATTTAGAATCTAAATGATTAATTGCACTTTACTTTCAAGTAAACCGTCAAACCATCATATGATGCAAGCAAATATACACTGTAAAACACCGATATTATATCATTGTTAAAAGTGAAAATTAATATGTATTTTTTTCATAGTACATTATATGGAATTCCTTTGAGTAATAGAGGATACATTTTATTTTTTTATATTTGACAATTTTAAGAACAACTAGATAAACAAAAAATAAATGCAGTACTTTTACTTATGTATGCTATTTAGTAAGCATAAGAAAGATGTCCAACAGAAGAAAATTAGCCGATTTGGAACATGAAAATCTTATTTTAGACACTGAACATCTGAGGGAAGAAACAAAAAGACTTAAAATTATCCAGAAAATTTTTAAAAATTGACAAAGAAGTGTTAATTTTGAACAAAACAAGTCTAGTGTGCAAATTACAAATAGAATATCCCGACTTTTTTTGTTTTTTAAGCGAATTGTAATATAAATTAATTGATTAATTGATTGAAAGACTGATAGCAAGCAATATTTCAGCTTTATTCAGGAAGTGAATGAAAAGGGATTCATTTTGAATTTAAGTAGACAAGTGTGACGATTTGGTAGGGGCAGAGAATGTAGCCTTTGTAGTGGCTAGAATCCTACTTTTATCGACATCTACAAAGGGTCTTCAACAAACAAGGAGCAAAGAATTCTTTAAACATGACAGCCAATATGGTTTATTGTGGTTTCTATATTATGACATGACAACCCCCAACAAGAATGCATTTCTATCCACTGTTCTTTATATATAGGAAATATTTGTACACCACAACTCAAATTGCAATTATTTTTCGTCTGTACACCCTCCATATTGTTTATATCGATTTGTAGAATGAAATCATACTGAACGAATATTCAGATCTATATTTGTATATGGTAGTGTACACATATTTACTTAACAAACCAACACAGTCTATAAACAGAAACATACCATAAATATTTGTTAAAATAGATACAAATGTTTTTGGTTGCAAAAATGCACAGAATATTCTGTTAATCAAGTGATTGGCTTAGCAAATCAGAATTATATTACAGTGAATTCCACCTAATTGCATACCTGTTTATTGCACATTTCTCGTGACTGCATAAACTTCAACAACAAATCATTTCGTATCTACTCAATTTATATAAAAAATATATATAATTTGATAGAAAAATACAGAATAAATGAAATATTCATGTTAATTGCTGTAAAGAAGTGAAAGTTCACTTCTGGGTTCTTTTACAGATTTTGCCCAGATCTGTCAATTGTAGTGAATCACAACAAATAAAAATTTAAATTTATTATAGAACAACAAAAAAAAAAAAACAAAAGAACATATTTACAAAACAAAATCAAAACCTTTCACACCTCAATCTCACCACACCACTCAACATACAACTATCTGACAAATTACAACAGAAAACAAACTAAAATATAAAAATCTAGTAATAAAGTCAGTTCATCACAGTCTTAAATTTATCAAATACGTTTTCCATTTGAAACATGTACGACTTTCCAAATTGAAATGAATTCTTTTTCCAAAAGTGTTTGTATTCTGCAATACAACTTTATTGCTATTCAATTCACATATGAATCCACCCGCCAAAGTAATAAACAAATTACTCAGTCAATATAACAAATTTTCATAAAATACTGATTATAAATTGTTTTCTAAATCTTCAAATCATATTACAAATTACAGGTACTCCCTGCATGCTATTTAATACGGGTAGATATACACCAAGTACAAGATTTTCTGTACACAATCCTAAATCCGATTGGTATAAAATAAAATAGTGGTCCGATGGACAAATCAAACGTCCTGGGCACTCCAATTCATGATGAAACCAAAACAGCCAGAAAAATCCCCTGTTAAGGAACAAAATGCCTATTTTGAGACAAATGCACTTAAGTATTTGAACCCGCGTAATTAATTCATATAATATCCGCAACGCGCCAATTTTACAAGCAATTTAACATGCAAACCCGTGTGAAACTTAAACAAGGATAACCGGGCGGAGTTGGACAACATGTGCAACTTAAAAACCTACCTGGGAACCTTTTAATGCCCTGGTGAGCTCAAATAACCTGGAAATTTCTTTATTTCATTTCTTTATGTTGAACTCTGACAATAATCAGGTTCCATCTCAAATTCGCACAAACCATGTGCTCAGACTCTAGCACATCTTATCAGTCCAATGTCTAGGTGCCCACTGACACACCTAAGGCAAAACTGGTTCTTCTTGTGTTATTTTAATACTTAACCTTCAAAACCTGTTACACCTGTTCAGGTTGATTAGTACTATAAATAACATAACTGTACTAGTAAAGTACAATTAAAAGAGAGATAACTCTAATTTATCTCTACAACTTTACAATCCTCCCCACTAAGGAGACAAAATGACATTTTTGTCCGACCCCTCTAAAAACCCTCACCGTATCCTGGAAAAGAAATACTTACCTCAACCAAGCATAAAGTAACATAACTACAATCCTGTAATATAATACACACTTGAGAATTCAGGGGATTCCTATTCATCAATCCTAGACAATGCATCCGCTACCACATTCAACTTACCTGGTACATAACTCACTGTATACTTTAGTTCTTGAAGAGTCAAACTCCACCTCAAAAGTCTTTGATTATTCATCTTCATCCTCTGAAGCCACTGCAAAGGAGCATGGTATGTTTCTATGATAAACTCTTTACCATCCAAATAAATCCACAAAGCTTTCACTGCCCAAACGATGGCATAACATTCCTTTTCTATGACAGAATACTTACGTTCAGCATTGGAGAACTTTTTGCTCATGTACAAAATTGGATGCCTACCATCCTCAAATTCCTGCTCAAGGACACAACCTACACCTGTTTTACATGCATCTGTTATGACAATAAATGTCCGAGCAAAATCCGGAGTTCTCACAACTGGGTCTGCTGCTACCAACGACTTCAATTTTTCAAAACAGCTCTGATGCTCCTCAGTCCAAGTTACCTTATTTGGCAAACCCTTCTTTGTCAAGTCAGTGATACACGCCAAATACTTTGAAAAAGAAGGCACAAATTTTCTATTGAATCCAATAAGACCAATAAATTGATGAATCTGTTTCTTAGTGGCTGGAGGTTTGAATTCCATAATGGCACTCACCTTATCACTTTGTTGGCTGAATTTCTCCATTACCCACCAAATGACCTAGAAATTCTAACTTATGAAATCCAAGGCTACACTTCTTGGGACGAGCTGCAATATTTGCCTTTGTGAGTGCCAACAATACTAACCTGATGTGTTCCAAATGCTCTTCAAAGGTATCACTAAAGATGCCAATATCGTCAATAAATGAGTCTGAAAATTCCTGGCAATCCTGTAAAATTTTTCTCATAAGACGCACAAATGAGGCACTAGAATTTACCATTCCAAACGGCATAACAGTAAACTGATATTGTCCCATTTGTGTTACGAAGGCACTCTTCTCTTTAGCATCATTTTCAAGACTAAGCTGCCAGTAACCCTTGGTAAGATCAAGTTTACTTATGTATTTGGCTTTCCCTAGTTTAGATAATACAGTTTCCATACTAGGCATGGCTACAGGATCAAACTCTGTAACTTTATTAAGATCTTGATAATTAACACAGAATCTTATTGAAGAATCCTTTTTCTTGACAAGTACCACTGGTGCAGCATACGGGCTAGTAGACGGTTCTATAATCCCTAGTCTAAGCATCTCATCAATTTCTCTCTGGACTGTTTCTCTCAGAGCATAAGGTATTGGATATGGCTTTCTGTAAACCGGCTTATTACTAGTAAGTTTTACCTTATGTTTAAAAAGGTCTGTCCTCTTGGGTACGTCAGTAAAAATATCTGTAAAATCATGCAGTAATTCCCTTACCTGATTTTGCTACTCTTCGGATAACTCGCCTGATATGTTAACATCATGGATACTTTCCTGACCTTGTACCTGTGGACTACACTTTGCATCAACTTCTTCCATTTCCTAATAAAAAAATCGTCTACAACATCTAGACATGACATAAATTCCATTCCAGATCTTATCTCGTCAGGTCGTTCATACCATGGTTTAAGCATATTCACATGGTAAATCTTCTCACGTCCTCTGACACTTGTAATCCACTGGTCCTACTTTATCTATTACCAAGTATGGTCCTTTCCACTGAGCCATCAACTTATTCCCTCTGGTTGGTAATAAAATGAGTACTTTACTTCCTACCTCAATATCTCTTGCTCTAGCCTTTCTATCGTAATACCTCTTTTGAATCCTTTTAGCATGTTCCTCGTTTTTCATTGCAAGATTTGACATGGTTTTCAGCCTCTCTCTAGTCCCTACTAAATAATTCAATACCGAGTTTTGACAATCATCTGGTTCTTCTCATTGCTCCTTTATTACAGTAATTCAAAAGGTGAAAATCCTGTTGTATCATTGGGTACTTCACGGTAAGCAAAGAGTACATATATCAAGTACTTATCCCACATCTTTGGTTCTAGTGATGCATGAGCTTTCAACATTCTCTTCAATAAGCCATTAAATTTTTCGCACATACCATTTGTCTGTGGATGGTATACACTAGCCACTTTCTTATCAACCCTCAACATTCTGCACACTCTGTCATCAGTGATGACATAAAATTAGTTCCCTGATCAGATAGTAGTTCCTCAGGAAACCCTACCCTCAAAAATATCTCCATCAATGCATCTACAACTGTCTCAGCATCTTGACATCTACGTGCCACAGCTTCTGGATAGCGTGTAGCACAATCAACAATTACAAGTATAAATCGGTTTTTCTTCTCTGTTACTGGCAAAGGTCCAACAAAGTCTATGGCAATACGTCTGAATGGAATATCTATAGGAGGAATACTTACCATTAGAGCTTTAGGCGACTTACCTTTTGAACTACTCAACTGACAAACTGTACATGACTTACAATAAATTTCAACATCATGGAAAATTCCAGGCCAAAAATAATGCTGTAATATACGATCCCTGGTCTTTTTAATGCCCAAATGTCCAGCAAATGGAATATCATGGGCTAACTCTAATATAGTTTTTCTGTATTTATGTGGTAGTACTATTTGATGTAATTCCATCCCACTGGGTGGTACATAAACTCTGTATAAAATTCCAGCTTTCCTAATAAAATATGATACCTGGTCAGACGGATAATCTTGGATTTGATCCCTTACCTTCTTTAAAGCTGGATCTTCTTCCTGTGCAGTCCTTAGATCCTGTTTTCCGAAGATCTGTAGAACTTCTGTTTGTTTTCCAAGAGATTTCTGTAACTTTTCTATCTGTTGAGTTTTTTCCATCTCAATTTTTTCTTCAATCTTCTTCTGTGATCTGGTTTGTATTGCTTGACAAGTCTCCAAATTAGATTCCTCTGTCTTTTTCACATCCACACTTACCTCTTGGGGTATCGTTGTACTAACATAATTACCAATAACTAAGTCAGCAAATGGCATATCCAAAACCAATGCAAGTACAATACCTGTGAAATATGGCGTTACAATATCAATCCATACTTCTTCACACTTCCTCAAAGTACCATCAGCTAAACAAATATCTCTCACTTTACCTGTTCTGTCTTTGTCCAGTACCATATTTCCATGAATAAAGACTGATGAACTGCCTGTATCACGACGAACTGAAGCTTCTTTACCATCAACTGTACCCTTGACAAAGTCCAAACCTGGGCTTTGTACAACATCTTGCTCTGAATCCACTGCTACACCTGACAGCTTAACAATCTTACCTTGGTCATACTTGTTAGACTCAATTATCTTATTCAAAGCACTCCTCTTAATACACAGTGCAATACCTCCCTTCTTTCCACTTACTTTTTCATCCTTCTTGTCTGGGCAGTCATAACTTAAGTGACCAGGCTTATGACAAATATAACAAGTTTTCTGCTTACCCCCAGCTAGATTACCTGTTCGTTTACCAGTGTCTTCAGTTTTACTCTGGTTGCTAATATTATGACTCATCTTACCCTGGTGAAAACGATTACTATGTTGTTTACCTTTTTGATTTACAAATGAGTTTTCTTCTATCTTGTGTGCAACCTGATAGGACTCTGCTAACTCGACCAATTCCTGCGACGTCTTAGGTTTATGCTCATTAATCCAGAGCCGGAGACCCTTTGAACAACTTACTAATAACTGCTCTCGGAGTATCAAGTAAAAAAGATTCTCATATGTACCGTCAATATCTTCCCTATCACACCAGTGAATTAGGTACCTTTCTAGCCTTACCCTATACTCTATAAATGACTCATCTTTGTCTTTTACAGCTGACCTGAACTTATCCCTATAAACTTCAGCAGTCAACTCGTACCTTTTTAATATGGCTTCCTTGATTCTATCATAACTATTACTGCTGGCATCATCCAGCCTAGCATAAGCTTCTAGAGCCTTACCATTGAGCAAAGGCACTATTCGTATAGGCCACTCAGATTTTGGCCAACTTGCAACTTTGCCAATTTCTCAAATGATTTGAGAAATACATCTGGATCCTGACCTTCGATAAACTTGGGTAACTTGCAAAACCTTAAATTTCCTTTACTTTCCGAGTTGGAAGCTTGACCATGTGCTTCCTGTTGAGCGATCTCTTTTTCACGCAATTCTAATTCTCGCATACGAACTGCATTCTCCATCTCGGCACGTTTCATATCGCGCGCGGCTACACGTTCCTCACGTTCCATGGCTTGCATCTCCCTCCACAAGGTAATACAGTCCCCAACAGACCCCCCTTTTTCTGTCAACTCTGCCATCCACTTAGGCATATCCATTTCTACTCTCTAGCAAGATCTCACAAAGAAATCAAACTTACCACAATGACAGATCCCGCCGAGGATGCCAAATGTAAACAAGTGAAAGTTCACTTCTGGGTTCTTTTACAGATTTTGCCCAGATCTGTCAATTGTAGTGAATCACAACAAATAAAAATTTAAATTTATTATAGAACAACAAAAAAAACAAAAGAACATATTTACAAAACAAAATCAAAACCTTTCACACCTCAATCTCACCACACCACTCAACATACAACTATCTGACAAATTACAACAGAAAACAAACTAAAATATAAAAATCTAGTAATAAAGTCAGTTCATCACAGTCTTAAATTTATCAAATACGTTTTCCATTTGAATCATGTACGACTTTCCAAATTGAAATGAATTCTTTTTCCAAAAGTGTTTGTATTCTGCAATACAACTTTATTGCTATTCAAATTCACATATGAATCCACCCGCCAAAGTAATAAACAAATTACTCAGTCAATATAACAAATTTTCATAAAATACTGATTATAAATTGTTTTCTAAATCTTCAAATCATATTACAAATTACAGGTACTAACTGCATGCTATTTAATACGGGTAGATATACACCAAGTACAAGATTTTCTGTACACAATCCTAAATCCGATTGGTATAAAATAAAATAGTGGTCCGATGGACAAATCAAACGTCCTGGGCACTCCAATTCATGATGAAACCAAAACAGCCAGAAAAATCCCCTGTGAAGGAACAAAATGCCTATTTTGAGACAAATGCACTTAAGTATTTGAACCCGTAATTAATTCATATAATATCCGCAACGCGCCAATTTTACAAGCAATTTAACATGCAAACCCGTGTGAAACTTAAACAAGGATAACCGAGCGGAGTTGGACAACAGGTGCAACTTAAAAACCTACCTGGGAACCTTTTTAATGCCCTGGTGAGCTCAAATAACCTGGAAATTTCTTTATTTCATTTCTTTATGTTGAACTCTGACAATAATCAGGTTCCATCTCAAATTCGCACAAACCATGTGCTCAGACTCTAGCACATCTTATCAGTCCAATGTCTAGGTGCCCACTGACACACCTAAGGCAAAACTGGTTCTTCTTGTGTTATTTTAATACTTAACCTTCAAAACCTGTTACACCTGTTCAGGTTGATTAGTACTATAAATAACATAACTGTACTAGTAAAGTACAATCAAAAGAGAGATAACTCTAATTTATCTCTACAACTTTACAATTGCATATTTGTTTTCCAGCAATTGTCTTCAGACTCTATAAAACTTACATTTTTCTAATGAGATCATAAAGTCTCTTGCACTTATCAAAATATCAAAATATATTTTTACAACCTTTTATTAATATCGTCATTGTTTTCACAAGAACTCAAACATTTAAAAATTGTCGCTTGATTGGTTTCAGTTAATCAACAAAGCCATTAATTAAATAATTTAAGTGGAAACTCGATATTTTGTGTCGTAAAAATTATATTTCTTTCACAATTATTAATAATAAACAAATAAATATTAAAAAACTGCATAGCTATGCCATTTCTTTTTGGAACACCACCACATGTTGGGTTTATATTAATATTGCCCCTACAATCATCAATTTCCTTAATATTGTAATTCAGAATAATGTCATTATGTTTAATTCCTATGTCATGTAGAATATTTTACAGACTGACTTGGAGTTGTTCAGAAACCATCATGTAGGCAATTGAACATTCTTTTTATAATACCAAATGTCTGTTAAATCAACACACGAGTCGTACACAGTGCTGTGTGAAGTTTTCCTGGTTGTTATAAGCTGGGCAAAGGAAAGGGTCATCAAGCACCTGGTACAAGGATAGCTAGAATCACCTAGTAGTAGTCCGTGATGAACTCCTGAAATACAAGTGATTTAACATTAAGATTCACCAGCAATGTAGTTGCTACAGGTATAGGTGTTACATGTGTGAAAAACAGCAAATTGTTAACTGCAGAAGAGATAGATAAATTGTTTATAAAAGTTGCTCTTTTATTTTTATTTTTTATTTTTTTTTATAAATTTATGTCTCATTTTTAACATAATGTATGATCTTTTCTGTGTTTAACTTCTTCAGCCGCTTGCTTCCCCTTTTTTACAACTGTCTAAAATGTAATCCATAATTTATCGATGTGCAAAATGGAACCATTCACTCACAAGCGGGACCTCAGTGGCTGAGTGGTTTAGGTAGTTCGTCTATTATTGATCATGTGATTTTTCAACACCGAGATTGCGGGTTCGTGTCTCACTGCGGGCAGGGCGTCCTCAACTCCAATCTTAATTGACAAAGATTGCCAGTTTTCCTACCAAAAGTTGGGGGATTTCTCCGTGTACATCAGCTTCCTACCCCAGTAAAAATGGGCATTATGATATAGCTGGAAAATTGCTGAAAGTGGCGTTAAACATTCAAACAAACAAGCAAAACAAACACTCCCAAGCTTGACATAAACATTCGATAAATATTTCAAAATTTTAAAATAATTGATTACGTTGGATCTGATTGGAATTATAAGGATTAGACATGATCTTCCAGAATTAATCGATGTGTAAATTCAGGCTTTTCACTCAAACTTGACTTTGGACTTTCATTTAATTAGGAAATAGTCAGATTTTACATGACATATCAATCGTATAATCAAACACAATCATTAAAACTGCTTAAGTACCATTTTCAATTGCTGATATAAACCACTTTTTCTCCAATTCCTGCTGTCATGAACTGATCCAGGCCATTTTGCAGGGCCACAGTAAGAGGTAACTTTTTGCTAAATCAAAACCATGTTTGGAAAAAAGACTAATTGTGACAACTTATAACTATGAATACATATAAATATATTTAAGTTTGGCAATAAATCTGAACCTTAATGCAAACACTTACTTGAATATTTAAAGGGAGCACTCCTTTTAAATTTACAAAATCTGCCTCATTTTCCAGTGGTTCAATTATTTTGATGTATGTTCCATCTATGCATCCCAATACATTTGTAAATCCTTGTAAAATTAATGTTACTCATCATATATTTCGTCAATCAAATCATTACTATTTATTTAATTTTAATCTTTTTTTTCAAAGTATTTGTTAATAAGTAGGACATAATCCAAATTAAATTATATATTATGACAATGTGATATCGGGAAATATATAGGTTTGCAGCTGACATATTTTTATAATGAAAAACATTTTGATAATACATTTTAAACTTTTTACTTTACCCCTAGATGCGACGTGGACGTTTTCTTTGTTTTATACATGACCGATACTCGTTGGAAGAATTGGATTGTAATTTTGGTTCGTAGTGTTACCCAAGTTGTTACAATGCAAACAAACATGTATCCCATCAAGTCGACGATATGTCTGTCACATATGAGAATAAAACTTATGTAATAAGATGACGAAAGGTTTATGAAACTGACAGTTACTTACCTGCAACTCTTCTCAAATCCTCCATAACTTGGATGGCCAGCAACATTAAAAGAAATTACGTGGCGGAATGCGGCGATTATGGCCCGGCAAACGTCTCTACGTAGCTGCAACGCTGAAGAAAGTGCAACATTCCTTTTTGCCGGACAACCTAAAAAACCGTGAATTGCATTCAATATATACTCAATAGTAAGACGCCTAAAACTATATCTCTCAAACAATGTCTCGTCCTTCATATTCTCCAGTGGATTTAGCCTATCTCTAAAGACACTTGCACGGTGTGTATTCCTATTAAACCGTCAGTTTCTTCACCGGCGTGCATAGTACAAGTTTGTTTACCTTAAGTATGTTTGTTGCTTTCCTCAAGTCTTTTCTAAACTTTGAGAAAGGCAAAATCCCGCGAATATAAAAATTGAGAAAATTCTCAAGCTGAGTGAAACATTTTTACTCAAAAATGTTTTATGTCGCTGGGCCCAGGACACTCTGCCTGCATTTGGACTCGAACCATCAAACTCGGTGTACGTGATCACGAGGAGATCAAATGTAGAGGACTACCACTAACAAAACCAGCGCTATTTTCATAGACATACCTTAGTGTTCATCTCTTTGGTACACAGCTTAGTATGGCTTGAAGTAAGTAAACAAGGTTCTAGCTGATTTTCACTAGCACGTTAAATGGCAATGAAGAATCTTTTCTACGTCTAACAATACCGGAAAACCGCAGTAGTTCATGCAGTTTTGTAATAAATAAATCTAAACAAGTCGGCTAAATTTGAAATTAATAGAAAATGATACATTTTTTCATTAATCTGTTGCGAGAGAATAAATACGATGAATAATTGTAATATAATAACAACTTTTCGTGAAAGTTTTCATTTTCTCACAAACTAAAACAGTTGACAAACCATGGAAATGAGTGTTGTTGGTGGACTGCAATATAACCATGAATATGTTGGTAGACTGCAATGTACCCATGAATATAAACAATAAACTTGCATCAACTTCCCATTAAAGGACAGCTGTCCCTTCGCTTTTATGCGAGTAAGCTGTTGATTGCCTTACAACTGCTCTTTTGTCCAGAAAAAAATAACTTAATGCAGTGGCCAAGAAATCAGGATCAAATTGATGGAACAAGGCCCGATGTTATGACTTATCTGATTTTCCTTTTGTTATTTGTCGTTTCAATTGTACACAGTTAGAATACAGAAACCGTCAAAAGTAAAGCAGAATTCATCAACAGAAAAAAAATACCAAGTATCAACGTTCAATCGGTATGTAACAATGAAGGAAAATCCGTGTAGTATTCACATTTTAAAGCATACCTATTACGGACGGTTTGACAAATTTACGGACTTGACCGCGTTTACAGACAGCATTATATAACTAACAGTAAAGCACATATCCCACTAAGCACTTAAAAGCATGCATTCCCGACACTAACTACCGGGTATATATACAATATTCGTACAGTGTCAGAAAATATAAAATTTATTTGTACGAGCCTTAGAAACGGGTAGAAATGCGAGGCTCTGCCGAGCATTTCTCACCTGTTTCGCGGCGAGTACATATAAATTTTTTTTTTTATCCTGCAACCCTAAAATACATTTTATAATACTGAAAAACGTTCCCTTTTAGCCGATTTCTGAGGTAAAATTTTCGGCGCGTATTCTAGTGATACTGACGTCACAAACGTCGTAAACCAGAACAGAATACTAAATATCGTAAGAAGTGATGTCAAGAGTACCAGGAGATTTTATTCGGCACTGCCGAATAAAGCAAAAATTTATTCGGCTACCTTTATTGTACAGCAAATGTAACGATTGCAGGATAAATAAATATTCAGACTTGCTTATCCCGGTATTCACTCCATTTCTAATTTCGGAGCACGGAGGAGAGAACCATTCACTTTTTCTCTATACTTTCAGGTACAGTTGATATTTGTATTATTTATTATAAATTCATTCCTTTTCATAATATAGTTTTTATTTAGAATATTTGTATTTACAATTGCATTTATATATGTATACTTTCAGTTTGAAATAAACAAGTTGGTTGTCATGTTTTTTGAGCGTCATTTCGCCCTGTGACAAAAATAAATCTATTGTAATTATTTTCAACTCTTTATCACAAGTTACAATAAGTTACATTGGTTACAATGAGTGTATTATTCCAGTCTTATCCAGAATTTAATCACATTTCTCAGTAAACCACCGAATACTACCCGTCTGTGATGAATACCACCCTCCTCGATGAATACCACCTCTTTAGAATACCACCCGCTCAGACCGGAAATGCATCATAGCCTTTCTATTGCACAGTCAGATTTTGATTTTACGTTACTTCCACCCAGCAAAAATGTTATCAAACGACAAAATGTTATTCGCAATCGTCGACAAAGATGATATTGAATCCTTAATAAGGAATATACGAAAAAAACTGGTGTAGTTTATACAGTATTCAGTATAATACATACAGCCTGCAATTAGGGGTGGTATACTAGATCAACACACGCAGAAAAGAATACCACCCTCGACTTCGTCTCATGTGGTATTCTTCCTGAGTGTGGTTATCTAGTATACCACACTAAACTTCAGGCAGTATGTGTATAATAATATGTTAACAATTTTTAAACAAATTAGCTGCATTGAAATTTCATCTCAATGAAAACTAAATGAGATGGATATGATGTATTTCGTATTGAAATATTTTCGTTCTTTACACAAATCTTAAAAATCTCACTTATATATGTATTGTTACTTCAACCCGTTTTGACCTAAAGTAACACGAACACTATCATTTAGTTATAAGTAAAAGTTTATTTCCATACACAATACAATATATAGGATTTATAATACACATTTAATACACACAAGACTGATTGATTGGTTGATTAAATGTTTGCTTTACCTCCAGCGAGCAGTATTTCAGCTATTTTCAGGACGAGAACAAGTTAAGAAACAATAAATCAACGAAAAAGGGGTTTGTAGGAAATCAATAACAGCATTTTGACTTCCACTGGAAAAGTATGGAGTGTCAGGTAGGGACGGAAAAATCAGCCTTTTGTAACGGCTACAATGAGCCTAGTCTTTTTCGAAATCTACAAAAGGTGTCTTTAAAGTGCAAGCAGCGTGGCACTCTATAAACACGTCACCCACTAATGATAGCGTCTCTCCTTTCCGCGTTTGCAGATTTTAAGACGGAAATATTATTTTAAAGTATTATGTAATGACACTTCAAGTAAAGCAGAAAATGCTCTACTCCAAATGATGACCACCGGCGTTTGTTCATTTGATGGAAATCATGCTATGTTTTTGTTATTATTGACACAGACTTTGCAAAGCCTTGAAAGTTATTGGCAAAATGTTTGCAAAAAATTTTCCCCGAACAAGGCTATGTTCAATGACAAACTCCTTTTAATTCAAGCATACATGTCTTAGGATATTTCATTTTAATAGAAGAATCTATGTGTCGTGTGAATTGCGTTTTGAAAGGTTTAAAAGATTTTTTTCGTACAACCCTATAGGTGTAGTTTCAGCTTTGGACACTAAATGCAATTAGTGGTGAAGCGATATTGACCTCATGTTTCTACGGAAAAAAATCATATTGTCATAATGATATAATGTCATATTGACACTTTCAATTAATGTACATGTCGCACATTTATTGTTAGTTCTTCGACATATATGCCAATCTATACTATAATTAGACGAAGTCTGATATTCTGACATACTGCAGCCACCCAATGTTTGTTTAGGTAATATTGCGTATGTGTATTGTCATAGTATAAGACTGTAAACCGGATATGACTTGTAAGTATGTCTTACTTGTAACCAATCCATTTTTGTGTATATTTATACAAATAAAATATGTTTAAACTAAACGATGAATTATTGGTCAATACAAGTCATTATTATTTCTTAAAATTTTTATAATATTATTATTATTAGTAGAAGTAGTAGTAGTAGTATTAGTAGTAGTAGTAGTAGTATATTTTTTAAATCGGGTGTTTAGGATTATGACTTTAATGAACAAACCTGTGAACGCTATAGCACCAATTAACATTGTCAAATAGTAATAGATACACTTCTGTGTTTACACTGAAAATTCTCACCAATAAAAAAATCTCAGAAGTTGTCATCACACTCAAGCTTCTTTCAAATAATGATCTTAGAAGAGCAGGGCTAACCGTGGTGCTTACTAGTAAAAGACCGAAAGAGAATAATGGCAGAACTTAACCGCAAAGACCTAACTAGAACATGCGGGAACAACCACACTATTACTAATCATCACAACAGTATTGCAGATTAAGCATTTCTAACTGTACTGGTACCTTTTGTTTTCATAATAAAACACGCATTTCTCAGCGTTGCTATAGATGCTCTTGATGTTAGATGGAAGCAAAGCCAGAGACATTGACAGATAAAGGGTAGTCACTATTAGATAACTGAATAAAAGTGCATGTACTTAGTGCTGTTAAGTTTACCTTCAAGTGCCCATTGTATTTCCATTTTAAATTTCTTTTCTAACTCTTTAATCTCTCTGTATTTTGCGAATTCTAAACGTAAGAAATAGTATTAGATTTAAAATGTTAATCACTTATAAATATGGACATTAAAATGACAGTTACCGAAATATGATGCACCCCGCCCACAATCACACACATATCGTACTGATAAAATCTTTTCGTTATTTTGATTTTTTTCATTTACTTTCAATTCTATTATGAACATACTGAAGCCACCCAATGTTTGTTTAGGTAATATTGTGTATGTGTATTGTCATAGTATAAGACTGTTAACCGGATATGACTTGTAAGTATGTCTTACTTGTGACCAATCCATTTTTGTGTATATTTATACAAATAAAATATGTTTAAACTAAACGATGAATAATTGGTCAATACAAGTCATTAAATATTTATTAAAATTTTTATAATATTATTATTATTATTAGTAGTAGTAGTAGTATATTTTATACTATTATTATTATTATTATTATTATTATTATTATTATTATTATTATTATTATTATTATTATTATTATTATTATACTGTGTTTTCTAATCCCTGTGGCGCATCACATATTTCATATATTATAATCTGGGATTTTTCTATAACATACAAATTTCTTTCAGTTTATAGAAGATAATTATGATATTTACCTTTTAAAATATGTTGAATGTTTAATTCTAGTTCTGTAATTGTCTGAGGCGGATTATCCTGTAGACATGTTGCTGGAATTAAACAAGGAAATAAAATATAGCATAACACAAGACTTTAAGACGCATGCAACACTGTCATTTTTACAATTAAAATTAATGTACGATTGACCGTACATAATTACATGAGCAGACGTGTTTTACTTTTGTATGATTTAAAGCTTTTGACAAAATGAAGTAAGCACATATATCATTTATTTTTAATGTAATTAGATGTTATGTTTGATGCAAATACAAATTAAATATTAACATATCATATTCATGAACAAGTCGAGTATGTAATACAATTTTACTTTGGCAAAATTAAATCATAAATGAATATTTCGATTCAAAGTTAAATTCAATTAAAAATAGTTAAATGTCATGATTAGTTAAATATTATTGTTATGTTTTTTCAAAAATAAATATGAATGCATATAAAGTCTTATTTATATCTTTGCAACATGCATGCTTATAAGAATAATATCTTAGTCTGTTGGAACTTCTGCCAAGTCATATGAAACACATTCCAAGAGCATAACTGGCAATAAATTATTAGATTTACATATATATATTCATCATTAACCTATATTTAATGCGATACATTTGCACTGACAAAAGCTAAACACAGAAGGAACGATAGCTGCATGCTCATACAACATGCTGATATAAAACTTCCACACTGAAGTATAATGCAACACGGCTTTTGTGTTAAGTGACATTATTATTACTGTTGATTATCTCTTTTAATATCCATTAATATTTTGCGTCTTCCGTTTTAGATCATTAGACTCTAAAGTCGCAAAAAAAACTAAAACATGACACCTTCATTCAAATTTGACTTAGGATTGTGCAACATGTTTTGGTTTTACTTTAAACAAGCTGTTCACAAGGCTGTATTTATTATTCCTATGAGGAATTACACATTTAGACTACACACATTGATTTCAAATAAAATTGTATATTGAGTACCTTGAAAAGTTTCCATTATACCATCAATCGTTGAGGCATCAGCTGAAGTTTCATTGGGTTTTCCTAGACCTGAAGGTTTAAAAATGTAAACTACATGTAATTGATGATATTAACAAAGCGCAGACCGTACATTTGCAACACTTATAGGCATGCATCAACAATTTATAATCATTAAATATAGTCATGTTTGCTGATAAATATTTTAAAGCCAAAAATGTTTATCCTTTAGGACTTGATTATATATATATATATTAATCACTTACCACAATTTAATTCATTATAATTTGCACTGACAACAGTTAAACAGAAACAAAACACTAGCTGCACAAACATCATGTTGATTTTAAACTTTTACACGACTTGTGTGTAAAATAGCATCTATTCTTGTTGTTGATCTCTTTTTATACCATTAAAATTTTGCGTCGTCCGTTTTAGATCATTAAGCTTAGATTGTAAACGTGTAAACGTGTTATAAGACATCGTGTGCAACATTCAAAAACCAAAAAGCTGTCACACGAAAGTTCAATATTAAAGTAAGATGAACTAAACAAATTACATCTACTAGGAAAAAGCTACATACAACTCTTATGGAAGGGCGGGCGGTTTAAGTTATGTTTTTTTTTTCATGCATACAAAGCAAACAAAAAGACAAAAATGGAAACATGGCATTTACTCTATATGTCACTAATTTATTGTTTGTTTGAATGTTGTCTAACGCCACTTTTAGCAATTTTAAGCTATATCAAGACTTCCAGTTGTTATTCGGGAAGGCCGCCGGAGAATTCGGAGAAAACGCCTGACCTTCCGTAAAAAAACCGGCAATCATTGTCAATTAAGATTAGAGTCGGGCGCAACCTACACGCAGTTAGACTTGAACCCGCAATCTCAGTGTTGACACACATCAATAGTAGACGATCTACCTTAGCCACTCGTCTAACAAGGCTCATGTCGCTAATTTATATAACTATCTCTGGAAATGGGTTCATCGCTGGAAATGGGTTCAGATGTTAAATAAATTGTGTCATATGGGAGCATGTTATTCAAATGGCACTCTAGCATCGTCGGTAAAATTCATACTTATGGAGTGAGCAGGGTTTTTGTAAAGGATTAACATATCGAATTGATATGCTTGACACCCAAATACGATATTAGGGATATAGATTAATAAAATCCTTGTTGTGTTTACAATTCAGGAAAATTAGAAATACGTTCTAATTTTTTTTTACCTGAAACGTCGTCCACAAAGGATAACAATATAACAAAATTAATATAACGTCTTGAATTGCAAAATCGATAATACGGAAAGCAAAGAGGAATTTCAAAGAGTAGGCAGAAGATTTCAAAGGATAGATCATTGCACACGCTTCATGATGATGTTATAAAGAAACATTGTAATCTTATTTGAAGCTGGTTATTAAAACTGACAACAAAGATTGCTGATTTAAACAAGTCTGAATATGCGAAACGCACATTTGTAAGTATATGTCTTAAATTGACTATTATTATCATTATAATCATCATAATATTTAAAGATGATTGTTTTCATTGCAAAGCAGATGTAATGATAGTAAGAAAATAATACTTAACTACAGAAAGTATGTTAACACAATATAATGATGTAAACATCTGTTGTTTATTCTAAAGCCGTAATTTCAATACCATTTAATTTCTTGTTAATAGCCATTACGTGATTTTGGTATAAAGGATATGCTATTTTTATTCCATATCAATAATGTTCTTTTAACTTTAAATACAAGTATTCCTGAGCCTCAGATAATTTTAACAACGAAATTTTATTGTTTTAAAGTACAGCATATGTTAAGATTGGAAAACATAAAAAAAATGGTGGAAGTAAAATCTCAGCTGTGTCTATATTTAGAAGACAGTGGAAGTTCTAACCTTGGCAAATTCTGATGAATACTTGAATATTATATGATAGTTGTTGACCTATTTCTATCTTAACGGAACACTATTTCAAGTATATTCCGTAAAAAAGTTCATATCAGACGCAAAACAATTAAAAAACTAAAGTAAACAAAACCTTTTCTGATTGTAAGTACAAATTCCTTTCGATCGATCAGTTGTACTTTTGATTATTATTGCCAAACATTTCTCTATAATATGGCACGTTTCAAAATACACATGTTTTCTGAAAAATCGCAAATTGATTTTTGTTATTGAATTGAGATCGACCACTTGGCTTAAATGACATTTTAGGATTTTTAATGAAAAATAGAGATGCAAAACAAGCACTTAGTCATGAAAAATTTTTAATTGTCATCAGTGATACATCAAAAAGTACACTGGTTCAATACTGGGATGGTTTTAAGTGATCGAACTACAGAGCAGCCCAGCGCGTAACAGCGTGTCGAATAGACCCTCTTGTTGGGGTTGTCAGGACATAGTACGGAAAGCCTGGACGCGGACCGAATTTTGTATAGGTTAATACCTTGTTTTATCATCCCTCAAAAATAATATCCACACTCTACGTTGTCTTGGAGGATATAATTTTATCAGGGTTGATAAAACCAGGTATTAACCTATATCAAAGTCAATAAATCCATAATGTTAGCCTCACAGATAAAACATTTATTGATACTTTAGAAAATTTGTAGAAAAAGAAAAGTATGCCCAAGGCAAAAAAAAAATTTGAATTAGTGTTAGGCTTTGAACATCTGCAATAAATGTTTGTATTTTAGATGCCTATAGTATGTGGTATGTTTCGAAATATACATGTTGTCTCTTGCATTGAGATTCTTTACTTAGCCTTAGTGACAATTTTGAGATTGTAAATGCTAGTGTATAGAAAACATCTATATGTTTCTTTTCAGAGGTTGCTTTCTAAGAAAAATGTAAAGAGGCAATACAATGCCAAGTAATTAGTCATGCAAAATTTACTTGTTCATCAACATCAAAGAATATACGTTACTAGACACGACCCCGTTTTATTGTTTCTTGGTTATGGCTAACAAAGTATACGTGTTTTAGACTCGATCTAATTTAGTATCTCAGGATCGTGTCTTCGAACCCTATATGTGTCCTTGACTCAAGCCCATTTTAATATTTCTGAATCTTGTCTACGATGAAATAACTCTTTAAATTACACAATTGAAATAAATAAATTTAATAAAGCACTTCGAATTATCAGGACTATGATGATTGAAAATCTATGACATAGAGTGGGAAAATTAATTTAATTAAAGGTAAACATATCTTCTTCGACATTCCCAATTATATACGCTTTCTTGTTCCACTACATTAATGACCCCAGTTTATAGTTTTTACATTTACCTTATACCCGTCTTAAACAAAGCTCAGCATGGTTTTTAACTGACAATTTTTAATTTATTTCATCTCTGGATATAAAAAAAGAAAAGAAAACCGCCCGAACAATAAGAGCCAAAAGTCAAGGGACAGATGTCCGGATATAGACAAACGCAACACAAAATTAAAAAAAAAAACGATCAATTAAGTAATGGTGACGACCATAGAACTTCTGGAGAGATAACATCAACCTAGGTGCAACCAACCCTTGTTTGAGTAGTTTAGCAGTCAACAGCAGTGATCGGTCTAGAAAATCGGAATACCGATCGCAGGATCTAGAATAACGTATAAGTTGTGACATGTACACACCATACGCTGGAGCTGCTGGAATGTTGCTGTCGATGAGCGGGAAGTTGACAAAGTTGGAAAGTTGAAGTCATCACCTTTGTCGTAGAGTCTAGTTTGCAGTTTTCCTGAGTCTAAAATTGTAGGTCAGTAAAAGGCTGACCTTAGTGTATTGGTGTGTCTTTAATTTCAAGCTCGCTAGGGTAAATTGAAGGTAAGCAGCCACCAAATTTAGCATTGATGAGGGACAAAACATCATTAATATAGCGGAATGTTAAATTAAAGGTCTGGGTCAGTGTCTTTTCTTTCTTCTTCAGGCCTTCTGTTGGAAAACATGTCCTCCAAACATGACGAATATGTCATTGATTACGAAGTAAGTTCTGTCAATTACCAGGTACTAGTATTTATATCGTCTCTTTCCACAGCGTTTAATAAGATCGTTAGGCCTGGTTTTAAGCTGCATATGAGGGATGGCCGTGTAGAGCGTCGAAGAATCAAATGTTTTAATGCTGTTACAATAAGAAAGAGATCCAGACCTCAAGATGTCTCTCAGAGATTTTGATTTTTTAATATCCACATTTCGTTTATTCCACTCCTAAAGTAGAAAGTGTCCCTGTAGTCCCGTTTTTACTGTTGTTAAAAAAGTGGTCCGGAGTTGCGATAGTGTTTTGGTAGTACATTTAGATGATACTGCTATGAAACGCTGTTCGTACGGATTTTTGTGAAGTTTTGGCATCTAATACAATAAGAGGAGATCACAATCTTCTACTTTGATTTTGAGACCAAAGGATGCCAATACCAATTTGTGATTTTCAATAATCTCATCTTTTGAAAGTGCAGTGAATGAGTAAGTAGGATTGCCAAGTGAATTCTTAAATGCAATATAGATAAACAAAGTAAATAAAACATTAATATTTTAATATTATTGTGAACACCCGTATATTTTATGTTCTTTTTTTACATTATTGAAAATGTACGATTATGCCATAAAAGTTTGTTTTTGATATTTAGACCACGCCCCGTATCACAGGACTTCAGGTCATTATCTTGATCAAAAGTGGTAAACTTCAATCCATTACTATCCTTAAGGCCGTTTCCTGTAATCAGTAAATACAAAACAACAAAGACATTATCACGTATTATCCTATTTAAAGTCCTATATCATGTATATATTCATGATATTGATGACCAATGTAAATACCACATTATGTATACTTCTACATAATACTAGTAATTTTAATAGTACACAATATATAATGAAAAATGACCCAATTCACTGCTGGTCTGTTTGTTTGAATAGGGCGTAATGCCACTTCAACTATATTTAACCGAGATTGTGAGTTGAGGTCTCTCTGCGGGCAGGATGCAATCGACTACAATCTTAATTGACAAGGTTGATAGTTTTCCTACCGAAGGTTGGGGATTTTCTCCAGAAACTCCCCCAGCGTCCTCCTCCAATTATAACTAGACGCCATGTTATAGCTGAAAAATTTATGAAAAAGGCATCAAACAGCAAACAAACAAATCATTTTTTAGCTGTATCCGGTTGTATAGTTTTTATTGGGGAGCATGCAGACGTTACCGTCAAAACTACCGACCTTCTGCAGGAACACTACATCCTTGAAAATATCAAAGTAGAAGCATATTTGACCGAAATCAGACTCGAACTCAAAACCTTATCGACAACCTGGTAAAGACACTATTTTTGAATAAGGACACTATCTCTATTAGAAAAAGTTTATCAGTAATAAGGAAAGTACATCAAGTTTGAAATTAACGTGGCTTATTTACTGACTATAATTGATTATTCTGTTTTCATTTAAGATATTAGTATCAATGCCTCATTACACGTGGATGCTTAGAAATGTAGGACAAATAGATTTATTTGAAATACATACAAGTTATTGATATGGTGTCGTTTAGCTTCAAACGGCAATATATTAAAAACAGGCGCTTCAGAGGTTATTACATTTACATCGGCAACCTTGTTATCAACATTATAGTGTTGGCATATGATTTAAATATACCTTCTTTAAATTGAAAAATGTATTTATCGCAAATCTGATTTGGTATCCATGTACTAGGGAGTTATATCACCCACTTAATTGTGATACAATATATATTGACCTTTTTCGAACCCTTGGTGATGATGGTGGAGAGAGGTAGGGTAAGCTGAGGTATCTGTCCATTAAGCATCCACAGAACCGTTTTGTGTTAAAAGGTAATATACCCACAATGCATTATTCTTTTGAATCCTTGTTAGTGTAAAAGAATTTTTTTTTCAATTTGTATAACATTTCCAACCAAATATTGCTGTAAAGGAAGAGGAAGTTAATAAAGATCAAAACCAAACAGACATGATATGGTTCACATTGTGGATGCTTGCTTACTTCAAAGTATTACAATTCAAAACTATATAGTATTAAATAATGTTACATGCTGCAATTTAAAATAAAAGCAAACTAGTCTATTTCAGGAAATCTATTTATTTATTTTATATGCTAACAATTTGAAACAAAACGTGGACGGAATGTTGGTTTAAAAATCTTTGGCGCGCTCATATTACTTATAAGAAAATACGAATGTTAAAACTACATTACAGATACACTTTAGCATAATAGTTTTGCTGCTTGTATAGATATCAGTACAATAAGCCAGCTTCCTATAACAGATGATAGCAAAACAGGAAAAAAATCATTCCGGTTTTTGAAAGTAATACTTCAACTGATTTTTCTAAACTAAAATGAAGCAAAATCAACTATTTAATAATAAAATATATGTATGCAAAATGAAATATTATTTTTGATTTAAACTTGTTTAGAGCATTTGTAATTGCAGGGGTTTTGTCAATTTGGAAAAACAGTCTGACAGCAAACAAACAAGAAAATTGTCTATATATATACTTATTTATACATGTAATCTGTTACATTAAATGCACAAGTTATGAGTAAAAAAAAAGATTAATGAAAATACATTCTGCGATATGAAAGAAAGGTTGTGACAGCAAATTCTCAAGAATGTGCTCTAGATAATAATATGACACAAAAACATACTGCATGAATCTGTTATAATATATAATCTAATACAAAATATGTTACCTGTTCACAACTAAGTAACTGTTCTTTAGTTAGTCTTCTGACATAACCATTGCGTACGAATGTTCACATTTTCTCCTGGTTGTGTATATCGTCAGTTAGCAACGGCAACCAGCGCGTTTTAATAATATTTCGCCTAAAATTAGGAGGAGCATCGCAGCGGTTGTTATGAAATCCATATTTTATAACTTTATTATTAAACAAATTTTCAAATATGTAAAAATAAATATCTTTTCTACTTTTCTACAAGTAATTTCTAGCAAACTGATAGTTTATTTCAGCATTTCTCAATTCAGATAAAGGCGGCAAATTCATGTCATTAATATCTTTTTTTTCTCTCAACAATCTTGACTGTTATTCAATATCGGCGAAAGATAGAAAAAACTGTGAGAATCTGATACAATCGTATCAGTCATTCTAAATCAAGTAAATATTGATTATCACTGGTAAGGACTGCGACAGTGAATATGAGTCATTCTAAATTCAGGTAATAACTGATGATGACTGCCAAGGACTGCTACGGTGAATATCAGTCATTCTAAATCAGGTAAAAACCGATAATGACTGACAACGACTGCCACAGCGAATATCAGTCAATCTAAATCCAGATAAATATTGATGATCACTGTCAAGGCCTGCTACAGTGCATATCAGTCATTCTCAATCCAGGTAAAAATTTAAAAGTACTGTTATGATCTGTTGCAGTTACTAACAGTTCTTCTCAGTCCTACAAAAGTACTGTACTTTACTGACATGAACTGTTTCATTTCATGGCAGTAGCAATCAGTAAAAAGATAAAAATTGTAAATAACTGACACGAACTGTAAGCATTTTCTACAGTTATTAATAGGCCATGACAGTAAATTTACAGTAACTATCAGTTTTTATAAATCAAAATTGAACTGTGTATGGTAATGTCGGTCCTTTTTATGGTTCATAGTGAGAGGATGACGTGGTCCTTTGAAGTGATTTTATTACAGTGTAATTGATATAAAAACTTGATTATCTTTTGATAAGTACTCTAATTTCGAAGAAACGATATCATACGGCCGACATCATATTTAGTTGATGGAAAGGTGGAGATGCGTGTATTTATTTTAGATATCTCGTAAACTATCTGTTAGGGAAGACAAAGAAAAAACTCTTCATTGTCGGTATTTATATTGAGATAGAATGTTATTAGACATACGAATAAATATTGTGGATTATTGTTATAATTTTAAATCAATTCGGATCCAAGCGGTCATATTCAAAGTTCGAACAAATACATCACGTTTTCGTTTAATTACAAACTGACATAGGTACTTATGAAAAATCCTTATATTTTAACAAACATAATATACTAGTCCGCCTTGTTACATGCGTATGCAAAACCAGGCTCCTACATATATGTCCAAATACGCATCCATAAGACAGCTCAAAATTAAATATAAAAAACAAATATAAAAAAGGTATAAAATCATTTTGAAATAGGAATATCTCATACATGCAATTACGCACAAAAGCTGCATTAATTAACTCATTTGAAAATTGTTTTATGTCGGCAGAGCTACATAACTATAGCTATTGTACACAAGTGTAACGGTTACTGCTATCGGTAGCATCTACTATAAATATTTTATTTATAATTTATCAATGCATTTATTTAATTTAAAAAACAAGGTATCGTATCTCCTGTCCATTGTACATGTTTATTACTTGTATCATTTAAGTGCATATATAAACTACACCTAGATGGTCATGTTCCTTAGGGCAATGTCGGTTAAACAGCTCATGAGATAGCTGGTGTTCTTATTTTATAAACCATATTGACTTTTAAAAAAACTTTGTTGTATATTCCGATGTATTCGTATTTATTTATTTATTTATTTATTTATTTATTTATTTATTTATTTATTTATTTACTAGTATTTATTTATTTATTTGTTTATTTATTAATTTCTCAATTGCAGTTTATATTATGTAAAAAGAAAATTCAGATCCTGGTTAATGCAATTAACGTTTTTACATCAATGATTCAAAGTTATTTACAAACTATTAATGCACAGTTATTATCCCTAGAGCAAAAATATGTCATTTAATGTTGCAGTTTACTAAACGTTAATAACGATGTACCTGTAAAATCAAATTACACAAGCATTATACAATGTACGCTAATTTGAGAGAACAACAATATGGCGAACGATAAAGCAAACGATAAACCATACGATGTACGATAAACCATTCGATATACGCTAAAATAAACGGAAAACCATACGATAAACGATAGAACAAACGATCCACTATACGATGCACGCTGGTGAAAACGATGCACGATATACTATACGTTATACGGTACCATATACGAACGATAAACGCACGTTGTACGAACGATAAAATCGTTAACTTATACGTTCCAGGGACTGTACGTACAATATCACAATTCTTGATATCAAGTGTTAAGAAAACAATTTCGGAATTGAATAACGTTTTTACATTCCAAGGAGCTGTGTTAAATTTTTAATTGGACCAAAAATCTCAAAGTAATACGGTAATTACCCTGGTTTATTTCTGTATAATTTGCTTTAAGTGTATGGAACAGTTGTTTGCCATGTTCCACTGTGGCGACCTTCTTAGATTACGAATTGACCTAAACCTGTTTAGGCACATGTCTAAAATATATCTCTGCAAAGCGGTTTGTCAGAAAATTAATTTTAAAATTTCAGACAAACAAACCTGGAATCCATGTTGAATGTTCAAAACGATGAGGAAACTCAAAACAATAAAATAACTACCCTTGCTTCATTTATATAAATTTTTAATGTGTGAAACGGTTTCTAAAGCTCTTTGTATCTTTTCCCATAGTGTCCGACTTCAAAATATGTTCCACGTTGGCTCCAAGCTTGTGTTTAAGATTCCAAATGTTTTGTATGAGACCAATTGCGGTAAATTTTTACAATATCAATAATTTAATCTGCCAAGCGGTTTGTGAGATTTATGACATTTTAGGTAGGCAGATCGCATAAATCGTCCTGGCAACCATGTTAAATATATGATTCGCACCAAAACTTATTTTTTAAACAAGCTAATGAACATACCAGGCAAAATTTTAGTGGTTTTAGATTTAAATCAGAAACGTTTACAACCGACTACTGCGACGACGACGAGACTAGTCCACATGACCATTTGGTGTCTAAAAAGAAAATTCGGTTTGACAATTCAATTTTATTAATATATATTGTGGTCATAGAGTTAAAGAAAATGATAATCGGAATACCGTTTTTTTCACACGACCGCGAAATCGTACACAAACTACAATAATAATAAAACTTTAATTCTACTTGTTTCAATTCGGATTATCACGAAAATTACACATCAGTTTCCGAGATGTTCGGTATTTGTTATTACCTAAATAAAACCTGTAGCAAAATTCTGGTATTTAAATAGAGACAAAGGTTGTTTTGTTATTTTGTTTTTAATAATTTTTTAGTTTTTTTTACATATTCAACACACTTTACAAATAAGCCTATATAACCATATCATATGTTAAATTTTTATAAAAATGAGAAAGGAAAGGCAGAATGTAAGTTAAATAGAAAAAAGAAATTTTCTGCAGAAAGAGAGAAAAAAAAATAATTTCAGTACATGTTTTGTATTTTGTTGAAAGAAATATGAATTGATGGGAAAAAAGAATCATTATTAAATGGATGAGCAAAGGAAAAAAGTAATGGTGAATTTGAGTAGTGAAAATTTAGTGTACACTTTGTCATATTTAGTGGCTAAACTTTCAAACGATGTTTATTCAACGCAAAAAAATATTATATTGTCCTGTTTTTAATATAATATAAAAAGTAAATGAGAAACACACTGAACATGTGTTTGTCCTGCTTGTAATATCATCTAGAAACACCTCAGGTTGTCTTTCATACATATGCCAGTTTTTATTTAATTGGATAACATATTTGTTTCATACAGCTAGCATTTTTTCAGTTACATACATGTATTTTAATTTTTCCTTAACTGATGGTAGTACTTTGTCATTATATCTTGCATTATAGATGTATTGTTTTATGTTTAATACAATTATATTAAATGGGTAACCCTTAAGTAATTTTGATGTGTTACCAAAAATAAAGTTTAATTTAAAGAATGATACACTTACACCATTGGAAAGAAACCAACACTCAACATGTTCAAGAAACTCTTGGACAACTTCACAGTTCCAGAGAAAATGCTAAATAGACTCAACTTCTGTTTTAAAATAAGTACATCTTGAGTTATTCAAAACTTTAATTTTGTAAGAAATTGATCGGTAACTAATATTCTGTGGTTTATTCGGTACTGTAGCCATTGAAGTTTGGTATTCTTAGTAACAATAAACGGTAGTTTGTAAATATCGTTCCAATTTAGATTTGGGATTTCTAGTATTTTAGACCATTTGTATTTACCATTTTTGAAAGATTTAGCCCCTTGCTTTACAGCTGATATGATGTTTTTGTTTTTCATTAGGTCAGTTCTTATTCCAAATATTTGATGTAACTGTTCCAGAGAAAGGTATGATCCATCTTCTTTCACCAGATCATTTATAAACAAAATGCCTTTGTTAAACCATTCTTTGTACAAGACTGTTTCTCCACCAAATTGGATTTGCAAGAAAAGTATCCCATTCCAACTTTGAATCCTTATCTACCATCAGCTTCCAAGAGTTAAGAACATCTATCCAAAATTTATTTTTTATGTTAGGCAATATATCAATACCACTTCCACAGTTAAAAAAGTTTTCTTTTTGAAGGTATGACATAAAAATGTTTATCCATTTTGAATAACTGTGGAAGATTCGTCTGATCCATGTTGCTTTGAAAGCCCAAATAAATGCTCGTAAATTTATCATCTTTAAACCTCCCCCTCGTAGTCACTTTGTAATACATGTTTCTTTACTCTATGTACAGGAGAGTTCCAGATGAATCTGTAGATTATTTCATTAAATTTTTTTAATAAAATCATCACTAGGATTCGGCAATGAGATAATCAGTTGATTTATTATAGGCAAAATCAGTGACTTTACAACTGTAATTTTTTTCAATAACTGTAAGATATATTTTTTACCATTGCTTAACAAGTGTTTTAATTTGTAATAGTTATCATCATAATTTAGTTGGACCTTTTTTCTAAGTCTACATGAAAGTTTATACCAAGTAATTTAAATGATTTTTTTCTCCCCAATTAAGACCAATATTTAGACAAAGTACCTCTTCACTATATATTTTGCTTCCAATCCAAATAACTAGAGATTTTAAAAAGTTGATTTTTAATCCTGATATTTTTGCAAACCAATCAAGTTCTTTTAGGGCTTCATGTAATGAAGTTTTATTTCCGTCCAAAATCAAGGAAGTGTCATGAAAGAAAGTTGAAGGATTTCCCCTTGTATGACACCTGACTGAATATTGTTGTAAAACGTTTTTACCCAGTTAATAATTGATTCTCCGAAATTGAAGAAGGTTAACACACTGTATAAAAATTCACATGAAATTGAATCAAATGCTTTCTCAAAAACAATAAGTAGTAACAGTCCAGGAATGTCCTTTTCCTCAGTAAATTGCATAATATCATATATTCATCTAATATTTTCCCCAATTTACCTCCCACTGATAAAACCAGTCTGATCGATATCAATTAATTTATCAAGAACCTGTTTAAATCTGCTTGCAATGCCCCTGACCCAATTTTGTAAACTGTATTAAGTAGAGAAATTGGGCGCCAGTTTTTTTAAGAAATGACGAGTTTTGTCCCCTTTGGTTGACAGGTTATAATTCCTTGGTTTTGAGTTTTAGATAGTTATCCCATGTCTGCAGCATAATTCAAAGAATCTACTGCATAAACTTGCAGGTCTTTCCAGAAAAATTTGAAAAATTCTGTAGTAAAGCCATCAGACCCGGGTGATTTATTTTTTTCATTTTTTTTAGGGCTTTGCCTGCCTCAGAAATAGTAATTTTACCTTCTAAACTGTTTTTTCGTCATTTTCTGTCAATACATAATAATCGATATGTGTCAAATCTCTTTTTAAAATGTTAATATTTATTTCTGTTGAATCTTCATTTTGTATAAGTGTTCATAGAATAGTTTTTCCTCATTCAATGTTTCAAATTGATTTGTTATAATTTTTCCATCTTCTTGTTCTATTTTTAGGATAAATTTACTGGTAAGATTTTTGGTTTCAAGTCCACAGAAATAACTAGTTGGTTTTTCTCCTTCCTCTATCCATTGGATTCTTGATCTGATAATTTTACTTTTATTTTATTTCTTTTTATAGACAAAGGTTTTGTTATAAGTTGAATATTATTTTACTTATTATTTTACCTCATATGTGTACAGAGCATGTTGATATATAATATTTATAAATAATCATATTGTAATACACTGTTTACATTTTCATGTGATTAATTCAGAAATGAATGTTTTAGAATATTCCGTAAACTGTTGACACAATTGTAGAATCGTTCCGAGACCAAGCTCTTTAAATATCCTTTTCACGGCTCTATTTGTACAATAGAAAAGCAGTGGAATAAAAAGTTCAGTCTATTAAATTTGAGAAAAAACTCAACAGTAAAATAATCGATATGTATCAGCTATCAGGCAAAACTGAAAAAGCGAAACAAAATAGTAATATTTTAATGTTATCATGAACTACCAATTCGTATATTTTATATTCTTCGTATCATCATTTTAGAAGTATGAAATTCATGATTACGCCATAACAATTTGCAGTTGAGACCGCTAGTCGAACACGCCTTTGACCACCACGCCCCGTAAGTCACTGCACAGTTACTACCGGACTTCAGGTCATTATCTTGATCAATAGTGGTAAACTTCATTCCATTACTATCCTTAAGGCCGTCTCCTGTAATCAGTAAAATACAAAACAATGAAGACATAATAACTTATTATCCTATTTAAAGTCCTTTTTATTGGTAAACAATAGAAATAACATATTATTTTTAATTCTACATAATAATAGTAATTGCTATAGTACACAAAATATAATGACAAAATACCCAATTCATTGCTGGTCTGTTTGTTTGAATAATACATAGCCACCTTCAACTGTATTATGGTGTGCACATTATTTGGAGGGGATGCAAGAGTAACCGTCAAAAACCATCGACCTTCTGCAGGAAAACTAGATATCATAGAAAAATTAAGAGCAGGACTTACGAAAATTTGACCGAAATCATGCTCGAAATTAGTATAGACACCCTGGTTAAGACACTATTTGGGATAAGGACAATATCTTTATTAGTACCAAAGTTTATCAGAAATACATCCCGTTTAAAGTTGATTAACATCGCTAATGTAGTAACTGTTATTGAGTATTTTCTGTTTTTTTATTTATATGTAGGATGTTGGTATCAATCCCTTATTACACGTGTATACTTGCTCTAACTAAGGTCTTGATATCTTGTTGTTTTGGTTTTAAATTTAAAAGATTGGATAATTTAATACATTAGATATTCATGTGAGAATTTTACAATTAACTTCCTTGCACTAATTGTATATGTTTAGAGTCTACATATGTTTTGTCTCAGATATGACACAGATATTGACCTGCAAACTAAAGCTTTATTGTTGAATTAAAAGCTATAAAACCAGCAATATACAGATGTATTTATAAACAACTGTAAGATGGAACCTTCACAATAAACAATTATTGTGAACACTGTTAATGAGCTGTCTTCTCATTGTGGGACAATATGTTAAACTAGCGAAGAAATACTAACGAAACCAATAAAAAATTGCAGTTTTATATTAACGACGGATAGTGTAGCACATTTAAAAAAATAATGCGATAAATGAGTACAATGGCTCATTCAGTGAAAAGACACACCGTCGTTATACATAAAAAGGAAAAAAGTAAAATATTCAAAAAGTGCTTAAAATAATTTTTAATTAGGTAACACCCAATGTTTACATATCACCTGCATCGCCAGTGTATCCATCTATGGTAAGTTTGTACATCGATGCAGAATTCCCGACAACAAACTTTTTATATTCAGCATACTTGAATTCAAGTGTCATTCGATCCCATAAAATGATTCTTAGCTTATATCTAGCACCGGTTGTCAATTGATGTATAAATTGGTTACCTGTAAGACAAACGTATTTATAACTTAACTAAATATATTTACATCTAATTAGAATAAATATTCACATCGTTTTTCTTTTGGCATCTTTGTATATTTTTTAACATTGTAGATTCATAGACAGAAAAAGTCAGAGTATCCCGGTTGAACACTAACCCTTGGTACATCTCATGTTGTTGGCTGAAGACATTAAACACGAAAACATACAACAAAAAACATTGCTATGGTTACATGACAAACTCACATTTCTACATTCAAGAATTATATTTTTATTCCGTCTATTATCTGTTGTAAAATAATAGACCAATATGATTGAAAATTGAGTACTTTTTAATACAGGATATAGCTCACATGAAGAGCCTTTAAACAAAATACTGCATATTTGGATTCGGTGCAAATTATGTTCCTCTCTTTATTGACTGATGTTTGTACTTGTGGAATTTTCGTTGGTCTCTTGGGAAACTATATGGCCGTCTAGACTTATATATATTTGACATCAAGCCATGTGTATAGTTTATACATAGTGTATAGCATCTCTTTAGGAATTCTGTGGTCATCGATCTTTATGGACAATCGTGTCACAAATTTCATCAGACTTTTTTTTAACAGATGTGACTATGAGTGGACTGGTGACTAATCAGAGACCAGCTACTGCTTTACTCTCATTGGGCATTTGTGTGAATATCCCAGGTTTAAAAAAACATTACATAGCTTTCGGATTATTCGTTTTTGGAATATGGTTTCTTCTTTGTTTCGTGTGTAGGTCTCAATCCACATTGGTTCGCAGTCTTATTACTGTCGATACTAGATGACATTTAAATTTTCTTAAACTTTATAAATACAACTGTATCTATTTTGCCAGTCGATTCATATCGCTTGTATATGTAATCAAGATAGCAAACACGTCAACATACGGGAAAATAGTAACTAAATATGAAAATCACATATTTGTTAAAAAATGTCAATGTTTTTATACATTTTGATTCCAGCAGTTATCTATATAACTGTTTATAACAGTTTTTTTAGGTTAATAGCTAAACAAGCCAAATATCAGACAAGAAATTGACTTTAAATATAACTTTAAAAAGTGGATAGTTTGATAGGAATCACGTAGTCTTATTTGTAGGTATTACCACCCTGATATTTTTTGCTTATTATAGTTATATATTTAAGCAAAGCCTAGTAACAGAGCGTCCGCGTGTTGCAGACGGTGAAGCAATAAATATAAATTTTTGGTTAGGTTGGAGTGAGAAAATTCAAGATCAATATGTTATGACTTGTTTACGTTATTTATTAATATTTACACTCAGTGACTAAGTCCATTTGTTGGTCAGTCTGCGTCTATAGTTTTTATAGGACACATCGTCATTTGTATCGTTGCATATCGTCATTTGTATGTTCTATACTTGTGTGTATATATATATCGTTTCACCTTTCATACATAAGGGTCCTACTGCACAGTTATATATGTCATTTCTCTATGTTATTTACCTAACCAAAATTCTCTTTCCATATCTCCAAAACCACGTTCATATTCAGTCCATGTACGCGTAAAGTTTACCTTGTCTTCATACCGTCTTTGAATGAGCTTAAAATAAAAACTCAAATAGTAGGCGATACATCAAAATATACAAACAATATCCAAACCTCTCATAAAGAAGAACTTCCCTCCTATACAAAACCAAACCTAAATCCACTTTTGTCAATTTTAATTGCATTTAGTATTGTTAATTGAAAATGGCAATACATTTTAATGGTTGGAGAAAAAGCGGTCGTGGAATCTACTAACACGGTTTCTTATGTCACTGTTCTTTCTATAATACCTAATTACTTAATCACGTTCATTTGATTTCTTCAATACAGAATACAATGACAACAGTTATTAAACCACACGAAACAATATAGAATCGTTGGTATGAAGTTATTCTTTACACATTAAAGGCAGTCCTTTTATGGGTTAACTTTTAAAATTATTTTTTTCTCTTACTTGATCTTTTCGGGATTTTCATCATCAACGACGAGGATAAGAGCGGTGAATAGCAATGATAAGGTTACAGTTGTGTGCAATGTTTTGCACAATTTGTGTCAGTTACAAACAATAAGGGTTAATCTTTTCAATAATTTGTTGTGTAACACTTTAAATATGCCTATTATCGAATAGACATGGCTATCTTCATTAGGGCATTGTTAATTGGTTAATGTTTCCAAACCAAATCATGAGATATGCATGTCTTGATTAAATACAATTCAATTTAATTTCACTTGCTTTTTTACTTAAAATATTACAAAATACACATGTATATTAAGATTTTACATCAAGAAATTGAACATACCGTCCATCCACCTCCATCTGTATCCATGTCACAGAAGACTTTAACTCTTTGATGTGATTGGTCAATTACAATGTATTCAACACCCGATTCGTTTTTATATTTCATTATATCGGAACAGTCCATGGGCTTTGGTATAGAACATTTATCTGGAAATTTGTCAACCATTTTTTTAAACAAATTAAATTTATTCAATTTCAAACAATTTTAGAATAGAATAAAAAAAGTAATACAATTTTATAGCCTTAATTGACGTTATACTATTCTGGAACGAACCAATAAATTAGATTAATTCAGTCACAGTCTGTCAAACAAGTTCTAGGCTATCCTACCCTGCTGGCTGTCTTGGGAGACAATATAGACCAGTTTTATCTGTTCCAGGCTATCCCACCCTGGTGACGGTCTCGGTTACTTTAAAATCAGGTTGTACTACAAGGCTGTTAAACAAGCTCTGAATCATACTAACCTGCGGATTGTCTCAATACAATTTATAATTCAATAATATATACTTTTCAATAATAAAGGCATGTTATAAAGATAATTTATAGTAAGAAGTTCTTTTACCTACTTTTTAGTAACAAAATGTTAAATATGAACTTACCAATGACGCTTCTGAACAGCATAGGTATAATAACTTTGTTAAGTTCTGTGTTCTTTCTCGATTCTGTAAATATATAATATAATGTGAAAGTGGTTTTGTGCGTTGACATCATATTTTGTGTTTCGAGGAAGTAAAACATTTTCATGTTTTTTTTAATTCCTTAGATCTCTAAATTTCAGTCAAATCAGCGGCATGTGTGTCACTAAATCTTACAGCGGAATTACAAAACATAGTAATTTATGATGAAATGCAACGAAGCTTGCGATAATAAAGTATTTTTTCTAGATTTTTAAAACAAATTCTTACTCAGACCACTGAAAAACTCAAAAAGGTCTAAATGTAAATAAAGGTTCACAAGACATGAGTAAAAAACATATAATAAAAAAATGATACAAAATTAAATTTATTTTTCTGAAGAGTAGAGCCCCGCATTTCTACCTGTTCCTAAGGCTCATATATATTCATATTTTCGAACAAACATAAAGCATTAGAGTTTCATTCATAATAGCTTCAATGAATATCCATACCTGATAGTGACCCTATTCGCACACAAAACTAAATATTCTTTGTACATGAATATACATTAAACAGGCGTACTTAAAAGTGTCAATCGTAACAAAACAAACGTAATTAAGGGCATGTGCAATTTGATTGTATAACCCATAAATAACATACTAGTAAGATTTTAATCTTTTTATTAAACAGAATGCTCAAACATTGAATTGATATATTTTTTTAAATCCAGTGTTAAGGATTATGACTTTAATAAACAAACCACTGTCAACATGTGAACGCTATAGCACCAATTAACATATATATCGTTATAAATCATCTATAATTTAGTTCTGGTTACATTGTCAGATAGTAATTGAAAATTTTCACAAATAAAAAAAATCTCAGAAGGGCAGAGCTAACTCTGTTGTCTTCACACTCAAGCTTCTTTCAAATAATGATCTTAGAAGAGCAGAGCTAACCGTGGAGCTTAATAGTAAAAGACCGAACGAGAACAATGGCAAAACTAAACCGCAAAGACCGAACTAGAAAAGGCGAGAACAACCACACTATTACTATTTATCACAACATCATGCAGATTAAGAATTAATAATGTACTGATACCTTTTGGTTTCATAATAAAACATGCATTTCAAAACATTGCTATAGATGCACTTGATCTTGGATGGAAGCAAAGCCAGAGATATTGACAGATAAAGAGATGCCACTTTTTGATAACTGAATAAAAGTGCATGTACTTAGTTAAGTTTACCTTCAAGTACCCATTGTATTTCCATTCTAAATTTCTTCTCTAACTCTACAATCTTTCTGTATTTTGAGAATTCTAAACGTAAGAAATAGTATTAGATTTAAAATGCTAATCACTTAAAAATATGGACATATTAAAATGAAATTACCGAAAAATGCTGAACCCCGCCCACAATCACACACATATCGTACGAATAAAATCTTTTCGTTATTTTGATTTTGTTTCATTTACTTTTAGTTCTATTCTGAACATGATAAAGCCACATAATGTTTGTTTAGTTAATATTGCGTATCTGCTTTGTCATAGTATAAGACTGTAAACCGGATATGACTTATAAGTATGTCTTACTTGTGACCAGTCCATTTTTGTGTATATTTATATAAATAAAATATGTTTAAACTAAACGATGAATACTTGGTCAATACAAGTAATTAATTATTTATTAAATTTTTAAAATAATTATCGCTATTTTGCAGTATTTTCCTTTGATCTTTGTGTGCGATATTATTCCATCTCACTCTACTAGCATGAGATAGGCCCATCTCAGCTCGCTGTCAAGACGTCGTTAAGTAAACACTGTGACGTTACAATGCTACAAAACAGCTATAAACAGATTATTTACGTTTTATGAAACTCGATGCATTTTCTCGTCATCTCATCTCAGGGCTGTCACCCTTCAATGAGATATGGACGAGAAAACGCATCTCGTTTCAAAAAACGTAAATAATCTATAATTATTATTATTTATAGTAGTAGTAGTAGTATATTGTTTATTATTATTATTATTATTATTATTATACTGTGTTTTCTACTCCCTGTGGCGTATCACATATTTCATATATTATTACCTGGGATTATTCTAGAACATTCAAATTTCTTTCAGTTTATAAAAGATAATTCTGATATTTACCTTTTAAAATATGTTGAATGTTTACTTCTAGTTCTGTAACTGTCTGAGACGGATTATCCTGTAGACATTTTGCTGGAATTAAACAAGGAAAGTTAATATAGCATAACACAAGACTTTAGGACGCATGCAACACTGTCATCTTTACAATTAAAATTAATGTACGATGATTGACCGTACATAATTACATGACGTGACTGTATTACTTTTGTATGATATTAAGCTTTTGACTAAATGAAGTAAGCACATATATCATTTATTTTTAATGTAATTAGATAAGTAATGTTTGATTTAAATACAAATTAAATATTAACATATTATATACACATAAACAAGTATGTAATAAAATTTTACTTTGGCAAAATTAAATCGTAAATAAATATTTCGATTCAAAGTCAAATTCAATTAAAAATTGTTAAATGTCATCGGTCATGATTAGTTAAATATTTATTGCTATGTGTTTTCAAAAATAAATATGAGTGCATATAAATTCTTCTTTATATCTTTGCAATATGCATGCTAATAATTATAATATCTTAGTCTGTTGGAACTTCTGCCAAGTCATATGAAACACATTTCAACAGCAATAAATTATTAGATTTACATATATATGCATCATTAACCTATATTTAATGTGATTCATTTGCACTGACAAAAACAAAACACAGAAGGAACAATAGCTGCGCATACAACATGCTGATATTAAACTTCCACACTGAAGTTTAATGCAACACTGCTTTTGTGTGAAGTGACATATTATTATTACTATTGTTGATTATCTCTTATAATATCCATTAAAGTTTTGCGTTTTCCGTTCGTTTTAGCTAAAATATGACACCTTCATCCACATTTGCTTTAGGATTGTTCAACATGGTTTGTTTTTACTATACACAAGCTGTTAACAATGCTGTATTTATTATTCGTATGATAAATTACACATTTAGACTACAAGCATTGATTTCAAATAAATTGTATATTGAGTACCTTGAAAGGTTTCCATTATACCATCAATCGTTGAGTCTTCAGCTGAAGTTTCATTAGGTTTTCCTAGACCTGAAGGTTTAAAAATGTGTAAAACTAATTTATGATATTAACACGTACATTTGCAACACTTATAGGCATGCAGCAACAATTTATAATCAGTAAATGTACTAGTCATGTTTGCTGATAAATATTTTTTAAGCTAAAAATGTTGATCCTTTAGGACTTGATTATATATTAATGACTTACCAATATTTAATTCATTATCATTTGCACTGACAACAGTTAAACAGAAACAGAACACTAGCTGCACAAGCATCATGTTGATTTTGAACTTTTGCACGACTTGTGTGTAAAATAACATCTCTTTTTATACCGTTAAAATTTTGCGTCGTCCGTTTTAGATCATTAAGCTTAGATTGTAAACGTGTAAACGTGTAATAAAAGATCGTGTGCAATATTCAAAAACCAAAATGCTGTCACACGAAAGTTCAATATTAAAGTAAGATGAACGACACAAATGACATCTACTAGGAAAAACTACATACAAATCTTATGAAATGGCGGGTGGTTTAAGTTATGTTTTTTTTCTTTTTATCGTGTATACAAAGCAAACAAAAAGACACAAATGGAAACCTGGCATTACTCTATATGTCACTAATTTATTGATTGTTTGAATGTTGTCTAACGCCACGTTTAGCAATTTTTAGCTTTATCAGGGTTTCATTTCTTCGGAAAGGACGCCGGAAAATTCGGAGAAAACATCTGACCTTCCGTAGAAAAACGGGCTATCATTGTCAATTAAGATTAGAGTCGGGCACAACCTGCCCGCGTTAGACTTGAACCCGCAATCTCAGTGTTGACACACATCAATAGTAGACGATCTACCTTAATTCGTCTAACAAGGTTCATGCCGCTGATTTATAGAACTATCCCTGGAAATGGGTTCATCGCTGAAGATGGGTTCACATGTTAAATAAATTGTGTCATATGAGAGCATGTATTTCAAATGGCACTCTAACATCGTCGGTAAAATTCATACTTATGGAGTGAGCAGGGTTTATGTAAAGGATTAACATATCGAATTGATATGCTTGACACCAGATACGATATTAGGGAATCCTGATATAGATAAATAAAACCCTTGGTGTGTTTACAATTCAGGAAAATTAGAAATACGTTCTAATTTTTTTTCCTGAAACGTCGTAAACAAAGGATAACAATACAACAAAATCAATATGACGTCTTAAACTGCAAAATCGAAAATAAGGAAAGCAAAGAGGAATTTCAAAGAGTAGGCAGAAGATTTCAAAGCATACATCATTGCACACGTTTCATGATGATGTTATAAAAAAAGTTGTAATCTTGTTTGAAGCTGGTTATTAAAACTGACAACAAATATTGCTCTTTTTAGCCAGTCTGAATATGCGAAACACACATTTGTAAGTATATGTCTTAAATTAACTATTATCATTATCATTATATAGCATAATATTTAAAGATGATTGTTTTCATTGTAAACAGATGTAATATTTGTAAGAAAATAATACCACAGAAAGTATGTCAACACAATATAATGATGTAAACATATGTTGTTAAAGCCGTAATTTCAATACCATTTAATTTCTTGTTAATAGGCATTACGTATCCTTTTTTGTATAAAGGATATGCTAATTTTATTCCATATCAATAATGTTCTTTAAAATTTAAATACGAGTATGCCTGAGCCTCAGATAATTTAAACAACGAAATTCAATTGTTTTAAAGTACAGCATATATTAAGATTGGAAAAAAAATCGGTGGAAGTAAAATGTCGGCTGTGTCTATATTCAGAAGTCTGTGGAAGTCTAACCGTGGCGAATTCTGATGAATTGCTTACTTGAATATTATATTATATTTGTTGACTATTTTTATATTTACTGAACATTCTTTCAAGTATATTCCATAAAAAAGTTCATATCAGACGCAAAACGATTAAAAAACTAAAGTAAACGAAACCTTTTCTGATTGTAAGTACAAATTCCTTTCGATCGATCAGTTTTACTTTTGATTATTATTGTCAAACATTTCTCTACAATATGTTTCAAAATACACCGATTTTCTGAAAAATCGCAAATTAATTTTTGTTATTGAATTGAGATCGACCATTTAGCTTAAACGACATTTTAGAATTTTTAATGAAAAATAGAGATGCAAAACAAGCACTTAGTCATGATAAATTTTTAATGATCATCAGTCATACATCACAGTGTACACTGGTTCAATACGGGGATGGTTCTAAGTGATCGAACTACAGAGCTGCCCAGGGCGTAACAGGGTGGCGAATAAACACCCTCTTGTTGGGGTTGTCGGGACATAATACGAAAGCCTGGACGCGGACCAACTTTTGTATAGGTTAATACCTTGTTTCATCATCCTTCAATATATAAAATAATGTTAGCCTCACAGATAAAACATTTATTGATACTTTAGAAAATTTGAAGAAAAAGAAAAGTATGTCCAAGGCATCGTCTAAAAATTTTTGAATTAGTGTTAGACTTTGAAAACATCTGCAATAAATGTTTGTATTTTAGATGCCTATAGTATGTGGTATGTTTCGAATATACATGTTGTCTCGTATATTGCTTTGAGAATCATTGCTTAGCCTTGGTGACAATTTTGAGATTGTAAATGCTAGTGTATATGTTTCTTTTCAGAGGTTGCTTTTTAAGAAAAATGTAAAAAGGCAATACAAGTGCCAAGTAATTAGTCATGCAAAATTTACTTGTTCTTCAACATCAAAGAATATACGTCACTGAGGAACGCATGTGCTTAATGTTAGAATATATGTTAATATTTATAGGTTCTTGTTTAGCGCAACTGTTTGTAAGGATTTAATGCATCGGAATTTTGTATGTTATTTATTTTGATAATATGAGTAGATGTTTATTATTTTGCATTAACTGTTTATCCGCAGTAGATATCGTGGCTTTGAATTATATATATTTTATTTTTTCTTGTTTATGGCTACCAACTGTATACGTGTTTTAGACTCGATCTAATTTAGTATCTTAGGATCGTGTCTTCGAACTCTATATGTGTCCTTGAATTAAGCCCAATGTAATCTTTCTGAATCTTGTCTACGATGAAATAACTCTTTAAATTACACAATTGAAATAAATCTATTTAATAAAGCACTACAAATTATCAGGACTATGATGATTGAAAATCTATAACGTTCAGTGGGAAAATATAATTATTTAATTAAAGGTAAACATATCTCCTTCGATATTCCCAATGATATTCGCTTTCTTGTTCCACTACATTATTGACACAGTCTATAGTTTTTACATTTACCTTATAACGTCGTAAACAAAGCTCAGCATGGTTTTAACTAACGATTTCTAATTTATTTCATTTTCTCTGGATATAAAGATCAAGGAAAACCGACCGAAGGTACAGATGTCTGGATATAGACAAACGCATCACAAAACAACACAAAAAAAAACACAAAAAACACAAAACAAAAGAAAAAAACCAGAAAGAGAGTAACCCAATAACACATCGTGGGTGCACTCAGGTGCTCCGGACGAGTAAGCGGTACCTGCCTCTAATTAGACACCCGCCGAGTTACTGGTTGCCATGACTAGGGAAAAGTCAGATAAATGAATAGGAATCACTACCTTGTCTCAAAATGTCAGATCGAATTTGAGACACTGATTTCCCATAGCGATCAATTAAGTCGTGGTGCCTACCATAGAACTACGGGAGAGATAACATCAACCTAGGTACAACAAACCCTTGTTTGAGTAGTTAGCAGTCAACAGGATCATTTAATACAATCAAATGTTTTATGATTTGTCCTTGCCATGTGTTGCTTTTTTTATTTGATATAAGAGAATGGTCATCCGAGACATCAGAGTTCTAAACATTTGGTTCTTTAAATAATAATGCATAGATATTAAGAAAACGAGTTGATAATACAAGACATAAAACGTAAAATATATTACAGAAAAAATTGTGTTACATGTATTTTTAGTGTTATTTTGTAAAATATATGTTTATATTAATATTGATATGTGGCATATCTGTTAAAACATATATTGGAACCCAACTCATTTTTGCCCATTTTGGGCCCCTAATTCCTAAATTGAAAAAGAAGGCCCCAAACTAAATCTCATTCATCCTTTTATAAGAAAAAATATTGTAAAATTCCAAAGCAATCTGTAAACCAGAACCAAAGTTATTGTGGAAACAAATACAAAATGTACCATTTTTGGCCCCTTTTGGGCCCCTAATTTTTAAACTAGAAAAAGGGGACCCAATCCCATCCATCTATCTATTAATGGTATGGAAAATCATTGTATATTTTCATTTGGATGAAGAGAACAAAAGTTATTGTGGGAACAAACAAAATAGTGGTATTTTTGGCCCCTAATTTCTAAACGAAAAATGGGGGGACCCTTAAAATCAATCCCATCCATCTTTTTATTGTAAGAAATATCACTGTAAAGTTTCAAAGCAATTGGATAACTAGAACAAGTTATTGTGGGTACACTTAAGTTAACAGACAACGACGCAGACGAAAGCATCATACCATTATACGCCTCCAATTTTTTTCGGTCGTATAAAAATAGTAGGCATGGATAGTAAATAAACCAGTTAACATTTTTGGACATTTGAATGATTGAAAGTAAAAGAAAGATGCAGGAAATTGCACTTGAGACCTGTATTTAAGAAAATTTAAATAACTTATTTCTATTTGATGCGACAACAACAAAAGAACTGGAAAATTAAAAAGTGTGTAAAACCAATAATAAGAAAATGCTCAAGTAGAAACGTTTTCATCATTTTAATTTTCGACAGGAATTACAGATTCGTAATCTCATCAAGTAGGTGTGCCATCTTTGTCCCAAATTATTTACATTTGTACCGTTTGTTAAATCTGCACTCCCAATTTGGATAAAGGACTGGTTATGTTTAAAAAATATTCGAAATTCTTAGGGACAGACCATTTAACTTGAAAGGGGGCCTTGGTTTTTTGTTTTGGTCAGAAAATTTTTGAAGGCGTCGTGACAGAATATTTTTTTTCATAATTAGCATTATTTTATATAGCAGAAATCCTTCTTCAGAATATTTTTTTTCTTACCCTCTGCTTCCTAAATATTTTTTTTCATAAAAACAAACCATTTTCAAAATATTTTTTTAGGAAAAAATCAAGGCCCCCCCCCCCTGCAAGTTAAATGGTCGATCCCTTAATACGTTGATTTATGTGTTATTTTAATTTTGCAAAGATGATCAATGTTGCAAATCTTGTATACTGTTACTCATCATGATGATTTGCTGCAGCAGCACAGGCAGCCATTGAATATTAACTGTTTACCTTACGAATATTGTTTAATACACCATTAAAAAACAGTAGCAAGAAGATCATTATTATTATTATGCGTTAATTATATAATTAACAATTCAGATAAAAGCAGATTGAATGTGTATAAATGTATGATAATATGATCGTTTACCTAGCCAGCTTGATCGCGTTAAGAATATATGAACAGAATTATATTTTGTTCAAATGCAAAGAACAAAATTATTACATTTCACAATACAAAACATACTGTTTTTCACCTCAAAAATAATCAAAACAATATTACAGATAGAAATTACTTACTTCGGTAAATGTAAACATCGAACTATATTTTCGTGCAATAGTTCAGTAAACTGTACCCAAATTAGTTATAACCCCATGTGTGATACTTTTGTTTTTGTTTGTTTGAATGGTGTTTTAACGCCACTTTCAGCAATTTTTCAGCTATTTCATGGCGTCCAGTTTTTATTGAGGGAGGAAGCCGGAGTACCCGGAGAGAACCCCGGACATGCGGTAGGAAAACTGGCAATCCTTGTCAATTAAGATTGGAGTCGAGAACACCCTGCCTGCAGTGAGAATCGAACCCGCAATCTCAGTGTTGACAGACCACGTGATCAATAGTAAACGAACTACCTTGACCACTCGGCCACTTGATTTATGAAAATAAAAACCGATCGCTGAATCTATTATAACGTATAAGTTGTGAAATGTACACACAATACGCTGGAGCTGCTGGAATATTGCTGTCGATGAACGGGACGTTGACAAAGTTGGAAAGTCCAAGTCATCAGGTTGACAAATTTGGAAGGTCGAAGTCATCACGTTTGTCGTAGAGTCTAGTTTGCAGTTTTCCTGAGTCTATTTCTAAAATTGTAGGTCAGCCTCTTAGTGTATTGGTGGTGTCTTTAATTTCATGCTCGCTAGGGTAAATTGAATGTAAATAATCACCAAATCTAGCATTGTTGAGGATAAAACATCATCAATATGACGGAATGTTCAATCAAAGGTCTGGGCCAGTGTCTTTTCTTTCTTCTTCAGCATACCTTCTAGGAACTCAGCTTTATAAGAGTACAAAAACAGCTTGGCGAGGAGAGGAGTACAATTACTACCCATTTTTGAAAGGTTATATCACCCACTTAATTGTGATACAATATATATTGACCTTTTCCCAACCCTTGGTGATGATGGTGGGGAGAGGTAGGGTAAGCTGAGGTATCTGTCCATTAAGCATCCACAGAACGGTTTTATATTTTAAAAATGATAATATACCCACAATGCAATATTCTTTTGAATCCTTGTTAGTGTAACAGAATTTTTTTTTCATTTGCATAACATTTCCGACCAAATATTGCTGTAAAGGAAAAAGAAGTTAACAAAGATCAATACCAAACAGACATGATATGGTTCACATTGTGGATGCTTGCTTACTTCAAAGTATTACAATTCAAAACTATATAGTATTAAATAATGTTACATGCTGCAATTTTAAATAAAAGCAAACTAGTCTATTTCAGGAAATCTATTTATTTATTTTATATGCTAACAACTTGAAACAAAACGTGGACGGAATGTTGGTTTAAAAATCTTTGGCACACTCATATTACTTATAAGAACATACAAATGTTAAAACTACATTACAGATACGCTTTAGCAATATAGTTTTGATGCTTGTATAGATATCAGTACAATAAAACAGCTTCCTATAACATATGATAGCAAAACAGGAAAAAAATCATGCCGATTTTTGTAATACTTCAACTGATTTTTTTCAAATAAAATGAAGCAAAATCAACTATTTAATAATAAAATATATGCATGCAAAATGAAATATTATTTTTGATTTAAACTTGTTTAGAACATTTGTAATTGCAGTGGTTTTGTTAATTTGGAAAAGCAGTCTGACAGCAAACAAACAAGAAAATTGTCTACATATATACTTTTTTGTACATGTAAATTAAATGCACAAGTTATGAGTAAAAAAAGATTACATTCTGCAATATGAAAAAAAGGTTGTGACAGCAAATTCTTAAGAATGTGCTCTAGATAATAATATGATACAAAAACATACTGCATGAATCTGTTATTTATGATAAAATGGAGACGAATCACATTAAAACACCATTCGTCTGGTTTTTAGGTTCCATTTGTGTTACCACAATAATTTACATGAATAAGATGTATATAGGATCAAATTTTCAGTTGTTTCATAGCAACAGTCCATCAGCACCAATAATCAACTCGTTATACAGACTAGTAACTATACTTGGAGGAGATCTATTTTGTACACCCATTTGAGCACTGTTTCTTAATGTAAATTAAAATACAAGGACTTAAACTACCTCACTACAGAATCATAGGATACCCACGACTTTATACATGTATCCATTTAATAGCAACAAAACATGGACTCAAATATCCATACATACATAATTCATAAAATGAATAACAATTTAAATTAAATGCCATAACAAAGATTTCATAAAATGAATAAATACAACATGGCTCAAATGCACTAAATGAATTGAACATATAATATCTATATGAACAAAATAAATGCTGGTTCCAATTTTACCATATTCTTCCGTCAGCATATGCTGGATGGGCTAATCGATAGGCATGGCGTTTCCATGACTCCTCTGTTGTTCTTTGTATTAAAGATTTATAGTCTTGAGCTTCTTGTTTTTTCAGCTTTTGTCGAGTTTCAAAATCATCCCTTTTGGAAGATAAAATTAACATTATTTTTATTTTTAAGTCTTGTTCCAATATTGTTTGTGTGTTTGTTTGAATTCTGTTTATACACTACTTAAAGCAATTTTAACACCACATCACAGCATTTTATTTGGTGAAAAAAATGTTGGAAACCTTGTCTTAACTAGTTTGGATAAAGCCTTGTTTAGAATTTACACAAATAAGATCATTAACCTACCCCCCCCCCCCCCATGAAAATGTTGTTTGTGGTTATCAGAGAACAACAATTCACATCTCTTTCTAGAATATTAGTGGTGTCAAAATGAAGTTGAATGTTTACAATACAATGTATTGCTATCTGTGTAGTGTAAATTAATTGTTTAAACTGCCCGAGCACCTGTGTAAGGTTTTTTTTTGCTTCATAGTGTTTAACGCCACTTTCAGCAATTTTTCAGCTATGTCATGTAGTCTAGTTTTTTATTGGGGGAGGAAGCCGGAGTACCCGGAGAAAACCCCCGACATGAGGTAGGACATGTGTAAGGTAAAAATATGTATACACTGCCGGATCACCAGAGTAAAGTAAACAAATAATTTACCCTGCCGGAGCACTTCTGTCAATGAATTGTTTACCCTGCGGCAGCACCTATGTTGGGTAAATGAATTGTTTACCCTGCCAAGGTACCTATGTTGGGTAAATGAATTATTTACCCTGCCGTGGCACCTATGTTGGGTAAATGAATTGTTTACCCTGCCGCAGCACCTATGTTGGGTAAATGAATTATTTACCCTGCCGAGGTACCTATGCTGGGTAAATGAATTGTTTATACTGCCAAGGCAGCTATGTTGGGTAAATGAATTGTTTACCCTGACAAGGCAGCTATGTTGAATAAACGAATTGTTTACCCTGCCAAGGCACCTATGTTGGGTAAATGAATTATTTACCTGCCGAGGTACATATGTTGGGTAAATGAATTGTTTACCCTGCCAAGGCACCTATGTTGGGTAAATGAATTGTTTACCCTGCCAAGTTACCTATGTTGGGTAAATGAATTGTTTACCCTGCCAAGGCAGCTATGTTGAATAAACGAATTGTTTACCCTGCCAAGGCACCTATGTTGGGTAAATGAATTGTTTACCCTGCCAAGGCAGCTATGTTGGGTAAATGAATTGTTTACCCTGCCAAGGCACCTATGTTGGGTAAATGAATTGTTTACCCTGCCAAGGCACCTATGTTGGGTAAATGAATTGTTTACCCTGCCAAGGCACCTATGTTGGGTAAATGAATTGTTTACCCTGCCAAGGCAGCTATGTTGAATAAACGAAATGTTTACCCTGCCAAGGCACCTATGTTGGGTAAATGAATTATTTACCCTGCCGAGGCACCTATGTTGGGTAAATGAATTATTTACCCTGCCCAGGCACCTATGTTGGGTAAATGAATTGTTTACCCTGCCGAGGCACCTATGTTGGGCAAATGAATTGTTTACCCTGTCGAGGCACCAAGGTTGGCTAAATGAATTGTATACCCTGCCAAAGCACCTGTGTTGAGTAAATGAATTGTTTACCCTGCCCAGGCACCTATGTTGGGTAAATGAATTATTTACCCCACCGAGGTACCTATGTTGGGTAAATGAATTGTTCACCTGCCGCAGCACCTATGTTGGGTAAATGAATTGTGCACCCTACCGAGGTACCAAGGATGGGTAAATTAATTACCCCGCTGAGGCACCTATGTTGGGTAAATGAATTGTTTATCCTGCCGCAGCACCTATTTTGGGTAAATGAATTGTTTACCATGCCAGAGCACCTATTTTGGGTAAATGAATTATTTTCCCTGCCGAGGTACATATGTTGGGTAAATGAATTGTTTACCCTGCCGAGACACCTATTTGGGGTAAATGAATTATTTACCCTGCCGAGGTACCTATATTGGGTAAATGAATTGTTTACCATGCCAGTGCACCTATGTTGTGTAAGTGAATTGTTTTCCCTGCCAAAACTCCTATGTTGGGTAAATGAATTGTTTAGCCTGCCGAGGCACCTATGTTGTGTAAATGAATTGTTTACCCTGCCGAGGTACATATATTGAGTAAATGAATTGTTTACCCTGCCAAGGTACCTATGTTGGGTAAATGACTTGTTTACCCTGCCGAGGTACATATGTTGAGTAAATGAATTGTTTACCCTGCCAATGTACCTATGTTGGGTAAATGAATTGTTTACCCTGCCAAGATACATATGTTGAGTAAATGAATTGTTTACCCTGCCAATGTACCTATGTTGGGTAAATGAATTGTTTACCCTGCCTAAACTCCTATGTTGGGTAAATGAATTATTTACCCTGCCTAAACTCCTATGTTGGGTAAATGAATTGTTTACCCTGCCTAAACTCCTATGTTGGGTAAATGAATTATTTACCCTGCCTAAACTCCTATGTTTGGTAAATGAATTACAGTCAAACCTCGATAAGTCGAGTAAACCGAGTTTAGGGTGTGATGTCATATTCATTATATGATTTTAAAAAATCTAACGGTAGTTATTTCATGTACATTGGTTTCGAACTTCGGCATCGCTTGTTTTGTCACGGTATTTCGTGCGATATATGAAGTATTTTAGCCATTAACATAAATCGAAAATAATTAATAAATAGTGTAATCATATTTTATAAACTTTATTACAAAATTATGAAAATACATACCAAGAAAACACTTATCAACTTACAGTTCGATAGAACTAATGAAACAATACAAATTGTTTTTTACGTAATTGACAACACACAAGTCAACAAAAATAACAGAATGTCTTTATTGAAACGAAACTCGACCACATACATCATTGATCAGATCAAAAAGCAATTTTGAATAACTATCATTTTTAATTAAACATGACAAAATAATTCGGACAGTAATTAGCGGATCATCAATTAACCTTAATAATGCATGTCCTGCGCTTGGAATACCAGTTCGTTTTCATTAAATTGCCTAATCAAATTGTAATTGTCAATCAAAAATCGTGTTTTGCTCTATGACAGGTGTTTAAAATAAACAGACGCGTATTAAGTAACAATACAATATACAAATGATATTGTTAGTTTTGACATCGATATCGAGAGCAAAATGAACTTCGAGACGAGGTTAAAATTACACTAATTAATATTGTCCGGACTGCAAAAATCCATCGAGTTAAGCGAAATATCGAAACAACCGAGATCGACACATCCGAGGAAGAAATGCATTGTTGATATGGGAAAAATGCCGGGACTTAAAAATTATATCAACATAACCGAGGTATCGAGTCAACCAAGTTCGAGCCAATGAGGTTCGACTGTATTTACCCTGCCTAAACTCCTATGTTGGGTAAATGAATTGTTTACCATGCCTAAACTCCTATGTTGGGTAAATGAATTATTTACCCTGCCTAAACTCCTATGTTGGGTAAATGAATTGTTTACCCTGCCTAAACTCCTATGTTGGGTAAATGAATTATTTACACTGCCTAAACTCCTATGTTGGGTAAATGAATTGTTTCTGGCAGAGCACAAGATCATTAACTATCCTCCCCCCCCCCCCCCACCACAGAAATGTTGTTTTTGGTTATCAGAGAACAACAATTCACATGTCTAGAATATTAGTGGTGTCAAAATGAAGTTGAATGTTTACAATACAATGTGTTGCTATCTGTGTAGTGTAACTGAATTGTTTAACCTGTCTGAGCACCTGTGTAAGGTAAAAATATGTATACCCTTTGAATGACTGTTATTTGTCTAAGTTTTTTTTAAGAATATTTTTATCTTTTGCATTTTACTACTGGGCTAAGTACCTACCTAGCCTTAGATTCAGCTACAGAATTAGCCTCATCATCAACTTTCACATTAATCCTTGATATTTTTATGGGCTGACCAAATACTTTGGCCTGTAACGAAAGAAAACACATTTCTGAATTATTGGGCTCAAGCATAAGCATCAAGTATCTACTTGGAAGAAAAAGAAAACATCTGGAAATATTTAGGAACCATGATTATGCTATGGTGTTTTTAACCGACACCTCATTAGAAAACAGTCAATCTCCATGGATTATTAACACAAGTAATATCAAACAAAGCCTCATTTTAAATATTTGTGCTCCCCTCTCCCCACTTAGACTTTTAACTTTGACATATATTTGTGTGTTTGTTATTTCTCAATACTAAATAAGATCATATAAATCAGTTGATCATAATTATAAAGTAAAACATGAAGCACAAAAAGAAATACAAAAAATGTTGATAACATACTGACTAAGGCCTACTTACATGTAAAAATTTAAAAGGTGTCTGGAAGAATTCCTGCAACCCCCAACCCCCAAACAACTGAATACAGATTTGTAAACAGACTGGTCATCTACAGTACAAGACTTGTCTCCCCTGATCAAAACTAAATCTTCTCAATGGATAAGAAGAAATCAAATGTTTTCGAACGAACTGGTTTTCAACGGACAGAACATCACTTATCTCCCATGATATGTGGAAATCAAGTACTTACCTCCCCTGATATGAAGAAATCAACAGCTTTCTGAACAGACTGGTCATCCACCATCAGTACCCAACCAACACCATTACTTACCTCCCCTGATATGAAGAAATCAACAGCTTTCTGAACGGACTGGTCATCCACCATCAGTACCCAACCAACACCATTACTTACCTCCCCTGATATGAAGAAATCAACAGCTTTCTGAACGGACTGGTCATCCACCATCAGTACCCAACCAACACCATTACTTACCTCCCCTGATATGAAGAAATCAACAGCTTTCTGAACGGACTGCTCATCCACCATCAGTACACAACCAACACCATTACTTACCTCCCCTGATATGAAGAAATCAACAGCTTTCTGAACGGACTGGTCATCCACCATCAGTACCCAACCAACACCATTACTTAACTCCCCTGATATGAAGAAATCAACAGCTTTCTGAACGGACTGGTCATCCACCATCAGTACCCAACCAACACCATTACTTACCTCCCCTGATATGAAGAAATCAACAGCTTTCTGAACGGACTGCTCATCCACCATCAGTACACAACCAACACCATTACTTACCTCCCCTGATATGAAGAAATCAACAGCTTTCTGAACGGACTGGTCATCCACCATCAGTACCCAACCAACACCATTACTTACCTCCCCTGATATGAAGAAATCAACAGCTTTCTGAACGGACTGGTCATCCACCATCAGTACTTACCTCCCCTGATATGAAGAAATCAACAGCTTTCTGAACAGACTGCTCATCCACCATCAGTACTTACCTCCCCTGATATGAAGAAATCAACAGCTTTCTGAACAGACTGGTCATCCACCATCAGTACCCAACCAACACCATTACTTACCTCCCCTGATATGAAGAAATCAACAGCTTTCTGAACGGACTGGTCATCCACCATCAGTACCCAACCAACACCATTACTTACCTCCCCTGATATGAAGAAATCAACAGCTTTCTGAACGGACTGGTCATCCACCATCAGTACCCAACCAACACCATTAATACTTCTAGTTACTGGATCCTTTAATATAAAACAAAGTTAATTGTGTCATGTATTTTAGTATGTAATACTCAGTAGTCATCCATCCGTCATAAAAAGTACAAAAAATAAGTATATATGGAAATATAAAGAATTGAACTCTCCAAAATGCGAGTTTGCTCCATAGTTTTTCTGAATTTGTTATCCATTATTGTTTTTTTTCACTGCCAATAACAGGTCAACAATTTTTGCAAATTCCTAAGTACTGTTTCAAAACTATTTATGAATAGCCATCATTACATGCTGTGAAGGGACTAGTACACATGTCTGGAAGAACAAAGCTGGCTGATATAAGTTGTAAAACTATTTTGACATCAAAACATAAAGATTACTGTCTTGAATACGATCGTACAACATCTGGCTTGATGACATCCAAGATAAAGCCTATACAAGTTTTTTTATGATCCATATATGGGGCAATTTTTTTTACTACAGTTTTTTTTCTAAATTTTAAAAATTACTTCACCATAGGGACAAGTTAAAAATATAGTTATTGTAGAAGTCTATGCTACATATAGCACTACCGCCTCTTACTTTCTGTCAAATAAAAAAGTCCAAGGCCCATAATTTCTCCAAAGCAACATTTAAACTTGATATGTACATGTAACTCATTATGGTTGACTCACTATTAAGTTTAAACCTGCAAGATACTCACTTTACAGCAGACATTGAGAAGTCGGTAAGATCATTATGGGGATATGAATGCTGCTTTAGCTCATTTAAGTCGAACGCTAGAGGAACTTGTATTTTGTTTAATAACAATTATGAGTTTAAAATATTACGTGATAAGGTTGATAATAATGGTAATTTTCTAGCATTGGATATATGTATTGACAATTTAAACATGACTATTGTATCAATATATGGTCCAAATGTAGACAACCCAAATTTTTACAATGAAGTAATGTCGGTTGTGGACGAATTTGGAAATGAAAATTATGTAATTTGTGGAGATTTTAATTTAGTGTTGAAACCAGAAATTGATTATGATAATTATTTACATATTAATAATGCAAATGCAAGGGAAAGGCTTCTGGAAATTATAGAGGATAGATACCTTGTAGACCCTTATAGGGAGTTATATCCAAATACGCGTCGATTTACTTGGAGAAAGAAATCCCCTCTTAAACAGGCTAGGCTGGATTTCTTTTTAATAACAGACAGCTTGTCAAATAACCTCAATAACTGTAAAATACACTCCAGTTATCGGTCAGATCATTCCATGATTATCCTACAACTTGAATTTAATAATTTTGTTAAGGGTAAAGGCCTATGGAAATTCAATAGTTCATTATTATACGACAAAAACTATATTGACTTGGTCAAAAGAAAAATATTAGAAGTAAAAAAGCAATATGCTGCTTTAGTTTATAACTTTGAAATAATTAATACAATAAATGATAGGGATTAACTTTTTACAATTAATCCACAACTTTTTTTAGAAACTCTATTAATGGAAATATGGGGTAAAACCATTTCATACTCAAGTTTTGTCAAGAAACAAAAAGAAGAAAAAATGAAAAAACTTGTGGGTGAAATCTCTAATCTTGAAGCCAATGTAAATGAAAACAATCTTGAAGAATTAGAAGTTAAAAAGGGGGAGCTAGAGAATCTTAGGAAAGAAAAACTAAAGGGAAATATTATTAGATCAAGGGTACAATGGATTGAGAAAGGAGAAAAACAAAAAAAATGAAAAATAACAAAAGCCCTGGGTCAGATGGGTTTACAGCAGAATTTTTACATAACTGAATCTTTAAATTATGGATATTTTATTGGAAATTTGTCAGTTACCCAAAAACAAGGTATCATAACATGTATTCCTAAGGGTGATAAATCTAAGCACTTTTTGAAAAACTGGAGACCAATTTCATTACTGAATACTGTTTACAAAATTGGATGAGGGATAATTGCTGGTAGAATAAAAAATGTACTTCCAAAACTGATAAATACAGACCAAACTGGTTTTATTTCTGGTAGGTTTATCGGAGAAAATATAAGATTAATATTTGACATCATGGAATATACCGAAGAGCATGAAATCCCAGGATTGTTTTTATTAATAGATTTTGAGAAGGTTTTTGACTCTGTCTCATGGTCCTTTCTTAATAATGTTCTTAAATATTTTAATTTTGGAGATTCAATTTTGACTTGGGTCAATGTACTTTATAAAAATATCAATTCCGCAATAATCCAAGGGGGTAATCTGTCAAACTTTTTTGAAATTGGAATGGGTTGTCGACAAGGAGATCCATTGTCTCCATATCTGTTTATACTTTGTGCTAAAATCATGGCAATAAAAATCAGAAGTAATGCAAAAATTAAGGGTATACAAGTTTGTCAAATTGAACACAAACTATCGCAATTTGCAGACGATACATATATTATTTTAGATGGCACTGAAGAATCACAGTCAAAAACACTTTTAGAATTAGTGGTTTGCTACATTGTCAGGACTTAAAATAAATTTCTCCAAGACACAAGTCATTTGGATTGGTAGCAAAAAGCACAGCAAAGATATATTATGTACCAACTGGGAATTATCATGGGGCAATTCCACCTTTAAAATACTGGGTATAAATTTTGATGTTGATCTTGAAAAAATGATAAATATAAATTATGAACCATATATTCTTAAGATGAAATCCCTGATTCAGCAGTGGAACAAAAGAAGTCTTACTTCTGTGGGCAAAGTCACAGTAGTAAAGTCTTTAATTCTTCAACTGCTGAATCAACTGTTTATTTCACTTCCGAACCCAAATGATGATCAAATTAAAACAATAGAAAATATGCTACTTAAATTTATTTGGAAATCACCATTAAGTAAAGTAAAAAAGGAGGTGGTACAAAAAGAATATCAAGAAGGGGGGCTAAAAATGATTAATGTCAAAAGTTTCATACTGGCACTAAAACTAACATGGTTAAGAAGACTTGTTTTAAAAGATAGTAAATGACAAAATATTTTAAAAACATCAGTTGATTTAAACAAACTATTAAGCTGTGGAAAACTTCATGTTGAAAGAATAATCGAAAGAATAACAAATAAGTTTTGGAAAGATGTGTTGTATTCATTTAAAGTTATTATTGAAAATGAAAATAGGAGAGGTTGGAATGACTTCCTTTCAAGTCCGATATGGTACAACCCACAGATACAAATAGGAGGGAGAACAGTTTTTCTGGAAAAATGGTTTGACAGAGGTATTAAGTTTATAAATGATCTATATACAGAAGAAGGCACACTTCTTTCTTTTATTCTTTTCAAACAGAAATATAATATCCAGATAAATGTTATGGAATATAATAGTATTATTAGCTCTTTGAAAGAAATGTCAAAAATTTACCAAAATACTGAAAAAACACAAGTATTGTTCTAGAAAACCCATTTATTCCAGTCACATTATTAACATTCTTAAAAATGCAAAGGGCTCTAGAGATATGTACAGTGTTTTGAATAAAAACAAGAGTGTCTCAACTGCACAGAATAAGTTCAATAAGATATTTAACTTTACAAAAGATGATTGGAAAAAAATATATATACTGCCATTTGTCACTACAAATAATAGTAAACTTCAGTGGCTGCAATATAGGATAAATCACAATATATTAGTTACCAACCAGATTCTTAACAAAATCAAAATTATTGATAATTCCAAATGCACCTTCTGTGAGCAGGAAGAGGAAACTTTAGTTCACATCTTTTGGGACTGTGAATTGGTTCAAAATTTATTCAAAGAAGTTAATACAGTAGACTCCGGGTAATTGGATATCAAGTTTGTCAAGAAAAAATATCTGATTAGGCAGGATATCCTATTTGACATTTCAGGAAATCAAGTATTGATTTTGATGACGTAATAACATGTGTTCCGGTTTTGGTGCCGCTACAACAGTTGTACGTTGTATTACCATGTTTTTGTTTGATAATAAATGAATTGAACTGTTTTTAATTGTTTATTTGTTATAATAAAGAATTCTGACATTATTGTGTTCTTCTTTTTCCCCAAAGATACGTGTATTCTTTGTTCAGAATTCCGTCATTGTTGTTTACATTATTTTTATGGTTACAGTGAAACATGACTTATCTGTTTCTTTGATCGTTGAATAAGTTCTGTGTGGACCATTTTATTCTTTTATTTTTAATTTATATTTCTTCGTAAGAAAGAAAAGGCTAACGTTTTTTCATTAAAACAGATCTCACGAATGAATAAAGATAAATTAAAGAAATTATTTTGTTTTTAATTTCCGCGTACTGCAAGTATCGGTTAATCTTTTTTTCACTGTATAATAAATTATAATCTCTAAACAGTTGGTTGACCTTTCATTCTTATTTCTCTTTTTTATCCGAGTTTCAAAGGTTATTGATAAATGTGGTAAATATAAACAGAATAATAATTTGTTGCATCAAAAACATTTACATTTCGATTTCCCTCTTTAATAACAAAAGTATATTTAGGATTTTAAGACGAGTTGATTGTAATGGGTATCGTAACGACTCGCCCCACTCTCGAGTCGCCCCATCACGAGTCGCCTCTTATTAATAACGAGTCGCCCCACATTTAATAACGAGTCGCCCCACTCAATAACGTCTCGCCCCACATATGTAAAATATATAATATAAGTTAATACATTTAATATTTTAAAATATATTTAATTAAATTTATAGTATAAATAGCATATATTTTATTGCTAGGTGTTTTAATTGGTGGTGGATCTCTTGAGACAGTTTTATTTTAATATTATATTCTAATTTGTATGTTTAAATAAGAATTATTAGATATAACATAAAATTAACGTTCAATTCTTCGCTATTCCGAAGATGCTTCCTTAATAAAACATTGACTATTTAAGTTACATTCGCGTTGTTATAATGTATTTATTTCAAGGATAGGAGATAGGATGGTTATTATTTTTTGTTAAAACAATTAAATTGTTAATAATATACAAGGACATTTCTCAGAGACAAAAAAGTCCTTCCCTAGTGCTGTGCAATAATTCCCCGTCAACTAAATAGTGTTTCTGATAATCTCAGTTGTTTCTTTTCCGTCAAAATATTACATATAACCGCAGACTAAACTGACCCGACATATACAGTGACGCCTTTTCGCCTTTTGGGAAAAGTATGGACGGCGATACATGACGACATCCCAGCTTCTTGACGCGTGTGCGGCCTTATATGGACCTGTTTAATTATTAGACCAGTTGTTTATATGTTAATTCATTTGTTGATCATTTTTGTTGTTTTATATGTACATTTTTAATATTTTATTGCTGTTTTGTTGTCTATATCATAATTTGCATATCATTGTTCTTCGTCATCAGTATAAGCATCGTCATCCTCATCATATTCTGTAAATATAGATAATAAATTGATTAAAACATTACAATCTTGTTTCTTATTTTATATATGCTGGAAAATACTGCAAAGTGAGTAGCAGAAATAGGAACAAGCTTTTAATCCAAACAAACATTCAAATAAAGACAAATAAATTTAAATTATTTCAAACTGTTAATTCTATCAAAGTTAATTACGATTGTAAACAAGCAAACATTCAATTATAATTATCACAATTAATTAAAGAAGTGAACATGAGTTCACTCTAATCTCAAGAGATCCACCGCCAATTAAAACACCTAGCAATAAAATATATGCAAATTAAAAATTTATATATTTATTTATATTATAAAGTATTAAATATATAAATTTATATTAAAAATTCATTTATTTTACATATGTGGGGCGAGTCGTTATTGAGTGGGGCGACTCGTTATTAAATGTGGGGCGACTCGTTATTAATATGGGGCGACTCGTGATGGGGCGACTCGAGAGTGGGGCGAGTAGATTGTAATGGCGTCGTAGTATATCATTGTAAAAATCATCAAGGACCATCTCATCTTTACATCGGTTGGATAGTTTATAATTTATGATAAACCAGCGTTATATTTAATAAATTTGGAATCATTGTAAATACATGTACAGTTTGTATTTCTACATTCAGTATGTGAATAAATCGCTATGCAACAAGTTTGTTTACAGTCATGACGTAATATGTATACCTGTGCACATGCACACCACTTACATAAACTACCCTACAAACAAACAAATCTTCCTTTAACCCACTAACTGTTATTCATTCATGATTTTTTTATGATTTTTAGAGACAGTAAAATGTACGAAATGCTCATATAGTCTACTTTTAAAAACTTGACAAACGACATACTTCAAGTTCGAATGACTTCCGGCTATCACGATTGGAAATGAAAGAAACAACAACAAACAGATAAATATTTTATTGATATAAAACACACCATTCTGAAAAACTTTATTGATAAATACAAATATACAATTCATGTAAAACAAAAAAGGGTAACAGAAAGTAACAAAGTACAAAAGAATGTGAATGAAATGCAAACTTCCGGTACATACGATCTCCTGAAATACAAAAAAATATCCGATTATTATACAAATTGACAACATTTTGGGCGAATATTCTATCCTATTTGCCGATATATCCAATGTTCCGATATCCTAATTCCCGATACAAAATACATAGAAAGAATAGGAAATGGTTTGGTGTTTTGAAATTCTATCCCATTTGCCGATATATCCAAGTGGCCGATATCCGATTTCGTGGAGTCTACTTGACCTAAATTACAACTGAAGTGTAAGTTAGGAAGAGTCAATTGTTGTCTATTAGAAATCCTTTGGGTAATGTGGTCTGCAGATAAGGTGGGCAAAGTATCACAGTTTGTCAGAATACCATTGGTTGTAACGAAAGAAGAAAATCTTTTGAAAACAAAGCAGTGTCCATTTAGAAACAAAAATGACTGACTTGCTATGTAAAATTCCAGTAGAAAAAGTAAAGGACAATTTGTGACATGTCAACAACAAAGACATAATATAAATTCTAATATGACGTCCTGCTTTAGCTATGTAAACAAAGCAGTGTCAAAATTCCAATAAGTTTAGTTCGCCTTGCATAAACTGTGTGCTTTTTGTAACTGTAAAAACTGACTTAAAAATGCAGTTTTTTATGTGTTATCCATAATTATCGTTATTGTTAATAATGCGGTTATTTTTTGTCTGAATTCTGAGAATTATATGATTTAAACTACTCCCGATACATTATTTTTTTTACCAATTCTACATTCGAATTAATGTGACGTCACAATTAGAATTCCGACGTCATATTACGCTCAACTGAAAATTCCCAAACTGGAACAATGCAATTTCGTTAAGATTTCTCTATATTTTTATTTAAAAGGTACATATATTCAATAAAATGAAGAGAATATATGTTCATGTCAATTTTATTTGTTTTTACATACTGTTTTGGGGATATATCTTATTAGTTTCAAAAAACAATATTACCATTCAAAGCGTCCTCTTAAAGCCGCTTCAAAATTTTAAAACAATTGTTAGACATATTAGAATCGAAATAGATTATTGCAATTTGGCTCTATGCGAATTAGAACATGGTCAGACCTTATATTTGTCCTCATTTTATACTGAGCGATAGAGAGGTATAAAATATTGACAAATATAGGGTATGATCATGTTCTAATTCACATAGAGCCCACTCGCAATAATCTATTTCTTAAATATGGACATGGTATCCTGAAAAGAAATTGCTGTTGGATTTTCAAAATACAAAGGTACAATTTGGAATAATAAAAAAATGCAAGCCAAAAACTAAGCGCATGGGGGTTGTGTTATTATACATGTACCTTTAACAAGAGGGTTCTGAGGACTGTATTTTCTGGTAAGTCTCACTTATACTTATTATAAGAGGGATAAACGACAATAAATAAAGAAATCGTGGATTGTCATCAATCCACTTTCTTGAAAGAAATTGGTGACAAGGAAATTCCCAACCATCAGCATCATCTACAACAATTGCAGAAATTTCTCAAGACCTGAAGACAGCAGTGAGAAACTTTCAGTGAAAGAAACCAGATCAGTAACTGCCAGGAATTCCCCTGTTGATAATTAAGAAGTTGCAGAAGCATCTGTTTGCATCAGACCCAATCTTCAATTTATACCAGTTCACTCATTATCAGAACAAGAATATGTGTCTCAGCGATGATTGGTGTCCCGCTTGGCACTTATTGGTAAGCACCCCCTTTTTTCCATGTTTCACTCAAGCATGAAACATTTGGTGCAGCCCTACCAAATTTTAATAGTGATAAAATCTCATCATGAAGGTAGTTGTAACAGACAGAAAAACCAATATATGAATGAACAGAATGAAAATCATAAAAGTCCCAAGCCACTGAGATTAAAAGTATTTCTAAAACCAGTCAACACTTTTATTTACATGTATAAAATAGACTGAATTCCCATAAGAACAAAAAAAGATGTATTTTTATGTCTCCTAGCATTTATGTCTTTTATTAATCATTTTATGCTGGTTTACCTTCATCAAACAGACTTCATCTAGGCTACAGTCAGCCTCCATTTCAAATAAAGCATCCATTTTTTGTTGTGTTGTGTTGCCAGGCAGGTTGCTAATGTATAATCCCTTTGACCTACTTGCTTCAAGCTGAAAAAAATATACAGTGTACAGCTGAGATTTATCTTTCAATATTTTATTTATTTATTATACATAATCCTATAATCCTCTTCTTGTACATGTGATGCTATAAAAGTATAAAGACAATAGGGAAGAATGAATTTTCGCACTAATGAGACAGCGTGGTAGATATTTTAGCTAGTTGAGATATCCTGATCTCAACCCGTGGGGGAGATAAGAATTGCATGCTTCTTTTTGCCGTAAAAATCTACTGTGACGTCAACTGTGGGTTTAGCCAGAAAAATAATAAAATATATACTTTAATTGTTTTGGTTTAATAGGTCTCTTTAATTATTTACATGAAAACAACATATCTGATTTCCATGAACCAATTTATGCCTCAATCTGATAGCAGTTAACATCCAACCAAACCCATTGACGCAACAAGATAAACTGGAGATGACGTTCAGGTTAGATACCTCTATTTGGTCTCCAACTCGGCAGATCCTCGTTGGAGACCAGAAATCATTTCACTTGAGTGTCCGAGATTTTTCCCGTCTTGCCCTCCCACCATTGTTAGATCCTATATTACTTTTTTCATGACAATTGAGATTTGAAAACATGACGCAATATTGGTCCAAAAAAATAAACAAATGCAAAAAAGAGCATACAAAGTGTAAAGAAAAGTAAAGAAATCATATACAAGCATTAAAATATAAACACTTTCTCTTATATACAAGTTAACACAATCCTTAGGTGGATATCAGTTCCTGTGGTGGTCATCATTACACTTTTTACTCCTACAGAGGATATACAACAACAGACTAGATCCCATGTCAGTGGGAACTCAGTGGCTGAGTATTTACAGAGGATATACAACAACAGACTGGATCCATTGTCAGTGGGAACTCAGTGGCTGAGTATTTACAGAGGATATACAACAACAGACTGGATCCATTGTCAGTGGGAACTCAGTGGCTGAGTATTTACAGAGGATATACAACAACAGACTAGATCCCATGTCAGTGGGAACTCAGTGGCTAAGTATTTACAGAGGATATACAACAACAGACTAGATCCCATGTCAGTGGGAACTCAGTGGCTGAGTATTTACAGAGGATATACAACAACAGACTAGATCCCATGTCAGTGGGAACTCAGTGGCTGAGTATTTACAGAGGATATACAACAACAGACTGGATCCATTGTCAGTGGGAACTCAGTGGCTGAGTATTTACAGAGGATATACAACAACAGACTAGATCCCATGTCAGTGGGGCCTCAGTGGCTGAGTATTTACAGAGGATATACAACAACAGACTAGATCCAGTGTCAGTGGGGCCTCAGTGGCTGAGTATTTACAGAGGATATACAACAACAGACTAGATCCCATGTCAGTGGGAACTCAGTGGCTGAGTATTTACAGAGGATATACAACAACAGACTAGATCCCATGTCAGTGGGGCCTCAGTGGCTGAGTATTTACAGAGGATATACAACAACAGACTAGATCCCATGTCAGTGGGAACTCAGTGGCTGAGTATTTACAGAGGATATACAACAACAGACTAGATCCTGTGTCAGTGGGAACTCAGTGGCTGAGTATTTACAGAGGATATACAACAACAGACTAGATCCCGTGTCAGTGGGGCCTCAGTGGATGAGTATTTACAGAGGATATACAACAACAGACTACATCCCGTGTCAGTGGGAACTCAGTGGCTGAGTATTTTCAGAGGATATACAACAAAAGACTAGATCCCGTGTCAGTGGGGCCTCAGTGGATGAGTATTTACAGAGGATATACAACAACAGACTAGATCCCGTGTCAGTGGGAACTCAGTGGCTGAGTATTTACAGAGGATATACAACAATAGACTAGATCCCGTGTCAGTGGGAACTCAGTGGCTGAGTATTTACAGAGGATATACAACAACAGACTAGATCCCGTGTCAGTGGGGCCTCAGTGGATGAGTACTTACAGAGGATATACAACAACAGACTAGATCCCGTGTCAGTGGGAACTCAGTGGCTGAGTATTTACAGAGGATATACAACAACAGACTAGATCCCGTGTCAGTGGGAACTCAGTGGCTGAGTATTTACAGAGGATATACAACAACAGACTAGATCCCGTGTCAGTGGGAACTCAGTGGCTGAGTATTTACAGAGGATATACAACAACAGACTACATCCCGTGTCAGTGGGGCCTCAGTGGATGAGTATTTACAGAGGATATACAACAACTGACTAGATCCCGTGTCAGTGGGAACTCAGTGGCTGAGTATTTACAGAGGATATACAACAACAGACTAGATCCCGTGTCAGTGGGGCCTCAGTGGATGAGTATTTACAGAGGATATACAACAACTGACTAGATCCCGTGTCAGTGGGGCCTCAGTGGATGAGAATTTACAGAGGATATACAACAACTGACTAGATCCCGTGTCAGTGGGGCCTCAGTGGATGAGTATTTACAGAGGATATACAACAACAGACTAGATCCCGTGTCAGTGGGGCCTCAGTGGATGAGTATTTACAGAGGATATACAACAACAGACTAGATCCCGTGTCAGTGGGGCCTCAGTGGATGAGTATTTACAGAGGATATACAACAACAGACTAGATCCCATGTCAGTGGGAACTCAGTGGCTGAGTATTTACAGAGGATATACAACAACAGACTAGATCCCGTGTCAGTGGGGCCTCAGTGGATGAGTATTTACAGAGGATATACAACAACAGACTAGATCCCGTGTCAGTGGGGCCTCAGTGGATGAGTATTTACAGAGGATATACAACAACAGACTAGATCCCGTGTCAGTGGGGCCTCAGTGGCTGAGTATTTACAGAGGATATACAACAACAGACTAGTTCCAGTGTCAGTGGGGCCTCAGTGGCTGAGTATTTACAGAGGATATACAACAACAGACTAGATCCCGTGTCAGTGGGGCCTCAGTGGCTGAGTATTTACAGAGGATATACAACAACAGACTAGATCCCGTGTCAGTGGGGCCTCAGTGGCTGAGTATTTACAGAGGATATACAACAACAGACTAGATCCCGTGTCAGTGGGGCCTCAGTGGATGAGTATTTACAGAGGATATACAACTACAGACTAGATCCCATGTCAGTGGGGCCTCAGTGGATGAGTATTTACAGAGGATATACAACAACAGACTAGATCCCGTGTCAGTGGGAACTCAGTGGCTGAGTATTTACAGAGGATATACAACAACAGACTAGATCCCGTGTCAGTGGGGCCTCAGTGGATGAGTATTTACAGAGGATATACAACAACAGACTACATCCCGTGTCAGTGGGAACTCAGTGGCTGAGTATTTACAGAGGATATACAACAAAAGACTAGATCCCGTGTCAGTGGGGCCTCAGTGGATGAGTATTTACAGAGGATATACAACAACAGACTAGATCCCGTGTCAGTGGGAACTCAGTGGCTGAGTATTTACAGAGGATATACAACAACAGACTAGATCCCGTGTCAGTGGGAACTCAGTGGCTGAGTATTTACAGAGGATATACAACAACAGACTAGATCCCGTGTCAGTGGGGCCTCAGTGGATGAGTATTTACAGAGGATATACAACAACAGACTAGATCCGTGTCAGTGGGAACTCAGTGGCTGAGTATTTACAGAGGATATACAACAACAGACTAGATCCCGTGTCAGTGGGAACTCAGTGGCTGAGTATTTACAGAGGATATACAACAACAGACTAGATCCCGTGTCAGTGGGAACTCAGTGGCTGAGTATTTACAGAGGATATACAACAACAGACTACATCCCGTGTCAGTGGGGCCTCAGTGGATGAGTATTTACAGAGGATATACAACAACTGACTAGATCCCGTGTCAGTGGGGCCTCAGTGGATGAGTATTTACAGAGGATATACAACAACAGACTAGATCCCATGTCAGTGGGGCCTCAGTGGATGAGTATTTACAGAGGATATACAACAACAGACTAGATCCCTTGTCAGTGGGGCCTCAGTGGATGAGTATTTACAGAGGATATACAACAACAGACTAGATCCCATGTCAGTGGGAACTCAGTGGCTGAGTATTTACAGAGGATATACAACAACAGACTAGATCCCGTGTCAGTGGGAACTCGGTGGCTGAGTATTTACAGAGGATATACAACAACTGACTAGATCCCGTGTCAGTGGGGCCTCAGTGGATGAGTATTTACAGAGGATATACAACAACAGACTAGATCCCATGTCAGTGGGAACTCAGTGGATGAGTATTTACAGAGGATATACAACAACTGACTAGATCCCGTGTCAGTGGGGCCTCAGTGGCTGAGTATTTACAGAGGATATACAACAACAGACTAGATCCCGTGTCAGTGGGGCCTCAGTGGATGAGTATTTACAGAGGATATACAACAACAGACTAGATCCCATGTCAGTGGGAACTCAGTGGATGAGTATTTACAGAGGATATACAACAACAGACTAGATCCCGTGTCAGTGGGAACTCAGTGGCTGAGTATTTACAGAGGATATACAACAACAGACTAGATCCCGTGTCAGTGGGAACTCAGTGGCTGAGTATTTACAGAGGATATACAACAACAGACTAGATCCCGTGTCAGTGGGGCCTCAGTGGATGAGTATTTACAGAGGATATACAACAACTGACTAGATCCCGTGTCAGTGGGGCCTCAGTGGATGAGTATTTACAGAGGATATACAACAACAGACTAGATCCCATGTCAGTGGGAACTCAGTGGATGAGTATTTACAGAGGATATACAACAACTGACTAGATCCCGTGTCAGTGGGGCCTCAGTGGATGAGTATTTACAGAGGATATACCAGGGCTCACCACACTGGGTGAAGTGGGCGACAAAGTCGCCCTACTAGGACCTGAAGTCGCCCTAAGGCGCCTCAAAAGCGAAGTCGAAGTCGCCCTGTCATTTCCCTCAAGTCGCCCGATGGTTCACATAAGATACTTGTAAATCTGGTCCAAATACTTCACCCTGACTACCAATTTATCAGTAAATGTGTAATTTCAATAAAAAACGGCAAACAATAGGCGTATTTAACATATTTTCAAACGATTTACGTCTTTCAAATGTATTACGCGCCATTTGTTTATTTACCGGATGTGACTAATTACCGGAAGTGAACAACGAAGAAAAGTAATGTACAATGGCCCATAATGAAAAATCGTAATATTTTTGATAAACAAACACTTTTAATTGGTGTTAAACTTCAGTTCTTTCAAAGAGTATTTTACTTTAACAATTTTCTTTGATAAGTATTTGAGCTTCACTTGAAAGAATAAAGATGTATAGTAATTATTGACATCATGATAAGTTCTGTAGATGGGTGTCCCATGAAGCAATATAGATCAGTACAACTTTGATTAATGATAAAGGTATGTACTGTTTGATATTGCATACCATGAATAATAAAGAAAAAGAAAGAAAAAAAACTGAATCTAAGTGTGTTATGGTTTTAAAACACAAGAGAAATAATCCTGGAAATTGATGTAAATAATGAAAAATGTATGTACCTACTGCGAATATAATTATTTGTACGGTCCCCCTGACTTCTCCCTAGTGTCTCCTGAAGTCTCCCTATCAGGGCCTGACTTCTCCCTGTTTGGCTGCCAGGGAGAAGTCACTTCTCCCTACTTTTTTAGAGTGTGGTGACCCCTGATATACAACAACAGACTAGATCCCGTGTCAGTGGGGCCTCAGTGGATGAGTATTTACAGAGGATATACAACAACAGACTAGATCCCATGTCAGTGGGAACTCAGTGGCTGAGTATTTACAGAGGATATACAACAACAGACTAGATCACGTGTCAGTGGGGCCTCAGTGGATGAGAATTTACAGAGGATATACAACAACAGACTAGATCCCGTGTCAGTGGGGCCTCAGTGGATGAGTATTTACAGAGGATATACAACAACAGACTAGATCCCGTGTCAGTGGGGCCTCAGTGGCTGAGTATTTACAGAGGATATACAACAACAGACTAGTTCCAGTGTCAGTGGGGCCTCAGTGGCTGAGTATTTACAGAGGATATACAACAACAGACTAGATCCCGTGTCAGTGGGGCCTCAGTGGCTGAGTATTTACAGAGGATATACAACAACAGACTAGATCCCGTGTCAGTGGGGCCTCAGTGGCTGAGTATTTACAGAGGATATACAACAACAGACTAGATCCCGTGTCAGTGGGGCCTCAGTGGATGAGTATTTACAGAGGATATACAACTACAGACTAGATCCCATGTCAGTGGGGCCTCAGTGGATGAGTATTTACAGAGGATATACAACAACAGACTAGATCCCGTGTCAGTGGGAACTCAGTGGATGAGTATTAACAGAGGATATACAACAACGGACTAGATCCCATGTCAGTGGGGCCTCAGTGGATGAGTATTTACAGAGGATATACAACTACAGACTAGATCCCATGTCAGTGGGAACTCAGTGGCTGAGTATTTACAGAGGATATACAACAACAGACTAGATCCCGTGTCAGTGGGGCCTCAGTGGCTGAGTATTTACAGAGGATATACAACAACAGACTAGTTCCAGTGTCAGTGGGGCCTCAGTGGCTGAGTATTTACAGAGGATATACAACAACAGACTAGATCCCGTGTCAGTGGGGCCTCAGTGGCTGAGTATTTACAGAGGATATACAACAACAGACTAGATCCCGTGTCAGTGGGAACTCAGTGGATGAGTATTTACAGAGGATATACAACAACGGACTAGATCCCATGTCAGTGGGGCCTCAGTGGATGAGTATTTACAGAGGATATACAACTACAGACTAGATCCCATGTCAGTGGGAACTCAGTGGCTGAGTATTTACAGAGGATATACAACAACAGACTAGATCCCGTGTCAGTGGGGCCTCAGTGGCTGAGTATTTACAGAGGATATACAACAACAGACTAGTTCCAGTGTCAGTGGGGCCTCAGTGGCTGAGTATTTACAGAGGATATACAACAACAGACTAGATCCCGTGTCAGTGGGGCCTCAGTGGCTGAGTATTTACAGAGGATATACAACAACAGACTAGATCCCGTGTCAGTGGGGCCTCAGTGGATGAGTATTTACAGAGGATATACAACAACAGACTAGATCTCATGTCAGTGGGAACTTAGTGGCTGAGTATTTACAGAGGATATACAACAACAGACTAGATCCCATGTCAGTGGGAACTCAGTGGCTGAGTATTTACAGAGGATATACAACAACAGACTAGATCCCATGTCAGTGGGAACTCAGTGGCTGAGTATTTACAGAGGATATACAACAACAGACTAGATCCCGTGTCAGTGGGGCCTCAGTGGATGAGTATTTACAGAGGATATACAACAACCGACTAGATCCTGTGTCAGTGGGAACTCAGTGGCTGAGTATTTACAGAGGATATACAACAACAGACTAGATCCCGTGTCAGTGGGAACTCAGTGGATGAGTATTTACAGAGGATATACAACAACAGACTAGATCCCATGTCAGTGGGAACTCAGTGGCTGAGTATTTACAGAGGATATACAACAACAGACTAGATCCCGTGTCAGTGGGAACTCAGTGGATGAGTATTTACAGAGGATATACAACAACAGACTAGATCCCATGTCAGTGGGAACTCAGTGGCTGAGTATTTACAGAGGATATACAACAACAGACTAGATCCCATGTCAGTGGGAACTCAGTGGCTGAGTATTTACAGAGGATATACAACAACAGACTAGATCCCGTGTCAGTGGGAACTCAGTGGATGAGTATTTACAGAGGATATACAACAACAGACTAGATCCCATGTCAGTGGGAACTCAGTGGCTGAGTATTTACAGAGGATATACAACAACAGACTAGATCCCGTGTCAGTGGGAACTCAGTGGATGAGTATTTACAGAGGATATACAACAACAGACTAGATCCATTGTCAGTGGGAACTCAGTGGCTGAGTATTTACAGAGGATATACAACAACAGACTAGATCCCATGTCAGTGGGAACTCAGTGGCTGAGTATTTACAGAGGATATACAACAACAGACTAGATCCCGTGTCAGTGGGAACTCAGTGGCTGAGTATTTACAGAGGATATACAACAACAGACTAGATCCCGTGTCAGTGGGGCCTCAGTGGCTGAGTATTTACAGAGGATATACAACAACAGACTAGATCCCGTGTCAGTGGGGCCTCAGTGGATGAGTATTTACAGAGGATATACAACAACAGACTAGATCCATTGTCAGTGGGAACTCAGTGGCTGAGTATTTACAGAGGATATGCAACAACAGACTGGATCCATTGTCAGTGGGAACTCAGTGGCTGAGTATTTACAGAGGATATACAACAACAGACTGGATCCATTGTCAGTGGGAACTCAGTGGCTGAGTATTTACAGAGGATATACAACAACAGACTGGATCCATTGTCAGTGGGAACTCAGTGGCTGAGTATTTACAGAGGATATACAACAACTGACTAGATCCCGTGTCAGTGGGAACTCAGTGGATGAGTATTTACAGAGGATATACAACTACAGACTAGATCCCGTGTCAGTGGGGCCTCAGTGGATGAGTATTTACAGAGGATATACAACTACAGACTAGATCCCATGTCAGTGGGGCCTCAGTGGATGAGTATTTACAGAGGATATACAACTACAGACTAGATCCCATGTCAGTGGGAACTCAGTCAGTGGCTGAGTATTTACAGAGGATATACAACAACAGACTAGATCCCATGTCAGTGGGAACTCAGTGGATGAGTATTTACAGAGGATATACAACTACAGACTAGATCCCATGTCAGTGGGAACTCAGTGGATGAGTATTTACAGAGGATATACAACTACAGACTAGATCCCATGTCAGTGGGGCCTCAGTGGATGAGTATTTACAGAGGATATACAACTACAGACTAGATCCCATGTCAGTGGGAACTCAGTGGATGAGTATTTACAGAGGATATACAACTACAGACTAGATCCCATGTCAGTGGGAACTCAGTGGATGAGTATTTACAGAGGATATACAACTACAGACTAGATCCCATGTCAGTGGGGCCTCAGTGGATGAGTATTTACAGAGGATATACAACTACAGACTAGATCCCATGTCAGTGGGAACTCAGTGGATGAGTATTTACAGAGGATATACAACTACAGACTAGATCCCATGTCAGTGGGGCCTCAGTGGATGAGTATTTACAGAGGATATACAACAAAAGACTAGATCCCATGTCAGTGGGAACTCAGTGGCTGAGTATTTACAGAGGATATACAACTACAGACTAGATCCCATGTCAGTGGGGCCTCAGTGGATGAGTATTTACAGAGGATATACAACTACAGACTAGATCCCATGTCAGTGGGAACTCAGTGGATGAGTATTTACAGAGGATATACAACTACAGACTAGATCCCATGTCAGTGGGAACTCAGTGGATGAGTATTTACAGAGGATATACAACTACAGACTAGATCCCATGTCAGTGGGGCCTCAGTGGATGAGTATTTACAGAGGATATACAACTACAGACTAGATCCCATGTCAGTGGGAACTCAGTGGATGAGTATTTACAGAGGATATACAACAACAGACTAGATCCCATGTCAGTGGGAACTCAGTGGCTGAGTATTGACAGAGGATATACAACAACAGACTAGATCCCGTGTCAGTGGGAACTCAGTGGCTGAGTATTTACAGAGGATATACAACAACAGACTAGATCCCGTGTCAGTGGGAACTCAGTGGCTGAGTATTTACAGAGGATATACAACAACAGACTAGATCCCGTGTCAGTGGGGCCTCAGTGGATGAGTATTTACAGAGGATATACAACAACAGACTAGATCCCGTGTCAGTGGGAACTCAGTGGCTGAGTATTTACAGAGGATATACAACAAAAGACTAGATCCCATGTCAGTGGGGCCTCAGTGGATGAGTATTTACAGAGGATATACAACAACAGACTAGATCCCGTGTCAGTGGGGCCTCAGTGGATGAGTATTTACAGAGGATATACAACAACAGACTAGATCCCGTGTCAGTGGGGCCTCAGTGGATGAGTATTTAAGGTAGTTAGTCATCTACTATTGATCACATGGTCTGTCAACATTGAATATGTGGGTCCAAGTCTCACTGGTGTGAACAGGAAAAGGACTACCAGTTCTACAACAGAATGTTGGGGGTTTTCTCCTAGTACTCTGCCAAATAAAAACTGGATCACATGATATATCTGAAAAACTGTTACAGTGGCATTAAACACCATTCAAACAACAAACAACCCTTTGGTACTCTGGCTTCTTCTGCAAAATAAAAATTGGACCATATGATATACCTTAAAAATTGCTGAAGGTGTCATTAAACACCATTCAAATGAAAACAAACAAACTATTGTCAAGACCTGACACTTCATACAACATTAATATTACCAGTAACCATGACGGTGCATCGGTAGTTGGTCTGCCAGCACCAGTTATTAGACTCCATTCCTCACCAGACCAAACACACACTCTGTTACCTGTCATGTAAATACAAAAAAACAAATATGAGACAAAAACAGCATGTTACCCCCAGATTATATAATCAGTGACAATAACTGACATGGTGTTACAAAAGGATTCTTCTGGGGGAGACATGTCGGGACAGGAAACACAACATCCCAAGAACCCAGTGTCATATGGTTACAAAGTTAATTTTAAAATACTACATTTTACTACATTTTACACAAGTGTCTGTCCATGTAAAACACCAAACAAAACTTACACATACCTTATGTACAAATCCTGCAAGGTTTTAAAACTGACCTAACTAATGTCAGATTTGTGACTTATTTGCACAAAGTTTTATGTTTAATGGAGTCTACTAGTGGCAATATGGCTTCTGTCAACTTTGCAGTCTTTGTTAGTTTATTTAAGGATTGTTTTCAATTGATGGTTAGATTATTGAATATAGACGACTTTGGGTCGGTTTACACCAATAAACGGCAAACCGGTTAATGTACAGCGTAAAGCCACCCAAAGTCGCCCATATCCAATAATCTAACCAACAATTGAAAACAATTCTTATATTTTAAATTCAATATTATGAAAAGAAATAACAAAAACAATATTTAACAAGTACTTAAATAATATTTGCAATTCACAATTTTTAGTGTTGCCACTTGCTGTTTGCGGAAGAATTCACATATAGTCAATGTCATCAATACATATAATTATGATATCAACAATCAGTCACATGCTGAAATACCAAGTTAGGTTATACGAAATGAACAATGTTGCTCAGCTGTTCAGTATTTAAAAGAAATTAAAATATCATGTATATAACTATAGGTCATTGACAGGGATTTTTACACTAACAAAAATTATAGGTAAAGATCCCTGTTAAAAATAAAGCCTCATCAAAGATACCAAGATAATAATGCCCCATATGTTACATCAAATAACTCACTGGTAAGTCTAGAGAGGCTTGGAATGCATAAATCATCATAATGGGGGACACTGGTAAGTCTAGAGAGGCTTGGAATGCATAAATCATCATAATGGGGGAAACAATACAATATAAGACATGATTTTGAATGGCCTGGAGAAAAAAATTTTGGCACAAAACTGGAAAAGTGTAATTTCATGATGAATCCATAATGCATATTTTCAGACTCAAATTCAGGATAAATACAGCAATTCCAGGATAGTAAACACCTCTGCTATGTACACATACGTTTTTCAATTTCTGTATATAACAGAGCCATTGACAGTTATGTCTGTATTTCTGCATTTTCGTTTTGTATTAAATTTTCATTTTCAAAGGATATATATATATATACTAAGTGAACAGACATACCTATGTTTTTCAGATAAGCACAGAGTTCCTGTATATGACCAAAGGTCATCGTTGGTATTCGATTATTGGTGTAATCTGTTATTATATGCATGCTGTCCAACACTGCACCTATTTCACCTGCAACATTTATATTTATAAAGGCTCTTCAATAGTTACATTTTCCCCACATTGGCATTTGATGTTAGAACTTTCATTGCCTGGACTATACATGATGATTTTATCCTTTCTGAATAACATAAATACTAGTTTTCGGAATGAAAAGAAAGCACACTTCTTTTAAACAACATCAAGCCTGTTTAAAATCTACAGAACTTAATACACACTGTACTAAAAGTTACATCAACTGTATGCTCAGTTTTCTACCGGCATTATTTTTTTATTATTCCATATTGTACATTTATATTACAAAAATCCAATAGCAAAAATTCTTCCTTTTTTTTCATGATAACACGCCCATATTTTATACAATGACAGCATCACACGGTCAAACTGGCCATTACTGGCATTTGTTGATAATGGTTCTAATTATCATAAAGTAATATTTAAAACCCAATTTTCCATTTTAAACATTTACAGAGAAAGATTTCCCAGAAAGTGTTGATACAGCCAACATATTTTGTGCTCTTTGTCATGTCTCACCAAATTTTTCCTGAGTACCTGAGTTTGTATTGCTTGGCTTTTGTTTTATTTGTTAGTTCCCAATGCTGGGTCTGACAAATGTTTGTATTGCTGGGTCTGACAAAATTTTTCCTGAGTACCTGAGTTTGTATTGCTTGGCTTTTGTTTTATTTGTTAGTTCCCAATGCTGGGTCTGACAAATGTTTGTATTGCTGGGTCTGACAAATGTTTGTATTGCTGGTCTGACAAATGTTTGTATTGCGGGGTCTGACAAATGTTTGTATTGCTGGGTCTGACAAATGTTTGTATTTTAATTGTCAAAATACATGTTTGACGTCCCATAATGATTTATGTTTTTTTATCAAGTATTCCTTGCTTAGGCCAAATAAATTTACATCTGGTTCTCTAACACAGCCAACCCCTATTATAGCAAGTGTTCATTTGCTTTTTTAAGAAAAAAAAATGCTGCAGTCCCAGTTGTTTATTTAAAAAAACCTTAGTTAAAATGGCAACTTATTGAGGAAACAGGAATTCAACAGATGCTTCAATTTTTTTAATTGTAAAATTCCCATTCATTTTATGTTTGTTTGTTTAATGGTGTTTAACACCACTTTCAGCAATTTTTCAGCTATATCATGGCGTCCAGTTTTCTTTGAGGGAGGAAGCTGGCAATCCTTGTCAATTAAGATTGGAGTCGAGTACACCCTGCCTGCAGTGAGAATAGAACCCGCAATTTCAGTGTTGACAGAACATGTGATGAATAGTACGAACTACCTTAACCATTCATCCACCGAGGCCCCTACCATTCATTTTAAGCACTATTCCTGCTCCACATGCATCTCTGTTAACAGTACCACATCTGAAGTGTCTAAAAGGATTGGTACTTTGTTTTCAATGATATAATCTCTTTTTATGCCTACTACCTTGTGAACAAATCTATTTCAGGACTTTGATAATTCCTTCGTGTAACTAATTGCCACATTTCGAGCTACCTGAACTTCAGCCACTTCCAGAGGTCAAGAGTTCACAACCAATACCATCTTTTATCTGTATAATGCGCATATTTATTCTTTTAAAACAACTTTTAAAAACTGTGTGCGCATAATACATAAGAGTAAGTATTAAGGAGTTTTTTACAGGTAACAACAAGACTTCCTGAACGTAACTTCGTATTCATCACTGTAAATGCTATCATATTATATCATTCACATTTATTATAAAAATAAATACAATGCAACAAAACCTTATATATTATATAAGGTTTTGTTACATTGTATTTATTTTTATAATAAATGTGAATGATATATGTGTATATGAAAATTTAACTTAATAAAACTTGCTCAACAAGCATCTTTGTTTTGTCACTTTATGTTTTTTGTACATATTTTGGATAATTTGGCCTTGAACGGACATTTCCTTGACTTGATTTTTCAAAATCAAAATGAGTTCGCCACAAAAGTGACAAAGGAACTTTGACAATTTATTGAGAGCTATGGTTTGTTTATGATAACTTACAAGTAAAGTTTAATTTCCAATAAATAACGACAAAATGTTTTGTCTACGATTCATTCATTCTAATCGTCATTTTGGTATTTTGATCGTGCGATATTTATCACTTTAAACATTTTTAAACTCTTACACATATATCTATTTGGATCTTGCTAATGCTCACTAGTGATACCACCGCTGTCACAAAAATTTTGCATGTATGTCAACTATGTGTAAAAATCTAATATTCGGTAAAAAGGAAGTAGATGACCAAGGAGCATTAAATCACTATACACCATAGGGGACTATAGGATAAAGCAATATGCAAAATATCAGGCTTCTGTAGCCTACAGTTGCTTAGAAAACTGTAATGGAAATTTTGCATGTATGTCAACTATGTGTAAAAATCTAATATTTGGTAAAAAGGAAGTAGATGTCCAAGGAGCATGAAATCGCTATACACCATATGGGACTATAGGATAAAGCAATATACAAAATATCAGGCTTCTACATAGTATAGCTGCTTAGAAAACTGCGATGGAAATTTTTGTTAAGGATGGACGGACGGACAGACAGGTAAAACAGTATACCCCCTCTTCTTTGAAGAGGGATATAAAAATGTTTTTATAAAAAATTGTTTTATTTGAACAGTATGCAAGTTTATATTTTTACATCGAATATTGATCAACAACAACACCATCCTATAAAGACAATTGGTTTGATCTATTTATATCGTTCTGATTGATTGTATGGGGATTCCTGTGAGTGGGTCGGTGTGTCAAAAATTTGTTTGCTGAAAACAATCACATGTGTTTCAAGCAGAATATAGATAACGAGAACAGAATTTTAGATTAATTAATGTCCATAACAATAACAATGCTTGCTTTTCTGTAAAAGAGTTGTCGTCTGATCAAGTCCACTTTTGTCTCGATGATGTTTTCATTTATTGTATTCAATAAGATGTTAAAAAACATCGTATCGTTTTTAAAACATTTAAATTATAGATTAATATAGATCTTAACAGAATTGGTTTCTTTTTATAGTTAAATTGAAAACTTCCTGTTTATAAAAATGTGACAATTTCTTGTTTTAAGTCAGTGCATTTTAGACATAGGAACTAGACTTTTTAAAAAATTCTCCAGACGGAAAAGGGGGTGTGCATAATATGTCAATGTGTGTTGTAGAACCCAAAAGACGGTACTTCCCAAAACCTGCCAAGGACAATAATGACTGCTTTCATTTAAAACGTCCACCTAGAGACTATAGATGATACCTGCATGTCCACCTAGAGATGACAAATTCACCATTAGTCCATCTGGTAGATTTGGTAAGTCTGCTGAGCTGGCGGTCAGTTTCTTTATGTTAAAACCTACAATATTTAAGATAATTCCTCATCATCTTGTGTATATTTCTCTCAAATATTTTTGTTTTAGTTGAAAGCTATTTTCAGCACACATAAAATTTCATAATTTGATGTTACTATGAAAGCTGTGAAAAAAACTTCCATGATTCCACTTAATTTTGTAGGGCTCAAATTAATAAAAGGGACTTCTATTTTTAAAATATTCTAATAATTATAATTAAGGGGCTCATTTTTGTATTATCATGATAAACTTGATATTAAAAACTTTAACATAGTATTGGTAATATTTTCAAAATATATGTACAATCCTTTTGACTGTTTGTTTGTATGAATGATCTTTAATGCTACTTTCAGCAATTTTTCAGCTATATTATGGCGTCCAGTTTTTATCCGGAGAGCAAGCCAGAGTACCTGGAGAAAACCCCCGACCTTATTGGCAATCCTTGTCAATTAAGATTGGAGTCGAGTGCACCCTGCCGGCAGTGAGACTCGAACCGCAATTACCGTGTTGAAAGACCACGTGATTAATAGGAGACGAACTACCTTGACCACTTTTGAATATCTGATGTCTCATTAAAGAAAGAAAGATCAAATTACCAATATTAATCAGCATAATTATTCCTTAACCAAAGAAATATGTAAGAAACTAATGTTTTTTTAAGGCAAAAATATTAAAACTGTAATGAAGTTAGCAATGACAATATGAGTTTGTGTTACACTTCCCATTTTCTAATAGTAATACTTAAACATGTACACTGCAGGCAGGGTGTACTCGACTCCAATCTTAATTGACAAGGATTGCCAGTTTTCCTACCACAGGTGGGGGGTTTTCTCCAGGTACTCCGGTTTCCTCCCGCAATAAAAACTGGACGCCATGATATAGCTGAAAAATTGCTGAAATTGGCGTTAAACACCAACAAACAAACAACAAACATAAACATGTACAGTACGTTCTCTAAGACCCCTCCATCTTGCATTGCAAAATATGACTTTGTAGAAATATAGGCCCCAGGTGAAGAAGATATTTTAGTTAAGAAGCTCAGAACAAATGGTATATTATTTTGATTTTGAAGAGTGACTATGTTACATGTGGCCTTATACAAAGAGGATAACAAGTTTATATAATCATCAGCTAAACTTTAAATGTATGTCAGATCCAATAAATACTACTTACCAAGTCCTGTGGCTAGTTTAGTCAAGACCTCCTCAATGTCTGACTCTTTAAAGCTCTGTTGTTGATTTTGTATGTATAGTGTGTGTAAGGGAGACTTTCCACCAACTGTAGAGACAAGGCTTACCAAGCCATCCTTTCCTGAACAACAAAATAAGATATATTAAAATAATTTAAATAAATAATAGTATTACTGTGAGTTAATGCTCCCTGAAGGGGCCTCGGTGGCCGAGTCGTTAAGAAAGTTCGTCTACTATTGATCATGTGGTCTGTCAACACTGAGATTGCGGGTTCAATTCTCACTGCAGGCAGGGTGTACTCGACTCTAATCTTAATTGACAAGGATTGCCAGTTTTTCTACCGCAAGTCAGGGGATCTCTGCGGTTACTCCGGTCTACTCCCCCAATAAAAACTGGATGCCACGATATAGCTGAAAAATTGCTGAAAATGGCGTTAACTGACTTTTTCTTACCTATACTATTTGCTGTAACATTTAAACTGTGAAGCTGAGATTTGTGGCCTTTAGATGTAAAAATCTTGGCCAGATTCTGAGCGCCACTATCACCAAACTGAAAAGAAAGACCAATACTTCTTAAATTCAAATGCAAAAATATGTGTAACAGTGTGTATGTAATTCCTGTTATACATGGTGGTTGTTAACAAATCCCAGTTTCTAGAAGGGATACTCCTAATTAATGTCAAAAACAATCAACACTCTTTATGGAGACGTCATTGTAAGATATTTTTACATCACAATCAACTTTGTGTCCTAAATGGCCGACAAGTCCTGGAACTCATAGGTTAAGTTGCTGATGAAAGTTAATTTAAATGTCTATTTGAATCAAAATAATTCATTGGGACACTGATATATACTGATTGGCCCTTTATGCCCACATTTTACCCCCTTGGTAATGCTCCGGGTAAAATATTTGGAACAAAGGACAAATCCATGTTAAAATCAGTATATTTTATACTCAGTTATTCTTTATACTTAAGTGTAACCAGTAAAAAAAACAATAAACGCTACTTTACGACCACTTAAACTTATAGTGGAGAAAATACATAATACGTACACTATTGCTGGATATGTCTAACACTGCCAGTGGGTGTGTCTTACAGCTAATCAGAGCTTGTGATAGGTCAATCACACCCTGGTCTTCAAGACGATTGGCTGACAGCTTTAACATGTGTAACTGGATCCCTTTCTTCAGTGCCTGACAAAGTGGAGCTATATCAGTAGCAGACAGGGAACAGCCTCCCAAACTTAGTGTCCTTAGTGATGACCCTATGCAATTTTCTACAAGTAAAATTAAGATATATATTTATATGGAGACAAAAACAATCTCATTGGTTTTGCATTACATCCCAATTCTAATAGCAGTTTTTTTTAAGAGAATATATAAAATAGATATAAATAGATATATTTGAGTCAATGGATTATAAGTAAAATTACAGACACAAACCAAACAACAAAGAAACCAAGACAGCATTTAAATTGGTTTTGATTGTGACTATCAAGAATCAATAAAATAAATCAGGTACTTAAATTAAAAATTTTATTGATCTATCTATTGACAAAAAGGAAATTTTATTGATTTTAACATTTTTGTAATCAAAATTACTTGGCAGGTTGTGATTAATGTGTAAGACTGCAAATATACATAGTGAATTTTAATGTAAAGAAAATTAGAAAGCTAAAAAAGCCATTGTATGAGTTTGGCTGTTTGACGAAAGCAAAAAGAACAACTAAGCACTGTACACTAAATGTATGTTACCCATTAATTTCTGTAGTGTATCAGTCGATGCCATTTTCAGATTATCTAGTACCAATGTGGTCAGGTTCCCTGTTGTGTACAAGTTTGCCAACTCATGCAAATCTTTTATCCGACAACGTCTGACATTGACATACTGTAAGTTCTTAAGTTTGACCAGATTCTCCGATAAACCAGTACACTGACTGTTCAAACTGTAGTTAACTTTCCTCAGTGTACTTACACCTTCTGCATCTAGTAGAAACAAAAAACATGTCTGCATCAGGCTAAAATAAAAGATTAGTTTATTTTTATCACCACCTCCTTTTCTGCCTATCCTAAACAACGCACCATGTCAAAAATACTTAATGCTTCTTAAGGCTGAAAACAACACTGACTAACTGAGTAAGCACATAAAATTCTTACCACATGACATAATGTTGTCTAGATACAAAATTTCTCAATTTCTGCTTTTGTGTGTACAGACAGATGACTGCAATATATATTTTGTATCTTAGAGTATAATAAAAAGTACTAACCTTCTGACCCTAAAAGGCAATATGATTTTTTTTACAGCGAAATAAGTAATTTACCCTTTAGGTGGTTGATGGGATGACCTCTCTATTTTAACCATAGTTTTCTATGTTTTTTTAAGCTGCCATGTATATAAATGCCAATTCATTAGAAACAAAGTTTCTATGGTTACTAATTCACACTGCATAAAGAACAATATAGTAGATTATTCTGTGAGATTTAACATGGACTTTTGTCAAAGGTTAGCAAAGCAGGGATGCTTATTTTGATCTTAAATTCTGATCTTACTCCTTACACAGAGGTCATGTGAGGTAATTTCTACTTCATTTTCTCAGTTTTATAAATTTAGATCATACATATTTTGCTGCTATTGGATCTTACATAGGTAGGAGAGGATTATCGGATTTCTACAATCGAGATAGTTTAATTTTGTTATTTTAAGTCAGAGCCTTAACTATTGAGATTGTAGAAATCCAATAATCCAGGAGTATTGATGTAAGATTCTTTTTCTCTAATTTTAAAAAGTAGTAAATTTGAGAAATGAAATACAAATTCTTCCAACAACAATATACAGACACAACCTGAATTTTGGGTTTTTTATTGTTTATGTTTATGACATAATTATTTCTGTTTATGACGTTATTATTCTTAAAAAATCAACAGATGAGGACCACATTTTCACCAGTGACAAGAACTATTTTTTTACACACCTGTCATACATATTTTGCAGGTATTGTGAAATACATGTTTACATGTACATCTATTTTTGTGGATTTCTTAATATTTTTATGGTATTCTATACTTATTTACCTGATGTTAGACTTAAAATAGAATCCAAACACTTGGCTGACATGTCTGGGTTGGATCCTATGTTGATTTCTGCCAAAGGGATTTGTCTCCCTTGGAAAACCTCTCCTATAGAAGTCCAGAATTGATCTGTCACGCTGCTGTCATTAAGACTAAGAATCTGTAAATGTGATGTTAAATCTTCCTTAACAGCTATAGTTATGTCTGCAAAATTACAAATATAAGTAATTAATAGATAAAATACTTGTTAAACCCATCAGCAGTGTATGCCCAATGCATGTTAAACCCATCAGCAGTCTAAGCCCAATGCATGCTTAGTCACAATTTTTAATGTATTAACTACTGCACAGATTTTAACTCAACTTCCAACATATAATTCCTATTACATATCGACAGACACCTTTCAAATAGTCCTTCTATTTAAGTGCAGACAGATTAAGATCAAACAAATTAAATTATTCATTTTTCAACATAATAGTTTTTTAAGCAGGACCTGTAGACAGTAAATCCATAGAACAACTATGAAAACGTAGAAGTAAACACATGTGATATCAAGTGTTTCTATGTCCTCCACTGAAGCATTTATTGCATCAAGGGCATGCACTGTTTGAAGGCCGACAGACAGAATATACCTCTGCTTGTACTGTACAACTTAACCCTCTGATATTGTTGGTATAAACCTTTAATAGCCTTGTGAATGCTTTTATGATAATTTTAATATAATTTACAGTTCCAAGGATCTAAACTCCAGCATTAATTATCGATCAGCTGTTGTTCTAACATATCCCCAATGTTCTTACAAGAACTGAAGGCGTAACAGCGCTTATAAGGCAGAAGAGGGGACACGCTGGCCAAAAAGAAGAAATACAAAGGTGTGCAAGACAGACCCCATCAATGTTAGGAATGAACTATAGAAATTCACATAACACTAAAACATTTGGTAAGAAAATAATGAATAAAAAGTATGCACTTAAAAAATATAAAAAGTATCTAAACCTCACCTGTGGTAGAAATTGTTTTATCTTTTATTCTCAATGTATCTAAACTTAAATTTCTCATTGTTGATGAATTCATTGCTATGACAACCAACTTTCCAAGTTTCTTCAGTGATTCAAACTGAAAATAAATAACAGGCATTTACAACAAGTTACTGTGATCTAATGCTCATATACCTACCCACACTGTGTTACTCATAGCCAGAGAGGTCTGAAAATAAATCCTAAAATATGGCCTATATCCTATAAAGCTATTGACAAAATTTCAGTATTGTATCATTTATCATTGCTGAGGAAAATGTGCAGATGAATGGTTATGGATGAACACTATAACATTTTGCTACAAACTATTAATTGTAAAAAAACAAGCACAAGATTACTTACATAAGCAAATGTACCAACCTCCCTCACAAGAAACTAAAATGGGACAAATAATAAGCATATAATATTAGTATTAATTGAATTGGTATTTTGGGAATTATGATCAAACTTCCTCATTATGTGCAAATTTTAGTAGAGTGCTTGATAAAAATTGCTTTCAATATTGTTTAATATTGCAAAAATGGTCAAAGTCAGATAACTCCTACAAAATGTAAATGAATCTACATCTACACATCATAACAACCAATCTACATCTACACATCATAACAACCAATCCTGCCAAATATCAAGGCAATCTGAAAAGCCATTTTTTAGTAGTTTTACAGAGATCTACAATTGTACATATACGTGTATTATATTGCTGAAATGGTTGAAGTCAGATAACTCCTAGAAAATCTGAAGAATCAAAATGATATGAGAGTATGCTCATCTGTATATCATAATGAATAATCCTATCAAACATCAAAGCAATCTGTATAGAGGTTTCAGAAAAGATCTGTCAACAAATTGCTGCGGGGAGACAGATTGACGAGTCACAAAACAATGACACAAATGATAATAAGTTTTCCATAAATAATTTGTTTATACAAAATTGTCAGTGTAAGACACTTGTTTTTGTTCCAAGAAGACAGCGAATAAAATGTCAAAATAAATATTGTAGATAATGTATTCTAATATGAAGTCCTAATAACGGCAAACAATATATATATCCAGATATATGCCTACTTCACAACATCCAATGCAACATAACGTCACAAGAGATTTAACGAAATTTCAATATAAACGACTGAATTTAAAGTCTGGATAAAAATCATAGTAAATAAATAGACATGTCAAGGGCACATTATGGTAAAATATTCAATAAATGTTTTTCTTTAAAGTATATTTGTCCGCTGTACATTGCAAACTTGAAAAGATTTCTTGACCAACATTTTTCATCATGAAAATGGTGGCTAGAAAATCATGGCCTGCAGGGTCTGCTAGAATTGGAAAACACAGGATTTTGTCATATAAGAATTCTAATAATTCATTCTGGGTAGAATGTATTTATCGACACATGGGCTGGGCCTTTATATTCATATTTTCTACCTCGCTATCGCTCAGTAAAAAATAGTCCAATATAAAGGCCCACTCATGTGTATATGAGTACAACATTATAAATTACTTCTTAAGTAAACAGCATAATAAGAAAATATATTGATTCAAGCACAATCTTGTTTCTTATAATAAAGTCATGTTATAAAATATAATTTCTTACTGCATAATGTAAGAATTTTCTTTGAGTACACCAGAAAAACGAGATCTTTACTGCAATATGATAACAGGTGTACATTCATAAAGAATATCAATTTATTGTTAGAATGAAAAATATATATAACTGACCTCATTACCATTTAAGTTCAATTCCTCTAGTGATGTATTGGCCTCAAATCCCTGAATGAAGGATTCTATACCAGCAGAGCTGATCTCACAGCTAGCCAATGATATACTGGTCAGGGTGCAGGCTGGATCCTGAAACAAACAACCACCACAGCTGTATCATAGCAACCAGGTATAGATGGAGACACTACAGCTGATTCATAGCAACCAGATGCATGAGATTGAATGACCTTAGAATATCTTGGTCAAGTTCAAACTTTAATCTGTGATTGTATGGATATGCAAATTATGAATTACATTATATATATGTTTATCTCATACAAGCAGGTTTGATGTCTAAAACAATCTTTAATAAAGAAAAATACAGCCGAATCTGTACATGTGGAGTGAAAATGTCCATTCATTAATGCCAGTTACAAATATAGTTGATCATTTTCCAAGTCTGTCCTCGAGGCTTGTTGAACTGAATGAGGATTATTTATGCCACTTTTAGCAATTTTTCAGCTATATCATGGCGTCCAGTTTTTATTGAGCATCAACCTTAAGCAGGGAAAATGGCTATACTTATCAACTAAAGTTGTATTCCAGCACACCATGCCCCCAGTAAGGTTCGAATCAGCAACTGCAGTGTTGACAGGTACATGATCATGACAAACTACAGCAAACTAACCACTAGGCCCCATCCCTAGGTACCAATGTTTAAATAGAACAGTACTAAAAACAACAAACCCCACATCAAAGAGATATTGTATCTCACATATTTATACCTTTAATTTTTCCCCAAATCCTTTACCCAGTACAGTCCTATCTATCAGGGCATTGTTACTCAAGTCTATATCTGTCAAGGATGTGTTCTCCTTCAAACCTTCCATAAAGGCCTTCATGTCAGATGATCCTATACTCTGGGCTCTGTCAAATAGAAATGGTAATGTACTGCTACACCTTTCTCATAACTGACAACATATAGGAACAGCAAGGGGTCAGAGAGCACCACCTCCCTGTCACTGATTTTTTTTAACCAAAAATGACCATTTTGGGAGTCATTGAACACACAATGAATATTTATATATAAAACACTTCAGTTGTGTTAAGGTATCAGACCCATAATTAAAGTCACCATTCAATTTTATTTTTCGACCAAGAAATACACCTTTATTAAATCGATGTATTGCCAATTAATGATACAAATTAAAAACATTGCTTTACTTTGAGTCAATGTAACAGTTTTAAGCAAAAAAAGTTAGTTACTCAAATCGTATTTCCAATGTTTGCCAAATATTACCGAGGTCTGCTCCATTGAAAAACAATGGACATCCGGGACACTAGCTATATATATGGTCACGTGGTCAATATGGGCCGGATACCTTAACAACAACATATTGAAACAAACATGTGTTGTTTACATTTCACATTTTAATTGTTTGTGTTTGGAAACTGTATTTTCACCACAGGTGAATACATGATATTCTCTAATTTTGACGTAATATTTCAACCGCTTGACCAGTGTGGAAAAAATATTTCTCGTCACTAGTGAATTTGTTGTTCTCAGCAGTTGATTGGTTAAAAATAATAACGTCACAATAAGAACTCATGACGTCATAAACATAACACCTTCCATTTACCGCGTTTTCAAGTCATGAACTTAAAATTGGGGTTGGGAGAATTTGTACTTCGTTTCGCAAATTTACTACTTTTTAAAATTAGAGAAACAGAATCTTACATTAGTACTCTTGGATTATCGGATTTCTCCAATCTCGATAGTTAAATTATGGAAATTTAAGTCCTCGCCAAGGCTCGGACTTAAAATTCCATAATTTAACTATCTCGATTGGAGAAATCCGATAATCCACTCGTACCAATGTTAGATCCTATATCTCCCTTTTAAACATGTTGTTATCTCGATCTTGTCTGTGCTTTAAATTAACAGATTTTAAATATAATTATGAGAGTCTTTGGTAAGTTATAATAAGAAAAATTGAAAGGGTAACAATTGGACCCCAATAAATAACGCAGAACAACAAAGTAAAAATCGGAACAATTTTGCTAAAACCGGAACAGTTGACATGAATGCTTTTCAAATGAATCCCATGTAACAAATCCGATTACGTTATGGTACTAACCTAGTAATCTAGACCAGGGTGCCGTTTCATAAAGCGATCGCTAATTAAGGTGCTCGTTATCCCAAGCAATTTAAATGGGATAAAGCGCACGTTAAGCTAACGATTGCTTTATGAAATGGCACCCAGGACATCAGAAATGATGCTTGTTGGAACATGTACAATTATGACACAATAATAAACAAGGTAAGTTTGTGAGCTAATGCTCCTAATTATTGATACCCCACTTAAACACAAAGTATTTGGTAAACAGGAAGTAGATGACCAAGGAGCATAAAATCGCTATACACCATATGGTACTATAGGATAAAGGAATATGCAAAATATCAGGCTTTTGCATTCTATAGTTGCTTAGAAAACTGCGAGAGAAATTTTTGTTCTGGACAGACAGATAAGGGTAAAACAGTATAAAAATACACCATTCTAAACAATGTGTTAGTACTACATGTTCATGTATTTGGTTACAAGGTCATTAAAAATTTTAGTCCATAGTAGATTTTGTTTGGTACCTTAACTTCCATATTTTTAAGTAACAAAATTTTAGAATTACGTTGAACAATCTAGGCATCAAGCCATTATTTTTTTCTTTGGGTGTACATGTAACCTCTACCACTAACATTTGAAGGTACACAGATTATTTGGGTGTACAACTGTTTGTAAATTGTTATAAATATTTCTATAGCTACTAACCTTAGTGTTTTCAGTGTTGAATTTATCTTTAAGGCTGGTCCTACACACCTAGAGAAGTAGTCCTTACCAAGGTTGTTACTGGACACATTCAGATATACCAGGGTTTTATTGAGAGTCAGCATCTTCCCAAGACACTCCTGTAAAACAAAATTCATGGTCAAACTTGACACTGCATACAAATATAATTATTATACTCTACACATTTGCAATGTTAATTTAATTTTGTAGGTTCAAGTATTCTCCTTTTCTAATATCAAAATAACTGGAACATTAAATTTTTATTAGAACTACTCTGAACTTTAAGCAAACATTTTCATTGCAAGACAATTTGTTTATAGCCTATTTTCGAATTGTAATAGTTGTCAAATCACAAAAAAATTGCATAGAAATAAAACAACTTGATGACTAACAAACACATCATCAGCCAGATTAGGTCTGGCAACTGTATTATAACATATATTATAGGAAGAAAACAGTTTAAACAGGCCAAAACTAATAAAAGGGAGGTAACTTGAATACATTTATTAGCTGCACTGTTTGTCTGCCATATTGTCAGTTATGTTCAGACCAGAGAACATGCCACAGGTTGTCACCATTTACTGCAGGACATTTGTTGTCTGTCCATACGTTTGTAAACAAAGAACAATGTTGTGAAATAATTATAGGTTATTTACGTTTTTTGAAACGAGATGCGTTTTCTCGTTCATATCTCAATGAAGTGTGTCAGACCCGAGATGAGATGACGAGAAAATGCATCGAGTTTCATAAAACGTAAATAATCTGTTTATCGCTGTTTTGTAACATTGTGACGTCACAGGGTTACTTAGCGATGTCTTGACAGCTAGTTGAGATGGGCCTATGTCAAGCTAGTAGAGCGAGATGGAATAATATTGCACACAAAGATCAAAAGAAAATATTGCAAAATAGCGATAATACCTGAGATCTTATTAATATATTGACAAATTATACATGTTTGATAAAGTTTTAATTCAAATTAGTGTGTTTGTATGCAAAGTTTATTCTCAATAAGAGATATCACTCATGGTGTCAACCAATGTGTGGCAGAGATGATTGTGGTTGATGTTGGTAATTAACTTGACCTACTGAACTGTTTTTGTCTGCCATTTTGTCAGCTTTGTTTAGACTGGTAATGGAGGTTATTAACCCAACTGAACTGTCTGTGTCTTCCATGTATTGTCAGCTAAGTTCAGACTAGTAAGGGAGGTTATTGACTTACTGAACTGTCTGTGTCTGCCATATTGTCAGCTAAGTTCAGACTGGTAACTGTGACATTATTACACATAGCCAGACACACACTCCTAAAGGACTGTGGACCAATGTTGTTGTTCGATATATCTATTTCCTGTAAAAAAAAATGAAAATGAATTAACATCTGGCCATACAGAGCCTGCTACGATCTACAGCGTTGAAACCCAAATTTATACATGTACAGGTCTGAGTTAGATAGCAGACAAGGCGAATTTGCCATTTTTGTATTAAAAAAAGGGCCATTACTCTGAAGTGGCTTAAGTGATTTCGCTGGTTTATGTTATGTTTATAATTAATTTCTGCAAATTCCACAGGAAAATTTTTAAAGTAAAACAAGCAATAAAAGTAAAACATTTTTTTTTAAATAAATAAAATTCAGATAGGTTACAATTTTGATGGCAAATTCCAAAACATAGAAATAAACTTTGTGTGGTTGCTTTGACTTTGTGCAAAACTACAATATTAAAAATAAAAATTAATTTTTTTAAGAACATAAAACTTTAATATGCATACCTGTAAATTGGTGAATTTAGACAAGAAATCATAAAAGTCATAATTATATGGTAGAGCTCTGAACAGCTGTAACTTTGTGACATTATTTGTCACTTTCTTCATTAAACTCTCTGGTTTTACGAGAACACATGCAGAACTCACTGCATCGTCAAATTTTCTCTGGTCTTCTGGTTCCATAAAATCTTCTTCTACTGTTTCTGATTTATCTACCTTTGTGTTACTTGGCTGATTTTGTTTAGATTCTACAGAGTTATCTTGCTTGGATTTTTCTCCTACTGATTCTAATGACTTATCTCCCTTTGGTACAGATGAGTTGCTTCCCTTGTCTTTAGCTTCTTCATTTTGTTTCTGTTCACTAGATGGGACTTCTGGGAGTTTTGTGACCTTTGACCCTGTTGTTTTTGTCTGCCCAGCAGTACTTATTGGAGGAGATAATGGTGGCAACTTTGTGTTATTGTCTGGTGTCTGTTTCTCTTTTTTGCTTTCATTAGATGGGCCTGCATTGTTGTCTGGGGTCTGTTTCTCTTTTTTGTTTTCATTAGATGATGGGCCAGCATTGTTGTCTGGGGTCTGTTTCTCTTTTTTGTTTTCATTAGATGATGGGCCAGCATTGTTGTCTGGGGTCTGTTTCTCTTTTTTGGTTTCAATAGATGATGGGCCGGCATTGTTACTGGTATTAGGTTCTTGTTTACTGCCTCCAGAGCCCATTGTTATCAGACCTGAAATAATAACATCATCACAAATCATTTAATAAATATTCATATGGGACCACTGCATAATCTGCATAATAGGCTCAACAAGAACAGGGGGCTGGGTAACTCTTGAATTTACCAGGGAATTTTTAGGATTTTGAGGGCTTTAGTCACTTTAGCAGATGCGCCGTATAAGCATCTGCTCAGAAGCATGCATTCATTGTACTGGCGAAATATAATTGTACAGTATAAACAACTATATTCTTTCAATTGCAGTGTCAGTGTTCCAGCCAGGGGGAAATAGAGGGGCGCCGCACCCCGCCCTAAAATTACAGTGCCCCTGTGCCCCTCTCAAGCGCCCTTGTGTCCCGATTGGCGCCCCTTATCAATCTATTGCTCCAATTAATTTTTTTCTGAAATTAAAAGCAATTATAGTGTTTTCATACCCAAATAACTCAATAGACTATTGTCATTTCCTTATGATTTTATAATTAGCACTGTGATAATTAGTGGAAGACGGTAGGGACTCGTACACAGGTAACATGATCAGGCAACTTCCTATTATCGAATTTCAACTTTGATCCTTTTATAGTATAAACTATACTTCACAATCAAAAACACAAGCCAATATATCTTTGAACAGTTTTACATAAATGGCCACTGGAGATCAGGGGTTTGAAATTACCGGACGTGAAGACGCATTTTGCGTGTACAGTACATTTGAAAGTTTTGACACTTCAAAAAGGTTATTACCTAAACAAATTTGCGTGTTCATTGTTTTTGGTCATTTGGCTTAACTATGATCAAGATCGGCAATAGCTAAAACCTTTTTCATTGCCCTTTGCGAGAGATATCTTTGAATATTTGTCACAGCGCCATGTTTATCATTGAACACGCCATTTTTTAAAACAAAAGGTGAAAGCTGGTACCAGACTGCCTTTTTCTATGTTCCAATAGTAAAAATGCTCGCGGCAACCAGTACAAACCAACTGAAAATGCGGAAATCTCTGGAGCGGATATGAACTTAGTTCCGGAACTTGCAAAATACAATGCTGCTTGTGTTGAAGTTACAACCACAAAGATTGAAATACAGTAACAAATAGTATTTTGAATTACTTTTCAATTTCTTAAATGTACAAATATTTGAAAAATTTACTTTAAAATGAAAACAAAGGAGCAAAAACAGGAAACAGAACACTTATTCAAATAATAAAACAACAAAAGTGCCACAACCGCAATCACACACACAAATATGCAAATACTCGAAAAAGTGCCCTTCTTATGCACCCCTCTATTTTCAAATCCTAGCTGGAACACTGAGTGTATAAATTTGTTCATAAAAATGATTATAACAAAATGTTTATAAATTTTCAAAGAATTTTAATTTTAAAACTTATTTAAAAAGCGTTTGATTATCAGTTACAGTTTTTCATTTAGGGCCGTTGTACTCTTTGTTTTCTAAGTGGTAACCATCGGTAATTAAACGTATCTCGTATGTAAACAAATGGCGCGTAATCCATTTGAAACAAGCAAAACATATATGCAAAATGTTTGCAATTTTTATTTGCATGACATATTTAATCTAAAGGTGGAAGTCTGTGCGCATCAGTACGATCTACGACACTTTTGTTTGCATATATTGACCAGGAACACCACTAAATCATGTCAATCGGATTACCTGTAAAAACATTGATTCGACAATTGACACCTGCTGTTTAAAACTATCGAGGTGAAATAATTAAATTTCCTGTTAATTGGCTATGGGGTCATAAATATGTCGTTTTACACTTGGCAGAATGAATTTGTAAAAATTTTAGTACTTGTTGGAAATCAGGTGACGAAATTGATTTAGGAATCTATCGTCAATTTTCAAATGATTTCGTTAATGACAAAAGTGGCAAGCATTAAAATATTCACTGATTTACTATACCCGACCGAATGTTAATTACTAGACCACATGAGAAGAGGCTAAACCTAAACATAATTAAGATCTGTTTCTACAATAAGTGTGAGTGCTGCATAGGAAGATAAATGAATGCATACAGCAAACTTGGTTTTTTTTTAAACATTTATAACCTGCGATTTGCAAATCCAGTGATTCCACACATCTTATGGCATTCGAATTTAGTTTTGAAAAAAAAGTATTATTTTAATCTTCTATGGACAAATTGTGTTTTTCATAGTCCAATTTTTAGACAGTTTAATTCTGCAACATTTAAGAAAAATTTCATGCTGTACTCATTTACACATGGGCTGGGTCTTTATATTTGATTATTTTTTACCGACAATTAGCGAGGTACCAAATATGAATATAAAGGCCCAGCCCATTTGTAAATGAATACATTATACCCAGAATTCATTATTTCAATTCAAATAACAACATCACATTTTTTTTATTCTAGTGGCCCTATATTTTTTTTTTGTCAAGAAATCCTTTCAAGTTTGCAATGTACAGTGGACAATATACACTTTAACAAAACATTTCTTCTTCTTCTTGAGTATACAGTATACCATCAGCACTAATGATTACATACTGTCGCATGCCCGGACCAATAATTACAATATATTTACATAAATTGTAAAGAAAATAATTGATCAAGAATATCAAAATTTTTTGAAAAAGAAAAGAATAAACAAATTTGAAGACGTGATTAAAACTATTTACATGTAGCTAATTTTTTGACTAGTGGAGTGTACAGAGAACAGCAGGAGTAATCTGTTCTCTGAAGCTGTCAATGGATGGTGCTAGAACGAGTGTAGCAGGGAGTTTGTACCACTGCGGTATTTTACAGTGTATGGAAAAAATGAATGCTGGTATGAAGTTTTTGTTGATATGCCTGTGAGTTGGTGTTTTTTTCCTGGTTCTTGAGTCTGCCAAAATTAAGACTTCAGAAGGAATAGCAACAAGATGGTAGGTGATTTTGTACATCATTACCAATCTTGTGTGTAATCGGCATTGAGAAAGTGGTGGAAGATTAAGAGTGTTGAGCATGTACTGGTGTTATGGTACCTATTACAAATATATGGAGCAGCTCTTCATTGTATCATTCAATTTTAGATGAAGCTTCTGATGTATGAGGGTCCCAAACTGAACAAGAACATTCAAGTTTGGGCCTGACAAAGGCTTGGTATGCCAGTATTTTGATATGTTGGTTTGATGTCTTGAGGTTTCGTTTGAAAAATCCTAGTGCTTTGTTCCCATTTAATGTTACTTCATTGATGTGATTGTCCCATTTTAAGTTAGATTGTACTGTAATGCCTAAATATTTTGCAGATGAGACTGATTCGAGAATATGATTATGTAAACTATAATTCTTTTTGAATGGTTGTTCCTTTTTTGTGACAGAGAGAACCGTACACTTGTCTGGATGGAAGGCCATCAACTACTCTTCTTCCCATCTGGCTGCTGCATCTAAGTCCACTGGAGTTTGGGACTTGATTGTTCGATAGATGATGCTATCATCAGCGAACAGTCTGAGTTTACTGTATGTCAAGTAATCTGGCAAGTCATTTATATACAACAGATACAAGACTGGACCCAGAACTGTTCCCTGAGTAACGCCAGATGTTAAAGGAACAGTGGAGGAGGACTGGCCATCTACTACAATGTCTTGAATACCATAGTATTTTACCATAACGTGCACTTGACATCTCTTATTGATTATTATTTTAGTAGGAACTTCAGGTACAGACGCATATTGCCTGTTCCCGTGTCTCTTTTTAAATTTCACGAAGTTGGGGTAATTGAAATTGAAAGAGACACGAACAGGCAATGGGGCAATATGCTTGGGCACTTTTTTCTATACACTAACTAAGGCTGAAGGGGTCATTGTCGACCTGGGTACTATATCAGCGTACCCAGGGTACGTTTATAATTTTAAAAAGTACCCTGATAAATTAGTTTCATATAAACGTACCCAGGATATAAGAAGCGGCTGCAATCGTACCCTGTTCTCGTTCAACTATCACGTGATCAAAAAGCCTTTCCGGATCTTCGCGATTTTTGGTACCAAAGTTGATGATGCTGATTATATACTTTGCATATATCAGGGTACGATTGCAGCCGCTTCTTATATCCTGGGTACGTTTATATGAAACTAATTTATCAGGGTACTTTTTAAAATTATAAACGTACCCTGGGTACGGGTACGCTGATATAGTACCCAGGTCGACAATGACCCCTTCAGCCTAACTAAGGGATGGTTGCCACGGACGCCGTCGGTCCATCCTGCTACTCGTATTGATCTCAGAAGTGAAGACACACACTTATATAACAAATTTAAATTTATAGTCTTACATAAACCAATTAATCCATATACATATCAAATGTGTTTAAATCAGTATTTGACAAACATTCGCGGCAATCCAAGGGTAGATAAAAAGTAACAAGAGATAAAACCCGGAGGATATTTTCTGGGTTCATCAACAATTTTTGTGTCAAAGTATCTTGTTGACAATTTTGAAGACCGAAAAAGCGTTGGAGTAGTGATAATAAATATGTTTTTTTTATCAAAGATTTTTTACCACAAATAAATGTTGATATTTTGTTAAGCTTAAAATCATAAGGTATGGGCTAAAACGGGGAAATGGAAAACCGGAAACATAAAAATACATATATTTTTGTTCATAACTTATTAACGGGTTAACATAGGATAAAAATTATAAATGCTTCTGGAAGATATTTAAAAGATCTTTATGAAGATATATTGCATAATGCAATTAATTATTGATAAAGTAGCTAAAAGTTGACTGGAAACTAATTTTTGCGAGTGTGCCTACATCAAATTTTCAGATTGGAACCCATATTTCTCCAAAATGCTTCACCCCGGTCCAATAACTGTTAGTGTTTGATAAAGTTTATACATTTGTCTTTAAAATGATATATAGTTTATAAAATATAGTTGAACGGAACGTACAGAAAAGCTCGCCGGAAGCGTGCCTGGTATGAAAAGTGAACTTTCAACTTTGAACTATAATTTCTCAAAGACCTTACAACCCGGTCAACATTTGAATAAAACTTGGTGTTTGCCCTAGAATTAGCTACAAATTTTTATATAACTTTTTAAATTTGATCAACGACAAAGTATGGAAAAGTTGACCGGAAACGTTCCTTGTCGAGGAAAAACTCGTCAAACTTAACAGATTTCTCCTAATGAAAGTATTACACAGGTAAAATTGATTGGTGTCGTATAATTAAATTACTATCTAAGTTATAATTAACGTCATATATGAAATGGATTTTGTGCAGTGCCTTTCGCCTACCATAATGTATATGGCGTTTCCCAACTCGATCAACTGGGAGGTAGCACTGCGTGTCGAGTGATATTTTTTTAATTTTTATTTATTTATTTATTTATTTATTTATTTATTTATTTATTTATTTATTTATTTATTTATTTATTTATTTATTTATTTATTTATTTATTTATTTATTTATTTATTTATTTATTTATTTATTTATTTATTTATTTATTTATTTATTTATTTATTTATTTAAGGATTAACTACAAAAAATATTTTCTCCATCGAGGGATAACAAAATTTCCGTTTTGCACATTGTATAATCCGCGTAGCGGATTATATTAAATGTGCACAACGGAAATTTTGTTATCCCTCGATGGAGAAAATATTTTTTGTAGTTAATACTTATAAATAAATTCAAATAATAAGAATAAACTGAACAAGTTTATTTTTTAACTGGACATTTTTTTAAATCAGATCAACACAAAAACTGTTAGTTTCCCGTGGAGTAATATATGACGTCAAAGGGCGCGTGTCTCCATGACGATCAAATTTGTTTTCCATCCTCTGATAGAAAACATTTTTCAGCCAATCAAAAGTCAGTATTCTCGCAAAATTTATTTATTTATTTATTTATTTATTTATTTATTTATTTATTTATTTATTTATTTATTTATTTATTTATTTATTTATTTATTTATTTATTTATTTATTTATTTATTTATTTATTTATTTATTTAAGGATTAACTACAAAAAATATTTTCTCCATCGAGGGATAACAAAATTTCCGTTTTGCACATTGTATAATCCGCGTAGCGGATTATATTAAATGTGCACAACGGAAATTTTGTTATCCCTCGATGGAGAAAATATTTTTTGTAGTTAATACTTATAAATAAATTCAAATAATAAGAATAAACTGAACAAGTTTATTTTTTAACTGGACATTTTTTTAAATCAGATCAACACAAAAACTGTTAGTTTCCCGTGGAGTAATATATGACGTCAAAGGGCGCGTGTCTCCATGACGATCAAATTTGTTTTCCATCCTCTGATAGAAAACATTTTTCAGCCAATCAAAAGTCAGTATTCTCGCAAAATTTATTTATTTATTTATTTATTTATTTATTTATTTATTTATTTATTTATTTATTTATTTATTTATTTATTTATTTATTTATTTATTTATTTATTTATTTAAATTGTTTATAATAAATAGTTTAGTTTTTATTTTTTACAGATAAAATTATTATAAATTTAAGAACTGTTAACTTTTCTATTATATTTCTTTCTTATTTATATCTTAAAAAATAATTGCCTAGTATATGAAATACTTATAGCCATTGGGTCTATGTTTTTGACATAGCCAGGTTTTACCTTTCATTTCAGATTTAACTTTTATGCTTCCAGACATCACAGATTTCTCCCTTCGCATTTTTCCCTTCACAACCTATCATATTTTCTATGGTATCCGGAGCCCATAATTACAAGACATATAACGATCGTGTGTGTATTAGCCAAAATTCTTTTGGGAGCAAAGCCAACTATATTTTTTCCAAATTGATTAAAATGTCCCATTTCCAAACAACAAATCAAATGTTCCCTCATGTACTTTTGATCAAAGTTTATATGTGTACCCCCTTTAAATCCATTTAAACAGAATTCCACTGCGTTAGCAATTGCAAACAAACCACAATCAAGGTTGTTTTCATGCCTCTGTACGTCTGGATTTCTAATGTTTAATTTCTTTTTATCTTTTCCATAAATTTGGTATTCCAAAGATGTGTTAATTCCTAGTGCAAAATTATCCAAAAGATTAATTTTCCTATTTACTGAAAGAATTGATAAAACCCAATGATCTTTGTCCGTCATGATGGATTTGCACACATGCATGGTGGACTTCAATTTTACGTTTTTTAACAGGAAACCATTTTTCATCAGGGAGTTTAGTGGGTTTACTTTCGTTAGAATCTTCTATTATACTTTCATTTTCTTCTATTATAGCACTTAAATCTATTTTTCTTTTAGATTTTGGGGTTGAAATTTTTGTTAACTTTTTAGGAGTAAATGTAATGCTTCCAACAGTTGAGGGTGTTTTAATTAAATTTTCTTTGTTTGGAGTATTTAAAACTGTTAAAGAATCTGGGGCCGGCTCAATTTCAATGTCATAATTATTAACACGTGGTTGTTTTCTACATGACTTCTTATCATTTTTTTTCTTAGTATTTTTTGATATAGCTCTTAAACTAATAATTTTATTCCTTTGAATTGGTTGTAAACCTATACATTATTTTGCCGCTAAAATGTGAAAACAGGTAGATGTTGCCTCGCACTGGCAAGTTTCTTTTGGAAATAAAGTGACACAATATTTAGCTTTTCTGACTTGAACAATAAAAGCCCCTTGCATTGGAACTAATGTTATTAAATTATTGTCTACAATAAACCGTGCCAAACTTTTTTTTGACTAGAATCAGAATTAAAGACAGGTAGTTCAACCACGGATGTTTTTTTTTCTACAATTATGTCATAGGTAATTAAAGGATTGTTATTTCAACGTGTTCATCTGTTTGTTTAATAATCTTTGATGTTATACGTGTCATCTTGCAAATTATTGCCTAAAGATAAAGGTTTTTCATGTTTTAAATATTCTATAACATCATCGGGACAGACTATTTTTTTTTGGTATAATCAAATCTGAAGGAGGAATAAAAGCCATATGAAACTCTGATTTTAAACGATAATTGCCCATACCTGAACGGCCTCTTAAAATTTCAACATTTGCAAAATTTTGTATGTTTTAAAAACCCAAAGCCAAAAGATCTACTCTTTCCAATCAATTTCTCTTTTTAAAACAGCATTCATGCCTTCTGAAAGATTGCTATACCAGAATAAGGGTCGAACATGCCTGGATATTTATCTATGATCCATTTTCCGGAACGATTTTGAATTGCCGACTTAACAAATTTATTATAATGTTCAAGTACCAAAGAAGACCAATCAGCAGTTAAATTTGATTCGATTTCCAAAAATTGTTCTTCACGTTCGGCCCTTTACATTTTATCTAAGTGGTCAACGTGAACTTTTATACTGTCCAACTCAACTTTACCGTTTAACCAAAATTAAAAACCTTCCTTTAGATGGTCCGAACAAAACATAATTGGATAGTTTGGAAATGTATTTCGATTGCCTTTTTAGACCTGGTTCTTGATCTAAAACAAAAGGTACTTTCTTTTTTATCAATTTTAGGAATCTTTAACTAATACGCCAAAAAGAACTAAATTGTAAATGTCATCTTATGATAAAGCTTTTCTGACCTTTGTTTAATTAAAATATTTGTAACCTGCTTAGGTTTAAATTTCTCTCTATTATCATATATGACGTTAATTATTACTATTATTACTTAGTAATTTAATTATACGACAACAATCAATTTTACCTGTGTAAACATACTTTAATTAGGAGAAATCTGTTAAGTTTGACGGGTTTTTCCTCGACAAGGAACGTTTCCGGTAAACTTTTCCATACTTTGTCGTTGATCAAATTTTAAAAGTTATATATCAATTTGTAGCTAATTCAAAGACAAACACGAGGCTCTATTCACCGGTTTGTAAGGTCTTTGAGAAATTATAGTTCAAAGTTGAAAATTTGAACTTTTACTTTTCATAACAGGCATGCTTCCGGCGAGCTTTTCTATACTTTCCGTTCAATTATATTTTATAAACTATATATCATTTTGAAGCTAAATGAATAACCTTTATCAAACACTAACAGTTATTTGACCGGGGTTAAGCATTTTGGAGAAATATGGGTTCCAATCTGAAAATTTGATGTAGGCACACTCGCAAAAATTAGTTTTCGGTCAACTTTTAGGTACTTTATTAATAATTTATTGCATTAAACTATATATCTTCATAAAGATCTTTTAAATATCTTCCAGAAGCATTTATAATTTTTATTCTATGTTAAACCGTTAAAAAGTTATGAACAAAAATATATGTATTTTTATGTTTCCGGTTTTTTCCATTTCCGCGTTTTAGCCCAATCCGAAGCATAAGGTCTCTTAAAAGAGTACAGTTATAAGCAATTCATTAAGAATATAAAAAAATGTGTGGGCCAGTTTTCCTACCGAAGTTCGGCGGTTTTCTCTGGGTTCTCCGGCTTCCTCCTTCAATAAAAACTGGACGCAATGATATATATAGCTGAAAGTGGCGTTAAACAACATTCAAACAAAAAAAATACATTGTATGGGTTACATGTCTATAATAATATGTTCGTGTTCGGTGACCTGTCTCAAAAATGAGTTCGTATTCGATGACATGTCTATAAAATTATGTGTTAAATTGGGGTGCACGACTTCAAAAATATGTTCATATTGTGTGACATATTTAAAATAATGTGTTCACGGAAAACGGAAAGAAAGAAAGTAACAGGAAATAAAGTTACAGTTTTAATAGAGTCACATTATTAAATTGTCTTAGTCACATAAGTTGTCCTAGTATGTTTATTATAATTATATTCATATTTTGATGTAATTATTATTTATTACTTAGAAGTTTTTAATACCATTAAAAAAATAAGTCCCATCAAAATCTTTTAAAACAAAATTAGTATTTTTTACTGTTGACAGGTTTTTTTGCTTAAACAGTTATGAATACCTAAGAAAAGTATCGGATAAACAACTATATATAAATTCTATCGTCACACGCTAGTACACATGTAATATGTCTATGTCTACGTTTCACCCCGGTTAATGAAGCTATATTTTTTTATAGCGGATTTGGTCGAGGGATCTAGACCGCTGGACATAGTGCAGGCGATTTGGTGCCACAGTGTCACAACGGTGTGAGTTCGAATCCCGCTGAGGGAAAGCAAACATTTGACAGTGTAAAAATCTAATTCTAACAGTGTTGGGTTTAATTTGTAGACGTATATATAAATATTAGATATTAACCCTGTATTTCTGATGATTCAGAAATCCGCTGGATATATATATGATATGGTTGTCACAATACTTAGACGTTTGTATATAATTAACTTACTGTGACTGTATGACAAGTAACTTTGTCATCCTATATAATATATACAAAATTGCTGAATTGGATTACTGTCAGATTAATACGTATTGGTTACGAATATTCAATATCAATCTATAATAAACGATCAAATTTGATCGTTTATTATAGATTGATATTGACACTGAAGAAGGCCATCAGTTGGTCGAAAATTTTGTCATATTTATTAATATAACTATTTTATAGTAAAAACATCTTTATATTTGTATCGTTATATATATATATACATATATAGTTGTCTAATAAAAATAATTATAACAACACTACTATGTACAAATAATATATATTGGAACGCAACATTTCGCTCTACCAAAGAGCTTCACCAGGCGTTGACTGAATCAAAAATTCAAACAATAGAAAATGTTTTTGATGTTCACTTTATACAAAAAATCTATACTGATGCTGAGATCTAAAATATTTTTGTTGTTCATATTACTGTTGGGTCATAAACTTTTTTTAGTATTCTACCTGTGGATTACGTTCGTTCAATCCATCAGGTTCTAGCGTTTTTAATTGGTGTATCCAAAATGTTTTTCGAAGTCTTCTGGTTGATGTATTCCACTTTGGGTTTTGATCAATAATTTGGAATTTTACAGTATCAAAAGAGTGGCCTGTAGTTTTAAGGTGGCGAGTTAGAGGACAATTTGTTTTTCGTGAAAAAGGAGCGATGGTTGTTAAGTCGCATATTGAAAGCTGTCTCTGTTTCTCCAACATACTGGATGTTACAAATTCCACAGGTCAGTATGTAAATACAGTTGCTGGATTTACAGGAACAATTGGAGTATATTGTATTTAAGCTTTCGTTGGTTGTTATATATATATAAACGTCTACAAATTAAACCCAACACTGTTATATTTTTACACTGTCAAATTTTTGCTTTCCCTCAGCGGTATTCGAACTCACACCGTTGTAAAACAATTTGACATCCAATAGTTAATACGGACACTAAACTAATTTTTTAATAGATATACTACACAAAGCAAAGCCATGGCATATTGCTAACTGTACATATAAACTTATATTAACCTGCATTGAACATAAAAAGTGTCTAATATGTTAATCATATAGAAAAGAATTGCAGATGTCACATATATTTTAGTCCAACTTTTGAAACGGTATGGCTTTTGAAACCATATAAAAACAAATATACATGTACATTTTATTACAAGATAATGATCATTAATATCTAAGAAGTTGTATTTTTAGTGTTTTTAATGTAATTATAAGGTAATGTTGACGATTACGAATAAAAAAACTCGCAGTAATTAGTTTGTTATTCATGTATTATTTAAATAATGTTTATAAAGTTAAATTGTATATATTTCAGAAGCAACATACAGAATTATCCATGCTGGATTTATGGTCACTTGTCACTTAATTGTGTGCAGGACTTGTATATGACGTTGGGAATACAAATAATAAAACTGACGGTTGTACTGGATAATCTTCCAAAGTTTGAAGAAAATGTAGCATTGATGAGAGAAATGATGGACAATATTATGTTGTATTATAGATTCTTCTGACGGCCAAGACAAAAAAAATCTAAATTGTTTGATGAATATTTTTTTTTCATCTTATCAATAATAAAATTACTATAAAGAAGTTGTTTTTAACATTATTATAAAATGTATATTAACTTAACAATTTATCTATTTTAAATTTTTCCAAAAAGTTTCTTAATGTATTACTGTATTTCTAGCAAATGAAAATAAATAAGAGAGTGGCCAAAGGAAGGCCGTGACCTATTAGAAACTTTGGGTGGGACTTTGAACTGTTCGTTAAGTTTTAGAAGCAAATCTCTGGTAAATTATCTTGTTCATGTATTATTGATATTGTAAATTGCAAAAATGATCAGCAAGACAATGCCTTCAAATGACAGTTGGTCCAAAACTGTCTGAACTATCCTTTATTAGAGTTATTGCCTTTTAATAACAGCTTGTGATGAATTTTGATTGATTTATTTAGATGTTTCATGCATTTTAATCAGCTGATTATGCTTAGAAAAGAAAACAAAACAATAAATCTATATTTAAGGTACATATTTGAACAACCCATATTTTAATTGTTTGTTTATTTGAATGGTGTTTAACACGCTTTAAGCATTGTTTGTATAGCCTGAGATGATAGACGCTGGAGGCGAGACATATATATGGGAATCCATCTGGGTAAAAAGTAACATTTTGATCTGTCAACATAAGCCCAAGGTCTATCAAATTGGGTCCAGTGGTTGCTTATGATAAGTACTCGCCAGTCAGTCAACTGTCACATGACCTTGACCTCAATTTCACAGTCCAGTGACTTTGTTTAAGTTTTTTTATTTGGTCAGTTCCTCTATATTAAACCATGCATTGTATATTTTAATTATTACAATTTAATGCTATTTACATGTTGCTTATGAAGTAATTTTTGGCTGGGTTGATCTATGTAAAACCTGTGTTATAGTATGGTGAAGTGGGACAGGGAAAATAGGGTATTCTACAGTTTTCAACCCAGATCTTGAAGTTGTGCACCTGCTGTTATGGAATTATTCAGTGATTTTTTTTCTAATTTTCCAGACTTTGGAACTTTTTTAGAACTTTTGCAGAAGACCGTACCTATTTGCATAATCAACTCCTCCTACAGTTTTCAACCCAGACCTCTGAAACTTGACAGATGGATTGAACATGTATTGAAGTTGTGCACCTGCTTTTATGGAATTGTTTGAAGATTTTTTTTTTTAATTTCCAGATTTGGGAACATAGCCATTTTTCAGAACATTTGCAGAAGATGCTACCTGTTTTGTATAATCAACTCGTCCTACATTTTGTACAAATACCTAAAACCTTCTTTCTACAAATTGTAAACCATTCCCTATTTATAAAGGCACTGGTTTGCAACCAGGCCATTTCAGACTTGTGCTTTTTTTAATGTTGAGCGCATTGTGCCCGTCGTGAGACTTGAACCCACAATATCAGCGTAGACAACCCCATGATCAATAATAGCTTAACTACCTTAACCACTCTTCCACTGAGCCCCCACCCCCCCCCATATTTGAACAATGCATGAATACATCAACTGAATAGAATAGGGACAGTAGTCCTTTTTTTGCTTTCCCCTATATATGGCTTTAATGACATTTAATGATCTACATATAATATATATTAAGAGACCATATATTGTGATTAGTCTCAGTTTAGGGGGTAGGAGAGAAGAGACCAACTATTGTGATTAGTCGCGGTTTAGGGGGGGGGTAGGAGAGAGAGACTGTCTGGATTACTTTTTGGGAATAATTTTGCTGTCGGTGCACTGAATCAATTCCCCTAAATAAATCTCAATTAATCTGCTACTAATGTACAATATACAATTAACAGGTAGATTTTTCAGTGAGATTTTTTTTAGGAAACTGACCCAAGAAGAAATCAAGAATCAATAATGCAACTTGTCGCACCTATTTATCGCATTCAATGATACCTAAAAAACAGGATTCTATTGTTTATTTTAAAAAAAGTATGCAAAGGCTTTTGTCACGTTAAAAAGAAAACTAAACCACGTGTCGGCTCCACCGATCGACCTATTTATTGATTTCTTTTACACTCCATTTTTTCCTGCAAATACCGGAAGTATCTCGTGTTGTATACGGGTCATTACACAGTCCAATGAAATGGGTCTCGCAATACAATTTTTTCCGACGTTATTTCGGATGTTATTGTAAAAAACTGAGAGACATCAAGCGAGGCTTCCGCCATGTTCTAGCATTAACTTTTTTCGTTTCCCTCCCCTTTCCCTTTGATCTCCCCTGATATCCAATAATCCAAATACAGGTAAACACATTTATAATTTATAGGGGATTCGAAGCATTATTTTTCTCTATAAAATGTTAATGGTACATCATAAAAAATTTTTAATTATCATGAACTGCCTAAATATTCATAGTTTTCGAAAAATCAGCTTTTAGTTACAAACATTCTACTTTCGTTTTTGATCACACCACAACACCATATATTCATACAATTTTTTTAATACAAGTTTTACCAAAATCAATATTTGTGGGAAATATAAAATATGTCTTGATATAATACACTGATGTGCATTTAGTTATCATGAAAGATCCATTATTACCGACCTATATTGTATGGAAGCCCGTTGGTGCTAAATGTTAGATCATACTAGAATAATAAAGTAGAGAACCCTTCGAAAGTTGCTCACTTGTCGTAAAACAATAACGCATGTATAATAAAGAAAAATATCATTCTAGTGACTGGTATTTGAAAACAATATCGCTTATTAGTTTCTTCACCAGACTCTAATTATACTACAAATATGTGCATCACTGAGTTATCATGAAAGATCTTCAATATTGATCCTAAGCAGTGACAGTCTACACTAGACTGTCCCTGTTTTGAAGTTTTCTGTAGTATAAAATGTTTTTACCTTACTTTGATGCATGATTGTTAAATAATTCATCTGCAAGTTTTATGTCATGTGCACCCCCCTTTTGAAGCCACGAGATAAAATAATATAACATTATTAAAAGTTATGTGTACATCCAATGTCTACCTAAAATAGGATAAACTAGCTCAGGTTATGTTTTAAAATATTTAAAAACAAGGGTAAATTAATGTGCCCCCCCCCCCCCCCCCGACATGTTGTCACAGGGGCATAAAAAGCCATAATTTCCTCAAAAACATCTTTTGCATAATAAAACAACTCCAACCATCCCTGGGGGCCTCGGTGGTCTAGTGGTTAAGATAGTCTACTATAATTTGATCACATGGTACGTCCGTCAACCATGATGTTGTGGGTTCATGTCTCACTGCTGGCAGGGTGCACTTTACTGCAATCATTATCTTATATGACATTGATTGCTAGTTTTCATACTGAATGTCTGTTTTTTCTCCAGGTACTACAGTTTCCTCCCCCAATTTTAACTGGATGCCATGATATAGCTGAAAAATTGCTGAGTGGAGATAAACATTCAAACAAACAAACCAACCATCCTTGTAATTGTATACAATTAACAATAATTCATTTTATTTCATTAATGCCATTAAGAGAGAAGCAAGTAAGAGACTCCTGTCAATATTGGGGATGGTACTAATGTCACACCTGTAAATTTTCTGGAACACTTGAGTTTGAAGATTAAACTTTCAATGTAGGCAGTGCTCAACTGCAATTTTAGTTGACAAGGATTGAAAGTTTTCCATACCAAAGGTCAGGTACTCCAGCATCCTCCTCCAATAAAAACTGTACGCCATGAGATAGTTGAAAAATTTCTGAAAGTGGCTTAACCATTTCATGCCATGCACTTTGCATTTGTGAGGCATTTTGAACAGCTAAATTAAAACAATTTAAATTCAGTCATTAAAATTAGCACTGTACTAATGGACCACAACTGATATATATCCCAGTGATCTGGTAATTTCTGAAAGTTTTAGGAAAAATTGTCTTGTAAATTTTCTTTTGTAGATTAATGTTTTTTTAGCATAACATAGCAACAACAGCTGATTAATGATCAGTTATTAACTGTGAGCCTGGTTTAACTATCTCACATTGCACTTGGTTAAGAACAGTAAAAACTAGAGTTCAGATGGAATCCATCTCAGTGGGTCCGGCTGACCTTGGGGTCAAGGTGAAAGGTCATCAACCACGGTATGCGACGCATCGCCTTGATATTATCTACCCACATACCAAATATCAAAAGCCTACCTCAAAAGATAAAAAAGTTACAGCTAGGACAGGATTAGTTTCGGACGGACGGACAGACTGATGACTATAGGACATTGACCCTTACTAGATATCAGTGAGATGGTACCCATCTCTGTGGCACCCGCTGACATTGAGGTCAAGGTCAAAGGTCATCAACCATGGTATGCGACACATCGCCTTGATCTTATCTACTCACATACCAAATATCAAAAGCCTACCTCAAAAGATAAAAAAGTTACAGCCCGGACACGATTAGTTTCGAACGGCGAGACACATGGATGGACGGATGGACTGCGAGACAGACTGTTCACTATAGGGCGTCCGCCACAAAGTGGCGGGGCCCTAATAAAAATAGAAACCTCAAAATAAAGCTTTGTCACTGGCTTCTAATTCATTTCATTGAATTTTGTCTTTCAGTGCTCACTTATTCAGTTGCCTTGAAGGGTCCTTGGTGGCCGAGTGGTTAAGGTAGTTCGTCTACTATTGATCACGTGGTCTGTCAACACTAAGATTGCGGGTTCGATTCTAACTGCAGGCAGGGTGTACACGACTCCAATCAAAGATTGCCAGTTTTCCTACCGCAGGTCGGGGGTTTTCTCCGGGTACTCCGGCTTCCTCTCCCAATAAAAACTAGACGCCATGGTATAGCTGAAAAATTGCTGAAAGTGGCGTTAAAACAACATTCAAATAAAAAAAAAATCAAGTTGCCTTGATTACAGTAGTGTAATGTATTTGTTGAGACATTTTTGGCAAAATTTTAGAATGGTATTATTTAATTTAATAGCAATTTTATTAAGTTGTTAAAAAAATATACTACTTTACAATAATTTTGTTTAAAAATTTGCATCACACAATTTAGATTCTTTTAAATAACTGCGGTGGCCCTTAAAAGGGCCAATTTGACACATTGTTCATTTGTCTGGTCTATGTTGCTGGCGTCAAATTGTGGCCATTTGTCCAGTCCAACAATCAGTATTTGTATTCCCAACTTATATATGTGTAGGTTCTGCAGGCAAGTGTCTAATTCCAGGATTGATAATTCTGTGTCTTGCTTCTGAAAAATACACAGTTAAGGTTTAACAATAAAATCATAACATTATTAATAAAACATACAAGCTGAACAAGTGCTATTTCTTAAAAGAACACAATTTTTCGTTTTATTTATATTTAAATACAATTAGAACATAATAATGTGTGAAAATTATCAAAGTACAGTACAGCAGTACCAGCCTCTTTACGGGGGTACTTATAGTTAAGTTAAAAATATTGGCTGTCTGCATGATATAAGCTGAATGGCGGGAACTACTTGCTAACTATAGTAGACTGGCCTGGTTAGACTTAATATTTACTTTTTCAATCAAATTAAAATTAAATCTTTCACTTGCTACCCTCTTTTGTTATTGTTCGCTAACGCAGCGACCAATAAAAGGAAGGGGGAGCAGGTGAAAGATTTAATTTTAAGTAGATCGTCACTTCTTTATTGTGGCTGTTTAAATTCAGTTAAATCCGGGTTGGTCTAAAAGCAGGACGGAGAAAAACAGGACGGGAAATTTTCAATATATAAATGGTCATAACTTTTGAAGTAATAAAGATATTAACAAACTTAAAACTGATTATTAAAGAAGAAATAATAAGCATTAAATTGAGATATAGATTTTTAAAAAATAATGAGTTTAAAGGCAAAACTTCTTGACAGGACGGGATTTGTTGATATGAAAAGTCGACCGAAAATTCATAGGGTAACCATCTTTGACGATAAATAATTTACATAAAAACTATTGTCTGTCAACAAATGTTTATATATTATTCAAGCTTAGAGCATACAGATTCTAAAAATATAAAGTTTTATGCATTTTGATAAAGGTAAAGTAGAAAAATCTTGACAGGACGGGATTTCGTTCTGATTGACATACTGACATTTTTTTTCTAGATTTCAAAGTTTGAGGCCTTGTATCTTTTAAAAAATACATGTCTGTCAAAAAATTTTTAGTTTCTGCTAAAGCTGAGATCATGTAGTTTACAAAAACATAAAGTTTGAATAAATCAAGTTTCCGTAAAGGGAAAAAATCTTGACAGGACTGGATTTCATTATGGATGGAAGACGCCATTTTTTGACGAGTTTATTTAATAATATAACAAGAATCAACAACTCAACAAGCACAGTTAATTAGTTATAAGAACTAATTACAATGTTTATATAATATTTAACAATTTTGTAAAGACATGAAAAGTAATTACACTGTTTATATAATATATAACAATTTCTGTAAAGACATTTTAAGTAAAATTGATGAATGTTAATTAATTACGTTTTGAGCAGAACCAATTTAAGTTATTGATGACACCAGCACAAGTTTATGTTTCCAAACATTACAAGATTTTATTCTCATTTTTCCAATCACAACCCACCATATCTTCAACTGCATCAGCCAAACCACATTCACAATTCATTTCGACAACCGAATTCTTTGATTTCACTCGACCTTTTTTGTCACAAACTGATTTCGGAAACAACCTGAATTCGCCCTTCTCTAAACAAGATATTAAATGTTCCCTCAAGTATTTTTCTTCAAATGTAATATGTAAACCACCCACAAAACCTGTAAGACAAAACTCAACAGCATTTGCAATAGCATATAAACCACAATCAAACGAATTTGTCTGTTTTTGAACCTGGGGAAGTTTAATAAGCAGACGTTTTTTACCATGTGCATACATTTGTGATAATTGTATTTCTAATGAAGTTGTCAGTTTTTCAAACATGCTGTCCAACACATATACCTCATTTGTTTTTGTTTGTATTGATGATCATGACCAGTGTGGTGGATTTGTACTGATGGACCATATATATCAGCAAATGTTTTATTAGAAGTCCACTTACGTTCATTCATGTTATAAACAGCTGCATAGCGTGTATTTTGGAAACCAGATATAGCTGGAAACTGTTTAGATACAAATGAATGAACACAACCCATGCATGATATCTGAAGAAAGCCATTGATTATTTAAGATAAGCATTTTATCTGATTGCTTTAATGTACCAACTATGATTTTGCTATATATACAATTTAATAACAGACAACTTTATACAACACAATAAAAAGCACAAATATAATATGAATAGCACTAATAAAGTTTGAGATCTGAGATTGAGAGCACTATGATTGTATATGACCTTTTCAACCAATTCCCCTCTTTATATGTAATGCTATGAATAATATTCACCTTAATTGACAACTGTTCAACCTGTCATTAATTATATAATCTTTCAAATTAGTTTTTCAAAAAATATCTATGTTTCATTTTATGAATTTATGTGATACTAGCGCATAATGTAAATTGATAGGATAAATTATTTGTTGGAATATAAATTTCTAAAAAAAGGATAAGTTTATATTTGCTAACTCTTGTGTTGATTAATGAACTTTCAAAGGGATGGCTACAAATATGGCCGTTTTCACATCGAAACGAAAACCCGTCCTGTCAAGATTTTTTCACTTTACGGAAATTTGATTTATTCAAACTTTAAGTTTTTGTAAACTACATGATCTCAGCTTTAGCAGAAACTAAAAATTTTTTGACAGACATGTATTTTTTAAAAGATACAAGGCCTCAAACTTTGAAATCTAGAAAAAAATGTCAGTATGTCAATCAGAACGAAATCCCGTCCTGTCAAGATGTTTCTACTTTACCTTTATCAAAATGCATAAAACTTTATATTTTTAGAATCTGTATGCTCTAAGCTTGAATAATATATAAACATTTCTTGACAGACAATAGTTTTTATGTAAATTATTTATCGTCAAAGATTGTTACCCTATGAATTTTCGGTCGATTTTTCATGTCACCAAATCCCGTCCTGTCAAGAATTTTTGTCTTTAAACTCATTATTTTTTAAAAATCTATATCTCAATTTAATGCTTATTATTTCTTCTTTAATAATCAGTTTTAAGTTTGTTAATATCTTTATTACTTCAAAAGTTATGACCATTTATATATTGAAAATTTCCCGTCCTGTTTTTCTCCGTCCTGCTTTTAGACCAACCCGTTAAATCCTAAGATCGGGATAGAGAGGCGTTATTTTCCCATTACCCAGAGACGAGCAGAGAGAGCGGCTGGAAATTGCTACGTCACATCTGTTTAAATTCAGTTGGAAACATATACAAATAGTGCAATCATAAAGTAAGAAATAAACACATACCAATTAACAAGATCGGGTTTGTTTTTATGAACCAGGATCAGCAGACGAACTTACACGGAAGACGATCACAAGTCATGGCAGAAAATATCAGTTCACGTCAAGTATCGGTCAGAGCAGACGATAAATAATTCACGTCAACTATCGATGCACGTTTTTTGCATAACATCAAAAATTAAAATACTTTGGTTAAAAAATAAATGTTTTATAAATATAACATTTAAAAAAAAACATATTTCGTTTGTATTTTCTTCTCGCGTCAAGTTTTGCATTTATTTTACGTAGTTGCGATAACTTACGAGAAGTAGAGTAAAAATGGAGGAATGAATATATCCTCCAAAAATACATTATTAAAGGAAAAACATTTGAAGTTGTGTTCAGTTATTTTCGGTGGCCGAGTGGTCAAGGTAGTTCGTCTACTATTGATCACGTGGTCACGACAAGTGAGCAATTTTCGAAGGGTACTTTATCATTCTAGTATGGTCTAACATTTAATACCAACGGGCTTCCATACAATATAGGTCGGTAATAATAGCAAACGATAGCTCGCCTAATGGTAGAAGTATCCTATGACTATAAGACTATAGAGTTGTAAAAAATTCTTGCAACCGGAAGTTTTCAATTTAATCTCCAATTTCTACACAAAATCGCAATAATCTCCGTTGTACGAGAAAAGTGTGCAACAAAACTGCTTCTAGGTATCAAGAATTTAAATTTCTTTACCGAAAATAACTGTTTGTTTGTTTGTTTGATAGTGTTTAACGCCACTTTCAGCAATTTTTCAGCTATATCATGGCGTCCAGTTTTTATTGGGGGAGGAAGCCGGAGTACCCGGAGAAAACCCCCGACCTGCGGTAGGAAAACTGGCAATCCTTGTCAATTAAGATTGGAGTCGAGTACACCCTGCCTGCAGTGAGAATCGAACCCGCAATCTCAGTGTTGACAGACCACGTGATCAATAGTAGAAGAACTTACTTAACCACTCGGCCACCGAGGCCCCTCAAACCAAAACTAAAAATGAAAACAACTTGAGCGGAAACAAACGAAACGTGACTGACATAAATTATTTGTTTTGATGAAAAACCTAGGTGAGTCCCTTCAGTGTATATTTGATTGGTATTGACTTTCATAACAACAAAAAATCTTCTATTCTCCAAACTTGAAGAATTCATGAGATATTTTTAATTGCAAGAGGTACAATCTCCTGCAAGTAAACTTTCTAAAAGTGTCTATTATTATTTTTATCTTCAAAAATAATCTGCAATAAGCATATGTAATTTTTGGGAGTATAAAATTTGGCGATTTGTTCCCCAAATACGGGTATTAATTTTTATGGTCATTAATTTTCAAGAATTGAAAATTTTCTAAAGGATAAACATGCATTACTCAAATTTGGAGATTTGTTTTTCTCGCTTCCCTGTACCTACCCAGTATAGCGAAAATTAAAACCTCGAAAAAATTCCCGCTATAAGGTACTCAGTCAGGTAACATTGTTCAATTGTGAACTTACAAATCACCGTACTAGGTCAGAAGACCTAATGTAAGTTATCCCTTTTCGAGTACGATATAAGGTTTATAAAGGAGCATTCGACTTACAACCTGATTGAATAAAATTAATGTTTGCCTTCCATTGTGTTCGTACTCAGATAGGAAATCCTTGCAACCTTCTCTGTAAGGATCTAAATTCCCGAATAAAACGAGTTTTGCAAACAAGTTCATATACTTTATATAGAATTGACCATCAATTATAAATAAACCTATGTTATTTACATAAAACGTATTACATTTGTACTTTATTATATTGTTTATACATTATTGTAGGAAATAAATGGCGTCGTCTAAACCCATTTGTGATTTATGCTCAAAAAAGGAGCAGTCACCCTCAGTGGCCATAAAGTATTGTACTGACTGTGAAAAAAACCTGTGTAATGATTGTTTAATGCCCATAGTCTATTCGAAGCTCTCTCCTGTCATCATTTAATCGATCCCGGATTGCTATCCAAGGAAACATTTTCTGTAAAACATTTTTGTACAAAACACGAAGAAATGGTGCTTGATTTTTTCTGTGTGGATCATGAGTGTCTATGCTGTCGTTCCTGTATGACTGAAACACACCGGACTTGTCAACAATGTGTACCTGTGGACGTTGCTTCAAAAGGAGTACGGAGATCACTCATGTTAGAAGATGTATCTTGTACCGCATCTGACATACGTGGAATTTTGGAAAAGCTTTTGAATAACCACGATGATAATTTAAAGAGTCTAAATGACGATGAAGCAGATGTACTGAGAAATGTTTCACGTATTAAATCTAAAATATTGGAGCGCCTAAATGATCTTGAGAGGAACGTCATATCTGAAGTCAAGTCTTCAAAGACAAAATGCGAGACAAAAATAAAATCCGACAAGGATACACTATTGAAAATGATGGAATCTCTGGACGAGGTTACTAGTAAATTAAATATTGCCTCATTACATGGTTCAGAAAACCAGCTTTTTGTTATAATAAACTTGTACAAATGGAAAATTTCAGACTACGAAATTAAAATACAAGAAATTATATCTTCTATGTTTACATCTAAAATTTTGCTAAAAAAATCAGAAACAAAGAAATTCGCGATAGAATCCTTTGGATCAGTACACATTGAGTCTACACCTTGTCCGATTCAGTATACAGCATCCAAATCAAGACAAGCCCAGGTTTTACCAACAACAATTCAGATGCCGTCAAAGTTCCACTTTGACATGAAATTTGATATTAAATATTCCGCCGATGACTTGATCTCCAGTATTGCTGTGACAGACGACAACCGTCTCCTACTCTGTAACTGGAGGAGTACCAAGTTACTGGTATACAGTGACCGCGGTGAGTACCGACAGGATTGTACGTTATCTGGTAATCCATGGGATATTGCTATTATACCAGGTGAATATAAAGCTGTAGTATCCCTACGTGATCGTGGGTTAATACAGTTTGTTGACATAAAATCAATGAAGTCCGGTGATTCACATTCTGTAGCTGATGAGTGTTACGGTATAGCTGTTGTCGGTGATAAGATCTGTGTTGGTGGTTATGGCAGGATTTACATCCTCAGTAACCAAGGGAAGCATACAAATACAATAAATGTACCTGGTGCTAGTACAATTTACTACCTACATCCAGGTCCACATGATAGTGTCCACTATACTGACAATAAAATCGTCAGATGTGTCAAACTCATTGGTGGAGAAGTATGTTTTACATGCAAACCAGAAAACTTCAATGAACCTGGAGCTGTGACCTCTGACAAGGAAGGTAACTTGTACGTGGCTTGTACGGCCTCAAATAACATACATCGACTAACGTCAAACGGGAGCGTCATTGACATCATATTGGACAGTGACAACAAAATTTGTAAACCGTACGGTTTAGCATTTAGTAGAAACTACTGCAGCTTGTTTGTAACAAACGATGAACAATCAGTTGTGGTGTTTTCTTGTTCATAATACGCAACTTATAAAAATGTGTGTTGCATGTAGTTATTTCTTATAAAACAATATGTGAATTATAACAATTTTGTTTTAAGAAATGAACATAGTGATGGTTTTTATGTGACATTGAAAATAGACTAGTCATTTGCCGTTTGAATAACATATTTTTTTGCAATGCCTACTCCACATTTAAATAATAAAATTTAATCATTATTAAGTGTATTAAGTGTGGTGAATACGGTTATTAACTTTTAACATTTGTCTCGTGTTTTTAAAGAATTAATTCCAGAGAATTTTACTTAACACAAATTGAATTGAAAGTTGATGTTATTCTTTATCCTCTTTTTTTAAACTTATGAACTACCCACGTGAAACTTATTATATTTCTTATCTATGTTAAATTATTCGTTTTATTATATTAGTTTTAGAAAATAAGCACTCATTTTTAACAGACATGAGCAAGCAACAATATTCAATGTAACTAAGGGGTCTTCACGCATATGAAGATGGACCTTGAGGACTATTTTACCATAATAATATTCCTGGTATTTTTGGTTTCTCTGGTTTTAGACAATGAGCCTATTTAAACATGTTTCCTATTTAGTTCTTTGTTGAAATGTGTTATGTGGCCAGTGGCAGCCATCTCGGATCTGAACATAAGACTTTGTAGAGTGCCACCCAATAAATAATTATATGTAGCATGTCTTGAATGATATTCATTCAGTTGCTTCAGAAGATGCCGTTTTAAATATTTTCCCACTGGTCCTATGTAAAACAAAGCCCTGCGCTAACATAAAGTTCACATTTCCGATCATAGCAAGTAACATTGTTACAGGTGACAGTTTCTTTTGCTCAACTTACAGAGCTGCCCAACTCGTTCAGGTTCTCGTTGCTGGGTATTATCTGATTAAAATAAGAAAAGCGGGACGCGAAGAATAGTTGTCTTTAGTGGTTCCACGATCCTTGCGCGATAAAGTCGGATTTGGTAGATTTTTTAAACAAGTAAGCGCACAGTAACCGCTACAAAAGAACAACTTTTCCGTCCCTACTTCAAATATCTACAATCATTATCTTGCTGATGTGTATCAGAGTGTATGGCCGATTGACAAAATTATTTATGACCTCAGCTGTGTTTTAGTTCTACCATCCTTTTGATATACCGTTGAATTTTATGTGCAAGAATGTTTATTGTCATGTCTGGAAATCTGATGACGGGGCCCCATGGTATGAGAGAGTGGAAATGTAAATTATGTCGTGCAGTGAACGTAATAATGTATGGATGTGATTTTATTCGATGACTTCGTAAATCGTTTCTTTATGTAAATATAGAGATTGTATTATAATAAATAAAATAAATATATAAGAACTATATGGACGTTATAACCAGTGCTTAGGTAGCTTTTTTGTCACAGTGCAAGTCCAAATTAAGTCTCTACACCCAAACCATTTCCCCGACTGATTTACGTGCAGTCCTTGTTAAAATGTTTGAGTTGTTTTTCTCGTCCTAAATATACAGCAGCTCAAATACTGCTTGCAACAAATCAATCAATCAATCAAATCAATCAATCATCAATCATCAATCAATCAATCAATGTTTGAGTTGTTTTTCTCGTCCTAAATATACAGCAGCTGAAATACTACTTGCAACAAATCAATCAAACAATCAAACAATCAATCAATCAATCAAACAAACAAACAAACATATTTACTACGAATAAAAACTGTTGAAAGCTGCTGAAATAGTTTTAAATATATTTTACGCTTGCAAAAACGAAGAAAATGCTTATAAAATCAATCTGTTTCATTAACTTATACAGTGATTAGTTCTAACTTAGATATCAGTTCGCGAAATGATAATGGACCGAGAAACAAATACAATTGATTTTCTTGTTCTGCATAAATTTAACTTTGATATAAATATACTATTAGAAACTTTGAAAGGATCAGAAGTAAATATGAATATGGATTTAAGGTTGATCAGTACACTTCTGCAAGGTGTTCTCCATATGTGCAAAAACGGGTTTTTTAATTTCCGGATATCTCATGTATGTTATATTGACCCTTTGATTGAGACAATACATGAGTATAGATCTTTATTGATACGGATAAAACCTATTATATTTTATTATACTTCATGCACATCCGCTGGCTTTTTATTGGACAGTGAACATTTGTTGATTTTTAATAATTCAGATTTTATTCCCGCCCATTATAGCAACGGGTGCTTTTCTCCCAACGGGTAATACAAAAATAATTACCCGCTTCCTCCCCCATTTCAAATTGACTTGTTCTCGGGTGACAATCTTTTCATTATTTTATAATCGACAAGAAAACCTTCGTTCAAGGGCAGTATGATTAAAATATTTTCTGGTTACAGTTATGGTATGGGACCATACTTGAAGGGTTCCCAGTGCTCGGTCCCCGGATAAGCTAGGCCCACCCTCTCGTAGGAGCGTTGTCAGGTAATAATACAACCTATCGTGGAATGAGCTGATGACATGTTAGAAAAATGCCTCGTTCCTTGCACGACCAAGACCCGATTTGTAGATTTTACAAAACAGTTGGTGCTCTTCAGTCAATACAAAAGACAATCATTTAATCAATCAATCAATCAATCAATCAATCAATCAATCAATCAGTAAGTCAGACAGTCAACAAATCAATAAATTACAGCTAATGAACAAAGTACACAGTTTTTGTGTAAGACTTTGCATCAACACTAATTCAGATATTGAATTCTTATGAACAACAAGTTTGTAAGTTCGATAGTTATTTTGAGTATATGTGCTCGTTGACAATGATCGCAAGTCCCCCTTACAAACAGCATGCCATGATAAAGCGGAACAATTAGAACAAGTAACCTTTCTTGATTTAGCCAAAAACTGCTTGCTAGACCTAAAACAAACATCCAATCAATCAATCAATCAATCGATCGTAAAACCACATGCATTAGTAAAACTTTAAAAGATATACATGTCTATATTTGTTAATTAGAATAGTGTAAATAAAGAATGGATTCACTGGACATTCATGGATCCTCTGCTAACATGATCTTGTAAGGTTATGTTACCACAAAAGCTTGCCCCTTCAAGACATTATGATTTTAATACGACTACTATTAGCTACAATAATGTAGCTCCTTATTTTTTTTTATTATTTTTTTTTCGGACGGAGCTGCAAAGAGGTCCCATTACTCGTAATGGAGCAAAAACACTCTTGAGATTTATACATATTTTCCGCTTTTAAACTGCTATTTTTGTTCAATTTATATTTTTCCTTTCTCCGCCGCTCAGTTGACATTTCTACAATGTCTAATTAAATAATTTTAACACTTTTTCGTAATCATGGCATTGTTGACAAAATTGAAATTGTGGAGTGTAGAATTGTAGAATCGTATCGGTAAAAATTGGATCCCAGCTAATGCAATAAAGCCGGAAAAAACTTGATCCGGATGAATTTTTACTAAATCGATTCAGAAATTACGCACTTCCGGAATTCAAATTTTGACAACAATGCCATGATTACGAATAAAGTGTAAAACTAACGAATTAGGTGTTGTAGAAATATCAGTTAAACTTCAAAGACATTAAAAATTATGTAGCAATTTAGGGAAACAGTTTAATAGCGTATTATATGCATAAAACCCCCGGGTGTGAATCACTCCCGGCTTGCTCCATTACGAGAAATGGGACCTCTTTGTAGCTCCGTCCAAAAAAAATATATAAAAAAATAAGGAGCTACATTATTGTAGCTAGACTACTATGGAAACATGAAAATGGTTACCTCCGTCTTAATTCCAAACAATAAAAATCTGTGCGATGTTAAGTTTATTATCTGTCGTGTGAAGTAAAGGCATTGCCCTCGCCAGTGGTAGTGTGAGTTACACTACCGACAGGTTGATCTCGACTCCCACATTAAGGTAAAAAGATTGCCATCCTGCCGAAGATATGGTTTCCCCGGTAACTCCGCCTTCCTTCCCTTCATTGAAAACTGGAAGCCATGATAAAGCTGAAAACTGCTGCAAGTGTTGTTTAACTGCATTCAGGCAACCAGAACCAAACAAATAAAAAATAGTTTTCATTGTGAGCAGACGTGATTGCCATATTATGCATTCATTATTTGGTTTGTTTATTATAATAAAATAAAGATCTTATATCTTGATATTTTAACGCCGCTGAAAACACACAGTGATTTTAGATGGAATCAGTATTCATTTAATCAATATAGGTTTTATAATAAAGCAAAATTTTACATTAACATGAAAGTATAATGAAAACTGTGTCTACTGCAAGTTATGACGCTTAGTGCACTTAGCAAATACAAATGCCCTTAACCCACTATTTATGTGTGTACGGCTTTAAAATTTCAGATGATATATTTGACAATAAGGGTGATGCATGCGAATGCAGATATCATTTTAACTTGGTTGAACCAAGTGTATGTCATTAGTAATATAACATGTATGTATAGTGAAAAATTTGTCGAGTTATGAGTCTTTGTGCACTTATCCAATAAAAATGCACTTGGCCCACATTATTGTAACTTTAATGGATATATTCTTTCATTTATTTAGTTTGCAACAGAAACATTTCAATTTCTGAGTCTTTTTGGGGGCTAGAAACATCATTCATGCATAACATCATGTCTTATGCATATAATTTATTGTGTTGCTTGGGCAAAGGCAGATAACTCTGCACTGCTTAATTTGTGTATGTGTAGCAATAAATAAATCCACAACTACTCACAAAGTCGGTTTCCTTTTAAAACCGAGAAAATCTTTGCTTATTTCCTTCATATGTCTCTGGATCAAATTGTGTTCGCAAAAATTATGGAAAGAAGTTTAATAAAAAAGCTAAATTGTACATCAAGAAAAATGTATTGTCCTTAGTAACACATCGCCAAAGTGTCAATAAAAGATAATAATATCACGATTACAACACAATTCGTTACCTTGTCGTGTAAAAATATTTTATTGCTCTCTGGCATAACCGGAAATAACTCTTACGAATTTCTCAGCATCACATTTGGTGGTGCATAACCGCAATTACTGGTAATAACAAATAATGTAGAAATCAATCAACCGTTAACAGAGAATCATTCGAGTCCCACATCTACATGATGTATTCAAAAAGTACACTATTACATCACGTGTTCTCATTCATGGATTTACAATTACTATTAGTAGTATTAGACCGCGTGCTTATAAAAATTTATAAATCTGGAAGAAGGATTAAATATTATTGGATATACAATCAGTAAATATATAGGTAAGTAATAATAATACTTGTTATTTGTAAGGCTTAATAATATATGAGGTTACTCATATTCATAGCTATATATATGTGGGTGTGTCAAATGATTCTTATAATTTGTCTAATGAAAGAGCAAATTTTGTGGTATAGTTTAACATTGCAATATGTTAACATATAGTACATTTTATTCTCTGTTGGGTACATCCAATAATATCGTGGAAGAAGTTTCTCTCGTAATTGGGCTACCACTGGATTTTTACAGATAAAGAAATAATGAAATTCGTCTCCTTACATTTTACAATGATTACATATTCGTTCATGTTTGGGGATTCCTAACCATCTCCCAGTTTCTACTGGGAATTTAATATTGGAGCATCTTAATTTACTCATAATAATTCTATCATTCTTTTGTAACCTTAATAAATAGGATTCCAATGTGAATTCTATTTTGAATTTACTATAAAATTCCCCTCTTGACGATTCTGGCATCTGAGAAAACCATTTTTGTACAAATTGATCAAGTAGTTTTTGTTTTAACAAGGATTTCAATACATCCTTTTTAACAGGTATTTGCTGGTACCAGATAGAGCTAAGACCTGTATCATCATAAATAGATTTGATATATGCTATCCATTTAAATTGTATTTGGTTGCTCTCGTGAAGTTTAAGCATGAGTTTCAATAACATGTAGGACAACTTACTATTATTTTCCAGTAGACTATTCCAAAACATAGCCAATCTAATCTGAATGATAATCTCAATAGGAAAACGACCTAATTCCCCGTATACCATATAATTTGGGGTGTTGTTTCTTAATCCTAGTATTTTCTTACAAAATTGTAAAAGTTGATAAGTATTGGAACAACAAGTGAATCAAACAATCTGAGCTGCAAATCAATTGGTATACATAAATTTCTGAGTTTTCTATTCAAACCATAAAGTGCTTTATTTGCCTGGTCAATCAATTTCTTTCTTGCAGAACAAAAGGTCCCATTATAATTAAAAACTAAACCGAGATATGGAAAATTATCTACAATCTCTAATTTGACCCCAAATAATGTAAAAGATCTTTGCAGGTTATATTTACGCTTGCTAAAAATTACAATTTTTGTTTTTTGAGTGTTTACACTTAGTTTCCATATATTACAATATTCAGCAAATTGTAACAATGCATCTTGTAATTCCATTTCACTTTCCGCCATAATAACTGTGTCATCTGCATAATCTTAACATACCATTGTAAATGTTCTACAAATTTTTCGGATATAGTTCCCATGTTGCTTATATTATTTTCCAATAAAAAAGTTTCTAGATTATTGAGATATAAAGAGAATAAAAAGGGTGACAAGTTTTCGCCCTGTTAAACACCTACTTCACAATTAAAGAAATTGGAATATTCATTTCCATGTCTTATACAAGTCTTTATGTTTCTATACATACAGTGAATAACATTGAATATCTTCCCTTGAATCCTTGACTTTAACATCTGTTGCCAGAGACCCGTTCTCCAAATCAAATCAAAGGCAGTTTTGAAATCTATAAAAGCACAAAATGACTTTTCACCCAACCCAAAATATATAGAGATGAGGGAATGGAGTACAAAAATGTTGTCGACAGTTGAAAATCCTTTTCTAAATACTGCTTGAGCATTTGATATTACATTGAACTCATCGGAGAACACCGTCAGTCTATTGTTAAGAATAGCAGTAAATACTTTGCTGAGACGTGAATTTAGCGTAACACCTTTGTATGAATTAGGATCTGATTTAGATCCTTTAGGTTATATATATACGTTATTTATTTATATTGACACTCAATGATTAAGGCCATTCGTTAGTCAGTCTGTGTCTATAGTCTTGACAAAATCACCATCATTTGTATTGTTGCATAATCTTCTACACTTGTATATTATTTTTTGTTTATGCTGTATCGTCATGTTTGTTGATCCGATACTTAATAAGTTTACTGGTTGGTACTTTCTTTAGACCCTTTATATATATCTGGAATACACGAAACGCGCGTCTGGCGTAATGAATTTGTCACCTTGGTAATTTTGATTACATCTTGTTGGAATATTTGAGCAAAGCCAAGGACGGTGAAGCAATATATAGAAGTTTTAAGTTCAGTTGGGGTGAGAAAATTCAAGATCAATATGTTATGACTTGTTTGCGTTATTTATTTATATTGACACTCAAGTTTAGTGATTTATTTATTAAATAATGTGAAGTGAAATATTATTAATATATATATTTTGTCAAAAATTTAGACAAAGACTGACCAACGAATGGCCTTAGTCATTGAATGTCAATATAAATAATGACGTAAACAAGTCATAAGACTCATCAGTGGCGTTTAACTCTAAATGCTTAAAGTGTTTTTTTCATTTGGCGATGGAATAATATAAGTCCACTGGGATCGTGTAAATACACAATACAGCTAGTTCAAAGTATTATATAAAAGTCTAAAGAATTTACCAACCAGTAAGCTTATTAAGTATCGGATGGACAAACATGACGATACAGCATAAACAAAAATAATATATGTCTAGAAGATTATGCAACGATACAAATGACGGTGTTTCTTGTCAAAAATTTAGACAAAGTCTGACCAACGAATGGCCTTAGTCATTGAATGTCAATATAAATAAATGACGTAAACAAGTCATAACATATTAATCTTAAACTTTCTCATTCCAACTTAACCCAAAATAGATGCTTTCCGCGGGTGGCGGACTGAAAAGCAACTATTTTGGGTTAAGTATATATACATAGATCCATCTGAGAATATAGCTTCAAAAGTTTAGTGATTTATTTATTAAATAATGTGAAGTGAAAAATGAACATGTGCGACAAATTGCTGCACTACTAATTGCTTACTTATACCTGTGTTTTCATGTAACATTTCGTTAATTAGTTATGATAAATATATTTAACTTAAAATTTTACTTTCTATACACAAAAATATAAATCTTGCAAAAAGCTCAGTCATTAAGTGAATGTAAATACTTAAAAACACATTCAATACCAAGACAACTTATTGATTGTGACTTTTTTCGGTGACTTTATTTTCCTGTGACTTTCTTTCCTACAAAGGGGTAAATGTCTTCACAAAATGTGTCTATATTGGGTGACAGGTCTTCTATATTATGTTCGATGAGATGTCTTCAAAAATGTTTGCGTATTAGGTGACACGTCTTCAAAAATGCATTTAAATTGTGATCGTATTTTGTGATATGTTTACAATAATGGGTTTTGCATTCGGTGAAAATTCTCTAATAATGTGTTCGTTTTCGGTGACATGTCTACAATTATGTTTATATTGGGGGATGTTATGTTTCTACAGGGTATTTTTCAATGTTATACATTTATGCAGGAACCTATATATCAATATATCTATAGTTAGTTATACTAGTCCCAGATTTGTGAAGTCACTTTGTGTTTACTGATGCATTGATATTTCTATTGTTTTCATGGTAGTCAACCTAGATTATGACCTTTACCTTCTGTATTTAGATTTACCTGTAGTTTCACTTTCAGTCTTAATTAATTATCCCAGGTATCTTCTTACCTGTACTTCCACTTTGTTTATTTCCTGTAGTCATTATTGTGTAACACAAAGGTAATATGACATCACATATCTATCCAAGTTTTTCAGAGCCATCCATATATAGAGGAACACTGTTTAAGTTGTATTTTGTAAATAAGGTTTATTGTTTAAATGTGCAGAATTATTTTTTCACTTAATAGTGCATTATATGATTTTGTATGATATTTTGTCTTGGGTATTTTTTCAAGGTTAAAACTGCTTTTCTCATAACAATTTTATGATTAGTAACTTGAAAATTGCACACATGTAAGCTATATTTGATAATTTTAGGAGCATTTATAGTTTAGCATCTTCCAGAAATTTTCATTATTATGACTATATATTTGTTTTGAATCTGTGAAACTTAGGTTTGTATTCTCGAATTTTTAATTAAATTTTGTGTTATTTTTTCATGCGTTTCCACATTCAATCCTATAAGCATATTGTACTTTTCTCTTTTTTGTAGCTTCTTATCTTTACTTCGTAACCATCAACTGTATTTCTATACGTCATGCCATCTTTTGGGACAATTAAATAATTACATGGGCATATTGTGTTGTCTTATAATTGGTTAAGTACCGAGCGGAATAGTAAAAAGACAGTGAGTTTTTGTCGACGATGCTACAGCGAAACGTCTACGTAAATTGACTGCCAAAGGCCTAGCAGTGTTTGACCAGGAGTGTGAAGAATTTTAGTCAAAAAGAGACACTTGTTGGTCCAGAATTGAGGATATTTATGTTACAGTATCAAACTGTGAGTCTTTACAAGACTATAGAAGTTATAAAGTAATTTTAATTCAGAATATAAAAACTTTTGTCAAAACTGTGATTAATTTATTGCTTACCTTTTAAAAAGAATACTAGTAAGCCTGTTAAGTTGTTGCAGGAACATGGTTTTTGTTTTCGTAGCTGTTCCGAGACAATTAGAAAGGTCAGAGGTGATATCAAGAAAAAGAGACTTTACTTGGTCGAAAGACTTTCTGAAGTTACTGGTATTATTTACCGTGTTAGTCAAAAACATGCAAAAGCAGAAGCAGAAAATGTTTGTCTCATTTATGTTAAGAGAGAAGGCGAGCTATTAAAACAAAAGGCTGAACTAGAAGCCCACCTAAACATTTTGAAACAAGAAAGCAAAGTGCTACCGCAGAAACTGAGGTTAAATTGTTACAAAATGCTGAGCATGATGATGCCCTTGATCTACCTTCAGACAGAGTAAATAAACACTTAGACACTCAAAACTACGTGCAAAGTTTACCAACATTATGAAAATCCAAATAAAATATTTGCACCACAAACTAGTCAGTCAGTTAGTTTTAATCTTCCTACTGCGTCAGCACCACCGCTACAATCTAGACAGTTACAAAGTTTCACCTTTTTCATATGTAGCAGCTCTACCGCAGCAAACTCAATCTCAGTATATTCCGTCATCAAACACTGGTCATCAAGTACCTAGTAGTCGGTGTACTGAAACCAACACACCAATATCTGAATCACATAATTTATGTTTCATAAAGATTTCCTGTTGTCTAAGTTTAGTAACTTTGATGACAAACCAGAATCCTTTGAGGCTTGGAGAGCGTCTTTTCAGAACATTATCCGCGAGTTTGGGAGTTAGTCCTTTTAAAGAGATGGACCTTCTGATCAAATGGCGTGGTCCAGAGTCATCTCAATTTGCTAAATCAATTAGAATGCACATGATCCTCCCAAGGGAGTGGCTAGGGTGTAGGAAAGACTAAAGGAGCGTTACGGCCGCCCTGAGATGGTGGAGTGCGCATTAAAAACCAAGCTAAACTCTTTTCCTACACTTACGAACAAAGACAATTTGAAATTGCACGATCTTCTGGATGTATTAACTGAAATTGAATCCGCAATGGCTAATCCTACTTATGCTACATTGTTAAGCTACTTTAATTCCTTTAACGCAATAAATCAGTATCTTTTCCACCATTTTCAATTTTTTCAGTTTCATCAGAGAAATTTGCGAAATACGCAATGACCCTGCCTTTTGTCATCAGTCAAATGCTACTAATACTACCCCTAGCGACAAACCTCGTCCAAAAATTGTTGTTAGGAAACAAGAAATTACTCAAGTGGTCATGACTCGTTGTCCTATTCACAAAGCCGGACATACCTTGAGTGATTGTCGTGAGTTCAAAAATCGTTCTTTTCAAGACAGGTAGAAATTACTACGTGAAAAGAAACTGTGTTTCAAATGTTGCAATTCAAATGATCACATAGCTACCTGTGGTAGCAGTCGTCACTCATCAGCTATGCACACAGATCGTGAATTGAATTGGATAATAAAAACCCTGAAAAACGCGAAAACAAAAATTTTCCAAAAACCGACAAAACTGATGGCTTGGAGAACAGCCCTGAAAACGTGACTTCTAGGTGCACTAGCTTATGTGGTGACCTACAGACGGGTCGTTCTTGTGGAAAAACTGTATTAGTAGATGTTTTTTATGCAAAGTCCCAGAAAAATAGACTCAGAATTTATGCTACTATAGACGATCAAAGCAACCGTACCCAAGGTTCACCTGATTTGATTGACCAACTTCAAATGCATGGAGACTTGATTCAATTTACTATGAACCATTACCCTTTAAGAACCCCAAACCGCCAATTCCGAAAAACCGCACGCAGGCATGGCAACAAGCACAAATCTTACATGGCAGCCTACTAAAAAATTCACAAAGCAAGAACTGTTTCAGATTCAGAGTGGAGGAGCAGAAATTGCACCGTTTTATATACCTAGTGAAGTTTGGTATCTACCTCTCTTTGGGGTATATCATCACAAAAAGCCCGGACAAATTCGAGGGTTTTTTTACTCATATGTGATCATTTGCTTCATACGAAGATATCTCATCAAACTGTACTTGATGTCTGGACCTGACCTAACAAATAATCTTGTAGGAATATCGATGCGTTTCCGCAAAAATTCAATTGCTATTACTGGCGATTTTGAACAAATGTTCTACCAATTTCACGTAACTGAATGTCACAGGGACTACCTGAGATTTTTGGTTTGCAAATAATGACATTTCTAAACCTTTGGTTGAGTACCGTATGACAGCGAACGTCTGATGAAGATGTCCGTTCTTTCGTTAACGACAATTTTTATATTGATGACGGCTTCATACCTTTGGCAAGTAAGGAGGAAGCTATAACTCTTATGCAAAAACACTGAAAGCCTTAGAAGACAAAGGTAACATTAGACTCCACAAATTTGTGTCAAACAATATTGACGTTATGAAAGCTTTCCCTTCTCAAGATTTTGGAAAAAAATCTTAAGGATTTTTAATTTTCAATCTGATTCTTTACCCATACAACATAGTTTGGGACTTGCTTGTGATTTAGAGAGGAGTATGTTTGTCTTTTCAGTCAGTGACAGTGAGAAACCTCTTACAAGAAGAGGGTTGGTATCGACTATGAATAGTATTTTTGATCCCCTAGGTTTTTTGTCACCACTTGTGATTAGCGGCAAGATTCTATTGCGCGAAGTTGTATCCACGGGAACTGAAGGGATGAGCCGCTTTCAAATTAACGTGCTTCAAAATGGCAGCAATGGCTGGACTTATTGAATTCAATTGGAAGTTTCAAAGTTTCTAGAATGATAGTACCTATGTCAGTAACTTTGGCTAAACATGTTAAAGTACATATTTTTCTGATGTATCAAAGCAAGCAATTTCAGCTGTTTCTTACCTAAAAAATGTCGACGAAACGAGATCGAACCATATTGGATTCTTGTATGGAAAATCTAAGCTAGCGCCTTTAAAAGGATATACTATTCCTAGACTGGAATTATGTGGAGCGTTATTAGCTACTGAAATTGCGGAAGCCGTGTGCACTTATATGAACTTTCAACCTGAAATACCGACAGTATTGGGATATATATGTAACACTACTCGTCGATTCTTTACATATATCGCCAACCGTCTCAGTTGTCCTATACATCAACTAACGGCAACCCTACAGATGCAGGAACCCGATTTATCAGAGTTATATTTTCCTCTAGTCTCTCCACATGAAAGTAAAGAACTGCGCAAAGAATATTGACATGTCAAACTCATATCATCCATCAAACCATAGGTACTAATTGGTTCAGTAATTTCTCAATTTGGAAATCTCTTATTAATGCCATTTCTTTCTTGCGACGCAAGATCAGATCAAGGACTGACAACTCCGACATAGATATATTGCAACTTCGAACAGATTCTGAAAAGTTTATTTTCCAGCAAGTACAAAAGGAAGCTTTTTCAGACGAAAATGGAAACTTAACTTTCAAATAAGCTAATATCTAAGAGCAGTAAATGCTGAAACTCGATCCATGTTTTGATCATGAAGGCCTGTTGCGAGTAGGCGGTCGCCTCAGGAATTCGAATTGGACTTTAGAAGAGAAAAATCCTATTTTGATTCCAGGCAAACATCATGTTGCAAATTTGATCGTATTACACGTTTACGAACAGGTATTTCACCAAGGACGACATATACCTGAGGGCAAAATTCGAAGTTCTGTATACTGGATTACCGGTTGTAAGCGTCTGGTATACACTGTTATTTCAAAATGTGTACTATGTAGAAGATTTTGTGTTAATGTTATGTCACAGAAAATGGCAAAATTACCTGAAGCTAGACTGCAATGTTGCCCTCCTTTACATATGTGGGGATGGATTGTTTTCGCCCTCGGGGTGTTGTTATAAGAAAAACTCGTGGAGGTAGTGCAAATTCGAAGCGCTGGGCAGTAATAATTTATTGCTTGTCTACTAGAGGTGTCCATTTAGAAGAAAGAGAACAAATGAGTACATCGTCTTTTATTATCGCTTTACTTCGTTTTATTTCTATTCGATGAATGTGAAAGAATTTTTTTCTGATCGTGGATCAAATTTTGTTGGAACCGTTAGAAAACTTCGATGTAAGTCTTTCTTTGTTGAAGACGATTTTAAAAAAAAAACATTTCTTTGCGACAATGGATCTATCTGGAACTTTAATACCCCATACTCATTACATATGGGTGGTTAGTGGGAACGGTTAATTGGTATAACAAGACGTATCCTCGACAATATTCTGTTTAACAAGAGGCACCATAAATTGACTCGCGAAATATTAGTAACTTTCATGACTGAAACAATTGCTATCATGTACTCTCGCCCATTGGTTGATGTCTCATTAGACCCAGACATACCATGTGTTTTGTCACCGAACTCTCTACTTACTCAAAAATGAGTAAAAACTTTGAAAATTTTATTGATATGGATTATCATGATGTGTACAAAAATCAGTGGAAATTTGTTCAAACTTTAGCAAATAACTTTTGGAGGCAGTGGCGTGTTGAATATCGACACACTTTACAAACTCGTAGAAAATGGGAACGAGAACAAATTAACTAAAAGAAGAACTATTTAGGGATTGTCGAAGACAATGACGTTCATCGCAATTTGTGGCCTGTAGGACGTGTTGAGAAAGTATTTCCAGGATAAGATGGACTAGTACGCAAAGTGCAGGTTAGAGTTTCAAGAGATGGTCAATCATACATATGCGCGTCCAGTAACACAACTGGTACCTCTACTTAACAATTTTTTATGCTATATTTTGCGAAAACTTTATATGATAGTTTGAGTTAGTTTTGTTTTGTATTTTTTCTTATGAGAATGCCCTTTGTCAAAGTTATAAGTCAACTATTTGCTATTGCCATTGAATTTGATCACTTTTTTATATGTAAATTTTATTTTTTTCCCACGGTTTTGTAATAATATTTCCATATCAGACGGGAAATGTTCTGTTTCCAAATGGCATTTTTCAATTTTATACATTTTTGAAGTCTCTTTGTGTTCTGATGCTTTGATATTTCTATTGTTTCATGATAGTCTGTATTTATATTTACCTGTAGTTTCACTTTCAGTCTTAATTAATTAACCCAGGTATCTTCTTACCTGTACTTCCACTCTGTTTATTTCCTGTAGTCATTATTGTGTAACACAAAGGTGATGTGACCATCACATATTTATCCAAGTTTTTCAGAGCCATCCATATATAGAGGAATACTATGTAAGTTGTATTTTTGTAAATAGAGTTTATTGTTTAAATGTGCAGAATTATTTTTTTATTAAAATAGTTCCTTATATGATTTTGTATGATATTTTGTCGGGTATATTTTCAAGGTTAGAAACTGCTTCTCTCATAACAATTTTATGATGCGTTTAAAAATTAGTAACTTGAAAATTGCACACATGTATGCTATAATTTTAGGAGCATTTATAGTTAAGCATCTTCCGGAAATTTTCATTATTATGACTACATATTTGTTTTAACATTTGTGAAACTTAGGGTATTATTCTAATTTTGTTTAATATTTTTCATGTGGTTCCACATTCAATCCTATAAGTACATTGTATTTTTCTCATTTTTGTAGCCTTTTACCTTTACTTCATAATCATCAACTGTATTTCTACACGACATGCCATCTTTTATAACAATTAAATAATTACATGGGCATATTATGCTGTCTTTTTATTGGTTAACTATCTGCTAAGCGCCGAGCGGAATAGTGGAAACTTCTTCAAAAATATGTTCGTATTCGTTTGGTGACAAGTTAACAATATATGTTGGGTGACATTTTTACAATAATGTCTTATAGTTGGGTGACTCGTCTTCATATGGTGTGACGTGTTTTCAATATTGTGTTCGTATTTTGTGACATGTTTACAATAATGTGTATGTATTGGGTGACATGTTTACAATTTCAGTTTTGGTGACATGTTTAAAATAATGCGTTTGTTGTTGGTGACGTGTTTACAACATTATGTTCATTTTCGGTGACATGTCTTCAACCTTGAGCGTATTCGGTGACATGTCTACAATTATGTTTATATTGGGGCACACTTCTACAAAAAAATGTTGGTATTGGGTGGGTGACAAGTTAAAAAGGTGTGTTCCCAAAACGTCTATTCGCAAAATAAACACTAATTAAAAAATTGGTATTAGGAGGTCCGTTAAAGGTTTTTTACCTGTAATTAACATGAAAAAAGTAATTCATATTTTGTAAGTAGACGTTTTGGAATGCCTGTTATTTACCTGTCAAATAATTTATATTTGGCAATTTATTCGCGACCCTTCCACTTGACTCGGTAGATCCAACATTCAAATGCAAAGGTGTTGCACCTTTTTTATTTGCTATTAATCAAACGATTAACTGAGCAGTTACCATGATGAACTATGATACAAAGTTATGTGTTACTACCCATTTTACAGTCTATATCCAATACCCAACCTAAACTATTTATGTGAGGCATTTTTAGCACAGAATTACCGGCTTTGGCTGCTGAAGAGATGAAATTTTGATATGTAATCACGATTTAGGCACCCAACATTATTTTGATAAGAATCATCAATTAGTTAAATTATTATTAATTTATCATTACTTCAAAAATTCTGTAAGCTGGAATAATGCTGTGTGACGTGTTTTCAATATTGTGTTCGTATTTTGTGACATGTTTACAATAATGTGTATGTATTGGGTGACATGTTTACAATTTCAGTTTTGGTGACATGTTTAAAATAATGCGTTTGTTGTTGGTGACGTGTTTACAACATTATGTTCATTTTCGGTGACATGTCTTCAACCTTGAGCGTATTCGGTGACATGTCTACAATTATGTTTATATTGGGGCACACTTCTACAAAAAAATGTTGGTATTGGGTGGGTGACAGGTTTAAAAGGTGTGTTCCCAAAACGTCTATTCGCAAAATAAACACTAATTAAAAAATTGGTATTAGGAGGTCCGTTAAAGGTTTTTTACCTGTAATTAACATGAAAAAAGTAATTCATATTTTGTAAGTAGACGTTTTGGAATGCCTGTTATTTACCTGTCAAATAATTTATATTTGGCAATTTATTCGCGACCCTTCCATTTGACTCGGTAGATCCAACATTCAAATGCAAAGGTGTTGCACCTTTTTTATTTGCTATTAATCAAACGATTAACTGAGCACTTACCATGATGAACTATGATACAAAGTTATGTGTTACTACCCATTTTACAGTCTATATCCAATACCCAACCTAAACTATTTATGTGAGGCATTTTTAGCACAGAATTACCGGCTTTGGCTGCTGAAGAGATGAAATTTTGATATGTAATCACGATTTAGGCACCCAACATTATTTTGATAAGAATCATCAATTAGTTAAATTATTATTAATTTATCATTACTTCAAAAATTCTGTAAGCTGGAATAATGCTGATTATAATACATTTATTAAATTTTAAGCACATCCTTTATATATTTATTTTTCCAATAAATTTTCTTTTGACCATACTTTTTAATGTTAAAGCGACAAAATCTGACCCCAGTTCTTTAAAGAGCGTTTATATATTTCTATTCATAACTATAATTTGTTCATATTTCATTTATAACAATATGAATTATTTTACAGGGAATGAATTATAGGGAAGATAAAAAAATATACCCTTCAACTGACCTTTTAAGCCCCATTTCTTAATTAGGTGTTATTGGGAATAAATCGTTTACTATTCGTATTGAGTGACAGTTTTAAAATAATATCTTTCGAGTTGAGTGACACGTCTTCAAATAATGTGTTCATATGGTGTTACATGTTTACAACAATGTGTTCGTATTTGGTGGCATGTTTACAATAATGTGTTCTTATTTGGTGACATGTTAACAATAATGTGTTCTTATTTGGTGACATGTCAACAATAAGGTGTTTGTATTGGGTGACAATGACTTCAATATTGGCTGATCTCACTTTGCCTATGTTTGTAAAGCGCCAAAATAAACCCTTTTACACTTGAAAAATCCCAACAGGACTTCTGTTTGCTTATTTTGTTTTATTATGGAAACGTAAACCATGTCAAAGTGATTAAAAACAACATCTAGTACTAATTAGATTTATTATTGTAAATACAATATACCCTCCCCAAAAACAAAATATGACAAATTTATTATTACTTTCTTTATTTTTGGTTTCAAGTTGTCTGAGTATTTTGTAATTGATGCAACATTACGCTAATGTTCAGGAAACTCTGGTTCCGTAATATGACACATTTCCCTATTTAATTTATTTGGTTATTTTGTTAGCTTGTATCGACAGTTGCACATCAAAAAATTATTTAACATTGCCACAGAAACACAGCGAATGATTTATAACGCACCAATTACGTTAGAAGTTCATTCTACTGGTAAGTACAGTAAATCTTACATTCTTTCTGTGTTGTAAATTGTATGGATAATTTTATTGTTGCTTAGTTCAGTTGACGTATTATTACTATTTAAGTATTTACGTTTTAAAAAAAAGAAAACTATTGTAATATTACCTTCATCTGCCTTTACCTGCCCAGATGCTCCTGATTATACCTATTTAAAAGAATAAAATTGTGTTTACAACGGTTAAATAGTACTGTAAAATTCCAGCCTTATTCAAATTAAACGTGTTGAAATAGTTATTAGCTTACATATGACATATGTAACCTTAGCTAAGATTTTTGGTGAATGCAAGTAACCTCTTAATTTAATTCCAAGCTCAAGTAGCTCAAGTTGGAAATATAAAGACCTAAGACTGACTTTACTTATATTTTATTAAAATTAATATATTTATGTATATTTTAGTAAACACGAAAACAAAGCTTTGGGAAGTCAGCATTCCCATTTCCATAAATCACAAGAGGCTAAAGTGTAATCGTTACAATTCCACAGCCGTCGTTTTGAGTTTTTTTATATTATTGTGGCGAACACATAGATTGTGGGTCATGAAAATACATGACGAGGAAAAGATTTAGTTTCACATGTATTGTTTAAATTCATTACCATATATAGAATTACTTTGCTGTATTCCCATAATTAAAATCATGCTCCATATTTTGAAAGAACATATTTTATTTTGGTAATAAAAAAACATAAGCTTAATAATTGGTCTTTTATTCATAAAAATGATTAAGACATCGGCTAATGTTTTTAAAACATTTAACTGTATATTTTGAGCTATATTTTAACGTAGTTTGATTCATCGCATGTTCCAGTTTAATCACCTGACAGTTACAAAATTAACATCCATCTCGCCATGACCCATAACTTTAGACAGCATCACTTCGTTTGTTTCGTCATTTTGTACCAAATCCTTCTAATGAAAATTTTTCTCGATGTTTTTACAAATTCATTTCTTTATGTTATTCAACTTCACAAAAACAATTAACTTATATTAATATTTTTTGTTTTTAACTTATATAAATATATCGCTTTTTTAAAGAATTTTCCTTTGATCTTTATATATGTTACTCTCCCATCTGTCTCTACTAACGTAAAATCTCACCTCGCTGTCAAGACTTCGTTGAGTAAACACCGCGAAGTCACAATGTTACAAAACAGCGATTAACAGATTACTTACGTTTTTGAAACTCGTCATCTCCTCTCTGGGTTGTCGCCAATATTTATACTAGATAGGGACGAGCAAATGCATCTCGTTAAAAAACCGTAAGTAATCTATAAGTATTGTCCTGTTATGATAACAGGAGTTCAGTTTAATACACATAATGTCGAAAGAGATGAAGGATACCTTTAACAACGTTATAATCGTTTGTAAAATTAAACTCTTGTCACACCCTACTAGACAGCTTCATGTGTATCTCAGGTAAACGAAACTTTGTATTCCATTGTTCTGATCGGTTTTACATGAATTGTTTGCATATTTGTTTATATATCCATTATTCCTGAGGCATTGATCACTGCTGGATGGATCATTACTTGATAATGCACTTACACATATGAAACGCAAACAGTTATCATACATGCGCCATTTTGTTTTGTCAACTTTTCCGTTCCTTTCTGGAAATGTTTCATTTTAATTAAATTTAGCCTTGAATTCTTAGGTTATTATATTAAATCAATCAATATTTATTTAATAATTTTTTTGGGTCATTTTTAGTATTTGTGTATTTCATATTGTCATCTGCAAATAATCAATCCAATTGTTAATATATCAAAATAAAGACAGTAAGGTATTAACTTTTTCTTTTGCAATTTGTTTTGTGTTTTTCAAAGATTGACTGCAGTATAAGTCTAGTAAGTTAACGTAAAATATTTTCTAGAAGCGTATTTATAATTAACTTCAAATAGTAGTTGTTATATTCCTATTAATTCTACTATTGCGTGTATTTTCAGAATTAGCGTGGGCATATTTTATCAGAAAACGCTTTGCAATCCTACAATTTTGCAGGTGCCTCGGCCTTTCTTGAATTGGATTGCATTTGGAGATTTCATTTTGTACATCTATATATATTTGTTGTTGTTTTTTGGTAGTTACGGAACCTTGCCCTAAAGAAGACAGTAACATAAGGCCACATTCTACTGATTTACCACGATGGCAGGTAAGAAGAATCTTTGACATAACCCGATTTGGATGCTGATGTCTACATATATCTAAAACAGACAAGCAGAATTAAGACATTGTATTATAAAGGAATTTAATGTTTCCTATTTTGCAAATAATGTACTGTCAGTTGAAACGTGTTAGTTACTACCTTCTTTTTACGTCCTTAAATTTACAAATTTGTATACAATTTAATCATAGCTCATATTGAAATGTTTCCTCCGCAAACAGCCAAACGTGTATTTAAAGTCATGACAGTTTTTTATTTTTGTTTTCACAGGCAACACTTCAGTTCTTTCGGATTCTTTATCATTGTACAACTTTATGTGTCAGCATATTGTGGGAACAGAGGAGACAGTTAGAACGAAGCGATTGATAACTATGGTTCGCGATAACTTATGTTCGAACGAAACAGATATCTTTATAACAAGTGGAAGCTTTGGAGAGGGACTGGAGTTAGAAGGTAGCGATATAGATCTAATGTTTGTTTCAACATTCTGCGTCGTACACGAATACACAGAAGCCGTTAGATTTTATCCATCAAAAGTAAATTTGGTAATGGAAATGAATGATACAAAACCAGGCTACACCCTTTTACGAGTTGTTAATGTGCTTAGCGATACATTTTTTTCATGGTGCGAGCACCATAAAAAGTCATGGTATTTTTCTAGTGAACTGTACAAAACATGTATGCTAAAATCGCTCAGGCGTTACCAGACAACCCAGATAAATACAATTCACGGACCATGTTTGTCGAACATGTCTGGCTGTTTCGATCTTGCATATTGTGTCCATAACCCAAATTGGACACGAACAGCAGAAAATTGGATAAACAGAGGAAATAAATCGTGGCCTAGCAATGATGTTAAATCAGACATAATTGAACATGGTGTACTTTTAGTTCCCATTGGCTGTAAAGGATCTGATACAGAGGCACTGGAATGGCGAATTTCATTTTCGGTAGCCGAGAAGCTACTGATATACTCATTTTCCCATACACAATTACTATGTTATGCTCTTACCAAGATATTACTCAAGGATGTAATCAACAGTAATAGCAATTGCAAAAATTTACTTTGCTCATATTTTATAAAAACAATTATATTCTGGGTGTCAGAAGAAACAGCAGTGACGGAATGGAAACCAGAAAATTTATTACAATGTTTTATGAGATGTTTTAAACGGTTAGTGTACTATGTGAAATACTCAGTGTGTCCTCATTATTTTATTCCGACAGTTAATTTATTTGAGAATAAAATAGAAGGGCAATCTGGTCAATTGTTACTAGAACATTTAGAAAAAATGTTTAGTCTTGGTTGGTGCTCTGTTCTTCTGTCTAAACAATTCCGAAATTACCCAATGCATTCAAGTATAAGACTTAGCGCGACAGAAATTCAAAAAACTCAACTTTACCTTCTGATATTTTCAAACATTACATCATCACACATGGTCACCCGTTTAAATCCTCAACGCTATGGACGATGTATCAGGCAATTAAATATAATAAAGTCTTCCTATATTAAATCAATTTATCTTTGGTTGATGTCTTCTGTCTGTGCAAAGGTAGTGACCGGTACCGTGAGTACTTCTAATAAAAACAAAAAACTTTATAATCAATACAAAGACAACCAAAGCTACGTTCTTCAGAGTGTACACCACGATGCTGTATCTGGATGGATTTTGCTGGCTGTATTGTTTTACCGAATGAAAGATTACAACAAAGCACTGTATTTAATTAAATATACGCTAACCAAGTGCACACCAGAGAAAGCGTACAATAAGAAATGTCTATCAAAACTAATGAATACACCCATAACTTTGCAGAAACGTGAAATATTTCGCATGTTAAAACAAATAATCTGGCGTCCTGTAATATTTGGCTACGAGTCTCAAATGGTTCCAGAAGAATTGTTATTAGATACTATGCAACATGGTTGCGAGATGCCTTCAGTGATCTTCACTCATTTCATGTGTTCTCTGTGTCATTATCGTCTTAATGACAAGCAACAGTGCTATAATTCTATCTATCAATTAATACAGACGATTGAAGAGAGGATTTTTATCCAATTTTCAAAAGATCTAAGTCAAAGCTTCAACCTACTTGGAATTGCTCTACTGTTAGTCGGACAAAACTATTTAGCTGGAGAGGCTTTCACAATTTCCACAAAATACAATACAGATTGTAATAGTAGTGCGATGCGACTAATGATGATGAACATGTCATTAGACTAAGTATGTACTGCACTTCAAGCCACTTATAGCTAATTGTGACCTACATCATGCGTCCAGTATTTAATGTCGGAGGCATTCGAAGTACCAAATTACACCACATATCTTCGGAAGGAAAACTGCCTATAATTTCAAATAAAGGTTGGTCATCCAAACTATGCTCGCAGTTACCTTTTTCTTGAAGTGCCGCTAATTACTTTGTGTAGTTAGATTAAAATGTTTTGTTCCAAACAATGGTATGCTGAGTGATCAGCTTTGTGTGAAAATCGAGTATTAGTCATCGTATGCCCAATGTAATAATTTAGCATCATTTACAGTTTATTATATTCGGCCATGCGAGGTGAGAAATATTTCATATTAGACATGTTACTATGTGATAGGTTCAAAACGGGTTATTTTCAGTCCACGATTGTACTCCGTTAATAACAAACAACAAATCAATCTTCTATGTTATCCCGAAATATATTAATTTTTTATTCGCGCACATGCTATCATTCTATTTGATTTTAAGCTTCACAATTTTGTAATCACTTTGTTGGCATTTTTTCTATAAAAAAATAATTGTTATATAAAAAGATATTACCTGTGAAGACAGCAATAATTGATCTATAGATCAAATATTTCTTATCCGAGCGAATATGAGTGAAACATGTCCAAGTATATTTTTGTCTTGGTTTTCGATTTCGGAATAACAATTTAATTGCTTCGTAGTTCTCAAATTTTAAATTTGCTTAATCTGGAAAATAATTGTGTGATCTTCAAGTAGCAAAGTTTACTATGTATAGATGTTTTACAAAAACTCAACTGAGCTTGCTATCTTAAGTGGACAGGAAAACAAAAGACTACCCTTAACAAGAAATTTCAGCCAACACAAAACAAGGTGGTTTGTTTATTTTACAAATTGTATATGCGGTAATTTAATCACAGTAAAGCCATAAAGGCTAAAAGAGCCTGCTCTAATTCTGTCTTAAAGCAGATTTTTTTTCGGTCTCGGTCCAATGATTTACAAAAAAAATACTTCAAAATACTATTTACGTTTTGGTATATGGACAATAATTGTCAGAAGGTTTTAAGGGTTTTTAGGCAATCTTTAATCGTCTATTATAAATATATCATATTTACCGGATAAATAAATTGGGGCTTTTCTCTGTGAGTGTTTAAAGTAGTTTGTCATCTACTTCTCGCGAGTTTAAGTCTAATTAAAATAGTGTATGATTCTTTCCAAACTTAAGATACAACGAGTGCCATTTTTCCTGACGATCGAAGAGAATGTTTACGTGTATTATTGCTACCCACTCCAATCGAATTAACAGTAGAAATGTTGAGCAAACCATGAATTTGTATTATTATTACTTTGACATTGCGCGTGTATGGTTATTATTTGCGTAACTGTAATTTAATGTTACAGTAGGTGCAAACTGATAATCTGCTCACTCATAAGAGAAAATCAACGACAGGAAATAATGTTTATCGGCACGCATGATTGTCACATCTCATTACCTGCCAATCAAAATACAATAAATGAGTATAGTAGCTCGTTAAGTCTATACGTTGATTAAGATGTTTTCTGTTACTCTGATTACAATCCCCTATTTCTAAATGCGTTGACTGAAGTACTTACTGTGACTGTTCCAATCCTTTAAATCTAAACGTTGAATGATATATTTGTACGGACTGTAACTCCGGCTCCCATCTTTTTAGTCTTTACGTGAACTTACATGTATATGTTTTACTGTGGAGTGTATAACACATCTAACGTAGTACATTGGCCTACAAAAGCGACAAATTGAAGCATTTGCAACAACATTTGATATTATTCTTATTTCATCTGCTAGAGTCATGGCATTCAGTAAGGTTATAAATTTATAAATCCGTTTAACGACGTAATGAGTAATAATTCCTATATAGGTAATTTATAGCTCTATAACAGTCAAAAAGTTTGATATGTACATATTTATGCTCATGTTATTATAATTATAAGAAATGAGGTATATTTAAAGGAATTATTGTTGTTTGCCTGGTAGTGAACGTTATTTTCTCTAATTTTGGTAAATGTCTATACCGGGCAACCGATTGAATAAAATAAGTCTAAAGCAGTAGATTTATTTCATGGGAAGAGGCGTCTCAATGAATTTTCTTGACGATTTCGCTAGCAACATGTAGCGCAAGAACATTTAAAAGAAAGTTCCAAAAAGTTTCCGATGACATAATACATAATCTTAAATGTTATAAACAGATAATTTGTTGCGCCCCGTGAATGTTAAAAGTGTACTGTCTAGTGAATGCACGCATTCAGATTGATGTCAGTAAGGCTTGAATGGGGTACTCGATGGGAAAAATCATGAAATGTATACAATTTATTAATCAAAGACCTGAAGGTCTTCAAGGGTCGTCTGGCATGGGATACATAAGATGTCATTCTTTATTTGGGAAAACGATCAAATCGAACTTGATCTCTGTTTTGTTCATTATACAAAATATCAAAAATTCAAAGTGATGTTTAAGTCAAGTTAAGTAAATATGTAGCATTCAAATTCAAGTTCCTTATTGCATGTTTCGCCTATATGAGTTTAAATACATATAACACATTTCACAGTTTATAAAATCCCCACGTCACAAAACATGTACTTTAATTCAGCACTTTTTCCACCTAACCCAATTAGTAACTTTTATAACATTGGTATCTTTGATGACACTTAGTTAACATCTGGAGATAGTTTCAATGAAACTTCATCCTGCTATCAGAGGTATTAAATCGTTAAACATTAATTATTACTTCACATATACGAATGAATATATGTACTGTATGACATATTTAAAATTGAGAAAATTAAATCAGAATAAAACAATATAAAAACAGACATCCATGTTTTTTAACACAAAAAATATTTATGTAAAATATATGGAGTACATTTTAAAAAACCCGTCACCTTCGTTGATACAATGATATTAATTCAATCAAAACAGACTATATAATGAGTTTCTTTTCAAAACATTTTATAAAGAAAATTGTAATTGCATCAATTCTTTTTCAATTAATTTTTTGCGGCTATTTATCTTAATGAGTGTTGCGCAAGATTAAACGAACTATATTAAGCGGATGGCATGCATTCATTTACGGTTTTGAGGTTTTTCCACATTCTTCTTATTTTTCATGCCAACGACCGCAATGGGCCTGGCTGATAAATCAGCTGACCCCAAAAACAGACATCCATGGGATTTTTAACACAAACAATATTTATGTAAAAATATATGTAGTACATTTTTAAATATCCCGCCACCATCATTGATGCAATGATATTAATTTAATCAGAACAAAGAATATATACAGAATTTCTGATCAAAACAAGTAGAACAATTTATGTCAAAAGTGCATAAAATAATTCAATTAATTGTTTGCAGCTATTTATCATAATGAGTGTTTAAGATTAAACGAACTTTATTATGCGGATGGCATCCAATCATTTGCGGTTGAGGTTTTTTCACATTCTTCAAATTTTTCATGCAGATGATCGCAATGGGTCTGGCTGATAAATCAGCCGACCCAAAAATGGGCGAAACTGATTTCTCCTCGAGTTTCTAGTGTATAACAATATTACAACACTCGGAATAATTATGATGTATAATCTACATGTATATCATAAAAGGCATTCCTGGGTATCTGGTCAGCATGCAATGACAATTTTTCGAGTTTTGTTAATTCATATAAGTACTGCACATACAAATTCAGAAATAATTACCCAAAAGCTTGTTTAGGGATTATATAGATGTTATGAATCTATAATTTGACTCCGTTTAAATAACATAGCTCCTGCTCATGAAAGCAAACAAACATTTATGTCACTTGCATGTCACCCTTTACCCATAATTTAAGATTATAGCTACCTTACATAACGATATCTGATTTATCAATATTAATAAAAGAGAACATAAATTTAGAATAAATATTTCACAGCAGGTGGTCTTTTATCTGTTTATAGACGCAAGCACACGCTGCTGAATGATAAACATAAATCGATCAGCGCTGCTTTTGTGACCCGTAGATGAATGCATCGTTATACATGTTTGAGTTTTAGTTCCCTCTATATCTTTGTCATATTAGATATAAAAAATATCTTAACATGTATACGTTTTATGCGTATTATGCACACAATGGAACAATTGATTAATTGGTTGATATTTTGATCGATCGATTGCTTAGCAATATTATAGTCATATTCATGACAAGGATACGTTACCAAACTATACACCATTTCGGAATATCGAACCAAATGTGCTATTTGTAAAGTATGCATTATTAGGTATTTTAGGTAATGTGACCGTCTGAAGCGGCAAGTATACGACTTTTCTTTTCGAAACTTACTAAATGTTATTTTTTGTGGAGGAAGCGTAGCATTCTACATACACGTTGCCACAAAATTTAGAAAACCTAACGTTAATCAAGTAGAGAAAACCGTTGGACAGTGACAATATCCGGATTAAAACAAATATAAACGTCATAATGAAGAAACCTAAAAAAACAACAATCACCAATAATTAGAAACTCGATCGCAATATAAAACAAAAAATGTACAATAGAAGTCCAAAAGAACTTAGGGTTTTGTACGATGATTATCATTTGTTATAAGAAGCGTTATTTGATCAGTGCCACACAAAAGCGCACAGAGTAATAAGGGACCGGTCAATATTTATTGGTGTATTGGGACCAGTGCAAAATGCAATAGGACACACACTATTTTATGCCTGCATATACATGGGACTCCAATTTGTTTTTGTTTTCAGCATTGGTAGGACAAGTTTTTTCATAAAAATATCACCAATGAAAAAGTTTTGATTCAAAACCAACATACTTCAATCGAATAATTTGTTTAACAACCATAAATACTGAATTTTAACTATATAATTATTCACAAGATAGGGCGTTATCTGTTGTAGGACACCAACTTTTTGCATATTTAAGAGATATGACATGGTCTTTTTTAACATGGTTATTTAAAATGCTCCGGTCCCAACCCTCATTTAAGATAAACTGTTCCCTAATATACTATTAGAGCTTATTGCTGACAATACAGTACGATGCATTTCTCCGTTTCAGGTATATTAAAAACCGCATTGAACTATTTCAGGACCAGAAAAATTACCTAAGAGAATACAAACTAGGACACAACGAAGACAATTGTGACTGCTACAGTTACAGTAGAAAGATTTCGAACGGAAATATAGTCTTTGGTATTGTTAAGATATATAGCATATATCTCGTTATTTTATAGTACTGGTTTGTTATTAGTTTACAAAATATATTAAAATGCAAACACAGTAATAAACGTTTCCTAATTTACAACAACAAACATTGCATTATTGTTGTTTAAATGAAGTTTAACTCCACTTTTAGCGATTGTTACCCTTCTTCATATCTGTGGATCAGAAGCCAGCAGCAAACTTCTGTGTGTTCATTCGTGCTACTCGGAGCAAGTCAGAAGCATGTTCCAAGGTGGTAGAGCAGGAGCCATTAAAGAACATTCTTTGGATCTGTTTGGATTGTTGCAATCAAACAAAGAAAACATGTTGCGCTATTATTTGTGAAAAAATCCAGATTTTTTTAATTATGTTACAACAACTAGCAACTTTAATTTACAGTTTCTGTAAAGGATCAATTAATGTCTTCAATAATGTGTTCGTATCCGGTGACATGTTTTCAAAAATGTGTGCGTATTCGGCGATATGTCTTTAATAAGGTATTTGTATTCGGTGACATGTCACAAAAATGTGTTCGTATTCAGTAACTTGTCTTCACAGTTGTGTTCGCATTTGGCGACATGTCTTCAACAATGTGTTCCTATTCGGTAACTTGTCTTCAAAATGTGTTTGTATTCGGCGACATGTCTTCAAAAATTTGCTTATTTTCGGTGTCCGGATTTGAAGACATGTTTACAAGAATGGGTTTGCATTGGGTGACATGTGTATACTTATGTGTTCGTTGTCGGTTAAATGTCTCCAAAATTGAGTTTGTATTAGATGACATATCTACAATTATTGTTGTCTATATTGGGAAAACGTCTTCAAAAATATGTTCATATTGTGTTACATATTTACAATAAAATGTTCGTATCGTGTGACGTGTTTACAATAATATGTTCGTATATGGCGCCGTGTTTACAATACTATGTTCACATCGGGCGTCGTGTTTACAATAATGTGTTTATATTAGGTGCCGTGTTTAAAATACGGTGGCATATCTATATAATGTCTTCATATTGGGAGGTTCGTCTTCAAAGATGTCTTTATGTTGGGCGTAACTATTATAATAATGTGTTCTTATTGGTGCAAAGTTGACAATTATTTGTTCGTATTGTGTGACATGTTTCCAATAATGTGTTCCTATTGGAGATTCACATGTAAATCAACCTTTTTTATACCAATACCAGTATGGGTGACATGTCAATGACTTCAATATTGACTGATCTCAATGTGTCTATCATTGTAAAGCGCCAAATTAACACTGAAAGAAACAGACATATGTATGTTTATTATGTTCTATTTTGGAAAACTTAAACCAGATCAAAGTAATAAAAAACAACATCTAGTACTAATTTTACTTATTATTATTGTAAATAGAAAATACCTCCACACACATACAAAATATGACCAATTTATTATTACTTTATATTTTTTTTGTTTCAAGTATTTTGTTATTGATGCAGCGTTACTCTTATGTTCATGAATTTCTGTTTCCGTAATATGACACATTTCCCTGTTGAATATTTTAGTTATTTCGTTAAATAGTGTCTTCAGTTACACATCGAAAATGATTTAACACTGCAAAAGAGTCACAGCGGATGATTTTAACGCTTCAACTACGTTAGAAGTTCATTATAAGGGTATGTACAGTAAGTCTTACATTTGAACATAACAGTCAGAGGCTTAGATGATTACATTAGGCAACAACAGTCAGAGGCTTAGATGATTACATTAGGCAACAAAAAGTGTTGTATTCTTTCTGTGTCGTAAATTATATACATATTTTGATTATTGCTTAGTTCATTTTAAGTTTTATTTCTATTTAGGTATAAAGCTTTATAAAATGAGGATACCTTCATGTGCCCGGATGTTGCTGATTATTAACTAATTAAAACGAAACCAAAATATTATTAGAAGACACTTGTCTTCTCTCTAATAGGACGGTAAAAAAGAATTCCACCCTTCATGAAAGTAGATGTGCTTAAATTAGTTATTTGCTTACATCTGACATAGGTCATCTTAACTAAGATTTTTGGTGAATGCAAGTAACCTCTCAATTTAACATTAAGCTCAATTAGCTTTGGAAATTAAGACGTAAGACTCAATTTATTTATATTGTATTTTTGTCTGTATTGTAGTAAATACGTAAACAAATCTTTAGGAAGTCAGCATCCCCCCTTTCCTTAAACCACTAGAGCTTTAAGTGTAATCATGTTACAGTCCCTCGCCCTCGCTTTGAGTTTTTTATATTATTGTGACGTTATAATTTTTAATTGAACACTTACATTGGGAGTCATAAAAATACCTCATTGGGAAAATATTTAGTCTCAAATATGTATTGGTTTAATTCATTGCCATATACAGAATTATTTTTCTATATTCCAATAATCCAAATCATGCTCCATATTTTAAAAGAACATATTTTTGGTAATCAAAGAAAACAGAAGCTTAATAATTGGTCTTTAATCCTTCGAAAAAATGAAGACATCGGCTAATGTTTAGAAAACATATAACCGTAAATTTGGAGCTACATTTGATTCATCGCAAATTTCAGTTTAATTACCTGACAAGATAGTTACAAAATAAAGACGGAACTAATCATGACCCATAACTTAAGACTTTGAAACTTTGTTTGTTTCGGCAAATCCCTCTAATAAGAGCTTTTTTCAATGTTTTTAAAATTCATTTCTTAATTTCATTCAACTTCACACAATAAAACAGTTATCTTATATAAATATTTATCGCCATTTTGCAGTATTTTCCTTTAAGTGTGTAATATTATCCCATCTCACTCTATTAGCATGAGATGGACCCTTCTCATCTCGCTATCAATACATTATGACGTAAACAACGTGACACCGCAATGTTACAAAACAGCGATAAACAGATTACTTACGTTTGTGTGTGTATCGTAAGATTTTGCGTGTTCATATTTTAACAGAAAATGCTTTGAAATACTTCGATTTTCCAGGTGTCTTGGTCTTTCAGGAATAAGCTTGCGTTTGAGATTTCATTTATGTATCTATAACTTTGTTTCTTAGGTAGTTACGGGATCTTACTGTAAGGAGACAGTCTAAAACATAAGGCGACAGTCTACTGGATTACCAAGATGGCAGGTAAGAAGAAACTTTGACATAACCCGATTTGAATGCTGATACCTACATGTATCTGCAACTGACAAGCACAATTACGATATTGTGTCATAAAAGCATTTTAATGTTTGCAAATTCTGATATTTGCTATGTTAGTTGAAAAGTTTTAGTTACTACCTCCTTTTTTACGTCCTTACCTTCACACTTTATTATGAAATTAGATTAGAGCTCATCTTGAAATTTTTTGTTCGGAAGCAGCCAAACCTACATTATCTGCATACGTATATTAAAAGTCATTAAATTTGTGTTTTTGTTTTCACAGACAACACTCCAGTACGTTCGAATTCTTTATCTTTGTACAACTTTATGTGTCAGCATATTGTGGGAACAGAGGAGCCAGTTAGAATGAAACGCTTGATGACTATGGTCCGCGATAATTTACGTTCTAACGAAAGAAGTGTCTTTATAACAAGTGGAAGCGTTGGAGAGGGACTGGATTTGAAAGGTAGCGATATCGATCTTATGGTCGTTTCAAAACTCTGCGACGTACACGAAAACATAGAAACTGTTAAATTTAATCCAGCAAAAATTAATTTTGTAATGGAAATGGATAACACAAAACCAGGCTACACCCTTTTACGATTTGTTGGTACGTTGCTTTGCGGTGGATGCTCTTTAGTGTGCGAGTACTATGATAACTCATGGTATTTATCTAGTGACCTGTTTAAAACATATTTTCTCAACGAAGTTAAGAGTCCAGACCAGTTAAATACAATTCACGGACCATGTTTTTCGGACATGAACGGCGAATGGGATTTTGCACTTTGTTTCCAAAACCCAAATTGGATAGAAGCAGCAGAAAGTTGGGTAGACAGAGGAAATAAATCGTGGCCTAGCAGTGATGTCAAATCGGACATAATTGAACATGGTGTTCTTTTAGTTCCCATCGGCTGTAAAGGATCTGATACAGAGGCACTGGAATGGCGAATTTCATTTTCTGTAGCTGAGAAGTTGTTGATATACTCATTTTCGCATACACAATTACTGTGTTATGCTCTTATGAAGATATTACTCAAGGATGTTATTAACTGTAATAACAATTGTAAAGATCTACTTTGCTCTTATTTTATCAAAACAATTATATTCTGGGTGTCAGAGGAAACAGCAGTGAATGAATGGAAACCAGAAAACTTAATACAATGTTTCATGAGATGTTTTAGGCGGCTAGTGTACTCTGTGGAATACGCAATTTGTCCTCATTATTTTCTTCCAATATTTAACATGTTTGAGAATAAAATTGAAGGGCAATCTCGTCAATTGTTATTGGGACATTTAGAAAAAATATTTAGTCGTGGATGGCGCTGTGTGTTTCTGTCGGAACAATTCAAAAGTTGTCAAATCCATTCAAGTATAATGCTTTGCACAACAGAAATTAAAGACACTCAACTTAACCATCTATTAGGATCACAAGTTACAGCTACTATGCACGTTTTTCTTCAACCGGAACTCTACAAACAATGTATCCGGCAATTAAATATAACTAAGTCTTCCTATATCAAGTCAATATGTCTTTGGATCCTGTCTTTTATCTGTGCAAAGGTAGTGACTAGTACCGCTAGTGCTTCTAATATAAACCAAAAACTGTATTACCAATACAAGAAAAATCAAAACTACGTTCTTCAGAGTATACATCATGATGCTGTATCTGGATGGCTGATGCTAGTAGTGTTATTTTACCGCATGAAAATGTACAAAAAAACACTTTATTTACTTTGTTATTTGCTAGAGAAAGTATACACTAAGGAACAACTACTGACCTCGAAAACATACATAACCTTTAAAAAACATGAAATATTGCGCATTTTTAAACACAAAATCGTACATCCTGTAATATTTGACTTTAAATCTTCAATGGTACCAGAAGAATTGCTACTAGATAGTATGGAACACCGTTGTATCCTGTCCCCTGTTGTCTTTACTCATTTTATGTGTTTTCTGTGTCATTATCATCTTAATGATATACAACAGTGCTATAATTCTATATATCTATTAAAACAAAGGATCGCTGAAAGCAATTGTATCAAAGATTCAAGCAACATAGGACAAAGCTTCAACCTTCTTGGAATAGCTCTACAGTTAGTAGGCCAAATTCATTTAGCTGCAGAGGCTTTCACATTAGCCGCACAATGCAATACAGATTACAATAGTGGTGCGACGCGTCTTATGATGATGATGAACATGTAAATGGAATGAGACAAATGATTGATACAGCTTTGTTTAATATTGTTTGACTAATTACTTCTGTTATAAGTATGAAATATACTTCAAGTCACTTTGTGTCATTAGACTAATTTATATTGCACTTCAAGCCACTCTTAGCTAATTATGAGCTACAAATGTCAAATCCCTTCAAATAAGGTTGACGTCAAGCACAGCATGCCCGCAGTTACCTTGTCTTGAAGTGCCGCTAATTACTTTATGTAGTTAGATTAAAATATTCCTTTCCGACCAATGGTGATCAGTTTTGTGTGAAAATCGAGTATTATTAATGTATGACCAATTGAACAATTTACCATTATTTGCAGTTTATTATACTCAGCCATGAGACGTCAGATATATTTCATATTACACATGTAACTACGTGATATGTTTACATCCATAGACGTCACTCCTTTTGGAATTTCGTTTTAAATTAAGTTAGTTAAATATATCGTTACAACGCAAATAGAAAACAGAGTAATGCGCCGCTGAATTAACAAATGCTGGTAGTTGGTTTTTCAACAAATAAATATATGCTGGTGTTCTATTTATGCAAAATAATAATATGGGTAAACGAAGGGTATCAATTAGTAGGCATTGCTAACAGATATTTTTTTTAATTAGTTTTCTGCAAACGGTTATTTTAAGTCCACGAATGTACTTCTATAACAACAAACAACTACTCAACAATCTTTCCTATTCTAAAAACATATTAATTCTTTATTTCCGTTACTGTAATCATTCTATTTAATTTTAAGCTTACATAATTCTGCAATCATTTTATAGGCAAATTTATTATAACAAAATAATTGTTATATAATTAGGTGTGACATGTGAAGCGAGCAATAATGATATATTTTCGGGATACTTCATATGTACCAGTATATTTTTGCCTTAGTTTTCGATTCCAGATTCACGACTCAAATGCTTCAAAGTCACAAATTACTATATATGCTTAATTTTGAATAACAAGTATGTGCCTTTATGTATGTAGCAATACTATGTGTAAATGTTTTGGAAAAACTTAATGTATGACTGTGCTTGCTATCTTAAGTAGACAGGAAAACAAAAGAGTGCCCAAACTAGAAATTTCAGCGGCAAAAAAAAGATTGCTCGTTTATTATCGAATTGTAAATGCGGTAATTTAATAGCAGTAAAGCTATATAAAGGCAAAAAAGACTGCCCTGATCCTTTCGTAATGTAGAAACATTTTATTGGTCCAATGATTTACTAAATATACATCAAACGACTATTTACGCTTTGGTAAAAAGAAAAATAGCAAAGAAAACAATAAAAACCTGACACATTTAATGAGCTTACAAAATAGTTAAACTTGCCGTAAATCTGATGCAAGCAAACAAGCTAGTGTAACAGTAGAAACTTTGAGCAAATCATATATTTTTGCTTAATATTCCCTCGATATTGTCCGTGTATAGTTGTTATCTACGTAACTGCATTTTACAAAATGTGTTAGGTTTATAAGGTTTAAACTAATAATACGGTCACTCATAAGAGAACAACCACAGGAAATCATGTTCATCGGCACGCACGATTGTCCCATCTCATTTCCAGGCAATAAATTGACAATACAATGGGTTATTTAAGCTAGTTAAGACTTTACACTGATTAAGGTGGCTACTATGCACTGTTACAGCCGTTGCAATTCGTGATTACTATAAAATTTGACTGAGATGCTCAGTTTGACTGTTCCTATCAACTATGTATATACGTCGACTGATATTTACTATGGTCTGTTACTCCTGCTCCCATCATTTAAAAGTGAACTGAGATGTTTTAACTGTGGATTGTATAGCACGTCTACCTCAGTACATTGGTCTGCTATAAATAGACAAATAGAAGCATGTGCAACAACATTTAATTATATTTAAATTACATTCTGCCAGCGTCATGGCATGTGGTAAAATTATGCAGTCATAAATTCGCTCCAAGACGTTATAAGTAAGAATTTGTTCACAGGTATTTAAGCTCATTTTTTGTCTTTTATGGCTTTACTGCTATTATTATAAGAATAAGGTTCATTTAAAGGGATTTATTCTTGCATGTGTCCAGTGAGCAATATTCATTACAATACTGTAAATCAGTTCGAAAAATTGGACTAAATGTCTGCACATTTTAAATGCCACTTGTATTAAAATATGCATTTTTGAGGTATTGTCGGAAAATGTAACCTTTTATAGCAGCAACAATGCGCCTTCTCTTTTAAAAAGCTACTAAAGAATCTTTTTTGTATATGAAGTGAAGCATTTTCAGAAACATGTTACCCACTAAGGCCAGGTTTTCCTGACAATGGTAAGGAGAGCTGCGCAGTTCAGTAGGACGACCTCCATCCTTGTAACAATGCCTGCTCCATAGGAAAATGGAACTGCAACGCAGCGACGTGTTATAACAATATTAAAATATTAACCTGCAAAACATATTAAGAAAACAATAATTAGCAAATAGTGAAAACAATTGGACAGTGTCAAATCCAGATTAAGACAATGATGCACGGCATACAAAAAGAAACCAAAAGGAGCAACAAAAACAATAATGAGTAATCCAAACCCAAGATAAAACATGGATACACTCAGATGCCCCGGACGAAATGTCACGTTGGCTATTTTTCATTACACATTACGGTATTGTATATACCTGATTTGATGTAAATTAATGGAACATCTAAAGATCTTCAATTGGCAGCTGGAATACTATCATCTACGCTAGATTTCAAAACCACAGTGCCTTATTTTTGTCTCTTGTTACATATTAAAAAAAGCAAACTAACAACAGACCGAACAACAAGAGCAGAAAGTCAAGTTACAATTACAAATCTGGATATAAATATATACAACAACCACGGGTGCACTCCTGACGAGTAAGCAGTGCTAATAAGACTCCCATCTAGTTACTCATTGTCATGTCTTAAAAAAGTCAAATATCTTATTACGCCCTTATGTTTTGCAATTGTCACCCAAATGTATTAATCAACCTCGCAATGCGAACTTTAACATTGAACTGTACTGTTGTTGTTAATATCATAAGGATTTCCTCAAAACTGATTTAATACGAAGCTACATTCGTTTAAAACGCTTACCTAAAATGACTATAAAATAAACATTCTAATAAATATATATATTCTTATATGTGGTCTTTGTGGTCGAAGGATTAATGTAGTTTGTTGTCCTCTTTTGATCACGTGATTGATAGGAGGTTTATGGTCTAGCTGTACCGTAGTACCTAGTACCTGTGAAGCGTTTTTAGGCTACAACGTGAAAAGTAACCCTAATAAAATATGTGTAAAAAATAATGCCACAATTTATTTGTGGTGTGATTTGTCCATAGTGTCAATTAGAACACGATGAATGCTACCTGAATTTTCCGACAGCGTTACGGTAAAATGCGCAAAACTAAACGTTGCAAATGAACTTGAATTTCTCCCGTAGTCAACATTTTATTACCATATTCTTTAGTTAATATTTTGGCTACATCTTTGTCGATCTATTAATGTAAAGTACAATATCCAGATTTCACTAAAGATAAGACAAACGTATCTGTTTTAGCAGCATTCATCTATACATTTAGGTCTAAAGTAACAACAATTAAAGATTTTTGTGTTGGGATGCCGACACACAAGTCGCCCAAAATCCCCAAGGATAGTATTTCATTCAAATCAGTACATTAAGATATGCCTAGAAATCAAATTTCGTTGAAATCGGACAATGTTGACGTTTTTATGTAGTAAAATAGCCGCCAGTTTGAAACTGGAAGTCGGACAAAAACTTCAAAGTAGTGGCACACACAGGAGACCATAAGCTACCTGTGTACTAAATATTGTTGAAATCGGATGGCGTTTAAATTTTTGCGCTTATAGGAGGGGGTGGAGTTTGGATGGCGGCCATTTTCAAAATTCAAAACCAATGTGCACATCTAGAAGCCCAAACAATTCACTATGCCAAGAATCATAATGGTCGTGCGAACTTTTGTTGGTGAAAAATTCCGGACTAAGTAGTGATCAATAAAAAAAAGAGGATTAATAATAATAATATAGGTTCAATCGTTCTAAAGAACGAGTAATAGGCTTTCCACTTTAAAATAAGACCTTAAATAAATGTCCTTGAAACTAAAAAAGCTAAGAAACATACGTAATTTGTCTATTGCAATTAATAAGAACAAAAATTATTTTAAAAAAATTATTTAGATATCTTTAAAAATAAGAAAGGTCATTAAATAGGACGTAAGAAAACTTGAATGACCTTGACAACTGATATTTTAATCCACGTAAATATTACTTATAGACAATAGCATTAAAAGAATAAGACATTCAAAATACATAGCACCATGAAAAACATTTAAGAAGGACTTTGACCTTGACTCTTACAGATTGACCTTGACCATGCTGAAGGTCAACAGTGATCAACATTGAAGATTTTAAGCCAATATCTCTTATATTCATTGAGATATGACTACTTATAATATATACAAAAAAAATTAAAAAATGACCTTGACCTTTGACCTTGTATTTGTGTTCAAGGTCAGGTGTCCTAATGGTCTATAGTGAAGACGCCATGCCTCTACTATCAATAGTTGATAAGCAATTAATGAAAAACTAATTATCAATGGTTGTAATGGGGGATAACTCCTATAAGATGAAGCCGGATCCTTACTGTCCAAATAAAAAAAAGTTGCGCCTTAATGAGACCAACATTTTTTCCATTATAAGTTATCGCCTATCTTTTACCGTTTTAAAGGAATAGCGCTGACAAGACAATGCCAAAATTTCAAACGTGATCTTGACCTTTGACCTTGAGTCCATTTTCAAGGTCAAGGTAAATGATGACTAATGATACAAGGTTTCATATATATATCTGTTATAGTTACTGAGATAAAGTGATATAATGCAATTCACAATATATTTTAGAGGTCTAGGGGAGATAACTCTTATAAAAATGTCAAATAAAAAAGTGACGATTCAAGATCTTAATATGATACACATTTTGGTAAAGGTTTCAGTTCTCTATCTATTATATTAAAGGAGGAGATCTGTACACAATGTCAAAAATTCGAATGTGACCTTGACCTTTGACCTTGTGACATTTTTCAAGGTCAAGGTCAATGATGACCAACTGTGACATATCTAGTCTCTATCACCTCTGGTTCATGAGTTACAATAGTACAAAATGAAATTCCAATAAATAAGGGGAAATAACTCCAACAAGAAGTCGTCAAAATACTTTGCGCGATATGTAACAAATTGTCGCAATCAATAGGTGACCATTTTGCAACAACTTTTATTGCAAAATCTTTTTCAAAGTTTGTCTGTACACAAGCTTTTTTATGACAAGGGAAATAACTCCGTAAAGAAAAAGTGTTCGGTGTGACAGGGTCAACTGCGAAAGCGTTATGTCTCATACACCCATAGTACAAAGGTCTTTACGACATGTCGCGAAACAAAATTTATAATGGGAAAAGAAAACTTGGCGGAAAAAAAAAGAATAATAAACAGACAAATTACAATAAGGCTTTCCACTTGGAAAGTGGAAAGCCTTAATTATAATAGTATTGGGCGACTTAATAATAATAATAATAAGAAACGGTTCAAAAACAATAAGTCCCCAAACTTGTTTGAGGCGACTTAATAATAATAATAAGAATAATAATAAATAGAAACGGTGTAAAAACAATAAGTCTCCCAAAACTTCTTTTGGGCGACTAAATAAGGTAAATCATAAGACACCACATATTAGTGCACCAAACGATTGTTGTAACGTTTGTACGATATTTCAATGACAAAACATACTTGCTGTCAAGTTAAAATCTTCTAAAGTGTATATTTTAACATTTCACATTGCTCGCTTCAAATATCGTTTTTAGCTTATACATGCATATATTATTAAGGCACGTGTTTCTTGCTTTTGTGAATAAAATATTGCATTTTCCGGACGAAACTGAAAGTTGTTATTGTGATGTCCGTTACACACTGGCACCATTATTTCTCAACAGCTCTCAACATGACTCAGTCCGGACCTGGATTCAACGTAATTTACAAATATAGGTTTATATGTATAAACAATTCGTTTACATTTCAAAGCACTTATGTCATGTTTTTTTTAAATTGTTCAAATTAATAATTCATTATATTCATCCTCTTTCATCCGGTTTATCATCATATGTTTTTAAATTCCTCTATGTGTCATATTTCAACGAGCCGTCCATGTTTTGGCAATAAAATAATTTATATTTTACAAATTGATAGTAAATTTGCTAGAGAAATATATAATTCGGTTTTGACTGGGTTTTACCATGTCTGTACAATCTGAGTCCAAAGGTGAAATTCTTCTGTATGTCAGATTCAAACAAACCACAATTCCCATCAACTTTGGATAACTTTTTAGTTTTTTAATAGGACTAAGTTATATATCAATAAATGTGTTATTCAATTTGCTACATAAATATAAAAATCAGTAAAGCAGTTTAGACCGATGTTTTTCATGTTCACATGTTTGAGTGCTGAGTCTACTATATGTCATATTCCTAACGACCACTGTTCCAGTCGAGATTTTAAGTTCTAAAGATTTAAATATTATTTAGTTTCTTAAATTTAAAAGGGAAATATATTATCCCGCCTCCACAAGTTTGTCAAATTTGTTAAAAAATCATGTTCAATTATGGTCGAATTAAAATCCTTTCGTTTAAGTGTCCATTTTAACAGTTTTAAGTCTTAGTAATTAGAAAACAGATATTCGTCAGGTGGAAATGTATATGATTTTTAACATTCTGTTTGAATTACATTGACGTGTTGATCTATTGAAAATCAATAGACAAGATAAGCACAAAACCTTCCAGTTTTCCATCATTGCCCTTGAATGACTATTCTTTAAAATCCTGAAGTCATAACAAGGAACGTAAAACGTCTGTTCATACCAAGGCCTTCACTCCTTCATGGCAACACATTGTTTCCTTCTCATATTTGTATTTTCGTACCAACAAATACGTACCAATATATGAACAGCATGCCGCTTTCCCATTTATGTGGTGTGTGTACACACGTAGTTACTAGTACCGTTACGCTAGTATATTCTATACGTTGGTTATTGGATGTACCAAGGTGGACTGGATCCCGGAATAAGGATACCGTTGTGTGTGACACTGTGTGTAGACGAGTGGAAAAGGGTATCGATTTGGCGGGTGTGAAGTGAACAGACGAGTGACGACGATCTGTGTTGGATATCGGCGATTCACCTGTTGTTGGTGAGTGTTTATGGTTTAGAGTCACTCTCGAGTTGACATTTGGTGTCATTGTTATTAATACTTGGCTAACACAACACTGGCGCTGCGAGCAGTTGTTCTTTTCGAACTGAGACTGAATTTTTGGCTTCGAAGTGTCACGGCAGACACGTGGTTTGTCATTTCAGTTGAAATTTGGTAAACAGTTTTGAATTATTGTTGCCGTTGTACAACAATAGGATCTGGTGATCGATTTTTACAGTGCGTTTGGTAATTTCGAGTCAAATTACCGTGTTTATTGGTTTTGCTTATCGGTCACATATTTGCCTTCGTCTATTCAAAATAAACCAGAGGTACCCTTGTGTTTACATGGTACAATTGTGTAGTAACATTTTGCTCAGTTACTTCATAATCGTTGTAAGTTAGGAAGGCTGATAGGCTGTTTTTATGATATTTTACAACGAGTGCATTGTAGAATATATACATAAAGTGAATGTGTAAAACACACGAATATTGCACTTAGGTTATATTGCCACATGAGCTATTTGTGAAACAGCTGTGATCTTATCACACAATTTTTGTGATTGTAATTGATATTGTTTTCGTGATATTTAGCATATGAAATTGTGAGTTTTTTCAGGATGAATAAGATCCAGATAAACAACTGCCCAGTGGAATACTTTAGATTATTACCAGGGGTAGGCGAAAGGCTAGCAGAACAAATATTGTTACTCAGAGAAAAGTATGGCAATATTACATTGACAAATCTCACGGAGATTCCGAGACTCCGTGTCACAGATAAATTACTTGACATGATAGACTTCACACCATTTGACCCAACAGAAGGTCAGTATGCACGGACTGAGTCCGCTTTTGACTTTACAAACTACTACATTGATGATGATGTTAATGTAGGCGCATCGGATAATATTCAGAATATTGGACACAATGACGATGAGTTATCTGACGAGTTTTTATTGGAGCCTGAAGAGTGTATTGATGAAAACTTAGAACAGTTAGAGTTACGCAAGCCATCTGATTACACTCGTGAGTTGGGTGACCACCAGTACTGCAAACAAGAGAAGTATCCTGCGGAGGCACATGTCAAAACCAAAGGTGCCTGGTTCCACAAACCTACTGTTGAAGTGCTAACTCAAAATGTTGTACGTGATAACTCACGTCTGAAATACGATACTATACTGCAGTCAGAGCGCCCTAGCCAATACTCTGATACTGCAAGGAGGAGACCAGTGCCCGCACCAAGGCGCAAGGCACCCCCCACATCTAGAGAGCCAATGAAAGATTGCAATGCACAAAAACTGGGTAGACTGCAAAATCCAGTTCTACCAATGCATACAACACCAAACCGTTATAGAGCGATAAGGGCTGTTTCAACACCCTATCCAGTCACAAGCAATTTGAATATGCATTTACCGCAACAGACACCATGGCGAAATGATTTGGCTGCACCTCGCAAGAATTCAAGTCGGACAGACATGCCGAAAGGTTTGTCGTATGATGGAACAGGTAGCTGGCGAACGTTTTACACTAAGTTCGAGAGGTATGCAGATAATCTTTCGTGGAATTCCACAGAAAAGAAGGATCACCTTTGCTGGTGCCTTCAGGGTAAAGCAGGCGATTTTTATACTAATCTGCTAGACAGAGACGAATCCATGGATTATTTTGAACTAATCCACAAATTAGAAAAACGATTCAATTATCAAGATTTGCCTGAGACATTAAAAGTTCAATTTGAGAACGCAAGGCAAGATCGACATGAAAAGATAGAAGACTGGGCAGACAGAGTCCTTATGATTGCCAGTAAAGCCTATAGGGAATTGCCCGACGATTACATGTACACCCAGGCAGTATGGAAAATTTGCCAAGGCTGTGCAGATAAACAGGCTGGTCAGCATGCAGCGACCATGAGACCCGTTTCAGTAGAGGCGGCAATAGATCACATTAAATGGTACCAACATACTCACAACTCAATCTATGGTACAAATGCACAAACTCGGGGTATTGCCCCGTATGATGAGAACAGCGACATTGACTACGAATCGACGTACACAGCTAAAGCAGCAGCAATGTCTAGGTCAGAACCCAAGTCAAATGACATGGATAAAAGGTTAGAAGGGTTAGTTGGATCAATGATAGACAAATTAACACAGAAAATAGACGCACTCCAGGTTGCACATAAAGAGGAGCTTGATACGCTGAAAAAACAATTCTCAGAACAGCTCCAGGAAAACAAGGGGAAAGGCACATATCAAAGAGGCCAGCGTGGAAATCCCACGGTAGGTAATTCCCAAGGGCCAGAATGCTATAATTGTCACAAAAGGGGGCATATCAGTCGTAACTGCCCTGCCAAGGTTGAAACCTTGCCAAAAGATAACAGGACCAATCCTTTAAACAGGAAAGGGTCGGACTAGGCGGCGCACCTCCGGCCCAGCCAATCGAAAGTCGCCAAAAATCTAGTGAAAAATATGTCCCACCACCCTCTACGTAAGGTACAAAAATCTGACAGTAACCAATCCAGGTTAGCCACAAAAAAAGCAAGTATGCAAACTCAAACATCAGGAATTATGGAGAGTATTCCGTTGAATAATGCGAACAGTTCACTATTGAATGAGAGCCATTATTTTGACGTACCTGAACAGACGAGTTTTTCTCGTGATCCTGGCTCACAGAGTCCTAGTATGACTGATACAATCAATGTAAATTTAATTCCTGATCAACCAGAAGCCGATTTGGGAAAAACCGTTACAATCCGACAGCTAGGGTCTGCGTCATTACTTCGTTTGCCTTTAAAAGTAATGGGCCAAGAAGTTGTTTCAGTAGTTGATACGGCGGCTGAAGTTACCATTATTTCCGATACAGTTTTTCAGTCTTTACCTGTTAGACCACCAATTAAGCGAAGAACAACAATGCACGCTGCAGGGCGTGGCATGAAAATGGACGCATTTGTTGTAGGTCCAGTGGAGTTGCATATAGGCACTAAAACCTATATAACAGAAATATACGTAGCACCTATCGATGATAGCATGTTGTTAGGACTTGACTTTCTGGTCAAAGCTAGAGTTATTTTGGATTGTCGCAAACTTGTTTTTTTCGTGCATGGTGAGGCGTTACCTATGACACTAGGACACACGGGTCTTGTCCCGTCTGTGAATAGTATGGCGAGAGTATCTAAAGTGACAGTCCAAGAAAAACTTGAGGTGCCACCCAATTCTGTAGTTCAGACAATTTGTGATTTGCAGGACAAGCAAAACTGGTCGCAATATGTTATTGAGCCCTCAGAATCAGATACTTGTTTTTTTATGCCTCGTGGTTACTATGACTCGTTCACCGAACCTTGGATTAGTATTGTAAATGTGACTGATAAAGTGGTCAAATTGGCTAAGGGTACATGTATCGGCGAAGCATTCGAAGCTCAGCCCATAGATGCTGAAGACAGCGGGTGTATACCCGTAGTCGCCTCCATTTCTGGTAATATCAACGACCAAAAACTGCCTGAACATTTACAACAGCTTTACGATAAATCATGCACCCTGTTGTCTGAAGATCAGAAACTTCAACTACATAACCTATTGAAAGAATTTTCGGATGTTTTTGCTAGAGATGAATTTGATCTTGGTACTTTTTCTGACATAGAACACGAAATTGATACTGGTGACGCAAGACCGATAAAGCAACGCATGAGACGTGTTCCCACATGCTTTGCCAATGAGGAAAAAGGTCATCTGGAAAAATTAGTGAAAGCAAACATCATAGAAGCCTCAAATTCTGAGTGGGCTTCAGCACCAGTTTTAGTCAGAAAACGTGATGGTTCTATTCGCTGGTGTATCGATTACCGGAAGTTGAACTCCGTCACCAGAAAAGATGTATACCCACTACCTTTGATCGACGAGTGTCTTGACACGTTAGCTGGAAACCGATGGTATTCCAAACTCGATGCAAATAGCGCCTATTATCAGGTCAAGGTTAAGGAGTCAGATAGACCAAAGACTGCCTTTATTACAAAATACGGCCTATTTCAGTTTGTCCGTATGAGCTTCGGTCTCTGTAATGCACCGGGGACTTATGCCCATGTGATGAATCTAGTATTGCGAGGATTGACATGGAATATTGTCTTGGCATTTCTCGACGATATTCTGGTAATGGGGAAATCGTTCGAGGATCACTTGAACAATCTGAGAGCTGTTTTTGAAAGGTTTCGCCAACATGGTCTGAAGCTGAAACCACCCAAGTGTGACCTTTTAAAACGAGAGGTGGAATTCTTGGGAAGAAAGGTAAGCCAGGATGGAATGGCAATAGGAGACGAATATGTAGAGGTAGTGCAAAAATGGCCAACACCCAAGACAACTCGCGAGGTCGAGCAATTCCTGGGATTCGCCAATTATCACCGGAATTTTATCCAACACTTTTCCGATATTGCCTATCCTCTTCACCAAATCACTGGTAAGAAACCGTTCAAATGGGAGGAATCTGAAGAGACTGCGTTTCAGAAGCTCAAGGAAGCGTTGGTTACAACACCAGTACTGGCCCTACCGAATGCATCAGATCCGTTTATACTTGATACGGATGCGTCTAATTGTGCAATAGGAGCGGAGTTAATACAGGTACCAAATGGAGTAGAACGTACGGTTGCCTATTCCAGTTTTTCGTTGACTAGGGAGCAGGTTAATTATTGCACCACTAGGAAAGAGTTGCTGGCAGTTGTAAGGTTTACAAGACACTACCGCCATTATTTGTTGGGGCGGAAGTTCACTGTGCGGACTGATCATAGTAGTCTAATCTGGCTGCTAAACTTTAAGGAGCCGCAAGGGCAGCTAGCACGTTGGCTCGAGGAGCTGAGCCAGTACAACATGGTTGTGCAGCACAGACCAGGGAAACAGCACATTAATGCTGATGCCCTATCCAGGTTAACACATGACAGATGTTCAAGGGATCGGCGAGAAGTAGGACACATGTTGCAAAATTATCTTCCTTGCGGTGCTTGTAACTATTGCACTCGTGCCCATCAAAATTGGTTGGGATTCCGAGAGGAAGTTGATGATATAATTCCATTGGTACTCGAGCCTACCAGGGAGGTTCTGACACTCAACAGCGATCAAAAACAGTATTTGAGCGATGAGAAGTCGAGTAACGTGGAGTATGAAACAAGAATGCTAGATAGTAAACCACCGTCAGGAATTGAGTTCCAAAATAACGTGGAGTTCCACGTAGTGCAACATATTAAAAAACCGGATGAGTCAGTTGTACCTCCGGAACCTCATGTCAGTTCAATCGACATAGTTTGTACAATGAAAGAAATTTTTGTGAATTGTATGATCAATGACTCCCAAACTGAACATACTGTAGCGACAGTTTTAGAAGCAACATCGTATACTGCAGAGCAACTAAGAAATTTTCAGTCCAAGGACCCTGATTTAGAATTAATACTAATGTGGCTTACCACAAATGAGGAGCCATCAGAGGCCACATTGTTTAGGTGCAGTCCACGTGCTAAAAAGTACTTTATTAATAAGGAATTGTTTTTCCTTGATAAAGACGGTGTATTGAGAAACCATCACAAAAGCACGGATGTAACTCGTTTAGTGGTCCCTAGAGATTTGATTAGAGAAGTGATTATTCTTAATCACGAAATACCTGTGGCAGGTCACCAAGGTATAACAAGGACGATTCTCAGAATAAAAGATAAGTTTCATTGGTTTGGTATGACAAAGGAGATCACTGATTTCGTAAAAACATGTACTGTTTGTAATGTACACAAGAAACCAACGAGGAAAGCAAGGTGCCCTATGACACAATACGTCGCAGGAGCTCCCATGGAAAGGATTCACCTAGATTTCTTAGGTCCATTACCCGACTCAAAATTTGGGAACTCATATATTCTAGTAATGGTCGATCAATTTACGAAATGGGTGGAATGTATTCCGTTGCCTACACAAACAGCAGAAGTGACTGCTCGAGAAGCTATTAACGAGTTTTTCTCTCGTTTTGGTTTTCCTTTTCAAATTTTTACCGACCAAGGTAGCAATTTTCAGAGTAAATTGTTCACGGCTGTATGTGAGATTCTACAGATACACAGAGCTCGGACAACACCATATAGACCGTCTGCAAACGGTCAGGTGGAACGTTTCAACAGAACCATAATGGACTGTGTACGATGCTATGTCTCAAAGCAGCAAGACAATTGGGACGAACACCTAGCAAAACTCGCGGGAGCAATACGTTCTTCCGTAAACCGCAGTACTGGCTACACACCAAATGCACTTATGCTAGGCAGAGAGGTGAATAACCCAGCTGATTTGTTATACGGACAACCAAGCTCCACGGATGCAGAGCCAAGCGATGAATATGTTGTACGCCTTCAGGACGCAATACGCATCGCTCACGAATCTGCCAGGGAAACATTGAAATCTGCCCAAAAGTCCATGAAAAGAGATTATGATGTAAGGGTTCTGGAGAAGACTTACAAGAAGGGGGATTTTGTCTACGTGTTGGACACGGCCCAAGTCAAAGGAAGGACCAAAAAGCTGGACCCACCATGGAAGGGTCCTGGGGTCATTTGTAAAAAATTGACTGCTTACCTTTATAAGGTAAAAACTGATACAGGCATACACGTGATGAATCACGACAGGTTGAAGCTTTGTACTTAAAGGGATATACCGCAGTGGTTGGTCAGATTTAAGACGCGATTGATGGAGACGGATGACGAATCATTACTGTCAGAAGACGGACAGTTGTACTGTCTCTTTATAGGGCCTGACGATGGATCCTTTATGATAAGGTGCGACTACTGTGAGGAGTGGTACCACGGAGCTTGTATCAATATGACCCCGGCACAGGCACGAAGATGTGGGAAGTATAAATGTCCCCCATGTCAGGTATCATCAGATTCCAAGTAAGTTCGTTATATGCCTAAAGTTCACAGTGTACAAATATTGTATCATGACTGTAGTAACCTACAGGAGATAGGTTCATTATTTTTATTACAAATCGTTGTAAATTTTGATTATTGGAACTTTTCGAACACCGGAGCAGTGTAAAGAACAATTTATGTACGTTATATGTATATCATGATACTGTGAAATTTACGACTTGATTCTATGTGATTTTCTGGATGAATTATGGACACTTTCATGGAGTGTACACTGTAACATCATTTGAGATATAACTCCTCTTTTTCGAAACAGGGGGGAGTGTGGTGTGTGTACACACGTAGTTACTAGTACCGTTACGCTAGTATATTCTATACGTTGGTTATTGGATGTACCAAGGTGGACTGGATCCCGGAATAAGGATACCGTTGTGTGTGACACTGTGTGTAGACGAGTGGAAAAGGGTATCGATTTGGCGGGTGTGAAGTGAACAGACGAGTGACGACGATCTGTGTTGGATATCGGCGATTCACCTGTTGTTGGTGAGTGTTTATGGTTTAGAGTCACTCTCGAGTTGACATTTGGTGTCATTGTTATTAATACTTGGCTAACACAACATTTTGCATATATTTTTTATTTTTTTGCAAAATTAAGAGAAAAATTATGTTGCGTTAGGCATACACGTCTGCTGCAATTAATAAGACCTTTCGATTATGTCACCTAAAATTACGGTTCATCTAAGCATCATTTTATCTCTCAATACGGGTAAATTTATCAATACCGATAGTATATACATGTACACTGATTGCGATAACTGCAAACTTTTATTTTGACTTTATATTTAATACCAAGTCAGTCAGCCAGGGGAATAAATGCACAATATTTTTTCATTGAAATAAACACAAGTATAGCGTCCAATATAAAAATCTACCTCTAATCTACTTCATAAAGCTGATATTGGTCATAAGTTAACAGTTCTTTTGAAATTCTCTCCGTCCCGTCGGTTTAATTGACATCACATTTTAAATGATTGTAGTAGTGACGTAGTTAGACCGCATTACGCGTGAAAATTGTACAAAGAAATAGTGCGCAGATTACTGTTGTAAAAACAAAACGTACATCAAAGCAATATTACTAAAATATTATAAAACACGAAGACACGATCACAAAGCTGTATTAAAGTTGGGACTTAATATCATTATTATTTTTCGCTTGTCAGTCTCTTATCAGATTCGCTCTTCATCTTCATCCGATATCGATCTTATAACACTTGTCACGCAAAAAAATAATAATTAATATAAATTTGAACAAGAACGAAAATTATGTCAATTTTCAGAAAGCAATGTCGATAGGTTGTGCATTTTATTCCGTATTAAACATAATAGTATTACTGCATACGTTATTGCAAGGTCCATCTACTTAACCAGTACAAATAAATCTAAACTCCTCCCCCCCCACAAGTTATAATAAAGCTAATCGATCAAAAGCGTCAACACCCAACTTCATTAATATTAAACTATGAAATTAAGCAATGTAGAGATTTATATCATGCTTATTGTTTTATTTTACCTTAGTCTCCCGTACAACAGCCACTCCTGTCTTAAGAACATATCTTCCTTAAAATGGAAAAAAATGGCATTTAATATCATTTTATTCCCTCAAAACATACCTCTGAACTCCCCGTTACCCAGAAATGCAGGGTGAAAACTGAAGTTTTGCTTCACACTGGGCGATTGTTCTTATATCATGGTCTTTCACTCATGTACAGATTACAGATAAAGTTAAACCAGGAAAACTAACTTGTGGTCATTCCACAATCTCCACGCAAAGGATTCTGGGTATCCTACGTCAACACAATCACCTCTGCCATACCATTGGTTGACATTGTGAGAGATATCTCACATGGCGGATACGGATACAAACGCAGTTATTTCAATGTAAAACTATATCAAAAGTGTATAAACAGACCATACAAAAATAAATAAGATTTGATATATTATTTTACAAACATCGTTCTTTGTTTACAAACGTCACGGGCAGACGACATATATAGTCACGCAGTAAATGGAGGATGACGTGTGGCAGAGGTTATATCTGCAGGGAACCAGTTATGTTCTCTGTGCCGGAGAGTGGTCATTCCAGTGCCTCGCTTAAGACTACTGATATAATCACAATAGAACTACTAGAACGTGTTTGGAGATAACGGCAATATCAGATGATTGCGCAAAATTCATAATATATACACATAACTGGAGTTGTTTCTTTACGACCATTTATTCATTTTTTTCGAAATAATTTTTAAGTTGAAAAGTCAAAATTATTTTTAACGCAATATTTCGTAACATATTACGTTGAAGAGGCATAATTTTATACCTCCTGTTTACAGTTGATCGTCTTCGAAACATTTATTGGAAGAATCAGTTGTTAGAAAATAACATGAATTAGTCAATGCAACAGTTGAACATATAATATGTTTGCAAAGTCAATGCAACGCCGAGTAAACGAACAATTATAGCACAGTAATGTACGTCCTTTAAATCTTAATGTGATCTTTCATTTTTCTCTTTCACGCATCAAAATACACAGTCAGACTACAAAACAAATAGAATTATATAATTTTGTCGTCAATCTATATTTTACTTGATATTATAATGTATATCCTTGTTTTAATTTAATTTGAAGTTTATTATTATATGACGTTTATAACCTGTAAGAATTGGAATTCAAAACCATATGGATTAAATGCAATAAAGCAAAGCTCTACGCATTATTTAAATCCCTTACTAACGTAGAGTAGTTAGAAGCTAGAGGCTAAGCGTAGTTCCGAAAAGTTTTTTCCTGTATGGGTACTGACCTGTGCAACCATTTTTAGTTTTCGTTTTTGCAATTATGTTTACTCTGAATTTATTTCATTCTGCCATATTTTCTTTCCACTATGAGACAACTATAATAAAATTATATATAATCGCTACTTTTAATGGAAAAATTGAATACAATTACACACAACTTTAAATATATATAACATAGTTCATATCTTTATACTTTGGAGCCAGTCCACCATAGTATGATATTGGCCTTTCAATAAATCTAACCGCCAATTATTATGTTAAATTTGACTGCCATTGGCCAAATAAATATTACTTTACGAGTTTACTTTTCCTTATACCAACTATCGGCTCAGACCCGATGTATACCCTATCGAGACTGAAAACCTGTCTCCGTCTCAAACTATGTTTTCTGGCTGTCAAAGGACCTGCCAATCTGGTTTCCACAATTTCAATATTTGCCGACGTTGACATTTCTTCCAGAATTTAACTTTTCGTAGGCCACTTGTCAGTTTATACCTGAATTAGACCTATATGTACCCGGAGATAAACTTAAGCTTCGTCTCACAATAATGTAATGCAATTTTGAATAAACGTTTTCTTCCAGAGTTACCCTATATTATTTCAAGAATTGACTCATACCGATGGACATCTATGTACTCTTCATTTCCACTTTTGACCACTTAAAACTAGCCCCGTCTCACTATCCTCTCTGGTTTACGATTAACCTACCCCCTTTTTTCCATAATTTGATACCTGCTCTGTTTTGACATGCTTTCTGGCATTTTCTTCACCTTAGATCACCAACTGGCTACCTTTATGTATCCCTTACTTATACGTTCGAACCAGAATGCCTAGTATGCAATTCGGCTCTCACACAACCTACCTCCAACACTCATTTATGCCAACATTGACCAACTTAGATAAAAAACAACAAGTACATTTTATTTTCATTTGTTTAACCGATTTGACTTACAAAGAGCCGGTCCCCCTTTTTCCATAATTCCGAGTTTTCTGCTATTTTGATATTTCTTCTGGCAATTACTTTACCTATAGCCACTAATCGGCAAATATGCAGGTAGCCTTCATTTATACATTGGAGCCAGAATTCCTAACCCCTCCTCACACTGCGCCATTTTTGCTTTTAAGGAGAATACCCCAACCCTTATTTATTATACTGACACTGGATGGCTTTGACATTTCTTCCAATATTTATTAAATATTTCACTCACTTTTCTTTGTTATTGTAATTTAACAAACAAACGCACACAAATCTCTTTTATTTCTAATTATAATTATGTTATATCAGTGGATCAGTTGTTGTAGATTTGGATTCTGCAGGACAGACACAGAGTGGACAGAATGTTTTAGGGTTATAGGTTATACACTCAATGTTACAATCTGTCCGAATCGGCGAGCAGTTATACGCTGAAAAATACAATCAATCAATCAACACCGCTTGTCAAAACATGCAATTCTAATAATAAAGTTTATATGATATGGTTCTCACAACTATAATCATTGTAAATGTTTTTAAAACATGATTCTTTGTAGCAGTAACTACATTTATAAAACAGTTCAATCAGTTTGTCAATCAGTAAATTGATTGGTCTAGTAATATAATAGCGTTGTAATTTCAACAAATCGGTTTGTTTGTTTCAATGTTGTTTTGAGTCACTTTCAATTTTTCAGCTATATCATGGCGTCAGTTTTTATAGGAGAATAAATTCGGAGTACCCGGAAAATCCGCCCCCCCCCCCCGACATTAGGTAGGAAAACCGGCTAACATTGTTAATAAAGAATGGAGTCGAGCAGACCCTGCCCGCAGTGAGACTCGAACCCAAAAGCAAATTGTTGACAGACAACGTGATTAGTTGTGGACGAACTACCTTATCCACTCGTCCAACGAGGCCCCATCTTTAATTGGTGTTAATATTTTCACAATACTTTTTAATATTGACCTCCATGTATATCACGTTTAGCACGTATTATTGTGAGCACTTTGATATTTTATTTGTATTATATTATTATTTTAAATATATAAAAGCTGAGTATTGTGGGAGTGGTTAGTTGTTGTCCCTTCAAGCAGCATTTATGTCGACTTTGATTTTACCTAAATAATTAATCGATTAGTTCCATAAGAAAGATTTCCAATAAAAAAATCTGTATCGGATATGATGGCCTTTTTGCTGAATGTAATTGCACACGGTTAAAGCTTATCGTCGCAACAAGAAGCCACCGTATATAATCTTACGAAAGCCCAGAAGGCTCATTCGATATTCGAAATTCGAGATTCAAGATTCGAAACTCGAAATACGAGATTCGAAATTCGAAACTGGAGATTCGAGATTCGAAATTCAATATAGTTATAACCAATCAAATTGTGTCTAACATAATCGTCTACCAATCAGAATAATTCTTATATAAACGTAGCCACGTGCTATTATGTTTATTTGGTGTTATAACAGTTGACATATTTGTCAACGAATGACTTGTTCAACATGGTTTTGTTAAAAAATCAAATTTATAAGCTTTATTTGTTATTTTATCACATTAATTTAGTTCACAATAACATCTTGATTTTACAAATCAAGAAATAAAAATGTACATGTAAAACGGAATTCAACAAAACTTGGTGTGTAGGAAGTACACCATATGTAGTTTTGCATGTTACCAGGGCATTTTGGCCCTCAAATTTTGTGTGGGGCTATCAGGGATAGATCCAGAGGGGGCCCTCCCTTTTGACGGAAAAAATTGGTTGGATATATAGGAAATCATTGAAGCATGACCAAATTGGCCCCCCTTGGCCAGTCAGTGCCCCCCATCCCCTTTTCGAAATTTTGGATTCGCCACTGGCTTATTTGGCCCTTTGAACTTAGAAATGTGCTGAAAAAAAATTAATTATCTTGTCAGCACAAATCCTCTGAAACTACTCAGTACTATACAGAAACTACTCAGTACTATACAAAATTTTATGAAACTTGGTATGTAACTAGTACACCATATATGTAGTTGTGCATATTATCTGGAATTGTTGATTCCTAAATTTATATGGTAGTTATGGCTCTCTGAACTTTTCAGTAATCATCAATAATCATGGTTTTCGCTTTAATTCCCTTAAAACTACTCCACCAAATTTTATGTAGTTTCGATATAACCAAGGATTTCTGATTGGTAGAGATTATGTCACACGCAATCTGATTGGCTAAAACTATATTGAATTTCGAATTTCGAATCTCGATTTTCGAATTTCGAATCTCGAATATATAAGAACTATTCTGATTGGTAGACGATTATGTCACACGCAATCTGATTGGTTATAACTATATTGAATTTCGAATCTCGAATCTCGAATTTCGAATTTCGATTCTCGAATTTCGTATGAGCCTTCTGGGCTTTCGTAATAATCTAGTTGCATTTCAATTACGAGTTGACAAACATTTTTTAAAATATTTACCAGTTGTGGTTGTTGCTATATCTGTTGTTTCACCGTCAACACAGTGACAAACTGGACAGCCGTTCACTCCAAGTTTTACACATTTAGGAGGACAGGTGGCGGATAGCTGTTCACACTCTGGAAAAAATTAGGTTTTATGCCACTTTCAACAATTTTTCAGTTATACCATGGGGTCAAATTGTTTTAGAGAACGAATACCGAAATATCAGATGAGAGCAACGACATCTGTCAAAACCTTGCAATTCGCAATTAAGATTGTACTCCAAACACACATTGCCCGCAACTGGTCTACAACTAAGAACGCATACTCAGCCACACAGCACAATAGTGTTCAGTTAGAATAAATATTATCGTAAATAACGAGTCAAAAAAATCTACCCAGCTATATGTGACTGTCGTAGTCACTGGACAATTTTTTACACTCAATAGGTATGTTTATCACATGACTAAGTTACCGCCAATGATGATTGGTATGTGGTGTGCACGCGAGACTTACCGTCAGAAGGCGGAGCGGGAACAGTAGTACCTTGACATTGACAAACTGGACAATACGTTGAGAGGTCATATGTTCGACACTGAATAGGACATGACGTCAGTAGTGGCTTACATGCTAAAAATAGATGTAACACTACAACGGATTGGTTATATCAAAGATGTCACAGATAGGGCAAAAAACATTGAACCCTCAATTGGTGTAATATTTACATTTAATTAACATTATAAATAAATTTATATCAGTATATTGAAATTTCTATAATTAAAATATTGAACATTAGGACTGGGATTTATTTCACCAATGGATAAGTTTATTAATATAAAACGACTACCACAAATATGGAAATTATGTTACATGTAATATCATTGACATTAATGATATATATACACTAGTTTAAGGTAGCTGCACGCCTCAACCTGGTACACGGATGATACAATGTGCCCAAACGGATATTTAGTTTTTATCAATTTTCCAATGTACCAATTATCTATCCATTTTCCTAAACGCCATAATATAACCTGAAAAGGGAAGTAACTCTTGGATAAAATAAATAATATGAAGTACAAATACTTACTAGTTACACTATCAACTGTTGTTGTTATAACGTCGTCTGTTGTTGTCGCCATGACAGTTGTCGGGGCCATTGTTGTAGTGGGACACTCACACAATGCACAAAACGTCTTCCGGTCATAGTTCAGACAATGTAAGGGGCAATCACTTTCAATTGGTATGCATACTACAGAAGACACAAATACAAATGGTGTCATAAAGTGAAATAACCGATTGGTCAGCAAGCATGAAAAACAAAGGACATTGAAGTACTTCGGATAACAACAAAGACATGGACACAATAAAAACAGAAACACGTGAAAAATCAAAATTAATATCACGAACCTAATAGAAAAGAGTGCACCGATGTGTTCTTGACGAGTACAAAACAAGACGTTGTGGTGACGTCAGATTTGTTTGGCCTAGGTGAATAAGTTCTACTCGGACCGATTCTTTCTTTAAAATGTGTACTAGATAGTTTGGGACTCATATATGAATGGGTTTCTTTAGAATATCTAAGCTTTATGATTCTTGTTAACATGTTACATATCTTTTGATATATAATTTGCACTAATTCCATGTTTGATATTAACTATATTATTTAAAGGTTTCTAATTGTAGTTTCATATTTGTATTTCAGAGATGTATAAATAAGTATATCGTGGTATAATCATTCGAAGGTTTATGAAAACCAGCCACGTACCAGATAACCAAGAAATAAACACTACCGGGAACACAACACAAAATGCACATTACATATGTCTTTCATCGATATCCAGGATTTCTATTTTTTAAACCGCTATAGATGACGCAGAATCATTCTTTGCATTTCTAAATGAACCGGTAGCCATGAAGTGCACGCGCTTCATTGACGACATCCAAAGTAAACAAACAACGCGGAAACAACAAAAATAAATTGTGCACGATTTTCATCAGGACTCCGGCATTTGTTTAAATGAAATAAAATGTAAATATAAGCATTGAATGCATTATATTGAAGTTTCATTGACGTATGAAAGCGTTGACCGAAGCACATTGCATCATAAACTCTGCGCTTTATAACCTTCGGTCAACGCTTTCAAACGTCAATGAAACTTTAAAATAGTGCATTCAATTCTTAAATGGTTGGGAATCAACAGCAAAACAACGTACAATACAATGTAAATTTGACTTATGAAAAAATGTTTTATCGGGCAGTCTGATTGTAATTACACGTCCTGAATATAGGTGAAATATTGCTTGCTGGACGTAAAACAACAATCAATCAATCAATCATTATTAATAATTACTACAAAGCAAAATGTATGAACAAGAACTAACATTAACGTTTGAGTAATTGTTTAATTAAACAACAACTGAAATAAACTCTGTATTGATATAATTAATAAAAGTATGTTGTTTGTTTATTTGTTTAAATGGTGTTTAACGCCACGTTCAACAATTATTCAGCTGTCTCATGGCGTCCAGTTTTTTATTGGGGGAGGAAGCCAATTAGGAATGGAGACGAGCACTCACTGACGGCCGACACGAAGCCACAACTTAGGGTTGACATACCATGTGATCAATAGAAGATGACTGAATGCCTTATCTACTCGACCAATAAGGCCCCTATTAAACCTATGACCTGATCATGTAGCTATTTATGTATAAAAACATTCATGTTGACCTTGACCTGTAGTCATTCGTTATTCATATTTAGAACCAGCGTTGTCTGGAAATATAAACGATACACACGTATACATTGTAACTATCTACTGCCAAAGTTAACTGTCAATAACTTCTGTCAAATAAATATTATAGTGACTATATACTACCAGCTTTCCTTGTACTAGGGGTCGCAGCTACATGAAGTTTAACGTCGGCCTCGTTACCACCAGAGCTTTTGTCCTGGTCTGGGACATCCGTTGGTGTCGCTGTTGTAGTTGGGTGTATATCCTTTGTTGTTGTTACCATTCTCGGGTGGCTGGTTGTATGTTGGGATTTGTTGCCGTCTGCTGTTGGTTGTTTCGTATGACGGACTACAGTTGTCTTTTCTGTTGTTATAGTCGTTGTAGGTAGAGTTGATGGTGGCTTAGTTGTTTCCGCTTGAAACATGTATTTTAAATGATTATAAATGGTCGCATACTATACAATTGCACAGTTTTCTGTTCGCCATCAACAATTTTTTCTACAAAGATCTTGATTGTTGACATTGTGCGTACAGTTTAAAAAGAAATAACGAAAAATAATGGTCAACCATAATGATCCAAAAGCAATAATTAAAACTATATTAATAAAAAACGGTTGATAAAAACATCTAGCTGGTTGAATAACATAAAGAAGTTGTCGAGAAGGAGGACTATTAACACACGAAAACAAAAATATGAAAGGTATATTGTAATATAGATTTAAATAATACGTATTACACTAATTCGTCTAATAAAATTAATGACGCCTTCGATATTTCAAATAATTCTCTATATACAACTGGCTGCATAAAAAGTTGACATACAAAATGTAATTATTTACGTTTCTGGGTTTCTTCTTCTATTCAAGTACCTACATTCTATGATCGCTCACATAACCCTGTTTCATCTTGCCCACGTGACGTCAGATCTATTTTGTACGGTTAATATGACGACTTGTTACCTGTACATCCGCATGTAATACATCCTGTCATTGTGTCGGTAAACCAACAAGATGACGGACACGAATAATCCATCAATGGACACTGACCGGGCAACATCTGGGAAGGCTCCTGGAAGGACGCTGTAAATATATATGTTATTATTGTTGTGATAAATGTGTTAACCTTGTGTTAGAATATTGAAGTTTTCTTTTGTTATGGAAAAATAAACAGCGATTGCAACATTAAAATAAAACAAATATAAAAGCATTATGACACTAAGCCTTATGTGCAGTCGGAATATTGGTAAAAGTGTCACTTGTTTTTATAAACAACACCTGAATATTTCTTATAATACTCTTGTTTAACAATAACACATTTCAAATTCGATCCGGTTTCAATGCAAAATAAGGCTAAATCAAGCATTATCAGTTGTTTTAAAGGTTTTTTTTTTAAATATTTCATAACGGGGGCCTCGGCGGCCGAGTGGTTAGGGTAGTTCGTCTACTATTGATCACGTGGTCTGTCAACACTGAGGTTGTGGGATCAAGTCTCACTGCTGACAGGGTGTACTCGACTTCAATCTTAATTGACAAGGATTGTCAGTTTTCCTACCAAAGATCGGGAGTTTTCCCCGGATACTCCGTCTTCCTCCCCCTATAAAAACTGGACGCCATGAAATAGCTGAAAAATTGCTAAATTCAAACAAACAAACAATATATTTCATATAAGTTATCTCGCGAGTCTCAGTGACCGGATACCATTTTAGTAATGGTACCACTGAAAGGCCCATCAATATCAAGTTTGGTATAATGTCATGCACGAAGCGACGACACATAAAAATCATGCTCTGACCTTTAATCAGCTAAGCTTAAAAGCGTGAGGTGTTTTTAAATATGTTATTGATATTTCATAACGGCGGCCATATTAGTTATCTGGTGAGTCTACAGGATACCATTTTAGTAATGGAACAATTGAAAAGCCCACTAAAACCAAATTTAGTTTATGTTCATTCACGAAGCGACTACAGATATAAATCATGCTCTGACCTTTTGTCATCTAAGCTTTAAAGCACGAGCATAAAAACTTACTAGAAAATTGAGGTTTGCTGAAGCTATTAAATTGAGGTATCATTTTCAAGTGATTATTGTCGTTTCCGCTACCAAGCAACCTAGAGGAGGATTCATCTCCACCAAAGGTGTACACGCCTGATAAGCTCCCCATCCCAGGAAATGTATTAGCATTTGCAATAGCAGACCACGTGTTTGATTGTACACCGCCACCTGGTATCTGTTTTAAGGAATATTCACTTCCGGTTTGTTTAATAGGTCTGTAATCTTCTTTCATCTTTTCCATCGCGTTGGACATGTATTCTGTTGTTGAAGCTGTAAAGTAAAATGGACTATTTAAAATAAAATAAATCGAATTATTTGTGTGTATATAACATTAAATGTATCTACTGCCTTTAATACTTTAGCATAACATGGCGACTTTTGGTTTTTTATGCTACAATTTTAAATATTTTTGAACTACCGAGTTTCTTTGTAATATTTAAAGTCCAAACGCGTTTTAAATATTTGGAATTACATTGTCTTTAATGTTCAATTGACTGACGAGGGTTAGGTGCTTTTATTCCTTGGTTTACTTTTTCTGTCACGTATGTGAATATGCTATTCTTCCCAGGATGTCATGTTTAATAATACATACCTTCACATTTACAAATAAAGCATCCTTTTTCTAGTTTCCAGCAGAAGGTAGGACACATATATATGGTCGGACAATCTGAAACATCTCTGGTCGAGAAAGAACTTTCATGATAATAACCTGAAAATAGTAGTAAGGTATTACATGGTGTCAGTCTGGAGAAGTTAAATTTTAATAAAAAAACAGTGTATAATGCCCCGGACGGAAACACAGTGTACCTAGCATGGCGAGGTGAATAGACATTTTCGAGGTCTGCGAAATCCGTATAGCGACCGTCAGTTATTGTTTTATTGAATAAATAAATTCCTTGATTATAATAACAGAGAATGTTAACTTTACAATTTGTAATTGTTGTAATGCTGTTACCATTAATATTTTTTTTAATTAATAATGCATTTTGATATTGTTTTTCTTATAATCCTGAAATTCCAGTTTCACATTCACATTTCAAATATTGATAAGAATATAAATAAATCAATAGTTTTATTGTTACATTTTTAACAGTTTATTATTATAAATTATTATAAATTACAGATTATAGGAACAGTCATAAAAAACAGGCTTGAACTAGTAGTTACAACACAACTATACTTTTTAAACTATTTTTTTAGACAAAACAGGTCAATACTAGATTTCACCTGACCACAGTGCAGCGGACAAAAATATCCATATTTTTTTAAGTAATTTTAGTTCTGTTGCGATTTATCGTGACCCGAACGTTGATTCTAGACCAATGAAAAACACGAAAAATTTTATGAATGTAATAATACAATTTTAATATGTTTACCACAACGACAATACAATGTCAAACATATTTGCCGAAGGATTGTTGGTGTTTGGGGATCGGGTAGTTTTCTGAACACCTGCAAATCGAATAAAAGAAAGTTCCTGTGACTGCTCCAAGATAGACGTTTATGCCTCCTTTTGTCCTGTGTTTTATAAATGGAAGTTTTGTGTGTGGTTTATGGCTAATGACAGCAAGCAACAAAAAAAAAAATTAATAAATATGACGCAAAGGGCCTCAGCAGCCTAATATTTCTATAGAATGACTTTTAGACCAGTGGGTGAGTTCGCGACCGACTTTGTTGGAGCAATGTTGAACAACACTATCAGCATCAAATACTGGAATAACAACATACAGTACTTGCATTTATTCAAAACTTCTTATTCAAAAATATATATCATTATGAACAAAACGAATCTCTTCGTAAAAATACAGACATTACGTTCCATTCTTGCTGTTCTATGCTACGCACAAAGCATCAAAGATCATTATTAAAGGGAAAGGAAACCACAAAATTAATTTAAGCTCAATTGAAAGAAAAAAAGTTAAAAATAAGATTTACTTTTTAAAGTTGTTAAAAATTTTGCAAGGTAAGTCGAAAAATATTAATTAAAAATAAAATTTTTGAATTTCCCGCTAGCTCATGGGCGTCGACATATTGTGGCGCTCTTTTGCATTGAAGAGTGCAAACAGTGCAATTGTCTACGTCATTCCTACTATTCTGGTTAAAGATAGGCAGTGCGATGTATATGTTCATATTATTTTGCTTTCATCTGCACTAAATTATGCCATCTTCCCAAACTATTAATTGCTTAAATTTAAGTAATAAAATACGTGGAAGTAGACCACGAAAAATAATTGTTCAAATCTTCTGGCACTCGTAGTCATGCTCGTAGTATTTCATTAAACATCAGTGAATCCGATTGTATAAATGTAACATCGAGATTTTAGAATTTGAGTGCATTGTTAGGCAGTTGTGATCTTAAAGTTCTTTTGCATCAAGTCGAATTCTATAAAAACAAATATTTTCTTCTGTGGTCGGCATTTCGTGCTAATTTCCAAACTCGTACCAGTCCGCTATGTCCGAAATACAACTTCTGAGACCCCCCTTCTGAATATGCTAAATGCTTCTCGAATTCATTATCTTCAGAAATAAGATCTTTTTTATTATTATGAAGAAGACCCATCTTGTTTTAGCTGTTTTTGTTTAGCATATCAATTTTATCAGTTATAAATATTTTGGAAAGTTAATCATAATTAGCAGATGCTGAGACAGGTAAACCGGAATAGTAGGTGTGACGTCACAGATCACACATTAATGGCTGCCTACATGAAGGCGGGAATTTCAAAATTTATTATCACAAAATATTGATTTATTTCTTTATTGTGCCATTTTGTAACATGAACATAGTTAGAAATATATTTATATAAGAATCTTCTGCAAATTTATGCAAAGATGTTTGGAGGGTTTCCTTCCCCTTTAAGATCTAATACTGTAAAAGCGCTTATAAGGTTGTTTTCGCGATTTGTAGGTCATAATATTTTGTTGAGCATTAATACTAAAAAGGTGCTATGTTTGCGAAGGGAGGAAGGTTGTATTTGTAATTTGTTTGTCATAGCATTTCAAATGAAAGGAAACTTTAACGCAAATACTGTGATCGGAAAATAAGTGAAAACTATTCCCAACTCGAAAATACATACATTATTTCAATCAGAGTTCATATGATCGTTTTACATCGATCTTAATCTAATAACTTACCTTGAATGACGATAAAAAATAAGTTAAAGATCACCAAAATTATGGAATCCATGATAAAAAAATCTTTACTTGAATAGAACAATGTTAAAATTTATTATTGTGGCTAAATGTACGCGATAATATCAATCTTTTCTCGGCATATCAACAAGCAGACGACATTCCATCTGTCATGATGGCAGACAACCCACCTGCCTCGGTTATCGACGAGGATCACGTGTTTCCGGTTAGTCAACTGATACTACAGCAGATACATTTATTCCAATTCACGTTAGACGTCAATTCTTCACATGCGGAAAACGCCAGATGTAAACTCTGCAGTTAACCTACTGAATTCCGCCTACGTTAAGAAATACTTAGGGACTGGTCAATATTTATTGGAGTAGTAGGAACCGGTGCAAAATGCAATAGGACACATACTTTTAATGCTGGCATAAATATGGGACTCCAAGTTTTGTTATTTTCAGCACTCATAGGACAGCAGTCTTTTTTTCATAAAAATATCAACAATGAAAAAAACAAAAAAAAGTTTCAATTCAAAACCAATATACTGTAATCGCACAATTTGTTTAACAAATATAAATACTGCACTGTCATCATAAAATTATTCATTAGATAGGACACAAATTTTTTTATAACACATCTGATGTAGGACAGCAACATTTTTGTATTTTAAGGAGATAGGATATAGCCTTTTTTAAACCTGATAATTTAAAATGCACCGGTCCCAACCCCCTAATTAATATTGACCCGTCCCTTACATAACAATTATTTACAAAAATAGCAAGTAAACCGACCGAACAAGACGAACCGTAAACCAACGGACAATTACAAATCTGGATACATACAAACATAGGGGGCCGCGGTGGCCGAGTGGTTAAGGTAGTTTGTCTACTATTGATCAGGTGGTCTGTCAACACTGGTATTGCGGGTTCGATTCTCACTGCAGGCAGGGTGTACTCGACCCCAACTTAATTGACAAGGATTGCCAGTTTTCCAACCGCAGGTCGTGGGTTCTCTCCGGGTACTCCGGCTTCCTCCTCCAATAAAAACTGGACGCCATGATATAGCTGAAAAATTGCTGAAAGTGGCGTTAAACACCATCAAACAAACAAACAAACATACAAACACATACTACGCAAAACAAAAACAAAAACCAAAAACACATAAACTAAGTGAGTAGCCCAAACCCAATAAAAACATGCGTGCACTCAGATGCTCCGAAGAGTAAGCAGTGCTTGCCTCTTATTAGACAACCTGTCGAATTACTCATTGTCATGTCTAGGAAAAGGTCAAATCCAAGAATAGGAATAAGACTCGGTGAAAATGTCCGATCGTATTTGAAATCAATAAAGTCATGGTGACGACCATGTTACGTGAAGGGATAACATCACCTGGGTACAAAAAACTCTTGTTTAAGTAGCTTAGTAGTAAGTAAACGGCAGTGAGGCGTATACATCTGGGTAAATGAATAAACCGAATACATTATAGTATTCCACGATAGCTTTTGTAGTTTCGTTCAAGATGTAAAAGCTTCCCATAGAACTTTTATGTATTTATCAGCTACAAGAATTAATTCGAATTTAATTACAACCTAGCCTAGTATAACACATTGTCTATTTTGTTTGGAAAGTTTACTGCCTCGCCGGACCTTAGTTGTAGTTTCTAAGGCGTTGTCATGGAAGTTCAAGCAGTACTGTTTTTTTTTCTGTTTCATCTGGTTATGAAAAGTGTATTTTCAAGTCTCATGAATTGACTTTACACCAATCTGATAAATACATAACAATTATTTTATTGTACCGCAGATACCAGAATTCATACGTAATACAGATCTAAATATTAAAATATAAGTGAGCTAATTTTCATTTTTTAAATTATTTAACATATTTGTGATTTATCATATCTTATCCTCCATGCGGCGATACAGTCACACCAAAAGCTGAACATTTAATTCGTTATCCACGTTATGGATATTGACCACTTATTTAAGGTCAAGAACTTGGTATGGCATTCATTGACATGGTTATATAAATGTAAAGTGGATTGTTTATGGCAAATGTCTCCAATGTTTGTGTGTATTAGCTCAAGCTAACATTGCAGGCTTTTTATACGTTAAGTTTCTGTCTGATTTATTTATTATATCCGAATATTGATTGATTGATTGGTTTTCTTTAGTCAAGAAAGCAGTACTTCAAAAATAAATCGATTCAGGAAGGGGACTTTATCGTGTAAAGAAAGGTGTTGGCTCGAGCACTGGAACCCTGTCCGTAATTTAACTCTAAAGAGTCCTACCTGGTACTATTATTGTAGTCATTTAAGAGGGCGTTCAAATAAAAGACGAAAAGTTCCAGCTCACACTTCGTCACTGTTCACATTATCTATTTATCGATATATTGATGTTGAACGCCAAGCACGCTATATTTCATCTGTATTTAATGAATATATATCACACGTGTAATAGTGTAGGTTAATGAGCGGTACGCAAAGGATAGTCAATGCCTAGGAAACGTGAGAATAGGATATTTAAGGCCTGATAAACGGGGCAACGCGATAGTCAATGCGTGGCAAACGGGACAAGTGGATAGTCAATACGTGGATAACCGGGGAGTGGGTGAGGCAATGCGTAGAAAAGTTCAAATAAGTTAGTAGTAAATGATTGAAAAACGATGGAATTGAATAGTCAATAAGTATAAAACGGGTGAAATGAGGTATTCAATGCGCAGAAAACAGGGAATGGGATAGTCAATGGATGGAAATCCTGGAATAGGATAGTCAATGTATGGAAAACGGTGAAATAGAATAGACAGTGCGTGGAAAACCGGAATGGGATAGTCAATATGTGTAAAACGGAGGAATAACATAGTCAATGCGTGAAAACCGTGAAATGGATATTCAATGCGTTGAAATCGGGAAATAAGTTGGTAGCCTATCCGTGACAAAGAGGAATGGGGTAGTCAATGCATGGAAAACGGAGGAATGGAATAGTTCATGCGTTGCAAACGGTTAATGGGGTAGTCAATACGTCAATATGCTAGGAATGATATGTAGTCATAAACGGGGAAGGTAAGTGGTCACTCTGTGGAAAAGGTAAGAATGTGATAGTCAATGCGTGGAAAACGGAGAAATGTGGTAGTCAGTGAGAAGTAAACGGAGGAATAATACAGTCAATGCGTGTAATACAGGTAATGGGGTAGTCAATGCGTAGATACGTGGAAATAAGTTAGTAGACAATGCGTGCATGAAAACGGTTGAAGGGAATAGTAAATGCTTGGAAAACGGGAAAATGGGGTATTCAATGTAAGGAAAACGGGAAAACGGGGTATTCAATCCATGGAAAATGGGATATGGGAAAGTCAAAGGCTGCAAAACGGAGTCATAGTATAGTCAGTGTAATCAGTTCAAATTCGGCAAGTCAGTGTTCACCATGTACTCCGTCTTTATCCTGTAATAAGAACTAGATGCCATGATATAGCTGAAAAAGTGCACAGAAAACTGTGCCTAAAACCATATTCAAACAAAAACATTTTAATTCCTCTAGAAACCAACAGCAACTAATGATCAGTTTAAACAAAGTTTATTGTTCGTTTTATGCACATTCACATCTATCACATCCATTTTGATCTTTCTTGAAGTTACCATTACATGGTAGTATACAAAACATGTTCGGACAGGTGGGTCCCGTGGCCGGAGGCGGTGACGTCACTGAAATATAAATAAAGAGCATGTTAAATGAGTAAAATATCAATACTGGGTAAGTTAAAAGACACCGACGGTACATTTAAAACATAAGAGGGAATATTGGATGTCGTAAAACTACGCACAAACACTTTGACAACGGTCAAATGTTAAATCATAAAAGATCATGGAACATGTTAGGACTAAGTAGGTTTAATGCAACTGAAATCTGTCAAGGACACCAACTTTTTGCCGGACAGTGGAACCATCACCGACATTAAAAAGGTGCGATTTAAATTTTAAGTGTAAAGGTGGGCTATAAAATTCACTCCAATAAGGCTGCAACTAGATTACAAGTGAAATTACGTCGTATGTTTAATTACAACACGACGTACATTAAGGACAAATAATGTTCTACGATTTTCTTCTTATTTCAAAGACAAATGGTTATTTCTGATTTGGTTAATTTTGCAATAATTTACTTGATCAAAAGCTAATCAGAATTAAAGTTTTAATGATGTCGCAGAATATGGACTTTTCCATTCGTATTGCGCATCATTATGTGTGCCAGAAGGCGTACACATGCCATTAAAAAAGTATGAAAATCTTGTGAAAAAAGATTCTTAATAACCCACTACAGTATCTCATATACTTACTTCCACAGCTGGCATAATCACAGATCAAACAGAAATTGTCGTCATAGTTACTGCATTGATTTGGACAGTTTCCTGGATATGGCGGGCACCCTTTAACGAAAAAAACTTGTTAATAAATAAATACATTAAGAGAAGCAGGCAGTAATAAAACGAGATCTACATAATAAACGCAATACTGCATTGAATATATTTTACATTTAACTAGAACCAAACAATTACTGTTGAAACCATATCACAAGCAAAATCCAAATTCTCGTTACAAGAGAAACAAATGTGTGAATGTTTATTTAGTGTTTAACAATAATTCCATAACATTCGAACATAAGCATGTCATCTAATAAGGAAGTAATTTGTCAGCCTTCCCCAAAACATAATAGGAGACCAAATGAGAAAAAACTTGATTTGCATCAGGCGAAGCGTACATTATATGGTCAGATCAATTGGCATCTAAACGAGTGTGGTCCATTAACACTGGGAAACGGACCGATCAGTTTGATTGGTTGCGGGTTTGAGATTGATCTCCAGCAAGGTGTACTAAACTCCAACGTGAATTGACAATGATTGCGTTTTTACCGAGTCGCTTCCTACGCGAATAAAAACTGGACGCAGTTATATAGCTGCAAAAATGCTGAAAGTGGCGCTTAATCAAAATATACAAGATAGTTTTAGAAGAGTACTTATTCTTCCTCCCATAATAAACACTGCACGATAATTGTATGGCTGGGGTTAAAATAAATTTGTTGTGTAATTAAAAATCTTGCAAAGACGCCGACAGAACTAGGGGATTTTACTTAGAACACAGACGACGTCATTTCATACTTCTTGTACACTTTGTTTCTTTCGAGATGGAGAAAGGTCTCAATATTTAATTACCACCCATCATTGTTGTTGTTGTTGGTGTTTCAGTTGTTGTCTCTATAGTTGTTGTTGCTACTGTTGTTGTCATCTGGGCAGTTGTTGGTTGTGTTCGCATTGATGTCGGTGGAGTTATGTGTGTCTTTGTTGTAGGTGGTAACGTTGCTGCCATGACTGTTGGTTTAATAGTTGTAGGTTTCTTAATCAGAACTGTTGTTTTCTTTACATCGGTGGTTGGAGATTCAGTGGTTGCATTTGTTGTCGGTATTGTCGTAGTTTGAGTTATTGGTACAGTTGTAGGTTGTGCTGTAGGAACTGTGGTTGTCGGTATTGTTGTAGATTGAGTTGTTGGTATATCAGGTGTTTGTGTTGTAGGAACAGTGGTTGTCGGTATTGTTGTAGATGGAGTTGTTGCAGTAGTCGGTTGGGTTGTAGTAACAATTCTAAATTGTGTAGGTGGAATGGTTGTCACTGTTGCCGTTGTTGTCGAAGTGGTAGTGGGAGGCGTTGTTGACTGTGTTGTAGTCGGTGCTGGTGTTGTAATAGGCGTTGTAGATGTTATTACCGGAGTTGTCACCCAAGTAGACGAAGCTGTTGTGTGTGTTGTTGTTACAGGCGTTGTAGTTGTTGTAGATGGCGTTGTTGTCGATTGGGTTGTTGTCATGGGTGTAGCTGTGGTAAAGGCTAATGTTTGCTGTACTGTAGTCATACGTTGATGTGGTGTTGGCGGCAGAGTTGTTGTTGTAGGAGTTGTAGTAAATTGTTGTGTTGTTGATGGAAGCGTTGTTGTTTGTGGTGCTGTTGTCGTCTGTGTAGTAGTTGGTTGTGTTGTTAGCAGAGTAGTAGTTGATTGTGTTGTTGGTAGAGTAGTAGTTGGTTGTGTTGTTGGCAGAGTAGTGGTTGGTGATGTTACACTTGTAGTAGCCACTGTTGTTGTTGATGCCTGATTATATCCTGTAGTTAAAGAATAAAGATGCAAATCTTATCATTTTATATATCTGCAAGACTGACGTGTTAAGTGTTTGTGTCCCAATTCAGATTGCGTGAACTAATTTGTAAATGTTTGTTTTCCTGTTTAGTAACAGATATTTTAGCGATTTTTCTGAAAATTCTTTTCTTTTTAACCTTTGAATACAAAATTAAAATGTTAATTGAATGAATAGTTGCGTTACTATAAGCGAGCACTATACATAATTATAATTCTAGATATTTTCAGGATGAGAACCAAGTAAACAGACAATAAATCAATTTGTTTATCGGGATCGACCAAAGCACAAAAAAAAATTTGACAGCCACCGGCAGTAAGGAGAATTAAGTAAGGCTTGCAAAATCGGACTTTTGTAGCGGCAATGATGCCCTTATTCTTGTTCAAAAACTTTAAACTGAGGTCTTATTGCCGCACATATATAAATTAATATGGTCTGCGATATTGACAACTCTAGACAAGAAGGCCTCTATCAACGACCTGCGTAGCTATGTACGTCTACACATGAAACATTTCATAGTATTCAGCACTAAAACAGAAGATCTACGATAAGGTGTTATACAATACTACAATAATGCGAAACGAATGATAATTATTGAAACTCACGGAACGTTGTATTTCTTTTTACGTGTTTCCGACTGTCATTAATCTATTTAAATTACAGAACATTATCTAGCTGATTTAAATAAGCGAGCAATTCCACCTATTGCATTCTGTGTGTTAGTATGGGAATTTGCATGTTATACTTTATTTTGAAAAATAATTACTAAATGGTATTGACATATTAAGAATACATTTAGTACATAAATTGAAGAAATGTATAATAAACCTAAACAACAGCGCAGACCTGCAAGTAGTTAAATAGTAAAGTAGTAATTTTCTCTTCTTCATGTTTTCCACTGTTTCCAAATAATATAAAGGTCGTTTCCGTTGCATTATTTAGATTTTGTATATGGTATTACAAACGAAGAACGAAACTAAAACATTCATATCAAAGATCGAATTGTTATATTTCTGTTCAGAATACATACCACCCTTACAACAGTAAGGACACCCAGACACTGGATCTAAACACATGTTGATACCACAACTAAAGTCCACAGCAGGGCAGTTAGTTCCAGGGTTTAATCCACTTCCAACTTTTAGGGAATTCTCTGAAATTTAAAACCAAATATTTGGATAATTTTGCAGACATAATGTTACAAGAGATATCTTAATTTTTTTCTCAAGTTTTTATATATTATTTACTTTAGTATCAAGATTTCATTATTTAAGTGTAGTGAGTTATTCCATGGCAGTTTGTCCTTAGAGTTTTATAGACACATGTGACCTTTGATATAGTATTATCCAAAAGTTTTTAACATAAATACTCGTTGTCTTTTTTTATTCTTAAAAAAATCAAAGGATATAACAATTGTACATAACTGAATAAATCTGACCATAAATATGTGCAGGTTAGACCGCGTTCTGATTTGTTTGGAGAAGAATTTTCGAATTGCATGTGTGAGAATACAGCCGACATGCATTAATAAATCATTAAAATTGTTTCTACTGCTTTTACTTACGTACGCTTTGTGGGCTATTGTCACCTCCCTGTACACATATAGGACAACCTTGGGCGTCATTGGTGAATTGTCTACACATGGTTGGAATTGGTTTACACACTGGAAAAGATTTTTTAAAATAGGTTATTGACTTCATACAAGGTGTACCTGAGGTGGGTAATCTTCCCGATGGCTTTGCCGGACGGAAGACATCTTATTTGAATGTTCACCTTACATGGAGGCAACAATTATTCTTTTTTCCGAAACTACAAATACATATTTTAATATGACTCTTAATGTATCTGTAAGCTGATCTAATTTGTTTTCTCTTGTTTTTATCTCTAAATGGCTAGCTAAAACAACGTAATTTGAAAAATCAACACGAAATAATAGATTGTCAACAGGTCGACAAATGTATTGTCCGACCGCTCACCGGAACTTGTCTGCTTTCATAGCAATTATTTGTTGAAAATCAACCTAATTGTCGTATTAAAGTATATCTATGTGAGGTATAACAAATTATTTAGTAAAAACACATTAACACCTTATACGTTCCAAGCATATGGGAAAACCATAAGTGGTTTTTCTACAATTGTCTAAAGCAGTTTATCATTTACAAATACGACGAAAGTAGTATGTAGAATGAGTACAGGGTTTTCTGCAATCAAATCGCCCTACATGTAACATCAAAATGTGTGTTTGTACATCGAAAACACATCGTACAAGTACACACATAACAAACAACACTACAAAAATGCTTGCTATTTTTTGTAGACGGAAACCTATAGTCAATTCCTTTTCCTCCGGTATTTTACTAAAGTCATAAAAAGAAATAAAAGATCATATGTACAAATGGAATATTTAAAAAATAAGATGATCTTTCATGCACGACTATCATTTTTAACGCCACGAAGGAAACAATAAGAAAATTTAGCCATAAAGTAAAAAAAAACGCAGTATTTCTCAAAACTTAAGTGCAGTATGACATCTTCTACACGTTGGCCACTTAAACATCTACTTGTACAGCATTTTAATTTAACTTCTGCACATCCAATTAAACGAGCTGTGTAATTGTGTATTGGGTTACAATATGATAAATATTGCGATTTAAATAAACAATACAGTAATAGATATACATAAGATTATTGACAGCTAAGATTCGTTTTGTTTTGTGCTATACTAAAAAAAAAACAAAAAAAAAAAAAAAAACAAAACAAAACAAAACGAAAGAACACACTACTTCCTGAACCAGAAGACTGCTGAGTACTAGGAGACTGCTGAGTACTAGGAGACTGTTGAGTACTAGGAGACTGCTGAGTACTAGGAGACTGCTGAGTACCAGGAGACTGCTGAGAACTTAATGAACCTGTATGTTGTGCACCATTTGGAAATTCACCAGGATGGAAGTTACTAGATGATGGGGCTTTTGTCTGTGATGCTTGACCTAAATGAAGAAAAAACATAATATTGTGTTTTATATGTTAGTAGTGGCAACCTCTAGGTGTAAAAGAAAATGACCTCTTTTTATCTTGCCCAGAATATAAGATTCTCGTAAACGAAAGCATCTTCTTATTTTTTACCTCGGGATATGGATCCGCGAATTTCAGTGCCTATGACGTTCTCGCAACTGTCGGAGGACAAAACAAAACCGATCAGCGCACTAATAATGTTTTCTGGATTGATCGTTTGTCATATTATTGCTTGTTTATTTTTTCTGAAGAACAGATCAGCAAACACGATATGAATTTTAAATGGACAAGAAGGAAGCAAACACAAATGACTGAAGAATAAATATGATAATAAAATGCACAAATTAATTTTTGTTAAATCGATTCAGAAGTTACGCACTTCCGGAATTCAAATTTTGACAAAAATGCCATAATTACGAATAAAGTGCAAAACTAACTAATTAGGTGTTGTAGAAATATGAGTTAAAATTCAAAGACATTAAATAGTATGTAGAAATTTAGGGAAACAGTTTAATAGCGTATTATATGCATAAAACCCCCGGGTGTGAATCACACCCGGCTTGCTCCATTACGAGTAATGGGACCTCTTTGTAGCTCCGTCCAAAAAAAAAAATTAATTAAGGAGCTACATTATTGTAGCTAGCAAGATGCTTGCTATAAGCTTTTATATTCAGCAACTAAAATAGTTATTAACCAGCTGAGTAAAATACACGTAAAAAAGATCAATACAGAAAAACAAGACTAACAAAAAATCCGACTCGTCGGCGATGTGGAGTTTGGTATATTTTTCGTTTCAATATTTCACCTGATATTTTTAATTTGCACGTGTAGCGAAACCTGCCTAATAACATTAGGTTTCGATTCAATAATATGTTACGTAGATTCGGTTAAAGCAATGTTTCAAGGAAAAAGAATGTTCCCATTATAACTGTTTTATCTACAAGGGAAGCCGTATTGAATCGAGTACAGCTGTATTAGCGCAAGACATAATAGTACTAATATAGGTAAATAAAGGTGTCTTTAGGTGAGTTTTACACATTTATTCCCGTTATCAGCATTTTAGAAACAAATTAGAAAAAGACAACACTCTTGAATTGCACTCTTCTTCGTACGACGACGTAGAAGATTGCATATCACACTTTTGCAGGATAAAATAGGTACCATTTTGTTAACAAAATTTTCATAACAGGTATAGTGCAAATTGGCGCAGATACAAAAGGTAAAATGTTTCAGTCCATAACCAACTTTATACATTTTATTTGGCAGTCTGAATTTTTCGTCCAGTTATGATTTATTTTGTTTTCATGATTTGGTCCTGAAAAGAAAACAAACTTAACCTTCATTTATTCAATTTAACACAATTTTTGTTTTATAAAAGATCTTATTTCTTGTTAAAATGGTACTCAACGCCATTTTCAAAGTTAAATCATGGCGTTCTGCTGGTATTTGGAGAGGAGTCGGAGTAAAAGAAGGTCGAATAACTACAAAAATACTAATACATCAAAGATCTCTATTGTATTAAAAATTAAAACAATATAGTACTTCCTGAACTAGAAGAATGTTGAGAACTAGATGAACCTGTCTGTTGCATACCATTGAACACAGGAAATTCACCAGGATGAAAGCTAATAGAAAATTTTGTTGCTGGGGCAGATGTTACCACATTTGTCTGTGACGCTTGACCTAAATAAATTTTGTTTTATATGTTATTAGTGGCAACTTTGAATCTTAAATATAATGACCTCATAACATATTCACGAGAACAAAAATTATTAAAATAGATCCAACCACGTTCATTTTTGGTTTCTTCTATTAACAGTTGTTTCTATGACGTTTCCTTAAATATCAGCAGATAAAAGAAAACTAGTCAGCGCAGATTTAGAATGTTTTCGAGATAGATGACATGTAATTTTTTCTGTTCAATTGTTTCTGTGGAAAATTCAGGAATCATTATATAAATTAAAATAGACAAGGAATCTAACAAAAATAACGATAGAATAAATATGGTAAGAATATATGCCCAGTTAACAAGCACCAAACTGTTCGTAGTTTGCTTGCTATAAAGTTTTTTCCGTAAATTGCCGACTTCTGGAACAGATGATCCAGTACAGATGAGGGCACATCTGCACATGCTGCGTCATCCGATCATAACGCCAGAAACAAGAACGTCGTTATGGAAGCATGACAATGTTCTTGTTTGACGTTCTTGTTTCCTGCGTTCTGATAATGGAGTCTAAAGCAAAGGAAAGACTATAGGATATCAGAAGGATCTCATATACATATATGTGCAATCAGACGCACAAATAAATATGTTAGGTGGGTATAAAGGTTTATACACAAGTTATTAAAAATATATTTGGGCCTTCAAAAATGTTTTAAGTTTTGCGGGAATTATTTGAAATTGTGTACACGTTGTTGTGACTACTTTGTTCTGGTATATGTATATACTTGTAATGCGGAGAGGACTTTATAATTTGTGTTGACTTGTGTCCAATCCATTTTGTTATTTACAAATAAAATGTAAACTTTGTCGGTTAAAATCATGAGATTTATAATTCAATTTTATTTATTAATCCCTTATTTTAGTGCATCAACTTATATAAGCCCATATAGTATATTTAATTTATCTATATTGGATAAGTCTACATAATGCTTGATTTTTACACGTATAACAGCTTTAAATAAAGAGTTCATTTTTACAAACAATATGTGCACATTAATGAAACATTAAATAAACATGAAATATATCCAGAAAACTATTATACTATATCTGAAAAATAGTTGTAAAGTCAAGTTAGCAGTAAAGCAGCTAACTCGTTGACTGTTTAACTTTGAGCAAGCAATATCTCCGCTATATTATAGACGTAATCATATCTTTAATGCTCTTAGTTCTCTTATATAACAATCACATTTAACAAACTAAAATGTAATCGTACACAACAAAATAAAAATTAATAGTAATAAAAACAATTAAATCGCAATCTTGTACTTATAATTGCTCAAGAGCTTGCTGTATTTACAAATTGTATGTTGCACTTTCAACGCGTAATTGTACCGACCCGTTTTTTAATCTGTGTATTTGTCACGCAACCGTCCACGTAATTTGTCATAAATCATAATTTTCTACAGTCTAGATTAATTTTGTTTAAATCCCCTAAAGTAAGACAAAAGTTATTTAGATACACATATACAAAGTAATTACCTGCATTAAGCGCATAATTGGAGAACAGGCAAAACACGTCTGATAGACATAATGACACTCCTTTTCCAGGCCACATGCTTTGTCATTTCAATTACATACGCATTTGGAATAAATATTGCGTTTCGAAAGCTCGTTGCTAAATTCATGTACACAGTACAACGATATATGTTGATATATTCATTTCCAGGCCTTGCTTGCTGAGTGGTTAAGTTATTCAACTAACCATTACTTACCTATCATCACTTAAGTTGCGGGTTCGAGTCTCACTGCGGGAATGGTGAACTCGACTCCAATCTTTATTGACAGGGATTGCCAGTTATCCTACCGAAGCCCAGGCTGGACGTTTCTTCTGCTACTCCGGCTTACGTCCCCAATTTGAACAAGACATCATAATGTAGCTGAAAAATTGTTAAAATTGGCGCTGCAACAAACACATTAACAGTAAGGCGTGGTGACCAACCTTGACACGGACATACAAAACACCCATTTCGCCATGTAATGCACATACACATGAAGTCCACTTGTGGACAAGCACCGGATTCTGAAATGAAACAATTCGAATGATTGCACTGAAAGTTAATGTTTTACAAAATATAGTTAAACAATTTAATAATTCTGTCTTAGTTTAAATGAAATGCACTGATTGAAAAATTACAAGTAATAACATCTATAAATTATGGTGGCTTATTTCTGCCATCCACATAATTTTGGTACATAGTTTTATCTCGACAAGTCGTGATATTATCATACCAAATTACGATAAATATCTCGTTATGTCGACATTTTTCTCTTTTTATCGTGACTGGTCGAGATAATGATATCTCGTCATTTTATGGAAAAGTCGAGATATTTTTCTCGTTTTGGTGATTTTTTTATCCTGAACTGCCCGTTTCTGCCATCCACATAATATTTTGGCAACAAAAATTTATAGTGACTTGTTGAGATAAGTATCGTGACTAGTCGACATAATATGATAACACAGGATTATATGAAATCTGTGGTGGCTTATTTCCCTTGACTTTGATTATTTTAAATATATGACCTTTTCTAAAGGTTTTATTATAAATTTGACAATTTACAGATCCGGAAATATATTTTAATTTTTGATGGAGTTATGATCTATTGTTTTTGTAAATTATCAGGTAAACTTTAGCTGAAACATTTGAACTTTTGTTTCATTGTTTTTTACTGTGTCAAATATTCATAGTACATCTGCTTTATATTTTAGTCAGAAACTGTTGTGTCCACATCCTATTCCACTGTTCTGCATTCCCGGTAGGTGACATTAGACTGCAATGTACAGTCTCTCTTTGGGGGTGGGTGATTTTATTAATTATTAATAGATTTGATACAATTTTAGTTGTTCTATAGCCATTGACCTTGCGATAAAGTTGTTTAACTGTCATTATTATACCCCCCCTTGAAAAGTGGGGGTATATAGTGATAGGGGTGTCCGCCATTACACCTAATTATACCCTTCTCTTATCAACATCTTCTCCTTAACCACTCGATGAATTTTCGTGAAACTTTCACACAATCCTTATTACATAATGCAGATGTTTATCTTTTACTTGAAAATTTTATCTGAATGATTTTTTGGGGTTTCCCAAATCAAATCATGGACATAGCTATTAGATGACAAAGGGTTACTAATCTCTTTTTCACAACTCATCCTAAATCATTCATTAGATTTTCATGGTCATTTTGCTCTATCTTTGTATCAACATGTTCATGTGCACCTTAAATTTATAAATCTGATTGATTTTTTAGGGCTAGTAGGGGTGTATTTATTTGTGAGCTGCAGCTCACGCTTTTTAGCTTATCTGATCCAAAGGGTCATGTGAGCTTTTTTCATCCCGTGCTGTCAGCCTGTTGTAAGTCCAACTTGTCAAAAATCTTCTCCTCTGAAACTGTTGAGCCAAATGCAACCAAACAAGGTATAATTCTTCTGTAGAGTGTCCTCTTAAAATTATAGTTCCAATTTTTGATTTGTCAAAAACATTGCCACTGTTGCTTAAAACGGAAAATAGGCTACAATCACAAAGAAGCCTTATAACTAAGAAAAACCACTATTATAATAGAAAAAATCTTAAAGGTCTCAGGCTCTACAAAATTAAAAACTCTACACATTTCTTCATTTAGTCAAAGTTGTCAGATGACCCCGGGTAGGAGTTATGGCCCTTTAAAGTAAATGTTCAACTGCATGGATGAGATCTGATTGCCAAATGAAACCTCCCTTTTTCTTTGGGACACAGTTGTCAGGCAGTCATTCAACGGCATATTGCTGTGGAACACAAACGGGAAAAAAGTAATCGTCTTAACACAATTCAAAACAATTATAATCAGAAAAGCTATCCCGAACAACACGTAAAATTTCAAGTTAAACTTCTTTTTTTTCAACAAGAGACTGGTATCGAAAGGTAAAACTGTTTTAAGAGTCCGTATAAGACACAAATTCTTATAACCCTGATTCAAATATTGGCAACGAAGACAACAATGAAGGGTAAAAAAAACAGACAATTTTGGTATATGTAGCTCTTGCGTAACAAATTATTAGGGAGATTTTCTACACCATACGCAGGTGAAGAAAGGAAATGTTAACTTTATCTAGTTGTCCTGTACCGTGTCTCCTCTAGTATAATGCATGATAATTATCTGTTGACTGAGTGACTCTAAATTTGTAGTTCCTCTGGTTCACCCTAACTCACATTTAAGTAAAAGATTAGTAGGTTCTTTGGAAGGTGGCTGGCTTATTTGGTATTTGACTTGTTCAATGTATTCCACGCATGTTTATCTTTTATATTTTTTTTAAATTGCATTTCTCAATAACTATGTCTAGTAAATTTGAATTCATTCACTTTATTCAGTAGGCGACTTGTATCGTTTCACGCTTAATTATTTTTGACACAACTGCTTACTGTTTACCAAGTGAATGTTTTGTCGGGTTCGTATAAAATGTTCCAGTGGTGGTTTTCTTAGCATGACAAAGCAAGCATTTTTAATGCATGTTTTATACGATATATTTAATATGACCTTTAGAAAAAAGCTTTTGGAACATATACCTAGTATATAAAAATACATCAATAGTGAACAGGTGCAAAGGTGTGTAGGTAACTTCATTACTGCCAGACAAGTACATGTAGATTCAAATGCGAGTCAAAAAACTTGTCTATTTCAACAAAAAAATCTCTACTTAGTAATAGACCACATAATGAGTAATCGACCGAGTCATTACTACATGTATAAGAACTCAAGGCCCTTATGAACTTTAATCGCTCACCTGGCAGCATTGGTCAACTGTGTTTTTTAGCAAATTGCAAGCGTTCCTCTGGCATTGACCTCAAAGGAGGGAACATCAAAGACGACAATTTTTTATTTACAAGGACTGAAATTGTTATAACAATAAAAATTACGACAAAGTTCCAGGCAATAAATTATGATACGCTCGAGGCGCGTTTTGTTTATTAGAAACTCGTCAGAGACATTCTAGTCAAAAGTTTGCAAATCCAAGACCAACATATGAATATGAAGAGCGTTAATTTTATAAGCAAATTAAAATCTACCGAATAGGAAGCTAGACCACACTAAGACCAACCTGTGTCTGGGAGTAAAAGACCAAAAGTCATCGAACAACTTCAACCCAGTTGACATGAAGATCTCAAACATCTTTTTTCTATCTGCAATGGCTTACTTTCTTTAGGTCATTTATATAAACAATGTTCATTTTTTTATGCTAAAGGTGCATTAACTCCTATATGAGACAGACTTCGGATCAATTACATAGCAATGCAATACTTTATTTTACCATTAATTGCTCATTTACAAAACCATCACTCAAATTTGCGGACGAATACACATTACAAGCCAATCACATAACACATTAATTACAGCTTTTGTTCAGGGGTAGAAAAATCTTCAGTTGCTTATTTGAAAATGCATTTGTCTGCCACAAGTAAAAAAAGTTTGTTTTGCTCTTACAAACTTTGTGTACACAAAACAAAAATTCGAAAAATAAGGAGACCAAAGACACTTCCGTAAAAATATTCTGCCATATGTATTACAGTATATGTATGTATTGCATATTCAATTTTATTTTGGAAAACACATTGGATAATTTCCGTTTAAAACCTTATAATATTTTGTTTCGACAATTTGTTGTTTGATTTCACTTGGCCATGCCATTAAGAGAAAATTTCCAATTGCATCAACACTGAGTTCAATTATTTTATTCATTTCCCACCAAACGTAAATGTTATTGTATATCTTTGATTGCAAGTATAAATTCGCAAAAATAACTCAACTGCATCATCTTTTGTGCGGAGGAAATACAAGTGCCTTTTGTAAAATAACAGCTCTTGCTACTGCATTAAACTCTTCGCATACACCATTAATTGGAGGAACCTGTGTACACTGCTGTTGGATTGCATAAATGTTTGCGGGTAAGCGCATTCGAAAATCTCTGCTACCATACATCTCTGGCTGGAAGTACAAGACGTCTGGTTTACCAAATGGACTAATCGCAGTTCTACTACGTCTGATGCTATGTTCATTCCAAAAACGCTGAGTGTTTTTCAGTTCAACATCTATCAATGGCATGAAACAGAATCGGACGCATTTTAAATGAATCATGTCTGAAGGGTCAAGTATTCCGTACTCGGCCATTCCTTTCAGCACATCTATCCATCTTTGCCCACATACATCTGAGGTTTCTCCAGAATCTCTATATACGTGAATTTCGGTTGGATGATCCACACAGAAAGCTTGATAAACCTTCAAAAGAATCTACATGTTGCCATAGGAGTGCATACTGAAGTACGATGAAATCATCCGTACCTCTGTCCACATATATTAAAGAAGGAACATCATTTATCCCTCGAATGTAGTTCAGATACAAATTGGCAATATATAGTAGATTCTTATTTGAGTTACATGCTATTAGCCAAACTGCTCGACCCGTCGATTGCAGCGTGTATTGATATACCATATGGTTTTAGTTTGTCCCAACCATGGACATTTATAGCAAAATTAGGACCACTGTTCAGGTACTAACAGCCTCTCAGTACATGATGACCGCGAGCGCGCACACCATCTTCATCAAGAACTATAAGTACAATTCTCACGGTATATAATGAGGCATATAAATCGTGATCCAATAGTCTACGTCTCATAAGTCTATACCCAACATTACGCCCTGAACCAGCCAGTTCTTCCTGAATGGCTGAGATGATTTCTTCTCGTGGTGATTCGTTATTTCGTCTCATCAAATTCGATCTTCTCAAAATGCGATGAATTTGTCGCTCACTAATTGGTGTACCATGACGAACAGTTAGAAATCCCATTATTTCTTTAATAGAGTAACCAGTAGTACATAGCTACGAAGTTATCACGATCTAATACATTTTGTGCTTGAACATTATTTAATAGGTCTCCAACGTATCTACATGTATATTCGTGCTGAAAAATAAGAATTATGCATGAAGGTAATAACAAAATACACAACACCAAGGATATTTCAAAACACAATCCCACAAATCAGAGTAAAAAAAAACTGGCGAGTTCGAAGATCAACAGCTACAATTTTGTGAGTTACCACGAAAGGTTCTGACTTGGTACCGGCATTTCAAAAGAAGTGATGCGTTAAACCAGGTTTTACGGCATCCATAAAATTTTACTCTTAAGTATAAAAGAAAAAACCTACATATATGACTATTTCACATACCAGGAACATTTTGACTAAGAAGTCACGACTTATTTGTTAAAAGTCATAACAAATAAGTCGTTATACCTAATTCTTAATGTATTTATCCCGTCCGTGAGGTTTTTTTTAATCAATTAGTTGGTGATACACGACCTATATATAAAATTATAGGAACCTACCAAATACATCATAATCAATTTAAGAGAAATGTTGCGTATATAAAGCTATACCCTTAACATGAAACAAACATGAATATGAGACATTATATCGTTGTAAATTTAAAAAATAAATATAATGTATTGCGCAATTTACGGAAGTTTATTATCAGCTAGTTAAATTTGTTATTAAAAAAATGCCTATTTTTTCTTGTCATGTGGCATTTGCTACATTGTCTCAATGCAATTACGAACCGGGAAGCCACTCCCTTAAGTTCGAAAATTACATGCACATCCACGGGGGGGGGGGGGGAGGGGTAACTTCCTATATAAAGGTATACCTATATGTGCCAAAAATATGGGTAGGTTTTTTTTGAAAATTTATATAAAAATGGGTATAGTTTTTAAAACAATCTTATATAAAAATGGGTATGCCTTTTAATCTTAATTAAAAAAAATCTGGTCTCATATAAATATGGGTCATGTTTTTGTCCATTTTAATATAAATATGCCCCATATAATATAATAAAGTGTAATTTTATTAATGACATTGTGTTTTCTTCTTCACTATGTTATCATTTTGTGTATATAAATATGACCTTCTTTTAAGTTTACTGAATATAAATATGGGTTATGAAAATTGTTCATTTTATATAAATAGGGGTTGTGAAAATTGAAATTTTATATAAATATGAGTTGTGAAAATTGCTCATTTTATATAAATATAGGTCATGAAAATTGGAAATTTTATATAAATATGGGTATTGAATTCAAATCAAAAATGGCACATCCCCACCCTAAAAATTACCAAGTTACCCCCCACCCCGTGTGTACCTCATTTGACGATGAATTAAGAACAGTAATGTATATACATATCTCATGGAAATTTTGAATTCTCTCAGAAAATAATTGAATTAAATCTTACAATTAGAATAATAGAATTAATGCTCACAATGAGCGTTATCAACAACTTCTTTTTCGAAGGGAGTGAAGAGGTTCGAGTTCTAGAGGTCTGTCCCAGTCACTCCGAATCAAGTGATTTCATCTATTTATAACTATCTTGCCTGTGTTATCATATTATGTCGACTCGTCACGATACTTACCTCGACAATCACTATACATTTTTGTTGACAAAATATTATGTGGATGGCAGAAACAGGCAGTTCAGGATACAAAAATCACGAAAACGAAAACAATATCTCGACTTTTCCATAAAATGACGAGATAGTATTATCTCGACCGGTCACGATAAATAGAGAAAAAAGTCGACATAACGAGATAATTATCGTAATTTGGTATGATAATATCACGACTTGTCGAGATAAAACAATGTCGACCAAAATTATGTAGATGTCAGAAATAAGCCACCATAATAAATCTATAAAAAAACACTACCCAAACAAAGAAGTTGCCACCGAAAATATAGTACATTGCAACTTTTAAAATACACAAAATGGTAGCAAAATATTGCAGTAGAATTAGAAGTATAATTTTTTCGACGCTACATTTCACTTACACTTACACTGAAGCGATGATTAATGACATTACAACTCTTAGAACTAAAAATATGTTTTGTTTTTTCTTTTGTATATAACAAAACTGATAGCATGTGCTAAACATTTTACTGCTTTTTCTTACAATACTATTTGCATTACAACTCAAATTTTAGTAATATTTAATCAGCCATCCTTCTATCTTTATAATAATAAAATAATATGAATTATAGAGAAAGGAACATATACTCCCGATAGCAGATCCTTGTAATATATACAATCTGTATGATATAGAAAGTTTATACATATATGCAAAGTCTGCCAGTAATTCCTGTATACAACATTCCATATTCTCCCCTTAAATTATACTACATCAAGCCCTGATCGCTGAATGACATTTATTTAACGTTTTCTTAACATTGTAAAGATGTAAAGATTTAGCATATATGTATACATTAGATTTAAAGAAAAGACTAGAGGAAAAGAAGGCTAAAAAGTTGTTGCGCAGCAAAAAATACATACTAAACGCTCAATTTCGCTCTACTTCCTCAATAAGTAAAATACATATAGTGAGCTTTATCATAAATAGTACAAATGGTACAAATGAAGAAAAGATACTCTTCACTTGTACGAGGTACGGTATTGTTTTTAATTTTGAAATGCGATACAAGCTCCCAATTATATTATAAAACACAGCTTTCAAACTTTGATTCGTCCAGCCAATGGTGAATACAAAACTTGCAGCTTCATTTCTGTTTACGACAGTTTTAGTAATATTAAACATTTGTTTTTCGTTTGACCTAAACAAGCAATAACTAACAACATGAATAACAATTGTCTTCAAACCTTAAGACGTAACGCTTTTTATACATATTTAGGAAGTATTAGTTAACAATACTAACCTGCTAAGATTATGCCTGAGAGTACCAAACATCGAAAAAATAGCATATTGTAAGTTAAGTTGGTTTCTACCTAATGAAATGTGCTCGTTCTTTACCCAACAACACCGTATGACATCAAAGTGACAGTTCAACAACAGGTGAATTTTAAATTCCGAATATGATGATTAGATTACTGATTAAGATGTCTGAGCTATATATAAATTTATGTAAAACGATGTTAATATCACGAACAAGTGGGCATTGATTATTACACACTCAATTTATTTTACTGATATATATATAACATAATTTATATTCCATACAGTTCCAAAGATATTTGTTTTCTTAATTACTATTTCGCGGTAAACGGAATCTATCTGTTGGACTAAAACGAGAAATTGAAGTTGTACAATCGATACAGCTTGATGTTTAAGTACGATCGTCAGCAGCTCCACATTTAATGCCAAATATTGCTAGAGATTGAAGTATATATGTATACTGTATTGATAAATATGTTTGTATCGTCTTCAAAATCCGCCCAGACAGTTGCCGACGCAAAACCGCAAACACACTAACTACACGTATCAACACACCCGCTATATAAATACTTTTGTATCGAAATGTTTTACTGCTATTCGCCAGGGTCCTATGCCTTCACTAGAGCTGTTCAATGCGTCCCAATAATGGCATAATGAAGTCTATCGCGTTTGCGGTTATTGCTATATAATAATGTGTCTCAAGAATGCTACGCTCCTGGCAAGTAATGACCTTTATTGTAAATTTTGAAAAACAGTCGCAGCATTGTATAAACAAAAAAGGTTAAACTTCCGTCCAGTTCAAGACTCCAAATTCTCCAAGGTACATAAAAATATGTTTGTATTGATCCATCCTATGTCAGAATTGATTTTCCTATTCTGGTCCTGAATATGCGTTACGCTGGATGTTCATCAATGGTTAATTACGTCATTCAACCAAACAATCGTATTGATATACTGAAAAAAGCCAAGCTAAACAGTCTAAATATATTATATAATTTGTAAGTGTAAAAACCTTGTTTATCCAATGTTTTTCTACGTACCCGCTCTAGATATGTCACTATCCAGGTTGAATTAGTGATTTATGTTCTCTTTGTGTCCTTACGTTTTCTCTTTAAGTATCATATTGCTTTAGGCGTGTTAGTTCATTGTGCGGTTTTTGTTTGCTTTATTTATCCTAAATATATTAGAAATTTTAATTGACCTTTTTTAGCTTTATTTACAACAATATACCTTTTCTTAAACTTGTACATCTAAATAAAGCCTTGCACAATATCAGATAACTGTGTGCAATGCGCACAGGAATAAACTAGTGTTTTCAAGTAGCAATATTTGAATTTTGTAGTTGTTAAACGAGCTAGGGATTTACCTGTAACAAGCCTTTAGCCACTCTATATAAACTCCACTCAAAGCACTGCATTCTCTTAACAAGAGTTGTGTATAATTGAGGGAAATGTTCTTCGCCAGAGTAAGCGCAATTTTGTTATAAAAAGTGTTTCGTTTCTTCAAAAAAGACGCGACATCAGGTTGATATGAAATTCTTGGACAAAGATTGTGCTGTCTACATACCTCCTAATCTACAAGGACAAGACCTAATGTGAATGGAACCTGAAAGGATTCCGAAATAAGTGACAACTTATTAAACATTATTTTTATCATGCATTTTAAACAAATATTGCGTATTTTAGTAATATGTCGAGTACCTAATTTTGTATATCATGTTTCATCCGAGTTTTAAATAGAATATGATTAAGTTATATGCAAAACATTAATAAGGAAAAATGAATGCACTTTTTCTTTTCAGCATCTACAAATGAAGCACAAGGGTGTAAGAAGCTTAAAATCATAAAACACGTCACAAACCGAGGTTAAAGGTTCTAATCCTCCATTCAGACAATTTCCCATATCCGCCATATGGTTTTGAGCTGGACAGCTTTATATGCAAAACCCTGGAAATGCACCTCAGGACCACGCCATTGTTTCACAAGTACAGTAACGACTAAAAATGAAGAACAAAACCCTTATCCCAACATTCTTTATACTATACTTTTTAATGAATAAACTTAACGTTGGAATAGTCAGGAAATAAGGCAGAGATAAAGGTTGGACTTCTTGAAAAAGCTGATATTATTCAAACTGTTGTATGTTTATTCTAAGTGTTCGTATTTCAATAAGCGACTAGCGAAAATGCAAATGGTAGCTTCTGCAACTTAAAGTAATAATACTTAAATGTTGCTGTTAATAGAAGAAATAAAGAATTAATGTGTGTAAAACGAGCATTTATTTTAATAATATATTGCAAACAGTTTATATACTTGCGTTTTGAAAATCTCTAGATAAACAAGGTGATTGTAAGGGACTTAAATATTAATTATTGCTAAATTTATTTAAATTTACATATTTGTCTGGTTGCTTGACATGTTTTTCAACAGACCGTCCGCATTCCAACGGGTATCACCATGTCTCCACATTTTGGTTGATTATATACAAGGGCTTCTTAAAAACAAGGACAAAGATTATATCTCTCCTTCAATCTTACGTTCGGCTATATAGGTAACATGCTTTAATTTAATAATCGAAAATTTGCTGACTATGTTAATCCCGTCTACCCCATTGAATTTGAAATTAAAAGTTCACATAACAGCTTAGTCTTCCTTATACCTTAAAATACATTCAGCTATTAATAATGAAGATCGATTAAGAACCAAAACTTAAAACTACAGGCTTATATTTCCTATGCAGATTTCTTGATAGAGCGCGGGTGCTGACAAAATTGCTCCGTAACCAGGGTTTTACACTGGCGAGATTAAAGTTATCACTTAAAAAATCTTACAGTCGCCATCATGAATTAATTGACTTAAACAATGACCACACATGACCATTAATTTGTTACGTTTGTCGTAACCACTTTCTCACCACCTCATCATATTGTGACTACAGTCCAGTATAGTTCATAATGGATTTTAGCCTGATTGATACGCCCGGTGCTACGAGTGAGGTAGTAGTTGCTTACCTTTCAAAACCACCTGGACACACGGTTTTTAGTGGGATCCCTTTCCCTCCAAACTCTATTTAGCAGGCGTAGTGTTGTCGTGAAAACTAAATGCTACCTAACTCTGCAGACTTTTTCTTGGGCAGTCAAAGTATAGAGTTGACATTGGTCTTCGTTTCCTCAAATGGTTTACTTTTTTACCTTGTTTGTGTTCTGTATATTGCTGAAGTAATTCTCGCTATATGTTAATTGTTCATTTAAGCTTTCAGGGTGAATTTAACATGCATGGTTATTATTTTGAAACGAAAACATTTCATTAGTCAGGCAAAAAGGAACTTCTATGCTTTGAATATAACTCAGCTTATTTACAGGCCTTTCTACTACTTCATTTGTAGAACTGATTGTGAAAATATAGGATCTTACATTGGTACGAGTGGATTATCGGATTTCTCCAATCGAGATAGTTAAATTTCCATAATTTAACTATCGAGATTGGATAAATCCGATAATCCAAGAGTACTAATGTAAGATTATGTTTCTCTAATTTTGAAAAGTAGTAAATTTGCAAAACGAAGTACAAATTCTCCCAACCCCAATTTTACGTTCATGACGTAAATACGTGGTAAATTGAAGGTGTTTTGTTTATGACGTCATAAGTTCTTATTGTGACGTTATTATTTTTAACCAATCAAATGCTGAGAACAACAAATTCACTAGTGACGAGAAATATTTTTTCCACACCGGTCAAGCGGTTGAAATATTGCGTCAAAATTAGAGAATTAAAACAAACTAATTTACCATATTATCTTCTACGACAATAACAAGAATTGCTTTTAATTAAAAATAACGCTAAGTATTCGAAAATTTGTCTTTTCTTTAATGGTTGTACAGCTTCATTATTAGATCACGGATATCGTTCAAGTCTGTGTGTTAGACCAATTTATACCCTTCGTTAGATTGAAAAATGCATTGGAAGAATATAGCTTTGCGCCATATACGCAAATCTATGCGGATAATTACGCTGCTGTTTTGTGTGAGTTTGCATTGCTGCTGGAGATGCAATATTAAGTTTCTGTTGACACTGACATAGATATCAGTGTTGCTGTTTTATTTTTTAAAGAAGGATTTGGGGATAATTGATTTCTAATGCAATAATTTGATGTAAGACTTATAATCAGAATGATAAGATCATGGTATTATGACACAAACAAAAAAGATTATGTTATCCTGGCAGATGTTTATCATAAACGCCTACTGAATGAATATAGGAATAATTGTTATTTCTCCTTAGTACATTTTGCATATTGTGAAATTGTTGAGTGTTTGCTTTACTGGCCAATTATTAATCAATGTTTTCTTATTGTAAATGCTAAAATAAGTTTCGAAAGACTGATATTAATCGCGCAAATATTTATTTCGTTTTTACCAAGGTTTACATGTAAATAAAATTCGATTCATGAACATGCTTTTATATTCGTAAATCAGAAGTACACATTATGTTTCAAATGAAGATAAAAGTACAAATAACATGCATTTTAAAACATTTTTCAAATTTTTCATTAAAATACAAATTCTCGCGTAATATTTCTACTTCTTTTGTCGTCGTTCTCAACAGAATTGTAGGCCATTGTATTAGTCCTGTTCGACTAAAAAAGGTTTGTGAGGCAGAGTGGTTAGTGGTGCTGGCAACTAAATTTTGGAAAAAATCGGAGTTGATGGTGGTGCTGTTGGTTAAGATGTTGAAAGAGGCGTAGCTGTGGAAAGTTATATTGTATCATCCCCTACCGTTGCCACTGTTACCGATACTGCTCCTGTTGGTGCCTGGTTAGATCCTGTAATATATATTAAAGTGATAAAAAAGATTGCAGCCTAGCAATAATTGTTTTGACTCTCAATTTGAAGTAAATTCATCAAAATTAAATTCGCGTATCGTTTGTTTATTCTTTTTCTTGTAAATCTTTAATTACCTGAGCGCCACTTAGGTATAAAAAGGCACACTTGATTGTCCAGGTCGTTTTGTACCTTTGACTACGCCGGATGTACATAAATCTTGTAGAAAAGTTAGTACGTAATTGTTAGCATGGTACTAGTATTAAATAACACCATTTTTATTTTGTACAGGGAAAAAAGTTCACATTTTTTAGGTCTTTCCCACTACAGTGGAAAGACCTTCTTGTATTTCTTATGATTATTTTTTTTGCCGCAGATGTCAAAAAAGTGTCTTTACGTATCGCTTTGAAACTTGCCACACTTAACCGACACTACCTAGACTCCACGTGAGCAACCTTGCGAAACCGATGTATTTTTAGTAAAAAGAGTTATCTGCCCCAAAATTCAAAACCCTTGTGTTCAGATAAAGTCAGAAACCATGACATATATCAAAAATATAAAGTGGGGAAAATGTTGACTGACTCATGGCCATGATTTGTCATGCAAAAAAGAATTTTTGATCCACTTCCTGGTTACGGGTTTTTAAGGGTCCTAATTACATATCCAGGATCAAAATTGTTTTCGGTCAATCATTTTCAAAATGGCTGCCATTAAAATTTTGTTTTCAATATAACTCAAAAAAACAACAAAAAATTGAAGCAGACATATATCAGAAAAATGTTCCTCTCATTGAGATCTACATTTGATATAAGGGTCAAAAACTGTGCAACAAACCGTTTTCGAGTTATGGCCCTTGACACGTTTCGGCTAATCAGTTTTTGGCTTATAACTTTTAAACCGTCAGATATAATTTATTAATTATTTGGTTTTTTGTGACCGTCGATTTAAGACCAAAGTCGGTTTAAGACCAAAGTCGAATGGTTATGGGCAGCCATTTTCAAATATCGATACCGTAAACAGTTTTTATAGAATAACACGTAAACCGTACAAAATTGAAGCAGACAATTGAAGGGGAAAATGTTCGTCACATCGAAATGTACAAAACAATGTGAGGTAGGAAAGCGTAAAACTTGTCGTTTTTGAGTTATTGCCCCTGATTTGATTTTCAAAAATGGTTTTTGTTTATAACTTTTAAGCGTTACAGATGATGAATGAAGCATATGGTTCATTTGAAAGAGAATTAAAATTACTACAATTTGATCCCAAGAAGTACATGACTCGGTTGAGTGGTTTTAAAATGGTGGCCAAAACAAATCGTAAACTGTGTTATTTGTCAATAACTTTTAAATCGTTACAGATTAGATAGTAAACATATAAGTTTTTTGTGACCGATATGTTAAGCCTTCGACACTTAACCGACACTACCTGAACTCGACCTGAGTCACCCTGCAGTTATCCCCCAAACACTGTTTACCCATGTGTTATAAACCGTAACCGATATCAAATTCTAAGGTGTGGAAATTGTCACATGACCCCTGACAATGTTTAATCACTTAAAACGTTCAAAGGCCGTAGGTCTAGGGAAAGACCTCACATTTGTTCTCTAAACAAATGACTTTTTAATTAAACTTATTTTTGGTTTCTAATTTTAGTTTATCTATTGATGACTAACTAACTTTACTAACCGATGAGGATAGTTAAGCTTGAGTTATATTTTATTCAATATTAACATACATGCAGGCTAAAGGCGCGCTTTAAACTTCGCTTTAAAATACAGTGTTTCACACATTGCAAAAAACCTTTTTGAAAAAATTGTATTGTTTTTAAACAAAACACTTAGTTTTGATATATGTCAAATCAATTGTAAAGACATTTTAAAATTAATTAGTGTGCTCTTCTTCAATATGTGTTACAGAGCGCTCATCTACCATCTGAAATAGGCATGTTTATATGGATCACGTGACACACATGTTACCGCAAAGTTCGCAGCTGCTATGATAACTACTGTAGGAATTGTATTCTATGGCTTAATCATGAATGACAGTCAGTTTTGTCATGACTTATTACCAGGTACTGGTAGCATCTATTCATGTCAACTAAATAGGCTGTCAATAAACGGATCGTTATAAAGCGTGGTTTTAAGCTAATGAGGGGTGGTATTATATATTGTTTAAACAATGTCATTAGTTAATACGAGGTTTGGTAGGATAACAGGAAGAGCTTAATTTGATTGTATGGATGTTTTAGTATTATTTTCGTATAAGGATTGTTGATCGTTGTCGGGAATGGGTAGGTAATATTAAGCGAAAACAGTGTTGTGATTGTCATTATTTATCGAAAAAAATGATAAGGATAAATTTATCTAACTTAACATACCATCATTACAACAATAAGGACAGCCAGACACTGGATCTAAACACATGTGGATGTCACAGGTAAAGTCAAAAGAAGGACAATTAGTTCCAGGGTTGTGTCCTGTTTTAACTTTTATTGAATTATCTGAAATTACAAACCACTATTACAGTATTATGTGGGATCCATTATTATTTAAGGAATAATCCTAATTATTTCTTCAATTCGGGTAGATCATCATTAGTGTAAAGAATATATCCCCTCTGTATTTCTATATGACATCACCTTAAGTAAATTTGTTTGAATTTTAAAGATGCTTGTGCGCTATTGAATAAAGCGGTATATAGATTGTTAAATATACCTGCATAGAGAATCAGAGAAAGTGTTGAATACGTATCCTAAAATTACACGTCGTTGGGTGAAAGGAAACATGAATATTATAACAGATTTCATTACTATTCAACTCACGTTCGTTCTGTGGGCTGTTGTCCCCTCCCTGTACACATATAGGACAACCTTGGGCGTCATTGATGATTTGTCTACACATGGTTGAAGTTGGTTTACACACTGGTGGAAAACAATTATTATTAGACTGTCGGAAATTATTTTTCAATAATGATTAAATTAATTCTTAAGATTCTTCAAATTCAAGTTAAAATTTCATGACCATAGGTTTGCTTCATTTTTTTAATAGCGAGCAAAGCTCGCAGCTGGCTGCAAAGCTGCCCGCAAAGAGCAGTTATTTGTCACTTGATCAAGATCAAATCACGTGATCAAAATCTGCTTAATGCTGATATTGTTTTTTTTGTCCGAAAGTTGAATCGCCAAGAAAATGTCACAAAGTGAATGAAGAAAACACTAAAATTAAGGTAAGATTAATAAGTCTAAGTCGCTGTATTTAAAAACTGACAATCATATGACATTCATGTGATGTCACCATAAAGAAAGACGTCACGTTACTAATGGAATTTTGAGGCACTGTAATGGAATATTCGGAAGTAAGGCTAAGAATTAAATGTGGTGTGAACATTATATATAATGAATACATAATTAAGCGTCCTATTGCAGTGAAAATAATTTGTTTTGACAAATATTTACTTGCAACTTGTTTGCGTTCATATTTATTTTAAAAATTGAAGAAGTGTTATACTAGTTTATGGTTCCACAGCTACTTAATACGCCACAGCGACAGGTCTCATGTTCAAGAACATGAAATAGACAAATATATGCATTAATTGAAAACACAATACAAGCAAACAAGAACAAGTAAACTAAAACTATAACACTTACAAATATTTTCAAATGTCACAATATGTCCGCCAGCATAAAAAGTCCAAAGTTGACTAACTGGTCCATAAAAACAAACGAATCTTTAGTAATATGTTATTTCACCATTGAACACGTTCTGATAAGACACAGAAAACAGCCGAATATAACACATATTGAATATTGAATATTTTCCGCCAATATAAACAGTATGTCAACGTCACTATTTTTGGTCATGGCCCTTAATTTTCATTGATCTTTTGAAAAGTGGGTTTCAAATAAGGATAATCTGGATTAGGACAGCAACACTATCCAAAAAGGGATAGCTCGAAACAAACGAGATGCACTTTCTAACATAAAATGGAGAGTCAAAAATGTTATAGGTTTTGTATGACCTACAGTCATATGCATCTTACCAAAATTCTTGCATAACTTAAAAGATGGATTAATTATTTGACTTACAGTTGCTTCTTGTTGAATATATACACATGCTAGTGAAAAAGTGTAATTGCAAAAATTAACGAACAAAGTAAAACAAGAAGTTGTGTGCAAAATAAAAACATTAATAAAGGACCATATTATTTGTGTTCGGATTTCGGCAATGCCTATTATCGGATAAGTGGTATTTTAGCGTGGGTAAAAAAACTGTGTGAGTTTCTCAGTCTATAATCAGAATAAAGAACTCTATCGTTTGTCCTAATATTTCTTTTTTAATTTCTTCGTACCAACTTTCACCGCGGATATAACGAAAATTAATTCGTCGCTAAAAAAATCACTTATACAGTAAATTTCTGGCAAGAGTCTTGATTTAATTAATTTTTCAATCTAATTTTATATTGAAAAATGGTCGAAATCAGTAGTTTGTCAAGAATACACACTGCAATGTTTTCACTGCCATATTGGAAGTTTTATGTCTCTCCGTCTAATGGTTATTTCGTGTATAAACACATCATACAAAAACACATACATATAAGCATGGTTGCTTATTGTGTTATATAAAAAGAAATTAAATTTCTATATTCTGACAGTATAGAAAGATTAACGTTAATGACATATCACACCTGCAGAATTAAGCTTAAAATAATACATTATGTCCTAAAATAAACATGAAGAAATGAACATGCATAGGTTATGAATGAACCTGCTGTTTGTTTGACATAAACATTATGAACAACAAGGAACATACTACTTCCTGAACCAGATGACTGCTGAGAATCAGATGATTCAGTTTGTATGCCACTCGAGCCTTGCCCTGGCATTACACCAGGTTGGAAGCCACCAAAAGATTATCCCTTGCTAGACGTTCCATTATTCGTCTGTGTAGTTTGACCTAAAATCCTATGGTTTGATATACTAAATGCTAGTAGAGACGTTTTATGATTATAGATACCATATATGCGTTAAGAAATAGTGACATTCTCGTGATAATACTTGTTTAAATAGTGTTTTAATTGAGTTCTGTTTAACCTTAGGGGTCAAAATACGTTGTAATTACTAAAGGTGAAAAGTGATGATGAGTGAATAATCTTTTGAAATGTACTATAAAATAAAGATTCCTTATTATTGATTAATGGCGAAGGTGGTGTTACATTATTAGTTCTATCTGGGTGCAGTGTTGCGAAACCTTTGTACATGCATTTAGTACATTAAATGGGTAATCAGCGGGATGGATAATGATTTTTTATTCGCGTTTGGCATTTATTTTAACTTCATAACATAGACAAGTGTCATTAAGTCATTCTGCTAGTTTACCCGTTGAGAATTCCTGACTTCTGGGAAAAGTTCTGCATTATTTTATTGTTTTGGTCATTAGGTATTTGTGATGCGATTTAGTTTATGCCTAACTTCGAATCCGGTGAATTAAATTATATTGCTAGGAGTTTAAAAGTCTAATTTGACCTTGAGTCACACATGAGGAGTATTATATGTAGATGTAAGTTTTATTCAAAGCAAAGCCATTGCTATTAAAACTTGTCTAACGACCGTCGTTTATTTGTTTGTATTGGGTGTACTTGCGTTGCTGTTCAAATTAATAAAATATAGTCCCCTAGATGTTTCCTCTTGTCTACTTCATTCAAATGCAAATAACAATATTTTAAAATACTTCTTAAAAATATTTTTCATTTACTTGTTGCATAACATACCAGTTGTATCGTTGGTCGTCTTTATGCCTAAAGAAGGCTGCGTTATGACACTGAAATCATAGGTACAGGTCTCACCGTATGCCATTCCTGCAACTAACCTGTCTCTGTCTCCTGGTGCATTTTTTTCATTTACGCAAGCTTCACTTTCAAATATAACACCAGGTAAGGACCTCTGATATAAACATGTTGATTGGTTGATAATATGACGCCATTTTTTTATCACATACACATGTCAATATTTTAGAGCCAGGAAAAGCTTATTTTTATTAAATTTAAATACAAATCACATTTTAACTTCAAGCTTAAATTATGAAATCTAAATGTAAACTCTGCTAAGAAATGTCAACAGTGAACGTCATAAAGAGAATGACGTCATAACACTAATTGAACATAAAGGTTGCTTTTATTGCACATATAGTAATATCAAAGTTATCATTAAGATATACTAGTACACTTTTTCTTAGCATTTAAATTTCAATATACAATAAAACCTGCATGTCATGATATAGCTAAAATTGCTGAAAGTGGCGTAAAACACCATTCAAACAAACAAAAATTATAACACCAAAACGCAGACTCAATGGAGTGACAATTTCAAAGAGAGCCACGTGTAATGCAAAAGGAAGACTTCCTTTTACAACCAATTAACAACCAATCAATATAAAGTTAATCTCTGGACATGCACCGGATGCTGAAATGATATTATTGCAATGGTAAAATTGATATAAACATTTGCACTATTTTCTTTTTTTCGTCATTATAACGTTTTAGTAATGTCACGCCTGAAATAACAAAAACGACAGGACATGTTTAGAGACACAGACATTTCATATATTTGCATCATAATGTATACAACATAAAAAATATTGGCACAAACAAATTTAAAAAAAGAATTATGTAGATTTTGTAATGATGATTTCTTAATTTGATGTATTTATCCAGTATGCGTATTGTGACTAAACCAATCATTGAATGGCGTAATTTCCCGAGACTGCTATGACTTAAATCATAGTTAAGAATTTTTTTTAATTTCAGTGATATTACGTTTTTAACGTCTGAATTAAATAGTCATCAAACACTTTGGTTTTAGCGTCAATAAGTCTATCACTCGAAACTGACGTAAAACGAGAAAAATCTTTGAACCTTAATTTCGATGATGAAATTATATTTACAGTTGTAATAGTAGATTCAGTCTTGTGCAATCGCACATAAAATAGTTTTGTTTGTTTATGAACTTTTATCTTTGTAGATGTTTTTTTCTTTGATTTTTGTTGATTCGTCTTTGAACAGGGCAATCAGAAACATGCAGTGACATGTCGATGACTTATGCTTAACTAAATGCGTTAAGTGTACAGTTAAATCGCTTCGTTAAAGTCAAGTTGAAGCGGAGAGTGTAGTATAAATCAAGCAGTTAAAATGAGGCTCGTTGGACTTTAAGCAAATTAGTTTTAACAAGCAGACAGACATTGTGAGCTGTATCATAAATAATATAGATGTTAAGCAAAAATACTATGTGCAAGAATTACGTTATGGCAAGGAATATTTGAAAAAATCTGAACTAAATTACCGAATCAATAATATTAAAGACAAAAAACCCATTTTTCATTTAAATGTACTACTTAAAGTTGTTATACCCTTCTATAACTAATGGAATATTAAGAGTAGTATTTGTTTCCAGTTCACACGACGTTGTCAACACTATAAATTAAAGTTAAAAGACCAGTTTCATAGAAGAAACGTTCGTGTCCTATTTGTAAATTGTTTGCTAGTGTACTTTTATTATTTCTTTGTTAGGCTGAGCAAAATTAGTGGAAGAAGGCATGTTGCCCAATCTTATCTCTATGAGCAATGACTTTTGTGCAGTTTAGTCTTATGTCGTACTATGCAGTTTTATTAAAATAGGAATGTTTTAAAAGTGAGCAAATATGGTTTACATTTTGATAGATGTTTTTCCATCATTCTTCAAAATATAAAAGTATTTCTAGTGATTATTCTATACACAATTATTTAGCAAAATTAATAAGTGAGTGATAAACTTTCTACAGAAATACAAAAGTTACAGATGCATTGTTGCATTTAGTAATAACAATGGAATATATTGTGGGGTATTCAGGAAACGATACATAAAGGAAAAACATAGAGGAGATAACAACAAAACAGACACAAAAACAAATACGTACTACTGCTCCGCATTCGTCCAATCACTTTGATAAATATCAGACAATCAGTCATTTGATAGAGGCCGTAAAATGGCATAAATGATTGTGAACCCTTTGAGAAGTGGCTTTACTGTCAGAAAGCACCTTCTATCACGAAATCTGAATACGAAATACAGATTTGAGTATCTATCTATTGATATACCACAAGCTATGTTTGAAATTTGCCACAGATTCGGCAAATTAAAACTATTATCTTTTCTGTGGTTGTCAATCGACCTCCATTGTACATGTTTAAATAAATGTAGGTCAAGGTAAAAGGCAGGTCCTTAAGTTCATATTCAAAGGCACGGAAGCGATCATCATAGTCCAACGTTTTTATTAATTTCACTAACATATTTTTTCAGAATTAGAGTTGTCGATCGAAAATGTTTCAACCTGCCAGAAGATGTTTTAATCTAGATTTTAACTTTGCTTTGTAACCAAGCAAAGTTCAAACAATTATATTTTTTCTTTAAGCAGATTATGGGACAAAATAGAATAAACGTTAACAAAATTAAATGTTTTTCAGTATTCATATCGAAATCACACCGCTTCTGCATTAATTTTATTTTCATATTTGAAGATGGCCGATATATTTAGATTGTGTTATATTCATCAGGAGATTGCGATACTTTCTGCAAACCTTGTTGCGCTTCAGAATGTTGTATTAAAAGGGATTTTTGATTTAAATATGGTTTCCTAATTTTCTCCAATACATTTCTTCAAAACGTTATTTTTCTTTAAAAAAACTAATTCTGGCACAAAATTATATCTGGCACAACATTTTTTACCAAGGAGTAGTTGCTGGTGGTGCAGTCGTTGTCCCTGTTGATGCCTGATTAGATTCTGTAATATTACATAGTAGCAATAGTGTTTTTGACTATTTATGACAATTTAATTGATCAAATTAAAGTTCGTTTATTTTTAGTTTATAATAAGTATTCAACATTGTTTCTTGTAACTCTTCACGTATTCATGAGACACTAGGGCATAAAAAATGGCATTTGATTGCCACGGGTTTTTGTGCTTTTGACAAAGCCACGGCAAGTGTCGCCTTTGGGAAAGGTAGGGCTGTACAGAAAGTTTGTATAATGCTTAATATGCAAACGTTTAACATGTTACCAGTATATGACAACACTATTTTTAGTTTTTAGACATTTTGAATGTTATTTTTAGTTCTTACTTTTAGTAAATCTGTTGATTACTAACTTCCATAACCAATCGATAACCGAGTTCGAAGTAAGAAGTAACAAATTAATGTAATCACAAATATACTTTGTAAGTAAATACTTAACACGTGTAAAGGTGGTAAAAGCAAAATTATATGTTTCTTACAAACGTAAAGCAAAAGAAAAACAATATTGTCTTCTTAGTATTCAAAGTATTTATCTGAACATTTTACTTATTTTGCTGAGACAACTACTCAGGTCGATGGAGGCAAACTTAGGTGTGACATTCTCCTGGGTTTAGTGGATTATTGTTTTTAAACACCACTATTTGTTACAGTAAGAGGAATCCGTTTCCCTCCAATATGTTTAGACACACTACATGCACTATTTTGACCTTTTTGTATTGTTTAGAATACGGGCCTTATATTCTGAGTGAAGTTTTTGTTTGTCCAAAAAATTGTCAATATTCTTGGAAATCAAACAATGATACATACAACTTCTTTATTTAGTCTCACATGACTTGCGACGTAAAGATATATTTTTCTGTTGTTTAATTTTATTAATTAGGTCTGATCTTCACAAAGGCCACGTGCTTTAAGAAGAGGTTTGAAATACCAATCGGTCACCAAGAATAGAAAAACATATAGCTGTGACGAAATTTCGATTGGGATAAAAAAAACTCTACACAAAAAATGACAAAACAGAAATCAACAGGGAATAAACCGAACACAATACACCTTCAGTGCACCAGAGGCTACACATGTCATCTACAGGAAAAGGTACCTTCAGGAAAGCCTGTATACATAGGACACAGAATCGCATTTTATTTTCTATATTCAAGTTGTGGATAATTGATGAAATCAAACTTTGGTACTATGCAAAATACTGGTTGACAGTAGCGTCTTGATGAGAAATCGAAATACCGATCTCAATATGCAGCATTACAATGTATGTGAAATGTATCATAAATACGCCGGTGCGTATGATTGCTATTACTAAGCGAAAGATTGAAGTCATCACGCACGTTTCACTTATAGTTTTCTTTTTAATGTTTTCTTAGAACAAGGTCAAAGGTAAAAAGAAGACTTGATTGCATTGCCAATTGCAGCCCACTTCGATAGATAGGACAGTTGTTCTGCGATAAGATATTATCTATATAGCAGAAGGAACAAATTAATATCTGGCCAACGCATCACTTTTCTTCAATAGATCTTCTTTTAGCTCAGCCTCATTAAAGTACAAAATGTCAAGACAGTGAGAATAGTACAGTTTAAGACATATTTACTTTAATACGAACATATGCGCAGGCCTACATGAGAGCATAGCACATTTTGTGGTTCATGACATTACTTACAAACACCTTCACAGCCCCTGTGTATTGCATGTGCGATTGACAAAATACAATATTAAAACTTTTTATATTAATATTCTACGTACGTACGCTTTGTGGGTTATTATCATCTCCCTGTACACATATACGAAATCATTGGGCGTCAGTAGAGAATTGTCTACACATGGCTTGGACAGGTTTACTTGTGTAACACAATCATTTGTAACTGTCGATAATAAATTTTGAATGTATATGTTTAAATTATTCAGTCATACATTTCTACTGTCCATTGAGTGGTCTATTTCCGTATTAGGTATATTGTCTTGTCATCTTTTCACTCATAGTGGGCATCAGCCGTAGAATTAAATGGATCAGGTATACACAATGGAGAATTATCATGTATTCTTAATGTGGAAGAAGACGTAGTTTTTCTATTAAAAAATATATCATCTCATCTGACGGTCATTTCATGTGTTTATACATCATACAAAAACCTATGACCCTTTATTCATGGATGCATTTGGTATCGTGTACACCGGGACCTAGATTACATTTAAATTTTCTGGTATCTCTTTATTTTAATGGAAATCATTTCTGAAAAAGCCGCACATGACGCAACTACAAACGAATGCAATTTTTGAACGTTTTTGTCAAAGTCACAAAGATCACGTTTTTTAATAGAATATGTCAATTATTTAGGCATGCGCATTTATGCACAATTTAATCAGTTTAATCAGGCGCACTTATTAATATAGTAGTAAATAAACAAAAGTTCGATAATTATTGAGTTATGTATGGTAGAGCTTAAAAATTTGCTTTCATCTTTCCTTAATCAATCCCATCATTTCTTTCAACATTGGTTACCTTGAAATCTTATAATTAATTGGTGTCTTATTGATTTGAGTTGCTGACATTAATATTGGAACCTATTTACTTACGTTTCTTTCTCATCGTTTTTGTTTTTTGTTTGTTTGTTTGATGGTGTTTAACGCCACTTTCAGCAATTGTTATCATGGCAGCCCGTTTTTATTTAGGAAGGAAGCCGGAGTACCCAGAGAAAACCCCCGACCTGCGGTAGGAAAACTGGCAATCCTTGTCAATTAAGATTGGAGTCGAGTTCACCATGCCTGCAGTGAGAATCCAACCCAAAATCTCAGTGTTGACAGACCACGTGATCAATAGTAGAAGAACTACCTTGACCACTCGCCACCGAGGCCCCTTTCTCATCGTTTTTGAGGGTTGTAATCAATATTGAAAGTTCGCGCTAGTGTAACCAAGTTGAGGTGAAAATTGGTCATAAATTTCTATCGCTTATATCAGAATTAGATACGTTTCAAGTTTTTCCTTCCTGTTTTAGCAAGGAAAAGTAATATCTGTTATGAACATAATATTTACATTTTTAGAGTCCAGTAACACTACTGAGAAGTTCTTTTAACATACAAAAGCAAACATTCAAAATTGCATCCGTTGGGGCTAGTAAAAATTCCGTCGACCCTTTCGTTATAGCTTTATCGCATGTTTAGTGAAATCAATTGTATCATTCAAGATTCAATACTTACGTCTAGTTACTCAACACATAGATCAATTCTGGAATGTTCCGTCGTATTTGTCTTCATGCCATGTTCTTTATGGTGGTCAAAATTTTACTTTATCAAATTGTTATCATTTTTAGGCCTCTTAACAAGAAGTTATAAATCTCAACTACAATTTGTACGGGAAACATTTGATCGTTAGATAAAAACAATGTAAACAGTTCAAATTATTGTTACTGTGTACATAATAACATCAGAGAGGTTCCTCAATTGTTTTGATAACATAATTGACCTACAAACTGATTTTGATGTCCTGTAATATATAACAAATTAAATTTTACTAGTACATTGATCATTTTTAGGGAACGCCAGCTGTAGAGTTAGATATTTGAAAGCACCTTCTTAAGAAGAAACCTTGCGCGTCTCAGGAGAGTGGATAAAGTATGCCGACTTGACACAGGGTTGAAATACCAACGGCAGACTATACTGAATTGCAAGTTGAGAGAGCGCAACGCTCCATGCAAGTTGACGACCTTATTTACAAACAAACAACAATTAATATATATCATTTATATTTCACCCTGGTTTATAAGAGGGTTTACTCTTCTTTTTGTACTTAAACAGACCAGGAGGACTACCTGTAAGGTATCACATATTATGCATTCAACTTGGACATGCATAAAGAAACATATTTTGTTTTCTACTTCATATGTGTTAAACTAAATAAGGTTTAAAATATTTAACTATTTAAAATAGGCACTATTCTGTACTTAAAGCCGGTTTATATTCTATTTAATACAAAGCGCACTGTAACTTATACCTGGTGGAAGGCAATCTTAACCTTTGGAATCATAAATATCTTATACTTGTTTCATCATGTTTTTACGTACATCAAATACAATTAACATTACTATGTACAGTTGAACAAATATCAGTCCGAATGAATTTATATTTTTTGCAACATTTCAAACAATTAATCTTTTATTAGTATCAGATGGAAGGTTTTAAATGCATAGAATAATTATTATGAACACTATATAGTAGCCACAAAACATGTCAATTAATTTATATCTTTTTTATTGCAATGTAATAGTGAATGTAAAACGAATTGTAGAAAACATAAAAAAATGAGAATCTCCCAATGAGCTTGCAGCATGCGATCTTCCTTTTGTAAATCCTGGGATGCTTTCCCAACAACGGAAAGTAGATTTTAGCAACAGCTCCGATATTCCGTGATAACATTGAAATATCTCATCACAGAACTTTTTTTGAAAAATATTTTGTTTGCAAAAACGAGAAAAAAGGACATATTCCTTATTCGATATCCAAAGACTGGATTGAACCACTGGATAACTGTACAAAACAACGTCAATGATTTCCATTATTTCATACTATACACGCACTAGATATTTAATTGATAATGAATCACACCTCTGATATAATGGCTTAATTACGAAATCTAAGGCTAGACACAGGCTAGACATTTTTGTCGAAAATGTACATGTATTTAAAGGTGTCTTCCCAATTATCCAAGTAATGAAAATTTTGTATTCCCATTTATCCAAATAATTTTTTCTTACCAGTTGGCGTGTTTTTAGCAATAATGAGGTGTCATGTTTACACCTAATTGTAAGTGCCAGAAAGATGTGTTTTATATCCTAAAAATCTACGGTTTCAGATATTACAGAGGTTTAAAAATTAGATAAATAGAAGTTACAAAATTATAAACATTTTGTTATACAGTTTTAATTAGTTTTTTAATGAAAAATCAAAGTACAAAAGGTTTCAAATAAAAATGTTGTATATTATATATTGCATATTCAAGGTTCGCGTATTAAAGGCTGTATATTTCACTATTGTCTGTAAATATGGAAGACAGTTGGATATAATGATATAATTACAATGATAAATATGGTCAATATTGGATATTATTTAGGACCCTTTTTTGTTGGTTAAGGGTTGGTTAGTATGTTTTCCACAATATTACACAAGTTTTATTTGACCTAATTAAATTATTATTATTACTATTATTATCTTCCCCACTAGATATGATACTTTTTCATTACCGCATTTAAATATTTGTAGAACATTAATAATACTTACCTGTTAAGATTACGTTAAGTGAAAAAAATAGAAAGAAATAGCATTGTTTAAGTAATTGTGTTTTTGAACATGTGCAGTTTGAACTTAATCTCAGAACATGAAAGTGTCAGTTGAACAACAGGTGAATATTAAGTCCAGAATAATTTGATTAGATTACAGATTAAGATGTCTAGCTACAAATATGTTTGGTACATGGATTTCATATTAAACTTCACGAACTACGTGGGCATTATTTTGTTTAAACGGCCAGGATATTTTAAATGTATTGTTATTATTTAAAGCAATTATAACGACCAAATGCAGATCTTAATATAAACATGCGCAATTTATATTACTTATAGTGCCGAGAATATATATAATCCTATAACTTTTTTCTCAAATGTAAACAACTGCTCTCTGGGACTGAAATTTCAAGTATAAAAAGTTTCAAGCATGCAGTGTAGTAAGATATGACCCTTAGGTACTACAGATCAGTGAAACAATAAAATATATTTAAATATATTTCATTTCATCCTTATATTAAAATTGTGTTTATAAAAAAAAATTTTCTTGACTTTCTACATTTAGTTCATTTGGAGACTCAGAATAACAGAAGAAATATGTGTGTATATGATAGTTTTATCAATATCTATTTATTTAAAAAATGCAGATGTTGTAAATATAGGATCTGACATTGAGTCATATCCAATCCCGTTAGTTCAAGTATGTAATTGTAAGTCCTTGCCAAGGCTCGGATCTAAAATATCACAATTTAACTATCTAAGAATTAAAATATTTGTTGAAACGAACGAAATACACTTGTATTTTGTTTAGTTGTGTCTGATACAAAAATAGATTAAATTATGTCAGTAATTTATAATAAGCGAAGATATACTAAAATGGCAATCAAATCTCGCAGTCCATATTGCTGTTACAAAGCCATGGGCCATACAACAAAAACACAGAACCAAAACAACACACGAAACAAAGGGCATTGACATGAGTGAGGACATTGATTATTCATCAACTTCTAACAAAAAAATATGGGGTGGGATTCGGCCATTTTTTCTTTATGCCTTTGATATTTCATAAAACAAAGAACCAAAAAACTAGAAGACGCAAAAAGTCAAAAACGCGAAAAAGCAAAATTTCAGTCAAAATACAGTCGTTAAAAATGTGAAATAAAGTATATAAAACACCTTAAATATAACAGTGCTCGTTATGTGTCGTGTGCACTAATCTTAGTATCAATAAACGTGTTAAGGAGGGTGCAATTATTGGCTTACAAAACGGAGACAGATTAAATGACTCTTCTGATGGCTCATTCCTCGATAATCACGTATAACATGTAGGTTAGTCATTTACTTCTTGATAAATATAATTAATTACATATTTTATAAATATTAAGAAAGGAAAATAGTTGTAAAACGCAAAGATGTTGAAAAGGTAAAGAGGTAAATACAAAACGACAACCGTCGAGAGATTTTGTGTTTTCGCATTTTCGCTGTTTTGACTCTTGGTGTTTTCTCTTTTTTGTTTGAGAAATATAAAGAGAGAGAGACAGGCAAGAAAAACGAAATGGCAACATCCGCTCACTATAATATTACATGTTTTATCTCCTTATATATATTTACTTGATTGAAAAGCAATAAAATCATGCCAGTATTTAACAACAAAACATGGCTATTTTTTACTATATACTTGTATAACTGAAGCTGTATGTCGCATTATATTACATTTAAGCTTGCTTGAATTTGACAATTAATACTTAACAAAAAATACATTTAATAAAGAAATGTTTTACTAGATTTACTAGACCATCTTTTTGTTGTTCTATAAAATTTGTAACTTCGCCACATTTACGTTGTTTGCTGTCATTAATGAATCTACTAAATAGTGTCCATTCAATAAATCTAGTTAAATGTTCTTCAAATTAATCTATACATACTATTATTGAAAACTAGATGGTTTGAATTTTAGGATTAATAAATCTCAGAAGAATTTAAAAATGTCTTGGTATTAAAGCATCGGCCTGTAAATGTAACAGAAAGTATCAACTATTCCTAGTGTGGAACAAAATGAATAACACCTACTCTATGTAACAGGAAACATTTCCCTAATTACTAATAGGGAAATTAAACTTAGGCAGTGCTTATTTAACAACAGTTGTGAAATGATGCAATGTAACAGTTGATTGGGTGGATTATGAAGCTTTATTTAATACCTTTTTTCCAATATTTTGTGAATGCTGTTTAGCCTATCAATTATTTAAAGCCTGTACACTTTAAAGGCAACACAACTGAATGATGAAGGATCATAAGTAGGGATTTGGTGTATCTTTCAGTGGTAAGTGTATTTATATGACTATTTGTTCATTTGCAGACAATGTGTGTTTGGTAAATAAAAGTTTGGATCAGGTGAAGCTGATTTAAAAAGTGTGATATAAACTAGCAAATCTATCCTTACAAATGTACATATACATTGCTAGCCGTTTAAATTCACGTGAAAATTCAAAAGGAAACGCTTTTGTATCATAACTTTGTTTTTGTTTTTTAATTTAAAGGATATTTATCTAAATATTACTTTGGATTCATTCGCTTCTGTTTTAATGACCCTTAGGCAAATAATTGTAATAGGGCTTTTTTCCGTTCTGGCCAGCTGGATTTCAAGTCTTTTTTCTTAAACAAACTAGTAGTAAATACCGTCATAGCCTAACAGTTTTTGTAGCATACGCTTCTAATTTAAAAATTATTTCTGTCTGTGAAGATTTGTCTGTTATGCAACTAATGTATTTGTAATAATGACATGTGTAATGTTCCACAGTTGTTCAAATGGTTTTGAAGAAGACATATAACAAACATTGTATAATAATGTTTTTATCTCTTTGTATCAAGACCTTTTTTCCTATATTTTGATAATTTCCATGAGATTTTGACCAACAGTTGCATTGATAGGAAAACTGTTGCTATGATATAAAATGGACTGTCTGGCAGCTATTCATACATGGTGAGTGTGACGCAGCATACAGGATAAACACCCCATGGGTAGATTTCGCAAATAAGTAAGCACATTTATGCTGAGAAAAGATTTTAATCTCCGTAAGTGCCCATCCTCTATTTAATCCAATTTATGCTAAATAAGTTTGTTTCTCATATCCATTATTTTTTTCTTGAATATTTCTTTAATCGTGTAAGATGGGGTAAAGCAAGCACTTTTAATTTCACTTCATTTAATCATGTAGTATTAATATAATCAATATAATCAATTAACTTCTTTTCAAGCTTTTGATTTTGAGTTGTTTGTCTGTTTGCTTTGGTTTTCCTCCCTATTTTGTATAACCATGTTTTTTTTCCCTACCAAGAGTTTAGTGATACTCCTCGCTATAATCCTTTTGAATTCTCTTTTTTTTCGTTTTCACAGAACAGTGAATTCAAAAATCATAGTGAATTATGTAACTGTAAATATTTTTATTAACGACTCATACAGTTAAACTTTATAACAGTTTGATTTGCATTTAATTATATGCACAGGACTTTCAACTAGCTTATGAAAACTTTAAAGCACAGATCGCGCTAAAGAAGTTTAAAAATAGAACACATCATATTATCATATATATTGTACAACTTTAAAAAGTCTTATTTTAAAATTAACCAAAATTGTGGCCAATCAAACATTATTATTATTTCCTTGGATGTGTTGATGTCGTTCTAAATTGCGTTGTTGGCCAGTGCTGCTTAATTTGAATACTTGATATTCGAACAAATCGTGACAAAATTGGAGCAGGTGTAGGTTGTAACGTAGTGATAACTTGCTGTTTGGTAGGAGCCAGAGTATGCACTGGTGTTGGAGATGCAGTGTTAAATGTTGTATGTGACACTGACGTAGATGGCGATGTTGAGGACTGATAATGAAAAGACGGACTTGAAGTCAAAGCAGCATTGAAGGTTGTCAGCCTTGTAATAACTGTTATGGATGGCAATGAAGACGTCGTCAGAGTCGAACTAGAAGTTGTGCTGCTTGATGCCTGCTTGGATCCTGTAAATATTTTGAAAAACGATAATGGTATAAGGTTAAAATTCCTTACAGATGTTTTGCTTGTATGTGGTTGCAGCCAGTTGTCAGCTTGTATTGAGGAAGGAAGTCGGAGTACCCGGTAAAATATACCTGAATAGGAACACTTTTAATTAAGATTAGAGTGGAGTACCACATTCTACTAAACCCTAACGACTGGTAGACTTAAACTTGCAACGGCCCTAATAATGAAGTGTAAAATACACATATTTGCATTATATCTATTTTGTTTTGCCATTTAAAACGTATGGTGTGGTAACTATACAATTTATTGTTCATAAAAATGGTATTCTTTCAGAATATTTTGAACTTAGGTAAAGAATTATCGCAATAAATAAAACCTATGCAATACTAAGACCGACATATTTAATGGTGTTATACATCAATTTACCATAAGCCATGCTAAGTAAGCAATTTTAATCAAGAAGGGAACAAATCAATCAAAAATAAAATTTTTATAAATTATACAAATGCATTTGTCAATAAGTTCCAAAGAACAAATATGACTTAGGAAGAACTATAAATCCTCAAAAGAAAAAATGTAATATGAAACTAGAAGACATTTGTGCTACATGCTTTCCATGCTGAAGGTGTGGTTCCTAAAGTTCTTATTCGTCATCCCCTACTAAGCACTGGACGATATTATGTAACTGAACAATTGTCGAAGTGGTTGAATGCGCTTTTAAAATGAACAGGAATTGAAACGACTTCATGCGGCGTTAAACAACAAAAACAAGAACTGGAGCCCTTCAACTGGAACGATTAAATGGTACAATGAAAACAATTCTACAGACATTACTTGTGTAAGTATACATATCACGCAGAGGCGGACGGTACTTTGTGAATGGATGTAACTCAGAACATAGTCGTTATTATGTGATACGTCTTGAACAATTTGTTTCTTTTAAGATGAGAAAGATCTCAATAGTTATTTACCACCCATCATTGCTGTTGTTGGTGGTGTGTCAGTTGTTGTCTCAAACGTTGTTGTTGCTACTGTTGTTATCTGGGCAGTTGTTGGTTGTGTTACATCAGTGGTTGACGATTCATTGGTAGCAGTTCTTGTCGTTATTGTCGTAGATTGCGTTGTTGGTGCAGGAGTCGGTTGTGTTGTAGAAACAATGGTTGTCGGTATTGCTGTAGATTTTGTTGTTGGTGCAGTAGTCGGTTGTGTTGAAGGGACAGCAGTTGTCAGTATTGTGGTAGATTGAGTTGAAACTTTAGTCGGTTGTATTGTTGTAACAAATGTAGGTGGAATAATGGTCACTGTTGCAGTTTTTGTTGGAAGTGTTATACATTTCGTTGTCGGAGTGGTGGTGGGGTGGTATGTTGACTGTTTTGTTGTTGGAACAGGCGCTGTAGATGTTACAGTTGTCATCTGTTGAGATGGGTTTGTTATTAATTGTGTTGCCAGATTAGATCCTACAATAAACAGTTAAGGAAATGAAAATATTATATTATGTATCTTAGCAGGACTTATATAATTTATGTCTTCTATGTCGACAGCTATGTCAGTGAATTTGTCGCAATATTCAGGACGAGAACAAATACAGACAATAAATTAATGGGACAATTGGCAGAAATTCGGGAATGTGACTGCCACTGAAAGTACGGAGTAATAGGTAGAACAGAGAATTCAGCATGTTGTAGCAGCAACAATCAGCCTACTTTTCAGGCCTTCCCAATTAACCACATTAAATCTCGCTGCGCAGTTCTCTGGGTCATATACTGTATACACCCTAAGTATTGTTCCTTCATCATCGAAATAAGTTACTTATAAATTTAAAAAACTTACTAAGACCTTTGCAACAAGTAGGACACCCAGACACTGGATCCAGACACATGTGGATACCACAACTGAAATCGACAGCAGGGCAATTAGTTCCAGGCTTTTGTCCAGATCCAACTTGGTTTGAATTCTCTGAAATTCAAAACCACATTTACAGCATTATGTGCGATCCGGACTATTATACATAAACATTCCATGATTAAACCTTATTATTTTTCAGTTCATTATGTTCATTTGTTAGTATCAAGAGATTATCATATAAATAATGACCTGACTTTGGTTTGAGTAAATTGGTTAAAACTTTTAACAGTAAAAATGTGCGATATTGAATAAAACTGTGTATATGTCATTATATGTACGTAAAATCGGGAACAAGTTGGAAACGTGTTAGATACGTGCCCTATAATTAGATATTTATGTGTGAGAGGAAACATATAATATTATAACTGTTTATATTAATATTCTACTTACGTACGCTTTGTGGGCTATTATCACCTCCAGGTACACATATAGGACAACCTTCGGCGTCATTGGTGAATTGTCTACACATGGTTGGAATTGGTTTACACACTGGAAACAATCATTATTTGACGGTCGAAAATAAATGTATATTTCCATTATTTTTAACACCAAAGTCATACATTTCTACTGAAAGTCAAAATTTCACCCAATAAGTTGATCCATTTTCATAATAGATTTATTGCTTGAGCCTAGACTTGACATCTTTTCACTCTTTTTGCATATTACTCATAGTTGGAATCAGGAGTAGAAAATAACTGGATCAGGTATACACACTGGGAAATTATCCTTTATTTAAAAGTTGACTAGTAGAATAAGTCTGGTGTTCTGACATATCACAAATACTATATTAACCCATTTAAGGGCCATTTCGTGTATTTATACATCATACAAAACCTATGCTCATTTAGGCATGGATGCTTATTGTATTTTGTACACCGGAACCTAGATTAGATATATATTCTCTGGTATCCCTAAGAAAAAAGTCATAAATTGTGTTCTTAAATGCATATTAAAATAAAAGACATGCTTAGATTACGTATTTGAACAATTCCTTTGTTTGTTGTGCTTGAACATTATAAAAAGAAGCAAACAACATACTACTTCCTGAACCAGATGACTGCTGGGAACCAGTTTACTGCTGAGAACCAGATGACAGCTGGGAACTAGAAGATCCAGTGTGTTGTGTACCACTCGATCCCTGGCCTGGGAATACACCAGGAACAAATCCACCAAAAGACGTTCCTCCGTTTGTCTGAGTGACTTGACCGAAAACAGAGTTATATATATATATATATATATATAAGTTGGCGGTTTTTTTTTCAGAGAAGATTCTAGAAATCATGCTTCGCTTTTGTATGAAAACCCACTGTATTCACATTTAGTTCAGTTTTCACAATTGATTATTGCATATTACTTTACGTCAGGCTCACAATATTTTAGCTATATTTAAGTGGAAATACAGTTTTAATACAATAAATCATCGGATAAATGTAAAAAAATGTGATTGTTAAAAGTAAGGTAAGGAGTAATGTTAAGGCGTCGAATCTAGCTTTTTATAGTGGCTACAATATACTTTTGTCGTTTTAGAAATATACACCGGAATAAAGTAAATTACCCCTAGTTGTTTTGAATTCATACATATTCGAACACATTTGGAGTAAAATTGGATTTAAATTTGTATAGCAAACACAATATTTCAATATTAACTTTTTGCAGGCCACGGAACAGTGGTCACATCTTCGTTCTCCATATGCTCTTACTGCCCTGGAACGATGAGGTTTAGGTTGTCATCCATGAAAACAGGTTTTGACTCTAACGGGTGTTTTTCAAAATGAGGCACAACTGCAGGTGTAAGCACATCCCGGGAGTACTTTTCGCCATTAAGGTTGCCATTGATTGTTACCAGATCCAGTTTGCAATCATGTGAGATGCAACCCCACACCATAACTGATCACCCACCAAAAGACAGTTTGAACAATGTTTCCTGGCGTGTAAGCTGTGTTTTGATGCCTCCAAACACGAGTTCGCCCATCAGTTACATGGAGTAAAACTCTGCCTAGTGTATTCGTCGCCAGGTTCTAAGGTTTTAATTTGCTGCACCAGGCCACCTATCCCTGCGATGGTGATCATCAAGCATTGTGCGTTAAATGACTCTCCTTGACCTCAATCCTGCAGCTTTAAGACGATTTCGTCCTGTTTTGGCTGACAAATTACGACCAGGTAACCATTGTTGCTCGAGACATGTGCTTGCTGCAAACGGATTTCGCCGAACCAATCTACCAAGTCTTCTGTCTTCACGTTGAGTTGTCACAGATGGTCGACCAGATCCGGAACGGTCTTTAACATCTTGAGTGGCAGCATGTTTTCTGACCAAACGACTAATGACTGTAAAATGATAGCCAAGCTGACGTCTTATTCCCTTGTAAGACATACCAGAGAAATGCATGCCGATGATACTGATGTGTTGCATGAAAAAATAATGCACTTTGGACGTGAAAAAGGGGGCAAGCGTCACGTGGACAGAAAACCGCGCTTGACTAAAAGTTCACACCTTAACTTTTTTCCAGTTGTATATATACGCTTTTCGTGTTATAACCTGACTACCAGACAAAACTTCATTTATGCAACACTTAAGACGCACTGACCAGCTCTGTGTGGGCATTAACTTTAACTGGATCAGGTATACACACTGGGAAATTATGATTTATTTAAAAGTTGAGTAGTAGAAGAAGTCGGGTGTTCTGACATTTCACAAATACTATATTAACCCATTTAAGGGCCATTTCGTGTATTTATACATCATACAAAACCTATGCTCATTTAGGCATGGATACTTATTGTATTTTGTACACCGGAACCTAGATTAGATTTATATTCTCTTGTTTCCCTAAGAATAAAATCATAAATTTTGTTCTGAAATACATCTTAAAATAATAGACAAGATTAGATTACTTATTTGAACGATTCCTTTATTTATTGTTCCTAACAAATTATATAAATAACAAACAACATACTACTTCCTGAACCAGATGACTGCTGGCAACCAGTTGATCCAGTTTGTTGTATACTACTTGAACTCTGACCTGGCAGTACACCAGGTTGGAATCCACCAAACGATGATCCTCCATTTGTCTGTGCAGTTTGACCTAAAACACAGTTACACTATACCTTGGTAGTAGCGTTTTGTCGAACACGGATTATTGAAACCACATTCATGACAAACATTCTCTAATATGAATGGAGGCGCAGCCTAAATGCGAGCATTGCACATTATTCATGTCGTTACTTCAGAGCCCCTAACAGTGCCTCTACATTCCATTGATGACGTGACGTCTTATCTAATGTGGTGACGTCATAAACTCAATTTCAAATACAGCGTTTCACATTGAAAAAAAATGTCTGGCATTTATGTAGTAATTTAAAAAATAAACACTTTAATTTTATCGATGTCAAAAATATTTTTGTCTACTTTTATAATATATTTTTTCGTTCGTCTACAACATTTTCTTTGGATAGCTCAGCTGAAATGGATTTGTTCATATTGACCACGTGACTTTTTTTACACACACGCATGTAACCGTATAGCTCGCATCTGCGATGCTTGTTATGATAAAAAGTCTATTTGTAAATAATAAGAATGTTTTTTTCAAATAATTTTTTTTGATAAAAATACAGCTTATACATATAAATATTGGCATTTACACAACATGGTACGCATGTGCAAATTATTCTCAATTTAAAATGCCTCATTAATGACATAAATTACTGAAATTGTTTTTAGGATTAAAACAAGCCTTACTATACACAGATTCAAATATCTAAAATTATTATTATATTGTGCTTATATAATTGAGACAAACACAATGATACAATTTTTTTTAATTTAGGGCGTAGTAACCAACCTTCACAGGGGCATACAAAGCATCCATTTTCCCATTTCATACACATGCACATAAAGTTCACCTGTGGACATGCACCAGATGCTGAAATGAATAAATATTATTAATACATTTACATAATACTAATACATAAATAATAATTGATCAGTTGCACTATTTATTACATTTTTTGAAATTTGGTGTTTTGAGTTTAAAATCCATGACCAGCTTGCACTGACAGCAAAATGTTAATTATGTAATAGTAACTTGTGTGTAGGGCTGTATCCAGAATTACGGACTGATGAAGGACCCGATACGGACCGTTTATCTTGTTACAGCCCGAGCCAAAGGCGAGGGCTGTAACAAATAAACGGTCCGTATCGGGTCCTTCAGAAGTCCGTAATTCTGATACAGCCATACACACAAGTTACTATTACTTTTATTTCATTGAAAACATTAGAAAACAAACAAGTTCAATAGTATACAAGACAAAATGAACTTTGTTTACCTGTAATTGTTTAGCATTTGTGCTAAATAATATGTTCTGTTGATATTTTACAAGTTTTACATTTTGTTTAGTAATTAGCAATCTATTTACATTTATTTGTGGCACATCAAAATTGAAAATTCAAATAATCTTTTTTTCATCGGGCTGTATCACCGTTACAGCCAGGGCTGTATCAAACTTAGGGCTGTAACAGAAGATTGGATACAGCCCTGCTGAGTTTTTTATTCTTAAACACATTAACTGTAGCTTAAAATACAGACTGCAAATTATCCAATGGAATGGTTTGTTACATTATTGATATGAAATAAAATAACTTTACAGTATACATAGTTGCATCCTCCCAAGTCATGGGTTCTAAATCCACGTTCGCACTAGTATCAACGAACATAAACTCAGAAACCCTGACTAAGGAGGATGACATAGTTGTGTCATTTATGATATAACTTTGCAAATATTGGCCCAAAAAATCTTTAGTAAAAAAAAGATTAATGATGAATTTTAAATTAACTAATCCAATATGCGTACTGTTACTAAACAAAATACAATCAGTGGCACATTTTTGAGAGGCTTATTTTAATTTAAATCTAACGAACGAAATTTTCTGTGATGGTGACAATAACTATGATTAGACGCAACTCGCCTAAATCTTTGAGATTTTTGTTAACCTTGATATCAATGGAGACATTTTATTACAAATGTTATATTTGCCCTTCTGTTTTGTTCAATAGTAAATTTAATCGTTTTGAGTTGTGAACGTGTTCGCATGCCACCTGCACCAATAAAAACTAGACACCATGATACATAGCTACATATTTTATTAAAGTAGCGTTGAACCTTAATGACCCAACAAACAAACAAAAATTGTTAACATTTTACATTTTATTTAACAGAAGTTATATATTAACTTACCACTTAAGGTGACGCTTAAAAGCACCATGCATGAAAGAAATAACATTTTGGAAGTGATTTTATTTTTTTATCTACTGATACACTTCGCGTTTTGATATAAAAATGACGTCTCGACAACAGGTGACTTTTTAAGATTACAAAATGGTTGTACATTCAAGATAAAGATGTTCATAACATTTTACATATCACCAATTGTTATAATTGTTGTAGTTCATTGTTTCAAATCTAATATGTAGCACAGAAAGGCGCTAAAACTTGGTTTTTGGAAAACTTAATTAAGAAGCAGCCTTAATATTACATACATGCTGGAATCCGTAGCCTAACAGCTGCTATCTTTTCACCTGTCTCAGCATCTGCTATTTATGATTAACTTTTTAACTGATTGTTGAAGAAATTGTACGTCTACAGTGAGCTGCATTAGCATTTTCAGAAGTTGTATTTAAGACAGTAGAAGATGTTGCCATTGTGGAAATTGTCAAGAAATGCCGACCTCACAATAAAGTGTTTATTGTAGATGATACGAATCGTTGCAACCAAAGATCACAACTACATAACAATGCACGCACGTTACGACACTTTAATTCTGAATTATTATCACTGGTGTGTTTGTACAAGACTATGAACGCCAAACAATTTGAAATTTCATGTATTTTATTTTGAAATGTGAACAATTAATTGCTTTAAATAGCTTTATTAAGTGCAGATAAAAGCAAAATAATATGTATAAACAACGCAGTTTTTCATTATCCCGAATAGTATGGATGACGTAAAAATATTATTGTAGATTGTAGATGAAAATGAGATCAAGACATATTTGTAGCAGCTATTTTAATACATTTATCTAAAACCTTTGATTGCTTGCCACTTTTACTTTTACTTTTACATTATCATTTATCAAATAAACCAGTTAACCACTACTACTTTTACAAATGCAGGCAAATACAGATAAAAATGTTCTCAAAAGGATTGGAATCTATCTGAATATACTTATCAAAACAATACAACTTTATTGATTTACCTCAAACATAGATGGTGTACAAAATTACATCAGTACATGTATACAAAAATACAATAGTACACATAAATATACATTTATAAAAAAAATCACTACACAACTCCTTGCAGTTTAAGAGCAATTTGACAAGGTTTCTTAAGAATGACGTCAAGTTTCTGTATAGAGTTCCGTATGACAATTAACCAGACGCCCTATTAATTTGTTTTTGGGAGTTGTTACTGTAATAAAGGGGAAAACTTTGTCAACGCATATCTAATATTGCTGCATTTTGACATATAAAAATAAAATGGAACTCATCGCCAATTCCTTGCCTACAGAGATGACATACTCTCTATTTCTCTTGGGATGCCGGCCAATCTACCTGTTTCTACATCTTAGCTTTGAAATTGATAGATATCGCACTGGTTAAGCCTTACCAAATATGGTACTAACTTAAATTCTTTTTTTTTTAATTCACAGTAAGATTTGTAAGCACTGTTCTATCCACTGGAATTTGATAATACCAGATAAAACTCAGACAAACATCATCCAGGATATATTTATCAAATGATAGATATCCACTTAAACCTATCTAGATTTCAAGAGTACATAGACAACATTATTTTATACATGATTGACGACAATTTAGTGCCATCTTTCAGAAGACTGTTCCATTACTGAAAAGGTCTTCTCTTTATTTACATTGGTAATCTAGCGTTATAAAGTTTGGTGAACAGTTTTATAATATATCATTACCTATGGGTGAAAGTAAGAATTGAAGTCGGTAACGTTGTAGTAGAATTGACTAGAATATAGACAGTAAATCAGAGTATACAAACTACAGGCCAATTACTTGATTGTCTAAAAATGTTTACGTTTAATGATATATTACGTAGTTTTTATGTATTGTCTGTTTAACATAATAGTAAGGCTATGTTCAGATCCGACTACTCTACCACAGATCATATATATTTTATTGCATGCCTTGTTCAAGTTACCTTATTAGGACATAAAACACCTTTTATGCCTTTATAGATGCGTTCGATTCTGTTCAAAGATTGATTGATTGATTGATTGATTGATTGATTGATTGATTGATTGATTGATTGATTGATTGATTGATTGATTGATTGATTGATTGATTACGTCCATCGAGAAGTATTTCGGCTACAATAAACTCTAATTCGAAATCTACACAAAGGGTCGTTTTCATGCAAGGAGCGTGGCATTCACCAAACACGACACCGACTATGATTAGCGGCCAGGCTTTCTCTATATGACTTGACCACAACTCCCCCCTCCCCAAAGAAATAGTACATCCGGGGACGCGCTGCTTCGAGCTCTGGTAACCCTCTTAGGTAATATATAAAACTGTTTACCTGAATAGAATTGTGCGTGCTTTTTTGGTAATGTTAGATCGAAAAAGTACTACTGTTGCATCAAAATATTGTTATTTTCGTCTTATTATTATAAAATCATGGATCCACCACATCGTCTTGCATAAAAGTATAATATCAACGGGAGTAATCGTATAATAACTTAAATGAAAAATCCTTGAAGTTATCAAAATATGCATCAAGTCATTTATGATACATAACATTGCAAAGAAGAATAACTTTTGTTGTGAATTGTTTTAAAATTAAAAATCTTTCCTTATCTGTTTAGTTTATTTTGAAATGATCTACATACTTTAAAAAAAAAGAGATGATTGGTTTAGAAGTTAATCTAAGGATGTAAACACTGATTAGAAACTTTTTAATCATATGGAACGTCTGTATATAACAGTATAAATATAGAAATTTTCCTTTGATCTGAGGTTAATTACACAAAACTATTGTCGGAGTAAATGTTTTATATACACTATACACTATCTTAAAACGCCGGTTACAATACTTATAAAAAAGAGCGAATAGTTCTAGTCCTATATTGAACTATAATCAATTTTCAAGACGCCAAAGACTGAATAATGCCTGATGACAATTCGGAACTGGCGCTTTGTAAGGATACCATATGTATACGGATATGGGAATAAGATTTTACAATTTTATTACACATACAGAATCGTCAATTTTCACTGCTTGCATTGATTTGTTAAAGCTAGCAAGTTTTTATTATTTCTAAGCATCAAATTTAACATGTTACAAATAACAAACAGTAATGCATATACTACAATATTATATATAACAAAAACATTGCAGCAACGTTTTGCTACGAATAATAAAGAGATAATAATGGAATCTATGAACATTAGCTGCTCAGCTTGCCAACAGTGATAATATTTTAGGTATATGTTTAAAAAAATCTATAAACAGTTTTTTTTATTTATTAAAACAATTACTGAAATTGAAAAGAAAACAGAGAGATGTAAACACATTCTTTAATTTTTTTTGTTCCTTCCTTTATTCTTATATAAAAAAAATTGCTGAATTTGTAATGTAAAAACTATTTAAAAATTATGTCTTCAATTAGGTCTTGCAATTTCTTTTTTTCTTCGTGTGTATGAAAAACCATTGCCGAACTTGTAATGGAAAAAAAATACACATGAAACAAATCTTAAATTAATTTTTCCCTTCATTCTAAATATAAAAAACATAATAAAAAAATGAACAAATCAGTACTCTACTTTCTTCTTAAGTTATATAAAAAGCAGAACTTGTAATGGAAAAAATATGTATGAAAAATCGTCTTTCCTTTATTCTTTATTACAATAAAAAATCTTCATTCATTACTAATATAAAAAAAAACCATTGCTAAACAATGGAAAACAATGTGTGAAAAAAGTCTTCAATTAATTTTTTTGTTTATACTTTACTACAATAAAAACCATTGCCTAACTTGTAAAGGAAAAAAAATATTTAAAAAATCTGTAATAAGTTCTTTCCTTCATTATTCATTACTTTATAAAAAAAACATTGCCAAACGTATAAAGCTTTTAATTAGTCGTTTCCTTTCTTATTAAGTTATATAAAAAGAACATAGCTGAACTTGCAATGAAAAAAATACTTAGACAAATGACTTCAAGTAGACCTTCCTTTAATCCTTTGTTGATATAAAAAAAACCATTGCTGAACTTGTAATGGTAAAAACTGAGAAAAAAATTGAGTTAGTACTTCCTTTATACATTATTAATAAAAAAACCTTTGCTGAACTTGCAATGGAAAACAATGGTGAAAATTCATTAATTCGGTCTTTCTGAAAAAGAAAAGCCTTGCTGCCTTTGTAATGGAAACAAATTATGTGTATCAAGTCTTTAAATAGGACCTTCCTTTATTGTATAATTGTTATAAATGTAAAGACATTTCTCAACTTGTAAAGGACAAATTAGAAAAAAAATGTTTTCCATTTAAATTTTAAAAAAAACCATTAATGAATATGCAATGGAAAAAAAACATTAAACATTCTACAATCATTCTATATAAACACAAGTAAAACTTTTTGAACAAATAAACAACCATACCAGCCATACATGCATGTTGATAGTCATGTACATATTTCATCCCACTGTTTTGCTTTAACAGACATTCAAATAAATCCTCAATACATAATGAATTAATGAAAACTTAATTTTGTGAAGGGAACAATATTAACAATTAAATAGGTTTCTCTAAACAAATAGTTGATTGAAAGCTATAAAGTTCAGTGGTAACCAATATATGTATATGTAAATAAACATACCAGCATGTATTGAATTTTGAACATTCTTACATGTATTTAACATCAAGACAAAAGCCCCGAAAGGTGGATATCTTTAGTTTGATTTTTCTTGGTGATGCACAAATGACTGCCTTTTTACAGAAAATGTCCCAAAAATACAATAGTTATAACACTGTTACTGCACAGTTGTAGATTCAAACTAACATAACAAGATATTGTTGATGTATACATTTGATTTAAATATAATTAAAAATGTTTACAGCTGTTAACACAAACATGAAAAACTATAAATACAATAGGACAGTTGTCACATAGATCAAATAGTAATTAGTTGGTTTAATTAGAAAAGTGATAGGGAGACCAATACTTCAGATGTTGACAGAAGGCAGAACTAATAAAATGTTTACATCATAAGTAATGCTTTTAATATTAAACATGATTTTGTTTTCAATTAATTCTGAAAGAAATGTTTGGTCTTTTTATAATTAAAATTTCAAATAGAAGAAACGTATTAAACCAAATACCAGGTAAATTAAGATTCTACAAAAATCATTATTTAAAACCAAATGGACTAGATTGGCTTGTATGGCTTAAAACCAATTTGACAAAGATTAATGACACAGGTATAAGCTATCCAGGGAGGTGACCCAGAACTTTTCTGACATCATTGAAATAACTAATGAAGTAAACGGCATTATAATTTAAAAAAAAGTTTTCAAAACATTTACAGATAAAAAAACATAAAAAGCAGCAAAGTTTATTTATTATGTAGGATAGTAATAAACAGGGGAAATAACTCCTAAATATAATAAAAACAAAAAATCAAGCTGACAATTTACTTAATCTAAGTAAAGCAAGTAAAAAATATGTGTTATGTAAGAGAAGGATGCTATAACAGGGGAGATTATTTACTGAAGGGACAGGTAATGACAACAGAAAAACATGCAGTCTACTTTAAAATATGTAGGTAAAGGACTATAACAGGGGAGATTATTCACTTAATGTACTTTTATGGACAACATGAAAACGAGTCTTTATTATTTAGGACAAGGACTATAACAGGGGAGATAATTCACAGTAAATACAGACAGGGACGAAACATGTAAACAAAATGTATATTTATTATGCAGGATAAGGAATACAACAGGGGAGATAATCCACTTAATGTACATATAAGGACAACAAAAAACCAAGCAAAGTAAGATAAAGACTATAACAGGGGAGATAATTTACTGAATCTAAATATAAGGAAAACAAAACATCCAGTGGATAATTCACTTTTTAAAAATATTTGGAAAACAAAAAGCAAGCAAAATCTATTTGTTATGTAATAGAAGGACTAGCAAAATAATTCACTTAAGCTAGAGATAAGGAAAACATTCTAAAAATAAAATGACTATTTATCATGTAGGCTAAGGATTATAACAGGAAAGATAATTAACTCTAGGTACAGGCAATGACAAGAGAAAAACAAGCAGTCTACTTAATATGTAGGAAAAGGATTATAACAGGGGAGATAATTAACTCTAGGTACAGGCAATGACAAGAGAAAAACAAGCAGTCTACTTAATATGTAGGAAAAGGATTATAACAGGGGAGATAATTAACTCTAGGTACAGGCAATGACAAGAGAAAAACAAGCAGTCTACTTAATATGTAGGAAAAGGATTATAACAGGGGAGATAATTAACTCTAGGTACAGGCAATGACAAGAGAAAAACAAGCAGTCTACTTAATATGTAGGATAAGGACTATAACAGGGGAGATAACTTCCTTAATATACTGATAAGGGTAAAATGAAAACAATTGACACTTACTTTATTATTTAGGAAAAGGACTATAACACGGGAAATAAATACAGACAGGAACAACATGAAAACAAACTGTTTATTTTGTAGGATAAGGAGGGGGAGACAATTCTCTAACTGCACATATAAGGACAACATAAAAACAAGCAAAATCTTTTTATTATGTCGGATTAGGACTACAACATAGGATATAATTTACTTAATAAGCAGATAAGGAGAACATGAAAACAAGCAAAACCTCTTTATAATGTAAGATAAGGATAAGGAACAGGGGAGATAATTCACTAAATTTGCAGATAAGGCCAACATACAAAGAAATTGTCTATTTGATATGTAGAATAAGGACTATAACAGGGGTGCTAATTCAATTAACAAGCAGTCTATTTATAATGTAGGATGAGAACTACAACAGCAAAGATAATTCACAAACAGATAAGGACAACATTAAAGTGAATGGAATCTACTTATGTAGGATAGAGACTATAACAAGGGAAACAATTCATCTCAGGTACAGGTAAGAACAACATTTAAAAAAATGGTTTATTTATTATACATGTATAGGATAAAACAGGGGAGATAATTAACATTAGGCATTGATAAAGTCAAGAATAAAAACAAGTAGTCTATTATGTATAATAAGGACTATAACACTGGAGATTCATTTAATATACAGATAAGAACATAAAATTAAATAAAATTTATTTATTGTAGGATAAGGATAATAGCAAGGGGAGATAATTTACTTAATGTAAAAACAAGGACAACAGGAAAAAAAGCAGTCTATCGATTATGTAGGATAAGGCCTATAACACAAAAGATGATTCACTCAGAATGACCCCCAAACAAAAATTTACATTTTTACAATATCGAAAATGAAAACACAAAATTTAGCAAAGTATATAAGGACTATAACAGGGGTAATAATTAATTTTACGCACTGATAGAGATGAGAATGAAAACAAGCAGTCTATTTATTATGTAAAATAAGGACTATAACAGGGTAGGTTATTCATTTAATGTACAGATAAGGACAACATAAAAAACAAATAAAATTGATTTATTATAATATAGGATAAGGATTATAACAGGGGAGATAATTCACTGAGGGTACAGATAAGGACAACATGAAAAGAGCAGCCTATTGATTACGCAATACAAGGACTGTAACAGGGGAGATAATTAGGTACTGATAAAGTCTAGAATAAAAACAAGCCGATTTTGTGTATTACATTAAATGAGGACTTTAACAGGGGAGATAATTCACTTAAAGCATTGATATGGACAACATGAAAACAAGCAGTCTTTTTATGATGTAGAATAAGGACTATAAAAGGGGATATTATTCATTTAATGTACAGATAAGGACAATATGAAAACAAATAAAATTGATTTGGTAAGTAGCATAACAGGGGAGATAATTTATTTTAAGTAAAAAAGGACAACAGGAAAACAAGCAGTCTATTGATTATGAAGAAGAGTACTATAACAAAAAGATGATTCACTCAAGATAAAGATAAGGAAAAAACACAAAATTATGCAAAGTATATATGAACTTTAACTTTAATTTTAGTCTATTGATTATGTAGGGTAAGGACTATAACAGGGGAGATAATTCACTTTATGTACTGAACAAAAACAAGCAAATTATTCATCACATTGAATGAGGACATAAACAGGGGAGATAATTTACTTCAAGTACAAATAAAGACAATTAAAAAAGTTCATTCTATTTATTATGTAGGGTAAGGAATATAAGGGGGGATAATTCACTTCAGATACAGATGAAGGCAACAAAAAACAAGTCCATTTGTGATATAGGATAAGGACTACAACAGGGGGGATAATTCATTTAATGTACAGCTTAAGGACAATTTGAAAACTTGCAAAGTCTATTTATTATATAGAATTATAATTTAACAGGGGAGATAATCAGGACTTACTTAAAATGTGTGATATAAAAAAGCCCTTGTTGCATCCAGTCTAAAATAAATATTAAGGAATTACTTCAAGAATTTATGATTGAAATAAGTCTTTCAAACACAAAAAGTAAACAAATTCTGAAGTATAGTCTTATAATAAAAATGTGAGATATGGATACTTTATAATGGATATTGAAGTATAAAAACTCTATTTTATCACCCTAAAGCAAAGGCAAGACATGCAGGTAATGATTTAATTTAATTTTTTTAATCAGTTTTGCTGATTTTGTTCAAATTTACCTGTTAGTAGATTGGTTATATTATTAATCGTGTTAATGTTTTAGTTTTGTTTTAGATTGCATGTAAATCTAAACAAAAAATCAGCAAAAATGGACATCCCTAACATCGCCAATACCAAAACTAAAATCTGCAATGTCTTATTTGCTCTACTTGATAAATATGGAGAAGTGCAATGCCATCAGTCTACATCAATTACCATTACCACTACTCTAAGACAATAAGAAATCCCCTAGAACATCAATATTCATTGTAATGGAAGTAAGTCATATGATTTTCAATTATGAAGATATCCTACATAACAATCATCCTAATTAACCGCTTGGCCCTTGGTGAAATAGGGTAGTTGGAGTTCTTTTGAGGAAGACTTCTATTTTTACATCATGGTAGATAGCTTCTCCCCACAAAGTGACATAGGAGAACAGCAATTTAGACTGCTATATCTACATCATCATACATAGGTCATCCATAATAAGTGCCACAGAACAGCAAGGTCTCCATTGATGAATTCTGCCCTACATAGCTCCTATACCAAAAGATATAGGAGAACAGGAAGTTCTCTATTGATGAAGACTGCCATGTCTTCATCATCGGACGTACCTTTGTAGCGATTTGGAAGAACAGGGAGTTCTCCCAAGACAGGGACCACCGCATCCCTGTCAACGTACCAAAATGTACACCAGACATTTTGGTACGTATGACAGGGGACGTTACATCTGCAAAAAGCAAATGCATCCGAGAACCACTAAACTCGGAGTTCGATACAGCACTGTACACTGTAACGACTTAACTTAGTCATACAAGTCACCAAAATATCATTTCTCTTCCAAAACTGTAAATGGAAAAAATCCTCATCCCAACAATCTCAAATTAGGTGTTTACTGATAGGCTAACCAGTCATTTAATTATTTAATATTGTATATATTTATTTGTTTCAGCTGTTGCCAATTTCAGTCCATTTTTTCTTCAATATAAGTTGTGAATGCTGTATGCAATTCATTTCCAATTTTTTGGGTTGGATTGTTTTTTGGTAACATACCACATTTTCAGGCCCTTCATGTGCACATGATAAAGAATCTTATGTTCATTGTAACGACATAGCACAAATATTATTAAATTATATGTACAAGTGGTGTTGATCACCAAAATACATATTCCATGCAGTATTTTGCAGCAAATGATAACTGGATCATTCAATTAATTCCTTGAATTGCATGTAGTTAGTACACAAGTCTACAGCTTACAATTATGTCATTGAACTATTTCACCCGAACAGCTACACCTGGACGTCCTTTGAATTACTCACAATTAATTCCTTATGTAACTTCACTCAGATTCCTTGTAAATCATTTCTCAGTATGGCAATAAGAAATTACCATATATTACAAATACAGAATCTGCCAATAGTAATAAAGAGATAATACAAACTCAATTTTCATTGCTTGCTTCATTCATATTTTTTTACAGCCAGCAATAATTTATTAATTTAACATGTTAATAATAACAAAGCATTATCTACACTGTTACACATATAGAGTATGAATGCTAATGGAAAAAAATGTAAAATATTATTCAATCAGTCCTATTCTTTGCTTGTTTGTAATGTAAAAACTATTGCTATGGAAACAAATCGCATGCGGAAAAACTCTTTAATGAGTTCTTTCCTTTATTCATAATTTGAAAAAAATGCATTGTAATGGAAAAAATATCTTTAAATTAGTTCTCTTTTATTCCTTATTACAATCAGAAAACAATCTTTGAACAAATAATGGAAAAAATGATTGTAAATAGTTTTAATTTGTTCTTTCCTATATTCTTAAGAGCTATAAAAAACATCACATAAGTAAGGAAAACCTTTAATACACACTGGACCAGAAAAATATCAGTCTATTCTGGTTACCTTCCCAACAGACTGCCCACCATAACCTTTTGATTATAATAAAACACAAATCTCATACCACAAAACATCAAGCCAATTTGTTAACAAACATAGCTAATGGAAAAAAAAGTTTTAAAATCTTCAATAATCCTATTCTTTGCTTATAAGTAATGGTCTTTACTAAAAAAGTTGTCTTGAGAAACATTCCCTTTTATTTACAACCCACCAAAATTGATATACCTATTTCCATATAAAAAAATAACAACATAACACAAACTTGGCAACTAGGTCGTAACTGCTCTATGTATACTGTGACCAATTGATTTAAATATATTTATATAGTATTATTTTAAAATTACATATTTTTAAACAGATCCAGTGCCAACAGAATTACAAAGTATACACTGGTACAAAATGTTCTGTGGCCAGCCAGGAAAAACCAGTATGGAAACCTGTGTCCGTTTGCCATTGCCAGGCAGAACCAAGTGTTAGACCTCACTTCCAAACAAAAATTTGACATGTCCGCAGCAAAAGTCCAGTTAGAACTGATAGAAACTATAACCCCTTTTTTCAACCTGAATTATTCCCGCAGAAAACCTCAAAATTATACACACAGAAATAACACTCATACAATCTGATATAACTTATGGACATAGCAGAGAAAACAATTAATTCTCACTGCACTACGTGATGCCGAAACTATTTATTAAAATTCATTGCTACAGAAACAAATTGCATGTGAAAAAAATCTTCAATGAGTTCTTTCCTTTATTCTTAATTTGAAAAAATGCATTGTAATGGTAAAATATCTTTAGATTAGTTCTCTTTTATTCCTTTTTAGTGTAAGAAAACAATTGCTGAACATGTAATTAAAAGGAATTATTGTAAATAGTCCTCAATTAGTTCTTATCTTTATTCTTAACATCTATTCAAAAACAAACTCAACTTGTAATGCAAAAAAAACCAAAATGTTTACAAATTAGCTTAACTTGTTATGCAAAAAAAACAATGTTTACAAAAAAGCTCAACGTGAAATGCAAAAAACAACATATATACAAATTAGCTCAACTTGTAATGCAAAAAACAACATGATTACAAAAAGCTCAACTTGTAATGCAAAAAACGACATGTTTACAAAAAGGCTCAACTCGGAAGGCAAAAAAACAAAATGTTTACAAATAAGCTCAACTCGGAATGCAAAAAACAATGTTTACAAAAGGCTCAACTTGGAATTCAAAAAACAAAATGTTTAAAAAAAAGCTCAACTTGTAATGCAAAAAACAATGTTTACAAAAGGCTCAACTCGGAAGGCAAAAAACAATGTTTACAAATAAGCTCAACTCGGAATGCAAAAAACAATGTTTACAAAAGGCTCAACTTGGAAGGCAAAAAGCAATGTTTACAAATAAGCTCAACTTGTAATTGTATTGCAAAACACAACATGATTACAAAAAGCTCAACTTGTAATGCAAAAAACAACATGTTTACAAAAAGGCTCAACTCGGAAGGCAAAAGCCAAAAATGTTTACAAATAAGCTCAACTTGTAATGTAAAAAAACAATGTTTACAAAAGGCTCAACTTGGAATGCAAAAAACAATGTTTACAAATAAGCTCAACTTGTAATGCAAAAAACATGTTTACAAAAGGCTCAACTGTTTACAAAAGGCTCAACTCGGAAGGCAAAAAACAAAATTTTTACAAAAAAGCTCAACTTGTAATGTAAAAAAACAATGTTTACAAAAGGCTCAACTTGGAATGCAAAAAACAATGTTTACAAATAAGCTCAACTCGGAATGCAAAAAACAATGTTTACAAAAGGCTCAACTTGGAAGGCAAAAAACAATGTTTACAAATAAGCTCAACTTGTAATTGTATTGCAAAAAACAACATGATTACAAAAAGCTCAACTTGTAATGCAAAAAACAACATTTTTACAAAAAGGCTCAACTCGGAAGGCAAAAGCCAAAAATGTTTACAAATAAGCTCAACTTGTAATGTAAAAAAACAATGTTTACAAAAGGCTCAACTTGGAATGCAAAAAACAATGTTTACAAATAAGCTCAACTTGTAATGCAAAAAACATGTTAACAAAAGGCTCAACTGTTTACAAAAGGCTCAACTCGGAAGGCAAAAAACAAAATTTTTACAAAAAAGCTCAACTTGTAATGTAAAAAAACAATGTTTACAAAAGGCTCAACTTGGAATGCAAAAAACAATGTTTACAAATAAGCTCAACTTGTAATGTAAAAAAACAGTGTTTACAAAAGGCTCAGCTCGGAAGGCAAAAAACAATGTTTACAAAAGGCTCAACTCGAAAGGCAAAAAACAATGTTTACAAATAAGCTCAACTTGTAATGCAAAAAACAATGTTTTTTTAAAAACAAAATTTTTACAAAAAAGCTCAACTTGTAATGCAAAAAACATGTTTACAAAAGGCTCAACTCGGAAGGCAAAAAACAAAATTTTTAAAAATAAGCTCAACTTGTAATGCAAAAAAACATGTTTACAAAAGGCTCAACTCGGAAGGCAAAAAACAAAATTTTTACAAATAAGCCCAACTTGTAATGCAAAAAACATGTTTACAAGTGACTTATGCATTTAGGTATGTTTAATATCCAGAAATTTTTTGATATCCCAAATTGCAATGTCCAAGATGCTCCCAATCTGGAAAAAAATCACCAAAACCAAAAATCACTGATAATTTTTCTTAAAAACAAAATTAGAAGTTAACAAGTTTTACAAGTTATAATGCTCTGTGATAAAAAATATGAAAATGACAAAAATTAAGCTTCAATATGCAAAATGGGTTTAAAAAATTTAATAGAGAACACAAATGGTAAATATAAAATAAAGAAGAGAGTTATATTTTACAAAAATTTAATCATTCCAAATGTTTGAACCCATCAAAACTCTTATCTGACCAGGACTGCCCCCCCCCAGCCCCCAGTACTAGATATCAGTGAGATGGTATCCATCTCTGTGGGCCCTGCTGACCTTGAGATCAAAATTCAAGGTCAAAGATCACCAACCATGATCTACCCACATACCAAATATCAAAGTCTGCCTCAAAAAAAAAAAAAACCTTATATGTGGCAAAAAAAAAACTGGATGCCATAATATAGAATAAAGAGGTATCTTAATAAATAAAGGCTGCATTGTCTGCACCCAGGCTTTCTGCACCATCATCTGACAAACACCTATTGAGAGGGCATCCACTAACTGGCACCCAGTGACATGCAGGACATGTCCTAGTACCCATTAACAAAAATCAACCTTTTACTTAAAAAATTAAAAAATTGTGAAAAATAAAAAATGCCAAATAAGTGTAACATTTACCATTTATAGAAAATTCGAAAATAATATGACTGATGGTAAATACATTCAAAAAGGGTTAGAAAAGTTTGAAAGAAAATTAATATCAAAAAGCTCAAGTGCAAAATGAATCAAATCTGATAACAAAATAGGATCCTCAACGTAAAAGGAAGCAACCCATTAGCAGAGAAGACTGTTACTGTGCTATTGTTAGTACTGTTATTGCATTGTTAATGTGCAGAAAGGGGGTCAGAAGTTTAGTTTAAAAGAATGTTATTGTGCTGTTATTGTAAGTATTGTTACTGCAGTGTTAATGTGCACAAAGGGAGGGTTCAGTTGCTTCCACAATACCAATTTTGAAAAACTGTACAATTTTGAAAGGGTATTCAATAAAGTTACAAAATAAAAACAATTTAAAATTAAATGTTATTAATTAAGTTGTTTTAAATTTAACTTGCAACAGTTTAATTGTCTATTCAATCAAAATTTATCAAGTTCAAAAATAACTTTACATTACATTTAAAAATTTAGTTTAAACCAAAAAATGTATGTAATTTAAAAATGCTCTTTTAGTTATACTTCAGTGCAAAGATAGATCATATTTATTCTTTCATTTGAAAAACAAAGAAGTTGTAATGGATACAGTTCCCTGGGTGTCAGATAGTGGAAGTCCCTTCAATGCAGGGTTGTTAGGTTACAGCGCAGAAAGCATGATATGGGACAATTTAAACAAATTTTGAAATTTAACCATTATAGAAAAAACCAAACAAATTAAATAGAAAACTCAATTTTGCCTTATTTAACAAAAAACTTATTTAACGAAAAGTTTTTTTCCTATTTGAAATTGAATCCTATTAGAAATGTGTTTTATTATCTCTTTCAACTTCAAAATATTTGAAATAATTAAAGATCTTGTTAAAAATTTATAATTTTAAAAATAGCAGAGCTTTCATTTTCTGTCAACCAGCACACATATCAAACATTCAACTAAATGTATAAACATGAACATGCAAACCAAACACAATCAACTACACAGAATCTTAACTTCTATTGCTTGCATGTCTTCACCTTGTTGATTAAGTGCCTTTCTCAACACAGTTGTTAATTTCTGTTTTTTCTCTTGTTGTCTGTAACACTTTTTATTTCCTTTTGACACAAAGATAACACAGCTTCTAGTTTGAATGCACATTAGGTAGATCTTCATTAGTCAGCTGTAATCAATAATAGGTAATAGTTTAGAACATAATATATTCTGCCAAAGTCATAAATACCATACCTGTGAAATAAAACTGTCATCTGTTTTTTTGTTTTGTTTTTCCAACAACTACTTAGTTTCAAGGTCAACAACTTTCCATAAGGTCCATATAAAACACATTTACCAACTAAGTCCTTAAAACTACATCTGTAATGGCACTTTTTGTTTGTCTGTACACCTGCTATATTGTTTATATCGACTGTATAATGAAGTCAACCAGCACAAAGATCTGAATCTATATTTAGTAACATGTGTCAAATATCTGGGTTTATTTTTAGTAAAATAGTTTGATTAAATGTAAATATAGAAACATGAAATTCATATTTTTAAAATTAGTTGTGCAAATACACAGAATATTCCGTTTGTTTGTTTGTTTGAAAGTTTAATGCAAGTTTCAGCCATTTTTCAGCTATATCATGGCATCAAGTTTTTATTGGGGAGGAAGAAGGAGTAAATGGAGAAAACCCCCCACCTGCAGTAGGAAAACTGGCAATCCTTGTCAATTAAGATTGGAGTTGAATGAACCATGCCTGCAGTGAGACTCGAACCTGCAACCTCAGTGTTGACAGACCATGTGATCAATATTCAAAGAACTACCTTGACCACTCAGCCATTATTATACATGTAAGTTTAAATACCTGTTACGAAACATGCTCCAAAATTTGTGTCTTCTGTAGGTGTCCTCTTCATCTGTCAGTCTTGTCCTTATCTCAGCCTTAGAAAGAAAATTTATTCAGTCTCAAACATTATGAATACAAGACCTTTTCTATGACAATTTTGACCTTTTTTTATGACAATACCGACCTTTTTTATGAAAATTTCGACCTTTTTATGACAATTCCATGTTTTATAATTTTTATATTCTTATGTGATACCAAACAAGAAAATGTGTCATGGTCAAACTAATATCCTGATAGTGATACCATTCTTTTTCCAAGTTCACTCAAGTGTATTTGTCACAACACTACAGAATTTTGTCAGTTAACTGTGTACCAAGTTTCATGAAGATGTAAAGTCATCATAAAATAAGCTTCAATGCAAAGGTTAACCTGAGGGACAAACAAATAAACAGACTAACAAACAAACTGAAAATCTTTTGTTGACTGCACATAAAAATTGTAAAAGAAAGACAACTCTTTATAAATTATAATAGAATATAATTGTATTACTTGTTGATGTTGTTGTTTATTTATTTTTGCAATGCAGAAAAATGCAAGGGACTTTTTTTGTTTAAATACTAAAGGTTTAAATACCTTTTGAAAAAGGGATCAGAATTAGTATCTTCTTCTGTTGTTGTCCTCTTCATCTGTCAGCATCATCCTCTTCTCCTTAAAAGTTAAATTGTATACAAATAAGATAATACAACTACTTATTTCTCAAAAGTTGTTAACAAGACCTGTGTGTTATAAAGGGAGATAATTCAATGCAATTTAGATAAATTTTAAATAGATTTGTTCAGAACACAAGACTATTAGTTGGATTCATTGATTTGTCTTAGTCACAAACCAGTGAGTTACTTTACTGTCACCAAATTAAAGCTAGCAAAACAGAAAAGTTGCTGGCAAGATAAAAAGATTAGCATTCTGTCTGAAGGTAATAAACAGCAGAAGAAAGACAACTCTTTATCAATTTTGTGATAAGGGAGATAATTATTGAGTTACTTGTTTATTTATTATTGCAATGCAGAAAGAATGCATGACCTTTCTTTTAGTAAATGTTTGTATCATGAGGTGCCATTTTATTAAATATAAGCTTCCTTGAAGCCAGTCTTTTCGGAGTAAAATCAATTCTGTCCTAATTATGTCTGCAAAGAAGATAAAGCAGCAATTTGGCATCAGTAAAAAGCTACACCATTTTAAAAGCAACTAAAAAACTTTAAGGTAGTAAATTGGAACCTTATATTCCAGAAGTAAGGTATGCCTGATCAGTCCAATCTTTTCCCGACTAGATCTGGACTTTACATCAAATCAATCTTAATTGTCTCATGCAAAAGCTGGTAATGTTTTAGGTTTAAATACCTTTTATCAAAAAGGCATCAAAATTAGTATCTCCTGTGGTTGTCCTCTCCATCTGTCCTTTTCATCCTCTTCTCCTTCCTTAAAATTAAATTGTACACAAATAAGATTAAACTACTTGTTAACAAGACCCGTGTGTGTGTTATAAGGGGAGAAATTCAATGCAATTTGGATAAAATTTTAAATTTGTTTTAATAGTCAGAACATAAGACCATCAGTTGGATTGGTTGACTTGTCCGTCACAAAACGAAGAGTTACTTTACTGTCACCAAATTAAAGCTAGCACAACAGAAAAGTCGCTGACAAGATAAATTAGCATTCTGTCAGATAAAAACTAAAATTTTTTTATCCTCTGATCTTTTTAATACTGACAAACAACAATCTGTGGCAGACCATTATATCACAGGGAAGATTGTTTAGACAAACTAATTTAAAAACCCATGGTTTTTATTGGGTTCGGGTTACTCTCTGTGTTTTATGTTTTAGATTTTTGTGTTGTGTTTGTCTATATCCGGATTTGTAACTGTCCCTTGGCGTTTGGCTCTTGTTATTCGGTCAGTTCTTTTCTTCAGTGCATACAAACTGCTATTGAAAAGAAAATGTACCAGTCTATGGAATCTCCATGTGTATCTGGAAGGACATCTTATGTTGATCCTATCTTCTTGGACAGTATGGTTGGTTTGATTTCCAGCAAAAAATAAAACAAAGTATTCTTTAATGGATATCAGACAATTTTGACCCTCTGAATCTTAAATTGTTAAAAAAAACCTTTTATTCATTCAAATACTTTTTGTAGTTATGTACCTTAAATTGTCCAAAATTATTCAAATTTAACTGTTTTCTAATTGACCAAATGATATGTTTCAAATTTTGCACTAAAGAGTTCTAAATTGATAAAAAAATTTAACCTGTCTGTATTTTGAAACCAAATCTTTTTTTAATTTTGTTACAATTTTTTTAATAAATATTTTTATTCACCAGAAATTGAATTACACTTATACAAAAAGGGGACAAAAAATAATTGTTTTACTATTTCAATTTACATTGCTATGCACCTTGAAATGTAAAACGTACCCACACTAGCGTTCGTCGTTTGTTCCGTTCGTCTGTGAATCGTTGAATTGTCATGTTCGCACCCAATAGGTTTGTCTATTTAGTCCGCATGCGCAATACAAATTGATTGGCCAATAAATCTATAGTTCTGCCAGACAGACAGTTTGTAAAGATACTATTGTCTGTCGTCCTTGTTTGTTTTACCTCTGTTCATATATCATGTTTCGTCTGTTCGTCTTTCGTTCATATGAAAACATTTTACATTTCAGGGGCAAGATTTTGTAAATATAAAAAATATATTTTGCATTCAACACAAAAATTTGTGTTACTTTGAATCATACTGATAATTATTTATAACCATTTTTAATGAAAGACAAAAAACAAGGCATGTTTGCAATTACTTAATTTTTGTTTAAAATTGTTTTTAAAGGTCGCTGAAATATATCAGCATGTTCAAACTGAAAGAGGTACAGTTCAATTTACATACTGAAAAAAATTCAATCATTACCTGTTTGTCAACTACACATCGTCATATGTGAACACATTCTGTTGGTGTCGTCTGCAAAAAAGGAATATAAAAAATAAGATGCATCACCTTTCTGAAGGTTTGTTTGTTAGTCTTCAAGAAGTTGTCAGAAGACCAATTACATAATGCAAACACATGAAATAATAAATACAGTGTACCTTGATTGTTTGTCCTTTATGAATGGATGTTCTAAATTTCCATATCATCTTTATTTGAACACCCTAAAATCATTGTAAATTTAAATGTTCAGCTGTCCAATCAGTTCTATATGCTTCTTGTTTTTGTTGGATAATGTACATCTAGTTTTAAAGTAGTCTATTATCACTATTTATCCTGCAACCACTACATTTGCTATACAATAAAGGTAGCCGAATACATTTTTGTTTATTTGGCAGTGCCGAATACAGTCTCCTGGTACCCTTGTCCCTGCTCTCTAACGATATTTAGCATTCTGTTTTGGTATATGGCGTGTTGTCGAATACGATATTTGTTTGTGACGTCAGGCTATCTTGTTTGTGACGGCAGGCCATCACTAGAAAATGCGCCGAAAATTTCACGTCTGCAATCAGCTTAAAGTGCAAATTTTTCATGTTTTTCATCGCTGTCAAATGTATTTTAGGCATGCTGGATAAAAACAATATTTGTACAGTGTCAGAAAATATAATGTTTAATTGTACTCGCCACGAAACAGGTAAGAAACGCTTGGCAGAGCCTCGCATTTCTACCCATTTCTAAGGCGCGTACAAATAAATTTTATATTTTCTGACACTGTACGAATATTGTATATTTATTAACCCGAAACAAGGGTGGTATTCCACGAGCTGCTAATCAAGGTGAATATTCATTCTGAGGATGACAATTGGATAAAAACCAAGTTCAAAGACGATAAGTGTTTAATTACACGATTATGGCACAGAAAAAAATGGTTTCCAAATTTTGCCGTGTATCAAATAAATAAAATAAAGTTTGGTTCTGCATGGAAGAACAATGTCTCGCCTATTCCCCATGTGGATTTTCAGCAAAAATCAAAGGCTGACGATTCCCACAAAAATTAGAGGATAAATTCCTGGTAATATGCACAACAAAATATAGCGTACTTGCTACATACCAATTTTCATAAAATTTGGTTTAGTATTTTAAGAGTTGCACAGAAAAACTGACTGATAGATGGACGAAAAGACAAAAACAATACCTCTCCCAAACGAAGTGTGTGTGTGTGTGTGTGTGTGTGTGGGGGGGGGGGGGGGGGGGCGGAAGACATAATGTACCAAAATCCAGAAGTTGGAGAAATCTATATTGAGCTATGTGTTAAAATATAAATAAAAAATATATTTACCTCCATTTTGTTCTTGTGTTATTATCATCTTTGAGCTCTGTCTGGACAAAGTATGTGCACCAGAAAGGCATCTGATATGCTAAATTTAGAATTTAGTTCTCATACCAAAAATGATTACATAATATGTGCACCAGACTGGCATCTGATATGCCAAATTTAGAATTTAGTTCTCATCCCAAAAATTATCACAAAATATGTGCACAAGACTGGCATCTGATATGCCAAATTTAGAATTTATTTCTCATCCCAAAAATTATCACAAAATATGTGCACAAGACTGGCATCTGATATGCCAAATTTAGAATTCAGTTCTAAAACCAAAAATGATAATAAAATATGTGCACAAGACTCGCATCTGATATGCCAAATTTAGAATTTAGTTCTCATACCAAACATGATTACAAAATATGTGCACAAGACTTGCATCTGATATGCCAAATTTACAATTTCTCATCCCAAAAATGATCACAAAATATGTGCACAAGACTGGCATCTGATATGCCAAATTTAGAATTAAGTAGCTCATACCAAAAATGATTACAAAATATGTGCACCAGACTGGCATCTGATATGCCAAATTTAGAATTTATTTCTCATCCCAAAAATTATCACAAAATATGTGCACAAAACTGGCATCTGATATGCCAAATTTAGAATTTAGTTCTCATATCAAACATGATTACAAAATATGTGCACCAGACTGGCATCTGATATGCCAAATTTACAATTTAGTTCTCATCCCAAAAATGATTACAAAATATGTGCACCAGACGGGCATCTGATATGCCAAATTTACAAATTATTTCTCATCCCAAAAATGATTACAAAATATGTGCACTGGACTGGCATCTGATATGCCAAATTTAGAATTAAGTAGCTCATACCAAAAATGATTACAAAATATGTGCACCAGACTGGCATCTGATATGCCAAATTTAGAATTAAGTTTTCATAAAAAAAAGAGATTACTAAATATGTGAACCAGACTGGCATATAATATGCCAAATTTAGAATTTAGTTCTCATCCCAAAAAATGATTACAAAATATGTGCACTGGATTGGCATTTGATATGCCAAATTCATAATTCAGTTTTCATAAAAAAAGATGACTAAATATGCGCACCAGACTGGCATATAATATGCCAAATTTAGAATTTAGTTCTCATCCCAAAAATGATTACAAAATATGTGCACCAGACTGGCATCTGATATGCCAAATTTAGAATTTAGTTCTCATACCAAAAATAATTACAAAATATGTGCACCAGATTAGCATCTTAAGAATTAATTTTTCATCCCAAAAATGATTACAAAATAGTACACTTTACTGGCATCCATTATGGCAAATTTAGAATTTACTTCAGTTGTCAAAGCTGAAAAGATTACAAAGGTGTGCACTGGACTGGCATTATGATCTGCCAAATTTAGAAGTTGTTTTCCTCCCAAAAATGATTATAAAAGAGTGCACTGCACTGGCGTCCAATATGCCAAATTTAGAATTTACTTCAGTTTTCACACTAAAAATCATTACAAAATGAGTGCAATCGACATCCGATATCTCAAATATAATTACATAGAGTGCAGTAGGTCGGCATTAAATATTCCAAATTTAGAATTCACTTCAGTTTTCACTCCAAAAATGATTAGTAAATGTGTGCACTGGACTGGCATACGAGATATTACAAATTTAGAATTGTTGTTATCCCAAAAATAGAATTTTAAAGAGTGAAATAAGTGTCTCTCGTCTCATTAACTGACTTGTCCAAGGTCAGTAATTCTCCCATATAATTTAACATCAGGTGATAATTAAACCATTCATCTTTCATTAGGCTACCTTAACAATGACCATCTGAAACGAAAGGATAAACATTAGTATACATGGCAAAAACACAAAGCTTTTTTTCTTTTTTTTTTTTAAATTTTTTTTTTTTTAATTTTTTTTTTTATTAAAAACATTATTGTATACATCAACCCAATATTAAAGACCAATTTCTCACCAAAAATAGCAATGAAGATAAAATTTATTCAGGTTACAACATTTGAGAGCCTTCTTTTACAATTGTTAAATGTAATTTCCACTAATAATTTAATATACATGGCTGAAATATTTTTGCTGCAAGTAAAACAGTAATCAATCAGTTGTATTTTGAAATTGTTAATGCAAGTCTAACTGAAATAACAATATAAAGTAATTATGCTATAAAAATATTGACAAATATTTATGATTGACTGCCAAAAACAATTCTTGATGAGAAAATATATATTTTGAGGCATGAAGAAACAAACTGGATAATCCAAAATCCTCAAACCTATATATTATGCTATTGACAAGTACTATTTAGGTCTTTTGGAATGTAGACAATCCAGTCTACCTTCATGCCAAAAATATATTCTATACATATATACAAACAAATAAATATAAATTATTTACAACTATTCAAAAAAATAGCATAGAAACCGATAATGTTATATGTATTCAACACACTGAATCAAAATTACAAAACGGTGACACATTATATATAAAATGTGATAAATAAAAAGAAATTCAGACAAAAGAAATATCAATTACACGTGTATGATGAATTGATGATACCAATTAAGAAATTCCCGACTTGCGGTAAACAAGATTTATCTCCCATTTGCAGAGTTATCTGTTCTTTAGAGCAGGTACTTTATAATACCTACTGTGGGTAAAAAGTAGTTTTTCTACAATATTTTTTTATTCACATATAGCAAGGCATCCTGTAAAATTTATTATGATATGCAAACTAATTCTGCAGTTTTTTTTAGTTGTACTGGAAGAGTCAGTCCCCAGATATTATTTAAAAAAAATAAAAACATGATTTTTCCCTATCTGTTCAATACCAGATACCTGCTGTTATGAAAGATAACTCTTGCAAATGGGAAGTAACTCATGTATTCCAAAAATAGGGAATATGAAAAAGGATAAGGTTAACAAATATTGTTTATCTGATGTGATGGATACAATTAAACCAGAATTTAAAATTTAATAAAAACAATTTGTATTGCGTTATTGCTTTCTCTGGAATTTTCATTTTTACATTTAACTTTATTAAAACAAAATTATTTTAAAAAAATGTATCTGTACAAAACATGGGCTTTAATATGTTGTTGATGTATACAGCAATGCAGCAGAATCACACAGCATAGACATGTATGTGATACTGAAATAATAAAATTGTATGGAACACAGAGGACAACTAACATGGGTCACGGGGCACTACCACAAAGAGCTGGACATTGCCTAAAACACCACTCAAACAACCAAAACAAACACCAAGGACAACTCATAACAAAGGGCACTGGGCGCTACCACAAAGAGCTGGACATTGCATAAACACACCACTCACACAACCGAAACAAAGACTGAGGACAACTCCTGCTGCAGGTCACTGGAACTGGACATTGCCTAAAATACCACTCATACAACTGAAACAAACTCTGGGGACAACTCCCAGCAAAGGGCACTGGGCACTACCACAAATAACTGGACATTGCCTAAAACACTCACACAACTGAAACAAACTCTGGGGACAACTCCTAACAAAGGTCACAGGGCACTACCACAAGAACTGGACATTGCAGCATAAACACCACTTACACAACCGAAACAAACACTGGGGACAACTCCTGCTGAAGGGCACTGGTCACTACCACAAAGAGCTGGACATAGCCTAAAATACAATTCACACAATCGAAACAAACACTGGGGACAACTCATAACAAAGGTCACTGGGCATTACACAAAGAGCTGGAATAGCCTAACCTAAAACAAACAAAAAACACCAAGGACAACTCCTAACAAGGGTCATGGGGGCGCTACCACAAAGAATGGGACATTTACACAACCAAAACCAACTGACAACTTGTAACAAAGGTCACTGGGCACTACCACAAAGACACCACTAAAACAAACACTGAGGTCATGCAACAGTAGAGAGGAACACAATATAATGTCCAAATGTATCAGGTTTATTTTAAAAATACAAAATATATTTAACAAAATAAATTTGGCGGGAAAATTTCAGAGATTTTGGTTATGATGGAGAATACTTTAACCATTTTTCATTTAAAAAATAAATATTACAATACCAATATGAAATTGAAAGAATTTTTGTTTAAGATGGCAATTTACCATAAAATTGCACTTGAAAGCAGAGAACAAAAAAAAAACATCTACCAGATTAAATTTTGTTGAAAAATTTGATCCCCAAGGCAGAATTGGGTTTTTGAAGAAATTTTGTTACAGAAAAAAATTGACAGAATTGAAATCGTGCAATTATTTTTTTTTTTTTTAAATTTTGCAACTTTTAATTTTTATGAAGATGCTGTCTAAAAACTTTTTTCACTTAACAAAAGTTATACTACACATGAATGAATACAAAAGGTTTTTAAAAAAAATTTCAGTTACAAGATTTTAGAGACATCTTTATTAATTAAAACAGTTAATATTTGTTTTGATTAAACAATAATTTTATAAAGTAAATTTTAATGCTGAAAATTTTTTTCAAAATTGATGTGCCATCATGATATATGATGTAGCAATGAACAAAGAAATTTTTTTTTCAATTAGGAAAAATTTAGAAAATTAACCACAAATAAATGACCCTGTCTGAAAGCATCAGTAAAAACAAAATTTCCAGAATTTCTCCCAAACCTAAATCTGACCATTAATCACCAAGTCAATCAACAAATTTACAGGACCAAAATAGAAATATCACATGTTCCACAAATACTTTTCCATTTATTAGTAGTTTGTTATTTTGTAATTATTTATTAGTAGAATTTGTTATTCATTAGTAAGAATTAGTATTGTTAAATGAACAGTGTTTGTGAAAATGGACAAAAAAATGTATAGATATTTTTAATTGCATAATTTTCAAGATTTTGATAAGTGTTTTAATTTTTTAATTTTATTAAAAATTATGAAAAATGATCAGATTGAACCCATAAAGATTGAATTTTGTAATGACAAAATGTTGAACAACCAACCAAAATATAATTTGTAATTAACCATGCAATAATAAAGAAGGTTTTTAACAATTTCTAGTAAACATTTTGAGACATGTCAGATCAGGGAGGGAATTTTTCAGTACCATTTTGTTCGATATTAAAGAGCAAAGCCAAATATCAAAACAACAATGTATTTAGACATGATGTCCTTTGAATGTAAAAAAAGAAAACAAAAACAAGCAACATGATGAAATTATATAAAGTTTTTGTGATTACTTCCAGTACAAATTATTCATTTGTTTTTTTTTTAAAGGAAAAAAAAACACAAAAAAAGCAAAAAAAAGCAAAAATAAAGCAAAAAAAACACAACAAAAAAAAAAAATAAAAAAAAAAAGCAGCAAAAAAAAAAAAAAAAACACAAAAAAACAACAACAGAAAAACAAAACAAAGAAAATTTAAATATATAAACTAAAACAAAAAAAACCCCAAAAACTATAACAAAAACCTCAATACCTGCCTAACTCCCCGGAAAAACCTAAAGATACCCGAAGGGGAAGAGGGAACCCTCTCTACTGTTGGTGGGGTAACCACCTCCCAGCCAGCAGGAACGACCTGATCACCTCCAACAACCACCCATGGAGAATCGGGAGGAGATTCATCCATGTGTACATACTCACCTGCATACAACACCGTCTCATCCATAATGGAACATACTGTTTCTACCGAGACCCCATCCTCGATGAAAATGGTATTGTCCAATTCCTCACCTGTCACAACTAAAACGGTGTCGTCAGAAAAAGAAACACCCACAACCTCCTCCTCCAATTCATCACCAATATCAATCAATCCAGTTTCCTCTGAAACCGACACATCCTCCTCAGAATCAACCAACAAATCCAACACAACCTCCTCAACAACAACCGACATCTCCAACACAACCTCCTCAACAACAACCGACAAATCCAACACAACCTCATCATCAACAACCAACCTGTCCAACACAACCTTCTGAACACCTCTAAGTACCTCTGGGACCTCTGCAACCACTCCTACCTGAACAACTGGGGGTACAATCTCCTCCGGTTCCATACCACGGAGGCGTCTGGAAAAACGCTCCGGTGCGGGTGCGGGGGCAACAAACCCATAAGGCTTTCCAACTCGTCCTAATCGTCGGTTCGTCTGGTTTTCAACGTAGATGCGTTCTCTGCTTCTGTAAAAATATAATTCAATTCATATTAGTTCAATTTTCTATACTTATTGTGTGGCCAAAGAATTAAGTAATGGAACACATGAGACCATGATTTAAAAGTATATTGCTTGTTGGTTGCATCTTTCATCAAAACAAACACATTTTTTAAATAAAAGCACACATTTAAAAAAGTGTTTTTAAATGTATAAAAAACATACAATTTGGGGGTATGGCTAATTGTAGGTTGGTCAGGAAATTAAACAAACCTTATTGAGAAAGACATAGATGGGGTAATTAATGTTTTGTTTTTTTTGCTAAGTTCTATCATGCAGAATCTAGATAAATGATTCAAATTAAGGTAGTCTTTGACAACTTATCTCATTGCATATAATTAGATTGTTTTGATGCAACTTCCACAGAATAATTTTATTTTTTGTTTGTGATGCAATTATCTTAGTTTTTGGACAATGAGCAACATTTTTAAACATTATTGACCAACAATATGTGACAGTCTTATTCTAATATGACCTGCTTTAAATGTTTCTAGAAAACAACCATGGTAAAAAAATTATTTGCACGAGCAACACATTACGAGTGCACAACAGTGGATCCATACAACTTACAATCTTATAAATAGCTACATGTAAATAAACAAAATATGGAAAATATAGCAGCTGCTTTTTTTTAATTTTAAAGGTTTTATAACATTAATAAAACAAATAAAATTATTTAAAAAATATATAATTATAAATACCATTATGGTTTAAACTAAAGTAAAATGTTTTACATTGATGCTGAAGTGTTTTCGATAAAAGAGTTTAGATATGTAGTTTATTTTTTAGCTCTGCTTGTTATACACTTTAATACTGCCAAGTTTATTTATAGAACCAAACCCAAAACAAGTCACTGTTGAAGTATGAGGTACAACTGTCAAATAATAAAATATTAAGTATGCTTTTCTTTTATCATGTCATTTTCAGCCATTAATTTGTCTTACACCCTTTCAAGCTTATAAGTTTTATAATGAGAACTGATGAATTCTGTAGCTACGCCTCAGTCCAATATGGCTAGCCTTGACCAATATCATTGTTTTACAAATGGCCAACTCATGGTAAAACAATGATAGACCACAGCCCACGTGAATTATTTCTTAAAAATTATTACATCCAATTCTAAGTCCAATATGGATAGTCTCTATCAAAAATTCAACAATATGAATAACTTCACATAATAATACTGTAGTACAACCTGGTTTGGTATGGGATAATGCCATTTAACAATAATGTTTTTTTTTTAATTACACCTCATATAAAAATGCTGGCTTTTGATTGGTCAATAGACCATGTATTTTTCGCACATTTCCTAATTTTGCATCAATTTCGACATCACCGGGGTATTCAGCAAAAAATTACCCTCTGTGCCATGGTATTTGCTTGAAAATAACCCTCGCATATTATTATCCTGGAAATATTCATTCGGAAGTTTTGACTTTTACCTCAAAGAAAACTCAACATGAATTAGCGATTTTGAAAATCATTAACGTTCCGATAGTAAAGAGTCAATAAACAGCACGCAAGTGGTCTAGTATCACCGCTCTTTGAAATCATGATATTCGGTGTAATTAACCAAATAAATCATGTCTGGAAGGGGTATTTGTGAAAAATACCAGTCATGAGAATCAAATTTCCCTCGCCTATCAGTTCGGGAAATATTTAATTTTTCGACTGGTATTTTTCACAAATACCCCTCCCAGATATGATTTATCTGTTTAAAATTGCTTGGATTAGATTACTACAGACAATGTTCATTTCAAATGTGTACAATAAACCTTCCTAATGAAATTTGTATTGCATGTTTTTATTACTTTATTATTTATTATACTAAATTACTAATCATGACTGAGCATGTGTATTCACTATTTACAGGATTAAATCATTGGTTTTATTGTCACAGAGTTTACTGGCAATTGTTATTTATGTCATGGTTATTTATATTCTAATAAAACACAGCTATCAATGATTCCTAAGGTTGCTTTTCCTCAAAAATACTTTGGTGCACATTTAATGATTTTTTGCCTGATGGAAAGGGTCACATATAATTAAGGCTGGCAAATCTTGATAATTTATACTATGGGGTCATATTTACATGGATTGTATTGGATAAAATGGTCATTATTGCAATAACAATAAAACTAAATAGTAGAAATGTTTAATATGTATTAGCTTTTTGTATTATTTTATCCAAACTTAATGAATTAAGAAGGAATTTATGGGGTGCACAACTTTTTTTCACAATTCTTTAAAATGACAATGTTCAGTGCAGTGTATACATTAAATTATCTCCCTTTTTGTGTTACAAATTTACATTTATCTACCTTTGTGAAATTTTTTATTTTCTATACAAGTGATATATTTTTATATATAAAATAATAATGTAATCATACTGCCCTTGAAACAGCATGTTAGGTACATTATCCCATGAAAAATTATCACCCAAACCAGGAATGAAGTCTAGGATGATAATTTTTTCTTCATCTGATAAAATACCCTAACACCCTCATTCAAGGGAAGTATGATTTTTATTGTACTGAATGCCTATTCTCTAAAAACTATAAACAACAATTTCAACCCCTATAGATAATGAACTGGAATGTATGTTCAATGAAAAATGCTTTATAGTCTTAGTTGGTTTTCAAAATAATTCACCATTTTCAAATATTTGGTGGACCTTTGACATGTTTGGGCAGAAATAGAGAACTAATTAAATGACAAGAATGTAAACTTTGGCTGAAGCGGGTGATTTTTAGGAACAGGGATTACAGGTCTGAATGTCTTATAACGTTTTTACCTCTACCATTAACTTGGGCTATAGTGGGTAATAAAGAAGGTAATCTTTTTTTTCATATCACCTATTGGGAAGAAAGTGCAAGGAATTAACACCTGTTGCTATAATGGGTGGGGCTAAAATCAGAATCAGTAGAAATTAACACATGATCATTGCCCAATAAAAAGACAGCATTTTGGCATGAAGAAGCAGTATATTAACAGTATTTCTAGTATGGGGTCCTTCATTATGCTTTGAGAACACACAAGGGTTCAAATAAGCATAGAGCACACTATGATGTCACAAAGAGAATTCCAATGTCATATACACTCAACTACAAATTTAAAACTGGAGCAATGCAATTTTGTTAAGATTTCTCAATATTTTTTTAGCTTAAAAGGTATGTATATTCCATAAAATTACAAGCATATATGTTTATGTCAATTTTATTTTGCTTTAAACACTGTTTTTGGATATATCTTATTAAAAACTATTTTTATTGAAAGCGTCCTCTTAGAGCTGCTTCGAAATAAAAACATTTGTTAGACATATTAAAATCGAAATAGATTATTGCAATTAAGCCCTATGCAAATCAGAACATGGTCATACCTTATTATTTGTCTTCATTTTATACCTAGCTATCACCCGTTATAAAATATTAACAAATATAAGGTCTGACCATGTTCTTACTTTTAAATGGTACTAGGAACCAAAAATATTTTTAGGTTTGATATTCAGTGAAATTAACATTTTGTCATATTGTATATGTCACTTACCATTATTTTATTGTTATTTGACAGGACTGTGCTTAAAACTTGGACTAAAAACTAATATTAACAGTATTTCTTTTTCCTTACCCTGTTAATGGTATGTTGGTGTCTTAATTATTGTAAAGAAACGTACCCATTGGTTACATTCATCAGGGTAAAATGAAACTGGACTCTATTAAAAGCCAGTTACAGCCAATTAATTTATAAAATCAGTGTTCCTTTCAAATGCCCCATGTTTAAGCATGTATCGTATCTTGGTAAGGTAAATCTGGTAATATTTCAATAATTAATATTCAAAGGTAAATAGGCACAACTACATAACTTTTAGTAGTTCTGGTTTTTTACCTCATTCCTCTGATATTGTTTATATAAATCATTGACAAAATTTCATTAAAAAATGTTGCTTGAAGAAAATACTAAGTTTCTTGTAATTTACAATTTCAAGGGACATAACTCTTGTACAAAAATTATAGTACATTTTTTTTTAAATAATTTACAATTCTATAGCGACTATAAATTAGACAATATTGATCAGTTGGTCTGATTTATTTTTTTAATTTGTGCAAGATATTGCTATAAACATTTCTAGTTTCATAAAAAATCTAAGAAATAAAGGAGTAATAGTACTTACAGGACAATTTTCCATATAAATTAAAAGTCCAGGGTGCCGTTTCATAAAGCAATCATTAGCTTAACGTGCACGTTATCCCATTTAAATTGCATGGTATAACGAGCACGTTAATTAGCGATCGCTTTATGAAACAGCACCCAGGTAAGGTTATCATGAGACTTGTTGTCCAGAAAACTGCACAAAAAGTAAAAAGTAAAATTCAGATCAATTTCAACAGGTAAGGTTAAATAATAAGAATATTTCAAATTTCTGAACATGTAGTACTCTATAACCTGGTTTAATTTTACATGTAGCACTCTATAACCTGGTTTGGGTTACAATTTAATTTTAACAATAACACTTTACAATTCTAATGGTAGAAACTTTTTGAATTTTAACGGTGTAAGAATAGTTCATGTGACCAACGCAAGTTATATTGTATAAAATGGGTTGAATCAGCCGATCAGATTTCGTCTTATAATAATAAAGCAAATTAATTTATTTCTAAATATGGAAAACCCTACAACATAATTCCTAATAATTTCAAAAGGCAACGCCTTTATCTCCAAATTTCGAAAACCACTGGACACTTATTAAAGTGAATTCGGTGAAAGAACATTGTACTTGTAGACAAATTGGTTGAAAACTTGGAAATGGAATTTGTATTGTCATTAAATAGAAAAAAAATTTATGAGAAGTAAAATGTTTAATTATAATTAAAACATGCTGAAAGCAGCTGCAGAGAGTTTACCTCTTGTTATTATATAAATCTGTTACTGACTTTTTCTTCAGTGTTCTCTGGAATAGTTAGTCCAGGAATCCTCTGCTGTCCTACATTTTTTTTTTTGGGGTGGGGCGTCCAAAATAAGAAAGCGTTGGACAGCAGTGTTCTCCGACTATGATATAGTAAATTATTGTATAATAGTTACTTTTGTGTCAATCAATACATACATTTCATTATTTTGTATTATGACTTCTTTACCTTCTCTTGTGGACAAATGGCAACATGCATCACTAAATGGTATCTCTAACTTAGGAGGTATGTTCAGTGGAATGTTTTTATTGAGTTGTCTCCCATAGCCCACAAATAAAATAAAATTAAATCCCAACACCCCCAGCACATACACTCAAGTTTTATTGCTCTTCTAATTTACAGCAATTTCTATGAGGGATACATCTCTTGTTTAGTTGATAAGATACCATCAATATGTAAACAGTGGATTATTTTTATATAAGATTAGATAACATTTAGTAATTCTACTGAATTTTGTCAGTAATCTGAGCCATTTATATGTAACCTTAAATTTTGAACATAAATTTTTAACTTTGACAATTTTGCACTTGAAATATCCAGAAATGTATCTCAAATCAGCTTTTAACAGCAAAAAAAGCAATTAATAAACCTGCAAAAAAAATTTTGGAACAAAAACAGAAAGGCGCAATTCAGCCTGTGAATCAGTCATGCATATTGCTAGACTCAAATTTGGGATAATAATGGAAATTCCAGTATAGAAAACACTTTTGAAAGATTTCTTGTTCAGAAAATTTTTGTTCCCAAGAAGATGGGAAAATTAAAGAAAATGGATTTTTATGAAGAATCTTGCAAAACACTTCAGCCCTTATACTATTTCACCCCTTATTTTTATTAAAATTTTGGTGTCCAAACTTTAACTTTCAAACTAATGTGATTTGCTTTGTCATTGATTTCTGATTCACTTAAGCTACCTTGGGCAATAAAACTAATTGTCATGATACAACAGAAAGATTCGTTGTCCATGTTATTCAAAGGGAAACACATTTTTGTATTATATATACTACATGTAAATATTCTATTGACTGGGGATTTCAGCTTAATTGTTGGGGAAAATGCAAATTTGTTGTTAGTCAATTGAGCAACTTGATAAAATTAAAAATGTTTGCGAATCCTGGATAGGTAAACAAATGGTTGCTTCACTACAATATTGTTGTTCTTGTAATAAATTCTTGGATCACATTTTTTTATTTCTTAGCATTATTGGAGCTGGAGTTCATGGTTGCTCCCTTAACATTATTGCAGCTAATGGTTGCTCCCTAAAGTTACTGCCTCTAATGGCTGCTCCCTTAACATTATTTGCAGTTAAATTGCTTCTCCTTTAAAATTACTGCAGCTAATGATTGCTCCCTTATTATGTATTAGGGTAATAGTGTTGTCAGTTAAAAATAATAAATTACTTACGGTGCCATCGTAATTGTTCTGTGATAATCGTTATAGTTATGTGAGCAAATCTGAAATATATAATGGTTCCTTTTTAATATATAGGCAGTATATATATAGGCATGCAATACACACAAAAAGTTAGCTACAGATTTACTTTTCTTAAATGCAGGTACCAATTTTGCAAAAGTATAGTGTTGTTTGTTGTTGTTTTTTTTTTAATTAAAAGCATTATTTTTTGGTAAATATTTCTTTTTTACTGGGAGGTATAACTGATTTATAGGTCCCGTTTTGTACCATAGGTGCAACTGAACAATATTGTTATTTGTGTACAGCCCAAATACATCTTTGGTATTGTTGTTACAGTTCATTTTATATATTATATGATACTAGCTGTAATTGCATAGTTATTAACAAAGAATACAAAAAGTAACCCAGCTCGTCTTGAAAATAGCTGGCATATTTTTTATATTGGGTATAAAACACACTTTGTCATACAGACATTCTTTGGTGTTAATCAGTATTCGATTTTTGGTCCTATGTGTACATGTATTCTACTGTTACCATGTCATCCAAGTTCGTGCAGAATGTTACCATAGCAACTTTTTTAACAACACCAATTTGCCAACTCTAAACCAAAAATCTTCCAGTCAAGGAACGTCTGCTGGCGGTCAACCAAACATCCACCGTTTACAACGCATTTAAAATGCTTAAAAACGTTTAAAAAGAAAAACGCGAACAAATCGAATACACCCTGACATTAAAATGCTTAAAACTTTATCAAAATAATTTAAAAATGTTTCGAAAATTTTCATTAACATAAAAAACACGTCCGAACTGTATACTTACTTGAAACAAACTGCGAATAATATAGAGTTGTGTTCACTGACGTCAGGTTTTTCACAGGAATGAGGGTCAAAGAGGTGTTGTGTGTGCACAATATTTTATTTTCTGACTTATTAGATGACATATAGTATTCATGAATACATAAAAGTGTATAAAATGAATGCTTAAATAGATCTAAATTTTCTATTATGATTTGTATAATTTTATAATATGTTTGTTTTATGACAACCCATACCAGCCGACGCAGATAGTTTTAATATAATGGCCTTCTACGGAAAGCCGTTTGGGTGAAAATTGTTAATGCTTTCTATTCCAAATCGTTCTTTTTCATTTGTAATTAATAATTCCTTAGTCTTAACTCATAAATACATTATCCAATATTCTACCAAATCTTTTTTTCCAGGTACTATCCCAGCAAACAATTTTACGTCGTAGAAACGTCTTTAAAATGTATGTTTTTGGTTGCAGTAACGTTACTATATAACGTTATTTTTGCGAAAAAATGGATAGTTGTCTTAACGTCGCCTTAACCGGTTTTTTTGCAACCAATTTACGACGTTTAACAGACACACTCTCCGGCACAGAGAACATAACTGGTTCCCAGATATAACCTCTGCCACACGTCATTCCCCATTTACAACGGGACTACATTTGTCGTCTGCTTGTAACGTTTGTAAACAAAGAATGATGTTTGTAAAATAATACACGAGATCTTTTTTATTTTTATATAGTCTATTTATACACTTTTGATACAGTTTTACATTGCAGTTACTGCGTTTGTACGCGAAGCGTATCTGCCATGAGAGATATATCTCACAATGTCAACCAATGGTATGGCAGAGGTGATTGTGGTTGACGTAGGATACCCAGAATCCTTTGCGTGGAGATTGTAACAGACATTCACCAAACGTTACGAAAAACTCGTGACGTACACCCAACATTTAGACTACGTATGATTTTGACGAAGATGTTCTGTAAACGTTGTCACAACATTAAAAATAATACATAACACGTTCCACAGACGTTTGTCTAAGTAAACGTAATTGAAACAAGCAATTGTTGTATATATGAAAAAATGTCTTCCTGAAAATCACTGTTTCGTCTTTTTCTCGAAAGAAATATGGTCATAACCGCATCGTATTCTGAACCACAACAATACATCTCTGATAGCCAACGTAAACATATGCAAGAGATACCAACTGGTGAAATTTCAAGAATTCAAGGAACATATAAGAAGCAATATATAACTGCCTTTATGTCTCGAAAAGCTCTGCTGCAGGCTCCTCAAACTACACAGTATGATGAAATACAAAAGACGATTTTCAAAGGAAAAACGATGCAAATTACTTGTATAATTAAAATAGAAAAATAAATTAGTTTCCTATTTTTTATTGTTTAAATATTACAAGACAAAACAGTTAATTAAGCCTCTGACACACAGGTGTACAAGAGGACAAAAAGAAAATATAAACAGTAGTTGGTTTAAGACATTAATACATACAGACACAAATACAGCTATATTAATTAAAACACACAAATGCAATACATATTAAAACATATGTTCAACAATTATTTAGTCAATACACACAGCAAATAAATAACAATAAGTGTTGTAGAGAGAGCAAAAAATACAAAAAGCAGTTTATTCACAACACAGATCTATATGACATCGGATCTTAGGATTTTGTAATATACAATCAATACATTAACTTTTTAAAAGTTTTTGCAGAGTTCTTCAATACAGTTAAAACGGGTTGCTGTCTAGATTCTGGCACCTAAAAATTAAATGAATAAATAAATAAATAAATAAATAAAATGTCTTGCATCTTCCCATATTTTTCATAAGAATTAAAGCAATATAATTTCTTTACCTGATAGACCCTTTTTAACCATCTATTACATTATTATTATTTTATTGAGTACATTAAGCATTCTTTATACGACACGGTAGCAGTGGTCAAGTTTGAAGTGTGTGCAAAACTCTACAAAAATGTTAAAAATATAATTTAATTTTATGAATTTGGTCCCAGGATAAAAGTTTTTATATCAGTGTGTCTCTGTACACATATATTTTGAAACGAGGGCGTCGGTGGTGTCGGTGGCCGCGTGGTTATGGTAGTTAGTCATCTTCTATTGACCACATCCATTTCTGTGGCTGACGGATGATTTTTACTGTATCCCCCTGAAGAAGAAGAAAATTAATAAATCTTTCGGTATTTTTTTTTGTCATCTGGTTAACAGTAGTTGCATTTCAATAAATTGTCATTTGCAAAGATTGATAAGGGTTTACAGTTTCATATTGGTCAAAATAATAATTATTTAAGTGTTGACAAAAACATTGTTGCTCTTCCTTTCATATTATTCATATCGTGTAACACGTAACAATCCTGTGTTATGGATTGATTATTATTTATAATACAATGATTTAGAAAATAACGTATGTATCATCATCTGACAACACAAAGAAAGATTCAGTAATGGGAGCTTTCCCTTTTTCCCTCTTAAACTGTATTAGACCATAATGCATTGCTGCCATTGTCTTCATCATTCGCCGTATGGAGTCCCAACCAGAGCTACCTCCCAGAGCAGTATGCAGCTTGAGCTGTAGACGATAAAAAAACAATAAATGATTTTACTATACATATAATCTTAATCCTACTGAAATATGTGCAAAAATAAAAGAATAATAATAGGAACCTGATTATTTCCTGTATAAGCGGTGTTTACAAAATATTTCAGTTTGGGGTCCTAATGCACAGAAGAAAATGTTGACTGGCTGAAATGCGTTAAGGACATATTTCACGAATTAAGATCAACTATAAATACATTCTAAGACCCAAATGAATAGGTCTTCTTATTCTTGTCGGGGGTTTTAACGTCCTACACTGATAAATAAATACCCTCGGTCGGACGGTTGTTAGTAGTCCATGGACTCCACTATGGTGGGTTTGTCGAAGCCCGGCCTTCCGGATACCTAGTCGAAGAACTCGGCAGCATATGTTCTACTAGCGGCCGGGCTGCTCCGATGTAACATTAGCCTACTCCGGTACCCCACATGGGTAGGAGCGTTTCCGCACTCTAACCTATTGTCGAGGTCTTACATCTGCATAGTGAGCAGCCAGTGTATGCTTTCATCTGACATTTATGACATGACTAGGTCTAAAATATTACTGCATTTTATACACGCATTCCTATTCATTCTTGTTTTCAATTAAACGATAGGCGGTTACAGGACTCAAGTGCGTGTAGTAGAACTTGAAATATTCGAACGTGATTTTGAGGAAAAGGAATTAAATTGTGCGAATGTCGCAACGAAACATATATACAATATTCAAATTCGTGCTCTTTAAGAATTAAAAGAAGAATTATTACATTTCAAAAATATGCTAAACGTTTTCTTATGAATTTTGTCTATTGTATCTTGTATATTATAGTACTTACTTTTGAGCTGTGCTTGTATTTCCATGTGGCGAATGACCCAGTTTTCTTTGTTTCAATAGCAAACACTCACAAGATATCAAATTACGCGTGCACAGGTGGTTTTACAACCCTTGTGTAATTTCATGACCCCTGCTATTTACATTCGATCGGCAAGAACAAAAAGCCACTGTAAGAGATATACAGAGAAATAAAGCGAACGAAACTGACCGGTAAATATTAATTAAATTCTGGTAGAAATTCATAAAATTTGATACCATTCAAGTATCTATGTTGCAATCCCCCACCCCCGTAAATCGCCAGTTAATAAAAAACCACTGTCAGAGACATCATTTGCAAAAAGCAAAACAGATTAAGGAGGAACATGCTAATTAAATTCTTGTGGAAATTCATTTATTTATTAAAATGTAAAGAATCTATTATGTCGAAACCCTCCCACCCTCTTCAATCCAGGAAAGATTTTTAAATAGAAAGAAAAATAGTTTAGTATGATTTGTTTTAAAATATTTAAAATATTTAAAATATATTCTTTATTTCAAAAAACATACGTGTTAAACTGTAAAATATTTATATCTAATCCCCATCTACCCCAACCCAACACACTATTTTTTCCAAAAATGGTATATGGGTTCTTATTATGTCGAACACAAATAAACGTTACAAGGACGTTGCGAATATGTTCGCTAAGTTTATTGTAACGTAACAAACACGTTGAATTAACGTTATGTTTTACGTGATTTAACAACGTCTACACAATGTTATACAAATGTTGTTATTTTTGACAACGATTTAACAACGTCAGTTAAACTTACGAATTAATTCGTTGTAGATATGTAACGTCAGGTCCGACATTTTCACAACTTATCACCAACGCTAGATTTACGTCATGTATTTGCTGGGATGGCTTCCTCTCCGTATAAAAGCTTGTAATAGGGATAAGCGCACAGCTAATTAGCATGTTTAATGCTAACGTAGCACATTTTTAGAGATTAAGTTAGCTTTCTATTGGATGACGTAATTTTAACGATGCGAGATAATCTTCTTAGGTGACGTGTAATATAGAGGACTAAAGAAGCGACACATATTTTGACGAAGCGACACCTAGCTAACATTCCTTTATATGTTTATAAAATCCTTGTTAAAGGAATTTTGTAATATCCATAAGTGAAGAAATAGTTTCATATCTTGTAAAAAGGTTTATTAAAGGGGATACCAAACTATTTGAGGGATGACAATTAATATTCTAGGTGATACCGAGGGAATTTTTATGAAACATAAGTCTAGTTGTTTTAACTACTGAGTTAAATTCTAAATAGTAGATTTTCATCATCCAAACAATTGTGTTAGATAATCTTTTCGAGATGTCTATACCAAAATCTGTTCAGTTCTAATTAAGTGACCCGACATGCAAGTGCATGGAAAGATGTTGGATGACAAGTAAGGACCATAACTCACAACTAAACTAAGTTTTCATATTTATGTGAATGATACGAGGACAGATGCTAAATGATTCAGATTTAGTCATATTATTAATTAGAAATAAGTAAGAAATACAGAATACATTAATTTTTGTTTATAAAACAACATAATTACAAAACACCATTTGATGTGAAATCGTTTCCAGAGTATTTTGATCACAATAACATCCTGAGTATTTTGGATAAAGACTAAATATGAATTCTTTGAGATATAAACATTAGTAAAAATAATGTTCAATGAATTGATCATAGCACCATTTTGTGTGGAAACATTTCCTGTGTATTTTGGTCACAATAACAACCTGAGTGTTAAGACTATAAATGAATTCCCTGAGATATAAACATTAGTAAAAATATAAAAAAAACCCGCTATAGGTCTTCACAAGGCATATACACATAATGTTCATTGTACATGAAATATGTAAAAGAAAAAAACACCAAAGAAGTTAAAACAGATTTTTTTTTATGATTTTTTTTTAAATCCAGAAATGTTATAACGGATTACCTTTTTGTATAGCATCAAGTTTATTATTTAAAAATTGTTCATTAAATCTTTCAAAACAAAATTAAAGAGAGATTCCAACAGAAATGGTTAAAATCGGAAGCCGTAAGGGGACATGAAAAATAAGAAGAATTTTTTTTTAATTCGTGGTCTCGATAACACAAAATTGTTATATCGAGATCTCGATAAAACAGTCTATCGTTATCTCGAAAAAACGATATTGTTATATCGTGATCTCATATAAAGATATCGTTATCTCGAGAAAACGATATTGTTATATCATGATCTCAATATAAAGATATCGTTATCTCGAGAAAACGATATTGTTATATCGTCATCTCGATAAAACAAGTGTATCGTTATCTCGAGAAAACGATATTGTTATATCGTGATCTCGATATAAAGATATCGTTATCTCGAGAAAACGATATTGTTTTATCGTGATTTCGATAAAAAGTTGTATCGTTATTTTGAGAAAACGATATTGTTATATCGAGATCTCTATAAAAAATAGATCGTTATATCGAGAAAACGATATTGTTATATCGTGATCTCAATAAAAATATATCGTTTTCTCTATAAAATGAAATTGTTATATCGTTACGGAAGCCGTGAAGGGACATGCAAAAAAATATAAATCCGAGATCTCGGATTAATAATCCGTTATCTCAGTTTACCAATCCGAGATCCCAGATTAAAAATCCGATATCTCGGTTTACAAATCCGTTCTCTCGGATAACCAATCCAAGTTCTCGGTTTACCAATCCGAGATCTCGGTTTACTAATCGTTATCTCGGTTAGCTAATCTGAGATCTCGGTTTACTAATCCGTTATCTCGGATTACCAATCCGAGATCTCGGATTACCAATGACAATTACCAATTACAAAATCACTATGCGTCCGTCGTCGTCTGTCGTCGTAAACAATTTAAAAAATCTTCTCCTCTGCAACCACTAAACCAATTCGACCTAAACTTCGCAAGAATGATATATGGCATGTTGGCAACAAACGATCCTCATAGTGAAAGGATCCAATAAAAAACATGGCCGCTGTTACTAAAAATAGAACATATGGAGAAATCACTTAAAATGACTTATAACTCAAATACTATAACAGATACGAAAAATCTGATGGATCATAGGCTCTTTAGAATCAAAAGTTCTACAAAAGTCTCTATTAGGTCGAAGTTGTCAGATGACCCCTTTTAAGGGCTATGCCCTTTATAAGTCAAAATTCATGTTTTTTTAATGTGTTTGCCTTTTAGAATGTAAACTATTGCAGACAGAGAAAAGCTGTTGCTTGCTGAAATGTTCAGTTCAAGAAGCGCTACAAAAGTCTTTTAGGGATCGTAGTTGTCAGATGACCCCTTTTAGGGCTTTTGCCCCTTATTTAAGTTCAAAAATCATGTTGTTTGCTTAATGTATGAAAACTATTGCAAATGCCATCTTTTTGAAACTGCAAAGCTGATTCAAGCCATATTGTATGTGAATGTTTATTGGTGGTTCTCTTAAAAGTTTATGCTTGCTTATTTGATCGAAAGTTCATGTTGGCTGCAATTGTAGGTTAATTTAACATAGATAACGGATTTGTAAACTGAGATAACGGATTAGTAAACCGAGGTCAGTATAAAATACAGCAATTAAGAAGTGCGGGAAATACATCATATTGCCAGGATGTACTAAAGAGTCTGGTTCATCATAGGTAAATATATTTGGATAATTGGTTGATTTGTTGACTCGAATTACTGATTGAATCAATGAAAATTATGCAGACATTGTATTCATAAAGAAGGTAGTGCTTATCCTTCCTTACTACAATCCATATCAAAGTAGTTTCGTTTTACTAAGGGTTATGTGACAAATTTACAAACAATATCAACAGATCTAGACCCATAATCATATTATAGTGTTACAAGTAGAAACTAACTTACTAACTATCTTAATCCATTGCATCGAGGTTTGATTGACCCGATTATGACGCTTGACCGAAGCGAACATGTAGGCTTTTATGTATTCGAAACCGGACAACTTAAAACTGAAAATGAAAAACAATGTCTTTTCTACAGTAAATTGTCTCGATATAAGATTTTTAATCGATCCAAAATAGATTCTTTGGAGATTTTAGATTTCTTTTTTAACGCCCAAAAATGTCATTTAAACGATCAAATGTGTAATGGAAATAACATAGGAACGTGTATATTTTTCAATTTAATTTGTTTTTCATCGTCTATTTTTTCTATATTAATGCATTCTGGATAGGGTAAATGGACGGAATGCTGATTCTGTTCTAACTAAAAATATAAATTGTTATTTATTTACTCAATTCAAGTTGTAACTTATTTTTCAAATTCATGTATTGCATACTTTTATGTAATATGTTTTAAGTCGTTTGTTAAAACAACAAAAGTAACCTCATGCATTTTGGTTTCAGTGATTTGGTTACGACGTTTGCTCCTACCACATAACATAAGGTGTGTAGATAGTGGAATGCATTCAAAGATATATGGAAATAACGACAAAAGGATGAAAGAATTATTCTTAGTTATGTAAAAATTATTACCGCTTCTTTATTATGAATTTGTTTTTTACGCCGGAATGTTTTAGCGTACATGAGACGAAGGCTTAAATGAGGCTTTCCCAGCCAGCAAACTGTGTGTGTCTTTGTAGTCATCGTTGGGTCTAGAACTGGGTCGATTTCAATCAAATTTGGGTAATGATAATAAGGGAAACATCATCTTCAAAGAGAATATAAGAATTGTCAACGTCTGTATATAATTTGATGTACAATAATAAACCGAGGTAACATACTATACATATTGTATTTCCATTGTTGACAGATCAATTGATTAAATAGAACACACACACATTTCTACAAAATAAAAACAAAATACTTCTTCGTTTATAACCTAATTTTAACATTTCGTGGATTTATTTCAATTAAAAATATAAATTTTAAAGCATTTTCTTCGTTTTCCTCTACAAATTTTAAGTGTACATTGTTTACAACAAAATTTGTAGAAACAACAGTTACTCCTCAATTTATAACACATTAAAACAAATTCTCTGTTTTTCGTAATATGAATGGAGGCGCAGCCTAAATGCGAGCATCGCACATTGTTCATTTCGTTACTCTAGAGCCCCCTAACAGTGCCTCTACATTCCATTGATGACGTGACGTCTTATGTAATGTGTTGTGACGTCACAAAACTCAATTTCAAATACAGCGTTTCAGATAGAATGGTTCTCGGCCTTAGCGTGATTACGCATGCTCCATCCACGGGACGAGATTTGATGGATGGGAACCGGTCTACGTTTCAGATTGAAAAAAAATTGTCTGGCATTTTTGTAGTAATTTAAAAAATAAACACTTTTATTTTATCGATGTCAAAATTATTTTTGTCTACTTTTAAATTATATATTTTTTCGTTCGTCTACAATATTTTCTTCGGATAGCTCAGCTACCATCTGAAATGGATTTGTTCATATGGATCACGTGACTTTTTTTACACACATGCATGTAACCGTATAGCTCGCATCTGCGATGCTCGCTATAAAATAAAACAATTACTTACTGTCCCAAAATTTGTTAATAGTTGTGTTCCTTCAATTATCAATAACATTTTCTACGTGTAAAATAAATAAACTTCGTTTAAAATCAAATTTTAAAAAGTCTTTGTTTTCGTTCAATCTGTAATACATTTTTTCCAAATTTCCTTCGTTTTTCTTTAAAAAATTCATAAAAAAGTTTACATCGTTTACATAACATTTAAAAAAAAATTCCTCAATTTTCAACACATTTTGTTTTAAATTCTTCGTTTAAGGTATCAATAACACAAAAATTCTTAACACTTACAATATCGTCGATTTTCTTCAATTTTCATTAAAAATTTTCAAACTTTTCTTCGTTTTTCTTCAAAAAAGTTAAAAGTATACATACTTTACAAAACAATTTACAACACAATTTTTAAATATGTTGGCATTTTTCTTTAAAAGTTAAAAGTTTACATCATTTACGACAAAAATTCAAACTAATTCCTTAATTTACAGCATTAATTGAATCAAAATTTTCTATAACAAATAACACACAATTACTTCATATAACCAAATTGGCAACAATATATTCGATTTTCAATGAACATTTTCTAAATTTTTATCGTTTTTCTTCAAAAAGTTTAAGATAAATATGTTATGAAGATGATGATGGGAGTTTTTTTACGTCCTACACTGATAAATTAATACCCTCGGTCGGACGGTTGTTAGGGTTAGTAATCCATGGACTCCACCATGGTGGTTTTGTGGAAGCCCGGCCTTCGGGATACCTGGTCGATACCTGGTCGATACCTGGTCGAAAAACTCGGCAGCATATGTCCTACTACCGGCCGGGCTACTCCGACGTTGGCCTACTCCAGTACCCCACATGGGTAGACGCGTTTCCCCACTCTGACCGTCTTGGAGGTCTTACATTTGCAGAGTGTATGCTATGAATTGTTTACGTTATTTATTTATATTGACACTCAATGACTAAGGCCATTCGTTGGTCAGTCTGTGTCTATATTTTTGACAAGAAACACCGTCATTTGTATCGTTGCATAATCTTCTAGACTTGTATATTATTTTTTGTTTATGCTGTATCGTTATGTTTGTCGATCCGATACTTAATAAGTTTACTGGCTGGTATTTTCTTTAGACATTTTATATAATATTTTGAACTACCTGTATTGTGTATTTACACGATCCCAGTGGACTTATATTATTTCATCTCCAAATGAAAAAAATACTTTAAGCATTTAGAGTTAAACGCCAGTGATGATCTTAAGTAGACGAAACGAGCGTCTGGCGTAATGAATTTGTCACCTTGGTAATTTTGATAACATTTTGTTGGAATATTTGAGCAAAGCCAAGTAACAGCGCGTCCCCGGGTTGGGGATGGTTGGTGCTATGTATGGAAGTTTTGAGTTCAGTTGGAGTGAGAAAGTTTAAGATCAATATGTTATGAATTGTTTACGTTATTTATTTATATTTCACACTCAATGACTAAGGCCATTCGTTGGTCAGTCTGTGTCTATATTTTTGACAAGAAACACCGTCATTTGTATCGTTGCATAATCTTCTAGACTTGTATATTGTTTGTTTGTTTATGATGTATCGTCATGTTTGTCGATCCGATACTTAATAAGTTTACTTGTTGGCACTTTCTTTAGACTTTATATATATATATCCTCCTTGCCTGTCACATCTTTATTCGACCTATTCCACCACTTCTGCTTAACTATTTGTCCTTCACTTTTGTAAATCATCTTTGCCTACCAATTGTGTTCACCTCCGATATACTTATGTTTACCCAACCCCCGCTATCCATTACTTCTGTTTACTCAATATCTCATCCATTTCGTTTTAACATTATGCCAACCCACCCACGTTTAATTGATTTGATTTGGGTCTATATTGTTATTTAATATTTGATGCACGTGCTTTTATAAATGGTTTATACTTTTTTAATATGTTAAAATTGTCAACGTGTTTTGTCATTTTTAAAGTTTACTGTGATATTTATTTTGTTAATGTTATTTTAAGTTATGATAAAATGGCAGATTTAATTTTTATATCCTCGTGTCATTTTGCAGTTTTGTGTGGGTTAATTGTTCTGTGTAACAGGATATTTTTATCATATCCTGTAGTAAACGCATGTACTATTAAATTGTATATATATATAATTGTAATACATTTCTTGGTACGGTTAATCTGATCGCTATAGAGGTATGTACGTTACACAATTTTATTTGGTTCTTTATTGTAATTTAGTATTTAATCTACCTGACAAATTTGTTTTATACGTTGTTTATATTTTATTTAATTTTGGATGTGGTACAGTTGCTTAAGCATTTTCTGTTTTAATTGTGTTATTATCAACTTTAAATGAAATGGTAAATTACAATTTATAATCACGTGACTACAGATATATTGTGTAAGGTGTGAAAAAAGGATCTACTGTTAACATCTTTCGTTACGATCGTTTTAGATATGTCCTCCTCTTGTGCTAGATTAGTGTAGAATGTTACATATATTAATAAGTTTTTATTTAACAATTTTTCATTTAAAAGTATTGTGTTTTATGTTTATCCGTTTGTCCGTTAAAAATCATTTCCTGATTAAAACAAAAATGTCAATTATGTTATCCGATTACTGTTTTCAGCAGTTGTATGAAAACTTTAAAAAGAGAAACCGCTCTGACATATAATTTTGGCTACTCCTAGTGTTTTCAATGTGTTTATTATATACCATCAAATACATTTTGTAAACTTTGGGTAAGGCGTTAAGTACCATATTAAACACACGATCGTCTATACGAAGATTGGCATTCTTCGTCATTAAACGTTGAGATTTAATATAGTTGACTATCTGAGCCAACATAACCTCATTTTGAATGAGTATTCAAAATGCCAAATAAATTAATCTCACGGCAAATAATACTATAATAATAATGTGAGGACTACTTCACAGATTCATAACTGTGAGCAACCAAATATCAAAATATATACAATTCGTGGGAAATAATAAACTTGAGCAGTTGAGCTTTAGTCACGCAATAAAAATATAACACAAACAATGTAAATAATAAAAATACAAAAGGAATAGTATAACCCACCTTATAATATCTTATAAAGGCTGTCTACATATTTCCTTCGTCAAAGACACATCTATATAAACAATATCATCTGACCTGAAGTACAAATATTTACGCTTTATATATACAAAATAAAGTTATTTCCCTTATGCAGTTTTATAGAAATTTATCCCTTAAAAGTTTACATGAAGTTTAGACCTTTTTATGCCCTCACGTTCATACAGTTAAAATATCTTGAACCCATTTAAATTACTTTTTCCATTATTTACATAATATTTAATCAATTTTATGCAAATGAATCATAATAATATTACCTTGACTGTAAAACTGATTTTATAGATAGTTTATATTAAAATTTACATTTATTCACACTTGTACTGAATCAATCAAACAGACCTTTCATAAATCTATCAATCTCAGATTTACTCAAATAAAGGACTCTCATACTATCTCTCAATCTGGGACATTAAGGACCAGACTGTTAAATATTAGTGAAACAACATAACTTAAACCAAATGGAATTTCCAGAGACTAGAACACAATATTACAAAATCTAACAGCAATGGCTACCCTTTGTCAGAGAGTTAATAAGTGAATGACCAACTAAATTCCGGCCGAAAAATCTACTTAGTCATGTGACCAAAAGAACCAATGAGAAAACTAGAAGAAAGTGACCAAACTAGCAGATTACAGGTCTGAGTAATAATCAGGCAGATATAAAACTAACTTAATATAATAAATACATATCAAATGACAGATATAGGTAAATCTGTTCTGATATTAAACAAAAAAAATAAAAAATATTAAATACAGTAATATAAACAATATTATTAAATGTACAGTACTATCACATACGTAACAGCACAGGAAAATGGTTGTAATTAAAATTTCACTCTGGTTTTCATATACGTTACATCAGGGAAAAGTGGTCTTTGTTTTTATTATCTCTTACTTTTACATATGTATCTATTAAAAAGATCCAGTAAAAAATGATTCGCGAAGGATTTAGAACATGCCAACCCTCCCACACCTCCACGCCAAACCATGGCCCCTGTAGTTTAATGTCTTTGACTTAACTTCAACCTTTTGTGTTGTAGCATCCCTCCAACAAGGCAGTCAGCGGTGTACATGATAATACAATATTGAAACCACCTAACTATGATGTAACGATTACATCCGCTCTCGCTTCCTATATGAAAGCATACATGTTGTTTTCTATAGCTTATATTTATATACTTTATCTTAGTTTCATTTTATGCGACATGTTAATTATCCGTCTATTTACATATATCTTCATTGTGCATGGTGTGTCAAATGTTGCTTGATAAACAAATGTAATCTTCAAAGTACTTGATGGACACCGTCTCGTTTAATTCAGATTGTCAATACAAAATACCTGATAATATTATAGTAATATTCCGGATGTCGTTTTGCCCCTTTGTAATGTTTAATATATACAATTAAATCGGAAACATATATACATATAGTTTTTAATTTTATGAGCTTAACACGAATATCCTACCGGCTATCATGTTCTCTGATTATAGTTATTCCCCTTTTCAGAGTAATAATTTATTGAACATCAGTCGTGAAAGAAGTGTCCGAACCATTACCTGGGATGGGTGAGTCTAACTGTTTAAGTATCTGTTACTATTGTTTTAAAGGCAAATGCGAATATTTAAACTGGCTATTTAGTTAGATTTTGATTAATTTTACTCACGATTATTTAACATTTATAAGGAAATTGCAAAGGTTGCATACTGCAGTAAAAACATAAATTAATGTGACACACAGAAACTAACGCCGCTTTTGTACAGGTAGTTATTTGTACAGGTAGTTAATTGTACAGGTAGTTATTTGTACAGGTAGTTATTTGTACAGGTAGTTATTTGTACAGGTAGTTATTTGTACAGGTAGTTATTTGTACAGGTAGTTATGCTATGAATTACAATGGCGTTAGAAATGATTATAATCATAATTTTAGTTCAACATGATCTAGGATATTGCTGTGGTTTCACAACTATTTTATATGCTATGATTTTACTTACTGTAATAGATGCTTTATGTAAGCATAACCTTTTCCACATCATTACTTGCATATCGAAATTTTGCAGAAGATAGTTAAGGACAAACAACTAATGACCTTTAAAATATGTTATTCCGGTCTTAGACAGGGTATATTTATAATGTCACATTCACGGCTTAAGATTTATATTCCATGAGCCGAAGGCGAATGGAATATACGTCCTAAGCCGTGAATGTGACATTATATACCCTGTCTAAGACCGGAATAACTATTATATTATAGCTCACATCTTAAATTATGAATATTTTACGGGAAACACGAATATTTAAGAAAGAACTAGGTCTATGTAGCGTAAATTTTTGTGGATATGTGATAAAGTTATCCGTATTTGTTTGGAAAATATACATTTTAAGAGAGCGCATAATATTTAAAAAAAATGCATTTTTATTAATAGTTTTTATAACACAAAATTACACTCTGGAATTGGACAAATTACGTTATTATTGATAAAATCAAAATATATTCAATAAATATTGTCCCTTATGTCACCCCATCATTACTTTTATGACGCTTAGACGATCGAGGCCCATTCGGGATTTATAACTTTAGTTTATATAAAAACAAACTATATTTTTGTTGAACATTAAATTAATAAAAATAAGAAACATTATTATATATTAAATAACAGCGAAAATTTATCTTTTTTAAATATTAATGGTCTTCTATTCAATAAATAACCCAATTGTACCCTTAAACTAGGAAGTGTCAAGGTAAAAGTTTGCGAAGCACCAAATTCAATATCGGTGGAGCTTGTATTGGTTTTGATTGATGTGTGGATGTCGACGTTGATAAGTGAATTAAAATAAGAAAACTAGTTATTGACGGTAATGTCACTTTGATGGCATTAGAATGAATATCATTGGATTTTGAACGATGGAAATCAAAATGAATATCAACGGATTTTGACGATGTCTTGACTGAAGAGTGCATGATGATGCAGTGTAGGTACATATTTATTAACTTTTAGTGCGCTTGAGATCAAGTTTCTCGTTTGTTGTTTTGTGCATTGGCACACTTTTATAGAGGACACAAAAAATCATACAGGATTTGTGACCTGACACTGACATTATTGACCCAAAACGACCCCACTTTTTCCATGCCTTCTAGCGCAGATATTTGATTAGATTTGTTTCTTAATTTACTTCCCTCCTGTTATTTAAACAAATATATTACATATCATTTTATTTACGTCGCTTAAAACATGTTTGGGTTAGACATTGTTTCATTTTGTTACTTTTTCAATCGAAGCGGAACGAAGGCGGCCATGACGATTTGTTTTCCCCAGGGGCCCCATACGGGATAAAAATTGGCTTTATGTATACGGCTGCAGACGTATACATAGCCTAATGTATACGGCTTGTTAACCAATCAGAATTCAAGGTTTTTATGTGAGCTATAATATTACGTTTTAATTCTCATCTCAATCTAAGTGTGATATATGCCTATTCTCTAAAAAGTAGCTGTCAATGTTTTAGTTTTTGTTGCATCTGCAGTTCAGGTTCTTGGTAGTCGTTACACATAAATACGCACTTCATCTTTCAACAAGAAAAAAAACACAACTTTCAGTCATTCAGACAAATGCTTAAGACTGCTTAAAACATTACTATATCATTGTAAATGCACTCAACAACCAGTTTCATTATTTTATTCAAGCAAAAACAATGTCAGCTGATAACTCATTACGCTGTGATCTCGCCCCTAGCATTGTTGATGTAGATATGCCGTTTGTAAACTTTTATAGTGTCAAATCTCTTTCATTGTCTGTATAGTTGTAAAATGTTTCTAATTATTGCAGGTTTATAGTAATGAATCTCGTTCAATTTCTGTATAGTAGTAAAATGTTTCTAATTATTGCAGGCGTATATGTCCTTGCTGCTGGCTTTTCCGGCGTCATACCGACCATTTTACCATCTTTAATTGTATTAGCTGTCGCCATACTAACTATTTATCTCATAACTAGTCGGAATCCGTCTAATTACCCACCGGGTCCGTGTGCTTTGCCGATTATAGGGAACCTCATTCAAGTAGGTAGAGCAAAAAATTTCTACAGTTTGCTTAAAGAACTAAAAACCGAATATGGCAATGTTTTCCGACTACAGATGGGACGAATTCCAATGATTTTTATTTTCGGCGCTGACAACGTCCATACGGTGATGGTTGAAAATGCAAAGGCTTCTATAGATCGACCAAATTGGATGTTTGTGCCTACAGTTATAACAAAAAAGAAAGGTAAAAATAACACACAGAAGAAACAAAGCCTTTACTTTTGAGTCAATTGCGCATTTGCACTTAATTTCAGTAGAAAAAGGCATGTATTTTCGGTCTACCCCTTCCTCTAGTATGAAGATCGAATAGAAATCGGATACCGTGGGATGGTTAGTTGGCGCTTCTATTAACGTGTCGTTATTGATGACTAAAGAACAATCCTGCTCATTATGTTGGTCTACAGCAAAAATATCATTGATTTATTTAATAGCTAGAGTGAGCAGTATTTCCGCTATATTTAGGACTAAATCACTTAAAAACCAGATGGTAGAAATGTGTCAACAATACGTAGATTTTTTTACCAAGCTAATAGTTGAATTAGCAAATAAAAACAATTCAAATAAGACGTCCTTTTTGTGAAGCAATATAATGTTCTATAAATGAGATATATGCACCTTCGGCTCAGACTCAGTAGTGAACACAATTAGCCGGCAATAAATTAAGGAAGAAAAACCCTTCAAATGAATTACGTTTTAAATCTACCAAATAAAATAACAGAAAATATGTTTGAAAATTGAAATATTTTTAAAATAACACATTTTTTTATTTTGTTAATTACATTAGCTCATGAATATTATGCAAAACAATGACGTCGTATGATCAGTTTCAGTAGAGACGCTACATGCATTTTTTCTAATAAAAGCTAATACAAACTGGTTTAAGGCTGCATGTATTATTTTCTTTCCTTTTATCTTTTTTCAATTGCTTGATTTCAAGAACTCAACAGGAGGACCCTTATTAACGGCAAATGGAGTATGAATTTAAAATATTTTTTTCAATACACAAACGTGCATTTAAATAGTAAATTCGAAAATATTGTAATTATTTTAGTTTTCGATTTTAAGTCAAACGCCGACTATTGCTCAAACCTAGCCGGTGAACCTCGGACAGACAATAACAAATTTTGTGAAAGCTACAACTAAATAATCCGCCACGAAAAACCTCAAATTTTGCCACGATATTTTTAAGTTATATCAACTTGAACTGAAAACACAATTAACGTAACTTAAGTGATCATCACCTCAATACGGTAAGATTGTATCTTTCTATCTGGGAACACGCGAACACAGAGAACACAGCACCGTTTTAGATAACTGTAGATAAACTGTCCTCAAAGTTCTAAATATAACATATTTGTAGCCTTCTTTAGGCTACCTGTAATACGTGCGTTTATATGTAGCCCGGTACTTTACTTGATGAACTATAATAGTTTATTCCCGTTGTTAAATGAACCTGAGTAATCACTCTTTTAAAATAGTAAAGGATTATCAAGTAATTTAAAGTTAAGGTTTCTACAAGTTAAGCACTAAATTCCTTTATAGAGCTTTGAATGTTAAATGCCAATAAATCAATTAATCAAATACACATATATGTACTGCATTTGCTTATATATTATGAGTGTTTAGGCATAACATGGTCAAGCGGTCAAAAGTGGCAGAATCTACATGGACTTATCCAACGAACACAATTGACTGAATCTGTCCAAGCTACAATGCAAGACCAGTTTGGAAAGGAACTAAATGAAGCTTGCAAATCGTTCAGCCCTGATTCAGCTACAGATCCACTAGGACAATTTCAAACTACTGCTTTAAATATTGTTTCTATCTTGATATTTGGTAAACGGTAGGCAGTATTTTTATATTTTAATAATATTATAAAAACAAAATATTCTGTTTGAGTGCAGAGTGTGTAGTGGTTTACAGTGCCATTGTTCTTGTTAACGTAGCCACTTTGAAACAAAATGTATATTCAAATGTATTTCCATTATTGAACAAAGAAAAACAAGGCGGATTTAGACGTTAAAACAAATGTATATCCATTATTGAACAAAGAACGACAAGGCGGATTTAGACGTTAAAACTTTTATAATTTCGATACTAAACTTGCCTTCCTTGACAACATGTTAATGTCTGCAAAGCAACGCGGTTTGATGAATAAAAACATCTAATGGTAAATTGGTGAGCTTTTTTTACAGTTTTGATTATGTAGATTTGGAATTTAAAGAACTGACAACGAGCATACATTATGTTGTTGACAATGGACAATCACTCCGTAGAAGGGAAACATTTATTTCCTGTCTTGCCTACTTCACGAAAAGCAAGGTAAGATAACAAATATTACTTTTGTAAATAAAAACGCATTTAAATATTCAGTATAAACAAACCTTTGACGGATCTGCAAAACAGCTATGGAAAAATGTCATTCAAACGCACCTTTTACATCTTTCTAGTAAAGAAAAAATAGGCGGGATGACTTTTCTATTATTATCATTTGGAACTCCCATTTAAAGTAGGAAGATACTGAATACACAATAAGACAAAGGCAACATCGATGTTAACTTAAGGATTTGAAAAACAAGAATTGACTTAAACAACTTCACTTTTAATCACCACAGGAGCTGGACAAAAAACATAATTGTAACAGTAATTGTAAAAGTAAAATAAACAAGCAACTAAAAAACACATTCATTGGCAGAATAATTTACAAAGTTGTGTGAAGAAAATTTTCTTTACATAGTAAACTTTCAAGAAATTCATCGGTCATCTTGACAAGAAATAAGCAAACAAAAACAGAAAGAATTTAAGGTCGTAAAGACAATAGGAAGCCGGATATAGACAAACAATCATTTGACAAATTTAAAAACAAAACAGACAAAGAAACGGAACACATTGAGCACCGTTATCCTTAGTTAGAACTATGGACGAACAAAGGTGTTCCAGATGGGTAGGAAGTTTTTGTGACACATCTGAATCAACGGGTGTAACTGAAGTTTATAAGTAAACATTGAAAATCATAAATGATATAAAAAAGACATATAGGATCTAACACTGGTGGGAGGGCAAGACGTGAAAATTTCAGACACCCAAGTGAAAACATTTCTGGTCTCCAACGAGGCTCTGCTCAGTTGGAGAACAAGAGAAATCTTTCACGCGGGTATATAAGATTTTCCCGCCTTGCGATATCACCAGTGTTTGATTCTATGTCTCACTAATTCGTTAAAAAATTCCGGCTCTGTTCTGTTGGAAGATGGCAACAAATAGAGTTATCTACCTTGAACGTAATCTCTAGTGTAAACATGTTGCGTCACAATATTTGTTTTGATGTTAATATTTAAAAAGGCATAGTAAACCAACACAACTAAAGCGTATATTTTATAATTTTTATTGCTGAACGAAAGTTGACGTCACAATACATTTTTACTGGTTAAGGAGCGTGAAATTCTTATCTCACCCACGGGTTGAGAGAAGGATATATCAACCGGCTAAAAATGGCTACCACGCTGTCTCATTAGTGGGAAATAATAATCAAGGCAAATTTTCATGTTCCTTACAATACAAATAGAATGTGTATTGATCACAGGTCGCAAAAGTTATTGAGGAAAACGATAAGATTTTCGCATTTATCAGACGGAAGCTTGAAGAACACAAGGTCAACCATATTGCAACAAGACCACGTGATTTATTAGATGTCTACCTAGCATTGTCTGATGAAGAGAAGAGAGAGGACTCATATTCAGGTAGAATTAAATGTTTGAGTTTTTTCATTCTAGGATGTCTTGATATCTCTTTCTATTCTATAATGTACTTAATCAACAATTAAAGCTTGTATATCTTTATGTCCAGTTATCGTAATTTTATAACGCTTTTTTTCTTACACTTGTTATAAATAGATAGCCTATGGCAGGTAACAGTAAGGAACCAGACTGTATCTCTTTGTTGAACAGCGGTATACGTTGTTACTTTTTGGTTTTTATTAGTTTTTATTTTGTATGTTGGCTTTTCGATGCTCTTCTGATGATATTTAAGCGTATATCATGTAGTTATATCTTTATGTGATATTAAACACTTTAAAGTCAACTAAGGGTAATGCTGTCTGCATTTTAGTTTCAATGTTCGTTACAGTTTTTTATTCGACCCCAACAATCGTGGGTGCTTTGCGATGACGTCTGCTGCTCCCACTTTAAAATTTCCCCAATCTTTTATCAATTTGTGAGAATAGTCTTTATTAATACACGCTTTTACCTTTCAAGAATATACGAATTATTTGAGGAAAATCATACAATTTTGTTTCCACTTTGGTTCTAACATATGCGTATATTTTAAAAATACAGTAGTTTAATTTTTACAAGACTAAGAAACGGGCAAAATTTGAAGTGTTTAGCAATATATAAGCAATAACATTAACATAATGTTTTCAAAGTTGGTAAAGATCCTTGTTTCATTCTTTGTGTGTTTTTACCTTATTTAACGTCGTTGCTATACCCTCTGACTTTGTGTCATCGTGCAACTGTTTGCAATGACAATCTTTGTTATAAACAAAGCTGCATTATGATTTGAAATCATAAAAACAGAATAATTGAAAATATTTACTTATTTAAAATGTGTTTATTTGATATAATAGTTACGGTTTTACAGTCAAATTGTCCAGTTTATTACTTATTTGTTGTAATGGATGTTATCAGTTTAAACTTTACGCTAACCAAAATACAAAATGAACGAGTTGATATTATTGAAAATTGCTGTAAAGCATTGAAACCTCATTTAAACAAACAAACTGATTCATGTTTTATTTGTTGTTTTTGTATTTATTTATTTATTTCTGTTTACAGAAGAAAATGTGTTCCAATCCATTGTTGATTTATTTTCGGCCGGTTATGAAGCGTATACTTCCGCAATGCTCTCTGTAGTATTTTATTTAATTAAATACCCGGATGTTCAGAGAAAGTGTAGAGAAGAAATATTACAGGTATTACAAATAAAGTAACATGTCAACTGTGACGACAATAACATCTTTAAAGTAAACAGTGCTCATTAATAAATAACATATCACAATTTTCGTGAAAAGTACAATGTATAGACTTGATGGATGCTTATTCGTACATTCATTGTTTTTATTTTACGTCATTTGTCTTTGGTAATTTAGTAATGGTAGCATTAGTCGACATCGATAAATGTCAAACTGCTTCATAACACCCTTAGACTCATTTTTGGTGGGTTTTTTTCGATGAGAGTTGGGGTAAGGGGAAAGGACTACTTCCATTGTTTTTCTATTGAACATTAGTTACTTATTTGTTCTAATGGATGTTATCAGTTTAAACTTTACGCTAACCCTAGGTTTTCTTGGACGACAGGAAAACTATTATGGTCTTGCAAAACATAATTTTTTTCAGCAAATTGGTAACAATGAGGTAACTCTAGGTGACAGAGAAAAATTACCTTACTTTGAGTCGACTATAAAAGAAGTTCTACGTGTAACTAAACCAAGTGAGTGTTGACAAACATTGTTTGAATGATTTTAATACATTTAATCTTACATTCAATGATCCATTACACTATTTTTAAAAACGTTTATACTACGCAAACAATGCTTTTGCATTTAGATTAGAATATATACAAAGAACAAAGTAATAACTGAACACAGGGCATAATTCCGTATATATTTAAGATCAATAGATTATTGACTGCTTGTTTGAATGTATGCTTACCGTTAAAAAAAGGTCCGCGATCAGTATTTCCGTATTATAATTTGACGAACCCCACATTTTTTCATTTATTGGCGAATTGAAAAGTATACACGATGTCGTATAATGCATCATTAATGTCATCTGGCGATTATTTCCAATCTTTTTGTCGGTTAGTTTTTGAAGAAATGAGATTACCTTTATTATTTTAGAATCCAATGACAAAGCAAACCTTTCTATGGACTAGGGGCATCGGTAGTAATAATTTATTATTGATCATTGGCGTGTAAGCAGGTATAGAGTATGCTTGGCTTCAACTTATTCTACAGGGATTGCTGTATTACCTGCCGCAGATCGGTAATTTTGAACCGTGTACTATGACTTCGTGCTCAATAAAAACTGAAGCCATGATTCAGGTGAACAATATTCATAATTGCGTTTAATCTAAAAAAAAAACAAGCAAACAGACAATATGGAATAAACGACCAACAAGTATAGACCAATAAAAACATTCTCTCAGGTATGTGTAATCTGACTAAACACATGCTTAATTTTACCGAAATACTCCCATTACCAGTTCTTAAATAAAATTATAGCCATTATTTCTTTGATATCGCAATCCCATAATTTTTTCAGTTGTGACGACCATTTACCGAACGAATTCTGAACACGCCCTGTCAGTTGGAGGTTATACTATTCCACCAAGGTCAGTGCTTGTTCTAGATTTGATGGAGCCTCAGACTGACCAATCTTTATGGGAGAATCCGGAGAAGTTTAATCCCGATAGATGGATTAAATCAAAGCGGAATGTTGGGTTTATACCGTTTGGAACCGGTTAGTATAAGGTGTAAAAGACATACGCATGTCTAAACAATCGACAAAATAAATAAAATAGTAAAAGTCACACATAGTGTTATAATAGTTTTCGGAAACGCTTGTTGCTCAAAATTTACTAGTAAATAATGTAGTTAATTTACATTTGTCTTCCATAGATTAAGTAACGCAGAGTACTGTGTCTCAGCCCCTACCCCGAGGGACTCCCGAGATAGGATAAAGTCTTTCTCTGGCTTGAGGGGTACAAACCAAAAGGGGTATACAAGGTGCATTTATTGCAAGGACGCCGACAAAACTCCAACGAAAGTTTTATTCTAGTGAATACAAATTATGTTTTCATCAATATTTTTAGAGCAGTCAGCTTAAGTGTAATTTGTATGGTCTATTTATATGGTCTTAGGTACCATATATATATATATACAAGAGATAACCACATCCAATATTTCTACAAACAGTTCTACAAAATGAATGTGTGACAAGATCAGTTACAACTAGTTGCTTCATGGGTAACTGTCAATCCGGTTCACCTCATTAGTATATACAAACTAGTAGCGCATTGATATTCCCTATAAGAACACGTTTGAAGCCCAGAACCATTACAGTTTTTAGTTCATGCAACCTATTTGACTTCATCTTTGTCAATATAAAACATCCTGATTTTTCAATTGTTATAGGACCACGGACATGTGTCGGAGCCCCCACGGCTGAATATGGACTGTTTCTATTTATAAGCAACATGATCAGGAAGTATCAAGTTACAGGAGAGAATGCAGAATCTCTTAACTTTGATCAAGAATACACTGGGATATCGATAAGACCAAAGTCTTTCAAAATATTCTTGAGACCTGTCCAACAGTTTAATTCAGATCGTCAGTCGAAATAAGTTACAGAAGTTTCATATTCCAATTTTTATTTTGAAATATATTCGTGTACTTGGACACTTGGCATGAGATGTGTTTTAAAATTATAAACATTCTAAATCACTAAATGTTTTATATCAATATTACTTAATGTATCAACATACGTATTTAATAACTTTATATTTCACCTCAGCTTTAGCTTATTGAATAATTGACCCTATTTTCTAATCCGCATCAGAAATACATCTAATACAAATATTGTGACCTATATTAGCCGGGAACAACACACACATATAAGATCAAATGCAAAAACTGCCCCAATAATTTTGTATCATTGAGGCGAATTATTCTTAACTAGAACTAACCATTTCCTCCCCTAGCTTTGTAATGCATCGAAATAGAATATATTAATTATATCTGTGGGGTAGTCCATATGAATAAGTTCCGAGTTGTACTTAACAATTCAGATTGACAGCTGTAAAAACGGAAGTGCTCAATAAGATTATGCCGTTTTCAATTTTAAACACAACTTCATATAAACGCATTAAATGCTGAACTTGCTAATGTGCACGGCAAAAATCAATACTCAACATAGTGATCAACAACATTACACCGTAATTTTTGCCCTTTACTGTTCCCCCGGTTTCCACGGGGTGAAACACGTAAAGTAAACATTGCTATTGTGAAAAAGATTGTTATGTCTGGTCATATAGTAATAGAAAACAATTCTTCTTCGGTAGGTTTGTTAGGTAGTACATACGTTAGGCGTTCGTGAACTAACAAAGCTTATCTAGTTTCAAGGTAAACAGTTGTTCAATCATTGTTCAATGCTATTGATAAACTTTTTTGAAATGTTGGTTCACTACGACGACGAGATGATTAGACTAATTAGACGATTCTATTAAAAAGTATATCCACCATCAAATTTACATTGAAATCATCATGCATAAAAGCATTTTTCATAATTCCAGCACATAGACAAGTAAGAACATTTTGAAATACCCTTTATATTATAACAATTTAAATTTTAGAATGAGCATCTCAATGTTATCCTCTTGCGCAACAGAAAGTACCCTCATTTACGACCTATATTGTATATAATGTGCTGCTTATATATCTTGATAATTTGTACTATAAACAGTAAACGAAATATGTCGTGGTAGACAAATAAATAGACACACAGACCGACAGATCGATTGATTGAACTGCCGTTCCTAAAAATTTCGAAATAATTTAAATGATTCCGTCACTTCTCAATATGAGGACACGAGTTGGAATAATATATTACTCTTGGTTCAAATCGATTTGTGTAAAATGGAAGAACTATACACAATTACTATTCATACCAGTTTGTTTTATATCTGAACACTGGAAATTTTAGTGAACGTGCACATAAGATGACCTGACACTGAAAAAAAATATCAGTTCGCGTCAAATATCTTTATTTATCCTGCAATCAGTACATTTACTGTTCAATAAAGGTAGCCGAATAAATTTTTGCTTTATTCGGCAGTGCCGAATAAAATCTCCTGGTACCCTTGACCTCACTTCTTACGACATTTAGTATTCTGTTCTGGTTTACGACGTTTGTGACGTCAGTATCACTAGATTACGCACCGAAAATTTTAACTGAGAAATCGGCTAAAAGTGAACGTTTTTTCAGTATAATAAAATGTTTTTTAGGGTTGCAGGATAAAAACAATATTCGTACAGTGTCAGAAAATATAAAGTTTATTTGTACTCGCCGCGAAACAGGTGAGAAATGCTCGGCAGAGCCTCGCATTTCTACCCGTTTCTAAGGCTCGTACAAATAAATTTTATATTTTCTGACACTGTACGAATATTGTCTATATATTTTTACTTATAACAATAAAAATAAAATACTTTAAAGAAAGAATAATGTTTTATAAATACATTATGGGCATATTTTATTCTTGAGTAGAATTTGCTCTTATTTTAGGTAGTTATTATAACACTTTGAGGTTAAAGGTTATAGGAAGTCGAGTTAAACCAGGAGTTGCCCTCAGAAAAAATATATCCACTAAAACATATTTTTGAATGAAAAATATTAAATTTGTTTTCCACTATTCTCGGTTGTGATATTTATATTCTTGGACGATATTGTACATATTTCTGTTGACATAGAGGAGATTTAAGCAATTTTGTTTAGAATAGTAGAGATTTATTTGAAAATTTCCGCCTTGCGGATTTGAAATTCCTAGTGTAGAGAACAATCTAGTTTTAGAATAGAGGTTACCACTACCATTGCGCGATCTATCACTCTCTACAGACACCAGCTGTTGGTTTGTCAGTTCGGTTAACAAAATCATAGCAACCAAATATTTTCATGTTCAGGACAATATGTTTGCTGCAACTTATAGTTTATTCAGGTCAAAAAATGCATAGAAACTGTATGTTTCTTGTTAAAAACAACAGAAGAAAAGAAAAAAGACTTTCTCACAGAAGTCTTGAAAATGACTTCTAATTACTCTTGAACAATTCAAGTTATTACACATACACAAATATTTCAAATTACCAGAACAAAAAATATCAAATCAGGTTACAGTTGGCCCATTTTAAGAACATTCTGATTAAAAAAGTAGACACTGAAGGAAATAAAGAAAATTTTAAGAGGGCAAATATACTTCTGAAATAATACAGACTTGTGCTTATGCCAAAATGGGAATAAACTTATGAAAACAAACTGAATTCTATAAATTAGCAGGAAGAAACCTATTAGTACAGAAGAATGTTATTGTGCTGTTCTTGATAGTATTGTTTATTGCCTTGGTAAATGTGCAGAATAGGGGAGGGGGTGGGGGATTAAAAAACAATCTATCAGTAACAAAGAATGTTATTGTGCTGTTATTATTAGTATTGTTAAATGTGCAGAAAGGAAGGGTTAAAAAACTATTAGTACAGAAGACTGTTATTGTGTTGTAATAGATAGTATTGTTATTGTAGTGTTAAACGTGCTGAAGGGAGGGTTCAGGGGAAACCTATTAGCACAAAAAAGAATGTTATTTTTAGTGTTGTTATTGCAGTGTTAAATATGCAGGAAGGGAGATTCAGTTTGTCTCAACACACACAGCAGATTCAACAATTCTGACAAAAAATAATTACAGTTATATCTGTAAAAGTCCCTTATTTGTAAAGCAAAGAATTTATATGTCCATCTAATCAAAATGTATTGACTTAAAAAGAAATAATTTAACAGTTACATCAAATCTAATTTAATATATAAATAAGTAACCTCCGATGTTCATTTCAATGACAATATATATGATTATTTTAACAGATATTTTATACGAGAAAACAATGAAACTAAAAATTGAAAAATTGAATGTTTTAATTCATTTAAATAAAGAATTGCAAATTATAAATGGCATTTTTCATTAAAATGTTTTCATGAATACAATACTTTTAGCTACAAACCTTAGAAATCTATAAACAATGGAAATAAACAATACTTATAGCTATAAACCTTAGAAACCTATAAACCATGGAAATAAACAAAACATTTAGCTATAAACCTTAGAAACCTACAAACCATGGAAATAAACAATATTACTAGCTATAATCCTTAGAAACTTATAAACATTGAAAATAAACAATACTTATAGCTGTCAACCTTAAAAACCTATAAACCATGGAAATAAACAAAACTCATACTATAATCCTTAGAAAACTATAAACCATGGAAATAAACAGTTCTTATATCTATAAACCTTAGAAACATATAAAAACCATGGAAATGAACAAAACGTTTAACTATAATCCTTAGAATCCTATAAACCTTGGAAATAAACAGTACTTATATCTATAAACCTTAGAAACCTACAAGCCATGGAAGTAAACAATACATGAGCTATAAACCTTAGAAACCTACAAACCATAAAAATAAACAACACGTTTAGCTATAATCCTTAGAAACCTATAAACCATCGAAATAAACAATATTTTTAGCTATAATCCTTAGAAACCTACAAACCATGGAAATAAACAGTACTTTAGCTATAATCCTTAGAAACCTACAAACCTTCGAAAAAACAATACAGTACCTCATATGCCTAATCATTGGAAATACACATCACTATTCGTATAAAGACAAAATAAGAGTGCACTAAACTCGGAGCCCTTTAAAAATTTTGAATTGTGTCAAGATATCATCTTCATTTATTGTATTGCAAAAGTGTGTGCATTTGGCTCCAGACCTAAAAAGACATCTGATATAAATTGCAAAACAATTTCAAAAAGTGGAACTTTTTCATTGAAACTGCCATCATTGGAAAGTGGTAAAATTCAAAATAAACCAAATCAAGAGACTAATAAATCTATAACTTAAAAAAATAGAAATACAACTTGCATAAAAAAATATCTCAAACGAAAACTATTCTTCAAGAGTTGAATTTAAATATTAATCAGTAAATTGGATTTGTCTAAAATAGCAAATGATTGATTGAAATGAACATAAAACATAAAAAAATTTCAAATTAACAGAACAGAAAATATTAAATGAGGTTACATTTGGCAATTTTTTAAGAACATTTTGATTAAAAAAGAAGATATTGAAGGAAATAAAGAAAGATTGAATAGGGCAAATATACTACTCAAATAATACAGACTTGTACTTATGCCAAAATGGGAGTAAACTTATGAAAACAAACTGAATTCTATAAATTAACAGGAAGAAACCGATTAGTACAGAAGAATGTCATTGTGCTGTTCTTGATAGTATTGTTTATTGCCTTGGTAAATGTGCAGAATGGAGGAGGGGGTGGGGGATTAAAAAACCAAAGAATGTTATTGTGCTGTTATTATTAGTACATGTATTGTTAAATGTGCAGAAAAGGAAGGGTTAAAAAAACTATTAGTACAGAAGAATGTTATTGTGTTGTAATAGTTAGTATTGTTCAATGTGCTGAAAGGAAGGGTTAAAAAAACTATTAGTACAGAGGAATGTTATTGTGTTGTTATTGTTATTATGGTGTTAGACGTGCTGAAGGGAGGGTTCAGGGGAAACCTATTAGTACGAAAATGAATGTTATTGTGCTGTTATTGTTAGTGCTGTTATTGCAGTGTTAAATGAGCAGGAAGGGTGATTCAGTTTGTCTCAACAAACACAGCAGTTTCGTCAATTTTGACACAAATAATTACAGTTATATGTGTAAAAGTCCCTTATTTGTAAACCAAAGAATTTATATGTCAATCTAATCAAAACGTATTGACTTAAAAAGAAAGAATTTAACAGTTACATAAAATCTAATTTAATATATAAATAAGTAACCTCAGATGTTTATTTCAATAACAATTTATATGATTATTTTAACAGATATTGTATAAAAGAAAACAATGAAACTGAAAATTGAAAAATTGAAAACATGTTTTCTTTTATTTGAACAAAGAATTGCAAATTATACATTGCATTCTCAATTAAAATGTTTTCATGAATACTTTATGTTGAATCAGTTATATATAGCCCAGGGCAATTCCAGGCTGCTGATAGGACAGGGAGTTCTCCAATGATAAATACTGCAATGTCAACATCATTGTAGATGTATGTAACCCCCCCTCCCCCACCCCCCCCCCCCCCCGTGATGGGACAGGGAGTTCTTCAACGATAAAGACGGCCATGTCAACATCATTGTAGATGTATGTAACCACCCCTCCCCCTATCCCGCTCCCAATGAAGGGACAGTGAGTTCTCCAATGATAAAGGCTGCCATGTCAACATCATTGTTGATGTATGTAAATCCCCCCGCCCAACCCCATAGTGATATAAATGATCAAAACTAATTTAAAATAAATATATTTTCTAAGAAAGAGTAAGGACAAATTTCAACTGCTATTTAAAGAATTTTCCCAGTATAATTAACAAAGAAAAGTGAATAATAAGAACCTTTTATTTTGACCCTAAGACCTAAAATATTTTTTTATAAGTATTGACCTAATGGACCAGGTATTTGACCCTTTTCAACCTCACCTTAATTTAAAATATAGATATTCTAAAAATAACTTAAAAATAGTTAACTGTGCACCACTCTGCAATGCCCTTTGCAATAAAATAACGATTTCTAAAAAATTCCTCCTCTTTTTGCCCATATCATTTTTCAAAATAACCAGTTTTTACTTAATGAGAATTTCAAGCACTATTTTGGTTCCTTTTTATAACACATAAGAATGTTAGTTGTATGAATTTAAAAGAAAAAATAAGGTAACATTTTCGAAAGCCAGGAACATACTTTATGACACATGAAATAAACTTTGAAAATGAAAATGAAATTAAATATTATTTGTTGACAGAAGAAGTCCTAATGTCTGCTTTGTACTAGACCAACACACTGAGCTGAATTTTTTAAGTGCTAGCACACTGAGGTGACAGCCCGCAGTTAGGCCTATCACCCCACCCAGACATTATTCTGACTCTGGGCCAACCAGACCTGTTATAGAGAAACTCTTACAAAATAATTTCATGCCAAATTACAGTATAACTTTTTATCTGCAATAAATATTTTTAAATAAATGAAGAGAGTGAAAGAAAAACAAAAAATCACAGTTTTGTATGAAAAAAAACCAAAACAAAACAAAACAAAAAAACTTTCCTATAACAGGGGAGATAATTTGAAACAAAATAATAAAGAGATGTGGCCAAAAAAAAATTCTCCATTGATGAAGACTACCGTGTCTACATCATCGCATGTAGCTCTTACACCAAAGTGATATAGGATAGGAGAACAGGGATTCTCCCTTGATGTAGACTGCCGTGTCGACATCATTGTACAAAGCTCTCGCACCCAAGTGAAATAGGAGAACAGGGAGTTCTCCATTGATGAAGACTGCCGTGTCTACATTATGGTACATAGCTCTCACACCTAAGTGATATAGGCGAACAGGGAGTTCTCCATTGATGAAGACTGCCGTGTCTACATCATGGTACATAGCTCTCATACCCGAGTGATATAGGACAGGGAGTTCTCCCTTGATGAAGACTGCCGTGTCTACATCATCATACATACCCATAGTGCTTTGGAAGAACAGGGAGTTCTCCCTTGACAAGGACCACCGCGTCCCCGTCTACGTACCAAAATGTACACCAGACATTTTGGTACGTATGACAGGGGACGTTACACCTGCATTAAGCAAATGCATCCGAGAACCACTAAACTCGGAGTTCAATACAGCATACACTGTACCGACTTAACTTAGTCATACGTGTTACCACAAAATGAATATTAAATGTAGATCAGCCACTCGGTTAATTCAGCTGTATCTAAGCTAATATTAAATGTAGATCAGCCACTCAGTTAATTCAGCTAAATCTATGCTGGTGTATGTTTCAACTGTTGCTAATTTAAGTACTGACTTTTATCCACCACAGGTCCATCAAGCAGTGAATGCTGAATGTTGGTCCACCACAGGTCCATCAAGCAGTGAATGCTGAATGTTGGTCCACCACAGGTCCATCAAGCAGTGAATGCTGAATGTTGGTCCACCACAGGTCCATCAAGCAGTGAATGCTGTATGTTAAATGTATTTCCCATTTTCTTTGGTTTGCTGTTTTAATTCCATGTTCAATGTAACAATGCATCAAAACAATTTATTTGATTGACAGAAGTGGTGTTAAACACCAATAAACCTGATCCAGTGTTTTGCAGCAAATGATAGCACGTTCTGTAAACTCCATGTGTCACTTGGCAGACTAAAGTGGCATTAAACTCCAAAGAAAAAAAAACGAACAACAACAAAAACCAGAAATTACTACGTATGTCAAATACAAATCCTGCCAATAATAATAAAGACATACTGACTACATTTTTATTGCTAGCTTAGATTCAGATTTTTACAGACAGCATGAATTTATTATTTCAAATAATTTAAACATGTTAAAATGACAAATAACTAAACATGAAATTGTAAAGCATATTCTTTAATATTACACAATATAAAATTAAAACTCAAAACATACTTAAATATTACACAATATAAAATTAAAATTCCATATTTTGCCAGTTTTTATTATTAATACATGTATCACAAATAATATTTGCCTGCTCATAATAGTTTTGTCAACTGTAATGGGGAGGATTCCCAATGGTCAACTCACAACTGCCCAGTCCATGGGGGATTAGTGAAGCCCTCTCATTGGGCTGGGGGGTTGTCAGTTAATAATACAGTAATTAGCCTGACCAAAAACCATAGTGTAAGGAGAACACAACATTTCTTGCACGATAAAGATGCCTTTTGTAGCCGCTACAAAAGACTTGATTCTCCATCCCTACCCAGTAATCCATACTATTTCAGCAGCAGTCAAAATTTCGTTCCATTCCTTTTTCCAGTTTAATTTTTAACTTAGATATATAATATAGCTAAAATATTGCTTGCTGGTCAGTGAGCAAACATCAGTCAATCTTTTGGTTAAATATAAACAAATCCCAACAAACCCATTAAATGGAAAATAATTTAACAAAAAGTGTAATAACCCTAGATACAAACACTGAAATAGCCATCAATTTTTTTTCCATTTATAAATAATTAGATATTTCCACCCCCCCCCCCCCCACACAAACAGAAATAAAAGAAATTAAGTTTTTGCATAAAACAACATTTTGTATAAATATTTCAGTCATCAAAACTTAACAAGGAAACATGAAAAATAGTGACATTGAATAATATACCAATGAAGAAAAACAAAATGTATACTATCTGGACATCAAATTCAAAAAGTATTGCAATACACAATCCAATACTCACTAAAAAATTTTCCTTCAATTTTCAGTCTGTTGTTTACAATGTAACAACTCTTATAAAGGAGACAACTCTAATGCTCCATGAGATTCAACACACATTTGAATACTTAGTTTATTACATCATATTATAAATATGCAATATTTCTATAATATTAGTAATGTGTTTTGCGAGAATTGCTTTCTCAGCATTAGATTGCATTGTATGCTCTGCACAAAATCCAATACCCAAACTGAGAAAACAATTCAAGCAAAAACAATTCCTAATATTTGTATTGCCGACTTCTATACAAAAATAAGATTATGTAACTAAAATTAAAAATTACAAAATATAAATTTAACGATTAACTACAAAAAATATCTTCTCCATCGAGGGATAACAAAATTTCAGTTTTGCACATTGCATAATCCCCATAGCAGATTATATTAACTGTGCACAAAGGAAATCTTTTTATCCCTCAAGAGAGAAAATATTTTTTGTAGTTAATAATTGTAAATAAATTAAAACACGAGAATTAAGTCAACAATTTAAGGTTTGTATGTTTACAAAAGATCATTACAAATGTTAAGCTAAATAACGTATGACGTCAAACAGAGAGTGTCCCCATGACGATTTTTTTTCAACCTCTGATAGAAAATATTTTCCAGCCGATAAAAAGCCAGTATTCTCGTACAATTTATTTACTGGGTAATAACTATATTATTATGCATAGGAACTCAGCAAACATGCATGATCAAACTAAATGCATCATTTCATTCATTAAAAAATGGTCATAGGAATGCCCAACCCAACTGTTATCACAGAGCATTAAATTCTACATTTCCTGAAAAATAGTAAGGATTCTGAGCTAAAATCATTTGTCTCTCATATTCATCTATTTCTGCTAATAACCTATTTAATTCTGGGTCATCATCTAGTAAAATTGAACAATCCATGCTTCAAAAAGGTGGAAGCGGAATTGGAAACCATTGTAGTTTTATTTACAATGAATGAAATATTAGCTCTGCCCCTTATTATCAGAATATTGTGCTGTTGCTAAGCTTCCTAAGAAATTGTTAATAATGTGTATGAAATGTGCAGTGGGGTGATCATGTCAATATTGGCGTAGTAAGAACGACGGAAAATGTCATAAATCAGTATAAAAAAAAAGACTTGAAATACCATTTAAGTACAGCTGTGTCAAGATGGAAACACTAAAAATAACTGAATTTTCTTCAAACTTGCCTTATAGTTGCTTATTTTATACAATTAATCATAACTCAAATTTCTGTGGGGTTGAGCATTGTAATTTAAAATTTTCTAAATAAAAAAAGCATGAACATTATTCATTTACAAAATTCTGTCCAATGAAATAGTCTTTTGTTATAATGTCAAACAATTGATATAAATTTATGATATGGAAAGAAAAATAAAATCAGAGTATAATCAGGGTTAAATTTAAATTGTATTTAAAAAATAACGGGTACAATTTTAAAAAGTTTGTTTGGTCCAAATTACCTCCCTTGTTGAAACACATTTTCATTATTTTGCCAATACCATGCTCAAAAATTTTTTAAACACCATTAATAAATTGTTATGATAGTATAGGAGTAAGTCTTTTAATATTTGTATGGACTACAAGTCATTCTAATATGGGGTCCTTCATTATGTTTTAAGAACACATTAGGGTTCTAATAAGCATAGAGCCCACTAAGATGTCACAATTAGGAATTCTACGTCAAATTTCAAAGTGGAGCAATGCAATTTTGTTAAGATTTCTAAATACGTTTTTGCTTTACAGGTATGAATATTAAGTAAAATGATGAGCATATATGTTTATGTCAATTTTATTAGATTTTAACTTACTGTTTTCAGATATATCATATTAGTTTTTAAAAAAACTATTACCATTGAAAGCGTCCTCTTTCAAACATTTGTTATACATTAGAATCGAAATAGATTATTGCAATTGGGCTCTATGCGAATTAGAACATGGTAGACCTTATATTTGTCTTCATTTTATACCTTGCTATCGCTCGCTATAAAATAATGACAAATATGAGGTCTGACCATGTTTGAATTCACAAAGCCAACTCGCACTTATCTATTTCTTAAAAAAAGAAATTAACGTTAACAAAAATTCTGCTATCCAAGATTTTCAGAAAAAATGGCAAATGGTGCCCATCATTCTCTTAATCATTCAAGGCAAGTAGTATAATAATTTAAATATAATAGGAATGACATATGAACATTAAAAACTAATGATACAAAATACACATTTTGTTAAACCGATATGAACAATTTTTCACCCCCAAAAGGAAAATCTATACTTAATCAACTATTTAGAATAGAAATAATACATTTATCACAAATTTGGTATAAAAAGGGAAATCTGTCCATGAAATAAAGGCTGAAAGTCTGTCAGTTATTTGCACATATATTGATATTAACCCTGGAGACGTGTAAATATGTGATAAATAAATTATTATTGCCCAGTTGTGTAAAATACATGTGAAATTGTCCATATAATATGGATCTAGTGAACAAGCCCGATACAGAAAAAAACAGGGCCAATACAGAAAAACAGGGCAGATACGGAAAAACAGGCCCAATGCAGAAAAGCGGGGCCTATGCAGGAATGTCACTTCCGGTAATTTATATATATATATCATTTTAAAAACAAAGACAATCATTTGCATTATGTAAATTACAGCAGAATTTTCTGGGAAAAAATTACATTTTCATACTGAGGGTTGTTTATATTAATCTTTTATTATGAACATGAGAAGCCAAATAGTCGAACCTCGTTGTCTCGAACTCGGTTGACTCGATACCTCACGTTATGTCGACATAAGTTTTAAGTCCCTGCATTTTTCCCATATCAATAATAAATTTCTTCCTTGGATGTGTCGATCTCGGTTGTTTCCATATTTCGCTTAACTCGATGGCTTTTTATAGTCAGAACAATATTAATTAGTGTAATGTTAACCTCGCTGTCTCGAAGTTAATTTTGTTCTCGATATCGTATGTCAAAACTAACAATTTCATTTGTATTGTTACTTAATTAGCGTCTGTTTATTTTAAACACCTGTCATAGAGTAAACACGATTTTTGATTGGCTATTACAATTTGAATTGGAAATTTAATAAAGCAAATTGGTAATCCAAGCGCAGTACATGCATTATTAAGGTTAATTGATGATCCGCTAATTACTGTCAGAATTATTTTGTCATGTTTAATTTAAAATGATAATTATTGACAATTTATTTTGATCTGATCAATGATGTATGTAGTCGAGTTTCGTTTCTTTAAAGACATTCTGTTATTGTTGTTGACTTGTGTGTTGTAAATTACGTTAAAAACAATTTGTATTGTTTCATTAGTTTTTTCTAACTGTAAGTTGATTATTGTTTTCTTGAAATGTATTTCCATGATTTCTTAATAAAGTTTATAAAATGTGATTACGCCATTTATTAATTATTGTCGATTTATTTGAATGGATAAAATGCTTCATATATAGCACGCTACAAATACCGAGGCAAAATAAGAGATGCCGAAGTTCAAAACCAATATACATGAAATAAATTCCCTTAGTTTTTTTTTTAAAAATCACATAATGAAAATGATGTCACACCCTAAACTCGGTTGACTTGAACTTCGGATAACTCGATATATTTTTTACGGTCCCGCAAACTTCGACTTATCGAGGTTTGACTGTATAGCTATATTGATGAATCATAAAATGATACTAAAATTTACTCAACTGGTTAATAAAAG